>JANXHW010000011.1:3992500-5316514 GCA_026170595.1 Plestiodon gilberti rubricaudatus
GGGACTCTCAGCCTCAACTGTGGGGCAGCAAACAAGCCAGATGGCAGAATGTCGGAGGCAAATCTCTCTCCAACAGTTGAACGATCCCTGGACATCTTCTCCTAGGCTGCCTCTCAGCCAACACAACTCCCTAGGCCTCTGGTTCCCAAACTTCGTAGCACCAAACTTTGTAGCACTTTTTAAAACAGGGGTGGGGAACCTATTTATGGTGGAGGGCCATTTCCCCATGGGGGAAATGGGTCGTGGGCTGTGTCCCCTCCACCGCAAACAGGGGCCCCCCAAGCGCGCGCGCGCACCCCCACCCCCCCAAGCTTTCCTCCTCCCACCCCACCCCCCAAGCTCTCCTCCTTACCTTCTCTTCAGCGGCCCCGCGCGCGCTCACATCGCCGGACTTACTCTCAACCCGGCTGTAATAGACATGCGCAGAAACAGCCGGGTTGAGAAGAGGTCGCGCGATCTCGCGTGACCCTCTTCTCAACCCGGCTGTTTCTGCGCATGTCTATAACAGCCGGGTTGAGAGTAAGTCCGGCGATGTGAGCGCGCGCGGGGCCTCCCGAGGCTCCGGAGGCTCCGCTCCGAGCGCGCGCGGGCCGGACCCGATAGAATCGGGTCCAGGCTCGCGCGGGCTGGACCGGATCTCTCCAGGGGCCGGATCCGGCCCACAAGCCGCCGGTTCCCCATCCCTGTTTTAAAACAACACTCTATCGGAACCCACCTAGCTTTATGAAACTTTAAAAAAAACCAGTTTAACTTACCAGCAGTCAAACCACTGTTTTAATCCTTTTTACTATGGGAGGGGGGGACCGTCTTCTGGAGTTTTGAGCTCCATGTTCATCGGATTGGGACCATTCTGGTGGCTTTGTCTTCCCCTTTGCCTGGCCTTTAAGAAGGCATGTTCGATGTTGAGCGATGTTAAGTAGGCACGTTTGCCTACTCATGAGTGAATGCAGTGGCGTCGCTCTAGGTGGGCGGAGCTCCTGCGCTTTACCTTCGCTGCCCTGAAAGGCTCCGAAGGCGAGGGGGCGCAGCCACCATGTGCGGGCGTGTAACAGTGGGTCGGAGCGCAGCGGAACTTAGAGCTCCACCCCACCCATACACAAGTGTGGCTCAGTTTTGCTTTTCATAGGGCTGAATATATTTCCTTGTCAGCTTGGGGGGGGGATGTCCTTCTCAAGAGTTTGTTGGGGCCTGTGTTCACCAGATCAGGACCATTCTGTGGTGTAGCATTCCCCTCGGTCTACCCTTCGGAATAGACTAAGGAACGATAGCCTACTCATGAGTAAATATGCAGTGTTGCTCTCAGTTTCCGTGTCAGTTTCACTTTCATGACGAACCAAAATTCAGGTCATGACTGAAGTGGGTCAGACCCACAGTTTGAGAAACACTGCCCCCTAGGCAACACCTAGAATTCAGGCAGGTAACCCAGTGAAGTGCAGAATGCTAGCTTCTAAGGCACACCTGGACAGACAAGCTAATATTCCATTCACCAACGACACTCTGCACGTGCCCAAACAGCGACAATTTTATGGAAAACTAAGATGTGGCAATAATCGCCTTAGCTAAAATGACTTGGGTTGTGTGAATGCAGCTACGGATGGAACCATACCTGCTTCAGCTCTTCATAGCTGATCAAGAAGAAGTTTGGCTTGTCCTTCATCGCTGCCAGCCAGCCTTTCACATGGTCAAACCAAGAGCCATAGATCTCTGGAAGAGCAAAGCAGAGGTAGAGATGGAAAATAACCCATGGGGTTT
The DNA here is from genome assembly GCA_026170595.1 of Plestiodon gilberti rubricaudatus. Taxonomy (NCBI): domain Eukaryota; kingdom Metazoa; phylum Chordata; class Lepidosauria; order Squamata; family Scincidae; genus Plestiodon; species Plestiodon gilberti. The sequence continues at coordinate 3,994,253 of JANXHW010000011.1, forward strand.
CTCATGAGAGCTGAGGGATGTGTCGGCATATTCTCTCCTCTACCAGCAAAGCTGTACATTATACCATGACCAAACTCAGCTTATCCATTCCTTCCCTGCTTAGGCCACTGCAGCCAGCCTGTTAAGGACATCCGAGACTTTAGTCCGTTTATTAGGATTAATTTTTAATTCTAATGTGTATACCGTCCGTAAAAACTTGAGAACGTATACTATTTTAATAGATAGAAAAATAAACAGAACATTCTCAGAACTTTGGCAACGAGTCCTGCTCCCAGAATTCCCTAGAGACACCAGAGGTTTCAAAACAGTCTTCTGTGGGTCACAAGTGTTGGCTTCTATGTCAATACTCCTGGAGAGAGGTGGGGAGAGGGATGCTGCAGTTGGAGGGCTGGGTATCGTTGTGTAAAGAGGTTCCTTACTATTCTCGCTCAGGAAATCCTCGAGGTAGCCTTGCATGGTTCCAGGACCCTTCCAAGATGGGACGGCTTTGGAGAAATGGTAGCTTGAGACCAGGACATCCTTGGGGTTCCGTACGGTGTAGATAATCTGTAGGAGAAGCAGAGGCAAGAACATCCTTGAGGTAGGGTAACTGTTTCCCCGCCTCCCATTTTTCAAGCAACCTGTGACTGTGTGATGAATCCCTGTGTTTTTCTGGAGTTGCTGGCCATGCACACCACAAAACCTTTCTTGGCCTCCCGTATCATCTTTTTCATGTCTTTTGCCACAGTTTGTTCTCCTTTTTATTTTCCTCATTAGGGCATGACTTCCATTTACGGAAGGAAGCTACCTTACCCTTTATAGCCTCTTTAACTCTGCTTGTTAGCAATGCCTACACCCTCCTGGACTTAGACGAGCCCTTCCTCCTTTGCGGTATACACTTCAGCTGAGCCTCTATTACTACCTATTAGCTAAGCCGCTTTCCTACCAAAGAGAGAAACTTCTTGTGTCTTTACTTATTTACTGCATTTAGGATATTTCATGTACCACCGTTCAACGTGTTTCTCAAGTCAAAACAGAAAAGCCTGAAACTCTCCCAACAACATTAAAATATCAGTGATGACAGCAACAGAAATAAAACATGAAAATCCCTTGGAGAATAGATGGGCCTTCAACTGGCGTGAAAAAGATAGCAAGGTTGGTGCCAGGTGAGCCTGCCTAGGATGGGAGTTCCACAAACAAGCTGCCAAAACAGAGAAAAGCCATCCTTGGGTCACCACCTGCTTCCCCTCAAGTGGTGAGGCCTGCTGATGTTCCATGATGATCAGCCATTGGCAACTGGATACCAGCTGATGTCTCATGATGATCAACCAACAGTTGGCAAATGGATTCCTGTCTCTGCACCATCATTTCTGGCCAATCAGCAGACGTAGTGTAGCAGTAGACCGCCCCCAATGTTGATTGGAGAAGAGGACATGAGAGATGGCAAATCACCAGAGACTGAGCTACACCCATTAGGACAGCGTCAGGCTAAACGTGGAGATACTGAGATCTGGTAGCCTTATGCACATCCTAGAATCCCTTAAGTCTCCCATGTGGATGGGTGGTTTTCGCCTCTCCTCCACATCCAAGGAGGCTTCTGGGTGGAACATGACCTCTCTGATCTGCTTTTTCTTACCTTAGCCTTGGAGCGGAGGAAGGATTTTGGGAACAGCTGGAATGGAAGGTGAGTACTCATGAGCCTTGGTGGAGCAGAGTTCAAGACAATATTCTTGGTCTCAACATTTTCAATCCAGGGTACACGTTCCCAGAGTAACACACTGCGTGACCATGTAGGGTCCCCATCTTGCCGGATTAAGCTCAAGATTTCTGCCATCCAATTGGTACCTAGGTGGAAGTTCAGCTAGTTAAGAGCTGGCCTCTTCCTCCCCTCCCCATCCTACTTTGTTCTGCTAAACACATGTCTCACCTTTCAGGTGACATCCATCAATTATTTCCTGTCCCAGAAAAGAATCATAAGAATCAGAATGCACCTTTCTGATCTGCTACACCAATGTGGTACAATATCAGAATTCCCTCCATTGTGGTCCAGAGGGCATTCTTAAAGGGGATCAGGGAAGAATGTTTAGCAGGGCAAAAACATAATAACCAAGTCATGGAGAGTTGTCTACAGCTCTGGAGCATTCAGATCATACTGTTTGCTCAAATGCTAGAAGTCCACCTTTGAGAACATAGGTTATGCCCCTTTTATTTTTCTAAGATATAAAACCAGATCTGTTCCACCACAGGCATGAAACCATCTTCCCATGAGCTATTTACCACATTTCCTCTGAATATTTCCCACTGTCTGTCATCTGAACTTGCTCATGCCAATGGGGGGGGGGAGCTTTTTCTCCTTGTTTTCCCACCATCTGCTGCTGAAAACAGAATCAAGTTTCCTGGTGTGTGTTTTTCATTCAGTACTACAAAGCCCATGATGCTCTGTGAATCAGTTGAAAGAGCAGAAATTCGGAAACCTGCATAAAATAATGTGTGCTCCACCGTCACTGGGTGTTGTAAACGCACCATAAAGCGTGTTTTTGACACCCAGATAGTTAGGGCCGCCAACTCAGAGGTCGGCAGCCCTTACTCCTTCGTCCTGTACCAATCGGTGAAGGGGCGGGGGAGGGCAGGCCGGGCAGCAAGGTAGGGGGCAGGGCTATTGGTGGCGCTCTCCTCCGATATCCCGTGCCGGTTCCCGGCCTGGGCCGCCCTTACCTGGGCCGCCACTGATGTACACAGACTCCAGAGCTGACATACATCTGAGGAGGGCCATTGGGGCCAGGCAGCCCTACACCTGGGGAAGGGCACACAATACTGTGGCCAGCCTTTTAGGCCGGCTGCGTATCTTTACACAGGTTCAGGCTAACCATTTCTTTAGATACAATCCATAGTGAAATAGGAAAGCCGATTATTACTCCTCAAGGACTGCTGGTTTTCTTGTAGTTCATTGCAATTTTCTTATTCTCCTCTTGAAGAAATCAATCTCATTATCTGTATATCATGATGACCAGTTCAAGAGTTTTTCTCATGGTTGGGTGGAGTTCTTCCCACCCACATTTTGTCATCAGTAATTCTGTCCATGCAACATGAAGGGACCATCTCCTTCTTCCTAGGAGAATCACCTACGGCTCTCGCATTCCACGTCTTTTCCTTCCTACCTGATTTGGGGTAAACGACACTCACAACATCATCATCCAACAGCTGGAATTCATTTTCGACATAACTGAAGTGTTCTTCTGTGTGACTGTCCACTCTAGGGAAACAAATTCCCTTGTAGAATAAATGTGTCGCTGACGACATTGAGAAACTGTGAAGATATAAGTACAAGATGGAGAGAAAAAAAAGTTATGAGATGACATTTTTGAGTATTATTCAAGTGTTTTCTGTGTAACTTGGAACTTCCATTGCTATGAAACAGGATTTTCCCAACAAGAAAACACCAAGAATTCTCAATCTCTCTGGGGTTCTCAACCTGTGGTACATGTGCCACCGGTGGCACTTCAGCCGACCAGAAGTGATCTGTGGACCGCCACAACCCCAGTCCAAGGTGAACCAGACAGGAAAGGGTTAACCATCTTCTCCCCCCGTTTACCCATCCTGGAATCACTGTGTGCCAAGACTTGTTTGGACTTTGTAAAAAAATACAACCACTGAGGAGATAAAAATGGAACTTGATGCATAGGGTATAGTGTAGCGTCAGAATATGGTTAGGTTGGACTTTGGCCCAAGAGCCACACCTGTCAGAGGACTGTCTATTAAATAAGTTGATTACTTAATGTTCAATCGGTTAATGCCTCCAGAGTCCTAGATAAGATTTTCAAGAAGGGAGAACAGGAGACAACTGGAGGGGAAAACCTTATACTTTGTGGAACTGTGAAGTTTGGAACAGAAAGGGAGAAGCTGGTTTTAAAAGAGGGCAACCTGACACCCCTCCATCCCATAATAGCTGTTTAAAAGGCTTTCTCTCCAGCCCAGCCTGATCTCCTACTCACCTCGGAACTGCACCTCACTCTCACCACGGCTGCCTATCTGTAATCTTTGTTCCCGTTTCTGGTGCCTTCCTCTGCCAAAACTGGACAGTTCTTTTTTAAACCAGGGGTTCTCAACCTTTGGAGGCCCTAGTACCCCCTATGACAGTCAATTTTTTTTTGAAGTACCCCTGGTCAGAAGTGACGGACGCCCTCCCGGCGCCCAGCGCGTGGGGGCGGGGCCAGCGTCGCGTCACGTCGACGCGCCCCCCGCCCGTCGACCCCCCCTCGCCCGTTTTGAGCTCATTTTTGAGCCGAACAGGCTCTAGGGAGGGAGGGAGGGCCGATCCGGCGCGGCGCTTCACAGCGGTAAGTGTTCCGAGCGCCCCCCCCTGCCCGCCCGAGCACCTGGAGCTCCTGCTCCATGCGCTCCACCCAAGTTCCGCCGCTGCCCCTGGTAATTAATTGTTAATTAGCTAACTAATCGAATTAATTAAGTAATTAGCTAATTAATCGGGTAAAAAAATAAAAGAAAGTATTAAAACAATTTTAAACGTGAAAAAATGTCTTCTTAAACTTGTGTGTGTGTGTGTGTGTGTGTGTGTGTGTGTGTGTGTGTGTGTGTGTGAATAAGCCACAAAACAAACTGTATATCCAAACCAAAGAGGGACAAGATGTGGGATGAGCTGCGGGGGGGGGGGGCGGGGGGGTATATATCAGAGAACATCTGCAGGCTGGCATTATCTTTCTCACTCTTCTCTCTTAAAAACGGAATCTACCAAGTTCTCTTCTCTACGCAACTATCCACATGTACAGAAGTCCTCCTCCTGCATCCCCCTCAGCATCTGATCTCCTGAGGCACAAACGTATGCATTTAAATGCACCGTGCGTTTAGATATGGAGGTGAGGAGCGTTGCTACATTACCAGAGCTTCCCTCCTCCTGAGTTTGTTTCAAACGACTGAAAAAAGAAAAACCGCTACTGGAAGCAACCTGTAGATGGCGCCAGAGACTCCTGCTTGCTTTTTTTCCCAGCTGTATAGACACGGAGGAGGAGGGAAGTGGCTGGCAGGCCCCCGAAAATGCTGAAAAAAGAGATAATGTAGTGTGGTTGGACTCCCTCTTCCACAGTTCCACCTGTGTTGAGTCAAATCCGTGGATGGAAAAACTGTGGAAAATCAGGTCCGACTGTACAGCCTCTGCTGTCGTCTTCTGACATCCACAGGATCTCCGAGGCAGCATGGAGAGGATCTGCTGTTTCCTCGGCAAGGAGCTGAATGGGCAGCAGATTGACTCGGTGGTGGAAAACGCCTCCTTCGAGACGATGAAGGACAACAAAATGTCCAACTTCACCCAACTGCCAGACAAAACTATGGACCACAGTAAAGGAAAGTTAATGAGAAAAGGTACAAGCTGAAGTGTGTGTGTGTGTGTGTGTGTGTGTGTGCGTGTGTGTGTGTGTGTGTGTGTGTGTGCGTGTAGGTTTGGTGTTGTTTTTGTATGTGGGGGATTGACTGGGGCTCAGATGGGAAGACGCAACTGTCTATCCACAAGTACAGAAGTCCTCCTGCATCCCCCTCAGCATCTGATCTCCTGAGGCACAAACGTATGCATTTAAATGCATGTAAATGCACCGTGCGTTTAGAAAAAGACTGAGAGTGCAGCATCTCCCTTCCATACAAAAAAAAACAAGCAAACAGACCCAACTCACAGACAGGGCAAAACAAGGCAACAACCCCACAAAACACAGATCACACAGATCAGATCAGGCACCCACTCCTCCTCCTTCCCTCTTTGACAATCCAACTCCAGCAACAAATCACACACACAGGGGGGGGGGGGGAAAGCAAGGCAACAACAACAACACAAAGCACAGATCAGATCAGGCAGCCCACCCGATTACGCCCCGATTTCCTCCCCCTCCTCTTCCAAGGCAGTCACCCTCTTCAGTCTACTGCTTCTTTTGCCTGCTTTAGCAAGAGGGATTCAGTCTTTGCAGCTGAGCAAAGGAATAGCAGTGCGCAAGGCAGTAAAGACTGAAAGGGGGGAATGCTCAGAGCTTGGAGGTCTTCCCAATCCTCTCCGGTAAAAAAGTTTAAAACTAACTTTTTCTCCGCGCTGAAATCGCCACTTCAGTGTGCTGCTGCTGCAGAGCTTCCTAGATTCCTCTGTTTGCCACACGACATGTGATGTGATCCAAGCCGCCCAATAGCAACTGCTTTCGCTCTCTCTGTCTCCTGCTTCTATTCCGAGTCACAAAGGGGCTTTATCAAACCCAGCCCTGAAAAACGGGGGAGGAGGAGGAGGGAGGGAGGGGAAGGGGGGAAACAAGTTCACTGGCAGACAGGTTGCCCCCCTCTGCCAGGCCTGAGCACCTGAGTGGGGGGGGCAGCAGATACGAGGGCTTTTCCCCATTCAGCTGCATGTCTACACAGGGGTGAGAGAGAGCAGACCAGGAACACAGTGGGCGGGCAAACTACTAAATGTGCCCTTCAGGAAGTGCAAGAGGTGAAACAAGTTCACTGGCAGGCAGGTTCTAGCAAATGTTCCTTGCGCAACTTCGTTGGCAAACCCTCAAATTTTAATTCCTTTTTCATTTCATTTCAAAACCTTTATTTGCATAACAGGCAAATATAAAAGGATACACCGAATACAGAACCAAACTCACCACACAGTATAAGGCCCGGAAACATCTTCCCAGTTCCCCTATACCAGCGTTTCCCAAACTTTTTCGACCTGCGGCTCCCTTGACCATTGGTGACCATTGGCCGTGGCTCCCTATTACATTATGTTGATGCCTGCCAATTGGTGTTGCACTGTTTTACGAGAGGATTCTGTGGCACTCTGCGGCTCCCCTGGCTAGCTTCAGCGGCGCCCCTGGGAGCCGCGTCTCCAAGTTTGGGAACCACTGCCCTATACTAAGTTCCCCTATACAACTACTAAATATTCCCTGCAGGCAGTACAAGAGGTGAAACAAGTTCACTGGAAGGCACGTTCCTTGCACAGTATGTAGCACATGTTAGATTTAAGATTACAATCTTGGGGCAAACGTAAGACAGTGAGACTTACTTCTGGATAATATGACAGCACAATATGAAAGGTGAATATGACAGCACCCTAATTTAATCATTTAAATGATTAACAGCACAATCCTGACTAAAGGATCCGGCCGGCGGCCCAGGCCGCCCGCTGGATCCTGACCACCAGCCACTAACTTGCCACCAGGCCAGAGGTCTCCTTGGGGAAGGGGACGCTCATCCCCTTCCCCGAGAGTAATGGCCGGCCACCCGGATCTGCCTCCTCAGATTTCTGCCAGCGATTTTCCTGGCGAAGGTAAGAAGAGGCCGTGTAATGGTCCGGCGCCCAGCAGGGGTCAGGATATGTCCAACGGACACCCCCCCCCGGCTGCCTGGGCCAATGGCCACCCTCCCTGCCCAGGCAATCCGCCCCCTCCCCCGCCTGCTGGATCCTTACATACCGGGTCTGTCATGGGCGGGGTCGGTTCCTCCGCCGGAGCTGGGGAAACTGGCATTGCCTTCCCTGCTCCCGAGGAGACGCAAACGTGTGCCGTAACCTCTTCCTACGCCTGGACGCTCGTTCCAGCGCCACGAACTTAGAGAGGATTGCGCCGTAAATCATTTAATGAGCCATTTAATCAATTAATTTTGTCTGTAAACTGCTTTGTGAACTTTGTATTTATGTTTTCATGGCCAGCAATTATTCTCACAGAAGCAACAACGGGATTAAAAAGCCGTGACGCAAAAAATGGTTAAAATCACGAGCTAAAAACACAATTAAAAACTCTGTTTGAAACTTTATGAATTTAAAATTAATCTAAATGCAACGTTTCCGTCATCTATTGATGACCTTCATCAGGCAAAAGCAAAGCCACATCGGCCTGCAAGGATATGTCTCTTTGTCTCTCAACCGCAGGTTTAAAAGACACAGCAGCCCTGGCCAGTTGGAGATCATTAACACGAAAGTATTCAGTTCCGGTTTGTAGTCCGAAGCAGTGATCTTCCCAGCGAACGCTCTCAAAAGACCTGAGATGACCTTGGACTTACAGAGCTTTGTGAACGTTTTGTTGAAAAGCGGTATATAAATACAGTTAATAATTAATTAATAATAATTTCTATTTGGGATATTTTTTTTAATTCCATTTTTCAGTTTGTATACCGTATTTTTCGCTCCATAGGACGCATCGAACCATAGGTAATATGCATCCTATGGAGCAAAAAATAGGGGGGAAAAGGCTTTTTTAAATAAAAATAAAAATAAAAATAATAAAAAAATGTAAGCAAAATACACTTACCAGGGCTTCAGGGAGGCCTGCAGAGGCTCCTGCAGGCCTTCCTGATCTTCATTTCGTCAAAAAACGGCCATTTTCGGCCACTTCCTGTTTTGACGAAAACCGGAAGTGACCGAAAATGGCCGTTTTTTGATGAAATGAAGATCAGGAAGGCCTGCAGAGGCTCGTGCAGGCCTCCCCAATCTTCATTTCGGCAAAAAAAACCGGCCATTTTCGGCCACTTCCGGTTTTCGTCGAAACAGGAAGTGGCCGAAAATGGCCGTTTTTTGACGAAATGAAGATCGGGGAGGCCTGCACGAGCCTCTGCAGGCCTCCCTGAAGCCCCGGTAAGTATTTTTTCTTTACTTTTTTATTATTCGCTCCATAAGACGCAGGCTTTTTCCCCCTATTGTTTGGGGGGGGGAAGTGCGTCTTATGGAGCAAAAAATATGGTATATGCTAAACTGTGATAACCGACTGCAAGAGTTTGGGTGGCGATGAAGTATAACAAGTTTCAAGAGAGAAATACGTAAATGGCAGGAGAAGAAATCACTCTGTTAAAAACATTTTTATTTATTTAAGTTGTTGTGTACTCTTAATTGTTGTTGTGTACTCTTAGTGGGCAACGGCTCATTCACAACGAGCTTTTGCACTTCAAAGCTAACTATTTCACCACTGTTGCCTTTATGACTTCCAGGGGGTAGCTGTGCTAGTCTGTAGTAGAAAATTCAACAAAGAGCTGTGATGAGGGATCTGAGATCAGATTGGATGACTACTGCAGACCCAGGCCCCGATATTGTGCCAGCTGAATTTAAATTCTTTCTGTAATGTATATCACTGTATTGTGCTTCTTGTGTTATAATCTGGTCTAAAACTTTGAAAACAATAGTTCAATAGCCAACTCTGACACCTCAAACCAGTTTTGTTTCTTTGTTTAAGGAATGTGTACCCTGCTATTCCAAGTCCAACAGGCAGCTCACAGGGGCTTGCAACGCAAGAATTTACAATATAAAATTACATCAAAATAACATTCTCCCATAATTACAGCAACAGCCCATAATCACTGCAACGGTGACAAACGAATTGGGGCAGCCCGAGAACAGTGGACTCAATGCTTAGATAATGTACATCTGGATGCGCGCGCGTTGCAGAGTGTCGATCCCTGGCAATAGGGACAAGGACGCGAAACCATCAGACGTTCTTCAGTCCCATGGGAAGGACATCGTCACACCTCTCATTTTCTCCTGATAAACACGGTCAAACAGCTCGTTCTGGGCCACCATCAGCTCACTCTTCCAGGTGCCACACATCCCTGAAACAGCACAAGAGGGGATAGCAACGTTCATGAGGGTATTTCCAGCCATGCGCTTTTGTTCCAGAGACAAGAACTCTGAAGCCAACTCAGAACCTCGACTGCCTCAACAAGCCCTTAGCACCGGGCTCCATTGGGTCACCATTGGGTCAATGTCTTGCCATCTGAGCCCTAGTCAATCCCCATGTACAAAAAACACCACTAAACCCACACACGCACGGACACATGGACTGACACACCACTAAACACACACTCACAAACACAGATGTTTTAGCTTGTACATAAACGTCTTTGTTTTATGTAATTTAGCTGCTATATTTTACGTACAGTAATTTAATTATGCCAATAAAGGTTCTGATGATTATGATGTACCTTTTCTCATTAACTTCCCTTTACTGTGATCCATCAACGTGTCAGGTGCCTGGGACAGGTTGGACATCTTGTTGTCCTTCATCGTCTCAAAAGAGGCGTTTTCCACCACCGAGTCAATTTGCTGGCTGTTCAGCTCCTTGCCGAGGAAACGGCAGATCCTCTCCACGCTGCCTCGGAGATCCTGAAGATGTCAGAAGAAGACATCAGAGGCTGTAAATGCAAACTCACACACTGCAGTGCCGTGTGCGGATTAGTCCCCCTTGTGCGGATCAGTGCCATTTTTCAGCATGCATTTGGCAAGATTGTGGGACTCTCAGCCATAACTGAGGCAGCAGGAAAGCCAGATGGCTGAAAGTGGGGTAAAACATCTCTCCAACAGTCGAACGACCCCCTGCCATCTTCTCCTGGGCTGCCTGTCAGCACCCTAGACCAGTGGTTCCCAAACTTTGTAGCACCAGGACCCACTTTTTAAAACAACACTCTATCGGGACCCACCTAGCTTTACGAGACTTTAAAAAAAAAACCTGTTTAATAGCACTCAAGCCTCCTTTTTACTATGGGGGGGACCGTCTTCTGGAGTGTTTGTTGAGCTCCATGTTCATCGGATTGGGACCATTCTGATGGCCTTGCTTTCCCCTTTCCTGGCCTTTAAGAGGAGCTGGGATATGTTTGCCTACTCATGAGTGAATGCACAGTTGTGGCTCAGTTTCACTTTCCATAGGGCTCCATATATTTCCTTGTCAGCTTGGAGGAGGGGAATTTCTTTTCGAAAGTTAGTTGGGGCCTGAGTTCCTCGGATCAGGACCATTATTTATTTTATTTTCATTTATTTTTCACATTTTTATACCGCCCTTCCTCCAAGGAGCTCAGAGTGGTGTACATATTTCCTCCCCTCCTTTTTTGTCCTCACAACAACCCTGTGAGGTAGGTGGGGCTGAGAGATAGTGACTGGCCCAAGGTCACCCAGGAAGCTTCGTGGCTGAGCGGGGATTTGAACCTGGGTCTTCCAGATCTAAGTCCAACTCCCAAACCACTACACCACCCTGGCTCTTCATTATGTGGTGTTGCGTTCCCCTCAGTCTACCCTTCGAAATGGACGCACAATCCTACGCTTGTCTACTCAGAAGTAAGTCCCATTACATTCAATGGGGCTTCCTCCCAAGGAACACGGTCGCCTACTCACAAGTAGATGTGCAGTGCTGCTCTCCTTCAATTTCCATGGGGCTCAATACATTTTCCATGTTAGCTATCAGTTTCAGTTTCAACCCACCAAAAATCAAGTCGAGACCCAAGTGGGTCGAACCCACAGTTTGAGAAACACTGTCCTAGGTGTTCAGACAGGTAACTTTGTTAAGTGCAGTATTCTAGCTTCTAGATCACACCTGGACTGATGAGCCAATATTCCATTGGCCAAAGACACTCTGCACATGCCCAAATGGCGACATTTTTTGGTAAACAACGATGTGGTAACCTCCTAAGCTGACTTGGGTTGTGTGAATGCAGCTACGGATGGAAACATACCTGTTTCAGCTCTTCATAGCTGTTGAAGAGGAAGTTTGGCTTGTCCTTCATTGCCAGCCAGCCTTTCACATGGTCAAACCAAGAGCCAAATAGTACTGGAAGAGCAAAGCAAAGGTAGAGATGGAAAATAACCAATGGGGTTACTCATGAGAGCTGTGGGTTGCGATGGCATATTCTCTCCACTGCCAGCGAAGATGAGCATTATACCATCATCAGCACATGACATTTCAAAACATAAAGTAATATAGGCATGAGGACTCCCTTCCAATTCCCATGAACCCTATTGATCATTCTAGTTGTGTGAGAGAGGATCGGGTTGTGTGAGAGAGGATCGGGTTGAGGTTAGAGTCAACAATAGAGGATGAGCGACATAGTCGAAGAGCACTGGAACAGAACATGGAAGGCGGGCCTCCACAGCTTCTCCTTAGCCATGGCTCCTGCTCAGTAGCATCGCTAGACGCGCGACACCCTAGGGCTGGGGGGTGCGCGTCACACACACCCCGCCATAGGGTGTCGTCACCTCCCCTCCCCCCCGCCGAACTGGAGGCCGGGGATCCGGCCTCGGAACATCCGTCTCCGCCAGCGCTCCAGGGCCTTCTGAAGGCTCACTGGCTCAAAACGTAAAGTTTTACGTTTTTCGTTCATGCGCAGTACATTTTCTGAGGGCTAAGGGCTGCCCCTTTGCCCTCAGAAAAGCAATGCGCATGCGCGAAAACTGTAGGGGGCGGCCCTGCTCTGGGGGGGCGGCCCGGATTACCGGGGCTCTCTGAGGCCTTCTTCCCCGGCCTCGGAGCCGGAGAAAGCCCAGGAGCGTCCACCACGACCGGTGGACAGGGCTTTCTGAAGGCGGAGCGCTAGTTAGCCATTTTTGCACATGCACAAAACGTTTACGTTACGTTTACGTTGCGCATGTGCAAAAAAGGCTAACTAGCGCTCCGCCTTCAGAAAGCCCTGTCCATCGGTTGTGGTGGACGCTCCTGGGCTTCCTCCAGCTCCGAGGCCGGGGAGAAGGCCTCGGAGAGCCCGCCCGCGTCACCGGACGGGCGGGCGAGCGAGCGAGCGCTCGCTCGCTCGCTCGCTCTGTGGAAAGACTGGGGCGAGTGGAGCAGCGCCGACCGGCGACGCGGTGCCGCCCGGAGCCGCTGCTCCGTTTGCTCCAGTCTTTCCAGGCCTCTGCTCGGAGCGTCCGACTGTGACGTGCGGGTGACGTCACCCCTTTGTGCGCGTCATGCGCGCGTCACCCCCTGGCAGTCCGCCCCCCCGACGCCTCTGCTCCTGCTCTAAGGCAGGGGTTCTCAACCCCTTCCCGGTTGAGTACCACCTTTGGCACCACTCTCCTGCTGTGTACCACTGGAAGTGACTGGCGAGGACATCATCGCCAGTTACTTTAGGGGTTTTGAAGGCCAGAAAGCACAGGTAGGAGAGCCCTTTAAGCATTCCTGAGAGGCCTCATAGGAGTCAAAAATGCTATGTTGGAGCAGGGTTCCAGCAGTCCAGCGGTCTGAGTACCACCAGCAGTCGGCCAAAGTACCACTGGTGGTATGAGTACCACCAGTTGAGAACCCCTGCTCTAAGGCCTCGGGTACGACACAATGTCTCTTAAAACAGGGCTCTTAAACCGATACACTGGGACAATCTCATATGAGCTCTCGAGCTGGATAGAGGAAAGACCTGACACTATTTTAGTAGATAAAAAGTAAATAAAAGGAACAGAGCCTTCTCAGAACTTTGACAGTGAATCCAGCGCCCAGAATTCCCTAGAGCAGCATTTCTCAAAGTCCTACAGGGGTGTTTACTCCCCTGTAAGTTTTTGTGGGGGTGGGGTGATGTCGGAGGCAGCGCTCCTGGATCGCACCCGCCCTGACCCAAAAACAATTTTTTTCAACATATTTGGTTGTCCTGCCAGGCCTCCCCAGGTCTCTAAACAGTGGTGATCCCATTCCAAAGTCTACTTCTGGTTTTCACTGAAAACGTGGAGTGGGCTTTGGAATGCAATCATCGCTGTTTAGAGCTTTGGGGAGGAGGTCACAGCCTCCCCCCCCCCGGACCCTTTGAGGAGCTGGCAGGACAACCAGATACATTGAAGAAAGCATTTCTTCAGTGGCTGTGGGCAGAATCCTGTACCGCCACGGCCATTCCTGCTGGCCACCCCCCTTAAGGGCATATCGCCCACTTCCAATAAAAATGGTGGGTCATGACACACTACTTTGAGAACCCCTGCCCTAGAGACACCAGAGGTTGCTAAACAGTCTTCTGTGGGTCACAAGTGTTGGCTTCTGTGTCAATGCTCCTGGCGAGAGGAGGGAAGAGGGGTGCTGCAGTTAGAGGGCTGGGTATTGGTGTGTAGAGTTTTCTTACTATTCTCACTCAGGTACTTCTCGAGGTAGTCTTGCAGGGTTCCAGGATCTGTCAAAGGTTTAAAGGCTTTAGCGAAATAGTAGTTTGAGACCATCGCATCCTTGGGGTTCCGTACTGTGTAGATAACCTGTAGGAGAGGCAGAGTCATGAACATCCTTTAGGTAGGGTAACTCTCTCCCCGCCTCCCATTTTTAAAACAACATGTGACTGTGTTGGAGAGGAGAGCAAGAGAAGGAAAAGACAACATGGGGGAGGCTGGCGCACCATTGGAAAACAAGGAACCCGCATCTGTCTGGCACCACACTGGGGACACTACTACTCGGCATATTGCCTCAGGTGTCAGGAGGTTTTGGATCAGTCCTGGTCAGAGTTCATTCTTTGCTACCAAAGAGAGAAACTTTTGTGTCTTTACTTATTTAATGCATTCAGGATATTTCCTGCACCACCTTCCAACCTGTTTCTCAAATCAAAACATAAACGCTTGGAACTCTCCTGACGAGAGTAAAATATCAGTGAAAACAGCAGCAGAAATAAAACATAAAAAGAATAGAACGGCCTTCACCTGGCGCCAAATGATAGCAAGGTTGGTGACAGGTGAGTCTGTCTAGAAAGAGAGTTCCACAAATAAGCTGCCACAACAGGGAAAAGCCATTCTTTGGTCAACACCACCTGCTTTGCCCCAAATGGTGAGGCATGTTGATGTCTCATGATGTTCAGCCAGCAGTTGGCAAATGCATCCCTGTCTCTTCACCATCATTTCTGACCCATCAGCAGAAGTAATGGGACAGCAAAATCACTTCAGTGTTGATTGGAGGAGAGGACAGGAGAGATGGCAAATCACCAGAGACTGAGCTACACCCATAAGCTACACCCATAAGCTACACCCACTTTAAAACCATGTCAGGCTAAACATGAAGATCTGGCAATCCAATGCGCATCCCAGAATCCCTTTAGTCTCCCATGTGGATAGGTTGTTTTCGCCTCTCTTGCACATACAAGGAGGCTTCTGGGTGGGACATGAGCTCTGTCTGATTTGCTTTTTCTTACCTTAGCCTTGGAGTGGAGGAAGGATTTTGGGAACAGCTGGATTGGAAGGTGACTGGTCATGAACCTCGGTGGAGCATAGTTCAGGACAATATTCTTGGTCTTAACATTTTCAATCCAGGGTACACGTTCCCAGAGTAACACACTGCGTGACCATGTAGGGTCCCCATCTTGCCGGATTAAGCTCAAGATTTCTGCCATCCAATTGGTACCTAGGTGGAAATTCAACTAGTTAAGAGCTGGCCTCTTCCTCCTCTCCCCATCCTACATTGTTCTGCTAAACACATGTCTCACCTTTCAGGTGACATCCATCAATTATTTCCTATCCCAGACAACATCAAGAAAAAATATCCAAAGAATCAAAATGCACCTTTTTGATCAGTTAAGATCACTCCGACATGGTACAATATCAGAATTCCCTCCACTGTGGGCCAGAGGGAATCCTTTAAAGGGGGGTCAGGGGAGAACATTTAGCAGGGCGAACACACACCCCATGTGACAAGACTCATGCTCACCACATCATGGACAGATGTCTATAGCTCTGGAGCATTCAGATCCTACTGTTTGCTCAAGCACTAGAAGTCCACCTTCTTTGAGAAAATAGGTTTCACTCCCTTTATTTTTCCAAGATATGAAACCAGATCTATTCTATCACAGGCACCACACTGTCCTCCCATGAGCTATTTACGACATTTCCTCTGAATATTTCCCACTATCTGTCATCTGAACTTTCTCTTGCCAGTGGGAGGAGCCTTTTCTCTCCACGTTTTCCCACCATCTGCTGCTGAAAACAGAATCAAGCTTCCTTTTTTGTTTTTATTCACTACTACAAAGCCCATGTTGCACTGTGAATCAGCTGAAACAACAGCAATTTGGAACTCACCGGAAACCATGCCTATTGATTTTCCTAGAACATGCTCATAACAAAATTGCTTTAGATACAATTCATAGTGATGTAGGAAACCCGATTATCAATTCGAGAGTTTTTCTCAGGGCTGAGTCGCATTCTTCCCACCACTGGTGTCACTGCAGGGGGGGCGGAGCTGTACGTTCCTCCGTGATCGGAGCCTCCCGTTACACGGAGGAACGAAGCGCCCCTCCCCCGCGCCTTCCGAACCAGTCAAAGGAGACTCCCTGTGCGTTGTTTTCACCGCTTTGAATGGGTCGGAAGGCGTGAGGGGGGGGCACTTCATTCCTCCGTGTAACGGGAGGCTCCGATCACGGAGGAACTTACAGCTCCGCCCCCCCTGCAGTGACGCCAGTGCTTCCCACCACATTTTGTCATCAGTAATTCTGCCCATGCAACATGAAGGGACCATCCCCTTCTTCCTAGGAGAATCTCCTGTGGCTCTTGCATTCCACGTCTTTTCCTTCCTACCTGATTTGGGGTAAACGACGCTCACGACATCATCGTCCAACAGCTGGAATTCATTTTCCACATAATTGAAATGTTCTACTGCATAACTGTCCCATACAGGGAAACAGAGCCCCTTATGGGTGAAATGTGTTGCTGACGACATTGAGAAACTGCAAAGATATAAGTATAAGATGGAGAGAAAGAAAAGTTATGAGATGACATTTTTGAGTATTATAAGTGTTTTCTGTGTAACTTGGAATGTGCCATTTGTTCAATGGATCCAAACACCTGCTTTCAGTGTAGAACCTTCCATTGCTATGAAACGGGATTTTCCCAACAAGAAAACACCAAGAATTCTCCATGTCTCTAACACTGGGGTTCTCAACCTGTGGTACATGTACCACCGGTGGCACTTCAGCCGACCAGAAGTAATCAGTGGACCGCCACAACCCCAATCCAAGGTGAACTAGACAGCAAAGGGTTAACCATCTTCTTCCTGTTTACCCATCCTGGAATCACTGTGTGCCAAGGCTTGTTTGGACTTTGTAAAAAAATACAACCACTGAGGAGATAAAAATGGGACTTGATACATAGGGTATAGTGTAGAGTCAGAATATGGTTAGGTTGGACCAGAGGCGTCGCTGGAGCGTGGCGGGAAGGGCGGACCGCCTGGGGGCGACGCGCGCAATGGGTGACGCGCGGTCACGCGCATGCACCCGCGCGACGCGCGCAGGCGGTCCTCCCTTCCCGCCGCGCTCCAACGATGCCTCGGAGGAGGCCTCGGAGCATCCGCCCTTGGCGGAGCTCCAAGGCCTTCTGAAGGAACCCCGATGTGCGACGTCATATTTACAAGGTTTAGCGCATGCGCAGAACGTTTGAGGGCAAATTTGCCCTCAGAAACATACTGCGCATGCGCGAAACCTTATAAATATGTCGTCACGCATCAGGCCTCCCTCAGAAGGCCTTGGAGCTCCTCCGAGGGCGGACACTCTGAGGCCTTCTCCTGCCCAAGACAGCCGGCCGGCGAGGATGTCTCCGGAGCCTCCGCTGCTGGCTCCGCTGCTGTCGGCTCCGGAGACATCCTCGCCGGCCGGCTGTCGGGCGGCACGGGGGTCATTAGGGCGGCGCGCGCGCCCTCGCACAGGGCAGCGCGCGCCCTAGTGACGCTGCTGGGTTGGACTTTGCCCAAGGATCCATGCCAGTCAGAGGACTATCTATTTAAGTTGATTCCTTAATGCAGGGGTGTACTTGCAGACTCGATTATCTCACCTGTCCTGCCTATATTTCTGAAGAAAGTTCAGCATATGGACCTTTCTGTCGATCTATTAGGGACTGGCTTGCTAGCCTCTGCATATAGACTATTAAGTACTAGAGTTTTGGATAGGCTTACCATCCATCCTGGAAAGCCTGGAACCTTCCCGGGTTCTGGGATCCGGTCCTGGATCGGTCCCGGGCTTTCTGGGCCCGGTGAATCCTCCTCCAACGCCACTTTTTAAAGTTTAAAAACTTACCTTTTTCCGTGCCACCATCTTGGATCTCGCACAATCTTGCGAGATCCAAGATGGTGGCGCCCAAATATTTAAGTTAAAAAATTATTTTTTAAAAAATAGCACCAAACCTTGAGGTGCGGCTTATAATCAGGAGTGTCTTATACTCGGGACAATACGGTAGTATTGCCTCGTGCCCACACGAGATTTGGGCATCGCCATCTTGGGTCTTGCGAGATTCAAGATGGCGGTGCTGGAAAAAAGGTGCCTTTTTGCACCTTAGATGTGGCGGAGGCTTCAGCGGGGGCACGAGGAGCATAACTGGGGCCCACGGGGGCATCCGAGCCAGCCAGACTCCACCAGAAGGACCCAGAGGAGGAGGAGGCAGTAGTAGCTGCCACCGCGGATGACAACGATGGCAATGAAGAAGATGACTCTTCTGTCTTCTATGACGAAAATGATGGCGGGCGGCGGGGGCAACGATGAATGATGGCGGTGGTGGCAAAATGGCAGTGGCGGCAGCGGGACAGGCAAGTTTAATTAATTAACTTACTAGCTAAAATAAATAAATAAATAAAAATTTCGGCTGCCTAGAAATAAATTTTATTATTTTATTTTATTTTTTATTTTGATTGATTGATTGATTGATTGTTAGGTGGGGGTGTCCCGGTTTAGAACCGGGAAAATCTGGTAAGCCTACTTTTGGATATAGATAGTCAGGAAACTTTAGCTGCGGCCCACATAACCTGTTCCCCACTTTATTACCATCTTGCAATCAGTTATGGCAACAGGCCAAGATACTTGTCCTTTCTTCACTGCTCCCAGGAAAGACGAGCTTTTATGCTTGCATGCTGCAACGCTTTCCCCTCCAACGTCCTCATGGGCACATTTAAAGGAATACCAAATGAGGGATGAGGCTGCAGTTGTCTCTTGGGGGACATAAAATCTTTGCCTCATATCTTGTTACAATGCACATCAGTAGCAGCGATCTCAACTCCTCAGGCCTTTTCTTTCTAGCAGTCTGGGACAGTTGGAGTGTCTGACTATTCAGTATCCGTTAGCGGGTGAAGATGAGCTTCATACAAAACTAGTGGCCAAGTATCTCAACTTGTGTATATAAAACTGTTCTGCAATCCAGAGGGTAGTGTGATGACTACATTAAGTGTGCAATTTTATGTTGGTTGATTTGTTTGTGTCTGTGTTTTCTGTGTTATGTGAAAATTTATATGCCAATAAAGGTTCTGAAATCTGAGACTCCTTGACCCTTAATCGGTTAATGACTCCAGAGTCCTAGATAAGGTTTTCAAGAAGGGAGAACAGGAGACAGCTGGAGGGGGAAACCTTATACTTTGTGGAACTGTGAAGTTTGGAACAGTGGCATTCCTGAGGTAGGGGCTCGACAGTAAGTCGCGCCCCGACCTACTACCGCGTTCACGAAGTGGAGCAAGGAAGCCCCTCCCCCTCGCCGTCGGAGCCATTCCGCGCAGCGAAGCCGAACAGGCAGGAGACCCTGCCTGTTCGGCTTCGCTGCGTGGAATGGCTCCGACGGCGAGGGGCGGGGCCTCCTTGCTCCGGTTCGTGAACGCGGTAGTAGGTCGGGGCGTGACTTACTGTCGAGCCCCTACCTCAGGAATGCCACTGGTTTGGAACAGAAAGGGAGAAGCTGGTTTTAAAAGGGGGCAACCTGACACCCCTCCATCCCATAATAGCTGTTTAACCGGCTTTCTCTGCATTCCAGCCTGATCTCCTACTCACCTCAGATTTGCACCTCACTCTCACTGGGGCTGCCTATCTCTAGAGGTGGAGTTTTTTTGGGTATTATTTATATCAAAATTTCTTGATTAAAAACAAAAATAGTGGCGTTATGTCTTTTTATTCAACACAAATAGTGGTGTTGTTGTGTTTGTTCCAGAAACATTTCAAAGCATTAAAAAGAACATAATATATGTAAACAGGTAAAGGAAAAGTCATTCCACAGAGACCTTAAAGATAAATACAGTCAGTCCTTTGTATCCGCGGAGGTACAGTTCCCGAACCCCCAGCGGATACAAAAAAACGTGTTGAAGAAAATCTGCTGTGGGGGAGGGGGAGGCGGGGGCATGCGGCGTTACAGCACCTTAATTTAGCAGTGCACCGAACCGCCACCCGCTCCTGGACTCCAGTGTGGATTGCAAACAGTTGTAAAGACTAAAAACAATCCCATTCACAGTGACTTCCTTTCGCGACACGGAACCAGAAATCCCTATGAATCGGGGGGGGGGGGGTTACACCTTGCAGCCATTTTAATTACGTGGAAGCTGCGCGGGAGTCCAGGAGCAGGAGGCGGGCCGATGCACTGCTAAATTAAGGTACTGTGACTCTGCGCCCAGACTCTGCCCCCCCTCCCCCGCAGCGGATTTCCTTCAATGCAGTTTTTGTATTATTTACAGAACGCATTTTTTGGGGTATTTTTTTTCAGAAAATATTTATATATAATTTTCTTACTGAAGCACTTGGTTCAATGTATTAGTAAGTTGTGTTTATTTTATGATTACTACTAATGTAGAAAGTATTTTTAAAGTTCACCATCTCAAAATATTTGCTATATTAAAATATCTTTCTTCTTACAACAGCCATTTGAAGTGGAATACATTACTATTTTAAATACATGCTACTTTGAAACTATTTAAACAAACAAGAGCACAAGGAATAGAATTTATGGAAATCAAAGCTATACAAAGCAGCTTCTTGCAACAACGAAACTCTGAAGGCAATTAAGGTTACACACACACACACACACACACACACACACACACACACACACTATTATTTCTTACTGCGGCACGGCAGTATTTATTTAAGATCAAGGCTACTTAGAACAGGGCTCTCTCTCTCTCTCTCTCTCTCTCTCTCTCTCTCTCTCTCTCTCTCTCTCTCACACACACACACACACACACACACACACACACACACACACACACACACACACACACACACACACACAAACAACCAGTCCTGCAAACCTGTTGCAGAGCTTTGGGTAACTACCTGGCCAAAAGAAGCTACTTAAAATTCCTGTTTTATGTAACACTGAGGCTGAGAGACAATTAGCACAAGGCCAAACATGGCAGAGATATTTGGGGGTGGGGGGCAATTTTAATAATTGTACAACCCTTGCAGATCTACTGCAAATCACCCAGAAATCCACCAGTAGATCTGGATTCGCCCTCTGCCCACCCTTCCACGAAAGCTTGGTTCCCAGCAAACTGCTTTATTAAAACCCGAGAACACTCCATTGGGAGCTGTGGAGAGACTGTCCTGCTTGCACCCAGTACCTTCCATCCTTCCCTTCCCCGCCCTCCCCCCTTTTTTTATTTCTTACACAGGCTGGAGAAAGGCTGAGCTAAACCCAGTGGCTTCAGAGAAGTGAATACACTGTGACTTGAAGCGAAACAACTTATAATGAAACCAATTTTACCATAGGCTAATTGATAAATGGAGACGTTCCGATGGCATTTTCCCATCAACGTTACAATGAAACGACTTTATTAAGTGAGGACTTAGCGTAGGGCACAAGGTGTTTCTTCCTCAAGCAGAACCGGCTTCTGGCTGCTGCTGTGTGCTTCATTTCCTCCTCCTGGGTTTCCCCTACCAGCCACATGACAAAATGTTATTGTGAATGTGGAGATTGCGATTGCCTTTAAAAAAAAATTTTTGCTGCTACTACTCCACCTGCCACCCTCGGCCAAGAATCAAGGGCTGCGTTTGTTTTAGCAAATAGGAAGGTGCCAGTATGCTTCTAATGCGGATCATTTTAACCCTCAATCGGTTTATGCCTCCAAGGTTAAGGTTTTCAAGAAGGGAGAACAGTATAGAGCTGGAGGGGAAAACCATATACTTTGTGGAACTGTGATGTTAGGAATAGAAAGGGAGATGCTGCTTTTAAAGGGGGGGCAATGTGGCACCCCACCATCCTAGGACAGATGTTTTTAACCCGCTTTCTCTCCAGCCCAGCCTGATCTCCTACTCACCTCGGAACGGCGCCTCACTCTCACCACGGCTGCCTATCTGTAATCTTTGCTCCCGTTTCTGGTGCCTTCCTCTGCCAAAACTGGACAGTGCTTTTTAAGCAGCAGCCTTGACCAATAGCAGAGCAATCATTTGTCCATTACAGTATCCACCTGCTGGAACGCCCACTTCTATTGATTTGTGACTTGCTCTCAAGGATACAGTTGAGTGGGGGGGCTGGGGATAAGCGCAACTCACTTTCCCAAGTCCAACATCCCGGAATCAAAGGGTTCAAAGGGGCTTGCAACACAAGAATTAAAAACAACACACAAAATTATTAAAATAATATTAAGAAAAAGATTCAAAGTCAACAACTGAAGGTAAATCAGTTGGACAGACCCAAAACAATTCTGAACTGTCTTAGATTCATTTCAAGCAGAGTCAGATTATGCCATTCTCTGGCCGTGTCTCTGAGACCCAACCCCATGAGAGTACAACCCCCCTCCCCCAAAAAGACTCCACCTTATTATTCTAACTTGAATGATAAAAGACAATAGAAGTATTCAAGTGTTATATTGGCTTTATTCTTAGGCAAAGGTACAATGAACGCTCATTAACTATTAATGTATTGCACAAATAATAATAATTTGAATAATACAAAACTTCTTGACTTGCAACAGTAACTCTATAAACCAATGAAAATAACGTTTTCACTCAAGAAACACTAGTCCATTTTTAAGTGTTGTCCCCCTAAAATTTATTGAGGGATGGCGGTGTGCTTGTGCCTCACCCACTGGGAGCACTTAGGCAAGCCCCAAGTCCACCATTTTGGAATGAAATTTGTCGCCAAGCTAAACTTACGGCCAGGTCCAAAAAAACGATCTCCTGGCATCGAAGACGTTATATCAAATACGGTCCCCACTTGCAGAGTGGAGAGCCAGCCAGCGACCCTCGTTTTCTTCCCTGAATTCAAAGAAGGCAACAGAACAGAAGAGGAACTATGGAGGACTGGGAGGAGAGGAGATTGGTGGACTAGAGGGGCAGCAATGCTGGAGCCCAAACTCTCCTCTGCTTCACAATTCCTCTGCTGCTCCATTCGCAAACCTCTTGACAACATAGAATTGGGGAAAGGGGCAGGGGTAACCATGCAACTGTGGGGTGAACTCTGCCCACTCCTGTTGCTCCTGAGTTTGGGAGGGGGGAAAGGCTGAGGCCCACCATCACAGCAAGGGTGGCAAGCAAAATCGTGGACCTCTAATGACGTGTTGTTTCACCGACACTGACAGCACTTCCACAGGGTTCAAATAATGTACATCTGGATGTGGGCGTTGCAGAGTTTAGATTCATGGCAATAGATTTGTGGCAAATCATCTGAGGTTCTTCAATCCCACGGGAAAGCCACTGTCACACCTCTCATTTTCTCCTGATAAACATGGTCAAACAGCTCACTCTGGGCCACCGTCAGCTCACTCTTCCAGGTGCCAACCATCCCTGAAACAGCACAAGAGGGGACAGGAACCTTCATGAGCGTATTTCCAACTGTTTGCATCTGTTCCAGAGACACGAACTCTGAAGCAGACTCAAAACCTCAACTGCCTAAACAAGCCCTTAGCCCTGGGCTCCATTGGGTCGCAATAGGGTCAACTTCAGGAGGTGTGGAAGTGCAGGAAGTGTGGTCCGGAGGTTGGATTTCCTGAAGACGGCTGGAAGCTAAGCAAGAACAGCCCATTTCATACTGGAAGGGAGACAGACTGGACGTTGTCACGACCCTCGGTGGCAGAGAGGAGTTGCTGTTGCGTGCCGTAGTGAGACAACGGACTGGGATGCTGAGAATGTCTGTGACAGAGTGATAACAATCATTCCTGTTTGGCATGATTTTGCGTGGCTGCCTGCGGAAAGCTCAAGGCTTGTGTTCTGCAGCTAAGTGAAGATGACTACACTGTGGAAGGAAACCACCTGGAGTGGAAGGGTTCTATATGGAACAAAAATGCTAATGACCCATTATCAGGTCTAGACAGCCTGCCTATATAAACTGCCTTGAATAATATCTGAAGAGCAATCTAAGGAGAAGAAATGCAGTACATAGAGGAATAAATACTGTACAGGAATAAATAAATAAATTTCCTGCCATCTGAGACCCAGTCTAAAACACAAGAACACATTTTTTGTGTGTGTGTTTGTATTCCCACATGCAAAAATACCATAAACCTATGCATTCTCTTCTCTCTCTCTCTCTCTCTCTCTCTCTCTCTCTCTCTCTCTCTCACACACACACACACACACACACACACACACACACACACACACACACACACACAATTCAGCTTGTACCTTTTCTCATTAACTTTCCTTTACTGTGGTCCATAAATTTGTCCGAGGCATCGGACAGGTTGGACATCTCGTTGTCCTTCATCGTCTTGAAAGAGGCGTTTTCCACCACCGAGTCAATCTGCTGGCTGTTCAGCTCCTTGCCGAGGAAACGGCAGATCCTCTCCACGCTGCCTCGGAGATCCTGAGGATGTCAGAAGATGACAGCAGAGGCTGTAAATGCAAACTCACACACTGCAGTGCCGTGGGCGGATCAGTGCCCCTTGACAGGATCGGTGCCATTTGCCAGCATGCATCTGGCAAGATTGTGGCCATGGGTGTGGGACTCTCAGCCACAACAGGGTCAGCAGACAAGCCAGATGGCAGAAAGTGGGAGGGAGACAAACATTTCTCCTACAGTCGAATGACCCCCCTGCCTCTCAGGCAGCACAGCACCCTAGGCAACATCATGCATCCAGGCAGGCTACTCTGTGAAGTGCAGAATAATGAACTCTAGAGCATACCTGGACTGATGAGCCAAAATTCCATTCCACAAAGACACTCCGCACATGCCCAAACAGTGACAATTTTTGGAAAACGAAGATGTGGTAACCTCCTAAGCTGACTTGTGTTGTGTGAATGCAGCCACGAATAGAACCATACCTGCTTCAGCTCTTCATAGCTGATGAAGAAGAAGTTTGGCTTGTCCTTCATTGCCAGCCAGCCTTTCACATGGTCAAACCACGAGCCATAGAGATCTTGAAGAGTAAAGCAGGGTTAGAGATCGAAAATAACCAATGAGGAGCTGAGGGTTGCGATGGCATATTCCCTCCTCTACCAGTGTGCATTATACCATCACCATCACTGACTTATCCCTTCCCTACATGCTTAGGCAGGACATTTTTATAAGTTCAAAACATAAAATAATTTAGCCATGATGACTCCATTCCAATTCCCATGAACCCTATTGATCATTTTAGTTATGTGAGAGAGGATCGGGTTGAGCTTAGAGACACTTGAAGTTGAGCGACATACTCAAAGACCACTGGAACGGAACATGGAAGGTGGGCCTCCACAGCTTCTTCTCAGCCATGGCTCCTGCTCTAAGACCTTGGGTGTGACACAATGTCTCTCAGGGTTCTAATTTAAACCAGTGCACTGGGACAATCTCATATGAGCTCTTGAGCCGGTTGGAGGAAGAACCTGACACTATTTTAATAGATAAAAGTAAATAAAAGGAACAGAGCCTTCTCAGAACTTTGACAAAGTATCCAGCTCCCAGAATTCCCTAGACACAGAAGAGGTTGCCAAACAGTCTTCTGTGGGTCACGAGTGTTGGCCTCTGTTGGTCCTGGAGAGAAGAGAGCAGAGGGGTGCTGCAGTTAGAGGGCTGGGTATCGTTGTGTAGAGAGGTTCCTTACTATTCTCACTCAGGAACTCCTCAAGGTAGTCTTGCATGGTTCCAGGAACCTTCACATATTTAAGGGCTTTGCAGAAATGGTAGTGTGAGACCATCGCATCCTTGGGGTTCCGTACAGTGTAGATAATCTATAGGAGAAGCAGAGTCATGAACATCCTTTAGATAGGGTAACCCTCTCCTCGCCTCCCATTTTTCAAACAACATGAGACTGTGTGATGAATCCTTGTGTTTCCCTGGAGTCCCCTGGATCTCTTCTGTGTATTGTCAAAAAGATAGCAAGGTTGGTGCCAGGTACGCCTGTCTATGGAGGGAGTCCCACAAACAGGCTGCCACAACAGGGAAAAGCCATCCTTCGGTCACCACCGGCTTCACCTCAAATGGCAAGGCCTGTAGATCTCGAAATGATCAGCCAACAGATAGCAAATGGATCCCTGTCTCTGCACCATCATTTCTGGCCAATCAGCAGAAGTAGTGTACCAGTAGAATGACCTCAACGTTGACTGGAGGAGAGGACAGGAGAGATGGCAAATCATCAGAGACTGAGCTACACCCATAAGGACAGCACTTCAAAACCATGTCAGGCTGAACACTGAGATCTGGCATTCCAATGCACATCCCAGAATCCATTCAGTTTCCCATGTGGATGGGTGGTTTTCGCCTCTCTTCCGCCTCCAAGGAGGCTTCTGGATGGGACATTAGCTCTGTCTGATTTGCTTTTTCTTACCTTAGCCTTGGAGTGGAGAAAGGATTTTGGGAATAGCTGGAATGGAAGTTGACTACTCATGAACCTTGGCGGAGTAGAGTTCAGGACATCACTCTTGCCAAATGTAGTTTCAATCCAAGGTAAACGTTTCCTGAGTATCACACTGCGTGACCATGTAGGGTCCCCATCTTGCCGGATTAAGCTCAAGATCTCAGCCATCCAATGGGAACCTATGTGGAAGTTCAGCTAATTAAGAGCTGGCCTCTTCCTCCCCAGCCTACTTTCTCAGAGCTTTAAAGGAGGGGGGAGGTTAGTGCACCAGTATCCCCCCTCTCCTTGGTTGTGGGTTTTTCCTCCACTGGACTGAGCCCTCACAAGCACGACAACTGACCCTAATCATGAGCCAGCAGACACATTATGAACCTTCCCCAGCCCCCTTGAGCCCCTCCCCCTCTGGTGGATCCACCCCCATCATTTACCCAAGCAGGCGTTGGCCTGTTTATTAACACCCTCCTCCTGTTTCCCCTGAGATCCGGCCCCGAACACTATACCCAATTGTTCCATTGCCCTGGTTAGTGGGTGGCATGGAGACCTTTGGCGGACTCCAAGCTCTCTTCTCGTCAGCCGCAGCCCACACCACCACCAGTCGTGTTTGTCACCCACTCATGAGGAGCCCGGCCCCTGGGCAACACAGCCAGCGTGCAGCCCCCGACGTCCCTCCCCCTGGCTTGCCTGCGGTATAGCAGGATAACCCAGCCCCAAGAGCAGCTCCTTGGCTTCCCCTTCCTCACTGGAAGATCCAACCACTGCAAGGGGGCAGGTAAGTCCGCAGTCAGACAATCAGTTCACTACTCCGACATGGTACGATATCAGAATTCCCTCCACTGTGGGCCAGAGGGCATCCTTTAAACGGGTGTAAGGGGAAAACATTTAGCAGGGCGAAAACACACCCCATATGACAAGACTGTCATGCTCACCACGTCATACAGTTCTGGAGCGTTCAGATCCTACTGTTTGCTGAAATGCTAGAAGTTCACCTTTGAGAAAATAGGTTACGCCCCTTTATTTTTCCAGTTTATAAAACCAGGTCTGTTTTATCACAGGAATCACACTGTCTTCCCATGAACTATTTACCACATTTCCTCTGAGTAGTTCCCACTACCTGACATCTGAACGTGCTCCTGCCAATGGGAGGAGCTTCTTTTGCATGTTTTCCCAACATCTGCTGCCAAAAACAGAATAAGTTTCGTTTTTGTATTCATTCAGTACTACAAAGCCCATGATGCTCTGTGAATCAGTTGAAAGAATAATAATTTGGAACCTGCTGGAAACCAGGGCTATTGATTTCTTTAGAACATGCTCATAACAAAATTGCTTTAGATACAATCCATAATGACTTAGGAAACCCGATTATTTCTCCTCAAGGATTGCTGATTTTGTTGTAGTTCATTGCAATCTTCTTATTCTCCTCTTGAAGAGATCAATCTCATTATCTCTAAAATTGGTATATCATGATGACCAATTCAAGAGTTTTTCTCATGATTGGGTTGAGTTCTTCCCACTCACATTTTGTCATCAGTAATTCTGCCCATGCAACATGAAGGGACCATCCCCTTCTTCCTAGGAGAATCACCTGCGGCCCTCGCATTCCACGTCTTTTCCTTCCTACCTGATTTGGGGTAGGTGACACTCACAACATCATCGTCCAACAGCTGGAATTCATTTTCTACATAACTGAGATGTTCTGCTGTGTAAAACTCCACTAAAGGGAAACAGATCCCTTTGTAGCTCAGATGAGTCACTGACGACATTGACAAACTGCAAAGATATAAGTAGAAGATGGAAAGAAAAGTTATGAGATGACATTTTTTAAGTATCAGTCAAGTGTGTTCTGTATAACTTGGAATGTGCCATTTGTTCAATGGAGCCAAACAGCTGCTTCCCAAATAGCACCTTCCATTGCTATGAAATGGGATTTTCCCAATAAAAAGACACAAAAAATACTCCACCGCTCTAACATGTACCCAGTTCTGGCCTATAGTCTATTTGTTCTTTGTTATCCAATTAGCAATGTTTCTTATGTAACTACAGGTGGGCCTCCATATCCACTGATCCGCTATCTATGGTTTCAGTTATCCACGGATCGTGGGGACCCCCCCCCTCAGACTTTTTCCCAGTAAGCTTCGTTTCTTCCTTAAACAAACAGCAGAAGCAGCCTCTGGCTCCTTACTGCAGGCTGGTAGAACGAGACTAAGTACTAGAGAGGCTCTGCAAGGTTAACAGAAACCTTGCAGTGCCTCTCTAGGACTTAGTCTCATTCTACTTGCCTGCAATGGAAGCTGCTTCTCTTTTTGTTTTAAGGAAGAAACAAAGCTTACTGAAAGAAAAATAAGAGCTGGGGGGGCGCACGCCTGCCCGCAGGGGAGGCAGGGTGGGGGGCCCTCAGGAAACCATGGAAGGGGGTGTTCGCTCTTATCCACGGTTTCAAGTATCCACAGAGGGACCTGGAACATATCCCCCGCGGATATGGGGGGGTACTGTACTTATTTATTTAAAGAATTTATATCCCACCTTTCCCATGAAAAAGCATATGCCCAATGTTAAGGAACCTTCTGTTGTAACTTATGTAACTGAACAAGTTACAAAGGTTCCTTAAACAAGATGAACGGTGTATGAAAAGCAATGAGTTTAATCAATAAAACAAAGAAACCATTTTGGGGCAACTATTTGGTACAGAGAGAGGCAGCAGAACAAAATTAAAAAAACATCACATGCACACCTAGGCACAGAGATCAACACAGAGACACAGGGCACAGACAGAGGACAGAGATCAACCCATGACCCAAGTAGTGGCGATTTCACGACCGCCCCCCCCGTGCGCCGGAAGTGACGTAACGGCTGCAGCCATTATGCACCATACCGAGGCGCGGGGTGGGTGGGAGGGCGAAACACGGCGCCTACGCTCCTCGCTCGCCCCAACAAACGGGACGATTCGCACCTCGGCCGGCCACCATGACAACCCCACCCCTGCCCGCCTGCCGTCTGGGGCCCGATCCTGCTGCCCGGGTCCCAACACCCCTCCCTGACGGCGCTTCTGGAGCCAAGCGGCAGACGAAACAAAGATTTTGAGTCCTCGCCAAAACGTCATGAGGGAGAGAGAACAACAGCAACCTGGGGATATTATGCCTGATTTGCCTAGGATGGGAGCTATCAGATCTGAGGAGAGTGTCACCGTGAGTCAGGGCAGGCCCAAGCCCCTCCCAATGCCAAATGCTGCCCCTCCTCACTCCATGATGTGCCAGCCTCTGCTCCTCCCATTCTCCAATGTTCCAGCCCAGCAGTCTCCTTCCCTTCACGTTTCGGCTTCTTTTTCCAATCCAGAGAAGTCGCAGCAGTGGAGTCAAAAGCACACAGACAGAGACGGGGCTTCAACCTGCTCTGTGCCCTGAAGCAACCACTTCAGTTGGCCTCATATATGGGCCGGCCCTGCCATGAGTGTCTTTTCTAAACAAGGGAGTCTCAATCCGATGACCAAGACGTTAACAAACAAACATTTACAAAAACCAGGAAGTTTTCAGATCAAAATTAATTCCTTGCAATGGGAAAAAAGGGATTGCAAATCGTTTCTCCAGCAGGCGCTAACACCTAAAACAATATAAGCAATTTCGTTCGGAAGCTTTCATGGCCCGTACTTAACCACACATGTTTCAAAGTTACGGGAGCAGATGCCATGTAAACAAAAAGGCTTGAACTTTATGATTTTCTAAACTGCTAGAGGGTTTCCCAATTTAGGGCAGCCTCCTGCAGACTAAAAATGTCATAAAATCCGAGTATGCAGTCCTGACGTTTTGTTCCGCCAGCCGGATATACAATATAAGCATGAGAGAGGGGGAGCAGACTGGAAAGGGTTAAGCAGCCTCTCGGAATCACAGCGTGCCAAGGCATGTTTGGCCTTTATTTTAAAAAAAAGATACTAAGGAGGTAAGAGTGGAACTTGATGTATAGCAGCGTATGGTCAAGGTTGAGTGTGATGTGACCAAAGTGTGATGCTTATCAGAGATTATTCCTGATCAGGAATCTGCTTACCTGCTCAGGTTGATTCTTTAACCTTCAATCGGTTAATGCCTCTAGGGTTCTAGTTAAGGTTTTCAAGAAGGGAGAACAGGAGAGAACTGGAGGGAAAAACCGTATACTTTGTGGAACTGTGACGTTAGGAATAGAAAGGGAGATGCTGCATTTAAAAGGGGGGGCAATGTGGCACCCCACCATCCTAGGACAGATGTTTTTAACCCGCTTTCTCTCCAGCCCAGCCTGATCTCCTACTCACCTCGGAACGGCGCCTCACTCTCACCACGGCTGCCTATCTGTAATCTTTGCTCCCGTTTCTGGTGCCTTCCTCTGCCAAAACTGGACAGTGCTTTTTAAGCAGCAGCCTTGACCAATAGCAGAGCAATCATGTGTCACTTACAGTGTCCGCCTGCTGGAACACCCCCCACATAATGATTTGTGATGTACCCTCATTTACCCTCAGGGATGCAGTTGAGTGGGGAGGGGCGTGGGGAAGTGAAGCTCCCACATGAAAATGTTCCTCAGCAGAAGCACTCAAGTATATCTCCAATGTTTTTTTTCCCAAGAACATTAACTAAGTAAAGAACTAAGAAAAAACACCCAGATCAGCTGGATGCAAACCTAAGAAGTTAATGATTCTGTTGACTAATGTTAACTGACGAACTGCGAGTTCTTTTGTCAGCAGAAGCGAGTGAGAATCACGTCTCTTTTATTTCTATAGTGGTGAATTTTAGGGCAGTGGGACCTAAGCACTAGAAATGGGACTTACAGCACAATCCTGTGCAACTTTCCACTTTGCACAACTGTGCACTTACACCGGTGCATCTACTGTCACACTGGTGCAAAGTTACACAGGATTGCGCTGTTAAACACTTAGGCTGGAACTACACTGCAACGATTTCTGGCGATTTCCGCACTTCGCAGCCGAGCACGGAGCTGTAAATGCTGTCTAGTTGGAATTGCAGGAGCAAGCGGAAGCAACTGCGATCTCACGATTTCCGACGCATGCAGAAAGTCGATTGCCCATGTTTTCAGGGGTTCACTTTGCGGAGCTACTGCAGCCACCAATGAGATGAGAGGGAGAGGAGAGGGGTTGCATGCCAATCAGAACTACTTCCAATCAACGTGGAGGTTTCTTCCAAGAGTATTAATTGTAACAAGAAAGAGTAGGTAGAGATTTGTGAGTGTGTGTGTGGGGGGGTGACGCATTTCGGTGCTCGCAAGGGAACGGTCTGTTGTGTGTGCACAGGCAGAGCAGAACAATATTTCCACTGCAGATTTGATGCTTATGGATTGAAAGCAAAATATTGCTTACGACTGCTCCATGTTGACTCATTCAGAGATGCACGGGAAGTTGAGCAGTACCCGAAACCCCACTCAACATGTGTGTTAAAATGAAATAGAGAGAAATGTGTGAAGCTTGCGGGTGATTTTGTCTCGGCTGCCTTTGCGACTACATGAAGATGCATAGGGTAGGGTTGTTAAAAAGTAAAAACCGGCAAGGAACTTGACGACGGCCCCGCTGTGAAGAACAGACCTGCAAGGTTTTCGGCCAATCAGAGTGCACTTGTGTTTAGCCAATCACAGCTGCGCTTTCTTAAGAAGGTGGGACAACATTGCGGGAAGACACTCTGACAGACAAGCTCAGCGCGAGAGGCGAGCGGCCAGACACACGAGGAATCGCCGGAAATCGGTTCAGTGTAGTTCCAGCCTTAAGCATAACTAGTTAGTTATCCTTACACACACACACACACACACACACACACACACACACACACACACACAAAGAAGACACAAGCCACTTTATGGAGAAATGATCACTTTATTTAATATTTATAAAAGAAACCTGCAGAGGCAAACACTGGGGGTATACTAACCCACCCCCAAACGGCATGCGGGCACTGGTCGGGGGAAATGGGCCTGGCCATCTTCCTCCCCCTGCTTGTTTTGGCGTCAAACACCCCGGCTCCAGGCTCCAGCCTATCACAGCCAACCCCGAAGGGCTGAGACAGTGGAGCCGGTTTTGAGACCCATACTAGCCAAGCCATTGATGGGCCTCACCTGCTCCAGCCCGGAGGTTTGCCAACCAGCCTCACCGACCCGTAAAAGTGTCGTTAATGAGCGGTCTTGGCTCACCTCCTGACCTTGCCGAGCTCAAGGTGCACGCCTATCCCTATCAAGCCTTACCTACCCATACCCGCATGCCACCTGCCAGGTGACCCACTGGCTAAAAGCCTGCTCCCTATGAACACAGTCTGAGGTAGGCGAAAAAACCTCCAATTGGTGCCAATCTATTGGAAGCCAAAAATTCCTACCTGGCCCCCTATGGGCAACCGGCTAATCCCAGACTATGCCAAGGGAGGGCGGGATGGGGCTTTGCTTCCCGGGAGACGCCTGAGGTCTGAGCAACGCTGCGGCGTCTCCTAAGTCCATGCCTGATCCCACATGACCTGGCCTGTCCAATCACAGGGCGGGCCTATCGTGGCTCGTCACCTGCCTCCCTCGGGGGCAGGATAATATCCCTGCTCCGTGAGCGGCGGTGCAGGGCAGTTATGGGAGATCCTGATTAATAGGTCGATGTGATTGATATACCTAGGGGATGAAGGGGTGGTTATTTGTGTATTTGGTTTTGTGCATGTATTGTGTATGTCGATGCCAATAAAGGTTTCTGAACTGTTAATGATTCCATTGTTGCCTTTCTCAGGGTTTACTGAGTGACAGTATGTAGCTCATGTTAGATTAAGGCGACAATCATGGGCAAATTCACCAACCAATAAATCTTATTGAAGACAGTGAAATTTTCTTCTGAGTCAAGGTCACTAGGGACGGCACTCTAGTTTACATTTTGTATTTACATTGTTGTTTTTATTCCATATTCCAAGTTTGGGAGGGGGGGAAGGCTGAGGCCCACCATCACAGCAAGGGTGGCAAGCAAAATCGTGGAAATCTAATGACATGTTTTTCACCGACACTGACAGCACTTCCACAGGGTTCAAATAATGTACATCTGGATGTGCGCGTTGCAGAGTTTAGATTCGTGGCAATAGATTCGTGGCAAATCATCTGAGTTTAGATTCGTGGCAAATCATCTCAGGTTCTTCAATCCCACGGGAAGGCCACTGTCACACCTCTCATTTCCTCCTGATAAACACGGTCAAACAGCTCACTCTGGGCCACAGTCAGCTCACTCTTCCAGGTGCCAACCATCCCTGAAACAGCACAAGAGGGGACAGGAACCTTCATGAGGGTATTTCCAACTGTTTGCATCTGTTCCAGAGACACGAAATCTGAAGCAGACTCAAAACCTCAACTGCCTCAACAAGCCCTTAGCCCTGGGCTCCATTGTGTCACAATTGGGTCAACTTCAGAAGTTATGGAGGTGTGGTCCTGTGGTCCTGAAGATGGCCACAAGCTAGGCAGGTGTAGCCCATTTCTTGCTGGAAGGCAGACAGACTGGACGTTGTCACGACCCTCGGTGGCAGAGAGGAGTCGCTGTTGCGTGTCAGAAAATGGACTGGGATGCTCAGAATGTCTGTGAAAGAGCAACAACAACTGGAGGATCCCCTGTTCGGCATGATTTGTGGCTGCCTGCGGAAAGCTCAAGACGTTTGTTCTGCAGCAACTAAGTGAAGATGGCTACACTGTGGAAGGAAAACATCTGGAGTGGAAGGGCTCTATATGGAACAAAAATTGTAATGACCCTTATCAGGTCTAGACAGCCTGCCTATATAAATGCCTTGAATTACATCTGAAGAGCAATCTGAAAAGAAGAAAGACGGTATACAAATACAGGAATAAATAAACCTCCTGCCATTTGAGACCGAGTCAATCCCCACATACAAAAACATCACAAAACCTATGCACACAAACACACACGATCCAGCTTGTACCTTTTCTCATCAACTTCCCTTTACTGTGGTCCATAAATTCATCCGGCACTTGGGTGAAGTTGGACATCTTGTTGTCCTTCATCGTCTCGAAGGAGGCGTTTTCCACCACCGAGTCAATCTGCTGGCTGCTCAGCTCCTTGCCGAGGAAACGGCAGATCTTCTCCACGCTGCCTCGGAGATCCTGAAGATGTCAGAAGAAGACAGCAGAGGCTGTAAATGCAAACTCACACACTGCAGTGCCGTGGGCGGATCAGTGCCCCTTGACAGGATCGGTGCCATTTGCCAGCATGCATCTGGCAAGATTGTGGCCATGGGTGTGGGACTCTCAGCCACAACAGGGTCAGCAGACAAGCCAGATGGCAGAAAGTGGGAGGGAGACAAACATTTCTCCAACAGTCGAATGACCCCCTGCCTCTCAGGCAGCACAGCACCCTAGGCAACATCTAGCATCCAGGCAGGCAACTCTGTGAAGTGCAGAATAATGAATTCTAGAGCATACCTGGACTGATGAGCCAAAATTCCATTCCACAAAGACACTCCGCACATGCCCAAACAGTGACAATTTTTGGAAAACTAAGATGTGGTAACCTCCTAAGCTGACTTGGGTTGTGTGAATGCAGTCACGAATAGAACCATACCTGCTTCAGCTCTTCATAGCTGATGAAGAAGAAGTTTGGCTTGTCTTTCATTGCCAGCCAGCCTTTCACATGGTCAAACCACGAGCCATAGAGATCTTGAAGAGTAAAGCAGGGTTAGAGATGGAAAATAAACAATGAGGAGCTGAGGGTTGTGATGGCATATTCCCTCCTCTACCAGTGTGCATTATACCATCACCATCACTGACTAATCCCTTCCCTACATGCTTAGGCAGGACATTTTTATAAGTTCAAAACATAAAATAATTTAGCCATGATGACTGCATTCCAATTCCCATGAACCCTATTGATCATTTTAGTTATGTGAGAGAGGATCGGGTTGAGCTTAGAAACACTTGAAGTTGAGCGACATACTCAAAGACCACTGGAACGGAACATGGAAGGTGGGCCTCCACAGGTTCTCCTCAGCCATGGCTCCTGCTCTAACACCTTAAGTATGACACGATGTCTCTCAGGGTTCTAAGTTAAAACAATACACTGGGACAATCTCATATGAGCTCTTGAGCCGGTTGGAGGAAGAACCTGACACTATTTTAATAGATAAAAGTAAATAAAACGAACAGAGCCTTCTCAGAACTTTGGCAATGAATCCAGCTCCCAAAGTTCCCTGGAGACACCAGAGGTTGCCAAACAGTCTTCTGTGGGTCACGAGGGTTGGCCTCTGTTGGTCCTGGAGAGAAGAGAGCAGAGGGGTGCTGCACTTAGAGGGCTGGGTATCGGCATGTAGAGAGGTTTCTTACTATTCCCACTCAGGAACACCTCAAGGTAGTCTTGCATGGTTCCAGGATCCTTCACATGTTTAAGGGCTTTGGAGAAATGGTAGTGGGAGACCAACACATCCTTGGGGTTCCGTATGGTGTAGATAACCTGTAGGAGAGGTAGAGACCTGAATATCCTTGAGGTAGGGTAACACTCTCCCCGCCTCCCATTTTCCAAGCAACATGTGACTGTGTATTGAATCCTTGTGTTTTCCTGGAGTCCCCTGGTTCTCTTATGTGTGTTGTCTGTCTATTTTCCAATTTGGGGGAGCATCTTAACTCACCAGCAGCAATTTGTGCCATTCAGCTGCTGGGAACATCCGCAGGCAGCAATTGCCCCCCCCTTTGGGGGGGGAGTCCATAAACCAGGGGGGGGGGAGACATTTTGCTTTCATTTGAGTCAAGATTCCAAACCTTCTGATTGGAATCAAGTCAAGATTCCAAACCAGCAGATACGAGGGCCTTTCCCCATTCAGCTGCATGTCTACACAGGGGAGAGAGCGGAGCAGGAACACAGCGGGCGTGCAAACTACTAAATGTGCCCTTCCGGAAGTGCAAGAGGTGAAACAAGTTCACTGGCAGGCAGGTTCTAGCAAATGTTCCTTGTGCAACTTCGTTGGCAACCCCCCCCCCCCCATTTTAATTCACATTCATTCATGAACCATAGCAACTCTCCTGTGATGAGGCCAAGTGAGGAGGTTGCATCAGGCGGAAAACTGGTGTGTGTGTGTGGGGGGGGGGTGTTTGAAACATGCTTTCTTTTTATTTTATTTTTTCTTATGTAGATATTTTGTTTAGGTAGTTGATGAAATGTAGGGAATAACAATTTATGGCCTTGCACTTGTGTTTACGTTCTCTTTAGAATGATATTGATGTTGTAAAACTGCATATAATCTTAATAAAATATTGAATAAAAAAATATGCTTTCCAAGTTCCACCACTCCTCCTATCCGAGGGAGGAGAGCAGGCAGAGGAAAAGACAACATGGTGGAGGCTGGCGCACCTTTGGGAAACAAGGGACCAGTGTTGTCTGGCAAAGCACCACACTTGGAGATAGCACTTGGCATATGGCCGTGGGTGCCCAGAGGTTTTGAATCAGCCCTTCCAAGAGAGAAGCTTCTTGTGTCTTTACTTATTTACTGCATTTAGGATATTTCATACACCCCCTTTCAACGTGTTTCTCAAATCAAAACATAAAAGCCTGAAACTCTCCCAAAGACATCAATGAAAACAGCAGCAAAAATCTTTGCCTGGTGCCAAAAAGATGGCAAGTGTGACACGGTAATCTCCTGAGCATGAACAGAGTGTCTTCCTTGTAGCAAATATTCCTGAGTTCAGAAGTATAAAAAGATATTCTTCTATTGTAAGCCAAACCATATGGGACATACCTTATCCAGCATACACATCCATCCAACATAATATACAGTACCTGATCAGTTGCTTATTTTGTTTATATTGATTGTATGCAAATAGAAAGCTAAAGGATTCCTTCTTTTGTAAACACTAAAACTTTGAGTGAATATTAGCTGCAGCCAGAAGTTTGGCTGTTGACAGAATGACAGCAGATAAGAAATACAATAGAATCTTGTAGTGATGTCCAGCTGGGAAGTTCGCCAAGTATATTTCCTTCTTAATATGCTATCTCTAAGACAGCTAGCTGAACGGTAGAGAACAATGGACTATTTGTGTAAATATAATACTAAGAATGTGTATTGAAATATTGAGAATTTTGTAAGTCAAACCTCCGCAGGATAGAAAGTAGCCAATGCTAAATGAAGGTCATCTTTGACATGCCTTTCTGTAATTTGTAACCAATAAGAATATGATTTGTTTTGCTAACCTGATCTTCCTTTCTGTAATTTTTTCACGTACTATAAATAGTCTGAGCAAGCAGAACTAGCTCTCTCCTATTTTGAATTGCTGAATTCCTCAGAGAGCCCTTGACACGTGTCACTGTAATAAACCCACTCTATCACACCTGGTTGCTGATTGATTATTTACCTTCTAACACAAGGTTGGTGCCAGGTGAGACTGCCTAGGGAGGGAGTCCCACAAACAGGCTGCCACAACGGAGAAAAGCTGTTCTTCGGTCACCACCTGCTTCACCTCAAATGGCGAGGCCTATGGATGTCTCGTGATGATCAGCCAACACATAACAAATGGATACCTGTCTCTGCACCATTATTTCTGGCCAATCAGCAGAAGTAGTGTACCAGTGGAATGCCCTCAAAGTTGATTGACAGGAGAGATGGCAAATCACCAAAGACTGAGCTACAGCCATAAGGACAGCACTTCAAAAGCAGTGTCAGGCTAAATACTGAGATCTGGTAGCCTGATGTACATCCCAGAATCCCTTCAGTCTCCCATGTGGATGGGTGGTTTTCGCCTCTCCTCCACATCCAAGGAGGCTTCTGGGTGGAACATGAGCTCTGTCTGATTTGCTTTTTCTTACCTTAGCCTTGGAGTGGAGGAAGGATTTTGGGAATAGGTGGAATGGAAGGTGACTGGTCATGAACCTTGGTGGAGCAGAGTTCAGGACATCACTCTTGCCAAATGTAGTTTCAATCCAGGGTATACGTTTCCTGAGTAACACACTGCGTACCCATGTAGGGTCCCCATCTTGCCGGATTAAGCTCAAGATCTCAGCCATCCAATTTGTGCCTAGATGGAAGTTCAGCAATATAAGAGCTGGCCTCTTCCTCTCCAGCCTACTTTCTTCTGTTATACACATGCCTCACCTCTTATAAACAATCTGACAATTATTTCCTGTCCCAAAAAAGAATCATAAGAATCAGAATGCACCTTTTTGATCAGTTAACTACTCCAATGTGGTACAATATCAGAATTCCCTCCACTATAGGACAGAGGGCATCCTTTAGGTCAGGAGAGAATGCTTAGAAAGGCAAAAATACACCCATATGACAAGACTGTCATGCTCACCACATCATGGACAGATGTCTACAGCTCTGGAGCATTCAGATCCTACTGTATACACAAATGCTAGAAGTCTACCTTTGAGAAAATAGGTTACGCCCCCTTTATGTTATCAATTTATAAAACCAGGTCTGCTTTATCACAGGTATCAAACTGTCTTCCCATGAGCTATTTACCACATTTCCTCTGAGTATTTCCCACTATCTGTCATCTGAACTTTCTCTTACCAATGGGAGGATCCTTTTCTTCACATTTTCCCACCATCTGCTGCTGAAAACAGAATCAAGTTTCCTTTTTTTCATTCAGTACTACAAAGCCCATGATGCACTGTGAATCAGTCGAAAGAGCACAAATTTGGAACCTGCTGGACACCGTGGCTATCGATTTTCCTAGAACATGCTCATGACTAAATTGCTTTAGATACAATCCATAGTGACTTAGGAAACCTGATTATTATTCCTCAAGGTCTTCTGGTTTTCTTATAGTTCATTGCAATCTTCTTATTCTCCTCTTGAGGAGATTTCAAGAGGATTTCAATTCATTATCACTATAATTGGTATATTATTATATTCAAGCATTTTTTTCATGACAGAGTTGCAATCTTCCCACCCACATTGTGTCATCAGTAATTCTGTCCATGCAACCAGAGGAGGAGCCAAACCATTTTTGTTCTGGGGCCCAAACCCTTGATGCCCCCCCCATAAAAACGCGCGGCCGTAACCCTTCACGCCCCACGGCGCAGCCGCGCCACAAATTTTTGATTTCAGTTTGGAAGCCTCCTTGTACACTTTGTATCTCCTGTCTCCATTTCCAGCAGCACACATGATGAGGCATTCATAATGATGTGAATTTTGTGAATTTTGCTCTGCAGAATAAACTTGAAAGTGTTCCAAACATCAAACATGTGGTGTATTTCCCCTTAATGCTCTTTAGGGGTGGGTGGGTCAGGACTCCTGGGCTGCAAGGCAAGGCTGCAAGGCAAGGGGGAAAAAACTACAATCCCCAGCATGCATCTTGTTCAGTCCAAGATGGCGGCGCCCAGGGAAAATGGAGCCTGCGCCCCTCCGAAGCAAGATAAGTGGGCCAAAAGCAAACACACGCCCTGGGGGGCGGCAGCTGCAGCGGGGGGGCGATTTTAAGAAAGATAACCCAAAAAATTGATTAAAAAACGGGAAAAAACCCGGAAAAAACAGAAATTTTACGGAGGCCTGCGCCCCCCCCAGGGGGCCCACCACCCTACACCCTGGGGCCCACCACCACCCGACCGCCCCGTATCAGGCGACGCTTCTGCATGCAACATGAAGGGACCATCCCCTTCTTCCTAGGAGAATCACCTGCGGCTTTCGCATTCCACGTCTTTTCATTCCTACCTGATTTGGGGTATGTGACACTCACAACATCATTGTCCAACAGCTGGAATTCATTTTCTACATAACTGAGATGTTCTACTGAGTAACTGTCCATTATAGGGAAACGGATCCCCTTGTAGGTGAAATGCATCACTGACGACATTGAGAAACTGTAAAGATATATGGTAAGTAAAAGATGGAAAGTAAAGTTATGAGATGACATCTTTGAGTGTCATTCAAGTGTTTTCTGTGTAACTTGGAATATGTGCCGTTTGTTCAGTGGATCCAAACAGCTGCTTCCCATGTTGATAGAACTATGAAATGGGATTTTCCCAACAAGAAAACATCAAGAATACTCCAACTCTCTAGCACAGCAGTTCTCAATGTACTCATTGTGGCGTACCACCTACATGGCCACCGCCACACCGCCTACCACTGGAAGTGAGCGGCGATGACATCATCACCACTTAATTCT
Source organism: Plestiodon gilberti rubricaudatus (assembly GCA_026170595.1). Lineage (NCBI taxonomy): Eukaryota > Metazoa > Chordata > Lepidosauria > Squamata > Scincidae > Plestiodon > Plestiodon gilberti. Next base: position 4,034,485 of record JANXHW010000011.1, read on the forward strand.
GGTTTCTTGGACCGGTTTTCAGAGAAGAAGGATGCAAGAGTCCGTGCAGGAGGCAGGTAAGAGACTCCTGGGGGGCGGAGGGGGCTGTTTTCTGTGCTTCCCAGAGGCTCAGCCGAAGGCAGGTGCCTCTCGGGAGCAAAAACACGGCACCAAAAGCACTACGTTTTCACAGGGGTTTGGAGGTCCCGGCGGGTTTTGGGTGGTTCCGGCGGTTCACGTACCACCAGGGGTACCCAAATGTACCCCTGGTGGTACACATACCACCAGTTGAGATCCCAAGCTGTAGCATATTTTTGAATTTTGACTGGTAAGAAAGTACCCAATTCCTGCTTATCATTCACTGGTAAGTGGCCATCACATTTTGTTCTTTGTTATCCATTTAGCCATGTTTCTTATGTAATGACTGTATATAATGCTTGTTGAGGCAACCGGAGGTTATGCCTGATTTGCCTAGGATGGGAGCTATCAGTTCTGAGTGCAACAGTGAGTCAGGGCAGGCCCAAGCCCCTCCCAATGCTGGAGACGGCAAGCGAAATTCTGCCCCTCCTTCCGATGACGTGCCAGCCTCTGCTCCTCCCATTCTCCAGTGTTCCAGCTCAGCATATTTCCTTTTCTTTTTCCAATCCAGAGAGTGGGAGGAGGAACCGCAACAGTGGAGTCAAAAGCACACAGCCAGAGAAGGGGCTTCAATCTGTTCTGTTCCCTGAAGCGACCACCTCAGTTGGCCTCATGGAAGGTCCGGTCCTGCCGTGACTGTCTTTTCTAAACAAGGAAGTCTCTATCCCAGGGGTTCTCAACCTTTGGAGGCCCAAGTACCCCCTATCATGGTCCAATTTTCTGAAGTACCCCCTGCTAATTAATTGGATTAATCAATGAATTAATTAGCTAAGTAATCGTTAAATAAAAAGTACTAAAACAATTTTAAATGTGAAAAAATGTCTTACGTAACTCTGTGTGCGTGAGTGTGAGTGTGCGAGATAATTCAGACAGACAGGGGGGTTGTATTTAAGTTCTAATTAACAAGTAATTAACTACTGATTGATGCTGATAAGGGGCAGGCTCTGGCGTACCCTCCGCTGTTGGTCCGCGTACCCCTAGGGTATTCGTACCACAGGTTGAGAACCCCTGCTCTAGCCAATTACCAAGACGTTAAAAACATTCACATGAACCAGGAAGTTTTCCGATCAAAATTAGTTCCCTGCAGTGGGAATCACACAGGGGCTGCAAAACATTTCTCCAGCCGGTGATAAGACAATCTATGCACGAGAGGGGAACCGGAATGGAAAGGGTTAACCAGCCTCTCGCCTTTTGCCCATCCCGGATCACAGCATGCCAAGGCTTCATTAAAAAAAAAAAAAAAGATACTGAGCATAAGAGTGGAACTTGATGCATAGCCTATAGGGGTGGCGTTAGAGTACGGTCAGGTAGGGCCCTGATTAAAGTAAGTGTGATGCTTATCAGAGGACTACAGGTTGATTCCTTAACCTTCAATCGGTTAATGCGTCCAGGGTTCTAGTCAAGGTTTTCAAAGAAGGGAGAACAGTAGACAGCTGAAGGAGCAAACCTTATCCTTTCTGGAACTGGCACCTGGCCTAGATGCCTTTAAAAGGGGTTTGGACAAATTCATGGAGGAAAAGACCATCACAGGTTACAAGCCATAAGCAACCTCCTGGTTTTTTTAGAAGTGGGTTTTCTCTGTGCCAGGTGCAAGGGAGTGGTGACTAGACACAGGTATCTTGTTGTCTCGTGTGCTCCCTGAGGCATCTGGTGGGGCCACTGTGTGACACAGGAGGCTGGACTAGATGGGCTTTTGGCCTGATCCAGCAGGGCTCTTCTTATGTTCTTATGTTCTTAACTGTGAAGTTTGGAGTAGCAAGGGAGATACTGCTTTTAAAAGGGGGGCAATCTGGGATCCCTTCCAAAAGTAGATGTTCAACTCCCGTTCTTTCCAGCCCAGCCTGGTCTCCTACTCACCTCGGAACGGCGCCTCACTCTCACCACGGCTGTAATCTTTGTATCTGTAATCTTTGCTCCCGTTTCTGGTGCCTTCCTCTGCGAAAACTGGACAGTGCTTTTTAAACAGCAGCCTTGACCAATAGCAGAGCAATCATGTGTCACTTACAGTGTCCGCCTGCTGGAACGCCCCCCACATAATGATTTGTGATGTGCCCTCACTTGCCCTCAGGGATGCAGTTGAGGGGGGGGGCGTGGGGAAGTGAAGCTCCCACATGAAAATGTCCCTCAGCAGAAGCACTCAAGTATATGTCCATTTTTTTTTCAAAGAATGTTAACTACCGTATTTTACGCTCCATAGGACGCATCGGTCCATAGGACGCATGCATCCTATGGAGCATAAAATAGAAAAAAAAAGTTTTCACTTTCCTGGGCTTGGGGGCGCTTCGGGAAGGCCTGTGGGGGCTTCAAGGAGGCCTGCGCAAGCCTCTGCTGTTCTCGCTGTTTTCGGCCGAACTGAAGATCGGGGAGGCCTGCAAAGGCTCGCGCAGGCCTCCCCGAAGCCCCCACAGGCCTCCCGAAGCGCCCCCGAAGCGCTTTTTTTAGGATTTGCACCATAGGACGCATGCTTTTTCCCCCCTATGTTTTTGGGGGGAAGTGCGTCTTATCGTGCGTAAAATACGGTAAGTAAAGAACAAAGAACTAAGAAAAACCATCAGGATCCGCTGGAAGCAAACCGAAGAAGTTAATGATTCTGTAAACTGATGTTAACTGATGTCAGCAGAAGCAAGTGAGAATCTCGTCTCTTTTATTCTATAGTGGTGAGTTTTATGGAAATGGGACTTAAGCACTAGAAATGGGACTTACAGCACAATCCTGTGTAATTTTGCACCGTACCGGTGTAACAGCAAATGCACCGGTATAACAGCAGATGCACCGGTGTAAGTGCACTTACACTCTTTGAATTCCTCTTTCGGAGGGGATTTGAATCCCTTTTTCATTCTGGGGACCCGTTCTCGCTGCGCCGCTGGAGAGAAATAAATGCCAGGAGAAGAAATCACTCTGTTCAAAACATTTTTATTTATTTATTTGAAGTTGTTGTGTACTCTTAGTGGGCAACGGCTCATTCACAATGAGCTTCTGCACTTCAAAGTTGACTATTCTGACGTTCTTCAGTCCCACGGGAAGGCGACTGTCATACTTCTCATATTCTCCTGATAAACACGGTCAAAATGCTCGTTCTGGGCCACAGTCAGCTCACTCTTCCAGGTGCCACACATCCCTGAAACAGCACAAGAGGAGACAGGGAGCTACATGTGGGTATTTCCAAACTCGTGCGTCTGTTCCAGAGACAAGAACTCTGAAGCAAACACAGAAGCTTGACTGCCTCAACAAGTCCTTAAGCACTGGGCTCCATTGTGTCACAATTGGGTCAACTTCAGAAGGTATGGAGGTGTGGTCCTGTGGTCCTGAAGATGGCCAGAAGCTAGGCAGGTGTAGCCCATTTCTTGCTGGAAGGCAGACAGACTGGACGTTGTCACGACCCTCGGTGGCAGAGAGGAGTCGCTGTTGCGTGTCAGAAAATGGACTGGGATGCTCAGAATGTCTGTGAAAGAGCAACAACAACTGGAGGATCCCCTGTTCGGCATGATTTGTGGCTGCCTGCGGAAAGCTCAAGACGTTTGTTCTGCAGCAACTAAGTGAAGATGGCTACACTGTGGAAGGAAAACATCTGGAGTGGAAGGGCTCTATATGGAACAAAAATTGTAATGACACTTATCAGGTCTAGACAGCCTGCCTATATAAATGCCTTGAATTACATCTGAAGAGCAATCTGAAAAGAAGAAAGACGGTATACAAATACAGGAATAAATAAACCTCCTGCCATCTGAGACCCAGTCAATTCCCACATACAAAAACACCACAAAACCTATGCACACAAACACACACGATCCAGCTTGTACCTTTTCTCATTAACTTCCCTTTACTGTGATCCATAAACGTGTCAGGTGCCTGGGACATGTTGGACATCTTGTTGTCCTTCATAGTCTCGAAAGAGGCGTTTTCCACCACCAAGTCAATTTGCTGGCTGTTCAGCTCCTTGCCGAGGAAACGGCAGATCTTCTCCACGCTGCCTCGGAGATCCTGAAGATGTCAGAAGAAGACATCAGAGGCTGTAAATGCAAACTCACACACTGCAGTGCCGTGGGAGGATCAGTGCCCCTTGACAAGATTGGTGCCATTTGACAGCATGCATCTGGCAAGATTGTGGCCATGGGTGTGGGACTCTCAGCCACAACAGGGTCAGCAGACAAGCCAGATGGCAGAAAGCGGGAGGGAGACAAACATTTCTCCAACAGTCGAATGACCCCCTGCCTCTCAGGCAGCACAGCACCCTAGGCAACATCTAGCATCCAGGCAGGCAACTCTGTGAAGTGCAGAATAATGAACTCTAGAGCATACCTGGACTGATGAGCCAAAATTCCATTCCACAAAGACAGTCTGCACATGCCCAAACAGTGACAATTTTTGGAAAACGAAGATATGGTAACCTCCTTAGCTGACTTGGGTTGTGCAAGCCACGAACAGAACCATACCTGCTTCAGCTCTTCATAGCTGATGAAGAAGAAGTTTGGCTTGTCCTTCATTGCCAGCCAGCCATTCACATGGTCAAACCAGGAGCCATAGTTCCCTGGAAGAGCAAAGCAGAGGGAGAGATGGAAAATAACCAATGGGGTTACTCTTGAGAGCTGAGGGTTCAGATGGTATATTGTACCATGTGTTTTATACCATCACCAACATCAGCTTCTCCCCTCCATACTTAGTCCTCTGCAGCCTGCCTGTTAAGGACATTTTTAAAAGTTCAAAACACAAAGCAGTTTAGCCATGAGGACTCCCGTTTCCATGAACCCCATTGATGATTATAGTTCTGTGAGGGATCGTGGGGATGAAGTTAAGGACTGTGACATTGTTGAGCGACAGAATCGAAAGAACATTGGAATGGAACATGGAAGACTGGACTCCACAGCTTCACCTCAGCCATGCCTCTTGGATATGACAAGATGTCTCACAAGGTTGCTATGACGACAACCTGGGACTAACTCATATGAGCCCTTGAACTGGTTGGAGGAAGGGACCTGACACTATTTTAATAGATAAAAGTAAATAAAACGAACAGAGCCTTCTCAGAACTTTGGCAATGAATCCAGCTCCCAAAATTCCCTGGAGACACAGAAGAGGTTGCCAAACAGTCTTCTGTGGGTCACGAGGGTTGGCCTCTGTTGGTCCTGGAGAGAAGAGAGCAGAGGGGTGCTGCAATTAGAGGGCTGGGTATCGGCATGTAGAAAGGTTTCTTACTATTCCCACTCAGGAACACCTCAAGGTAGTCTTGCATGGTTCCAGGATCCTTCACATGTTTAAGGGCTTTGGAGAAATGGTAGTGGGAGACCAACACATCCTTGGGGTTCCGTATGGTGTAGATAACCTGTAGGAGAGGTAGAGACCTGAATATCCTTGAGGTAGGGTAACACTCTCCCCGCCTCCCATTTTCCAAGCAACATGTGACTGTGTATTGAATCCTTGTGTTTTCCTGGAGTCCCCTGGTTCTTTTATGTGTGTTGTCTGTCTATTTTCCAATTTGGGTGAGCATTTTAACTCACCAGCAGCAGTTTGTGCCATTCAGCTGCTGGGAACATCCGCAGGCAGCAATTGCCCCCCCTTTGGGGGGGAGTCCATAAACCAGGGGGGGAGACATTTTGCTTCCATTTGAGTCAAGATACCAAACCTTCTGATTGGCTCATTCTCCCGCCACTTCGCCTCCAGGGGGGAGGAGACGCATACTCCAGGTAAACCGGCGACATCATTATAGTCAAATGTTTAAAACACTCCTGGCCACTAGAAAAGAGGTGGACTTCATTTCGACTGGCCGAGATTGGGAGCCTTGAAGAAAAGCAAACACACTCAAAGGCCCTGAGTTAATAATAATAATAATAATAATAATAATAATAATATAGTATTTATATACCGCCTTTCGTGGTCATTGGATTTCTCCTCCAACTTTAATCCAAGGCGGTGTACCTGGGAAGGCTGTCCTAACCCCCCTTGGGTTTTTTTTACAATATACAGCTGGGCCCCCATATCCACTGATTTCGCTATCCACGGTTTCAGTTATCCACGGATCGTGGGGACCCCCCAGGCTTTTACTTTTTTCCCCAGTAAGCTTCATTTCTTCCTTAAAGAAACAGGAGAAGCAGCCTCTGGCTGCTTATTACAGGCAAGTAGAACGAGACTAAGTCCTAGAGAGGCTCTGCAAGGTTAACAGAAACCTTGCAGACCCTCTCTAGGACTTAGTCTCGTTCTACTTGCCTGCAATGGAGGCTGCTTCTCTGTTTGTTTTAAGGAAGAAACAAAGCTTGCTGCAAGAAAATTAAGAGCGGGGGGGGGGCAAGCATGCCTGCCTGCAGGGTGGGGGTGCCCTCAGGAAACCATGGAGGGGGTGTTCGCTCTTATCCATGGTTTCAAGTATCCACGGAGGGGCCTGGAACATATCCCCAGCGGATATGGGGGCCCACCTGAATATATAAATGTCCAATCTTTCATGAACGGCTACTTTCCAGGTGGTATCCTTTTTACAGTCTGACAATTCTGCTGGCTGGCGCCTCCCACACTCGACCGAAGCAGCTGGAAGCTCTTAGGGCCAACCAGATTCCTAGCTGGAGCACCATCCATCAGCAGTAATTTCACCCCATAGCAGCTATCCATTCATAAATCCCTTTCCATCACACATTTTCTCATCTTGCCTTGTTCTTTTGCTATTTCGTTTCATCCTTTTGTTTAATCTTCTCAATTAAACTGGTTCTATTTTGACCCTTGGGTCTGCCTGGTTGCTGAAACAAGGAGTGGATTGTCACATCTCTTTGCTCCGCAGGCACTACTGTGAGAGTGATTTTGACAGGAACCCCTGAGGCTCCGTATTTTTCTGGGAGAGCTTTTTGGCCGAGATGCCCCCCTCCCCTGCCAGGCCTGAGCAGCTGAGTTGGCAGCAGATACGAGGGCCTTTCCCCATTCAGCTGCATGTCTAAACAGGGGAGAGAGCGGAGCAGGAACACAGCGGGCGTGCAAACTACTAAATGTGCCCTTCCGGAAGTGCAAGAGGTGAAACAAGTTCACTGGCAGGCAGGTTCTAGCAAATGTTCCTTGTGCAACTTCGTTGGCAACACACACACCCAATTTTAATTCTCACTCATTCATGAACCATAGCAATTTCCTATGATGAGGCCAAGTGAGGAGGTTGCATCAGGCGGAAAACTGGTGGGGGGGGGGGTTGAAACATGCTTTCTTTTTATTTTATTTTTTCTTATGTAGATATTTTGTTTAGGTAGTTGATGAAATGTAGGGAATAACAATTTATGGCCTTGCACTTGTGTTTACTTTCTTTGTAGAATGTTGTTGATGTTGTAAAACTGCATATAATCTTAATAAAATATTGAGTAAAAAAAATATGCTTCCAAGTTCCACCACTCCTCCTATCCGAGGGAGGAGAGCAGGCAGAGGAAAAGACAACATGGTGGAGGCTGGCGCACCTTTGGGAAACAAGGGACCAGTGTTGTCTGGCAAAGCACCACACTTGGAGATAGCACTTGGCATATGGCTGTGGGTGCCCAGAGGTTTTGAATCAGCCCTTCCAAGAGAGAAGCTTCTTGTGTCTTTACTTATTTACTGCATTTAGGATATTTCATACACCCCCTTTCAACGTGTTTCTCAAATCAAAACATAAAAGCCTGAAACTCTCCCAAAGACATCAAAGCAGCAATGAAAACAGCAGCAAAAATAAAACATGAACATACATGGGAGAATAGAAGGGTCTTTGCCTGGCGCCAAAAAGATGGCAAGGTTGGTGCCAGGTGAGACTGCCTAGGGAGAGAGTCCCACAAACAGGCTGCCACAACGGAGAAAAGCTGTTCTTCGGTCACCACCTGCTTCACCTCAAATGGCGAGGCCTATGGATGTCTCGTGATGATCAGCCAACACATAACAAATGGATACCTGTCTCTGCACCATTATTTCTGGCCAATCAGCAGAAGTAGTGTACCAGTGGAATGCCCTCAAAGTTGATTGACAGGAGAGATGGCAAATCACCAAAGACTGAGCTACAGCCATAAGGACAGCACTTCAAAAGCAGTGTCAGGCTAAATACTGAGATCTGGTAGCCTGATGTACATCCCAGAATCCCTTCAGTCTCCCATGTGGATGGGTGGTTTTCGCCTCTCCTCCACATCCAAGGAGGCTTCTGGGTGGAACATGACCTCTGTCTGATTTGCTTTTTCTTACCTTAGCCTTGGAGTGGAGGAAGGATTTTGGGAATAGGTGGAATGGAAGGTGACTGGTCATGAACCTTGGTGGAGCAGAGTTCAGGACATCACTCTTGCCAAATGTAGTTTCAATCCAGGGTATACGTTTCCTGAGTAACACACTGCGTACCCATGTAGGGTCCCCATCTTGCCGGATTAAGCTCAAGATCTCAGCCATCCAATTTGTGCCTAGATGGAAGTTCAGCAATATAAGAGCTGGCCTCTTCCTCTCCAGCCTACTTTCTTCTGTTATACACATGCCTCACCTCTTATAAACCATCTGACAATTATTTCCTGTCCCAAAAAAGAATCATAAGAATCAGAATGCACCTTTTTGATCAGTTAACTACTCCAATGTGGTACAATATCAGAATTCCCTCCACTATAGGACAGAGGGCATCCTTTAGGTCAGGAGAGAATGCTTAGAAAGGCAAAAATACACCCATATGACAAGAATGTCATGCTCACCACATCATGGACAGATGTCTACAGCTCTGGAGCATTCAGATCCTACTGTATACACAAATGCTAGAAGTCTACCTTTGAGAAAATAGGTTACGCCCCCTTTATGTTATCAATTTATAAAACCAGGTCTGCTTTATCACAGGTATCAAACTGTCTTCCCATGAGCTATTTACCACATTTCCTCTGAGTATTTCCCACTATCTGTCATCTGAACTTTCTCTTACCAATGGGAGGATCCTTTTCTTCACATTTTCCCACCATCTGCTGCTGAAAACAGAATCAAGTTTCCTTTTTTTCATTCAGTACTACAAAGCCCATGATGCACTGTGAATCAGTCGAAAGAGCACAAATTTGGAACCTGCTGGACACCGTGGCTATCGATTTTCCTAGAACATGCTCATGACTAAATTGCTTTAGATACAATCCATAGTGACTTAGGAAACCTGATTATTATTCCTCAAGGTCTTCTGGTTTTCTTATAGTTCATTGCAATCTTCTTATTCTCCTCTTGAGGAGATTTCAAGAGGATTTCAATTCATTATCACTATAATTGGTATATTATTATATTCAAGCATTTTTTTCATGACAGAGTTGCAATCTTCCCACCCACATTGTGTCATCAGTAATTCTGTCCATGCAACCAGAGGAGGAGCCAAACCATTTTTGTTCTGGGGCCCAAACCCTTGATTCCCCCCCCCCATAAAAACGCGCGGCCGTAACCCTTCACGCCCCACGGCGCAGCCGCGCCACAAATTTTTGATTTCAGTTTGGAAGCCTCCTTGTACACTTTGTATCTCCTGTCTCCATTTCCAGCAGCACACATGATGAGGCATTCATAATGATGTGAATTTTGTGAATTTTGCTCTGCAGAATAAACTTGAAAGTGTTCCAAACATCAAACATGTCGTGTATTTCCCCTTAATGCCCTTTAGGGGTGGGTGGGTCAGGACTCCTGGGCTGCAAGGCAAGGCTGCAAGGCAAGGGGGAAAAAACTACAATCCCCAGCATGCATCTTGTTCAGTCTAAGATGGCGGTGCCCAGGGAAAATGGAGCCTGCGCCCCTCCGAAGCAAGATAAGTGGGCCAAAAGCAAACACACGCCCTGGGGGGGCGGCAGCTGCAGCGGGGGGGGCGATTTTAAGAAAGATAACCCAAAAAATTGATTAAAAAACGGGAAAAAACCCGGAAAAAACAGAAATTTTACGGAGGCCTGCGCCCCCCCCAGGGGGCCCACCACCCTACACCCTGGGGCCCACCACCACCCGACCGCCCCATATCAGGCGACGCTTCTGCATGCAACATGAAGGGACCATCCCCTTCTTCCTAGGAGAATCACCTGCGGCTTTCGCATTCCACGTCTTTTCATTCCTACCTGATTTGGGGTATGTGACACTCACAACATCATTGTCCAACAGCTGGAATTCATTTTCTACATAACTGAGATGTTCTACTGAGTAACTGTCCATTATAGGGAAACGGATCCCCTTGTAGGTGAAATGCATCACTGACGACATTGAGAAACTGTAAAGATATATGGTAAGTAAAAGATGGAAAGTAAAGTTATGAGATGACATCTTTGAGTGTCATTCAAGTGTTTTCTGTGTAACTTGGAATATGTGCCGTTTGTTCAGTGGATCCAAACAGCTGCTTCCCATGTTGATAGAACTATGAAATGGGATTTTCCCAACAAGAAAACATCAAGAATACTCCAACTCTCTAGCACAGCAGTTCTCAATGTACTCATTGTGGCCACCTACATGGCCACCGCCACACCGCCTACCACTGGAAGTGAGCGGCGATGACATCATCACCACTTAATTCTGGTTTCTTGGACCGGTTTTCAGAGAAGAAGGACGCAAGAGTCCGTGCAGGAGGCAGGTAAGAGACTCCTGGGGGGCGGGGGGGCTGTTTTCTGTGCTTCCCAGAGGCTCAGCCGAAGGCAGGTGCCTCTCGGGAGCAAAAACACGGCACCAAAAGCACTACGTTTTCACAGGGGTTTGGATGGTCCCGGCGGGTTTTGGGTGGTTCCGGCGGTTCACGTACCACCAGGGGTACCCAAATGTACCCCTGGTGGTACACATACCACCAGTTGAGATCCTAAGCTGTAGCATATTTTTGAATTTTGACTGGTAAGAAAGTACCCAATTCCTGCTTATCATTCACTGGTAAGTGGCCATCACATTTTGTTCTTTGTTATCCATTTAGCCATGTTTCTTATGTAATGACTGTATATAATGCTTGTTGAGGCAACCGGAGGTTATGCCTGATTTGCCTAGGATGGGAGCTATCAGTTCTGAGTGCAACAGTGAGTCAGGGCAGGCCCAAGCCCCTCCCAATGCTGGAGACGGCAAGCGAAATTCTGCCCCTCCTTCCGATGACGTGCCAGCCTCTGCTCCTCCCATTCTCCAGTGTTCCAGCTCAGCATATTTCCTTTTCTTTTTCCAATCCAGAGAGTGGGAGGAGGAACCGCAACAGTGGAGTCAAAAGCACACAGCCAGAGAAGGGGCTTCAATCTGTTCTGTTCCCTGAAGCGACCACCTCAGTTGGCCTCATGGAAGGTCCGGTCCTGCCGTGACTGTCTTTTCTAAACAAGGAAGTCTCTATCCCAGGGGTTCTCAACCTTTGGAGGCCCAAGTACCCCCTATCATGGTCCAATTTTCTGAAGTACCCCCTGCTAATTAATTGGATTAATCAATGAATTAATTAGCTAAGTAATCGTTAAATAAAAAGTACTAAAACAATTTTAAATGTGAAAAAATGTCTTACGTAACTCTGTGTGCGTGAGTGTGAGTGTGCGAGATAATTCAGACAGACAGGGGGGTTGTATTTAAGTTCTAATTAACAAGTAATTAACTACTGATTGATGCTGATAAGGGGCAGGCTCTGGCGTACCCTCCGCCGTTGGTCCGCGTACCCCTAGGGTACTCGTACCACAGGTTGAGAACCCCTGCTCTAGCCAATTACCAAGATGTTAAAAACATTCACATGAACCAGGAAGTTTTCCGATCAAAATTAGTTCCCTGCAGTGGGAATCACACAGGGGCTGCAAAACATTTCTCCAGCCGGTGATAAGACAATCTATGCACGAGAGGGGAACCGGAATGGAAAGGGTTAACCAGCCTCTCGCCTTTTGCCCATCCCGGATCACAGCATGCCAAGGCTTCATTAAAAAAAAAAAAAAAAGATACTGAGCATAAGAGTGGAACTTGATGCATAGCCTATAGGGGTGGCATAGGTGGCGTTAGAGTACGGTCAGGTAGGGCCCTGATTAAAGTAAGTGTGATGCTTATCAGAGGACTACAGGTTGATTCCTTAACCTTCAATCGGTTAATGCGTCCAGGGTTCTAGTCAAGGTTTTCAAAGAAGGGAGAACAGTAGACAGCTGAAGGAGCAAACCTTATCCTTTCTGGAACTGGCACCTGGCCTAGATGCCTTTAAAAGGGGTTTGGACAAATTCATGGAGGAAAAGACCATCACAGGTTACAAGCCATAAGCAACCTCCTGGTTTTTTTAGAAGTGGGTTTTCTCTGTGCCAGGTGCAAGGGAGTGGTGACTGGACACAGGTATCTTGTTGTCTCGTGTGCTCCCTGAGGCATCTGGTGGGGCCACTGTGTGACACAGGAGGCTGGACTAGATGGGCTTTTGGCCTGATCCAGCAGGGCTCTTCTTATGTTCTTATGTTCTTAACTGTGAAGTTTGGAGTAGCAAGGGAGATACTGCTTTTAAAAGGGGGGCAATCTGGGAGCCCTTCCAAAAGTAGATGTTCAACTCACGTTCTTTACAGCCCAGCCTGATCTCCTACTCACCTCAGAACGGCGCCTCACTCTCACCACGGCTGCCTATCTGTAATCTTTGCTCCCGTTTCTGGTGCCTTCCTCTGCGAAAACTGGACAGTGCTTTTTAAACAGCAGCCTTGACCAATAGCAGAGCAATCATGTGTCACTTACAGTGTCCGCCTGCTGGAACGCCCCCCACATAATGATTTGTGATGTGCCCTCACTTGCCCTCAGGGATGCAGTTGAGGGGGGGGGCGTGGGGAAGTGAAGCTCCCACATGAAAATGTCCCTCAGCAGAAGCACTCAAGTATATGTCCATTTTTTTTTCAAAGAATGTTAACTACCGTATTTTACGCTCCATAGGACACATCGGTCCATAGGACGCATGCATCCTATGGAGCATAAAATAGAAAAAAAAAGTTTTCACTTTCCTGGGCTTGGGGGCGCTTCGGGAAGGCCTGTGGGGGCTTCAAGGAGGCCTGCGCAAGCCTCTGCTGTTCTCGCTGTTTTTGGCCGAACTGAAGATCGGGGAGGCCTGCAAAGGCTCGCGCAGGCCTCCCCGAAGCCCCCACAGGCCTCCCGAAGCGCCCCCGAAGCGCTTTTTTTAGGATTTGCACCATAGGACGCATGTTTTTTCCCCCCTATGTTTTGGGGGGGAAGTGCGTCTTATCGTGCGTAAAATACGGTAAGTAAAGAACAAAGAACTAAGAAAAACCATCAGGATCCGCTGGAAGCAAACCGAAGAAGTTAATGATTCTGTAAACTGATGTTAACTGATGTCAGCAGAAGCAAGTGAGAATCTCGTCTCTTTTATTCTATAGTGGTGAGTTTTATGGAAATGGGACTTAAGCACTAGAAATGGGACTTACAGCACAATCCTGTGTAATTTTGCACCGTACCGGTGTAACAGCAAATGCACCGGTATAACAGCAGATGCACCGGTGTAAGTGCACTTACACTCTTTGAATTCCTCTTTCGGAGGGGATTTGAATCCCTTTTTCATTCTGGGGACCCGTTCTCGCTGCGCCGCTGGAGAGAAATAAATGCCAGGAGAAGAAATCACTCTGTTCAAAACATTTTTATTTATTTATTTGAAGTTGTTGTGTACTCTTAGTGGGCAACGGCTCATTCACAATGAGCTTCTGCACTTCAAAGTTGACTATTCTGACGTTCTTCAGTCCCACGGGAAGGCGACTGTCATACTTCTCATATTCTCCTGATAAACACGGTCAAAATGCTCGTTCTGGGCCACACTCAGCTCACTCTTCCAGGTGCCACACATTCCTGAAACAGCACAAGAGGAGACAGGGAGCTACATGTGGGTATTTCCAAACTCGTGCGTCTGTTCCAGAGACAAGAACTCTGAAGCAAACACAGAAGCTTGACTGCCTCAACAAGTCCTTAAGCACTGGGCTCCATTGTGTCACAATTGGGTCAACTTCAGAAGGTATGGAGGTGTGGTCCTGTGGTCCTGAAGATGGCCACAAGCTAAGCAGGTGTAGCCCATTCCTGGCTGGAAGGGAGACAGACTGAACGTTGTTACGACCCTCGGTGGCAGAGAGGAGTCGCTGTTGCGTGTCATAGTGAGACAAGGGACTGAGATGCTCAGAATGTCTGTGAAAGAGCAACAACAACTGGAGGATCCCCTGTTCGGCATGATTTGTGGCTGCCTGCGGAAAGCTCAAGACGTTTGTTCTGCAGCAACTAAGTGAAGATGGCTACACTGTGGAAGGAAAACATCTGGAGTGGAAGGGCTCTATATGGAACAAAAATTGTAATGACACTTATCAGGTCTAGACAGCCTGCCTATATAAATGCCTTGAATTACATCTGAAGAGCAATCTGAAAAGAAGAAAGACGGTATACAAATACAGGAATAAATAAACCTCCTGCCATCTGAGACCCAGTCAATTCCCACATACAAAAACACCACAAAACCTATGCACACAAACACACACGATCCAGCTTGTACCTTTTCTCATTAACTTCCCTTTACTGTGATCCATAAACGTGTCAGGTGCCTGGGACATGTTGGACATCTTGTTGTCCTTCATAGTCTCGAAAGAGGCGTTTTCCACCACCGAGTCAATTTGCTGGCTGTTCAGCTCCTTGCCGAGGAAACGGCAGATCTTCTCCACGCTGCCTCGGAGATCCTGAAGATGTCAGAAGAAGACAGCAGAGGCTGTAAATGCAAACTCACACACTGCAGTGCCGTGGGCGGATCAGTGCCCCTTGACAAGATCGGTGCCATTTGCCAGCATGCATCTGGCAAGATTATGGCCATGGGTGTGGGACTCTCAGCCACAACAGGGTCAGCAGACAAGCCAGATGGCAGAAAGCGGGAGGGAGACAAACATTTCTCCAACAGTCGAATGACCCCCTGCCTCTCAGGCAGCACAGCACCCTAGGCAACATCTAGCATCCAGGCAGGCAACTCTGTGAAGTGCAGAATAATGAACTCTAGAGCATACCTGGACTGATGAGCCAAAATTCCATTCCACAAAGACACTCCGCACATGCCCAAACAGTGACAATTTTTGGAAAACGAAGATGTGGTAACCTCCTTAGCTGACTTGGGTTGTGCAAGCCACGAACAGAACCATACCTGCTTCAGCTCTTCATAGCTGATGAAGAAGAAGTTTGGCTTGTCCTTCATTGCCAGCCAGCCATTCACGTGGTCAAACCAGGAGCCATAGTTCCCTGGAAGAGCAAAGCAGAGGGAGAGATGGAAAATAACCAATGGGGTTACTCTTGAGAGCTGAGGGTTCAGATGGTATATTGTACCATGTGTTTTATACCATCACCAACATCAGCTTCTCCCCTCCATACTTAGGCCTCTGCAGCCTGCCTGTTAAGGACATTTTTAAAAGTTCAAAACACAAAGCAGTTTAGCCATGAGGACTCCCGTTTCCATGAACCCCATTGATGATTATAGTTCTGTGAGGGATCGTGGGGATGAAGTTAAGGACTGTGACATTGTTGAGCGACAGAATCGAAAGAACATTGGAATGGAACATGGAAGACTGGACTCCACAGCTTCACCTCAGCCATGCCTCTTGGATATGACAAGATGTCTCACAAGGTTGCTATGACGACAACCTGGGACTAACTCATATGAGCCCTTGAGCTGGTTGGAGGAAGGGACCTGACACTATTTTAATAGATAAAAGTAAATAAAACGAACAGAGCCTTCTCAGAACTTTGGCAATGAATCCAGCTCCCAAAATTCCCTGGAGACACAGAAGAGGTTGCCAAACAGTCTTCTGTGGGTCACGAGGGTTGGCCTCTGTTGGTCCTGGAGAGAAGAGAGCAGAGGGGTGCTGCAATTAGAGGGCTGGGTATCGGCATGTAGAAAGGTTTCTTACTATTCCCACTCAGGAACACCTCAAGGTAGTCTTGCATGGTTCCAGGATCCTTCACATGTTTAAGGGCTTTGGAGAAATGGTAGTGGGAGACCAACACATCCTTGGGGTTCCGTATGGTGTAGATAACCTGTAGGAGAGGTAGAGACCTGAATATCTTTGAGGTAGGGTAACACTCTCCCCGCCTCCCATTTTCCAAGCAACATGTGACTGTGTATTGAATCCTTGTGTTTTCCTGGAGTCCCCTGGTTCTTTTATGTGTGTTGTCTGTCTATTTTCCAATTTGGGTGAGCATTTTAACTCACCAGCAGCAGTTTGTGCCATTCAGCTGCTGGGAACATCCGCAGGCAGCAATTGCCCCCCCTTTGGGGGGGAGTCCATAAACCAGGGGGGGAGACATTTTGCTTCCATTTGAGTCAAGATACCAAACCTTCTGATTGGCTCATTCTCCCGCCACTTCGCCTCCAGGGGGGAGGAGACGCATACTCCAGGTAAACCGGCGACATCATTATAGTCAAATGTTTAAAACACTCCTGGCCACTAGAAAAGAGGTGGACTTCATTTCGACTGGCCGAGATTGGGAGCCTTGAAGAAAAGCAAACACACTCAAAGGCCCTGAGTTAATAATAATAATAATAATAATAATAATAATAATAATAATAATAATAATATAGTATTTATATACCGCCTTTCGTGGTCATTGGATTTCTCCTCCAACTTTAATCCAAGGCGGTGTACCTGGGAAGGCTGTCCTAACCCCCCTTGGGTTTTTTTTACAATATACAGCTGGGCCCCCATATCCACTGATTTCGCTATCCACGGTTTCAGTTATCCACGGATCGTGGGGACCCCCCAGGCTTTTACTTTTTTCCCCAGTAAGCTTCATTTCTTCCTTAAAGAAACAGGAGAAGCAGCCTCTGGCTGCTTATTACAGGCAAGTAGAACGAGACTAAGTCCTAGAGAGGCTCTGCAAGGTTAACAGAAACCTTGCAGACCCTCTCTAGGACTTAGTCTCGTTCTACTTGCCTGCAATGGAGGCTGCTTCTCTGTTTGTTTTAAGGAAGAAACAAAGCTTGCTGCAAGAAAATTAAGAGCGGGGGGGGCAAGCATGCCTGCCTGCAGGGTGGGGGTGCCCTCAGGAAACCATGGAGGGGGTGTTCGCTCTTATCCATGGTTTCAAGTATCCACGGAGGGGCCTGGAACATATCCCCAGCGGATATGGGGGCCCACCTGAATATATAAATGTCCAATCTTTCATGAACGGCTACTTTCCAGGTGGTATCCTTTTTACAGTCTGACAATTCTGCTGGCTGGCGCCTCCCACACTCGACCGAAGCAGCTGGAAGCTCTTAGGGCCAACCAGATTCCTAGCTGGAGCACCATCCATCAGCAGTAATTTCACCCCATAGCAGCTATCCATTCATAAATCCCTTTCCATCACACATTTTCTCATCTTGCCTTGTTCTTTTGCTATTTCGTTTCATCCTTTTGTTTAATCTTCTCAATTAAACTGGTTCTATTTTGACCCTTGGGTCTGCCTGGTTGCTGAAACAGGGAGTGGATTGTCACATCTCTTTGCTCCGCAGGCACTACTGTGAGAGTGATTTTGACAGGAACCCCTGAGGCTCCGTATTTTTCTGGGAGAGCTTTTTGGCCGAGATGCCCCCCTCCCCTGCCAGGCCTGAGCAGCTGAGTTGGCAGCAGATACGAGGGCCTTTCCCCATTCAGCTGCATGTCTAAACAGGGGAGAGAGCGGAGCAGGAACACAGCGGGCGTGCAAACTACTAAATGTGCCCTTCCGGAAGTGCAAGAGGTGAAACAAGTTCACTGGCAGGCAGGTTCTAGCAAATGTTCCTTGTGCAACTTCGTTGGCAACACACACACCCAATTTTAATTCTCACTCATTCATGAACCATAGCAAGTTTCCTATGATGAGGCCAAGTGAGGAGGTTGCATCAGGCGGAAAACTGGTGGGGGGGGGGTTGAAACATGCTTTCTTTTTATTTTATTTTTTCTTATGTAGATATTTTGTTTAGGTAGTTGATGAAATGTAGGGAATAACAATTTATGGCCTTGCACTTGTGTTTACTTTCTTTGTAGAATGTTGTTGATGTTGTAAAACTGCATATAATCTTAATAAAATATTGAGTAAAAAAAATATGCTTCCAAGTTCCACCACTCCTCCTATCCGAGGGAGGAGAGCAGGCAGAGGAAAAGACAACATGGTGGAGGCTGGCGCACCTTTGGGAAACAAGGGACCAGTGTTGTCTGGCAAAGCACCACACTTGGAGATAGCACTTGGCATATGGCTGTGGGTGCCCAGAGGTTTTGAATCAGCCCTTCCAAGAGAGAAGCTTCTTGTGTCTTTACTTATTTACTGCATTTAGGATATTTCATACACCCCCTTTCAACGTGTTTCTCAAATCAAAACATAAAAGCCTGAAACTCTCCCAAAGACATCAAAGCAGCAATGAAAACAGCAGCAAAAATAAAACATGAACATACATGGGAGAATAGAAGGGTCTTTGCCTGGCGCCAAAAAGATGGCAAGGTTGGTGCCAGGTGAGACTGCCTAGGGAGAGAGTCCCACAAACAGGCTGCCACAACGGAGAAAAGCTGTTCTTCGGTCACCACCTGCTTCACCTCAAATGGCGAGGCCTATGGATGTCTCGTGATGATCAGCCAACACATAACAAATGGATACCTGTCTCTGCACCATTATTTCTGGCCAATCAGCAGAAGTAGTGTACCAGTGGAATGCCCTCAAAGTTGATTGACAGGAGAGATGGCAAATCACCAAAGACTGAGCTACAGCCATAAGGACAGCACTTCAAAAGCAGTGTCAGGCTAAATACTGAGATCTGGTAGCCTGATGTACATCCCAGAATCCCTTCAGTCTCCCATGTGGATGGGTGGTTTTCACCTCTCTTCCGCCTCCAAGGAGGCTTCTGGATGGGACATTAGCTTTGTCTGATTTGCTTTTTCTTACCTTAGCCTTGGAGTGGAGGAAGGATTTTGGGAATAGGTGGAATGGAAGGTGACTGGTCATGAACCTTGGTGGAGCAGAGTTCAGGACATCACTCTTGCCAAATGTAGTTTCAATCCAGGGTATACGTTTCCTGAGTAACACACTGCATACCCATGTAGGGTCCCCATCTTGCCGGATTAAGCTCAAGATCTCAGCCATCCAATTTGTGCCTAGATGGAAGTTCAGCAATATAAGAGCTGGCCTCTTCCTCTCCAGCCTACTTTCTTCTGTTATACACATGCCTCACCTCTTATAAGCCATCTGACAATTATTTCCTGTCCCAAAAAAGAATCATAAGAATCAGAATGCACCTTTTTGATCAGTTAACTACTCCAATGTGGTACAATATCAGAATTCCCTCCACTATAGGACAGAGGGCATCCTTTAGGTCAGGAGAGAATGCTTAGAAAGGCAAAAATACACCCATATGACAAGACTGTCATGCTCACCACATCATGGACAGATGTCTACAGCTCTGGAGCATTCAGATCCTACTGTATACACAAATGCTAGAAGTCTACCTTTGAGAAAATAGGTTACGCCCCCTTTATGTTATCAATTTATAAAACCAGGTCTGCTTTATCACAGGTATCAAACTGTCTTCCCATGAGCTATTTACCACATTTCCTCTGAGTATTTCCCACTATCTGTCATCTGAACTTTCTCTTACCAATGGGAGGATCCTTTTCTTCACATTTTCCCACCATCTGCTGCTGAAAACAGAATCAAGTTTCCTTTTTTTCATTCAGTACTACAAAGCCCATGATGCACTGTGAATCAGTCGAAAGAGCACAAATTTGGAACCTGCTGGACACCGTGGCTATCGATTTTCCTAGAACATGCTCATGACTAAATTGCTTTAGATACAATCCATAGTGACTTAGGAAACCTGATTATTATTCCTCAAGGTCTTCTGGTTTTCTTATAGTTCATTGCAATCTTCTTATTCTCCTCTTGAGGAGATTTCAAGAGGATTTCAATTCATTATCACTATAATTGGTATATTATTATATTCAAGCATTTTTTTCATGACAGAGTTGCAATCTTCCCACCCACATTGTGTCATCAGTAATTCTGTCCATGCAACCAGAGGAGGAGCCAAACCATTTTTGTTCTGGGGCCCAAACCCTTGATTCCCCCCCCCCATAAAAACGCGCGGCCGTAACCCTTCACGCCCCACGGCGCAGCCGCGCCACAAATTTTTGATTTCAGTTTGGAAGCCTCCTTGTACACTTTGTATCTCCTGTCTCCATTTCCAGCAGCACACATGATGAGGCATTCATAATGATGTGAATTTTGTGAATTTTGCTCTGCAGAATAAACTTGAAAGTGTTCCAAACATCAAACATGTGGTGTATTTCCCCTTAATGCCCTTTAGGGGTGGGTGGGTCAGGACTCCTGGGCTGCAAGGCAAGGCTGCAAGGAAAGGGGGAAAAAACTACAATCCCCAGCATGCATCTTGTTCAGTCCAAGATGGCGGTGCCCAGGGAAAATGGAGCCTGCGCCCCTCCGAAGCAAGATAAGTGGGCCAAAAGCAAACACACGCCCTGGGGGGGCGGCAGCTGCAGCGGGGGGGGGCGATTTTAAGAAAGATAACCCAAAAAATTGATTAAAAAACGGGAAAAAACCCGGAAAAAACAGAAATTTTACGGAGGCCTGCGCCCCCCCCAGGGGGCCCACCACCCTACACCCTGGGGCCCACCACCACCCGACCGCCCCATATCAGGCGACGCTTCTGCATGCAACATGAAGGGACCATCCCCTTCTTCCTAGGAGAATCACCTGCGGCTTTCGCATTCCACGTCTTTTCATTCCTACCTGATTTGGGGTATGTGACACTCACAACATCATTGTCCAACAGCTGGAATTCATTTTCTACATAACTGAGATGTTCTACTGAGTAACTGTCCATTATAGGGAAACGGATCCCCTTGTAGGTGAAATGCATCACTGACGACATTGAGAAACTGTAAAGATATATGGTAAGTAAAAGATGGAAAGTAAAGTTATGAGATGACATCTTTGAGTGTCATTCAAGTGTTTTCTGTGTAACTTGGAATATGTGCCGTTTGTTCAGTGGATCCAAACAGCTGCTTCCCATGTTGATAGAACTATGAAATGGGATTTTCCCAACAAGAAAACATCAAGAATACTCCAACTCTCTAGCACAGCAGTTCTCAATGTACTCATTGTGGCCACCTACATGGCCACCGCCACACCGCCTACCACTGGAAGTGAGCGGCGATGACATCATCACCACTTAATTCTGGTTTCTTGGACCGGTTTTCAGAGAAGAAGGACGCAAGAGTCCGTGCAGGAGGCAGGTAAGAGACTCCTGGGGGGCGGGGGGGGGCTGTTTTCTGTGCTTCCCAGAGGCTCAGCCGAAGGCAGGTGCCTCTCGGGAGCAAAAACACGGCACCAAAAGCACTACGTTTTCACAGGGGTTTGGAGGTCCCGGCGGGTTTTGGGTGGTTCCGGCGGTTCACGTACCACCAGGGGTACCCAAATGTACCCCTGGTGGTACACATACCACCAGTTGAGATCCCAAGCTGTAGCATATTTTTGAATTTTGACTGGTAAGAAAGTACCCAATTCCTGCTTATCATTCACTGGTAAGTGGCCATCACATTTTGTTCTTTGTTATCCATTTAGCCATGTTTCTTATGTAATGACTGTATATAATGCTTGTTGAGGCAACCGGAGGTTATGCCTGATTTGCCTAGGATGGGAGCTATCAGTTCTGAGTGCAACAGTGAGTCAGGGCAGGCCCAAGCCCCTCCCAATGCTGGAGACGGCAAGCGAAATTCTGCCCCTCCTTCCGATGACGTGCCAGCCTCTGCTCCTCCCATTCTCCAGTGTTCCAGCTCAGCATATTTCCTTTTCTTTTTCCAATCCAGAGAGTGGGAGGAGGAACCGCAACAGTGGAGTCAAAAGCACACAGCCAGAGAAGGGGCTTCAATCTGTTCTGTTCCCTGAAGCGACCACCTCAGTTGGCCTCATGGAAGGTCCGGTCCTGCCGTGACTGTCTTTTCTAAACAAGGAAGTCTCTATCCCAGGGGTTCTCAACCTTTGGAGGCCCAAGTACCCCCTATCATGGTCCAATTTTCTGAAGTACCCCCTGCTAATTAATTGGATTAATCAATGAATTAATTAGCTAAGTAATCGTTAAATAAAAAGTACTAAAACAATTTTAAATGTGAAAAAATGTCTTACGTAACTCTGTGTGCGTGAGTGTGAGTGTGCGAGATAATTCAGACAGACAGGGGGGTTGTATTTAAGTTCTAATTAACAAGTAATTAACTACTGATTGATGCTGATAAGGGGCAGGCTCTGGCGTACCCTCCGCCGTTGGTCCGCGTACCCCTAGGGTACTCGTACCACAGGTTGAGAACCCCTGCTCTAGCCAATTACCAAGATGTTAAAAACATTCACATGAACCAGGAAGTTTTCCGATCAAAATTAGTTCCCTGCAGTGGGAATCACACAGGGGCTGCAAAACATTTCTCCAGCCGGTGATAAGACAATCTATGCACGAGAGGGGAACCGGAATGGAAAGGGTTAACCAGCCTCTCGCCTTTTGCCCATCCCGGATCACAGCATGCCAAGGCTTCATTAAAAAAAAAAAAAAAGATACTGAGCATAAGAGTGGAACTTGATGCATAGCCTATAGGGGTGGCATAGGTGGCGTTAGAGTACGGTCAGGTAGGGCCCTGATTAAAGTAAGTGTGATGCTTATCAGAGGACTACAGGTTGATTCCTTAACCTTCAATCGGTTAATGCGTCCAGGGTTCTAGTCAAGGTTTTCAAAGAAGGGAGAACAGTAGACAGCTGAAGGAGCAAACCTTATCCTTTCTGGAACTGGCACCTGGCCTAGATGCCTTTAAAAGGGGTTTGGACAAATTCATGGAGGAAAAGACCATCACAGGTTACAAGCCATAAGCAACCTCCTGGTTTTTTTAGAAGTGGGTTTTCTCTGTGCCAGGTGCAAGGGAGTGGTGACTGGACACAGGTATCTTGTTGTCTCGTGTGCTCCCTGAGGCATCTGGTGGGGCCACTGTGTGACACAGGAGGCTGGACTAGATGGGCTTTTGGCCTGATCCAGCAGGGCTCTTCTTATGTTCTTATGTTCTTAACTGTGAAGTTTGGAGTAGCAAGGGAGATACTGCTTTTAAAAGGGGGGCAATCTGGGAGCCCTTCCAAAAGTAGATGTTCAACTCACGTTCTTTACAGCCCAGCCTGATCTCCTACTCACCTCAGAACGGCGCCTCACTCTCACCACGGCTGCCTATCTGTAATCTTTGCTCCCGTTTCTGGTGCCTTCCTCTGCGAAAACTGGACAGTGCTTTTTAAACAGCAGCCTTGACCAATAGCAGAGCAATCATGTGTCACTTACAGTGTCCGCCTGCTGGAACGCCCCCCACATAATGATTTGTGATGTGCCCTCACTTGCCCTCAGGGATGCAGTTGAGGGGGGGGGCGTGGGGAAGTGAAGCTCCCACATGAAAATGTCCCTCAGCAGAAGCACTCAAGTATATGTCCATTTTTTTTTCAAAGAATGTTAACTACCGTATTTTACGCTCCATAGGACGCATCGGTCCATAGGACGCATGCATCCTATGGAGCATAAAATAGAAAAAAAAAGTTTTCACTTTCCTGGGCTTGGGGGCGCTTCGGGAAGGCCTGTGGGGGCTTCAAGGAGGCCTGCGCAAGCCTCTGCTGTTCTCGCTGTTTTTGGCCGAACTGAAGATCGGGGAGGCCTGCAAAGGCTCGCGCAGGCCTCCCCGAAGCCCCCACAGGCCTCCCGAAGCGCCCCCGAAGCGCTTTTTTTAGGATTTGCACCATAGGACGCATGCTTTTTCCCCCCTATGTTTTGGGGGGGAAGTGCGTCTTATCGTGCGTAAAATACGGTAAGTAAAGAACAAAGAACTAAGAAAAACCATCAGGATCCGCTGGAAGCAAACCGAAGAAGTTAATGATTCTGTAAACTGATGTTAACTGATGTCAGCAGAAGCAAGTGAGAATCTCGTCTCTTTTATTCTATAGTGGTGAGTTTTATGGAAATGGGACTTAAGCACTAGAAATGGGACTTACAGCACAATCCTGTGTAATTTTGCACCGTACCGGTGTAACAGCAAATGCACCGGTATAACAGCAGATGCACCGGTGTAAGTGCACTTACACTCTTTGAATTCCTCTTTCGGAGGGGATTTGAATCCCTTTTTCATTCTGGGGACCCGTTCTCGCTGCGCCGCTGGAGAGAAATAAATGCCAGGAGAAGAAATCACTCTGTTCAAAACATTTTTATTTATTTATTTGAAGTTGTTGTGTACTCTTAGTGGGCAACGGCTCATTCACAATGAGCTTCTGCACTTCAAAGTTGACTATTCTGACGTTCTTCAGTCCCACGGGAAGGCGACTGTCATACTTCTCATATTCTCCTGATAAACACGGTCAAAATGCTCGTTCTGGGCCACAGTCAGCTCACTCTTCCAGGTGCCACACATCCCTGAAACAGCACAAGAGGAGACAGGGAGCTACATGTGGGTATTTCCAAACTCGTGCGTCTGTTCCAGAGACAAGAACTCTGAAGCAAACACAGAAGCTTGACTGCCTCAACAAGTCCTTAAGCACTGGGCTCCATTGTGTCACAATTGGGTCAACTTCAGAAGGTATGGAGTTGTGGTCCTGTGGTCCTGAAGATGGCCACAAGCTAAGCAGGTGTAGCCCATTCCTGGCTGGAAGGGAGACAGACTGAACGTTGTTACGACCCTCGGTGGCAGAGAGGAGTCGCTGTTGCGTGTCATAGTGAGACAAGGGACTGGGATGCTCAGAATGTCTGTGAAAGAGCAACAACAACTGGAGGATCCCCTGTTCGGCATGATTTGTGGCTGCCTGCGGAAAGCTCAAGACGTTTGTTCTGCAGCAACTAAGTGAAGATGGCTACACTGTGGAAGGAAAACATCTGGAGTGGAAGGGCTCTATATGGAACAAAAATTGTAATGACACTTATCAGGTCTAGACAGCCTGCCTATATAAATGCCTTGAATTACATCTGAAGAGCAATCTGAAAAGAAGAAAGACGGTATACAAATACAGGAATAAATAAACCTCCTGCCATCTGAGACCCAGTCAATTCCCACATACAAAAACACCACAAAACCTATGCACACAAACACACACGATCCAGCTTGTACCTTTTCTCATTAACTTCCCTTTACTGTGATCCATAAACGTGTCAGGTGCCTGGGACATGTTGGACATCTTGTTGTCCTTCATAGTCTCGAAAGAGGCGTTTTCCACCACCGAGTCAATTTGCTGGCTGTTCAGCTCCTTGCCGAGGAAACGGCAGATCTTCTCCACGCTGCCTCGGAGATCCTGAAGATGTCAGAAGAAGACAGCAGAGGCTGTAAATGCAAACTCACACACTGCAGTGCCGTGGGCGGATCAGTGCCCCTTGACAAGATCGGTGCCATTTGCCAGCATGCATCTGGCAAGATTATGGCCATGGGTGTGGGACTCTCAGCCACAACAGGGTCAGCAGACAAGCCAGATGGCAGAAAGCGGGAGGGAGACAAACATTTCTCCAACAGTCGAATGACCCCCTGCCTCTCAGGCAGCACAGCACCCTAGGCAACATCTAGCATCCAGGCAGGCAACTCTGTGAAGTGCAGAATAATGAACTCTAGAGCATACCTGGACTGATGAGCCAAAATTCCATTCCACAAAGACACTCCGCACATGCCCAAACAGTGACAATTTTTGGAAAACGAAGATGTGGTAACCTCCTTAGCTGACTTGGGTTGTGCAAGCCACGAACAGAACCATACCTGCTTCAGCTCTTCATAGCTGATGAAGAAGAAGTTTGGCTTGTCCTTCATTGCCAGCCAGCCATTCACGTGGTCAAACCAGGAGCCATAGTTCCCTGGAAGAGCAAAGCAGAGGGAGAGATGGAAAATAACCAATGGGGTTACTCTTGAGAGCTGAGGGTTCAGATGGTATATTGTACCATGTGTTTTATACCATCACCAACATCAGCTTCTCCCCTCCATACTTAGGCCTCTGCAGCCTGCCTGTTAAGGACATTTTTAAAAGTTCAAAACACAAAGCAGTTTAGCCATGAGGACTCCCGTTTCCATGAACCCCATTGATGATTATAGTTCTGTGAGGGATCGTGGGGATGAAGTTAAGGACTGTGACATTGTTGAGCGACAGAATCGAAAGAACATTGGAATGGAACATGGAAGACTGGACTCCACAGCTTCACCTCAGCCATGCCTCTTGGATATGACAAGATGTCTCACAAGGTTGCTATGACGACAACCTGGGACTAACTCATATGAGCCCTTGAGCTGGTTGGAGGAAGGGACCTGACACTATTTTAATAGATAAAAGTAAATAAAACGAACAGAGCCTTCTCAGAACTTTGGCAATGAATCCAGCTCCCAAAATTCCCTGGAGACACAGAAGAGGTTGCCAAACAGTCTTCTGTGGGTCACGAGGGTTGGCCTCTGTTGGTCCTGGAGAGAAGAGAGCAGAGGGGTGCTGCAATTAGAGGGCTGGGTATCGGCATGTAGAAAGGTTTCTTACTATTCCCACTCAGGAACACCTCAAGGTAGTCTTGCATGGTTCCAGGATCCTTCACATGTTTAAGGGCTTTGGAGAAATGGTAGTGGGAGACCAACACATCCTTGGGGTTCCGTATGGTGTAGATAACCTGTAGGAGAGGTAGAGACCTGAATATCTTTGAGGTAGGGTAACACTCTCCCCGCCTCCCATTTTCCAAGCAACATGTGACTGTGTATTGAATCCTTGTGTTTTCCTGGAGTCCCCTGGTTCTTTTATGTGTGTTGTCTGTCTATTTTCCAATTTGGGTGAGCATTTTAACTCACCAGCAGCAGTTTGTGCCATTCAGCTGCTGGGAACATCCGCAGGCAGCAATTGCCCCCCCTTTGGGGGGGAGTCCATAAACCAGGGGGGGAGACATTTTGCTTCCATTTGAGTCAAGATACCAAACCTTCTGATTGGCTCATTCTCCCGCCACTTCGCCTCCAGGGGGGAGGAGACGCATACTCCAGGTAAACCGGCGACATCATTATAGTCAAATGTTTAAAACACTCCTGGCCACTAGAAAAGAGGTGGACTTCATTTCGACTGGCCGAGATTGGGAGCCTTGAAGAAAACAAACACACTCAAAGGCCCTGAGTTAATAATAATAATAATAATAATAATAATAATAATAATAATAATAATAATAATAATAATATAGTATTTATATACCGCCTTTCGTGGTCATTGGATTTCTCCTCCAACTTTAATCCAAGGCGGTGTACCTGGGAAGGCTGTCCTAACCCCCCTTGGGTTTTTTTTACAATATACAGCTGGGCCCCCATATCCACTGATTTCGCTATCCACGGTTTCAGTTATCCACGGATCGTGGGGACCCCCCAGGCTTTTACTTTTTTCCCCAGTAAGCTTCATTTCTTCCTTAAAGAAACAGGAGAAGCAGCCTCTGGCTGCTTATTACAGGCAAGTAGAACGAGACTAAGTCCTAGAGAGGCTCTGCAAGGTTAACAGAAACCTTGCAGACCCTCTCTAGGACTTAGTCTCGTTCTACTTGCCTGCAATGGAGGCTGCTTCTCTGTTTGTTTTAAGGAAGAAACAAAGCTTGCTGCAAGAAAATTAAGAGCGGGGGGGGGCAAGCATGCCTGCCTGCAGGGTGGGGGTGCCCTCAGGAAACCATGGAGGGGGTGTTCGCTCTTATCCATGGTTTCAAGTATCCACGGAGGGGCCTGGAACATATCCCCAGCGGATATGGGGGCCCACCTGAATATATAAATGTCCAATCTTTCATGAACGGCTACTTTCCAGGTGGTATCCTTTTTACAGTCTGACAATTCTGCTGGCTGGCGCCTCCCACACTCGACCGAAGCAGCTGGAAGCTCTTAGGGCCAACCAGATTCCTAGCTGGAGCACCATCCATCAGCAGTAATTTCACCCCATAGCAGCTATCCATTCATAAATCCCTTTCCATCACACATTTTCTCATCTTGCCTTGTTCTTTTGCTATTTCGTTTCATCCTTTTGTTTAATCTTCTCAATTAAACTGGTTCTATTTTGACCCTTGGGTCTGCCTGGTTGCTGAAACAGGGAGTGGATTGTCACATCTCTTTGCTCCGCAGGCACTACTGTGAGAGTGATTTTGACAGGAACCCCTGAGGCTCCGTATTTTTCTGGGAGAGCTTTTTGGCCGAGATGCCCCCCTCCCCTGCCAGGCCTGAGCAGCTGAGTTGGCAGCAGATACGAGGGCCTTTCCCCATTCAGCTGCATGTCTAAACAGGGGAGAGAGCGGAGCAGGAACACAGCGGGCGTGCAAACTACTAAATGTGCCCTTCCGGAAGTGCAAGAGGTGAAACAAGTTCACTGGCAGGCAGGTTCTAGCAAATGTTCCTTGTGCAACTTCGTTGGCAACACACACACCCAATTTTAATTCTCACTCATTCATGAACCATAGCAAGTTTCCTATGATGAGGCCAAGTGAGGAGGTTGCATCAGGCGGAAAACTGGTGGGGGGGGGGTTGAAACATGCTTTCTTTTTATTTTATTTTTTCTTATGTAGATATTTTGTTTAGGTAGTTGATGAAATGTAGGGAATAACAATTTATGGCCTTGCACTTGTGTTTACTTTCTTTGTAGAATGTTGTTGATGTTGTAAAACTGCATATAATCTTAATAAAATATTGAGTAAAAAAAATATGCTTCCAAGTTCCACCACTCCTCCTATCCGAGGGAGGAGAGCAGGCAGAGGAAAAGACAACATGGTGGAGGCTGGCGCACCTTTGGGAAACAAGGGACCAGTGTTGTCTGGCAAAGCACCACACTTGGAGATAGCACTTGGCATATGGCTGTGGGTGCCCAGAGGTTTTGAATCAGCCCTTCCAAGAGAGAAGCTTCTTGTGTCTTTACTTATTTACTGCATTTAGGATATTTCATACACCCCCTTTCAACGTGTTTCTCAAATCAAAACATAAAAGCCTGAAACTCTCCCAAAGACATCAAAGCAGCAATGAAAACAGCAGCAAAAATAAAACATGAACATACATGGGAGAATAGAAGGGTCTTTGCCTGGCGCCAAAAAGATGGCAAGGTTGGTGCCAGGTGAGACTGCCTAGGGAGAGAGTCCCACAAACAGGCTGCCACAACGGAGAAAAGCTGTTCTTCGGTCACCACCTGCTTCACCTCAAATGGCGAGGCCTATGGATGTCTCGTGATGATCAGCCAACACATAACAAATGGATACCTGTCTCTGCACCATTATTTCTGGCCAATCAGCAGAAGTAGTGTACCAGTGGAATGCCCTCAAAGTTGATTGACAGGAGAGATGGCAAATCACCAAAGACTGAGCTACAGCCATAAGGACAGCACTTCAAAAGCAGTGTCAGGCTAAATACTGAGATCTGGTAGCCTGATGTACATCCCAGAATCCCTTCAGTCTCCCATGTGGATGGGTGGTTTTCACCTCTCTTCCGCCTCCAAGGAGGCTTCTGGATGGGACATTAGCTTTGTCTGATTTGCTTTTTCTTACCTTAGCCTTGGAGTGGAGGAAGGATTTTGGGAATAGGTGGAATGGAAGGTGACTGGTCATGAACCTTGGTGGAGCAGAGTTCAGGACATCACTCTTGCCAAATGTAGTTTCAATCCAGGGTATACGTTTCCTGAGTAACACACTGCGTACCCATGTAGGGTCCCCATCTTGCCGGATTAAGCTCAAGATCTCAGCCATCCAATTTGTGCCTAGATGGAAGTTCAGCAATATAAGAGCTGGCCTCTTCCTCTCCAGCCTACTTTCTTCTGTTATACACATGCCTCACCTCTTATAAGCCATCTGACAATTATTTCCTGTCCCAAAAAAGAATCATAAGAATCAGAATGCACCTTTTTGATCAGTTAACTACTCCAATGTGGTACAATATCAGAATTCCCTCCACTATAGGACAGAGGGCATCCTTTAGGTCAGGAGAGAATGCTTAGAAAGGCAAAAATACACCCATATGACAAGACTGTCATGCTCACCACATCATGGACAGATGTCTACAGCTCTGGAGCATTCAGATCCTACTGTATACACAAATGCTAGAAGTCTACCTTTGAGAAAATAGGTTACGCCCCCTTTATGTTATCAATTTATAAAACCAGGTCTGCTTTATCACAGGTATCAAACTGTCTTCCCATGAGCTATTTACCACATTTCCTCTGAGTATTTCCCACTATCTGTCATCTGAACTTTCTCTTACCAATGGGAGGATCCTTTTCTTCACATTTTCCCACCATCTGCTGCTGAAAACAGAATCAAGTTTCCTTTTTTTCATTCAGTACTACAAAGCCCATGATGCACTGTGAATCAGTCGAAAGAGCACAAATTTGGAACCTGCTGGACACCGTGGCTATCGATTTTCCTAGAACATGCTCATGACTAAATTGCTTTAGATACAATCCATAGTGACTTAGGAAACCTGATTATTATTCCTCAAGGTCTTCTGGTTTTCTTATAGTTCATTGCAATCTTCTTATTCTCCTCTTGAGGAGATTTCAAGAGGATTTCAATTCATTATCACTATAATTGGTATATTATTATATTCAAGCATTTTTTTCATGACAGAGTTGCAATCTTCCCACCCACATTGTGTCATCAGTAATTCTGTCCATGCAACCAGAGGAGGAGCCAAACCATTTTTGTTCTGGGGCCCAAACCCTTGATTCCCCCCCCCATAAAAACGCGCGGCCGTAACCCTTCACGCCCCACGGCGCAGCCGCGCCACAAATTTTTGATTTCAGTTTGGAAGCCTCCTTGTACACTTTGTATCTCCTGTCTCCATTTCCAGCAGCACACATGATGAGGCATTCATAATGATGTGAATTTTGTGAATTTTGCTCTGCAGAATAAACTTGAAAGTGTTCCAAACATCAAACATGTCGTGTATTTCCCCTTAATGCCCTTTAGGGGTGGGTGGGTCAGGACTCCTGGGCTGCAAGGCAAGGCTGCAAGGAAAGGGGGAAAAAACTACAATCCCCAGCATGCATCTTGTTCAGTCCAAGATGGCGGTGCCCAGGGAAAATGGAGCCTGCGCCCCTCCGAAGCAAGATAAGTGGGCCAAAAGCAAACACACGCCCTGGGGGGGCGGCAGCTGCAGCGGGGGGGCGATTTTAAGAAAGATAACCCAAAAAATTGATTAAAAAACGGGAAAAAACCCGGAAAAAACAGAAATTTTACGGAGGCCTGCGCCCCCCCCAGGGGGCCCACCACCCTACACCCTGGGGCCCACCACCACCCGACCGCCCCATATCAGGCGACGCTTCTGCATGCAACATGAAGGGACCATCCCCTTCTTCCTAGGAGAATCACCTGCGGCTTTCGCATTCCACGTCTTTTCATTCCTACCTGATTTGGGGTATGTGACACTCACAACATCATTGTCCAACAGCTGGAATTCATTTTCTACATAACTGAGATGTTCTACTGAGTAACTGTCCATTATAGGGAAACGGATCCCCTTGTAGGTGAAATGCATCACTGACGACATTGAGAAACTGTAAAGATATATGGTAAGTAAAAGATGGAAAGTAAAGTTATGAGATGACATCTTTGAGTGTCATTCAAGTGTTTTCTGTGTAACTTGGAATATGTGCCGTTTGTTCAGTGGATCCAAACAGCTGCTTCCCATGTTGATAGAACTATGAAATGGGATTTTCCCAACAAGAAAACATCAAGAATACTCCAACTCTCTAGCACAGCAGTTCTCAATGTACTCATTGTGGCCACCTACATGGCCACCGCCACACCGCCTACCACTGGAAGTGAGCGGCGATGACATCATCACCACTTAATTCTGGTTTCTTGGACCGGTTTTCAGAGAAGAAGGACGCAAGAGTCCGTGCAGGAGGCAGGTAAGAGACTCCTGGGGGGCGGGGGGGGCTGTTTTCTGTGCTTCCCAGAGGCTCAGCCGAAGGCAGATGCCTCTCGGGAGCAAAAACACGGCACCAAAAGCACTACGTTTTCACAGGGGTTTGGAGGTCCCGGCGGGTTTTGGGTGGTTCCGGCGGTTCACGTACCACCAGGGGTACCCAAATGTACCCCTGGTGGTACACATACCACCAGTTGAGATCCCAAGCTGTAGCATATTTTTGAATTTTGACTGGTAAGAAAGTACCCAATTCCTGCTTATCATTCACTGGTAAGTGGCCATCACATTTTGTTCTTTGTTATCCATTTAGCCATGTTTCTTATGTAATGACTGTATATAATGCTTGTTGAGGCAACCGGAGGTTATGCCTGATTTGCCTAGGATGGGAGCTATCAGTTCTGAGTGCAACAGTGAGTCAGGGCAGGCCCAAGCCCCTCCCAATGCTGGAGACGGCAAGCGAAATTCTGCCCCTCCTTCCGATGACGTGCCAGCCTCTGCTCCTCCCATTCTCCAGTGTTCCAGCTCAGCATATTTCCTTTTCTTTTTCCAATCCAGAGAGTGGGAGGAGGAACCGCAACAGTGGAGTCAAAAGCACACAGCCAGAGAAGGGGCTTCAATCTGTTCTGTTCCCTGAAGCGACCACCTCAGTTGGCCTCATGGAAGGTCCGGTCCTGCCGTGACTGTCTTTTCTAAACAAGGAAGTCTCTATCCCAGGGGTTCTCAACCTTTGGAGGCCCAAGTACCCCCTATCATGGTCCAATTTTCTGAAGTACCCCCTGCTAATTAATTGGATTAATCAATGAATTAATTAGCTAAGTAATCGTTAAATAAAAAGTACTAAAACAATTTTAAATGTGAAAAAATGTCTTACGTAACTCTGTGTGCGTGAGTGTGAGTGTGCGAGATAATTCAGACAGACAGGGGGGTTGTATTTAAGTTCTAATTAACAAGTAATTAACTACTGATTGATGCTGATAAGGGGCAGGCTCTGGCGTACCCTCCGCCGTTGGTCCGCGTACCCCTAGGGTACTCGTACCACAGGTTGAGAACCCCTGCTCTAGCCAATTACCAAGATGTTAAAAACATTCACATGAACCAGGAAGTTTTCCGATCAAAATTAGTTCCCTGCAGTGGGAATCACACAGGGGCTGCAAAACATTTCTCCAGCCGGTGATAAGACAATCTATGCACGAGAGGGGAACCGGAATGGAAAGGGTTAACCAGCCTCTCGCCTTTTGCCCATCCCGGATCACAGCATGCCAAGGCTTCATTAAAAAAAAAAAAAAAGATACTGAGCATAAGAGTGGAACTTGATGCATAGCCTATAGGGGTGGCATAGGTGGCGTTAGAGTACGGTCAGGTAGGGCCCTGATTAAAGTAAGTGTGATGCTTATCAGAGGACTACAGGTTGATTCCTTAACCTTCAATCGGTTAATGCGTCCAGGGTTCTAGTCAAGGTTTTCAAAGAAGGGAGAACAGTAGACAGCTGAAGGAGCAAACCTTATCCTTTCTGGAACTGGCACCTGGCCTAGATGCCTTTAAAAGGGGTTTGGACAAATTCATGGAGGAAAAGACCATCACAGGTTACAAGCCATAAGCAACCTCCTGGTTTTTTTAGAAGTGGGTTTTCTCTGTGCCAGGTGCAAGGGAGTGGTGACTGGACACAGGTATCTTGTTGTCTCGTGTGCTCCCTGAGGCATCTGGTGGGGCCACTGTGTGACACAGGAGGCTGGACTAGATGGGCTTTTGGCCTGATCCAGCAGGGCTCTTCTTATGTTCTTATGTTCTTAACTGTGAAGTTTGGAGTAGCAAGGGAGATACTGCTTTTAAAAGGGGGGCAATCTGGGAGCCCTTCCAAAAGTAGATGTTCAACTCACGTTCTTTACAGCCCAGCCTGATCTCCTACTCACCTCAGAACCGCGCCTCACTCTCACCACGGCTGCCTATCTGTAATCTTTGCTCCCGTTTCTGGTGCCTTCCTCTGCGAAAACTGGACAGTGCTTTTTAAACAGCAGCCTTGACCAATAGCAGAGCAATCATGTGTCACTTACAGTGTCTGCCTGCTGGAACGCCCCCCACATAATGATTTGTGATGTGCCCTCACTTGCCCTCAGGGATGCAGTTGAGGGGGGGGCGTGGGGAAGTGAAGCTCCCACATGAAAATGTCCCTCAGCAGAAGCACTCAAGTATATGTCCATTTTTTTTTCAAAGAATGTTAACTACCGTATTTTACGCTCCATAGGACACATCGGTCCATAGGACGCATGCATCCTATGGAGCATAAAATAGAAAAAAAAAGTTTTCACTTTCCTGGGCTTGGGGGCGCTTCGGGAAGGCCTGTGGGGGCTTCAAGGAGGCCTGCGCAAGCCTCTGCTGTTCTCGCTGTTTTCGGCCGAACTGAAGATCGGGGAGGCCTGCAAAGGCTCGCGCAGGCCTCCCCGAAGCCCCCACAGGCCTCCCGAAGCGCCCCCGAAGCGCTTTTTTTAGGATTTGCACCATAGGACGCATGTTTTTTCCCCCCTATGTTTTGGGGGGGAAGTGCGTCTTATCGTGCGTAAAATACGGTAAGTAAAGAACAAAGAACTAAGAAAAACCATCAGGATCCGCTGGAAGCAAACCGAAGAAGTTAATGATTCTGTAAACTGATGTTAACTGATGTCAGCAGAAGCAAGTGAGAATCTCGTCTCTTTTATTCTATAGTGGTGAGTTTTATGGAAATGGGACTTAAGCACTAGAAATGGGACTTACAGCACAATCCTGTGTAATTTTGCACCGTACCGGTGTAACAGCAAATGCACCGGTATAACAGCAGATGCACCGGTGTAAGTGCACTTACACTCTTTGAATTCCTCTTTCGGAGGGGATTTGAATCCCTTTTTCATTCTGGGGACCCGTTCTCGCTGCGCCGCTGGAGAGAAATAAATGCCAGGAGAAGAAATCACTCTGTTCAAAACATTTTTATTTATTTATTTGAAGTTGTTGTGTACTCTTAGTGGGCAACGGCTCATTCACAATGAGCTTCTGCACTTCAAAGTTGACTATTCTGACGTTCTTCAGTCCCACGGGAAGGCGACTGTCATACTTCTCATATTCTCCTGATAAACACGGTCAAAATGCTCGTTCTGGGCCACACTCAGCTCACTCTTCCAGGTGCCACACATCCCTGAAACAGCACAAGAGGAGACAGGGAGCTACATGTGGGTATTTCCAAACTCGTGCGTCTGTTCCAGAGACAAGAACTCTGAAGCAAACACAGAAGCTTGACTGCCTCAACAAGTCCTTAAGCACTGGGCTCCATTGTGTCACAATTGGGTCAACTTCAGAAGGTATGGAGGTGTGGTCCTGTGGTCCTGAAGATGGCCACAAGCTAAGCAGGTGTAGCCCATTCCTGGCTGGAAGGGAGACAGACTGGACGTTGTTACGACCCTCGGTGGCAGAGAGGAGTCGCTGTTGCGTGTCATAGTGAGACAAGGGACTGAGATGCTCAGAATGTCTGTGAAAGAGCAACAACAACTGGAGGATCCCCTGTTCGGCATGATTTGTGGCTGCCTGCGGAAAGCTCAAGACGTTTGTTCTGCAGCAACTAAGTGAAGATGGCTACACTGTGGAAGGAAAACATCTGGAGTGGAAGGGCTCTATATGGAACAAAAATTGTAATGACACTTATCAGGTCTAGACAGCCTGCCTATATAAATGCCTTGAATTACATCTGAAGAGCAATCTGAAAAGAAGAAAGACGGTATACAAATACAGGAATAAATAAACCTCCTGCCATCTGAGACCCAGTCAATTCCCACATACAAAAACACCACAAAACCTATGCACACAAACACACACGATCCAGCTTGTACCTTTTCTCATTAACTTCCCTTTACTGTGATCCATAAACGTGTCAGGTGCCTGGGACATGTTGGACATCTTGTTGTCCTTCATAGTCTCGAAAGAGGCGTTTTCCACCACCAAGTCAATTTGCTGGCTGTTCAGCTCCTTGCCGAGGAAACGGCAGATCTTCTCCACGCTGCCTCGGAGATCCTGAAGATGTCAGAAGAAGACATCAGAGGCTGTAAATGCAAACTCACACACTGCAGTGCCGTGGGAGGATCAGTGCCCCTTGACAAGATTGGTGCCATTTGACAGCATGCATCTGGCAAGATTGTGGCCATGGGTGTGGGACTCTCAGCCACAACAGGGTCAGCAGACAAGCCAGATGGCAGAAAGCGGGAGGGAGACAAACATTTCTCCAACAGTCGAATGACCCCCTGCCTCTCAGGCAGCACAGCACCCTAGGCAACATCTAGCATCCAGGCAGGCAACTCTGTGAAGTGCAGAATAATGAACTCTAGAGCATACCTGGACTGATGAGCCAAAATTCCATTCCACAAAGACAGTCTGCACATGCCCAAACAGTGACAATTTTTGGAAAACGAAGATATGGTAACCTCCTTAGCTGACTTGGGTTGTGCAAGCCACGAACAGAACCATACCTGCTTCAGCTCTTCATAGCTGATGAAGAAGAAGTTTGGCTTGTCCTTCATTGCCAGCCAGCCATTCACATGGTCAAACCAGGAGCCATAGTTCCCTGGAAGAGCAAAGCAGAGGGAGAGATGGAAAATAACCAATGGGGTTACTCTTGAGAGCTGAGGGTTCAGATGGTATATTGTACCATGTGTTTTATACCATCACCAACATCAGCTTCTCCCCTCCATACTTAGTCCTCTGCAGCCTGCCTGTTAAGGACATTTTTAAAAGTTCAAAACACAAAGCAGTTTAGCCATGAGGACTCCCGTTTCCATGAACCCCATTGATGATTATAGTTCTGTGAGGGATCGTGGGGATGAAGTTAAGGACTGTGACATTGTTGAGCGACAGAATCGAAAGAACATTGGAATGGAACATGGAAGACTGGACTCCACAGCTTCACCTCAGCCATGCCTCTTGGATATGACAAGATGTCTCACAGGGTTGCTATGACGACAACCTGGGACTAACTCATATGAGCCCTTGAGCTGGTTGGAGGAAGGGACCTGACACTATTTTAATAGATAAAAGTAAATAAAACGAACAGAGCCTTCTCAGAACTTTGGCAATGAATCCAGCTCCCAAAATTCCCTGGAGACACAGAAGAGGTTGCCAAACAGTCTTCTGTGGGTCACGAGGGTTGGCCTCTGTTGGTCCTGGAGAGAAGAGAGCAGAGGGGTGCTGCAATTAGAGGGCTGGGTATCGGCATGTAGAAAGGTTTCTTACTATTCCCACTCAGGAACACCTCAAGGTAGTCTTGCATGGTTCCAGGATCCTTCACATGTTTAAGGGCTTTGGAGAAATGGTAGTGGGAGACCAACACATCCTTGGGGTTCCGTATGGTGTAGATAACCTGTAGGAGAGGTAGAGACCTGAATATCTTTGAGGTAGGGTAACACTCTCCCCGCCTCCCATTTTCCAAGCAACATGTGACTGTGTATTGAATCCTTGTGTTTTCCTGGAGTCCCCTGGTTCTTTTATGTGTGTTGTCTGTCTATTTTCCAATTTGGGTGAGCATTTTAACTCACCAGCAGCAGTTTGTGCCATTCAGCTGCTGGGAACATCCGCAGGCAGCAATTGCCCCCCCTTTGGGGGGGAGTCCATAAACCAGGGGGGGAGACATTTTGCTTCCATTTGAGTCAAGATACCAAACCTTCTGATTGGCTCATTCTCCCGCCACTTCGCCTCCAGGGGGGAGGAGACGCATACTCCAGGTAAACCGGCGACATCATTATAGTCAAATGTTTAAAACACTCCTGGCCACTAGAAAAGAGGTGGACTTCATTTCGACTGGCCGAGATTGGGAGCCTTGAAGAAAAGCAAACACACTCAAAGGCCCTGAGTTAATAATAATAATAATATAGTATTTATATACCGCCTTTCGTGGTCATTGGATTTCTCCTCCGACTTTAATCCAAGGCGGTGTACCTGGGAAGGCTGTCCTAACCCCCCTTGGGGTTTTTTTACAATATACAGGTGGGCCCCCATATCCACTGAATTCGCTATCCACGGTTTCAGTTATCCACGGATCGTGGGGACCCCCCAGGCTTTTACTTTTTTCCCCAGTAAGCTTCATTTCTTCCTTAAAGAAACAGGAGAAGCAGCCTCTGGCTGCTTATTACAGGCAAGTAGAACGAGACTAAGTCCTAGAGAGGCTCTGCAAGGTTAACAGAAACCTTGCAGACCCTCTCTAGGACTTAGTCTCGTTCTACTTGCCTGCAATGGAGGCTGCTTCTCTGTTTGTTTTAAGGAAGAAACAAAGCTTGCTGCAAGAAAAATAAGAGCTGGGGGGGGGCAAGCATGCCTGCCTGCAGTGTGGGGGGGCCCTCAGGAAACCATGGAGGGGGTGTTCGCTCTTATCCATGGTTTCAAGTATCCACGGAGGGGCCTGGAACTTATCCCCAGCGGATATGGGGGCCCACCTGAATATATAAATGTCCAATCTTTCATGAACGGCTACTTTCCAGGTGGTATCCTTTTTACAGTCTGACAATTCTGCTGGCTGGCGCCTCCCACACTCGACCGAAGCAGCTGGAAGCTCTTAGGGCCAACCAGATTCCTAGCTGGAGCACCATCCATCAGCAGTAATTTCACCCCATAGCAGCTATCCATTCATAAATCCCTTTCCATCACACATTTTCTCGTCTTGCCTTGTTCTTTTGCTATTTCGTTTCATCCTTTTGTTTAATCTTCTCAATTAAACTGGTTCTATTTTGACCCTTGGGTCTGCCTGGTTGCTGAAACAGGGAGTGGATTGTCACATCTCTTTGCTCCGCAGGTACAACTGTGAGAGTGATTTTGACAGGAACCCCTGAGGCTCCGTATTTTTCTGGGAGAGCTTTTTGGCCAAGATGCCCCCCTCCCCTGCCAGGCCTGAGCAGCTGAGTGGGGGGCAGCAGATACGAGGGCCTTTCCCCATTCAGCTGCATGTCTAAACAGGGGAGAGAGTGGAGCAGGAACACAGCGGGCGTGCAATCTACTAAATGTGCCCTTCCGGAAGTGCAAGAGGTGAAACAAGTTCACTGGCAGGCAGGTTCTAGCAAATGTTCCTTGTGCAACTTCGTTGGCAAACCCCCCCCCCATTTTAATTCACACTCATTCATGAACCATAGCAACTCTCCTGTGATGAGGCCAAGTGAGGAGGTTGCATCAGGCGGAAAACTGGTGGGGGGGGTGTTTGAAACATGCTTTCTTTTTATTTTATTTTTTCTTATGTAGATATTTTGTTTAGGTAGTTGATGAAATGTAGGGAATAACAATTTATGGCCTTGCACTTGTGTTTACTTTCTTTGTAGAATGTTGTTGATGTTGTAAAACTGCATATAATCTTAATAAAATATTGAGTAAAAAAATATGCTTCCAAGTTCCACCACTCCTCCTATCCGAGGGAGGAGAGCAGGCAGAGGAAAAGACAACATGGTGGAGGCTGGCGCACCTTTGGGAAACAAGGGACCAGTGTTGTCTGGCAAAGCACCACACTTGGAGATAGCACTTGGCATATGGCTGTGGGTGCCCAGAGGTTTTGAATCAGCCCTTCCAAGAGAGAAGCTTCTTGTGTCTTTACTTATTTACTGCATTTAGGACATTTCACACACCCCCTTTCAACGTGTTTCTCAAATCAAAACATAAAAGCCTGAAACTCTCCCAAAGACATCAAAGCAGCAATGAAAACAGCAGCAAAAATAAAACATGAACATACATGGGAGAATAGAAGGGTCTTTGCCTGGCGCCAAAAAGATGGCAAGGTTGGTGCCAGGTGAGACTGCCTAGGGAGAGAGTCCCACAAACAGGCTGCCACAATGGAGAAAAGCTGTTCTTCGGTCACCACCTGCTTCACCTCAAATGGCGAGGCCTATGGATGTCTCGTGATGATCAGCCAACACATAACAAATGGATCCCTGTCTCTGCACCATTATTTCTGGCCAATCAGCAGAAGTAGTGTACCAGTGGAATGCCCTCAAAGTTGATTGACAGGAGAGATGGCAAATCACCAAAGACTGAGCTACAGCCATAAGGACAGCACTTCAAAAGCAGTGTCAGGCTAAATACTGAGATCTGGTAGCCTGATGTACATCCCAGAATCCCTTCAGTCTCCCATGTGGATGGGTGGTTTTCACCTCTCCTCCACATCCAAGGAGGCTTCTGGGTGGAACATGAGCTCTGTCTGATCTGCTTTTTCTTACCTTAGCCTTGGAGTGGAGAAAGGATTTTGGGAACAGCTGGAATGGAAGGTGAGTACTCATGAGCCTTGGTGGAGCAGAGTTCAGGACAATATTCTTAGTCTCAACATTTTCAATCCAGGGTACACGTTCCCAGAGTAAAACACTGCGTGCCCATGTAGGGTCCCCATCTTGCCGGATTAAGCTCAAGATCTCTGCCATCCAATTTGTGCCTAGATGGAAGTTCAGCAATATAAGAGCTGGCCTCTTCCTCTCCAGCCTACTTTCTTCTGTTATACACATGCCTCACCTCTTATAAGCCATCTGACAATTATTTCCTGTCCCAAAAAAGAATCATAAGAATCAGAATGCACCTTTTTGATCAGTTAACTACTCCAATGTGGTACAATATCAGAATTCCCTCCACTGTAGGACAGAGGGCATCCTTTAGGTCAGGAGAGAATGCTTAGAAAGGCAAAAAATACACCCATATGACAAGACTGTCATGCTCACCACATCATGGACAGATGTCTACAGCTCTGGAGCATTCAGATCCTACTGTATACACAAATGCTAGAAGTCTACCTTTGAGAAAATAGGTTACGCCCCCTTTATGTTATCAATTTATAAAACCAGGTCTGCTTTATCACAGGTATCAAACTGTCTTCCCATGAGCTATTTACCACATTTCCTCTGAGTATTTCCCACTATCTGTCATCTGAACTTTCTCTTACCAATGGGAGGATCCTTTTCTTCACATTTTCCCACCATCTGCTGCTGAAAACAGGATCAAGTTTCCTTTTTTTCATTCAGTACTACAAAGCCCATGATGCACTGTGAATCAGTCGAAAGAGCACAAATTTGGAACCTGCTGGACACCGTGGCTATCGATTTTCCTAGAACATGCTCATGACTAAATTGCTTTAGATACAATCCATAGTGACTTAGGAAACCTGATTATTATTCCTCAAGGTCTTCTGGTTTTCTTATAGTTCATTGCAATCTTCTTATTCTCCTCTTGAGGAGATTTCAAGAGGATTTCAATTCATTATCACTATAATTGGTATATTATCATATTCAAGCATTTTTTTCATGACAGAGTTGCAATCTTCCCACCCACATTTTGTCATCAGTAATTCTATCCATGCAACATGAAGGGACCATCCCCTTCTTCCTAGGAGAATCACCTGCGGCTTTCGCATTCCACGTCTTTTCATTCCTACCTGATTTGGGGTATGTGACACTCACAACATCATCGTCCAACAGCTGGAATTCATTTTCTACATAACTGAGATGTTCTACTGAGTAATTGTCCGTTATAGGGAAACGGATCCCCTTGTAGGTGAAATGCATCACTGACGACACTGAGAAACTGTAAAGATATATGGTAAGTAAAAGATGGAAAGTAAAGTTATGAGATGACATCTTTGAGTGTCATTCAAGTGTTTTCTGTGTAACTTGGAATATGTGCCGTTTGTTCAGTGGATCCAAACAGCTGCTTCCCATGTAGATAGAACTATGACATGGGATTTTCCCAACAAGGAAACATCAAGAATACTCCAACTCTCTAGCACAGCAGTTCTCAATGTACTCGTTGTGGCGTACCACCTGCATGGCCACCGCCACACCGCCTACCACTGGAAGTGAGCGGCGATGACATCATCACCACTTAATTCTGGTTTTTTGGACCGGTTTTCAGAGAAGAAGGACGCAAGAGTCCGTGCAGGAGGCAGGTAAGAGGCTCCTGGGGGGCGGGGGGGCTGTTTTCTGTGCTTTCCAGAGGCTCAGCCGAAGGCAGATGCCTCTCAGGAGCAAAAACACGGCACCAAAAGCACTACGTTTTCACAGGGGTTTGGAGGTCCCGGCGGGTTTTGGGTGGTTCCGGCGGTTCACGTACCACCAGGGGTACCCAAATGTACCCCTGGTGGTACACATACCACCAGTTGAGATCCCAAGCTGTAGCATATTTTTGAATTTTGACTGGTAAGAAAGTACCCAATTCCTGCTTATCATTCACTGGTAAGTGGCCATCACATTTTGTTCTTTGTTATCCATTTAGCCATGTTTCTTATGTAATGACTGTATATAATGCTTGTTGAGGCAACCGGAGGTTATGCCTGATTTGCCTAGGATGGGAGCTATCAGTTCTGAGTGCAACAGTGAGTCAGGGCAGGCCCAAGCCCCTCCCAATGCTGGAGACGGCAAGCGAAATTCTGCCCCTCCTTCCGATGACGTGCCAGCTTCTGCTCCTCCCATTCTCCAATGTTCCAGCTCAGCAGTCTCTTTCCCTTCACGTTTCCGCTTCTTTTTCCAATCCAGAGAGTGGGAGGAGAAACCGCAACAGTGGAGTCAAAAGCACACAGCCAGAGAAGGGGCTTCAATCTGTTCTGTTCCCTGAAGCGACCACCTCAGTTGGCCTCATGGAAGGTCCGGTCCTGCCGTGAGTGTCTTTTCTAAACAAGGAAGTCTCTATCCCAGGGGTTCTCAACCTTTGGAGGCCCAAGTACCCCCTATCATGGTCCAATTTTCTGAAGTACCCCCTGCTAATTAATTGGATTAATCAATTAATTAATTAGCTAAGTAATCGTTAAATAAAAAGTACTAAAACAATTTTAAATGTGAAAAAATGTCTTACTTAACTCTGTGTGTGTGAGTGTGAGTGTGCGAGATAATTCAGACAGACAGGGGGGTTGTATTTAAGTTCTAATTAACATGTAATTAACTACTGATTGATGCTGATAAGGGGCAGGCTCTGGCGTACCCTCCGCCGTTGGTCCGCGTACCCCTAGGGTACTCGTACCACAGGTTGAGAACCCCTGCTCTAGCCAATTACCAAGACGTTAAAAACATTCACATGAACCAGGAGGTTTTCTGATCAAAATTAGTTCCCTGCAGTGGGAATCACACAGGGGCTGCAAAACATTTCTCCAGCCGGTGATAAGACAATCTATGCATGAGAGGGGAACCGGAATGGAAAGGGTTAACCAGCCTCTCGCCTTTTGCCCATCCCGGATCACAGCATGCCAAGGCTTCATAAAAAATAAAAAAAAAGATACTGAGGAGATAAGAGTGGAACTTGATGCATAGCCTATAGGGGTGGCGTTAGAGTTCGGTCAGGTTGGGCCCTGATCAAAGTAAGTGTGATGCTTATCAGAGGACTACAGGCTGATTCCTGAACCCTCAATCGGTTAATGCGTCCAGGGTTCTAGTCAAGGTTTTCAAAGAAGGGAGAACAGTAGACAGCTGAAGGAGCAAACCTTATCCTTTCTGGAACTGTGAAGTGTGGAGTAGCAAGGGAGATACTGCTTTTAAAGGGGGTGGCAATCTGGGAGCCCTTCCAAAAGTAGATGTTCAACTCCCGTTCTTTCCAGCCCAGCCTGGTCTCCTACTCACCTCGGAACGGCGCCTCACTCTCACCACGGCTGTAATCTTTGTATCTGTAATCTTTGCTCCCGTTTCTGGTGCCTTCCTCTGCGAAAACTGGACAGTGCTTTTTAAACAGCA
Organism: Plestiodon gilberti rubricaudatus; assembly: GCA_026170595.1. Taxonomy (NCBI): domain Eukaryota; kingdom Metazoa; phylum Chordata; class Lepidosauria; order Squamata; family Scincidae; genus Plestiodon; species Plestiodon gilberti. The sequence continues at coordinate 4,078,058 of JANXHW010000011.1, forward strand.
GCCTTGACCAATAGCAGAGCAATCATGTGTCACTTACAGTGTCCGCCTGCTGGAACGCCCCCCACATAATGATTTGTGATGTGCCCTCACTTGCCCTCAGGGATGCAGTTGAGTGGGGGGGGGCGTGGGGAAGTGAAGCTCCCACATGAAAATGTCCCTCAGCAGAAGCACTCAAGTATATGTCCATTTTTGTTTTCAAAGAATGTTAACTACCGTATTTTACGCTCCATAGGACGCATCGGTCCATAGGACGCATGCATCCTATGGAGCATAAAATAGAAAAAAAAAAGTTTTCACTTTCCTGGGCTTGGGGGCGCTTCGGGAAGGCCTGTGGTGGCTTCGGGGAGGCCTGCACAAGCCTCTGCTGTTTTCGCTGTTTTCGGCCGAACTGAAGATCGGGGAGGCCTGCAGAGGCTCGCACAGGCCTCCCCGAAGCCCCCACAGGCCTCCCAAAGCGCCCCCGAAGCGCTTTTTTTAGGATTTGCACCATAGGACGCATGCTTTTTTCCCCCTATGTTTTTTGGGGGAGAAGTGCGTCTTATCGTGCGTAAAATACGGTAAGTAAAGAATAAAGAACTAAGAAAAACCATCAGGATCCGCTGGAAACAAACCGAAGAAGTTAATGATTCTGTAAACTGATGTTAACTGACGTCAGCAGAAGCAAGTGAGAATCTCGTCTCTCTTATTTCTATAGTGGTGAGTTTTATGGAAATGGGACTTAAGCACTAGAAATGGGACTTACAGCATAATCTGTGTAATTTTGCACCGGACCGGTATAACAGCAGATGCACCAGTGTAAGTGCACTTACACCAGCATAAGTGCACTTACACCGGTGCATCTACTGTTACAACGGTGCAAAGTTACACAGGATTGCGCTGTTAAGCATTTAAGCATAACTAGTTAGTTATCGGGAATCCTGATTAATAGGTTGATGTGATTGATATACGTAGGTGATGAATGGTTAGTTGGTTTGTGTATTTGGTTTTGTGCATATATTGTGTATGTCGATGCCAATAAAGGTTTCTGAACTGTTAATGATTCCGTTGTTGCCTTTCTCAGGGTTTACAGAGTGACAGCTACAGCTCATGTTAGATTAAGGCGACAATCTTGGGCAAATTGCCTTCCTCTGCCAAAACTGGACAGTGCCTTTTAAACAGCAGTCTTGACCAATAGCAGAGTACTCATATGTCACTTACAGTGACCACCTGCTGGAACACTCACCAGATATTGCTTGGTGAAGTGCTCTCACTTGCTCTCAAGGACGCAGTTGAGTGTTGGGGGGGGGGGGGGCATGGGGAGGAGTAGCTCCAGGACTCCACCTCCAGCAAGAGTTATGATATCATCAGGTACATCCTTTCCAAATTTTGCCAGTGAATATTAACTTATAATAAAAGGATCAGGCTCAGCAGGAAGCAAATTAAGATGTTTGCCTAGGGGCATGAGATAATGTTTCAGTCATTGCCTTTTTCGGGGTTTACTGAGATACAGTATGTAGCACATGTTAGATTTAAGACTAAAATCTTGGGGCAAATTTACCAACAAATAAATCTTATTGAAGACAGTGAGACTGATTTCTGAGAAAGGTGAATATGACAGCACCCAAACGGAATCATTTACAGCACAATCCAACTTAACTTTTGTGCTGGTTTAACCAGCGGAGCAGCGAGGAGGCCCCAGAATGGAAAAGGGATTCAAATCCTCTTTGAATTCCTCTTTTGGAGGGGATTTGAATCCCTTTTTCATTCTGGGGCCCCCCGTTCTCACTGCGCCGCTGGTTAAACCAGCACAAAAGTTAAGTCGGATTGCACCGTTAAATGGTTAAATCATTTAATGAGCCATTTAATCATTTGATTTTGTCTGTAAACCACTTTCAGCCCATTCCAACCCAACTCCTCTCCAAGTCAGGCATAAGTGTGGCCTAAGTGCAGCCTAAGTTAGGCAGAAGTTATGCCTGAGGTAGGTCAGAGTTATGCCTGAGTTAGGCAGGCTGCAGTTTCTGTGGCCCAGCACCACCCCAGGATCCAGGCAACGCTTACCTCCCAGGCAGGCAGGCTCTTCTCCAGGCTCCATGTCTGGCTCAGGCACGTGCAGGCCTCTGTCTGCATGTGTCAGCGTCCATCCATGGCAGCTGCCACAGGGTCTGTTGCAGCCCGGTCGCAAAGGGGCTGACCGCAGGCATGGGGCTTGCGCTAGTCATGTGGTGGGCGCAGGGCAGGTGACAGGTGAGAGAGGTGCCTGAGCCCAGCCGCCACAGGGCACCCTGTGCATCAGCCACCTGCTGCAGGGGAGAGTGGCCGTCCCCTCCCTCCTGCAGAAGGCGATGCCACCCCCAAGCCACGTTGAGGCTGCACTGGGGGGTGAGCGGGGGAGGGAAGGGAAGGGGAGGGGGGTGGGAATGTCACACACAAGGGGGGTCTCATGAGGACTGGAACTGCCTCTGACATGACTCGCCCGTGCGTTGCCTGAAGCCCTGGGCCTCCAAGGCCAGGGCAATGCCCACAAAGAAGGCATCCCGGCGTGCCTGCTGCTCTGTGCCCCGGCGATGGGGCGACGACGGCACCTCACGGCAGGCGCTCTAGCAGGGTGGGGGGTGGCCAGCAGCCATCATCAGGGAGTGGGAGGAGAGGCAGACACACAGGCAGGCAGACAGGGGGTGATGGGGAGGGGCATGGGTGGGTCAGAGACAGACAGACAGACAACAAGGCTGGTGGGAGACAGATTCCGAGAGAGGGGTCTGCAGAGACCGATAGGGACACAGGGGGCGCTCCGCAGATGAAGGTGATGCATAAACAGGCGCCTCTTATGCAGACAGACTTTGGGCGGAAGTGGCTGCATTACGGGCGGACCTTCGACGGAGGCGCCTGCATTACGGGCGGACCTTCGACGGAGGCTCCTGCATTACGGGCGGACCTTCGACGGAGGCGCCTGCAATACGGGCGGACCTTCGACGGAGGCGCCTGCATTACGGGCGGATGCCCTGGCTGTCACTGTTTGCCTGCCTCTGCCTGAGAGGCCCCCCTGACTCCCCCCTCCCCTCTGTGCCATGGGGGTCTCGCAGCGCCCCTGCTGGGTTCTCCCAGGGAAGGCCGTGGCAGTCCCTGGATGGGACTCATGTAGGGGCTTCAGTGCTGGGGACTGTCTGTGTGTGTGTGGGGGGGGCAATGCTTGTGTAAACACTAGGCACATATGTTTCACTGGGGCTCTGCCCGAGGGGCATCTTTATTGTTCTGGAACGTTAGCAGAGATGGCCAGGCGAGGCTGCCAGGGGTAGTCACAGCAGCCAATCAGAAAGCAGCAGCAGCACACGTGCCCCATGGACCTGGACATGCAGGCTCTTCCCCTGTGGAACCACAGCCTGCTCCATAGAAAGGGGAGAGGCAGCAAGAAAGACAGCCAGGGAGGTGGAGCAGCAGCAGCACCGGCAGCTGAGGAGGGTTGCAGGGCTGGCTCCCTGACCTCTGGCAGCATCGAGGCAGAAGACAGTGGGGCAACCAGACTGCAGGCCCAGGGGTGCTCCCAGGAAGGTAGGTGGGAGACAAAAAACAAGGGGGAGTTACATGTCAGCTGGTATGTGGAAGCAGTCACCATTGAGGACAAGCCAGTGTGTCGGTTGCAAAAGCCTGCAGGGAGAGAAATAAAACACAGCTGATAGGTGTGACACACATAGCATGGTCTGAGCTGCTTACGTGGGTGTAAGGAGAGCATGATCCTGTAAGGGGAAAAGGTCAAAGAGAGAGACAACAACACAACTTGGGGGTCACAACCATGGCAAACCTAGCAATACTGACCTGTCAGTAGACCCTGTGGAGAAAAGGGGGGGGGAAACAGCTGGTGTCTACATAAGGCTAACAGTTCCACACTTGTGGCATTGTCTGCTCACATGACTACAGGCAGCAATCAGACACAACAGTGGTAAAGAGGCATGTATCCTATATATCATAGCAGGCTATGCAGGCAGCTATGAGACAAGACATTGGTAGAGAGGCATATCATGGCAGGCTATGCAGACAGCTATGAGACAACACATTGGTAAAGAGGCATGTATCCTTCCTATATTTCTAAATGCAAAGAGGCAGCAGTCAGACCACATGTCAGCACAAACCCTGCTCTTACTTGCTCTTACCTGCTGGTGTTGTTGCCTGTGGGGGGGGGGGAAGAGGGGCTGGGAGAAAGACATGGGTTAGCAAACACTTGCATGGAGGCAGCTGCCCAGGCACAGCTGTAAACAGGTTGGCCACAGCCAGAACAGCCCTCTCTGCCCTAGAGGGAGGCAGAGAGGAGAAGAGAGAAGTGGGGTGTTTGTGAATTTTGCCCTCCACCGACAAAGTCCCACTTTGTGGCTGTGAGGGACAGAACCCCACGCCACGTGCTCACACACAGACAGAGACAGAGAGAGAGAGAGAGAGAGAGAGAGAGAGACTGGAGGTCTGGGGCTGGGCTTTTGTGGGAATGAGGTTGGGTGGGGCTGGGTGCTGATAGGCTCCCTATCTTAGGCATAACTCTGTCGGTTTCCAGACCTAGCAGGCCCAACTCCGTCCTAACTCTGACCTAACTCAGGAGTAGGGTGTTAGAAATTTTCAGGAGAGGGCTGGCTTAGGTAAGGTAAAATGGCTCCTATGGGTCTCCTCGAATTTGGGTCCACCTTTTTGGTCAACCTAAAATTTGTGTCAGCATTTGTGTTGGAGGGGGCGTGTCTGTGCTTGCCAGGGTCTGGAATCCAACGTTAATTGGTTGCCGCCCCCGTTACACCCACGGTCCGCCCATGGTCCGCCCACTTTTAGGTCAACTTTAGGTCTGACTTGTGCTGCTTAGCCCTTGGGTTGGAATGGGCTGTTCTTAGTCCGTCGGTCGTAACTTCGACCTAACTTTGACCTAACTTCGCCCTAAATGGTTGCATTCCAGACCTAACTTCGACCTAAACGACTTAGGCTGACTTTAGGTCTGACTTGGGCTGCTTAGCACTTGGGTTGGAATGGGCTGTGAGTGAACCTTTTGTTGAAAAGTGGTATATAAATACCATTAATAATTAATTAATAATAATTTCTATTTGGGATTTTTTTTTAATTCCATTTTTTCAGTTTGTATGCATTTATGTTAGACTGTGGTAACCGACTGCAAGAGTTTGGGTTGCGATGAAGTATACTGCAAAAAGTTTCAAGAGAGAAATAAATGCCAGGAGAAGAAATCACTCTGTTCAAAACATTTTTATTTATTTATTTGAAGTTGTTGTGTACTCTTAGTGGGCAACGGCTCATTCACAATGAGCTTCTGCACTTCAAAGTTGACTATTCTGACGTTCTTCAGTCCCACGGGAAGGCGACTGTCATACTTCTCATATTCTCCTGATAAACACGGTCAAAATGCTCGTTCTGGGCCACAGTCAGCTCACTCTTCCAGGTGCCACACATCCCTGAAACAGCACAAGAGGAGACAGGGAGCTACATGTGGGTATTTCCAAACTCGTGCGTCTGTTCCAGAGACAAGAACTCTGAAGCAAACACAGAAGCTTGACTGCCTCAACAAGTCCTTAAGCACTGGGCTCCATTGTGTCACAATTGGGTCAACTTCAGAAGGTATGGAGGTGTGGTCCTGTGGTCCTGAAGATGGCCACAAGCTAAGCAGGTGTAGCCCATTCCTGGCTGGAAGGGAGACAGACTGAACGTTGTTACGACCCTCGGTGGCAGAGAGGAGTCGCTGTTGCGTGCCGTAGTGAGACAACGGACTGGGATGCTGAGAATGTCTATGACAGAGTGATAACATGTTCTGGTTTCTAAGGTTCACGGGTAAACAAGCTATGTGTAAAATTCTAATTCCAGCTGAAGTAAAAATTTATTCAAAACTGTCGTGGTTTTACAAAGATCCCCACGTACAGATAAGAAACAATTAAAACCTGAAGCTAAAAATATTCCGACGTTTCGCTTCTAAAACAAGAAACATTTTCTAGGAATAAATCCAAAGATTAAAGGTGTTCAACACCTTTAACACCTTTGGATTTATTCCTAGAAAATGTTTCTTGTTTTAGAAGCGAAACGTCGGAATATTTTTAGCTTCAGGTTTTAATTGTTTCTTATCTGTACGTGGGGATCTTTGTAAAACCACGACAGTTTTGAATAAATTTTTACTTCAGCTGGAATTAGAATTTTATACATGGCTTGTTTACCCGTGAACCTTACAGCCCAGTCCAGCCCAAGGCCTCAGCGGCACAATTCAGGCACAATTGCAGCCTAAGTGCTTTAGGCCCGAGTTGTGCCTGAATTGTGCCGCAGAGGCCGAATTTGTGCTGCAATTGTGACTGAATTGGGTTCCGGCACAATTCAGGCACAACTGCACAATTCAGGCACAATTGCGGCCTAAAAGTGGGCGTGTTGGGGGCGTGTTGGGGGAGTGATGGGGGCGGTTACAAATTTCTTCCGGTTCCAGATGCTGGAGAGCCCCTGACACGCCCCCTCGAGCCCAACTCAGGCACAAAATTTGGGTCAACAAAAAGGGTGGACCCAAATGTGAGGAGACCCATAGGAGCCATTTTACCTTACCCACACCAGCCCTCTCCTGAAAAGTACTAACACCCTGGGCCCGAGTTGTGCCTGAGTTAGGACGGAACAGTTGTGCCCTAACTCTGGAACCGGACCAAATAGTTACTCTATCAGCACCCAGCCCCACCCAGCCTCTTTCCCACAAAAGCCCAGCCCCAGCCCTCCACTCACTCTCTCTCTCTCTCTCTCTGAGCACGTGGCGTGGGGTTCTGTCCCCCAGCAGCCACAAAGTGGGACTTTGAAAACTTTTCTAACACCCCACTTCTCTCTTCTCTTCTCCTCTCTGCCCCCCTCTAGGGCAGAGAGGGCTGTTCTGCCTGTGGCCAAACTGTTTACTGCTGTGCCTGGGCAGCTGTCTCCATGCAAGTGTTTGCTAACCCATGTCTTTCTCCCAGCCCCACTCCCCCCCACAGGCAACAACACCAGCAGGTAAGTGCAGGTAAGAGCAGGGTTCGTGCTGACATGTGGTCTGACTTCTGCCTCTTTGCATATAGAAATATAGGTAGGATACATGCCTCTATACCAATGTCTTGTCTCATGTCTGCCTGCAATGATATGCCTCTGTACCAATGTCTTGTCTCATAGCTGCCTGCAATGCCTGCCATGATATGCCTCTATACCAATGTCTTGTCTCATGTCTGCCTGCAATGATATGCCTCTGTACCAATGTCTTGTCTCATGTCTGCCTGCAATGCCTGCCATGATATGCCTCTGTACCAATGTCTTGTCTCATAGCTGCCTGTATTAATGTGAGTACACAATGCCATGAGTGTGGAACTGTAACCCATATGTAGACACCAGCTGTCCCCCCCCTCTTTTCTCCACAGGGTCTACTGACAGGTCAGTATTGCTAGGATTGCCATGGTTGTGACCCCCAAGTTGTGTTGTTGTCTCTCTCTTTGCCCCCTTTCCCTTACAGAATCATGTTCACCTTACACCCAGGGAAGGAGCGCAGACCATGCTATGTGTCACACACCACTCAGCTGTATTTGATTTCTCTCCCTGCAGGCCTTTGCAACCGGCACACTGGCATTCCTTCAATGGCGATTGCTACCACACACCAGCTGCCATGGAATACCCCCGTGATTTATGTCTCCCCAGGAATGTCCACCACCACCTACCTTCTGGGGAGCACCCCTGGGCCCGCAGTCTGGTTGCCCCATGGTCGTCTGCCTGCTGCCAGAGGTCTGGGAGCCTGCCCTGCAACCCTCCTCAGCTGCTGCTGCTGCTCCACCTCCCTGGCTGCCTACTTGCTGTCCCTCCCCTTTCTATGGAGCAGGCTGTGGTTCTACAGGGGAAGAGCCTGCGTCTCCAGGTCCATGGGGCACGCCTGCTGCTGCTGCTACGTTCTGAGTGGCTGCTGTGCCTACCCCTGGCAGCCTCGCCTGTCCATCTCTGCCAATGTTCCAGAACAATAAAGATGCCCCTTGGGCAAAGGCCCCTTGAACAACATGACCCCAATGTTACACAAGCACTGCCCCACACACACAGAGACAGCGCCCAGCACACAAGGCCCTGCATGAATCCCAGCCAGGGCCTGCCACAGCCAGCCCAGGGGGAACACAGCAGGGGGGCTGCCAGACCCTCCGGGCTCAGAGGGGAGGAGGGAGTTGGGGGGCCTCTCAGGCAGGCAACCACTGACAGGCGACATGGCGCACGTCCGCGAAGAGCCCTTTCAGCAACCGGGGCTCTCACCCACCCTCGGTCCGCCCGTCAACGGCGTCCGTTTCTGCCCTCAGTCCACCCGTCAACGGCGTCCATTTCCGCCCGTCAATGGCGTCCGTTTCCGCCCTCGGTCCGTCTGCATGAGAGGCGGCCGTTCCTGCATTGCCTCCATCTGCAAAGTGACCCCTGTGTTCCTATTGGTCTCTGCAGACCCCTCTCCCTGCATCCCTCTCCCACCAGCCTTGTTGTCTGTCTGTTTCTGACCCACCCGTGCCCCTCCCCAGCACCCCCTGTCTGTGTGCCTGCCTCCCCTCCCACTCCCTGATGATGGACGCTGGCATCCCACACCGCTGGAGCGCCTGCCGCAAGGCGCCGACGTTGCCCCATCTGGGGGTGTGATGAGCTGCGTGAGCCCTTCCCGCTCGCAGCAGACAAGCCCAAGGCATCTCTCGGTCTTGGCCGGGGCACGGAGCAGAAGGCATGCCGGGATGCCTTCTTTGTGGGCATAGCTACGGCCCTGGAGGCCCAGGGCTTCAGGCAGCACACGGGCATGTCCTGGCAGAGGCGGTTCCAGACTTCATGAGACCCCCCTTGTGTGTGACGTTCCCACCCCCTCCCCCCCATGACTCCCACGTGCAGCCTCAACGTGGCTTGGGGGTGGCATCGCCTTCTGCAGGAGGGAGGGCAGTGGCACTCCCCCCTGCGGCAGGTGGCTAATGCCCAGGGTGCCCTGGGGCAGCTGGCACTGGCACAACCTCTGCCCTTCCGCTGACTGTCGCACGCCCAGTGCCTGCAGGCCCACCTGTGGCTGCCCATCTGCTGCGAACGCTGCAGCAGCTGTGGTAGGTGCACACAGACGAGCTGAGGAGGGGGCTCTTCGCTTCCACAAGACTGACAGCTCCCCACAGGTGCCTGCCTGCCTCTGTGGTAAGTGTTGCCTCGATCCTGGCCCACTGCTCTTGCCTCCTGCCTAACTCAGGCACAGTTGCAGCCTAACTCGGTCCTATTTTGGGCCCCAATTGTGCCACAATTGGGCCTCAACTGTGCCTGAGTTGGGCTGAGTTGGGCTGGACTGAGCCCTTAGAAACCAGAAGATAATAGCGGGCCATGAAAGCCTCAGAGTAACAATCATTCCTGTTTGGCAAGATTTTGCGTGGCTGCCTGCGGAAAACTCAAGGCTTGTGTTCTGCAGCTAGGGGAAGATGACTACACTGTGGAAGGAAACCACCTGGAGTGGAAGGGTTCTATATGGAACAAAAATGCTAATGACCCATTATCAGGTCTAGACAGCCTGCCTATATAAACTGCCTTGAATAATATCTGAAGAGCAATCTAAGGAGAAGAAATGCAGTACATACAGGAATAAATACTGTACAGGAATAAATAAATAAATTTCCTGCCATCTGAGACCCAGTCTAAAACACAAGAACACATTTTTTTGTGTGTGTGTTTGTATTCCCACATGCAAAAATACCATAAAACCTATGCATTCTCTTCTCTCTCTCTCTCTCTCTCTCTCTCTCTCTCTCTCTCTCTCTCTCTCTCTCTCTCTCTCTCTCTCTCACACACACACACACACACACACACACACACGCATGCACGCACACACATACGCACACACTTCAGCTTGTACCTTTTCTCATTAACTTCCCTTTACTGTGGTCCATAATTTTGTCCAAGGCTTGGGACATGTTGGACATTTTGTTGTCCTTCATCGTCTCGAAGGAGGCGTTTTCCACCACCGAGTCAATCTGCTGGCTGTTCAGCTCCTTGCCGAGGAAACGGCAGATCCTCTCCATGCTGCCTCAGAGATCCTGAGGATGTCAGAAGATGACAGCAGAGGCTGTAAATGCAAACTCACACACTGCAGTGCCATGTGCGGATCAGTGCCCCTTGACAAGAGGAGGAGATCGGTGCCGTTTGACAGCATGCATCTGGCAAGATTGTGGCCATGGGTGTGGGACTCTCAGCCAAAACAGGGTCAGAAGACAAGCCAGATGGCAGAAAGTGGGAGGGAGACAAACATTTCTCCTACAGTCGAATGACCCCCCCCCCCCCCGCCTTCTCAGGCAGCACAGCACCCTAGGCAACATCATGCATCCAGGCAGGCAACTCTGTGAAGTGCAGAATAATGAACTCTAGAGCATACCTGGACTGATGAGCCAAAATTCCATTCCACAAAGACACTCCGCACATGCCCAAACAGTGACAATTTTTGGAAAACGAAGATGTGGTAACCTCCTAAGCTGACTTGGGTTGTGTGAATGCAGCCACGAAAAAAAACCATACCTGCTTCAGCTCTTCATAGCTGATGAAGAAGAAGTTTGGCTTGTCCTTCATTGCCAGCCAGCCTTTCACATGGTCAAACCACGAGCCATAGAGATCTTGAAGAGTAAAGCAGGGTTAGAGATGGAAAATAACCAATGGGGTTACTCATGAGAGCTGAGGGTTGCGATGGCATATTCCCTCCTCTACCAGTGAAGGTGTGCATTATACCATCACCATCACCGACTTATCCCTTCCCTACATGCTTAGGCAGGACATTTTTATAAGATCAAAACATAAAATAATTTAGCCAAGATGACTCCATTCCAATTCCCATGAACCCTATTGATCATTTTAGTTATGTGAGAGAGGATCGGGTTGAGCTTAGAGACACTTGAAGTTGAGCGACATACTCAAAGACCACTGGAACGGAACATGGAAGGTGGGCCTCCACAGCTTCTTCTCAGCCATGGCTCCTGCTCTAAGACCTTGGGTGTGACACAACGTCTCTCAGGGTTCTAATTTAAACCAGTACACTGGGACAATCTCATATGAGCTCTTGAGCCAGTTGGAGGAAGAACCTGACACTATTTTAATAGATAAAAGTAAATAAAAGGAACAGAGCCTTCTCAGAACTTTGACAAAGTATCCAGCTCCCAGAATTCCCTAGACACAGAAGAGGTTGCAAAACAGTCTTCTGTGGGTCACGAGTGTTGGCTTCTGTGTCAATGCTCCTGGCGAGAGGGGTGCTGCAGTTAGAGGGGCTGGGTATCGTTGTGTAGAGAGGTTCCTTACTATTCTCACTCAGGAACTCCTCGAGGAAGTCTTGCAGGGTTCCAGGATCCTTCCAAGCTTTAAAGGCTTTGGCGAAATAGTAGGTTGAGACCAGGACATCCTTGGGGTTCCGTACAGTGTAGATAATCTGTAGGAGAAGCAGAGTCATGAACATCCTTTAGGTATGGTAACCAGTAGTGTCACTAGGACGCGCATCACCCTGGAGCAGGGGGCGCGCGTCACCCTAGTGATGCTATGATATCGGCGCGGGGGGGCAACCAGGCCCCCCCCCCGCGCGTCGCCCTCCGGACGCTCCGAGGCCGGCCCGGGAGCCGGCCTCGGAGCGTCCGACCCCATCGGCGCTCCAGGGCCTTCTGAAAGAAGGCCCAGGCAGCGCGTCCATTCGGGTATTTCCCGGATTTTCGCACATGCGCAGACCCGTTTATCAGACCCGTTATCCACCCGGGGGCGCCCCCCGCCACGCTCCAGCGATGCCCCTGATGGTAACCCTCTCCTCGCCTCCCATTTTTCAAACAACATGAGACTGTGTGATGAATCCTTGTGTTTCCCTGGAGTCCCCTGGATCTCTTCTGTGTATTGTCAAAAAGATAGCAAGGTTGGTGCCAGGTACGCCTGTCTATGGAGGGAGTCCCACAAACAGGCTGCCACAACAGGGAAAAGCCATCCTTCGGTCACCACCGGCTTCACCTCAAATGGCAAGGCCTGTAGATCTCGAAATGATCAGCCAACAGATAGCAAATGGATCCCTGTCTCTGCACCATCATTTCTGGCCAATCAGCAGAAGTAGTGTACCAGTAGAATGACCTCAACATTGACTGGAGGACAGGAGAGACGGCAAATCATCAGAGACTGAGCTACACCCATAAGGACAGCACTTCAAAACCATGTCAGGCTGAACACTGAGATCTGGCATTCCAATGCACATCCCAGAATCCATTCAGTTTCCCATGTGGATGGGTGGTTTTCGCCTCTCTTCCGCCTCCAAGGAGGCTTCTGGATGGGACATTAGCTTTGTCTGATTTGCTTTTTCTTACCTTAGCCTTGGAGTGGAGGAAGGATTTTGGGAATAGGTGGAATGGAAGGTGACTGGTCATGAACCTTGGTGGAGCAGAGTTCAGGACATCACTCTTGCCAAATGTAGTTTCAATCCAGGGTATACGTTTCCTGAGTAACACACTGCGTACCCATGTAGGGTCCCCATCTTGCCGGATTAAGCTCAAGATCTCAGCCATCCAATGGGAACCTACGTGGAAGTTCAGCTAATTAAGAGCTGGCCTCTTCCTCCCCAGCCTACTTTCTCAGAGCTTTAAAGGAGGGGGGAGGTTAGTGCACCTGTATCTCCCTCTCCTTGGTCGTGGGTTTTTCCTCCAATGGGCTGTGCCCTCACAAGCACGATCGCCAACACTAATCATGAACCAGCAGACATATTATGAGCCTTCCCCAGCCCCCTTGAGCCCCTCCCCCTCTGGTGGATCCACCCCCATCATTTACCCAACCGGGCGTTGGCCTGTTTGTTAACACCCTCCTCCTGTTTCCCCTGAGACCCGGCCCCGAACACTATACCCAATTGTTCCATTGCCCTGGTTAATGGGCAGCATGGAGACCTTTGGCGGACTCCGAGCTCTCTTCTCGTCAGCCACAGCCCACACCACCACCAGTCGTGGCTGTCACCCACTCATGAAGAGCCCCACCCCTGGACAACACAGCCAGCGTGCAGCCCCCGACGTCCCGCCCCCTGGCTTGCCTGCGATATGGCAGGATAACCCATGGCAGCCGCTGCCCCAAGAGCAGCTCTTTGGCTTCCCCTTCCTCACTGGAAGATCCAACCACTGCAAGGGGGCAGGTAAGTCCGCAGTCAGACAATCAGTTAACTACTCCGACATGGTACGATATCAGAATTCCCTCCACTGTGGGCCAGAGGGCATCCTTTAAAGGGGTGTAAGGGGAAAACGTTTAGCAGGGCGAAAACACACCCCATATGACAAGACTGTCATGCTCACCACGTCATACAGTTCTGGAGCGTTCAGATACTAATGTTTGCTGAAACGCTAGAAGTCCACCTTTGAGAAAATAGGTTACGCCCCTTTATTTTTCCAATTTATAAAACCAGGTCTGTTTTATCACAGGAATCACACTGTCTTCCCATGAACTATTTACCACATTTCCTCTGAGTAGTTCCCACTACCTGACATCTGAATGTGCTCCTGCCAATGGGAGGAGCTTCTTTTGCATGTTTTCCCAACATCTGCTGCTAAAAACAGAATCAAGTTTCGTTTTTGTATTCGTTCAGTACTAAAAAGCCCATGATGCTCTGTGAATCAGTTGAAAGAATAATAATTTGGAACCTCATTTTCATTCGAAAGCTTTCATGGCCAGCAGATATAGTTAGAGAAACAGGTAGTACGGGTAATACATAGATATAGATACGGTGCTTTTACATAGATATGGCTGCGTTACCCGTACTACCTGTTTCTCTAACTAAATTTGGAACCTGCTGGAAACCAGGGCTATTGATTTCTTTAGAACATGCTCATAACAAAATTGCTTTAGATACAATCCATAATGACTTAGGAAACTTTCTCCTCAAGGATTGCTGATTTTGTTGTAGTTCATTGCAATCTTCTTATTCTCCTCTTGAAGAGATCAATCTCATTATTTATTTATTTCTTTTAGGAATTTGTAGCCCGCCTTTCTCCCGAGGGCACTCAAGCGGCTTACAACATATTAAAATACATATAAACATTAAAACAATTTATAAACACATTAAAATAATTAATTAAAACACTTAAATTAAAAATAATCTATAGAATTGGTATGTCATGATGACCAATTCAAGAGTTTTTCTCATGATTGGGTGGAGTTCTTCCCACTCACATTTTGTCATCAGTAATTCTGTCCATGCAACATGAAGGGACCATCCCCTTCTTCCTAGGAGAATCACCTGCGGCCCTCGCATTCCACGTCTTTTCCTTCCTACCTGATTTGGGGTATGTGACACTCACAACATCATCGTCCAACAGCTGGAATTCATTTTCTACATAACTGAGATGTTCTGCTGTGTAAAACTCCGCTAAAGGGAAACAGATCCCTTTGTAGCTCAAATGAGTCACTGACGACATTGACAAACTGCAAAGATATAAGTAGAAGATGGAAAGAAAAGTTATGAGATGACATTTTTTAAGTATCAGTCAAGTGTGTTCTGTATAACTTGGAATGTGCCATTTGTTCAATGGATCCAAACAGCTGCTTCCCAAATAGCATATTCCATTGCTATGAAATGGGATTTTCCCAATAAGAAGACACAAAAAATACTCCACCGCTCTAACATGTAACCAGTTCTGGCCTATAGTTCACTGGTAAGTGGACACCACTATTTGTTCTTGTTATCCAATTAGCAATGTTTCTTTATGTAACTACTTATTTATTTAAAGAATTTAAATATCCCACCTTTCCCATGAAAAAGCATATGCCCAAGGTTAAAGAACCTTCTGTTGTAACTTATGTAACTGAACAAGTTACAAAGGTTCCTTAAACAAGGTGAACAGTGTATGAAAAGCAATGAGTTTAATCAATAAAACAAAGAAACCATTTAGGGGCAACTATTTGGTACAGGGAGAGGCAGCAGAACAAAATTAAAAAAAACATCACATGCACACCTAGGCACAGAGATCAACACAGAGACACAGGGCACAGACAGAGGACAGAGATCAACCCATGACCCAAGTAGTGGCGATTTCACGACCGCCCCCCCCCCCGTGCGCCGGGAGTGACGTAACGGCTGCAGCCGTTATGCACCATACCGAGGCGCGGGGTGGGTGGGAGGGGGAAACACGGCGCCTACGCTCCTCGCTCGCCCCAACAAACGGGACGATTCGCACCTCGGCCGGCCGCCATGACAACCCCACCCCTGCCCGCCTGCCGTCTGGGGCTCGATCCTGCCGCCCGGGGCCCAACACCCCTCCCTGACGGCGCTTCTGGAGCCAAGCGGCAGACGAAACAAAGATTTTGAGTCCTCGCCAAAACGTCATGAGGGAGAGAGAACAACAGCTTGTTGCTTGCAGCAACCTGGGGATATTATGCCTGATTTGCCTAGGACGGGAGCTATCAGATCTGAGGAGAGTGTCACCATGAGTCAGGGCAGGCCCAAGCCCCTCCCAATGCCAAATGCTGCCCCTCCTCACTCCACGATGTGCCAGCCTCTGCTCCTCCCATTCTCCAATGTTCCAGCCCAGCAGTCTCCTTCCCTTCACGTTTCGGCTTCTTTTTCCAATCCAGAGAAGTCGCAGCAGTGGAGTCAAAAGCACACAGACAGAGACGGGGCTTCAACCTGCTCTGTGGCCTGAAGCAACCACTTCAGTTGGCCTCATATATGGGCCGGCCCTGCCATGAGTGTCTTTTCTAAACAAGGGAGTCTCAATCCGATGACCAAGACGTTAACAAACAAACATTCACAAAAACCAGGAAGTTTTCAGATCAAAATTAGTTTCCTGCAGTGGGAACAAAACACAGGGGACTGCAAAACGTTTCCCCAGCAGGTGCTAAGACAATATTGGCATGAGAGACGGGAACCAGACTGGAAAGGGTTAACCAGCCTCTCACCTTTCACCCATCCTGGAACCACAGCATGCCAAGGCTCGTTTGGCCATCATTTTTTAAAAAAGATACTGAGGAGATAAGAGTGGAACTTGATGTATAGCCTATAGGGGTGGCGTTATAATATGGTCAGGTTGGCCCCGACCAAAGTGTGAAGCTTATCAGAGGACTACAGGTTGATTCCCTAACCCTCAATCGGTGAGTGCCGCCAGGGTTCTAGTTAAGGTTTTCAAGAAGGGAGAACAGTATAGAGCTGGAGGGGAAAACCGTATACTTTGTGGAACTGTGATGTTAGGAATAGAAAGGGAGATGCTGCTTTTAAAGGGGGGGGCAATGTGGCACCCCACCATCCTAGGACAGATGTTTTTAACCCGCTTTCTCTCCAGCCCAGCCTGACCTCCTACTCACCTCGGAATGGCGCCTCACTCTCACCACGGCTGCCTATCTGTAATCTTTGCTCCCGTTTCTGGTGCCTTCCTCTGCCAAAACTGGACAGT
Source organism: Plestiodon gilberti rubricaudatus (assembly GCA_026170595.1). Taxonomy (NCBI): domain Eukaryota; kingdom Metazoa; phylum Chordata; class Lepidosauria; order Squamata; family Scincidae; genus Plestiodon; species Plestiodon gilberti. Next base: position 4,094,407 of record JANXHW010000011.1, read on the forward strand.
GCTTTTTAAGCAGCATCCTTGACCAATAGCAGAGCAATCATTTGTCCATTACAGTATCCACCTGCTGGAACGCCCACTTCTATTGATTTGTGACTTGCTCTCAAGGATGCAGTTGAGTGGGGGGGCTGGGGATAAGCGCAACTCACTTTCCCAAGTCCAACATCCCGGAATCATAGGGCTCAAAGGGGCTTGCAACACAAGAATTAAAAACAACACACAAAATTATTAAAATAATATTAAGAAAAAGATTCAAAGTCAACAACTGAAGGTAAATCAGTTGGACAGACCCAAAACAATTCTGAACTGTCTTAGATTCATTTCAAGCAGAGTCAGATTATGCCATTCTCTGGCCGTGTCTCTGAGACCCAACCCCATGAGAGTACAACCCCCCTCCCCCAAAAAGACTCCACCTTATTATTCTAACTTGAATGACAAAAGACAATAGAAGTATTCAAGTGTTATATTGGCTTTATTCTTAGGCAAAGGTACAATGAACGCTCATTAACTATTAATGTATTGCACAAATAATAATAATTTGAATAATACAAAACTTCTTGACTTGCAACGGTAACTCTATAAACCAATGCCAATAACGTTTTCACTCAAGAAACACTAGTCCATTTTTAAGTGTTGTCCCCCTAAAATTTATTGAGGGGTGGCGGTGTGCTTGTGCCTCACCCACTGGGAGCACTTAGGCCAGCCCCAAGTCCACCATTTTGGAATGAAATTTGTCGCCAAGCTAAACTTACGGCCAGGTCCAAAAAAACGATCTCCTGGCACCGAAGATGTTATATCAAATACTGTTCCCACTTGCAGAGCGGAGAGCCAGCCAGCGACCCTCGTTTTCTTCCCTGAATTCAAAGAAGGCAACAGAACAGAAGCGGAACTATGGAGGACTGGGAGGAGAAGAGATTGGTGGACTAGAGGGGCAGCAATGCTGGAGCCCAAACTCTCCTCTGCTTCACACGTCCTCTGCTGCTCCATTCGCAAACCTCTTGACAACATAGAATTGGGGAAAGGGGCAGGGGTAACCATGCAACTGTGGGGTGAACTCTGCCCACTCCCGTTGCTCCTGAGTTTGGGAGGGGATAATGGCTGAGGCCCACCATCACAGCAAGGGTGGCAAGCAAAATCGTGGACCTCTAATGATGTGTTTTTTCACTGACACTGAGAGCACTTCCACAGGGTTCAAATAATGTACATCTGGATGTGGGCATTGCAGAGTTTAGATTCGTGGCAATAGATTCGTGGCAAATCATCTGAGTTTAGATTCGTGGCAAATCATCTGAGGTTCTTCAATCCCACGGGAAGGCCACTGTCACACCTCTCATTTCCTCCTGATAAACACGGTCAAAATCCTCACTCTGGGCCACCGTCAGCTCACTCTTCCAGGTGCCACACATCCCTGAAACAGCACAAGAGGAGACAGGGAGCTACATGTGGGTATTTCCAAACTCGTGCGTCTGTTCCAGAGACAAGAACTCTGAAGCAAACACAGAAGCTTGACTGCCTCAACAAGTCCTTAAGCACTGGGCTCCATTGTGTCACAATTGGGTCAACTTCAGAAGGTATGGAGGTGTGGTCCTGTGGTCCTGAAGATGGCCACAAGCTAAGCAGGTGTAGCCCATTCCTGGCTGGAAGGCAGACAGACTGAACGTTGTTACGACCCTCGGTGGCAGAGAGGAGTCGCTGTTGCGTGTCATAGTGAGACAAGGGACTGAGATGCTCAGAATGTCTGTGAAAGAGCAACAACAACTGGAGGATCCCCTGTTCGGCATGATTTGTGGCTGCCTGCGGAAAGCTCAAGACGTTTGTTCTGCAGCAACTAAGTGAAGATGGCTACACTGTGGAAGGAAAACATCTGGAGTGGAAGGGCTCTATATGGAACAAAAATGCTAATGACCCTTATCAGGTCTAGACAACCTGCCTATATAAATGCCTTGAATTACATCTGAAGAGCAATCTGAAAAGAAGAAAGACGGTATACAAATACAGGAATAAATAAACCTCCTGCCATTTGAGACCGAGTCAATCCCCACATACAAAAACATCACAAAACCTATGCACACAAACACACACGATCCAGCTTGTACCTTTTCTCATCAACTTCCCTTTACTGTGGTCCATCAATTCATCCGGCACTTGGGTGAAGTTGGACATCTTGTTGTCCTTCATCGTCTCAAAGGAGGCGTTTTCCACCACCGAGTCAATCTGCTGGCTGCTCAGCTCCTTGCCGAGGAAACGGCAGATCTTCTCCACGCTGCCTCGGAGATCCTGAAGATGTCAGAAGAAGACATCAGAGGCTGTAAATGCAAACTCACACACTGCAGTGCCGTGGGCGGATCAGTGCCCCTTGACAGGATCGGTGCCATTTGCCAGCATGCATCTGGCAAGATTATGGCCATGGGTATGGGACTCTCAGCCACAACAGGGTCAGCAGACAACCAGATGGCAGAAAGTGGGAGGGAGACAAACATTTCTCCAACAGTCGAATGACCCCCTGCCTCTCAGGCAGCACAGCACCCTAGGCAACATCTAGCATCCAGGCAGGCAACTCTGTGAAGTGCAGAATAATGAACTCTGGAGCATACCTGGACTGATGAGCCAAAATTCCATTCCACAAAGACACTCCGCACATGCCCAAACAGTGACAATTTTTGGAAAACGAAGATGTGGTAACCTCCTAAGCTGACTTGGGTTGTGTGAATGCAGCCACAAATAGAACCATACCTGCTTCAGCTCTTCATAGCTGATGAAGAAGAAGTTTGGCTTGTCCTTCATTGCCAGCCAGCCTTTCACATGGTCAAACCACGAGCCATAGAGATCTTGAAGAGTAAAGCAGGGTTAGAGATGGAAAATAAACAATGAGGAGCTGAGGGTTGCGATGGCATATTCCCTCCTCTACCAGTGTGCATTATACCATCACCATCACTGACTTATCCCTTCCCTACATGCTTAGGCAGGACATTTTTATAAGTTCAAAACATAAAATAATTTAGCCATGATGACTCCATTCCAATTCCCATGAACCCTATTGATCATTTTAGTTATGTGAGAGAGGATCGGGTTGAGCTTAGAAACACTTGAAGTTGAGCGACATACTCAAAGACCACTGGAACGGAACATGGAAGGTGGGCCTCCACAGATTCTCCTCAGCCATGGCTCCTGCTCTAACACCTTAAGTATGACACGATGTCTCTCAGGGTTCTAAGTTAAAACAATACACTGGGACAATCTCATATGAGCTCTTGAGCCGGTTGGAGGAAGAACCTGACACTATTTTAATAGATAAAAGTAAATAAAACGAACAGAGCCTTCTCAGAACTTTGGCAATGAATCCAGCTCCCAAAATTCCCTGGAGACACAGAAGAGGTTGCCAAACAGTCTTCTGTGGGTCACGAGGGTTGGCCTCTGTTGGTCCTGGAGAGAAGAGAGCAGAGGGGTGCTGCACTTAGAGGGCTGGGTATCGGCATGTAGAGAGGTTTCTTACTATTCCCACTCAGGAACACCTCAAGGTAGTCTTGCATGGTTCCAGGATCCTTCACATATTTAAGGGCTTTGGAGAAATGGTAGTGGGAGACCAACACATCCTTGGGGTTCCGTATGGTGTAGATAACCTGTAGGAGAGGTAGAGACATGAATATCCTTGAGGTAGGGTAACACTCTCCCCGCCTCCCATTTTCCAAGCAACATGTGACTGTGTATTGAATCCTTGTGTTTTCCTGGAGTCCCCTGGTTCTCTTATGTGTGTTGTCTGTCTATTTTCCAATTTGGGGGAGCATCTTAACTCACCAGCAGCAATTTGTGCCATTCAGCTGCTGGGAACATCCGCAGGCAGCAATTGCCCCCCCTTTGGGGGGGGAGTCCATAAACCAGGGGGGGGAGACATTTTGCTTTCATTTGAGTCAAGATTCCAAACCTTCTGATTGGAATCAAGTCAAGATTCCAAACCAGCAGATACGAGGGCCTTTCCCCATTCAGCTGCATGTCTACACAGGGGAGAGAGCGGAGCAGGAACACAGCGGGCGTGCAAACTACTAAATGTGCCCTTCCGGAAGTGCAAGAGGTGAAACAAGTTCACTGGCAGGCAGGTTCTAGCAAATGTTCCTTGTGCAACTTCGTTGGCAACCCCCCCCCCCATTTTAATTCACACTCATTCATGAACCATAGCAACTCTCCTGTGATGAGGCCAAGTGAGGAGGTTGCATCAGGCGGAAAACTGGTGTGGGGGGGGGGTGTTTGAAACATGCTTTCTTTTTATTTTATTTTTTCTTATGTAGATATTTTGTTTAGGTAGTTGATGAAATGTAGGGAATAACAATTTATGGCCTTGCACTTGTGTTTACGTTCTCTTTAGAATGATATTGATGTTGTAAAACTGCATATAATCTTAATAAAATATTGAATAAAAAAATATGCTTTCCAAGTTCCACCACTCCTCCTATCCGAGGGAGGAGAGCAGGCAGAGGAAAAGACAACATGGTGGAGGCTGGCGCACCTTTGGGAAACAAGGGACCAGTGTTGTCTGGCAAAGCACCACACTTGGAGATAGCACTTGGCATATGGCCGTGGGTGCCCAGAGGTTTTGAATCAGCCCTTCCAAGAGAGAAGCTTCTTGTGTCTTTACTTATTTACTGCATTTAGGATATTTCATACACCCCCTTTCAACGTGTTTCTCAAATCAAAACATAAAAGCCTGAAACTCTCCCAAAGACATCAATGAAAACAGCAGCAAAAATCTTTGCCTGGTGCCAAAAAGATGGCAAGTGTGACACGGTAATCTCCTGAGCATGAACAGAGTGTCTTCCTTGTAGCAAATATTCCTGAGTTCAGAAGTATAAAAAGATATTCTTCTATTGTAAGCCAAACCATATGGGACATACCTTATCCAGCATACACATCCATCCAACATAATATACAGTACCTGATCAGTTGCTTATTTTGTTTATATTGATTGTATGCAAATAGAAAGCTAAAGGATTCCTTCTTTTGTAAACACTAAAACTTTGAGTGAATATTAGCTGCAGCCAGAAGTTTGGCTGTTGACAGAATGACAGCAGATAAGAAATACAATAGAATCTTGTAGTGATGTCCAGCTGGGAAGTTCGCCAAGTATATTTCCTTCTTAATATGCTATCTCTAAGACAGCTAGCTGAACGGTAGAGAACAATGGACTATTTGTGTAAATATAATACTAAGAATGTGTATTGAAATATTGAGAATTTTGTAAGTCAAACCTCCGCAGGATAGAAAGTAGCCAATGCTAAATGAAGGTCATCTTTGACATGCCTTTCTGTAATTTGTAACCAATAAGAATATGATTTGTTTTGCTAACCTGATCTTCCTTTCTGTAATTTTTTCACGTACTATAAATAGTCTGAGCAAGCAGAACTAGCTCTCTCCTATTTTGAATTGCTGAATTCCTCAGAGAGCCCTTGACACGTGTCACTGTAATAAACCCACTCTATCACACCTGGTTGCTGATTGATTATTTACCTTCTAACACAAGGTTGGTGCCAGGTGAGACTGCCTAGGGAGGGAGTCCCACAAACAGGCTGCCACAACGGAGAAAAGCTGTTCTTCGGTCACCACCTGCTTCACCTCAAATGGCGAGGCCTATGGATGTCTCGTGATGATCAGCCAACACATAACAAATGGATCCCTGTCTCTGCACCATTATTTCTGGCCAATCAGCAGAAGTAGTGTACCAGTGGAATGCCCTCAAAGTTGATTGGAGGAGAGGACAGGAGAGATGGCAAATCACCAAAGACTGAGCTACAGCCATAAGGACAGCACTTCAAAAGCAGTGTCAGGCTAAATACTGAGATCTGGTAGCCTGATGTACATCCCAGAATCCCTTCAGTCTCCCATGTGGATGGGTGGTTTTCGCCTCTCCTCCACATCCAAGGAGGCTTCTGGGTGGAACATGACCTCTGTCTGATCTGCTTTTTCTTACCTTAGCCTTGGAGTGGAGAAAGGATTTTGGGAACAGCTGGAATGGAAGGTGAGTACTCATGAGCCTTGGAGCAGAGTTCAGGACAATATTCTTGCTCTCAGCAGCTTCAATCCAGGGTACACGTTCCCAGAGTAAAACACTGTGTGCCCATGTAGGGTCCCCATCTTGCCGGATTAAGCTCAAGATCTCTGCCATCCAATTTGTGCCTAGATGGAAGTTCAGCAATATAAGAGCTGGCCTCTTCCTCTCCAGCCTACTTTCTTCTGTTATACACATGCCTCACCTCTTATAAGCCATCTGACAGTTATTTCCTGTCCCAAAAAAGAATCATAAGAATCAGAATGCACCTTTTTGATCAGTTAACTACTCCAATGTGGTACAATATCAGAATTCCCTCCACTGTAGGACAGAGGGCATCCTTTAGGTCAGGAGAGAATGCTTAGAAAGGCAAAAAATACACCCATATGACAAGACTGTCATGCTCACCACATCATGGACAGATGTCTACAGCTCTGGAGCATTCAGATCCTACTGTATACACAAATGCTAGAAGTCTACCTTTGAGAAAATAGGTTACGCCCCCTTTATGTTATCAATTTATAAAACCAGGTCTGCTTTATCACAGGTATCAAACTGTCTTCCCATGAGCTATTTACCACATTTCCTCTGAGTATTTCCCACTATCTGTCATCTGAACTTTCTCTTACCAATGGGAGGATCCTTTTCTTCACATTTTCCCACCATCTGCTGCTGAAAACAGGATCAAGTTTCCTTTTTTTCATTCAGTACTACAAAGCCCATGATGCACTGTGAATCAGTCGAAAGAGCACAAATTTGGAACCTGCTGGACACCGTGGCTATCGATTTTCCTAGAACATGCTCATGACTAAATTGCTTTAGATACAATCCATAGTGACTTAGGAAACCTGATTATTATTCCTCAAGGTCTTCTGGTTTTCTTATAGTTCATTGCAATCTTCTTATTCTCCTCTTGAGGAGATTTCAAGAGGATTTCAATTCATTATCACTATAATTGGTATATTATTATATTCAAGCATTTTTTTCATGACAGAGTTGCAATCTTCCCACCCACATTTTGTCATCAGTAATTCTGTCCATGCAACATGAAGGGACCATCCCCTTCTTCCTAGGAGAATCACCTGCGGCTTTCGCATTCCACGTCTTTTCATTCCTACCTGATTTGGGGTATGTGACACTCACAACATCATCGTCCAACAACTGGAATTCATTTTCTACATAACTGAGATGTTCTACTGAGTAACTGTCCGTTATAGGGAAATGGATCCCCTTGTAGGTGAAATGCATCACTGACGACATTGAGAAACTGTAAAGATATATGGTAAGTAAAAGATGGAAAGTAAAGTTATGAGATGACATCTTTGAGTGTCATTCAAGTGTTTTCTGTGTAACTTGGAATATGTGCCGTTTGTTCAGTGGATCCAAACAGCTGCTTTCCATGTAGATAGAACTATGAAATGGGATTTTCCCAACAAGGAAACATCAAGAATACTCCAACTCTCTAGCACAGCAGTTCTCAATGTACTCATTGTGGCATACCACCTGCATGGCCACCGCCACACCGCCTACCACTGGAAGTGAGCGGCGATGACATCATCACCGCTTACTTCCGGGGTTTTGGACCGGTTTTCAGAGAAGAAGTACGCAAGAGTCCATGCAGGAGGCAGGTAAGAGGCTCCTGGGGGGCGGGGGGGCTGTTTTCTGTGCTTCCCAGAGGCTCAGCCGAAGGCAGGTGCCTCTCGGGAGCAAAAACACGGCACCAAAAGCACTACATTTGCACAGGGGTTCGGAGGTCCCGGCGGGGTTTGGGTGGTTCCAGCAGTTCACGTACCACCAGGGGTACCCAAATGTACCCCTGGTGGTACACATACCACCAGTTGAGATCCCCTGCTGTAGCATATTTTTGAACTTTGACTGGTAAGAAAGTACCCAATTCCTGCTTATCATTCACTGGTAAGTGGCCATCACATTTTGTTCTTTGTTATCCAATTAGCCATGTTTCTTATGTAATGACTGTATATAATGCTTGTTGAGGCAACCTGAGGTTATGCCTGATTTGCCTAGGATGGGAGCTATCAGTTCTGAGTGTAACAGTGAGTCAGGGCAGGCCCAAGCCCCTCCCAATGCTGGAGACGGCAAGCGAAATTCTGCCCCTCCTTCCGATGACATGCCAGCCTCTGCTCCTCCCATTCTCCAGTGTTCCAGCTCAGCATATTTCCTTTTCTTTTTCCAATCCAGAGAGTGGGAGGAGGAACCGCAACAGCGGAGTCAAAAGCTCACAGACAGAGACGGGGGCTTCAGTCTGTTCTGTTCCCTGAAGCGACCACCTCAGTTGGCCTCATGAACAGGCCGGCCCTGCCATGAGTGTCTTTTCTAAACAAATAAGTCTCTATCCGATGAACCTAGACGTTAAAAACATTCACATGAACCAGGAAGTTTTCCGATCAAAATTAGTTCCCTGCAGTGGGAATCACACAAGGGACTGCAAAACATTTCTGCTTTTAAAAGGGGGGGCAATCTGGGAGCCCTCCTTCCAAAAGTAGATGTTCAACCCACGTTCTCTTCAGCCCAGCCTGATCTCCTACTCACCTCGGAACGGCGCCTCACTCTCACCACTGCTGCCTATCTGTAATCTTTGCTCCTTTTTCTGGTGTCTTTCTCTGCGAAAACTGGACAGTGCTTTTTAAACAGTGTCACAGCAGAGCACTCATTTGTCAGTTGCAGTATCCACCTGCTGGAACGCCCACTTCTATTGATTTGTGACTTGCTCTCAGGGATGCAGTCGAGGGGGGGGGGCATGGGAAAGTGGAGCTCCAGGACTTCTCCTCCAGCAAGAGTTGCAACGTCAGCAGCAGAAGCACTCAGGTACCGCCTTTGAAACTTTTTTTTTCAGGGATCATTAACTAAAAATTAACTAACTACACTAACATTCACGAACATCAGGCTCAGCAGGAAGCAAACTGAGACAGTTGCCTAGGGGCATGGTAATGTCTGGGACCTTGTCTTTCTCGGGGTTTACTAAGAGACAGTGCTCATGTTCTGTGGGCAGCCCAATCCGATCCAGCACTGGTGGAGCGGGGCCACACGGCTCATGCTGTATCCAGCGCTGAGATTGAGCAGGCTGGAGGTCCCCTTGGGATAAGAGGATGGGTAATAGCAGCAGTGGCGCAGTGAGTTAAACCGCTGAACCATAAGCTGTCGATCGAAAGGTCGGCAGTTCGATTCCCGCGACGGGGTGAGCGCTCGTTGCTTGGCCAGCTCCTGCCAACCTAGCAGTTCCAAAGCATGTCAATGCGAGTAGATAAATAGGTACCGCTTGCGGGAAGGTAAACAGCACTCCGTGTTCCAGCTGCATGCTACGCGCTGCGGCAAGGAGAGTCATGCCGGCCACATGACCACAGAGGCGTCTTCGGACAACGCTGGCTCTTCGGCTTTGAAATGGAGATGAGCACCACACCCTAGAGTCGGACACGACTGGACTTAATTGTCAGGGGATACCTTTACCTTAATAGCAGGAGCAAGTCAGAGAAGCCCTGTGTCAGAGCAAGTCAGAGAATCCCAGTGTCAGAGCAAGTCAGAGAAGCCCAGAGAAGCTCTCAGGCCTGGGATGGGGTTATAGGATACAGCGGAGGCCTCCTCCACCGATCCCGCCCCCCCCTCCCAGGCCCAACCCTATAGCAGAAAATTCAACAAAGGGCAGGACCCAAGACATCTCTATTTGGTCATATGGCCATTAGATTCAATGGGATTTAGTTCCACGTACATGTGTATAGGATTGCAGCCAATCCTTATTGCCTGACCAATTTATTTCAGCTTCAGCTACACTGGGTCCCACTCCATTTCATCAGATGCCTTCACTGAAAGCGTCACTTCATGCATCAGATATAGTGAACGCCCATAAAGGCGTCTGTGGAAATCAAACCCATGAAAGTATCAATGAAAACCCATGAAAGTATCAGTGGAAATCCACTGGGAAGTTTTTTAAGATGACACAAGCAGAGCCGGCCCATCTGCGAGGCCAACTGAAGCAGTCGCCTCAGGCAGCAGATTGGTGGGAGTTGTCTTCTCCATCCACCAACTTGCCTACACTGCCCATCCTCCTCCTCCTCCCACTCCCTGGATTGGAAAAGGAAGAGGGGAATAGAGAGGAAGAGGAAATGTGGAGGGTAGGAGAGTACTGAGCTAGAACATTGGGGAGTAGGAAAAGCAGAGGTTAGCATGTCATCCAGTAATAGGCACCGGGGGGGAGGGGTAACAGCATTTGAAAGGCCACCTCAGGTGCTTGGAGATCTGGGGCAGGGCCTCTGAGAGGAATTTTATCATGGGGTACAGAGTTTATTTTGGGTCCCTTCTCAAAGGGAGAGGGGGCAAAACGGGGCAGGGGGAAGACAGCAATGGCTGGAAAAGTCTCTGGAGCCCAGGTCTACCAGGCTTCCCAATGTGGCACCCAGGTCTACCTGGCTGGTAGACCTGGCCTCCTGGTTGTCCCAGTCTTTGTCTTTCACTCTCCATGAGCTGAGATCCCAGGAAATTTCTGGGGCCCCTCCTTTGGCTCCTGGGACCCCTTTTAGACTCTCGGCCCAGGTGCAATTTACCCCCTCTCATGGGTCCTGCACACACACACACACACACACACACACACACACACACACACACACACACACACACACACCATATCAATCCTTTGTCTTTCACTCTCCGTGAGGCCAGCTGAGATCCCAGGACATTTCTGGGGGGCCTCCTCCTTTGGCTCCTGGGCCCCCTTTTTGACCCTGGGTCCAGGTAAAATTTACCCCCTTTACCCCCCTCCCTCTCATCATAGACCCTGGTTGCAAGACTTTTTGTTGCTGTGCTGAGGGGCCTGTTGTTGAAGATCTTTTCATTCCCTCTGTTGTCTCTGGGATCGACTTAGATGACTATTGCAAACCTGGGTCCCAAACACTGTGCCTGCTGAATTTAAACTCTATTTGCAATGCTTATCACTGAATTGCGCTCCTTGTGTTAACACCTTGTCTAAATGTTTGGAAAAAAACACAGTTCAATAACCAATTGTATTTATTTGTTTGTTTAAGGAATGTGCAACGCGCTTCTGCCCAACAGGCGGCTCACGAGGGCTTGCAACACAACAATATACAAGAACATCAAAATATATGAAGAAAAAAGATTCAAAGTCAGCAGCTGAAAATAATAGATCAATCAGCTGGATAGTCTGAATTGTTTTAGATTCATTTCATGCAGTCAGGGGTTCTCATCCTGTGGTACGGGTACCCCTAGGGGTACGTGGACCTCTTGCTGGGGGTACGCCAAGCCCTGCCCCTTATCTGCCCCATCGACAGCTAATTAAGTGTTAATTAACATGGATTTTAAATTGTAATTATTTTCGGAGCCCTTCTGTCTCTCTGATTTTGGTTTTGGGCTTATTTTTGTACTTTGGAAAATGTACTTTGGTGGAGTGGGGAGGGAGGAGCTGGTTTTGGGAAGTGTAACTTGAGGAAAAAAGGTCTGTCTGTCTGTCTCTGTCTCTGTCTCTGTCTCTCTCTCTCTCTCTCTCTCTCTCTCTCTCTCTTTCACACACGCACAGAGAGAGAGAGAGAGTTAAATAACAGCCCATTCCAACCCAAGGGACAAGCAGCCCAAGTCAGACCTAAAGTCAGCCTAAGTCGTTTAGGGCGACTTTAGGTCTGGAACGCAACCATTTAGGGCGAAGTTAGGTCAAAGTTAGGGCGAAGTTACGACTGACTGACTAAGAACAGCCCATTCCAACCCAAGGGCTAAGCAGCACAAGTCAGACCTAAAGTTGAACTAAAAGTGGGCGGACCATGGGCGGACCGTGGGTGTAACAGGGGCGGCAACCAATTAACGTTGGATTCCAGACCCTGGCAAGCACAGACACGCCCCCTCCAACACAAATGCTGACACAAATTTTAGGTTGACCAAAAAGGTGGACCCAAATTCGAGGAGACCCATAGGAGCCATTTTACCTTACCCAAGCCAGCCCTCTCCTGAAAATTTCTAACACCCTACTCCTGAGTTAGGTCAGAGTTAGGACGGAGTTGGGCCTGCTAGGTCTGGAAACCGACAGAGTTATGCCTAAGATAGGGAGCCTATCAGCACCCAGCCCCACCCAGCCTCTTTCCCACAAAAGCCCAGCCCCAGGCCCCCAGTCTCTCTGAGCACGTGGCGTGGAGTTCTGTCCCCCACAGCCACAAAGTGGGACTTTGTCGGTGGAGGGCAAAATTCACAAACACCCCACTTCTCTCTTCTCCTCTCTCCTCTCTGCCCCCCTCAAGGGCAGAGAGGGCTGTTCTGGCTTTGGCCAAGCTGTTTACAGCTGTGCCTGGGCAGCTGTCTCCATGCTACCATTTGCTAACCCATGTCTTTCTCCCAGCCTCTCCCCCCCCCCACAGGCAACAACACCAGCAGGTACGTGCAGGTAAGAGCAGGGGTTGTGCTGACATGTGTTCTGACATCTGCCTCTTTGCATATAGAAATATAGGTAGGATACATGCCTCTATACCAATGTCTTGTCTCATATCTGCCTACATAGCCTGCCATGATATGCCTCTTTACCAATGTCTTGTCTCATAGCTGCCTGCATAGCCTGCCATGATATGCCTCTTTACCAATGTCTTGTCTCATAGCTGCCTGCATAGCCTGCCATGATATGCCTCTTTACCAATGTGCCCTCTCATGTCTGCCTGCAATGCCTTCTCTGAAATGCCTCTTTACCAATGAGTAGTCTCATAGCTGCCTGCAATGCCTTCTCTGAAATGCCTCTTTACCAATGAGTAGTCAGATGCCTGCCTGCAATGCCTGCTATGATATATAGGATACATGCTGCTTTACCACTATTGTGTCGGATTGCCGCCTGTTGTCATGTGAGCATACAACACCACGAGTGTGGTGGTGCTGTTAATAGTCTGTAGACACCAGCTGTTCTCCCCCCCCCTTTTTCTCCACAGGGTCAACTGACAGGTCAGTATTGCTAAGATTGCCATGGTTGTGACCCAATATATCTTGTCTTCTCTCTCTTTGACCCTTTTCCCTTACAGGATCATGCTCGCCTTACACCTGGGTAAGCAGCTCAGACCATGCTATGTGTGTCACACCTATCAGCTGTGTTATTTCTCTCCCTGCAGGCTTTTGCAACCGACACACTGGCTTGTCTTCACTGGCGATTGCTACCACACACCAGCTGCCATGTAACTCCCCCTTGTTTTTTGTCTCCCCAGGAACGTCCACTACCACCTACCTTCCTGGGAGCACCCCTGGGCCCGCAGTCTGGTTGCCCCACGATCCTCTGCCTCGCTGCCGCCAGAGGTCAGAGAGCCAGCCCTGCAACCCTCCTCAGCTGCCGGCGCTGCTGCTGCTCCACCTCCCTGGCTGTCGTACTTGCTGTCCCTCCCCTTTCTATGGAGCAGGCTGTGGTTCCACAGGGGAAGAGCCTGCGTCTCCAGGTCCATGGGGCATGTGTGCTGCTGCTGCTTTCAGATTGGCTGCTGTGACTACCCCTGGCAGTCTCGCCTGCCCATCTCTGCTAACGTTCCAGAACAATAAAGATGCCCCTCGGGCAGAGCCCCAGTGAAACATATGTGCCCAGTGTTACACAAGCATTGCCCTCCACACGCAGACAGCCCCCAGCACTGAAGCCCCTGCATGAATCCCTTCCAGGGACTGCCACTTCCTTCCCAGGGAGAACACAGCAGGGAGGCTGCCAGACCCCCATGGGACAGAGGGGAGGGGGAGTTGGGGGGGCCTCTCAGGCAGGCAAACAGTGACAGGCGCCACAGAGCCCATAGCGGGGCCGCTTGTGGCCGCTGCATCTGTGTAGTGGCCGCTCAGCAACCGGGGATCTCGCCAGCCAGGGCGTCTGCCCGTAATGCAGCCGCTTCCGTCGAAGGTCTGCCCGTAATGCAGCCGCTTCTGTCGAAGGTCCGCCCGTAATGCAGCCGCTTCCGCCCACAGTCCGTCTGCATAAGAGGCGCCTGTTTCTGCATTGCCTTCATCTGCAGAGCAACCCCTGTGTCCCTATTGGTCTCTGCAGACCCCTCTCTCGGAATCTCTCTCCCACCAGCCTTGTTGTCTGTCTGTCTCTGACACACCCGTGCCCCTCCCCAGCACCCACTGTCTGCCTGCCTATGTGTCTGCCTCCCCTCCCACTCCCTGATGATGGCTACTGGCCACCCCCCACCCTGCCAGAGCGCCTGCCGAGAGGCACTGTCGTTGCCCCATCTGGGGGTGTGATGAGCTGCGTGAGCCCTTCCCGCTCGCAGCAGACAAGCCCAAGGCATCTCTCGGTCTTGGCCGGGGCACAGAGCAGAATGCATGCCGGGATGCCTTCTTTGTGGGCATTGCCCCGGCCCTGCAGGTCCAGGGCTTCAGGCAGCGCACGGGCAAGTCATGTCAGAGGCAGTTCCAGACATCATGAGCCCCCCCCTTGTGTGTGACATTCCCACCCCCCTCCTTCCCTTCCCTCCCCCGCTCCCCCCATGACTCCCACGTGCAGCCTCAACGTGGCATGGGGGTGGCATCGCCTTCTGCAGGAGGGGGGACGGCCACTCTCCCCTGCAGCAGGTGGCTGATGCACAGGGTGCCCTGTGGCAGCTGGCTCGGGCACCTCACTCACCTGTCACCTGCCCTGCGTCCACCAGATGACTGGCGCAACCCCCCTGCCTGCGGTCAGCCCCTTTGCGACCGGGCTGAGACAGACACTGCAGCAGCTGCCATGGATGGACGCTGACACATGCAGACACAAAGGCCTGCACATGTCCGAGCCAGACACCGAGCCTGGAGAAGAGCCTGCCTGCCTGGGAGGTAAGCGTTGCCTGGATCCTGGGGTGGTGCTGGGCCACAGAAACTGCAGCCTGCCTAACTCAGGCATACCTCTGACCTAACTCAGACATAACTTCTGCCTAACTTAGGCTGCACTTAGGCCACACTTATGCCTGACTTGGAGAGGAGTTGGGTTGGAATGGGCTGTAAGACATCTTTTCATATTTAAAATTGTTTTGGTACTTTTTTATTTAACAATTAATTGCCTAATTAATTGATTGATTAATCCAATTAATTAGCAGTTAATTAGCAGGGGATACTTCAGAAAATTGGACCGTGATAGGGGGAACCCAGGCCTCCAAAGGTTGAGAACCCCTGATCTAAGAGAGTCAGCCCAAATACATTACAAATAACAACAAAACCCTTATTATTCTAACAGGAAGGACAACGAAAATAGAAATATTCAAGTGTTATGTTAGAATTATTCATAGGCAAAGGGGCAACAAAAAAAACTCATTAACTGTAAATGTCTTGCACTAGTAATAATAATTTAACATATTTAAAGCTGCAATCCTATCCACATTTACTTGAGTGTACGCCCCATTGACTATAATGGGACTTACTTCTGAGTAGACTTGCATAGGATTGGGGTCTTGATAATATCGAACAATTTGAATTGCAATTGTAACTCTAGAAACCAGTTCCAATAACTATTTCACTGAAGGGAAAACGGAAGTAGCTAGTTCCAGTTCGGCGTCTGTAGTAGCGGTAACATTCCTTGGGCAAGCTCTCCGATGACCTGATGTAACCTTGGATGTGCAGAGGGGAGAACGGAATTTAAACTTGTAACCTAAGAGACAATTGTTTTACCATCTTGCAGCTTGCTGTGTTTTGCTTTGCCTGAAGAAGATCATCGAAAGATGATTGAAACGTTGCCTTTTAAGATCTATTTTTAATCTATAAAGTTCTAAACGGAGTTTTTATCATGTTTTTAACGTTAGATTTTTTTTTGCGTCATGGCTTTTAATCCCGGTGTTTTGTCTGTGAGAATTGTTGCTGGCCATGAAAACCTTCACACATAGGAAAGACATTGTTGGGGCTTGCTTGTTTGGCCATGCAGAGCAAACTCTTTCGCAAGGCAACCAAACAAACCCCATTGTTCCACCAAAAGTAGGAATAGAGAAAGGGACAGAGATCACCATGCAACTGTTGGGATGACCTCCGTCCACTCCAGTGGTTCCTAGATTGGGGGGGGGGGGAGGCTGTGGCTCATCAACACAGCAAGAGCGGCGTGCAAAATCATGGAAGTCTGATGGTATGTTGTTTCACTAATGCTGAGAGCAGTTCCACAGTTGACTTCAGCGCTCTAATCATATCTAGGTGCACCACTGCAGGGTGTAGTCTTTGCAGAAGGAACAAGGAGACGGAACCATCTGACGTTCTTCAGTCCCATGGGAAGGCGACTGTCACACCTCTCATATTCTTCTGATAAACATGGTCAAACCGCTCATTCTGGGCCACGGTTAGGTCGTTCTTCCAGGTTCCAGACTTCCCTGAAACAACACAAGAGAGGACAGGAACCTTAGAAAGGCTATTCCCCTCCTTGAGCATCTGCTCCAGAGGTAACAACTCTGAGGCAACTTCAGAATCTCGACTGCCTCAACAAGCCCTTAGCACTGGGCTCCATCTATGCCACAGTTCTCTAAACTTGTTGCCATCTCAGCTCCAGTCAATCCCCACATAAAAAAAACACCACCAGCCCTAGACACACGCTCAGATTCCACTTTTACCTTTTCTCATCAACTTCCCTTTACTGTGGTCCATCAATTCATCCGGCATTTGGGTGAAGTTGGACATCTTGTTGTCCTTCATCGTCTCGAAGGAGGCGTTTTCCACCACTGAGTCAATTTGCTGCCCGTTCAACTCCTTACCAAGGAAATGGCAGATCCTCTCCACGCTGCCTCGGAGATCCTGTGGATAACAAAAGCAGAGGCTTTGAATGCGAATCCACACACTACAGGGCCACATATAGACCTCCTACCCTTGACAAGAAGCCTGATGAGCAAATTGGTGCCATTTTATAGCAAGCATTAGGCAAGACCTGCTGCCATGGATGTTGGACTCTACCATGCGTGGTAACTTTCTAAACTGAAATCAAAGAGGTGGTAACCTCTTAAGCAGTGTGGCTTCCTTCAGATGGTCAAACCTACTCCAGGTGTGTGGAAACAGTCGAGGATGGAATGAATACCTGCTGCAGCTCTTCATAGGTGATCAAGAAGAAGTTTGGCTTGTCCTTCATTGCCAGCCAGCCTTTCACGTGGTCAAACCAAGAGCCAAAGATCACTGGAAGAGCAAAGCAGGGGTAGAGATGGAAAGTAACCAATGGGCTTAGTCACGACAGGTGAGATGGGTTGAGATCTCACACTCTACTGCCAGTGAAGATGTTGTTATACCATCACCAACATAGGATCTCAGCTCTCACCTTATCTCTTCCATCAATGCTTAGGCCACAGCAGCCTGCCAATTTAGGGCATGAGGACAAGATCAAAGCATAAACCAATGTAGCCATTATTACGGCTCCTTTTCCCCTTCTCACAAACCTGCTTGATAATTATAGTTGTGTGAGAGAGAGTGGGGATGAAGTTAGAAACTGTGACATTGTTGAGCGACAGAATCGAAAGAGCATTGGAATGGAACATTGAAGGCTGACCTCCACAGTTTCTCCTCCACCATGGCTCTTGCTCTAAGGCAGTGTTTCCCAAACTTTTTGGATCTGGGCTCCCTTGACCATTGGCGACCATTGGCCACGGCTCCCTGTTACATTATGATGCCTGCCAATTTGCATTGCACTGTTTTCCGAGAGGATTCCGTGGCACTCTGTGGCTCCCCTGGCTGGTATCCGCGGCTCCCCTGGCTGGTATCTGTGGCTCTCCTGGCTGGTATCCGCGGCTCCCCTGGGAGCCATGCCTCCCAGTTTGGTAACTACTGCTCTAAGGCCTTCGGTATGACATTAACAGTTCAATCCTATCCCCTTTCCCCGCTGATGCAGCAATGCCAAAATGGTGATCGCTGCATCCTATGGGGGGGGAGGGAGTTGTGGAGGTCTCCTCCAAGTAAGGGAAATAATCATTCCCTTACCCGAGGAAGTGATGACACGGGTGGGAAGACAGGCCATCTCGCAGGCACCTCCGGCAGCACGCTGAGGTGAGCACTGTCGGAGCGCCTTTTACGACTGGCGCCGACTACAGGTGGGCCCCCATATCCACTGATTCGCTATCCACGGTTTCAGTTATCCACGGATTGTGGGGACCCCCCAGGCTTTTACTCTTTTCCCAGTAAGCTTCATTTCTTCCTTAACAAACAGGAGAAGCAGCCTCTGGCTGCTTATTGCAGGCAAGTAGAACAAGACTAAGTCCTAGAGAGGCTCTGCAAGGTTAACAGAAACCTTGCAGAGCCTCTCTAGGACTTAGTCTCATTCTACTTGTCAGCAATGGAGGCTGCTTTTCTGTTTGTTTTAAGGAAGAAACAAAGCTTGCTGAAAGAAAAATAAGAGCTGGGGGGGGGCAAGCATGCCTGCCTGCAGGGGAGGCAGGGTGGGGGGGGCCTCAGGAAACCATGGAGGGGGGTGTTCGCTCTTATCCACGGTTTCAAGTATCCACAGAGGGGCCTGGAACATATCCCCAGCGGATATGGGGGCCCACCTGTACTTTATGGCAGTCAGCGCCACCGGAAGAGGAGCAGTGACATCACAGGGTACATATAGATTGGGCCCTAAGTCACACAGGGTTCTTATAGGAAGATAAATTGGTACAATCTCATAGGAGGTCTTGAGCTGGTTGGAGGAATGGCCTGCTACAATTTCAATACATTAAAAAAAAAACAGAGCGTTCTCAGAACTTTGGCAATGAATCCCATTCCCAGAATCCCCTCAGGGACACCAAGGTTTTCGAAACAGCCGCCTGTACATCACAACTGTTGGCTTCTGTCTCGGGGGAGAGGGGTGTTTCACTCAGAGGGCTGAGGAGGATGTGTGTGTGGAGTTTCCCTACCATTCCCACTCAGGAACTCCTCGAGGAAGTCTTGCATGGTTCCAGGATCCTTCAAAAGTTTAAAGACGTTGGAGAAATGGAACAACGAGACCAGTACGTCCTTAGGGTTCCGAACGGTGTAGATAACCTGCAGGAGAGGCAGGGACATAAGCATCCTTGAGGGAGGGTATATATACACTCTCCCCTCTTCCCATTGTTCACAGTTCAAATGACATTGTTCAAACGACAAATGTTCCCTTACCCTGAGGAGACTTCTGGCCCCTCCCCTTCCTCCGCTGGATGCAGTGTGGGCCATTTGGCCCCGCTGCGCCAGCGGTGGTTAGGATTGTGTTGTTAGGATGCTTTATGCACCACCTTTCAGCCAGTTTCTCAAGTAAAAGCATAAAAGCATGAAACTATTCCCAACAACAACGCATCTATGAAACCAGCAGCACAAATAAAACAAGGAGAATAGAAAGGTATTCACCCGGTGCCAAGAAGCTAACAAGATTGGCGCCAGATCATGATGAGTCTGCCTAGGAAGAGAGTTCCACAAACAGGGTGCCACCACTAAAAAGACCACCCATTCTCTGGTCACCACCTGGCCTTTCCTCAAATGGTGGGGAAACCTGGAGGAGAATCTCCAGAGATTGTCTTGCTCGACAGGCAGGTAAATGTGGATTCAGCCATTCTTCAAGTAGCCAGGTCCTAAGGAGTGTCAAGCTTGTTGAATGTGCCACATTAGGAAAGAACGATGTGAAATATGCATAGCTAGGGTTGCCCGGTACCGACATCCCCATGCCTGAGATTCAGGAGGAGACACCTGGTGATATCACATGATGATCAGTCAATCGTTTGCAAATGTATCTCCATCATTTCTGGCCAATCAGAGCAAGTGTCATGTAGATGGGTGGTTTGGGACTCTCTTACACATCCGAAGAAGCTTCTGTGTGGGACAGGACTTCTGTGTGAGTGGCTTTTTTTTTCATACCTTAGCCTTGGAGTGGAGAAAGGATTTAGGGAACAGCTGGAATGGAAGGTGAGTGCTCATGAGCCTTGGTGGAACATAGTTCTGTAAAATCTCCCTGCTAGCTATTTCAATCCAAGGCATCCGGTCCCATACGGCGACACTGCGTACCCAAGTAGGGTATCCATCATTCCGGATTAAGCTCAAGATCTCTGCCATCCAATGGGTACCTAGGTGGAAATTCAGCAAGTTAAGAGCTGGCCTCTTCCTCCCCAGTCTACTTTGTTCTGCTAAACACATGCCTCACCTTTCAGTAGGCTTACCAGATCTCCAACCGGGACAGAGTGCTAGTCCTTTAGGAGAAGGAATGTGGGCAGGTGTAGCTTGTTAAACCTTAGAGCACAATCCTAGGCATCCATGGGGCTTGCTTCTGAATAGACATGCCTAGGATTGTGCTCTAAGGTTTAACAAGCTACACCTGCCCACATTCCTTCTCCTAAAGGTCTAGTCTAGCACTCTGTCCCGGTTGGAGATCTGGTAAGCCTATTTAAAGGGGGTCAGGGGAAGGATTTTTTAGTAAGGGGACCACACACCCCATATGACAAGATTGTCATGCTCATCAAGTCATGGAGAGAGGTCTACAATTCCAGAGCATTCAGATCACACAAAGGTCCTGTAGATGGAGACTTGAGAGAACTATAGAACTGCAGACATATCCACATGACTTACAGCACAATCCGTGGTGGTTTAGAAGACCTGATTATTTCTCCTCAAGGACTGCTGATTTTCTTTCAGTTCATTGTAATCTTCTTCTCCTCTTGAAGAGATCATGAGGTTGGAAGTATATCGTGACCAATTCAAGAGTTTTTCTCATGGTTGAGTAGCATTCTTCCCACCCACACTTTGTCATCAGTAATTCTGTCCCTGCAACTTGAAGGGACGGTCCCCTTCTTTCTATGAACATCATTTGTAGCTCTCATATTCCACCCATTTTCTTTCTTACCTGATTTCGGGTAAACGACACTCACAACATCATCATCCAACAGCTGTAATTCATTTTCCACATAGTTGAGATGCTCTGGAGTATAATATTCTTTCGAGGGGAATAAGATCCCCTTGTGGTTCAAATAGGTCTCTGACGACATTGAAAAACTGCAAAGATATAAGTTGAAGATGGAGAGAAGGAGAAGTTATGAAATGACATGTTTAAGTATTGTTCCAGAGGTTTTTTGTGTGTGTGACTTGGAATGTGCCATTTGTTCAGTGGATCCAAACATCTGATCCCCAAATAGCACCTTCCAAGGCTATGAAATTGGATTTTCCCAACAAGAAAACGCAAAAATTATTCCACCTACGTGGCATACCTATTAACTCCGAACAGTCAGAAATGAATGTACTCAATCCCTGCCTGTTCAGTGGTAAAAGGTCATCGCTCTTTGTTCTTTACTATCCAGTTAGCTATGTTCCTTGTGCAACTATACAACACAATGCAGCAACCTGGGATTACCTTCAACCAAGTTACCAGTACTTAGAGATCCATCTCCCCAACCATATTGTTACAGAGTTCGGCACAAGACCCCAAGCCATTCTCTGTTCTAGGCATAAGGGCTATCCTTGTTCTTTCAGAATATAATACATTGATGGGGATACCCCCCCTTTATCATAAGCCTTGTTCCTGTCTATCTGATTCTCCTCTAGATCAGGGGTTCCCAACCCCTTCCCAGCCGAGCCAAGTACCACCTCCGGCGCCACTCTCCTGCTACGTACCACCGGAAGTGACTGGCAATGACATCATCACCAGTTACTTCTGGGGTTCCAGGTTTTCTGAGGCCAGAAAACACAGATAGGAAGCTCTGGGCAGAGGGGAGGGCCCTTCTCAGCATTACAAAGAGGCTTGGCCAAAGGCAGGAGCCTCTCGAGAAATAAAACGTGCTGCCAAAAGCACCCTGTCGGAGCGAGGTTCTGGCAGTCCGAGTTCCACTAGCAGTCAACTGAAGTACCACTGCTGGTACTAGTACCACTGGTTGAGAACCCCTGCTCTAGAACAATCTTCAGAACCATAGCAGGGGCAAAGTGCTAAAGCCCCCCCATCTCTCCCACTGCAGCTAATAATACTAATACTAATACTAATAATAAACAACCAGTATTTATATACCACATTTCTTTGGTTATCGGATTTCTCCTCTGACTTCAATTCAAATTTTAATTACATGGGCAGGCTTTCTAAACCCCAAGGGGTTTTTACAATACAATAATATGTTCTAATCTTTCGTCGAACCCTTCATTCTAGATGTTTCTTTCACAGTCCATCTCTCTCTCTCTCTCTCTCTCTCTCTCTCTCTCTCTCTCTCTCTCTCTCTCTCTCTGGCATTCGCCTCACCACGCTTGAACTGACAGGCAATCTTGACTCTCACTCAAGTGCAGCTGCAGTTCCACTCCCCCACAGAGGCTCTGCAATTTATCAGCTCAGCGTGCCGGCAGCTCTCCGACAGACACAGACACTTCCGGCCGTCTCGAACTGCCGTCCTTCAGATCTTCAGGCATATATGAGACGGTCGCTCTACCAACTGAGCCAGACCTCCTGCTGCAGGGTTTTCCCTGCCTTGCCACTAGTCAATTGTGTCAGGTGTTCTAAAAGAAAGCAAACTCCAGGCCAAACACGTGAGCTTCAAGTAAAGCCCGGTTTGGTACCGTAAGATTTTTTTTCTTGGCTTTCCTGCCACGGAGGCAAATATCTTTGTTAACACTTTGGACATGCCTCTGTGACCCTGCAGCCATGTTCCATGAAGGACTTGCTTGTGCTGAATCTGCCGTTCCATAACATCTCCCGATTGCTGTGTGTTTGTACTTTGAGACATCTGCTCAGTTATGAAACCAGCCTTGTGCATTTGCATGCGCTTGAGTGTGCCTGCGGTGCTTCTCATGTTTGCAACACTTATATCAATTGTTGACTCAGGTTGGCCACCGCCAAGTTTGCAGGAAGATGAGCTGCCTCCTGTGCAGGAATCCTGCCTTCTTTCCTGCTGCTGTCCAGCAGGGGGAGCAAGGCAATTGGGCTCCTTTTAGGGAAGGGGGTCACACAGCTCCTTAATGGAGCATGGAACTAGAGTTTAGTCTGGTTGAATTGATTCAGGACTAGGATGGCTGCAGGGCCGGCTCCAATTGGGGACCAATTGGGCCCCGCGCCTAAGGGGCACCCGCACTAGGATAATCTGTTTGCTTACATTTTGAATTGTTTTTTCTAAACAAAAAAAGAAAATATTTTTACTAAACCATTCCTTAGTCACTAAAACAAGTGGTTTTGTAACTATTTTTCAAAGGTAAATCTACACATTTTGTTTGTTGATATGATAAGCCAGCGGGTGGCACAGTGGGTTAAACCGCTGAACCATGAGCTGTCGATCGAAAGGTCGGCAGTTCGAATCCACGACGGGGTGAGCTCTCGTTGCTTGGCCAGCTCCTACCAACCTAGCAGTTCCAAAGCATGTTAATGTGAGTAGATAAATAGGTACCGCTTGCGGGAAGGTAAACAGCGCTCCGTGTTCCAGCCGCATGCTATGCGCTGCGGAAAGGAGAGTCATGCCGGCCACATGACCATGGAGGCGTCTTCGGACAACGCTGGCTCTTCAGCTTTGAAATGGGGATGAGCACCACACCCTAGAGTCAGACAGGACTGGACTTAATTGTCAAGGGTCACCTTTACCTTTACCTAAGCTTTCATGTATGAAATTTTATATTAAAATGTGCTTAGATCCATTTAGTCCATGAACTCACATGCACTTTTTAAGCGCAGGTTTTGATTGCTTTCCATTCTACCATACAGACATAAAGTCTGTAATAAATTGCATTTATAAATTATAACTCTAAGATTCTATAGACCTTGGCCATGAACCTGGGGCCCCGCAAAAAAAAAAAAAAGTTTCTAATTGGACCCTGAAGCTCCTAAAGCTGGCTCTGGATGTCTGGGGAAACTGAAGATTATTGGACCACAGACCCAGGGAATCATTTAGGAGGGTTTGATGCTGCAGTATAATTGAAGTTTAGCTGGAGTGAACCTGGGGCAAAAGACTGCTGGTCATCATAAGAACATAAGAAGAGTCATGCTGGATCAGACCAAAGGCCCATCTAGTCCAGCTTCCTGTACCTCACAGTGGCCCCACCAGATGCCTCAGGGTGCACAAGACAACAAGATACCTGCATCCTGTTGCCACTCCCTTGCACCTGGCACAGAGAAAACCTACTTCTAAAACCAGGAGGTTGCTTATCCCCATCATGGCTTGAAACCTGTGATGGACTTTTCCTCCATCAATCTGTCCAACCCCCTTTTAAAGGCATCCAGGCCAGGTGCCATCACCACATCCTTTGGCAAGGAGTTCCACTGATTAATTACACGCAGGGGAAAGAAATATTTCCTTTTGTCTGTTCTAAATCTCCCGCTACTCAACTTTAGTGCATGTCCCTTGGTTCTGGTGTTGTGTGAGAGGGAAAAGAACTTCCCTCTATCCACTCTCTCCATCCCATCCCATGCCTAATTTTATACATCTCAATCGTGTGTGTGTGTGTGTGTGTGTGTGTGTGTGTGTGTGTGTGTGTGTGTGTGTGTGTGTGTCCGTGTCCCCGTGTCCCCGTCCATCCTCAGGTGCCTTTTTTCTAGACTAAAGAGCCCCAAACGCTATAGCCCTTTCTCATAAGGGAAAGAATGTAAGAGTGGGACAAAACAGAACGGGCTAAGCTGAAGCAAAAACACACATGGTCCTGAGTGATCTGGAAAGCTCTAAGGGTTGCATAACCTTCTCTGGGGTCCTAAATAAGATTTTCAAGGAGGAAGAATTATTTGGAACTGAAGGGGCCAACCTTATTTATTAACCTTAGAGTATTTTTTTAATTTCAGTGATTTATATCCCACCTTTCTCAAATTCCTTACTCACCTTCTTATCCAATGTGTCTCACCCTCTGCCTGCGATTCCTTCTCTACCTGTCCCCCTCTGGAGTGCATGAGTTAAACACCACCTTTGCCTTATTTAGCAATAAAAAAATAAACAGAGCAGTCATTTGCCAGTGATAAGAGCCACCTATTGCAATTCCCATGTGATTTGCCTTCATTGGCTGCCAGGGATGGAGGGGGGACGGGGTTGTGTTGGGAGAAAAGAGCCCTGCACCAGGGAGTAAACGCCTCCGACAACAAAAGCCATGATGTCACCAGCAGGCGGTGTACTCAGGCGGTACCTCTGAAGCTTTGCCCAAAGGGCATTCAAGGAAAAGCAGCAGGGGGTAACCCGAGATATTTGCCTAGGAGCCTAGCTTAATGCTTAGAATCCTTCAATCATTGTCCTTCCCGGGGTTTATTGAGAGATGGCAGGCAGCTCTTGTTACACATGACATTAAGGGCGCAATCCAATCCTACTTACTGTTGTAACCAGCGGCGCAGCGAAAACAGGAGGCCCCAGAACAGAAAGGGGATTCAAATCCCCTTTGAATTCCCCTTTTGGAGGGGATTTGAAGCCCCTTTCCATTCTGGGGCCTCCCGTTTTCGCTGCGCCACTGGTTACACCGGTGGCCTAAGTAGGATAGGATTGCGCCCTAAGGCTTCTATCTTATTCAAACGTGTCTGGGAACAAAGTGGTTCTTCTGAGCCCAATTGGGCCACCCCTCCACTATTTTAACTAGGAAAAGAAAAAGCACTTTCACAACTGAAGCCTCTTTCTCACTAAAATAGCTTGAATGGAAGGGGCGCAACGTAATTGGGATTTGAAGTGTTAAGAGTCCCTTCCCTGTTGTGGTTTTGCCTCCTTTTGTGCACCTTCTAGAGGTCTTCCTTTTTTTAAAGTACTGTGTGCTTTAACCCAGGAGTCGGGTGGGGGACAGAGGTTCAGTTCATCAGGTTTAGTAGGAGACAAACTGAGAACTTTGCCTAGGGGCATATGTTAATGTATTACAGCACAATCCTGCATAACTTTAGACTGGCAGAGCGCACGCTCCACCGTTCTAAAGCATCGCAAAAGTGCAATAAGGCACTTTTTCAATGACTTGGGTGTAAACGGTGCCGGCACGGAACCCAGCACCACTCACACTGATGCGGAACTTACCTGACTTCAGCCGCCACAGGTAAGTTCCGCACCAGTCGGTGGGAGGGCGGGACTGGGCAGCGGCGGTGATATCGGCAGTGTGCTCCACAGATATCCTAGGCCCTTTCCCAGCCTGCACCGCCCTGACACTGCCTCCCCAAATGTATGCCAGGTCTGAACCTGGCGTGCATTCAAGGAGGCCCATAGACCCCGGGTTCACTTACATCCAGGGAAGGGGACAAACGTTCCTTTAGGCTGGACGCACAGGATTGCGCAGTTAAACAGGGTCTTTCAATCCCAAGGGCTTCCTGAGAGACAGGATGTGGCCCTTGTGCCATTAAGGCTGCAATCCTATGCAAATTTACCTGGGAGTAAGATCTATATTGATCCTTAGAGAGAGAGAGAGAGAGAGAGAGAGAGAGAGAGAGAGAGAGAGAGAGAGAGAGAGAGAGAGAGAGAGATTAAAACAGTACAGTAGTTTTAAACAATTGCTAACCACTCCAGGGAATCTGGGATAAAATGATCTAGAACATTAATTGAAATACAATATGTTTTATGGTAGAAATAAGTGACAGGAGAGAAAAAAGAACACTGTAATGAAGACATTTAGAGTGGTCTCTGCAAGAGTAAAATCAGACCGAAAGACAGGCTTAGACAAGAAACTGTGTATCTGAGAAGCAGGGGACCCTAGATGTTAAAAGATATCCATGCAGTCTTGGGTATATTTTACTACTGCTGCCCTCTGCTGGGTGGAAGGGGCCATGGCTGCCCCACCATTAATATCTTGTCTGAAGAAATTAGAATTCCTTGGGGTGGGGAGGAGGGGGGCTTGCACCAGAGGGGGTGCAGGAGGGGGGCTTGCACCGGGATCTGAGAACAGCAGAAGAAACCACCAGGCGTTGTTCAGTCTCCTTCTTTGCTCAGCAATGCACGACTTTCACCTTACTAGTGAGCCAGCCTCATAAGAACATATGAAGAGTCCTGCTGGATCAGGCCAAAGGCCCAGCTAGTCCAGCTTCCTGTATCTCAGAGTGGCCCCATCAGATGCCTCGGGGAGCACACAAGACAACAAGAGACCTGCATCCTGTCGCCACTCCCTTGTGTCTGGCATTCAGAGAGAGCCTACTACTAAAACCAGGAGGTTGCTTATGAACTTGTGATGGACGTTTCCTCCATGAATCTATCCAATCCCCTTTTAAAGGCATCCAGGCCAGGTGCCATCCCCACATCCTGTGGCAAGGAGTTCCCTGAGGCATCTGGTGGGGCCACTGTGAGATACAGGAAGCTGGACTAGAGGGGCCTTTGGCCTGATCCAGCAGGGCTCTTCCTGTGTTCCTAACCCGGAATGCTACCTGATGCTGCCCCAGGTTTGCCATCTCTGCACAATTATTATTATTATTAACAGTATTTATATACCGCTTTTCAACAAAAAGTTCTCAAAGCAGTTTACAGACAAAATCAAATGATTAAATGGCTCCCTGTCCCCAAAGGGCTCACAATCTAAAAAAAGATGCAGAACACCACATTACAAGGCACACACACAAAAACCAGCCACTTACTGCACTCCTCGATCAGGGTCGGTGAAGGGCACCCCAGGTAGTCCAAGCTCTTACTGCCCCTGCAACCTGACACTTGTGCAATCCACACCACCTTGCCTATGGGGTTGGCCACCCCTGGAGGGAAGCATCCTGACAACCAATGCAGGGGTGTTATGTGAGCATATAGCTGGGCACTGCTCAGCAATCAAGCTTGGGGCAAGACAGAAGTGACAAGTCCCCTTCTAAAACAACATAAGAATGGGCTTTCTCACCAAGCTCAAATGAAGTGGGATTAACCAGCCACTGGAGCTAGTAAATGGGAGACTGAAAACAAGATACGTGCTTGGATTAAATGATATGGGTAAAAAACCACCACTTAGGTTGAGCGCGCAAACACACACACACACACACACACACACACACACACACACACACACACACACACACACACACACACAAGCCACTGTATCGGTTTTCCAGTGTTTTCAAGCAGAAAGACTGGCACCACCTTCTTTCTTTTTTTGGGGGGGGGAGGAGGTCTGGCTCAGTGGAAGAGCTGCCAGCTTGTATGCCTGAAGATCTAAGGATGGCAGTTCAAGACGCCCGGGAGTAGCGGCGGCGGTGGTTGTTACATGAAGAAGTGAAGATGCTGATGTCCTATTTTCTGCTTTGGCTGTGAATCGGAGGTGGCGTTAAGATAGAACTCCCCTCTTTGACCATCATTGTCATCCTGAAAGGTACAAAGTGCTTACAGAGAGATCACACAAACAGGGTTAGCAGCATCCGCATGTGGTTCCTTCAGGCAGCTGCTGAAACCCAACATTCAGGGTCAGCACATAACTACCTGGCACCTGAGGCAATGTGCCCAATGCCGTCCCCCTTACCTAGTGATGTGCCAACCTCTGCACCCCCAACACCGCTCTCCTTTCCACCCCACTTCTGTTTTGTCCCCACTTCCTTTTCCAATCCAGCGAGTGGAAGGGGAACAATGGAGACAAGCGCCTGGACAGAAGTGGGTGCCCCCTGCCCAGTGGCGTAGCTAAGAGGGGGACAGGGGCTTGGCCACATCTCCAGGGGGGGTCCTGGAGGCCTCCGAAAGGCACTTCCGGTTTCTCAGAAAGCCTCAGGGCATCCCATCTGGCACCCAGGGGCACAAAAAATTGTAACACCCACCCCCATATCCCCCGCATCAACAAGTCCAGTGGGGGTGTATGGGAGGTGTTAAAAAAATGTGTGTCCCCAGGTGCCAGATGCCCTAGCTACGCCACTGCCTTTGCCAGTCTGCTGCCTGAGGCGAATGTTTCAGTTGGCCTCATGGATGGGCCGGCCCTTCTCCTTCCCTTCATTACACTCTCCTTCTACATTATCGTTGGTGGTTTTCTCCATATAAAAGTATATTGGTAAATATCTCTTTAATCTCTATTTTTGAAATGTTCGTGAGGGGGGGGGGGTCCAACAAATTTCTTCTTCCTCCCCTCAGCAGACCCTATGGCTCACCACACAAGAAGCATGAATGCACAGGTTGCAGAACTCCTGTTTTGAGCTTTGGGGGGGGGGATCCTGACAAACCCTGCGAAAGAATCTAGGAGCCAGCTATAATCAAAACAGGTTTTATTATTGAAAATCATCGTAATCGCACAAAATATATACAATCTGAGTGAACCGATTCATAGTTAGAAAAGACGGTGAAAAGTCAGTACAGTCACCTATTTACAATACAAGACGACATAAAGGAATTTTCCGGAACAGCTCCGGGTCCCAGAGGGGTATCGGCCTTAGCCCTGTGCAAATAAAATACTCGCTTTTCTTAGGAAGCCATCAAAAATGCCCAATTGGCCAAGACAGTTACATGGTTATACCAGAATTACAGCCCAATGATCCTAACCAACTTTCCAGTGCCAATGCAGTCATGCCAATGGGATGTGCACTGCATTCGGGGGGGGGGGGGGATCACAGAGGTCTCCTCAATGTAAAGAAATGTTTGTTCCCTTACCTTGGGGCTGTATTGCGGCTACATCGGGGCTGGAAAGTTGGTTAGGATTGAGCTCATCATTTCTTTAGGATAATGCAACTGAGCGCTTGTACATTTGTATGCCTGTTGGGAAACTAAGTGGAAAGAGGGGTATCCAAAAGTTTACAGCCCCAACATAATCTTTATTGGCATTTCTGGTATAAACATCGATCTGGCTTCCTACTCTATTTTCCAATGCAAAATATACTGAACGTTAACCATAGAGATGCAAGGCTAGAGTGGACACACGCTCTGTTTCCATGAGAATCATGGCCAAAGGTTGATCATGGTAGCTTTAATGCCAGAAATTTAGGTCATGCGCTACTCTAGTCTTCATCTAACTCGATGGACACAGATCTGAGGTTGCTGGCAACGGACCTGAGGACGTTTAATAACTGTAGATACTCAAAAAGCCAGATAAGGTCCCACTCCAAAGCCACAAGTCTCCCGAAAAAGCCAAAATAATATATACGAAGAATAGAAAAGCAACTTAGAAGACAGATGAAACAGACACAGAACAGCTGGTCCAAACTCTGTTACCTCTCCTTGTGAAGAAGGGGAAGGAGAGACTAGTAATGTCCCCCCACCCCTAGCAGTATCATCTCCTGTGCGTCTCCTGTCCCCCCCCCCCCCTCTACATCAGCCTAGAACAGGGGTTCCCAACCTCTTTCCAGCCGAGTACCACCTCCAGCGCCATTCTCCTTCTGAGTACCACATCATCACCGGTTACTTCCGGGTTTTCAGAGGCCAGAAAACACAGGGAGGAGACCCTGGGCAGGTGGGAGGGCCCTTCTCAGCGTTCCTGAGAGGTTCAGCCAAAGGCAGGAGCCTCTTGGGAGCAAAAATGTGCCACCAAAAGCATTACATCGGAGCGGGATTCCAGCAGTTCAAGTACCACCAGCAGTTGGCTGGTGGTACTAGTACAACAGGTTGGGAACCCCTGGCCTAGAACAGTGGTTCCCAACCAGTGGTCAACGGACCACGGGTGAACCACAAGAACCTGAAAAGTGGTCTGCAAGATCTCTCTCTCTCTCTCTCTCTCTCTCTCTCTCTCTCACACACACACACACACACACACACACACACACACACAAGATCAGCTTTTGGAAATTATAATAAGTGCTTCATATTTTAATAAGTGCTTAATTTTAGTAAGTGCTTCTTCAGAGGTTCCTTCAGAGGTGTCCCGAGGAGGCGTGACACCCGGTATTAATAACAACGTAATTTACATATAAATGTAAGTACGGGACCTAATAAATCTTCCCTCATTATTACAAATGTAATTGCATTTTCTGTGTGCAGGGGGGTGGGAGTTTGGATGTGGTCCACGACAATTCCAATTTTTGGCTCAGTGGTCTGCAGTCTCCTAAAGGTTGGAAACCGCTGCGGCTCCGACCCTCCGTTACACTGGAGCACGAAGCGACCCCGCCCCCTCGCCTTCGGAACCAACGGTTCCGAAGGCGAGGGGGCGGGGCCGCTTCGTGCTCCGGTGTAACGGAGGGTCGGAGCCGGGGCGGAACTTAGAGCTCCGCCCCCCCTGCAGTGACGCCAGTGGTGGACAACCCAATCTCTAGGTAATGCACATAGATTACCTTATTATCTCCAATCCAAAATTTCAGATTCTGGGCTTTGCTTTGGAAAACATGAAACTCAATACCAACCCTTTCACACTTGGGCTGTACGTGTATCATACTCTGCAGGACCTTCTGCAGCAAAACAGGGGCTCTACCACGAAGTTGCAGCCCCTCCTTCAAAGTTCGTCTGATTCCGACTACATCAGGATCCTCCCCTTCCAGGACATTTCATTCCCTCCCCCTAACTTTCAGGCACCTTGCAGATCTGGGGCGGTGCAAATGCCCCACAGTTTGAGAACCTCTGCCTTATTCCACCTCCCAATTGTCGTCCTCAACACAGAAGAAATGGGAACAGTATCTCTCCCCGTCTCCGCCCCCCAATCTCTGCACGTTCCCTTTTTCCTTTACAAAACTCCTATCGGAATGCCAGAAACGTGAAATCGTACTCTGGTTCTTTCAAACAGAAGAAAGGCTCTCAGGAAAAAGATATGTCCCTAGTAATGAACTAGGGTCCAACTCCAAGGTGCAACTTGGTGCAACTCTAAGACTCCCTCCCGCGGCTCCCGCCCAAGTTCCAGGCACAAAGTTCAACGTTGCAGCGAGAGAGCTGCGAATATACAGGTGGGTCACACAGTATCCTCATTCACTGGACATTCCACCTGGACAGTTTGGGGGCTTGAAGACAGTTTGGGGATTTGAAAGAAAATATTTCTTCATCCAGTGTGTAATTCATCTGTGGAACTCCCTGCCACAGGATGATGGTGATGGCACCTGGCCTAGATGCCTTTAAAAAGGGTTTGGATAGATTCATGGAGGAAAAGACCATCACAGGTGACAAGCCATAAGCAACCTCCTGGCTTCAGAAGTAGGTTTTTCTCTGTGCCAGGTGCAGGGGAGTGGCAACAGGAAACAGGTTATCTTGTTGGCTGTGTGCTCTCAGAGGCATCTGGTGGGGCCCCTGTGAGATACAGGAAGCTGGACTAGAGGAGCCTTTGGCCTGATCCAACAGGGCTCTTCTTATGTTCTTATGAAGACTTGATTTGTTTGTCTACAGAAGGTATCCTGGATCGTTCAAGAGGGGGAGAGTAAAGGGGACATTTTTGCCTTCTGTTGACCAGAAATACACATGATCTGAGCATGAGCAATGCTCATGTGTCTGGCCCCAGGAACCACTCATGAGCCAATCACAAGTGTGCTAGGAAGCAGGGTGGAAGCCCTTCGCAGAGGAGCAATGGAACGTCCAGAAGCACCATTTTGATAGGCTGACACCGGAGAGGCAACCTATTGCAGGCAGTGGGAAAGGACAATGAAAGGGGTCAGCGAGACATGGTGACTCTGCCAACTGGCAAGGGCTGTCCTGCCTCGTTCCAGTAACACTGGGCTAGGTCAAAGTCCAGAGTTTGCTGTGGCTATGTTTGTTCCCTTAAAACCGTCCCCTTTGGGGTTCTTAAAGCAGCAGCGTCTCACTGAAAGGGGAGGAGATGCAGTGGCTCGGTGCCACATTTCCGGGGCTTCAGTCCTGGATCACCATCCCACTGGCGCGAGAGAGAGTCTGCAGAGGAAAGGAACAGGGATGCAAGTTGAATGTTTCCATAGCCGGAACGTGCTGCTGCCTAGAGAAGGGGAGGAGAGACCTTAATCTGTGGAACTCCTTGCCACAGGATGTGGGGATGGCACCTGAAGGCCTAGATGCCTTTAAAAAAGGATTGGATAGATTCATGGAGGAAAAGTCCATCACAAGTTACAAGCCATAAGCAACCTCCTGGTTTTAGAAGTAAGTTTTCTTTGTATGACAGGTGCAACAAGATACAGGTCTCTTGTTGTCTTGTGTGCTCCCTGAGGCATCTCGTGGGGCCACTGAGAGATACAGGAAGCTGGACTAGAGGGGCCTTTGGCCTGATCCAGCAGGGTTCTTCTTATGTTCTTATTTTTTTGGGGGGGGAGTAATACGCCCTTCCCCAGCTGTGCGCTCATGGAAGTGACATTAGGCGGGATAGCTACTGAACAGGGGAATGCTATGGAAGAGTCAAAACACTGTGAGAGGCAGGCAACGTTTCCCAGACCTCTGATCAACGAGGCACAGATTCATTTCCCAAATTAAAACTGGAGGCACCATTTGATTTTAGAGTAAACATTACTTATCCGCAGAAGCAGTGGCGTCTCAAGGGGGACGCAGGGGGTGCGGACTGCATCAATTGACACCCTCGGGGGGGGGTGACACTCCCGCCACCGCTGGGAAATATGTGGGGGGGTTTCTTACCGGGGGTTGCACCACACGGCCACCCCCACAGGCCTTCCCAACCCTCAGATTGGCTCCCTGAGGCAATTGAAGCCCATTTCCGGTTTACTTCCTGGTTTTGACGAAAACCGGAGCTGGGGTTCAGTCACCTTGGGGAGCCAATCTGAGGCTTTGGGAGGCCTGCAGTGGTGGCCGCAGGCCCTTCCACACCCTCCGGAGGGATGCCAAACCCCCAGTAAGTAAAAAATACCCCATTTTTCCCACCGGCAGCACGATCCCAGGAGCACCACCATCACCCCCCCTCCCCTGCAAACACTCAAAGTTCTCCCCTACCCTTGGGGAGAACTTTGAGAAATACTGCTCTAAAGACACCTTCGTGCACACATACACAATGTAGATCGATGTTGTTGTTGATCATCCATAGGGGCCTATGTAATGGCTGGTTTATTTGGTTTGGTTATGTATTATGTATGCTGATGCCAATAAAGGTTTCTGAATCTGACAGACACGATGGGCAATGCAGCCACACTAGTATCCAAGCCACAGCGAAGCAGGCTTCAGTCCAGAAAAGCTGGTGCCCAATAGATCTGTTTGTCTCCAAGGTGCCGTTAAGACTCTTTGGTGCAACACAAGAAGCCCATGCAAACCCAGCTAGCCCTCTGAGAACAGCCACGCCCACCAGACACGCCCGCCAGCCACGCCCACATGTCTGTTACCTTCATGGCCCGGTAGATCCACCCCTGGAAATCGTTGACCTTAGTGTAGACTCCGGGCTTATTGGCCAAGGCGCAGCCGGTGCCCCAGCTCACAATGCCACAGAGACGCCAACGTGAAGTCCGCGAGATGCTATCCTCACACACAAAGGGGCCGCCACTGTCACCCTAGCGCATGAAAGAAGGCAGAGGTCAGAATCCGCACTCAGAGCGACACACTCTTCCAAACAGACCTTGCTACGGCTTTGTAACGAGGTCTGCTTTCCTAGGCATACTTTCCTGGAAGTAAGCCCCATTGAACCTCATAGGACTTACTTCTGAGTAGACATGCGTAGGATTGCACTGCAAGAGCACAGACAGGAAAGCATGCGGGGTCAGAGAAGCCAAAACACGAGCTGATCAAGACTAGGCTTACCAGATCTCCACCCAGGACAGAGTGCTAGACCTTTAGGAGAAGGAATGTGGGCAGGTGTAGCTTGTTAAACCTTAGAGCACAATCCTAGGCATGTCTATTCAGAAGCAAGCCCCATGGATGCCTAGGATTGTGCTCTAAGGTTTAACAAGCTACACCTGCCCACATTCCTTCTCCTAAAGGTCTAGCACTCTGTCCTGGGTGGAGATCTGGTAAGCCTAATCAAGACAATGGCGCAAAGTCTCTTTTCTAGGTATGGGGCAGCTCCGAGGCTGAGATTTGGATGAAATGTAGGCAAAAGGCTCTTTAACCTTTTAATAATATTGAATATTTCTTTACCAGTGTGTAATTCATTCTGTGGAACTCCTTGCCACAGGATGTGGTGATGGCACCTGGCCAGGATGCCTTTAAAAGGGGGTTGGACAGATTTTTGGAGGAAAAGTCCATCACAGGTTACAAGCCACATGGGTATAGTATACGCAACCTCCAGGTTTTAGTAGTAGGCTATCTCTGAATGCCAGATGTCAGGATACAGGTCTCTTGTTGTCTTGTGTGCTCCCTGAGGCATCTGGTGGGCCACTGTGAGATACAGGAAGCCGGACTACATGGGCCTTTCTTTGGCCTGATCCAGCAGGGCTCTTCTGATGTTCTTAACTCCTTCTCCTTGGTGTGAACAGCAACCGGCAAAGTTCTTGCCTTATGACTTCAGTGACTCAGGGCCCAATCCTACCCAACTTTCCAACGCCGATGCAGCTGCAATGCAGCCCCAAGGTAAGGGAGCAAGTGTTCCCTTGCCTTGAGGAAGCCTCTGTGACTCCCCCGCCCCCCCCCCCCCCGCAGATGCAGTGCACACTCCGTTAGCACGGCTGCATCGGTGATGGAGGTTGGAGAGGATTGAGCCCTCACTAACATTCCCTGCATCTTGACTTCCATATAAGAGTCCACAGCAATCCTCTCAATTCCCCCTTCTAAGAATTCCCCATCCCACCTGGCCTGCGCTTCCTGTCCCCAATTCTGCTGCCTTCCCGCCACCATTTATTTTTTTATTTTATTTTTTCACATTTTTTATACCGCCCTTCCTCCAAGGAGCTCAGAGTGGTGTACATATTTCCTCCCCTCCTTTTTGTCCTCACAACAACCCTGTGAGGTAGGTGGGGCTGAGAGATAGTGACTGGCCCAAGGTCACCCAGGAAGCTTCGTGGCTGAGCGGGAATTTGAACCTGGATCTTCCAGGTCTAAGTCCGACTCCCAAACCACTACACCATCCTGGCTCCATGACTGCCCATTGCCAAGCACAGCCTACCTGGCAGGCATCGGTGCCCCCCGCCGCAAAGCCCGCACAGAACATCCGGGGTCTTATCTGATTGCCGTAGTAATCCGGACTGTTGCAGACGCTGGTGCTGATGATGGGGACGCTGGCCTCTTGCAGCATGTCCGACTGCTGCCCTGTGAAGAGAGAAGGTTGAGCGTCCGAACAGAGAGAGAGAGAGAGCCCTGTCCCTCCACCAACCTGCGAGCGTTGATCTCATACGCCAACGCTTACGTTGAGCGCCAGCGTTCAGTCCTCCCTGAGCAGCAGAGCCTTCGGCAGGGGGCGTACGACACTGTCCTCCTCTGCCAGAACTGTAGGCAGTAGCGTAGTTAGTGTGGAGCGGTAGGGGCAGCCCACCCTGGGTACAAGGGCCAAGTGGCAGGGCCCAGGAGAGGGGGGTTAAGGAGGTAAATTGTACCCAGGCTCAGGGTCAAAAAGGGGGCCCAGGAGTCAAAGGAGGGGCCCCAGGAATTTCTTGGGATCTCAGCTGGCTTCATGGAGAGGGAAAGATGGTGGTCAGGCCAGGTCTACTGGGCAGGTAGACTTGGGTGCCAAATCGGGAAGCCTGGTAGACCTGGTTTCCAGAGAGTTTTCTAGCTATTGCTGCCCTCCCCCACCATGTTTTGCCCTTCCCCCTTTGAGAGGGGCTCAAAAGAAACTTTGTACCCCCTGATAAAATTCCTCTCAGTGGCCCTGCCAAGTGGGTGCAACTTCATGGTAGCCATGATACCACGGAGGTGGGCAATAATCGGATGCTCTTGACAAAAAAAAGCAGATGCACTCTGAGCGGAAGAGCCGCGGATCACCACCTGCCTCCGCACCGCCTCCACACACACCCCGCCAGAAGTCACCCCCGCAACCACTTTGATTGATCGCAGCGGCAGCTCCTTGGAAGCCGCCACTACGCTCGATCAAAGCGGGGGCAGCTTCACCTCGCAACGCCGGCCGGTTCCAAGCCAGAGGGGCCCGTTACCGCCGCGAGGGGGGTGACATAAGCCGTGGGGGGGGGGGTGTTAGAAGACGCCACAACTGCTTCCAAGGAGCCGCCGCTGTGATTGATCAAAGTGGCTGTGGCGGCGGCAGCTCCACCCCCACGCAGTGAAGGGATGACACAAGCCGTGGGGGTTGCTCTTACTTTGCGGGTGCCACCCCAGGTGCAACAGACCCCAGCCACGCTCCTGATCGTATGGACCGAACATTATGAAAAATATATCCACCGTGTGCACCACAGGTTCTATACCAGGCAGAGACAAATCCTGCAAGCCCTACCGCAATAATAAAAATGAAGCAAATTTCACCGGTGCTGCCAGATGAATTACAGATCCCTAAGCAGCTTCTGTACTGGAGATTGTCAGTCAGAGCAACTGCCTCTGTCTACCAGGTACCACAATTCATGGGAGCTGCTGCCACCTAGTGGTTGCAAGGGGTACTTACCATAGTACTGTGTGTTGCCCCAGCCGGTCACCGTACAGACCTTGCCATCCACCAGAGTTTGACCCAGCGCTGGGAGGCAGACGGGCTGGATATACTCTGCAGGGAGAAAGTATTCTCATCAGCGGACCTATCTTTCTGCCCCATCTTGGAGCTGCTCACACATCAGTATGGTTTTCTCACACACGCGCACCATGAACACAAAGCCATGCACAGTGTTGGCATTTTAGGTTGACTAAAGCTCTCTCTCACACACACACACACACACACACAGAGAGAGAGAGAGAGAGAGAGAGAGAGAGGCGTGTCATTTTGAGGGGTGTGAGTGCACACCAGGTGACCACTTTTCGGGGTGACACCACAGGGCGGCCCACGCCGCACAGCACCCCCACGCAGTCAGCAGCCATTTTCAGCTGCTCTGAGTCCCTTTGTGTTCTCATGAGCTTGCTCGACGGCTTGTCTGCGCCCTGCGAGCCAAAACCGTGCGACACACACAAGGGCTCCATCCCTTCGTTTCAGACGGAGAGAGCCCTCCTCCAGGTCCCGTAATGTTTTATTTCACAAGCTGAAACGTCTTGTTCCCATTTGGAAAAAAAAACACCACTATTTGGAGTTCCAGGTCCATGGTGCTGATGAGGGAGACAGTCTGCACCCGCACCTCTATGGTACATGCCCTCTATGGTTACCTGCTATTGGCTGCCATGATACCAGCTGTATTCATGATGCTAATCAAGCATCATGCATAATGAGAAGGGACCCGTCAGTCACCCAACTATTCACGTAGCATGAATGTACTGTACTGAATGTACTGTGCATCAATCATCATTATTGCTGTCTCCTCACACACACACACACACACACACACACACACACACACACACACACACACACACACACACACACACCATCCATGTTCTCACCAGTGAAGGAAAGGGGTGTTGCCAAATGCATCAAGGCGATGTCATTGCTGTTCTCCTCACTGTTGGGATCCAGGAACGGGTGGTATCCGCCATGGTACACAATGCTCGTCACCCCCACCTGCAACCCCTTAGTGGATTGCTGGGAAACAGCCCCCAGGAAGACCCGCCACCGACTCACCACGCGATTCCTCCTGGAGAGGCAGAAGACAAGGGAGTGACAAGGGAGTGACAAGAGGAAGCAGGTTATCTGTGCCAGGTGCAAGGGAGTGACAAGAGGAAGCAGGTTATCTGTGCCAGGTGCAAGGGAGTGACAAGAGGAAGCAGGTTATCTGTGCCAGGTGCAAGGGAGTGACAACAGGAAGCAGGTTATCTGTCCAATGTGCAAGGGAGTGACAACAAGAAACAGGTTATCTGTGCCAGGTGCAAGGGAGTGACAACAGGAAGCAGGTTATCTGTGCCAGGTGCAAGGGAGTGACAACAGGAAACAGGTTATTGTATTGTCAGTGTGCTCCCTGAGGCATCTGGTGGGGCCACTGTGAGATACATTTAATCATCTTTAATCATTTAATCATATCTGTGAGCCATTTAATCATTTGATTTTGTCTGTAAACCGCTTTGTGAACTTTTGGTTGAAAAGCGGTATATAAATACTGTTAATAATAATAAAAATAATAAATACAGGAAGCTGGACTAGATGGGCCTTTGGCCTGATCCAGTAGGGCTCTTCTTATGTTCTGATGACCCCAAAAGGAACTCTCAGCGAAGGACAAAGCAAAGTAAGGCACAAGCTTTGGGTGCCAGACGTAGCAAGCAGCCTCGCTCTACAGCAGCCCATTGGGAGGGTGACCAGACTTTCAACATCAAAAATCAGGACACAGAGCGTAGCAGACAAGGATGGTCTAGTCCAGGCATGGCCAAACTGTGGCTCCTGAGCCACCTGTAGCTCTTTGACCTATAATGTGCAGCTCTTGGAAACATGTTGGCTGAGCTCCTTTTTGCATCACAATTCATATAAAAGGTAAATAAGAAATGTTCAAGCTTTATCATCATTATTGACCAGGTATACACTGAGAGTCCACTGGATTAAAACAGAAGTTTAATGCTCATGGTGAGTAAATATATTTTAGAATTTCAATGCTTCTAAAATATGGCGGCTCTCAAACAGCTCTTACGGCTCTCAGGCACCTGAAGTTTATCATATATAGCTCTTACATGAAGCAAGTTTGGCCACCCCTGGTCTATTCAGAAGTAAGTCCTATTAAATTAAATGGGACTAGCTCCCAGTTTACAGCCGACACAATTGTAGCCTCCATTCAGGGCATGAGATAGTTTAAAAATATATACAGTTAATGGCAGACAGGAGTGGGGGGGGATTTTAATTTAGCATAAATATCCATGGGGCAGGGCAGGACATTAGGAGAACCCCATGCCACAACCAGATGACTAACGGCAGTCTGAACGTCTCCCTTCCCCAATCTCCTCCATCTTGCCTCTTTCAGCAGTGTTCAAGGTGAAAAGGAAGCCCCCATTGTACAATAACAAGCAGAGTTGCCATAACAACCAGCTCTCCCAGCAGGGAACAGACTATCCTCCTTCTGTCGCCTACAAGAAAAGAGCCACCATCTCTGCAGCTTGCTCCAGAGAGGGGGCAAGAAGACTATATTACCCAATGTCCCACGCTGCTTTCTCCTTCCTGCCCCGCCACCTGTGCTCCACCTAGCTCCTCCCACCCGCGCTGCCTCCCTCAGGGAAGCAGACAATCTCACTTGCCGAGGAATCGTCACCTGTGCAGAGCCAACCACAATACAAGTGGGGATCTGCAAGTAGAGTGGACCCTCTCCATCCGTAGATTCGGGACCCGCGGATTTGTCACACCGCAGACCCCGGTATCCGCAGCTCCTCTGTATCCGCAGGGGGGTCCGGAATGGATCCGCCACGGATAGCGAGGTCCGACTGTATCTGCAGATCTCAGGAACCTAAGGAGAAACTCAGCCAGCCTCCCTTGTGTGATTCAGTCTGGGGGCAGCACTGCTGGGGGGGGGGGGCTGTACCAAATTTGAACAAATTTAGAGAAACCTTTGGGACATAGGACATTTTAAAAAAAACTAGGGATGTCTGGTCACTCCACCTATTGGTCCCTCTAGCTCAGTATTGCCAGTCCGAACAATGGTGTTCCAAGGTTTCGGGCAGGGGTCTTTTCTCAGCAGCCCTTTCCACGTTTAGTTATAATCTGGGCTGAGACTTACTCCGGAAAGCAGTGTGCAGCAGTGATGACCCATTCATTCGAAAGGACAGAGCCGCCACAGAGGTGAGTCCCGTCGTAGCGCAGGCTGACCTGCCATGGCCACTTGCCCAAGCTGGCATCCTGGCCCCCCACAATTCGGTCCATGGATAACTTCCTGCGGCCACAGTCTGCAAAGCAGATGACGGGGGGGGGAGGGTTAGTTCTGCAAGAAGCCACATGTGGGCCTTGGGTCACATGCCCCAAGTCAAGGCTGGAAACATCCTTGGTATTCAGACAATGTCACCTCAGAATTTGGGTGTCCCGCCCACCCCCATCTCTGCACCCAAGGCTATCTTCTAAGACAGTGTTTCTCAAACTGTGGGTCGGGACCCACTTGGTGGGTCGCGACCTGATTTCTGGTGGGTCCCAGGTGATGGAAAGATCAGATAAGTAATTGCCACAAGCCCTATTCAAAAAATAGGCTATTAAAAATCAGATAGCTGCTCATTGCCCTTCAAAGAGCAGAGCTCCTACAGTTTGCAAGATAGCTGCTAATTACCCTGCAAGCAGCTGAACTCTTTACTTACAAATAAATAAATAAATATATTTCTAGATCACCTTTTTTTTTTAAGTCTCGTAAAGCTAGGTGGGTCCCGATAGAGCGTCATTTTAAAAAGTGGGTCTCGGTGCTAAAAAGTTTAAGAACCACTGTTCTAAGAAAAATAAAATCAGAAGTCATTCCATCACCTAGGAATACAACATTGTTTCCCCTCAAGATACTTTTAAGCATTTTTAAGTTCAGATACTTACAGTATTGTTATACACTCAACTGCAGGCAGGTGTCCTCCCATATCCGTGGGGGATAGGTTCCTGCTTTCACCCCAGTTAGCTAAAACCGTGGAAAAGAGCTAACACTATTCCCCCCCCCGCGCGCCTATCACCTTCGTTAGTGTTTGTAGCGCTGCCAGCTGGTGCCAAGCAAGCATATGTCTTGCTTTAACAAAATGCTATAAGCAGCATGCTGCTAGTAGCACAGAAGCAGACAAGCAGCCTGAATGCTAGAGAGGCTCAGCCCAAATGCTAACAGGAAGCAGGAAGCGTTTGGGCTGAGTCTCTCTAGCTTTCAGTCTGCTTGTCCGTTTCTGTGCTATAAGCAGCATGCTGCTTATAGCATTTTGTTAAAGCACAACACACACCGGCTTGGCACCACCACTACGAATACTAACGAAGGGAATGGGTGCAGGGGGTGTGGAGAACCACGGATAAGCAGATCCATGGATACTAAAAGACAAAAAACACAATCGGAAGCAACTTCCGGTTTTGCGCGCAACCAGAAGTCACTCCTGGTCGCCATTTTTTCCCCCTTTTAACAGGCTTTTTAGGACCTTACAATGCAGCGCCGAACTGAAGCGGGCGGCAGGGCCCGCAAGGCGCTTCAAAACAAGTTAAAATGGCACCTCCCCTGCTCCCAGTGGGATCCCTCTGTCCACATATGGCCATCCGTGTATACTCAAATCCGTGGATGGCCAATCCGCGGATGCGAAGGGCCCACTGCACACATAACTAAATAAACCTCATACGCTTCCTACTCATTTTCCCCTGCCTCCATCGTCCTTCCCTCCCTTATCTCAAAATCTAGACTGTAAGCCCCTCGGGGCAGTGACTTTTCATTCCTCTCTGTGTAAAGAGCCATGTGCATTGATGGCGCTACTCACTGGCGCCGACAGGGGGAAGCGGGGGGGGCGGGCCGCCGGGGGGCGTCGCGCATATAGGGGTGACGCTCGATCCCCCCCACTTACAGTTTTTAGTTGGAGGTGGGCCCACCCGCCCTCCCTTGTGTCCGTTCGGCTCCAAAATGAGCCGAAAACGGAGCGGGGAGGGTGCTCTGCTCCTGCGCGTGACGTCACACGCGGGGGCGGAGCCTCCCCCTTAAGGGCGATGCGCGACCCCGCTCTAGGGTGTCGCACGTCGTAGCGACGTGACTGGCGCTACTTATACATAAACAGGCAAACAAACTCATTGTATGAGCAGTATATAATACGCCAAAATCGACCTAGCTGAGTCCTTGTGGCAAGGCATGCAGTTTCCAAAGGAGCATCTAGCTGTGAACAAGTCAGAAGTAAAAAAACAAGGTACTGTATGACATTTCGAGAACACAAAAGGCATCAAGAAAGACTCGGAGGAAGAAGAAGAAGAAGAAGAAGAAGAAGAAGAAGAGGAGGGAGGGAGGGAGGGAGAGACCTGCATACATGCAGACGGATCAAGACCATACCCCT
Source organism: Plestiodon gilberti rubricaudatus (assembly GCA_026170595.1). NCBI lineage: Eukaryota > Metazoa > Chordata > Lepidosauria > Squamata > Scincidae > Plestiodon > Plestiodon gilberti. Next base: position 4,136,884 of record JANXHW010000011.1, read on the forward strand.
TGGGAGGGCCCTACCTTGGCAAAGCGTTGCCAGGAACCGGCCTGATGGACATTCGCTGTGAGAGAGAGAAAGAGGAGAGGGCTCAGCTGTGGAGAGGAAGGAGGAGGCATCATCAGAGATGTGTGTGTTCTGAGACTCCTTGCAAGACGTTTTCTGTTGGGTGCAGAATTCATGAGCCTGAACTATTACACAGCTTGTGTTTGATTTTTTTTTTTTTTTTAAAAATCCTTATGACCACACAGATAGACCTGCAAGCAGATGGACAATTCCTAGCCACTCAGAAGCTGTACTCAGCCTCTACCCCATATTGGTCGCAAAATCAACCAGAGGCATTACTAAGGTCTGTGTCACCCGGTGCGAGAGCTCAGAGCGTCACCCCTATGATGGACCCCAGAGAGAGGTGAATAGGGAGAAAGAAGGTTGGGCTGAGCTGGGCTCTACAAAAGATGCCCATCAGGCAGGACTATATACCGTATTGGTCTCAGTATAAGACTCACTTTTTTCTCCTAATTTAAGTTTTTAAACTAGGGGTGCGTCTTATAATCAGGCTGTTGCAATTTAATGCCAGTGATTTAATTAAAAAAAATTAATAGCACCAAACTTTAAGGGTGCGTCTTATAATCAGGTGCGTCTTATACTCGGGACAATACGGTATTTCTACAGATTACTCCTGGTCAGTGGTGTCACTAGGGTTGGTGTCACCCGGTCCAGTAACTCATGGAGTCACCCCTATTAACTGTAATTATTTTAATACATAACAGTACAGGTCACCCAACAAATCAGTAATCAGCAAAAAAAAACAGTGGCCAACCTGATGACACTCACACAACTGAATAAGAATTCTAGTATTAGCTCTGATACATAGAAACGAGAACTGATTTATAAGGAGAACAACACCTTATTGGTTCCATGCTGTGTCATCATAACACCTCATTGGCTCTCAGAACAATCAGTCTCATTGGTCAGTTTTGAGTTACGGAAATCCACTTTTTGCTACATAAGGCAGTTTTATTTTTCCAGTTATTTGGCCATAACGTTTGATAGAATACAAATAATTCAAACAGATTTTCCATTGCATTCTTCATGAAATTACACATCAAATGATATATAACATGATGGTATTATTCATAAATACAAAATTTTTCACAATTTTGGCCACTAGTGGTGTCACCTCCCCCTGAGGGTGTCACCCAGGGAGGTTCCCCCCCTCATCCCCCTAGTGACGCCACCAAAGTCAACCCATAGATGAGGGACACGCTGCAAACTTTTCTTTTCTTTTTGGCCTTAATTGCCCCTCTATACTATACTCTGTGCTCTATACCAGTGGTGGCCAACCCCTGGCACGTCATGTGCCACATTTTATGTAGATTATTTAAGCGTGCCACTTAAATAAACAAACAAATATTTCTAAGCTAATGAAAATATTTAAAGCACCGTGACAGTGCAAGAAGAATGAGGCGCAGTGGGGTACAGAGACCTCCTCTAGTGCCACAGGCTTGGAAAGGTGAGCTGGGATTGAGAGAGAGGGACTTCAGTGCTCAACTTGGGCAGAAACGGCGGCGCGTGCCACTTCAAAAGGCTCAGTGTGCCACTAAGTGGCACCGGTGCCATGGGTTGGCCACCTATGTTCTATACTATGACCGACACTGGAGTCAAAAGCTCAGGACAAAGAACTTAACAGCTGTGGATAATGTAGAAAGAAAGGATATCATCTAGAAACTAAGTCATTAGCTGGGGTCAGGGTTCATGATGTCCATCAAATAGGGTCACCAACTTCTCAAGAGGATCAGGTTATAAGTAGGCAAACAGAGCCTAGGTGAAGGAAAGGCAGCATCTTACCACACGTCGATGGCCTCGCTAAGCCTTCGTACATAATGAAGGCGGGACTCATCCACACAGAAATAGCCCGAAGTCCCATTGGCCCCTGCGTGGTCAGTGTTCAGGACTGAGTGAGAGAGAGACCTGGGGTGAGAGCAAACATCAAGGTCTCAGTACCCACCTAAAGAGATGACAGCAGCTCAGTGTTCTCTGCAAGCATTATCTTATGTCCTACAAGCCTTAGGGCCGTGCCAAAAATTGGTGGTGGCCATTGTTTTATGAAATTCCAAATCGGAATCAAGAAAGCCCTCCCTCTTTTGTGATCTTTTAGAAGATCGCTGCATAAGGGTTGTGAAAATGTATCTTCTGTTCGAATGGTCCCTGATTGGCTAGGACTGCCCATGAGTCCTCACTGCCCTCAAGCAGAGTTCTTTCTCAGTCATGCTATCTGAGATCCTTTAAGGCTGGAGATGCTGCTGAAGTCACAACTTTCTGCATGCAAAGTATTCATTCTGCCTCTGAGATGTGGGGTTCTTACCCTCCATTTTGAAAGGGGGGGGACACACAGTGCTGATTGTTTGGGCTAATCATGCAGTGACACCGCACAGACCCAGATTCACGTTGCAGCTCAAGTCAGTTTGATGCAGGTGCATTTGAACGCTACCCAATCACTGGGGCAACTGTACATGGGCACAAAATATTACAGCTTCTGTTGTAGTTTGGTTCTATTTGACCCAAGAAGAATCAGATGCATGAGGAATCTCCTACAGCACCACCCATTCTTCAAGATCAGCCAATAGCACGCCATTGTCTTAGACCAGAGCAGCTCTGTCCACACCACTCTTAACCCCCAACTAAAAGCTATTTCAGTTATTGGAGTCTAATCTCCCATCCGATCTCTCTGCCTGTGGCTGAGAGTCAGGGTGGGATGCTGTAGCAGTTTCCTGCCGTGAGCAGGGGGTTGGAATAGATGACCTCCAAGATCCCTTCCAACTTTAACATTCTAAGATTTTATTACCTTGGGCCAGTCACTCTCCCTCTTGCGCCATCTAACCTACCTCACAGCGAGGTTGCGAGGGGAAGACAGAGGAAGAGAGTGCTGCCTGGCGGTAGGACAGGATAGAAACATACAGTAAGGCCCCCATATCCGCAGGGGATACATTCCAGGACCCCGATGTGGATACGTGAAAACCGCGGATAGGGGCGAACTCCCCCTCCGCAGTTTTCTGAGGGCCCCCTGCACATGGGAGGCGGGGGACCATCCGCTATCCGCGGATAAGTGAATCCACATATAGCAGATCCGCGGATAGCAGGGGGCTGTAATAAATACGGTAACTACCATCCCAGAGTTCCACACAGCTGTTGGTTATGATGACCAGATTGTGTAGAAAAGAGATGGAGATGGAGATGATGTGATTTTGTCTTGCCCTTGCAATAAAATTCCCCTCTCCTCACACTTCTAATCTGTTCCTGCCCTTAGCATACCTGACAAATCCCATCTCCTCGCAACTTAGGGTTGCCACCTGGGCATCGGAAGAGGAGGAACACAGAAGCCTCCATTTGCCTTCGCTCTCGTCATACACAGTCAGGCGCAGGTCTCCGGGGTTCACCTGGACTGCAGAAACCAACACAGTAGTGAGCACCGATGCCCTCTGTCCATTCCTCACCCCGCCTCCAGGGATGCGATCCCTTCCCCCACACACACTTTTCTGGAGGCCGACAGTGATTGAACCATGGCAACATTAGTGGGCTGGAGCACCTCCCTTATGAGGAAAGGCTACAGTGTCTGGAGTTCTTCAGTCTAGGGGAAAAAAGGTATCTGGAGGGGACATGATTAAGACTATAAAATTATGCATGGGATGGAGAGAGTGGATAGAAGGAAGTTCTTGACCCTCTCGCACAACACCAGAACTAGGGGACATCCACTAAAACTGAGTGGCGGTAGAATTAGAACAGACAAAAGAAAATATTTCTTCACCCAGCGTGGAATTCATCTGTGGAACTCCTTGCCACAGGAGGTGGTGATGGCACCTGAAGGCCTAGATGTCTTTTAAAGGGTATTGGATAGATTCATGGAGGAAACATCCATCACAAGTTACAAGACATAAACAACCTCCTGGTTTTAGAAGTAGGTTTTCTCTGTATGCCAGGTGCAAGGGAGTGGCGACAGGATACAGGTATCTAGTTGTATTGTGTGCTCCCTGAGGCATCTGGTGGGCCACTGTGAGATACAGGAAGCTGGACTAGATGGGCCTTTGGCCTGATGATCCAGCAGGGCTGATATTTAACATCTCCATCTGGGACGGGGGCCACCACTACTCAGTCAATCTGGGACAGGGGCCACCACTACTCAGTCAATTAGAACTGCCACTCACCGACGTACAGGCTGTCGCCTTCGCTCCTGAGCATAGACACCACTGCGATGGAGAAGAGATGCAAGGTGGCATTAGAACGGCCCGATGTCGTTCACAGGGACAACCCAAACCGTCCCAAAATTCAGAGGAGCAACTTGTGTCTTAAATAAAGCATCACTCTCTAACACAGCATTCACCGGCGTTCTGACTTTCTCCTGGTAAGATGGGGCAGCCAGTGAAGTATGAGATGGGGGGGGGGGGGGGACACGTGGCACCAACAGCAAACAGCAGGAATAATTAGATCACACAGACAAAAAAAAAGAAAGAAAATTATCCCCAAAGGCAATACAGGGGTATAATTTACTAAAGCGATCTCTTCAGAGTCAGGGGACAAAGACAATTAGCATGGAATCAACCCCTTGGACATAAGTCCATATTGGTATCGATGATGTGGACCAATTGGTGGCTGAATCTGTTGAGCTATGGCTAGAAGGAAGCTGGGATGGAGACCTGTTTGGTCCACACGGTTATTTCAGTTTATTATTATTATTAATTAACAGTACTTATATACCGCTTTTCAACAAAAAGTTCGCAAAGCGGTTTACAGACAAAATAAAAAATGACAAAATGGCTCCCTGTCCCAAAAGGGCTCACCATCTAAGAAAGATGCAGAAGAACACCAGCAAACAGCCACCAGAAAAGACACTGTGCTGGGGTGAAAGGGGGGCAGTTGCTCTCCCCCTGCTAAATGAAAGAGCACCAATTGAAAAAGTACCTTTTGCCCAATTAAGGTTATGAAAACCTTAACTTTAAAACAAAACAAAAAAAACCCTCCTGGTCTCATATATGAACATTCACAACAACTCACAACCCCAAATCAATGGTTGCAAACTGTGCCCTGGGGTTCCTTGAAAGCTTATTGGGGGGGGGGGTTCCCCAACAAGAAGGCCATTAAGAAAAGAACCGGCCCCCATGAAAGACAGCATGCCCACCACCACATGTCTTCTTCTGCAGTGCGCAGCCACATGGGAGTATTGAGCATGTTCTGAGGCACACACTGGTGTAGCACAGTGGGCAAGCTATGAATCAGGAAGTCCCCAGTTTAACTCTTGACCCTGCCATGAACTGCTCATTAGGTGGCCTTGGGCAAGTTGCCACCTCAGTTCCCCAGCTGCAGGAGGAGGATAAATGCTTCTCAACAGCATATTTGAAGAACGTCCTTTATGAACCAACTTGTCCCCTAAAGTCACCAGAATGGGGGGGGGGGGTTTCCTGCTGTGTGTGCTGCCTGGAGCAGAGGCCAAATTGACAGCAACGAGGAGCAGGGCCTTCTCTGTGGTGGCACCTTTACTATGGAACTCCCTCTCCGTGGGATAAAGAACTGCCCCCTCCCCATTAGTGAAGCTTGAAGACTTTTCCTTTGCCACCCTTTCCCATCTTAATTCAGATCTCACCTATTGCCCAGATCCCAGCTCCAAGCCCAGCCAGGAGCAAGAAGCCACTGGTGATGAGTGCCACCACTTTGGGCAGAGTCCAGCCACGTCCTTTAAGGCCTCCTTAAAGACACAGAGAGAAGTTTAATCAGTGGAGCTAACCCATTTCACAGGGTCACGATGCAGGTAAGATGGAGGGGAAGGAGAAACATTTTCAGTAACTGGTGGAAAGCAAGCAACATCTCGACAGCTCTCTGTATAGCAGCGATTTTCAACTGATGTCCCGCAGCATATTGGTGTGCCATGAATAGTCCGCAGGTGTGCCGCGGGAGTTTGGGGCCAGGTAACTTATTACCCTGTTTCCCCGAAAATAAGACAGTGTCTTATATTAATTTTGGCTCCAAAAAATGTAGTAGGTCTTATTTTCAGGGAGGTCTTAACCTGTGCCCCTCCCCCCCGGCACTTACTTTGACCAATTAAACTTCATTCTTTCCCGAGGGTGCAAGTCTCCTCAAGGCCTGGAAGGCCTGCACTTGAGTCCTTCACCATAGAGACGACATGCTAGAGAGGCCAGCAAGGAGGCTGCAACCTTGCAGAGTCTCTCTAGCACGTCGTCTCTATGGTGGAGGACTCAAGTGCAGGTCTTCCAGAGCCTTGCACCCTCGGGAAAGAATGAAGCTTAAATTGGTCAAAGTAAGTGCCGGAGGGGGTGCCGGGGGGGGGGGTGTCATTTCTGTCTGGCTGATGATCCTAGCTAGGTCTTACTTTCAGGGAGGTCTTATATTTCTGAGTGCCATCAAAAATCATGCAAAAATGACAGTAGGTCTTACTTTCAGGGAAGGTCTTATTTTAGGGAAAACAGGGTAGTAGGGCTATTGGGGATGTGAGCCCCCCACCAGCAGCATGGTGTGCCTTGTCAATTGTAAAAAAAAAAAAAAGTATCTTGGGGTTTGTAGCGAAATCGGATTTATGGGACTTACAGCCATGTAAAAATAAAGAATAAAGTTTTAATGTTGAAAACAAATAGTCTGACAATATTCCTTTACAACGCAAAAGGACATTCAAACGAAAGAAACTGCGTTCCAGGATTATCCAAACCAGATCGAAAACTTTAGTCCCACTGACGTTTCTCCCTTCACTCAGGACTTCTTCAGAGTAAGTAAACCGGACACCAGCCGGTAGATGTTTCCAAGCCTGGTCAGAAATGTCTAAACATTTAAATAAAGCGAGATGCAGAAAGCGCTGGAAGCACTGATTGTTCAATTACAACCGGATGCGTCAATTTCCTCATTGACCGGGGTTATCTTGGGGTTATTTTTCAATATAACTTTTAATTGTGGGAATAAATATGTACCAGTGGCTATAGAGGTTTATAAGACTAAGATCATCCCACAAGTTCTATATGGAATACCCATGTGGTACAATGACTTTGATCAAACTAGCGAAAGAATACAAGGTGTCTTTCTTTGCAAAATTCTTGGACTGCCCAACAGTGTCCCATACATAGTGCTTTGTCTGGAAACAGGCCTCCTCCGATTAAAGACCTTGGCATGGTTGAGGCTTATGAAATTTTGGCTCAGAGTACTTTATAATCTTGATCATGATAGTTTGATCTTTCAACTTCTGCTGGAACCTGATCTACCGACCGAGATGATAGACCTATACAGGAAATTAAAATCCTTGGGTTTGGACACAGAGAGACTAGGTATGTTTAACCAGATGGCGGCATATAGAGAAATCAAGACTCGAGTCTTAGATATTGAATACCAGGAGCTTTATAGTAAAGCTTGTACCTCCTGTTCCCCGCTAAAATTCCACATTTCATTTACCCTAGGCAAGATGGCCCCATACTTATAAGTACATCTTAAAATGTCCCCAGAATCGTAGAGCTCTCTCCTTAGCAAGATGCAGTGTCCTTCCATCTGCTTTGCTACAGGGAAGATATAATGGAATCCCAATGTCTGAGAGATTTTGCCGTGTGGTATGAATTGTGTAGAGACCCTCTCACATACATTCTTATATTGCTTGCTCCACAGTGCATCCCATATAGTACATCTAGTCCCAGTAATAGCCAAGTTACTGGGTTTAGCAGATCAGGAGATATAGTATAGTATAGGAACCTTTATTGGCATAAAAAACAGACAAACATAACACATAACACTTAACACACGATATTTATATTACAAACATCGAAAAGAAAACTACAAGCACAACAACATTAAAGCTTGAACATCATAGGGAATACTATCAAAGGCTGCCGATCTTTCCATTACGGCAGGGGTTCTCAACCAGTGGTACTAGTACCACTAATGGTACTTCGGCCGAATGCTGGTGGTACCCGAACCACCGGACCGCCAGAACCCCGCTTCGACACAGCACTTTCGGTGATGCATTTTTTGTTCCTGAGAGGCTCCTGCCTTTGGCCGAGACTCTCAGGAATGCTGAGAAGGGCCCTCCCACCTGCCCAGAGCCTCCTACCTGCATTTACTGGCCTCTGAAAACCTGAAAACCCGGAAGTAACTGGCGATGATGTCATCACCAGTCACTTCCAGTGGTTCCCAGCAGGAGAGTGGCACCGGAGGTGGTACTCGACCCGGAAGGGGTTGAGAACCCCTGCATTACGTCATCCATCTCCGTCGATAAAAGGTAACATACTACCGATCAGGAGATATTGCGAAACATCTTATCGATGGAGGAGGGAGATACAATGGAAAGAGTTGCAGCCTTTGTTTGTACAATTGTTTCATCCTGTGGATCAGACATATGACGTATTAGCCCCTAGACTGCAGTCCGATGTTTGGTTGTTTTTGTTTGTTTGTTATATGTAATGATTGTTCCTGTCTTTAATGCCAATAAAGGTTTCTGACTGACTGACTGACTGACTGACTAGTAAGGTTATTGGGGATGTTAGCAGCACGGTGTGCCTTGTCAATTGTAAAAACAAAAAAACGATGGCCTGCCCTGAAAATTTTAGCATCTTGCCAGTGTGCCATGCGATGAAAAAGGTTGAAAACCGCTGCTGTAGAGAGATTATTCTGTAATATGGACACCATTATGGAAAAGGTATTCTTCAGCACCCCATACCCTGTAGATCAAATGAACCTTCAGAGCTCAATGACCCACATACACCTCCGTACGAAGAGGGGGAGACATGAATCGGCCCTATCTCTCTCGGTCATTGGTGGAAGGAATGCAATTCAGGGATTAACAGCTATTCCAATTACGCTACAGAGCAGGGCTCCAGATAAATTGGGGCACCCTCGACGGTATAATTGGTTGCTCCACATGGACAACCACAAAGACTCTACAGGTGGGCCCCCATATCCACTGATCCGTTATCCACGGTTTCAGTTATCCACGGATCACGGGAAACCCCCCCCCCCAGGCTTTTACTTTTTTCCCAGTAAGCTTTGTTTCTTCCTTAAACAAACAGGAGAAGCAGCTTCGGGCTGCTTATTACAGGCAAGTAGAACAAGACTAAGACCTAGAGAGGCTCTGCAAAGTTAACAGAAACCTTGCCGAGCCTCTCTAGGACGTAGTCTCGTTCTACTTGCCTGCAATGGAGGCTGCTTCTCTGTTTATTTTAAGGAAGAAACAAAGCTTGCTGAAAGAAAAATAAGAGCGGGGGGGGGCAAGCATGCCTGCCTGCAGGGCGGGGGCCCCTCAGGAAACCATGGAGGGGGTGTTCACTCCTATCCACGGTTTCAAGTATCCACGGAGGGGCCTGGAACATATCCCCAGCGGATATGTGGGGAGTACTGTACTTGCGGACGACAAAGAGTCAGTTGCAACAGTGTAACACAGCAAACCCTCTGGAATTTGCCCACTTGTAAAGAAAGAGAAACTGGAGAGAGGGAGCCAAGGGGTCAAACACATTCCCAGGGCCAGTATGAGGCAGCGGAAAACGTTAATGTTTAATTCTTGCCTTACCTGGACAGTGGGGAGAGACGGGGAAAGACCACGAGATTGGAAGGGGAAGGGGAGATCCTAGCTTTTTTATTATTATTAAGTCGGACTCACCGTCTTTTTCAGCCATTTCAGAACTGGTTAATCATCAAACCACTGCACTGTCCTCTCAGAAATCCAGGTCCCCCAGGGATAGGAGGCCTTTCAAAAAAAAAGCCTGGAAACCCTGTCAGGGAGAAAGACAGAATGGTAACCGTCAAGGAGGCCACGAATCAGGCAGAGTTCTTTAGAGTCGAAGTTGGATGAGATGCAAGCAGGTTGGCTTGGTGCAACGGTGAAAAATGCAACCCCTATGTAGAGTGACTTGAGAGAAAGGCTGCTGTCCTAGCCACACTTAAGCCCAACAAACTCAATGAGACTTACTTCTGAGTAGACATGCAGAGGATTGAGAGGTAAGCCTCTCTGAACTGAGTGGAATCTGCCTTTGAGAACACGTGCAGAGGATCAGCCTGGGCAAATGCAAAATGAGAGCCAGGATACCCTTGGTCCATATTTCATAACGACTATCGAGGTCAACCCTAAGCAATCTATTGGTTCTTCACCTCTAACAATCCCACCCCATTCCCACGACAATATACTTACAGCAGTGGTTCCCAAACTGGGAGGCGTGGCTCACAGGGGAGCCGCGGATACCAGCCAGGGGAGCCGCGGATACTAGTCAGGGGAGACGCGGATACCAGCCAGGGGAGCCGTGGAGTGCCACGGAGTACCACGGAATCCTCTCGGAAAACAGTGCAATGCCAATTGGCAGGCGATCAACATCATGTGATGGGGTGGGATTGCCAACGGTCGCCAATGGTCAAGGAAACCGCAGGTCGAAAAAGTTTGGGAAACGCTGACTTACAGGGTTGTTTAGAGTCAGCACAACACCTCCCAGATCATGAGACAGGAGGCACACTAGGCATTACTGCTCCTGCTTTCCCTCTTCTCCCCACTCACTGGATTTGAAAGAAGAGGGGAGAAGAGGAAGTGAAGTGGGTCAGTGTGAATCCAAAAAGATGCTCTAGCTCCTCACTCTCCTCTCCTCCAAATTTCCTCTTCCACTCTGTTCCCCTTTTCCTTTTCAAACCCAGGAAGCCACAGAAGGAGGAGGAGACCGACAGAGACAGGTGCCTCCTATTAATCCATCACCTTAGGCAACAACCTCAGTTGGCCTCATGGATGGGCCTGCCCTGATGATTGAGGGAATGGATCTGAAGTATTTTGAACATGGGAAAAAAAAGTGTCGTCTAAACAGCAAGCATTATTCCAAGCTGCACAAGCGGTTGTACCCAGAGGATCTCTCTGCCAGTTTAGGAAAGGAACGATGTAATTGTGCCTGCCTAAGGATGTAGCCTCTATTAGCTTCGCACAGCTACACAGCTGCTCCTATAGCCGAGTTGTGTATTTATTAATTTCTATCCCACCTTTCCTTCCAGGAGTTCAGGGTGGTGTATACAGTTCCCCCTCCTCCAATTTTCAACCTCACAACAACCCTGCGATTGAGGTTAAGCTAAGAGAGACTAATTGGTCCAAGGTCACTCAGGGCCCGATCCTATCCAATGTTCCAGTGCCAGTGCAGCAATATTGCAGCCCCAAGGTAAGGGAACAAATATTCCCTTAGCTTGAGGAAGCCTCTGTGACCCCTCCTCCCCCCCCCCCATCACAGGATGCAGCACACACCCCTTCGGGACGGATGAATCAGCACTGGAAATTTAGATAAGATTGGGCCCTCAGTTCATCACTGAGCACCAATTTGGATCCTGGTTCTCCTTGGCCTAGGCCCTAGTCCAAACTCCAACCACTATACTTTACTGCCACTGGACAGCAAACCCAGATCTGCATACAGGTGTACACTTCTCAGGTGAATTCTAGCTCATGGTTGAGCATACTTGTACAATACATGGGCACGCACACACACACCAACACATGTTTGTTACATTCACCATTCACACTTTCAGAAATAGATTTTTAAAGAATGTCTAAGCTTAGGCGGCTGGTGAGGAAATCAACCTGCTGTCTTTTATCTTCTTTTTTTTTAAAAACCAACCCTGTAGGAATGTGTTCTAAATTTTCTTTTTACCTTTTTTTTTTACCTTTAGCTCAACCAGATGAGTCACTTTTTAAACAAGGACACCCAACTTCAAAGGCAAGTTCAATTTCCCCATCGCCGCCAAAACCCCTAGCGACAGGCCTCCATCACAAAAGACTGTTTTCTAAATGTGTCTCAAAAAGCTTGGCGCTGCAGAATCAAACGTTCCATCTGGAACGAGACGGGAGGGAGAGGGAAACCACACATTTCGGGACCTGTAATGGACTTTGTCAAGCCAGAAGAGCTTGACAAGAAGAAAAATTATGAGAGGTTTTTTTCATACAATTATAATAGGTCCACTCACACAGAGACCAAAACCTCCCAGCTCCTATCACTTCTCCTCCTCCCTAGATTCTAAAAGGAAGAGGGGGGGCGGAGCGGAAGTGTAGAGAGGAGGAGAGTGGTGGGCTAGAGCATCTCTCTCCTCCACACTTCCATTCCATTTCCCAAGGCTGAGGGAGCCACCAAGCATTCTCCCCTCACCCCTCAGCCATAACTAGGCTTACCATCGTCCCGGAATTGATGCTGGCTTCGGCCTAGAGTGGACCCGGGTCACTTCCAAAGGTGCACCGCGGCTGCCCAACGGGGTTCCGGCTTCCGGAACGTCCGGTCAACGAGGTGACAGAAGCCAGAACCCCATTGGGCAGCCACGGTGTACCCTTGGGAGCGGCTCGTGTCCACTCTAGGCCGAAGCCAGCGTCGATTCTGGGACGATAGTAAGCCTAGCCATAACCCTTCTTTCTCCTAACGTTCCTCTGCTCTATCCAATGTTAAAATTCACCTTCCTCCCAGTTATACTTACATCCTTTTCATCCATTTGTGCTCAAGGCACAGCAGGCTAGAGAACCATTATCAGGTACCATGCAAAGTCTCTTCCTAACCATATAGGAGCCTACTGCTTGCTGTTATTTGGAAACCCTCCCCAAGCTGAAAAAGTCTGTGGGGCAGAGATGGAAGATTTGTATATGTGTGTTGTGTTGTGTATGTGCATTTATTAACCAAAAGATTTATGCTCTGCCTTTCTCCCTGGCTAATGACAGTGTTTTAAAATAACAATAAACATAATAAACCAAAAACCAGCAAAGCAAAGGCAACAAAAAACATCAGATTAAAGAAAAAGACGCCACAGAAATAAAAATACAATGCAATCGGAAGTCAGGAGAACTGGGGGAAAAGTCAACTGGAACAAATAAGTCTTCAGCTCTTTCCAGAAAACTGAAGGGGGAAATCTAACAAACCTCCCACGGGAGGAAGTTTCGACAGGGAGTGGCCACCACCGAGAAGGCCCTACCGCACATCCTCACAAGCACATCCTCACTTCAGACAACAAAGGGACTCGCAAGTCCCCCCTAGAAGATCTGACTTAGGGTATGGGTTGAATCTCGTGGGAGAATCCAGTTCCTCAAGTACTTTGTTGTTAAGCTGTTTACTGGTCTTAAATGAGACCAGAGAATCGCTCCCAGAAGCAAACTGGCAACTATGGCAGCTGGAACAGAGGCGAAGCTGGGCAAGGCCACACCACGGCTGGCCTCTGGGCATCCAGAAGTAAGGTTGGGTATAGGTATACAGTACTCCCCCCATATCCACTGGGGATATGTTGGGGGCCCTCCGTGGATACCTGAAACCGTGGATAGGAGCGAACACCCCCTCCATAGTTTCCTGAGGGGCCCCTGCCCTGCCTCCCCTGCAGGCAGGTGTGTGCGCCCCCCACCCCCGCTCTTATTTTTCTTTCAGCAAGCTTTGTTTCTTCCTTAAAACAAACAGAGAAGCAGCCTCCATTCCAGGCAAGTAGAACGAGACTAAGTCCTAGAGAGGCCGCTCTGCAAGGTTTCTGTTAAGCTTGCAGAGCCTCTCTAGGACTTAGTCTCGTTCTACTTGCCTGCAATAAGCAGCCAGAGGCTGCTTCTCCTGTTTGATTAAGGAAGAAACAAAGCTTACTGGGAAAAAAGTAAAAGACTGGGGGGTCCCCACTGTCCGTGGATAACTGAAACCGTGGATAGTGAATCCGTGGATATGGGGGCCCACCTGTACCTCTATGGGGCAGGCCTGATTCTTCAAGGGAAGTGCAACCCCATCCTGAACAGGTAAACTTGTTTCAATCAGCAGATCTCCTGACAGGACAGCCTCAGTCTTGTCTGGATTTTATTTCAGCTTGTTTGCCAAAATCTAGCCACTCACCAACTTCAAGGTATCTACAGCTTCTCCAGCTGCAAAGGGTAAAGAGATGTAAAGTTGGGCAGTGACGTCACTAGGGAGGTTCGGGGGGGGGGAGCAGACCGCCAATGACACCCTCGGGAGGGGTGACACCACTAGCGGCCAAAATTGTAAAAACTTTGTATTCATGATGGTATTAGTCATATATCATTCGATGTGTACTTTCATATATCATATATCATTCGATGTGTACTTTCATGACGATTGCAATGGAACAAACAGTTGTGAACTACCTGGATTCTATCCAACGTTATGGTTAAATAAACATAAAAATAAAACAACTGCCTTATGTAACAAAAAGCGGATTTCCTTAACTCAAAACACACCCGTGAGACTGATTGTACTGAGAGCTGAGTTGGTTACTGATTTGTTGGGTGACCTGTGCTGTTATATATTAAAATAAATAAAGTGAATCGGGGTGACACCATGAGTTAACGGACCGGGTGACACCAACCCTAGTGACACCGCTGACCAGGAGTAATCTGTCGAAATACATAGTCCTGCCTGATGGGCATCTTTCGTAGAATCCAGCTCAGCCCAACCTTGTTTCTCCCTATTCACCTCTGGGGTCCATCATGGGGGTGACGCTCTGAGCTCTCGCACTGGGTGATGCAGACCTCAGTGACGCCTCTGAAGTTAGGAATCCCCTGATGATTGATGGCACCCTGGGTAGGCCAGACTGCCACTGGGACATACAGGAAACTGGATTAGACGGGCCCTGGGGGGCTGATCCAGCGAGGCTCTCATGTTCTTAGGACAGAACGGAACTCTGCAGAGCACCAGAAGCGAAAGGCCAAAGCACAGAGCAGGAGCCCCACAGAACATACCCCCCCCCAAGAAGGACCACAGCCACCACAAAGCAGCGCCCCCCCATACCCATTCCTGCTCCGACGACCCTCTTCTTCTCCCTGTTGTCTCCCTTATGCCTCCTTTAGACTGTGAGCCCCCTGGGAAAGGGTCCTATCCCATAATCCTCACCTTTCTTGGAAAAAAAAATACATTTTCATATTTAGATCACACACATTTCCGGTGGCTCCAATCACGCCACCTCTTACTGCCGCCGCGTCCAAATTCAGAACAGACCGCCGGCCCAATTCTTCGCTCCAATCACTTACCAAAAACTTTTCTGCCCCTGTATCCAAAACAGTAAGAAGAGTCCAGATCTGGGACATTCTAATGATTGCTAAAGAAGCAATAGGTAATTTCCAAGTAAATATTTCTAAACGCTAAATAATTAGGCTGTGTGCCTAGCCATACTTACTAGGGAGTAAGCCCCATTGCACACAATGGGGCTTACTTCAGAGTAAAGAGATATTGAAATGTACCTACTATTAAAGGAATGGGGGGGGGGGCTCAGACTCTCCATTTAGCCTTGTGATCATCAAGGGTGACGGTTCCGATCCTGGTCGCTAAGGAAGTGGGACAGTGAAATGGGGGGCGTACGAAAAAAGGGGGACGACACAACAAGCGAAGCGGAACTTACCTCCCTGCCCCTGCCCACGTCTGTCCCTGAGCGTCTGAACAAGGTTCACCGGAGCACTCGCCTGCCAGCCAACGGGGGTGAGATCTTCATGGCTAGGATGGGGGCCGGAGAAGGGCAGGGGGGCCTAGAGGTGCCTTCGTCCGTGCCCAAGACCTGCAGCCCACCTAGGCGGGGGGGAGAGGACAGCTTGAGAAGGGAGAGAGCTTGCTCCGAGGGTCTAATGGAAGGCGAGGCTGCGCTGCGATGATTCAGACGGACACCTGACCTGTCGAGAAGGGGGAGAGCGAGAGAGCCCTGGAGGGGCAATTCGAGCGGGGTGGGCGTGGCTATTTAGGGGGAGGAGCTTCAACACTCTTGGATTCCACTCCTGGCGAAGGAAACCGGGAGACTTTACAAATAAAGGGGGGAGGTGCGGTCAGAGCGGAGTCGCTTGCCGGGGGGGGGGGGGGGAGAGATCCATTCTTGGGTTCTTCTCCAACCCCTACCCCTGTAAGTGGCTTTTTCTTTCATCTGGAGAGGCTTCTGCCTCTGGCCAGGACGAACTCCTGGGTCCTCCCGCCCGCGGATAGCAAGGGTCTCCGCGCAGGGTTCCCAGGACGTGACAGCGAATATAAGCACTGCCTGGGATGGAGCAGAGACGTCTAACCGAGTATACTGCCTCCAACGGCGGACAACCACACCTTGAGGGGGGGGGTCAGGGGAAACCTTGGTCAGAGAAGTTGCCTAAGTTCCTAGATCCCCGTGAGCAGCAGGAGGGGCCGGGGGAAGAGTGTTTAACTTCTCGAAAAGATGTCAGAACTCAAGACGACGACGACGACGACATCATCATCATCATCATCATCATCATCCCTTTAATCTGGAAGCCCTCCCCCCGTTCCTGGTCGTGACTTGGTGTGGTGCGGGGAAAATGCACTCTGCACCTGCTCAACGGCACGTGCATCACTTCCTATTGCTAGCCTAGCCCGGGCGTAAATTCTGACCGAGACTGAGACGAGCTCAAACCTTTCAGGGTTTGCTCCCTTCCTCCTTTCGTGGGGCGTTTGCTCTGGCGCAAGAAGCGGCTTTGGAGAGCCTACTATCAAACCCGGAGGATGAAAGGAGTCAGTAAACAAGTTGTTTGTTTGTTTGTTTGTTTGTTTGTTTTGTTTTGAAAAAACGCCAGGTCAAGATGCTTGGGGGTTGCTTTCTTCTTCAGGAAGCCTGTTCTTTTCAAGTTTGGCACGACTGCCTGCCCGCCTGCCCTGTATAACGCAGCTGGTGCGGCCAGCCAGCATCTATTGAGGGCTGGGGGGGGCTCCTCTTCCACGCCCCCGCCAGCACGGCTCCCGGCTCAAAGAGCCCATTGTCCTCCAGGGCTCGCCCCCTACCTGCGACTCCCTGAGCCTCTCAAGAGCGAAGGAGGAGGGCGATGACAACGCACCCGCCGCTCTCGCAGCAAACACCCAGAGGGATTTCCAGCCCCTAAATTTTAATGCATACATTTTAGGCGCGGATCCGACTGGGGCTCCTACTCTTATGCCTACAGGACCCTAAGGGTTAAATTTCACCAGTGCTTAAATTATGTGTTTAAGCAGGTAAGGCAGGGGCAGGTAAGGCAGGCAGCAAATAGCAAATAGCCTGAGGTGCCAGGAAGGTTGGCCTTGCTTATACTAAGTCAGATCCTTGCTCCATCTAACTCAGTATGTCTGCATTACACTGACCATCTGCAGCTTCTCTAGGGTTTCAGACAAGATCTTTTTTTTCCCAGCCCTATCTGGATTTGAACCTGGGACCCTCTGCATGCCTGGAACTGGAAATTATGCTACCTCTCCAGGGCATTGTAGGAAAAATGCTACCCAGGCCCAATCTTCCAAGGGCCCCAAGGGCTGACGTCAGCAATGAACCCTGCCAGGTTGCTGGGACCATGAGAACATCAGCAGAGCCCTGCTGGATCAGGCCAAAGGTCCCTCTAGTCCAGCTTCCTGTATCTCACAGTGGTCCCACCAGACGCCTCAGGGAGCACACAAGACTACAAGATACCTGTATCCTGTCGCCACTCCCTTGCACCTGGCATACAGAGAGAGCCTACTTCTAAAACCAGGAGGCTGCTTATGGCTTGTCACCTGTGATGGCCCTTCTGTTTCTCTGGTTTTGGTTTGGGGCTTATTTTTGTACTTTGGAAAATGGGGTATGCTGATAGCATAAAAATGAGATGTGATAGAGCAAATCTGAGATCAGATTTGGAATCAGCACCCTGAAATTAGTCTAAAACAGCTGCAAAAGTCCAGGCTAGAAAAAAAAAATTGTAGACCAGTATAAATTTGCTTTTTTTCATTGATTTTATCAAATGCAATATTTGATATCTCAAAAACCTGATGTGAATTACCTTAAAACCATTGGAATACCTTATGCCAGAAAAAGTGTGTTGACCAGTGAAATATTTCTTCACCCAGCGTGGAATTCATCTGTGGAACTTGAATCAAATGCACTCTGCACCTGCTCAGGGGCACTTTTTTAGCTAGCCATCCTTCAGATTGGCCAATCGCACCAGTACGGAAGTAGCCTCTAAAAGGCAAGCAAGCAGAGCTTTCCTCTCAGAACAACTGGTTAACGTTTGACTTTTGTGGATGAATTGGCTGAAATGTTAGTGGATTAATCTGCTGTTTTGAAACAGTTACAAAATTTGCAACCAGAATGCAAACCCTAGCAACAAAAGGCCCGTCATCATCGTCGTGTTCCCTCCCCCTCGACTTTTTTAAGTGCGTGTTAAACCCTAAGATAAAATAGCTGTACAGATGGGGTCCCTCTCCATACGTCACACTAATGTGTCTGATCTGTTTGTCTCAGCCTCTGTGTGACTTGTCATTGTGGGGAACCAACGAGGACTTTCACCAGAGGCGGGATATAGAGCGGGAGGAGACATTGCCAAAATAAATGACTCGCGTAAGCTTTGGGTACATGCACAGCCCGCGTAGGGGAAAGGGAAGGGGTCAGCTGGTCAGCCTACCCTGCCAATGGGCTTTGTACAGGCTCAAGTACAGCATTTGGCTGCACACGCTCAATTACTGATTACCTAGAACAGCAGGTCTGTGTCACGCTCTGAATTGGATGGGGAGGGGGGAGCAAGATCAGGCCAGGGCAGTGGTTCCCAAACGGGGAGGCGTGGCTCCCAGGGGAGTCAAAGAAACCAGCCAGGGGAGCTGGCTAAGATAACAGCCAGGGGAGCCGCGGATAACAGCCAGGGGAGCCGCGGATAACAGCCAGGGGAGCCAGGGAGTGCCATGGAATCCTCTCGGAAAACAGTGCAATGCCAATTGGCAGACATCAACATAATGTCAGGGGGAGCCACGGCCAATGGTCGCCAAGAATCAAGGGAGCTGCAGGTCGGAAAAGTTTGGGAAACACTGGGCCAGGGGGTGGGCAAGGAAGCCTCTGGTCCCACAGCCTGCCTTTTCCCCCATCTCCGCCCAACAAGGAAAAGCAAACATTGAGTCAGGCATGCGGTGAAGACACATGGCAAATGTTCCTCCTAGCAGAGCCGGCCTTAAGAGCTGCGGGACCCAATTGGAAATGTTTTCTTCTTTTTTTCTTTCTTTTTCTTTGTCCTTTGTTTTGTTTTGGTTTTGTTTGTTTGTTTGTTTGTTTGTTTGTTTTGCGGGGTCCCAGGTTCACAGCCAAGGTCTGTAGAATCTTGTAGATCTAAATAAATTGTATGATAGACTTTCTATCTCTATGGTAGAATGGAAAGCAATCAAAGTGTGTGCTTAAAAACTGTGTGTGGGTTAATGGACCAAGTGGATCTAAGCACATTTTATTTATTTTATTTTTCACATTTTTATACTGCCCTTCCTCCAAGCAGCTCAGAGTGGTGTACATATTTCCTCCCCTCCCTTTTGTCCTCACAACAACCCTGTGAGGTAGGTGGGGCTGAGAGATAGTGACTGGCCCAAGGTCAACCAGGAAGCTTCGTGGCTGAGCAGCAGGGATTTGAACCTGGATCTTCCAGGTCTAGGTCCGACTCCCAAACCACTACACCATCAATTTACATTGCATGCATGTAAGCCTACAAGTAAATCAACCTGCTGTTCTCTATAACAACTTGCAATGTGGTGTTTTGTATATGTTGCAATGTGTTGTCGTGTGTATTTGACAAGACTACAGTAGATTACCCTAGTGCGGGGGGCCCTTAGGCGCAGGGCCCAATTGGAAGCAATTGGTTCAACTGGCTTAAAGCCGCCCCTGCCTCCTAGATATTTCTCCAGATAAGTGCAGCAATGGGGCAGACAGTTGGCATCCCGGAGTGGAGGATATAAGAAAGTCAGCCAGAGGCGACTCATCCATGAGGCCAACTGAGTCAGTTGCTTCAGGGAGCAGATGGGGGGGGACAACCACCACCTTTCTCCGCCTGCCTGGATTTGGAAAGGAAGAGGGGGACAGAGCAGAAGAGAAAGGGTAGAGGAGAGAAGAGTGGCGAGCTAGAGTGTCTCTGATGCTGTAGCCCATGCCACCTTCCTCTCCTCCACACTTCCTCTTCTGCTTCATTCCCAGCTTCCTTTTCCGATCCAGCAAGAAGGAGGGCCAGAGGTGGGTCACTACCAGAATCTTGCACACTGCCTCAGATGCTGAGTGGTTTTGTCCAGCTCTGGAGCCAGCATGCACATAAACGCACACAATTGCATTTAGAGCAGGGGTTCTCAACCTTTGGCGGCCCGGGTACCCCCTATCATGGTCCAATTTTCTGAAGTATCCCCTGCTAACTAATTGGATGAATCAATCAATTAATTAATTAGCTAATTAATTGTTAAAAAAAGTTGTAAAACAATTTTAAATGTGAAAAAATGTCTTACTTAACTCTCCCTCTGTGTGTGTGTGTGTGTGTGAGAGAGAGAGAGAGAGAGAGAGAGAGAGAGAGAGAGAGAGTGGGGGGGGTCAGACAAACGGGAGATTGTATTTAAGTTCTAACTAACAAGTAATTAACTACTGATTGATGCTGATAAGGGGCAGGCTCTGGCGTATCCCCTGCCGTTGGTCCGCTTACCCCTAGGGGTACTCGTACCACAGATTGAGAACCCCTGATTTAGAGTATCGGGCTCAGACTGAGGAGATCCAGATTCGAATCCCTCTTTGGCTGTAAGCCTCACTGGATGACCTTGGTTCAGCACGCGTGCTACCTGAGAACCTCAGCAACCCTAGAGACTAATTAGATGCAAAGTGATGTGCATAATTGTCTGGCTCGCTGCTTGCACTTACATGAAACCAGGAGCCACACAGAACCTTGATCCATATTGAGAATGCAGTGTGTTTAACCCTTCAGGGGGTGTTTAACCCTTCTGTGCCTTGGTCCTTCCAAAAATCATCCTCCCAGAGCAGCTACTTAATCTTGAAATTGCCGTTGTAGCAAATGACCCCTTCAGAGTGAAACAGGCACAGGAGGAGGGGGAGGGGGCTAGGGCAAGGAAGTGCAGAGGTGCAGGAGTGCTGCACTAAACAGCCCCTCATGCTGCACACCAGATGTGGCCCTGGCCCTGCACGGAGGCGAGAGACGCTCTAGCCCACCCCTCTCTTCTCCTCCACACTTCCTCTTCTGCTCCCCTCTTTCTTTCTGAACCCCTGGACCTGGAGAAGGAAGGACAGTTGAGGCAGACAGGTAGATGGAGACAAGCCCCACCACCACCACCACCAATCCGCCCCCTAAGGGATCTGCACAGGCAAAGGACTCTTTAACCCCGTCCTCCCCAGTGCTTGCACAGGCAAAGGACTCTTTAACCCCATCCTCCCCAGTGCTTGCACAGGCAAAGGACTCTTTAACCCCGTCCTCCCCAGTGCTTGCACAGGCAAAGGACTCTTTAACCCCGTCCTCCCCAGTGCTTGCACAGGCAAAGTGCAATGTGACGGATGAAGAGAGAGATCTTGGGGTGCTGGTGGACAGGTCGATGAAAGTGTCGACCCAGTGTGCGGCGGCTGTGAAGAAGGCCAATTCCATGCTCGGGATCATTAAAAAGGGGATTGAGAATAAAACGGCCAATATCATTATGCCTTTGTACAAATCGATGGTAAGGCCACATCTGGAGTATTGTGTCCAGTTCTGGTCACCATACCTCAAAAAGGATATAGTTGAATTGGAAAAGGTGCAGAAAAGAGCAACCAGAATGATTTGTGGGCTGGAGCACCTCCCTTACGAGGAAAGGCTACAGCGTCTGGGGCTTTTCAGCCTAGAAAAAAGGCGCCTGAGGGGGGACATGATTGAGACTTATAAAATTATGCATGGGATGGAGAGAGTGGATAGAGGGAAATTCTTCTCCCTCTCGCACAACACCAGAACCAGGGACACGCACTAAAATTGAGTGGAGGGAGAGTTAGAACAGACAAAAGAAAATATTTCTTTACCCAGCGTGTGATTCATCTGTGGAACTCCTTGCCACAGGATGTGGTGATGGCACCTGGCCTAGATGCCTTTAAAAGGGGTTTGGACAAATTCATGGAGGAAAAGACCATCACAGGTTACAAGCCATAAGCAACCTCCTGTGTTTTTTTTGTTTGTTTGTTTTTTTAGAAGTGGGTTTTCTCTGTGCCAGGTGCAAGGGAGTGGCGACTGGACACAGGTATCTTGTTGTCTTGTGTGCTCCCTGAGGCATCTGGTGGGGCCACTGTGTGACGCAGGAAGCTGGACTAGATGGGCTTTTGGCCTGATCCAGCAGGGCTCTTCTTATGTTCTTATGTTCTTATGTAAAGGACTCTTTAACCCCGTCCTCCCCGGTGTGAATAGCACAGCAAAGAGGCTTTGGCAAAGCTCTCCCCTTCCCTTTGCCGCACTGCACACCTCCTTGCTCTGGGAGAGGCAAATTAGATGAAGCCTTGGCGGCAGGGTGTAAGTAGAGAACTGGCAGAGCCTTTGTTGCCTTTTATGCTAGGAGGAGAGGTATAAGAGCCTTGTGCACCTCTCATAGCTCATGTGGGCACATAATTAGCGAGACAGAGACGCACGCTACCGGAGGCCAGATGGGAAGCCCCCAGAGGAGGAGCTACGGTCCGGTGCCCATGAAATTTTTGCAAAAAAAAAACCCCTCAAATCCCAACAACCTTATATTAACTATGCTAATAATTAATAATTTATTAATAATTTATTAATAATAATCCCAAAACATTCACAGAAATGTAACTTTTCATCCCCCCCAGACCCTTACATTACAGTACACACCCTAATAAAAATGGGTCCCCCTATGGGGGGGAGAAAGGTGGAATATAAATTCAATAAATAATTCAATAAAGGGGGGCAACCCCGTGGCAACCCCCCCCCAGAGGCCTGGCACCCAGGGCCCCAGCCCCCCCTTAGCTACGCCACTGGAAGCCCCCAATAGCCAAATTGAAACCCTGGGCTGCCAGCTGCCTTTCTGACTCCAGCTCTTCTAGGTTTGCCTAGGATGGAAAGAATGCATTTTGGAACCTGTCGGGGTATTCAGATACTTCATACAGGAGGGGCCTTTTCAGCAGCTGCCCTTCCGGGATCATGTTTCTGTTTTTTTATCTTCCTAACAAAGCCTGGTTCTTACCTTGTTTTCTTGGCAGCCCATGTCACTCTCTCTTCAAGCATTTTCCGGCTCACTGTCTCCTATTCCACAATACACACACGCACACCCCGATCAAACAAACAAAACACAAAGCTAGTTTCTTGAGTGAATCTGTTCTTTGGAGATGGAAAA
Source organism: Plestiodon gilberti rubricaudatus (assembly GCA_026170595.1). NCBI lineage: Eukaryota > Metazoa > Chordata > Lepidosauria > Squamata > Scincidae > Plestiodon > Plestiodon gilberti. Next base: position 4,159,902 of record JANXHW010000011.1, read on the forward strand.
TAAAAATACCAGACGTTACCATCCAAATGGCACATTGTTTGTTAGATGACGAACCTTGTAAAGGGGAGGTAAATGTGAAGCCGGAACAAGGACAGTGGGAAACATCAACAGAGCAGGGAAAGTGTCTGGTAGAAGAAGGGTTAAGCTTCCCTTGTTCCCTACCTGGCACCTGGCACATCCTTTAGTGGTTCCCAAACTGGGAGGCGTGGTTCCCAGGGGAGCCACGGAAACTGGCCAGGGGAGCCGTGGAGTGCCACGGAATCCTCTCAGAAAACAGTGCAATGCCAATTGGCAGACATCAACATCATGTAATGGGGAGCCGTGGCAAATGGTCGCCAATGGTCGCCAATGGTCAAGGGAACTGCAGGTCAAAAAAGTTTGGGAACCACTGCTTTACGCCAAATGAGTCAATTTGCACATCCCCTACAAGGGGATGGCAGCAAGATGCAGGGCCTTTTCTGCTGTGGCACCATGTCTGAAGAACCAGCTTCCAGAGAATCTGAGAACAACCCCTTCTCTATATGGTTTCCAGTGGGGTTTAAAAACCTTTTTATTTGGCTTGGCTTTCGAGGAGAGAAGAACCTCCTAGGAATCCCTTCTAATTTAACACCTATAGGTCTTGGTTGCTGTTTTATACTAGTTTATATGTATTGCTGTTTTTACACCTTTTAATCTGCTCCATTATCATTTTAATTGGTTTTATTTAATGTTTTTATTCATCATGCGGTTTTGTACTTTTATTGCTGTACACCGCTTGGAGCGTTGAAAAAAGTGCGATAAAAATCTTTAAATAAATTGCTTCGGGTGTTAGATGGCCGGGGGGGGGGGGGGGAGCATCCGTCTGCCTCTCCTCCTCTTCCTGCCAGGGATGTGGATCAATTCTCTGACTCCAAGTCTCAAGTCAAGTCCCAAGTCTCTGGGTCCAAGTCTCAAGTCTCAAGTCTTTGCCCCCAAGTCCCAAGTCTTTGGTTGCGAGTTGCAAGTTCCTATCTCTTTAATGGGGAAAACCTGAATAAAATTCGACTTGTCGTAAAAGGCTCCAAGTCTCAAGTCGAGTCTTTCGAGTCTCTTACAATCTCCGAGTCAAGTCTGAGTCGAGTCATTGACGCGACTTGAGCCAAGTCACGTCCGAGTCGAGTCATTGACGTGACTTGAGTCCAAGTCAAGTCCGAGTCGAGTCATTGACGTGACTTGAGTCCAAGTCAAGTCCGAGTCGAGTCATTGACATGACTTGAGTCCAAGTCAAGTCCGAGTCGAGTCATTGATGTGACTTGAGTCCGACTCGAGTCCGAGTTAATAGACTCAGGTCTACATCACTGCTTCCTGCTCCCTGGATTGAAAAAAGAAGAGAATGGTGTCGAGGAGGAAGTGTGGAGAAGAGAGCAGAGGAGCAGGTCTCCAGTTGTGGTAAGCCACACGCAAGCGTCCTCGGCACAGGGTTGCATGGCTAGAAACGTATCGGTCGGTGAGGGTGCATGTTTCACCAGTCTAATCGTTGCATGAATTCACTTGCCACATCTTTATCTGGCTCCTGGTGTTTAGCCTAAGATGAGCCTCACCCCATGTTGTCATGTGTGCTTGGTCATAATGGGGAGGAGGCAGCACTGTGGCATAAGCAAATGGGGGCCTCTGGGCCAGACATTCAGACCCACAGCCCCTATGTGATGATGCTTTTGCTAGCACTGAGGCGTCCTGTAGGCAGTAAGCCAGCAGAGGTCTTCAGCAGGTAGGTCGGGACCCAGACCTGGGTCACGACCTGACCTCAGGTAGGTCGCAAAAGTGCTACTGCCGCCATTTTGTTTTGCAGTTCAGGCTGCACCGTTTGAAGAGTAGGGGGTCCGAGGTGAGGCAAATCCTTGAGCTTTAGAAGAATTGCTTTGACCAAGCCCCCCCCCTCAATCTTCAGCAGGGCCCCCCTTGGTCTCCCACCCACCTTCCAACACTTCTCTGCGGTCCCTCTTCTCTCCTTTCAAAATTGAGGGCATGTTGTTGCCATGCCTCTCTCTGCCCCTCCTCTCCTTGCAATTGCCTGGAATGAAAGATGGCTCAGATGCTGATTGGCTGCCACCAAGCAGGAAAAGAAGATGAGACAGTAGACCATCTGGCCAGCGCCTGTAGGAAGATCGCCCAAATGGATTATAAAGAATGTCACGATAGAGTTGCAGCTATGGTTCACTGGAAACTTTGCAAACAATACCATTTACCGTCACACCGAAATTCCTGAGATCACAAACCTGAGAACAACCAAGCAAAGATTCTTTGGGAGTTCAGATTACAGGCAGATAAACATCGAGAACACAGATATAACCATAGTTGACAAAAAGGAAAAATCAAGTTTGGATCATGAATATTGCAATCCCAAGTGACTGTAGAATTGAAGATAGCATGCAAAGATCACAAGATTTCAAGACCTGAGAGTAGAACCTGGGTGTCTCTGGGAGAAAAAAGGTCAATATTGTGCCAGTTGTCACTGGAGTGCTTGGACCAGTGCCTAGAAGTCTGAAGAAACACCTCGACATTCTTGGCCTGGAGCAAATTACACCAGCTCAGCTCCAGAAAACAACATTGCTTGGAAAAGCAAGAACCTTATGGCGATATATCTGAAAATTCCCAGGATCTGGGCTAGATAAGAGCATAAGAACATAAGAAGAGCCCTGCTGGAACAGGCCCGAGGCCCATCCAGTCCAGCTTCCTGTATCTCACAGTGGTCCCACCAGATGCTGCAGGGAGCACACAAGACAACAAGATAACCTGTTTCCTGTTGTCACTCCCTTGCACCTGGCACGGATAACCTGCTTCCTGTTGTCACTCCCTTGCACCTGGCACGGATAACCTGTTTCCTGTTGTCACTCCCTTGCACCTGGCACGGATAACCTGCTTCCTGTTGTCACTCCCTTGCACATTGGACAGATAACCTGCTTCCTGTTGTCACTCCCTTGCACCTGGCACAGAGAACCTGCTTCCTGTTGTCACTCCCTTGCACCTGGCACAGAGAACCTGCTTCCTGTTGTCACTCCCTTGCACCTGGCACAGAGAACCTGCTTCCTGTTTTCACTCCCTTGCACCTGGCACAGATAACCTGCTTCCTGTTTTCATTCCCTTGCACCTGGCACAGATAACCTATACAACGTATATAGGATTGTAGCCTTAATGGGGAGCCGTGGCCAGTGGCCCAGTAGATCCAGGGAGCCGCCGGTCAAAAATGTTTAGAAACCAGTGACATAGGCTCTGGGCTGACATCATACAGGATGCAGACAGGCAAGGGACTGGGTGTGAAGGTGTTGGTGTGATGTCATCATCATGGGGCATAATGAAGAGACAGGGCGGGTGAAGCACTAACAGGTCCAGTCTGCCTAGTGGTGTGGTAGACCTGGGCTCTGGAGCTTTTGGTGTCACCCCCCAATGTTGTCACCCGGTGCGGTCTGCACCCTCTAGTGATGCCACTGAGTCTGCCCACTATGTGTGCTGAGTGTGCATCCCGCAATGCCCTGTGTTTCTCAGTGGGCCCTATGACAGATGGGGAATAGAATTCTCCAAAGGTAACTTTTGAACATGACTGGCATAAAGATCTCTGTGTCGTTCTAATGAGCGGATATTCTCCTGTCTCTGTGCACAGATGCACCCTTACAGATGCAAGTTATTTGTTGCCACAGAAGAGCCTAACGTCCTGACTCTCCTTTGGGGGGGTATGACCTCTTCCCCGTGAGAAAATGGTAGGTGGGGTATCTTCTAACATTAACAATTGGGTATACCTGATGTTAAGGCCAGCGGGTGGCGCAGCGGGTTAAACCGCTGAACCATAAGCTGTCGATCGAAAGGTCGGCAGTTCGATTCCCGCGACGGGGTGAGCGCTCGTTGCTTGGCCAGCTCCTGCCAACCTAGCAGTTCCAAAGCATGTCAATGCGGGTAGATAAATAGGTACCGCTTGCGGGAAGGTAAACAGCGCTCCGTGTTCCAGCTGCATGCTACGCGCTGCGGCAAGGAGAGTCATGCCGGCCACATGACCATGGAGGCGTCTTCAGACAACGCTGGCTCTTCGGCTTTGAAATGGGGATGAGCACCACACCCTAGAGTCGGACACGACTGGACTTAATTGTCAGGGGATACCTTTACCTTTACCTATACCTGATGTTAATTAGGTATACCTGTTAAGGGGCCGTGGTTAAGATGCTGAACTACAGACCGGAAGGTCGGTAGGACCGGTTCAAGACCCGAGTGCCGCGTGACGGAGTGAGCTCCTGTCTCCTGTCCCAGCTCCTGCCAACCTAGCAGTTCAAAAGCAAGAAATTGCAAGTAGGTAAATAGGTACTGCTGCGGCGGGAAGGTAACAGCGTTCCGTTAGTCATGCCGGCCACATGACCACGGAAGCGTCTTCGGACAGCGCTGGCTCTTTGGCCTTAGAAACGGAGATGAGCACCGCACCCTAGAGTCAGACACAACTGGCTTTCAAGCAGGGGAGACCTTTACCTATACCTGCTGTTGGTCAGTGTGATGTCATCATTCACGCACAGAGAACATGATGGGCAAAGGCCTATAGATCTGTATAGAGCAGGATTTCTCAAACTGTGGGAAAGCGTTCACACAGACTGTGGCCCCAGCCGGGAATCGATTTTTTTTTCAACAACTTTAAAACGAAATGATGTATAACGAAACAGCTTTAAATGAGGACTTGCTCTGTGTGTGTGTGTGTGTGTGTGTGTGTGTGTTTGTGTGTGTGTGTGTGTGTGTGTGTGTGTGTGTGTGTGTGTGTGCGTGTGTACACATGCAGCAAGCCCTCACTTAAAGTTGTCGATGGGTTCTTCTTGAAAACTGCAACTTTAAGCAAAACAACTTATAATGAAACCAATTTTACCATCGGCTCACTGATAAATGTAAACGTTCCGATGGCATTTTCCCATCAACTTTAAAATAAAATAAATGAAACTACTTTAAGTGAGGACTTGCTGTATCAATCATTTTTATATCCAAAAGTAATTCATTTTCTTCCCATTAGTTTCAGCTCTACAAACATTTGGATACCAGCGACAGCGAGGTCTCCAGCAATGGTCCGCCGGCCAGCGCTATTGAACTCCCCCCTCAAACGATTCCCTCAGCCAATTACTCGCCTCAAACCTTGGAGCAGTTGATGGCTGGGTTGGTGATTCGGGAGAAAGAGGCTCGCAAACCCCAGCTGAACCGTTCCCTGCGTAACAGCATCCCTGCCATCCCAGTGGACCTAGACGTGAGCGACGGGGAGACGAGCGTCTCGGACAGCGGCTCTGACTCTCCAGTCTGTGTGGAACTGCCTCCGCAGCCCTTTATTTACCAGCATACAGTCAGCAATGTGGACGCTGAGGTGGGGCTTACCTCCGGCTTATTGAGGATGTGTGGACACCCCCTCGTGCACGGCCCCTACATCTTCCTTTTCTTGCCCCCCCAGGCCATTACTACTACTACTACTCCTCTTTGTATGCCTCTTTTTAAAAAAGGAAGAACGGGGGCATTGGAAGAGGAAGTATGTGGAGGAGGGAGTACAGTGGTGACACTCTAGGCCACCACTCTATGACTGTGGAGAAGAGAGTAGAGTTGTGAGGTAGAGTGTCGCCACTGTACTCCCTCCTCCATACACTTGTTCCACTCCCCAGGTTCTCCCTTTTAGAAATGGGGGACACAAAGAGAAGGAGGAGGAGTAATGGCCAAGGGAAGGGGGGGAAGGACGTAGGGGTCCTGCACAAGGGAGTCTCAACTCACAACCTCAGGCTTAGAAGGGAGGCTTGGGCCAACCGTGATAGGAGCACAGGTTTTAGTTTGACATCCTCTTTCTCTCCCGTACTCAGATCTCGTGGACTGGCCCACGTACTGGTGAGTTGGTTTCCTTCTATGAGCTGCAACTGCAGGAGGCCAGGCTGACCGGCCAAGGCAAGAATATCCAGTGGTTTTCCTCGCAGTCAGAAGAACATCTGGAGAACTTGGCTCCTGGCACCGAGTACATAATCCGTGTGAGAGGTCTCAACGTGGCAGGCGCTGGGCAGTGGAGTATGCCCTATAGGGTAAATACGTGTGTGTGTGTGTGTGTGTGTGTGTGTGTGTGTGTGTGTGTGTGTGTTGTGTAGCAAGACCTACAAGAATATAGAGATACTTGCTAGAAAGGAGAAAGTGGGGGGCAGAGGGGCATTTGGTGCCTCATCTCAAGCGGGTTCCCCCATTGTTCTGCAGTCTAGTTCCTTTGTACATTTGTTGTGGAAAACATCCATGTCTGACATGCTGGTCCCAACCATGAAGTCTTGCCAGGTCTCCACATTGCTGCTTTGTGTACTGAAAGAAAATATTTCTTTACCTAGCGTGTAATCTGTGGAACTCCTTGCCACAGGATGTGGGGATAGCACCTGGCCTAGATGCCTTTAAAAGGGGATTGGATAAATTCATGGAGGAAAAGACCATCACAGGTGACAAGCCATAAGCAACCTCCTGGTTTTAGTAATAGGGTCTCTCTGAATGCCAGGGGCAAGGGAGTGGCAACAGGATACAGGTCTCTTGTTGTCTCGTGTGCTCCTTGAGGCATCTGATGGGGCTACTGTGAGATACAGGAAGCTGGACTAGATGGGCCTTTGGCCTGATCCAGCAGGGCTCTTCTTATGTTCTTATGCACCACTCCTTCACCCACCCTTCCCTTTCCTCTCTGCAGTTTGCCACGATGCCTGCTATACCAGGCATGCCCTTGGACCCAGCGCCCGTCGTCATTACCGTGAGACGGCACCGGAAGCCTCAGAAGAAGACGGTCTTCCTGCCCGCCTCCTGAGAGAGGCTGCGGGGTGGCAATAAAAGATTGCACCCTCCACTAGGTCCCATCTCGCCTTGCTTTCCCCGCTTTCTCAGAACCTTTTTTGGATGCCTCTGACTCAGCCAGGAGACTTTTCCTGCCTCACTTCCATGCAGGAAAAAAATGTATATGTGCAGACATCACACATATATGTCTATTTTCAGTAGCGGAGTCAGCGATGGGGCAGGGGGGCGGGGGGTCCCCGGGCAGCAGGCAGGGGAAAGTGTGCTGCGGCGGCATTCAAAAAACGGCTGCGTGGCTTCCATGATTGGCCCACCTGCCCGCCCGGTCTCGTAGGAGCTCTATTCTGGAGGAAAATGCCGGAGGGTGTTTCTCGCTGTGATGTGGCGGGGGCGGGGACGCCACTAGCAGGGGCGGAGCTTGTGCTGGTAAGTGCAGGGGGACGCCGGAGAGGCTAGCTACTCCACTGTCTATTTTACTGTGTTGTACCCTCAGATATCCCCTTGGATCAGGGCTTCTCAAACTGTGGGTCGCACCCCACTTGGCGGGTCACGGCCCGATGCCGCCACGGGTCACCACCCACCTGCCCTTGCCTCCGTTTGGCTCCAAATTGGAGCCAAACAGAAGCAACCGGAGACCACATCCAGGTCGCGATTCACCTTCTGCAGTTGTTTCCTCGTCGCGCCAGGCCCGGGACAGCCTCCGGAACTTGGAAGTAACTTCTGGGTCACTTCCGTTTTTGCCAATGCAACTTCCGGTCGCGTCCAGAGACGTTTCGGAGACCTGAGGAGGCTGTCCCGGTGGGTCGCGATGGGGGAGCAGCTGGCGGCGGGTACTTTGAGAACCACTGTCTTATTCCAAGCAGATTGAGAAATGCTGGAATAAGAACCCAAAGTTCCACTATGGGCCTGCATTTGGCCACACATAACATGCCAGGCTTCAAGGCAAAACGTCTCCAGAAACGCTCACCACTTCCTCGTCAACATGGCAGGGAAAGAGACATTTCCCATCGCTGTCTTCATCCCGAGTCTTTTGGCCGGGCACCTGTGCCAAGATGCTAATGGAATGGAATCTGGACCACTCCTCCGTGGTATTGGTGCCAGGAGAGACGTTCTGATGGAAGCAGTCCTCATTAGTCTTCTTGCACTGCAAGGAACGCAGCGGATGCATTAGGTTATCGAAGGGGCAAAGGGGAGGAGTCCGTGTCTGAGTATTAGCAAAACGCTACACTCAACCCTCTGCTGTCAACGCTGCATTGCATTAAAATTTAACCGCAGAGAGAAGGCCAGGGTAGGATTTACAGGGCCTGGCAATCAATCCCAAGTAAGTCCAGGGTCATGTGACTGACTGAAGGTAGTTGATTGGTAGATTCATTGGTAGTTGATTGGCAGATTGGTAGATACAGTAGTTGACTGGTCGAGGGGAGCACTTCCTTCCGCCGTCCTTCACCCTCTCGGTGTATTCAATAAAGAAGGACAGAGTGGAAGAAGTGTGGAGGAGAAAAGAGTGTTGACGCTCTAGCCCACCACTCTCCTTTCCTCTCTTCTCCTCCACCCTTCCCTTTCCACTCCATCTTCTTTTTCGAACCCAGGGAACTGGAGGAAGAGCAGTAGAGGCAGAGGTTGGCATGCCGCTGGGTGAAAGGGAGGTCTTGGTAAGGTTTGGGGCCAGCACTGACGGAACCCCGCCCCTGCCGCTGCCTTACCTGCTCCAGGAGCCGCAACAGGTCCAGCGACAGATGGGGAGCTCCCAAAATGGCCGCCGATGGAGCGCTCCAGGCTCCGTCAGCAGCCATTTTGCAACAGCGGAAGCAAAGCGCTCCGCAGTACAGCCCCCTTTCATTTAGTGGGGCTTCCTTCTGAGTAGACATGCATAGGCTTGTGCTGTGGGCCTGGGGATAAGGTAAGGAAGAGGCAAGAGGTTGGATAGGGGTGATCAAGGCCAGTTCATATTGGACAAGTGGACACAGAGAGAGGGGGAATTCATTCTCCGATCATCTGTCCTGTAGATACAAGATCTTTCTGATTGAAGAGATGCTTCTTGAAAAGGGTGCCAGATAGGATTTAAGACAGGCTTACCAGATCTCCAAACCGGGACAGAGTGCTAGACCTTTAGGAGAAGGAATGTGGGCAGGTGTAGCTTGTTAAACCTTAGAGCACAATCCTAGGCATGTCTGCTCAGAAGCAAGCCCCACTGAACACAATGGGGCTTGCTTCTGAGCAGACATGCCTGGGATTGTGCTCTAAGGTTTAACAAGCTACACCTGCCCACATTCCTTCTCCTAAAGGTCTTAGCACTCTGTCCCGGTTGGAGATCTGGTAAGCCTAATGATTTAAGATAATTTAGAAACACAAAGCAAAACAATGAACCTCATGTAAACCCATCCGAGATATGTAGGCGTCCTCAGAAATAAGTCCCACTGAACTGAAGGGAACAATGTTTACATCTTAACGGACAGGAGTTGACCTTTTTAAGCCAAGAATCATGGCTGCAGAGCTGAAAGGGCACGATCCTGTTCCCGATGGAACTTGCAGGAGCGTCATTGGAAAGACCATCCCCTCCTTCCTGCCTCCCCTACTAACGCTTGTCCAGAACAACCTATGGCATGTGTATTCATAGCCGCATAGCAGTAGCTCAGGAGCATATACAATTACTGAGAATGCTGCGTGTCGGGAAGGGTGTGCTAGATCCCTAGAGAGGTCAAAGGCATTTATCCAGCAAAGTCATATGCATGCAACCATATTCCTCCCAGCCCTTGCGAAAGCAGTACGATGTGCTTTCTGAAGGAAAAAATGTATTTATGTAATATTTGCACCGCAGAGAGGCTAGGTTCAAAGAAGATAGCTGGCCCTTTGCAGTGACTTCCGATTACACTTATGCATTAAAAACAACAACACCCTGATCATCTGGAAAGACCTTTACAAAAGAATGAACAAACGCGACCGCATGTCTTAATGCCATCCTCCCCCCCCCCCCAGGAAACTTGACAAGCAAGGCGTATTGTTGACGCTACAGGTGCTAGCCAGTCAGCACCATCCACAGCTGGCCTTTCTCCAAGTGGAGACCCTCCCAAAAGCTGCAGAATGGGTTTCTTCAGAGGTTCGTTTGGATTGAGCACCATGAGCATTACAAATATGACACCTGTCTTCCGCTTCAGTTCACAGCCGAGTAACAATGTCATGACCCCCGGTACTCTAGGGTGAAGGTCCACATTCCAGATATTTCTTAATGGGAAGAGTGAGTGTTTGCTGATCTATGTAAAGTCACGTGGATTGCACTGGTCTTTTAAAGCAGGCTGCTCACAGCTCATTTGATATTCTGGCTCACGGCTGCAATGTCACGAGTTGCCACAAGATGGTGCCAAAAAACTATACAGAATTAATGTGATGGTAGAAGATACATGAATCTGGGTGCCACCTTGAGTCTGCAGTGGCTCAAGATCCCTTTAGTGCAGTGGTTTCAAACCTTTTCACCCGCAGCTCCCTTAACCTACTGGCCGTTAGCCGCAGCTCCTCATTACGTTACTTTGGCGGGGGCGGGGGGGGGGGAGGTAGGGTAAGCCCAGCCTCGGTAGTACTTCCATTTTTCTCCCTGAAAATAATTGGGATGAATAAAAGTCACAGTATTACTAACTAAATCTAATAAAATATAATTGAAACAGAACAAAATACAGTCAATTCTCGCTACCCCCGGCACTCCGATCCCGTGGATTCACTTATCCGCAGAGAACAAGAGTGTGTAACTCACACGCCCGCCATTCGCGGCCTGTTCTCGGCTATCCGCACCCATTCGCTGCATCCGCACCCATTCTACAGCTCTCTGCAGCTATTCTAAAGGTAGTCAGTTACACTAGTCAGTTACAGCCCCAGAATGCTTTTCAGGACCATTCTACAGAACTCCGCGGCACCCCTGGCAGGGAGAAGTGGCGCAGTTTGAGAACCACTGCTTAAGATTCTGCTTGTCTTGGCTTAACCCTTTCCCTCCAGGCTGCTTTCTTGCTGAAAATCCCCCCACCCTGGCTTCTTCTCGCCTCAGTAGCTGCCATCTTCAGCAAACATTAGTGTGAGAGGGCAGGAATTTTCAGTGTGAAAATTGTGCTGGGGGAAAAGGTTTAAGCCCCCTCACCCAAGTCCCAGTGTGGACTGTTAGCCCCCTGCAGCTTTGTTTCTTGCAACAAAAAGACGCAAATATGCCCTTAAAGCAACAACTAGCTTGGCCCTTGGTCTAAACCCTAAACTACTCCACAAGGTTGTTGCATGTCCTACGTAAGCCACTGTGAACAGGTTGGACGAAGGTTAGGGTTGAGATGCAAATTCGAGAGAGAAATAAACACAAACAATATAACTTAAACCAAAATGGCTTTATATACCAATTCAGCAAAGCTGCCGGTGGAGTCAGGCATTGTTCAATCTGAGTCAGTTTGACCTGCTCTGACTGGTAGCAGCTTTCCAAGATTCCAGGCAAAGGTTTTTCTCAGGCTCAGCCCCATTAAGAGAAATCTTTTCAACGGGTGGCTGCACCCACTGAAAAGCTCCTGCGTGCAAAGAATGGGCTCTACCACTGAATTAGCAGTAAATTCCTCTTATATTCCCTGCAGCACATGACCTGGTGGGAAAGGACGTCTGGATACCACACCACTGAGGTTAACTAGACAACTGCTGTGTTAAAAAATCCCTTCGCAAAAAGGCACGAATGTGGGATGAACTAGCCACAGTAGCTCCTTGGAGCAAAATGCCTATTCCTTGTTTTCCAAAACATAGGATGGGCATCAGGGGTGGGCATCGTGGGGCAGCCACCCAGAGCCTTCAGAAAGGTCCACTGCTAACGCCTTTTTGTGTGCATAGCCACATGTTGTGTGGTGATGAAATCGACTCCCTCGGGGAGGAAGGACAGTTTGCCAAGGGGTCCCAGAACCTTGGAACTTGAAAGCCACGTTCCATTATCCCTTAAGAACATCAGAAGAGCCCTGCTGGATCAAGCCAAAAAGGCACATCTAGTCCAGCTTCCACCAGATGCCTCAGGGAGCACACAAGACAACAAGAGACCTGTATCCTGCTGCCACTCCCCTGCACCTGGCATTCAGAGAGATCCTATTACTAAAACCAGGAGGTTGCTTATCCCCATTATGGCTTGTAACCTGTGATGGAGATTTCCTCCATGAATCTATCCAATCGCCTTTTAAAGACATCCAGGCCAGGTGCCATAGCCACATCCTGTGGCAAGGAGTTCCACAGATGAATTACATGCTGGGTAAAGAAATATCCCTTCCCAAGCCCTACCTGCTCCCCCGTCCTGTGCTGCTTTTGCACATGTATAAATCACTGCTTCCCACAGGAATGACTCACTCCCAGCCGAACGGGTGAAATCCAATCATCTTTATTTATGAACAAACCCTAGTCTAGTGTGATGGGGGCTGCTCCTTGGGATCAGCCCCAGGGTCTGAGGAGAGGGCAGGGCACCGTGTCCTCCGAAGAGCCAACATGGCCTGTCTACGTGGTACTGGATCAGGAAGGGAAACATTTGAGGCGGGGACAGGTACAGAGGAGCAGTGGAAGGAATCCATAAGTACCAAGTACAGGGGCAAAGACCAGGAAGCAAATTTGAGCAGACGCGACAAAGGGCGCAACGTCAACGAACATCAGGGCTGCGGAGCGGGAGGGGTCCTCCAATCCGATTTCAGTTCAGGGGTGTCTTCCCGTTGGTAAGTGATCTTAGACAAACCCTCTGGCAAGGAGACAGTCTGGAGCACAAATCGAACATGGAATTGCTGCTGGTTCCTGTTGGGATATCCCTCTGTTGTGCTACGGTTCCTGTCCTCGCAAGGGATTTTCAACCCACCAGGGTGTGGCGACATTGAAAGTTAGCAAATCCCACCCTGGCGCCCCATCTGTGGGCCAAGCCTTAGCGACGGTTCGACGGCAGTCATCTTGAATGCCTCTCTCCACGCCCTTCCGTTACTCTCCGACTCTGAGGCCAACCTCACAACGTGTAGGGGAGGAAGGATGCGGGGGAGGGGGAGGAAAGGGAGGGCAGATAACTCCAACAGCGCTGGGGGGGGGGGCTCCTCTCCTCAGACCCGTAGAAAGTGCTGGTAGCGAAGTAACCGAAACAACTCGAAGCGCAAGAAATGTGCAAAAAATCTGGAAGCGCAAGTGCAGTAAAAGGAAAGAGGGGCCTCAGGGCCCGCGGCAAGGAGGCCCAAGCTTTGCGTCGCAGGAGCAAGCAGCCGTGCCGCCTTCCCATCATGCATTGCGGCAGGGGCAACTCTCGCCAAGGGTTGTGCCACGAATGGGCCGTGCCTGCCGCGACGAACCACCCTGCCCTTCGAAACGCACGTGTCTGTCCCTGGATGGGCGCTGGCTTGGATGCAGAGCTGTTATTCAAAATAGCATGCTTTGTTAAGGAAAAGGCCGTGCAGTGGAGGGGGGGCAGGTGGCGGGGGGGGGGGCTGCTTGGCTCCAGCTCGGCTCTTCTCAGGGGCTGCTGATGCCTCTGCTGAGTCACTCTCCCTCTCCTCCGCTTCTCCTCGAAGCCTCATTCCTGGAACAATGTTAATGAACACAGTGTTAGATAACCACTGCAGAAAGATAACCTGAAATTAGGCGGACAGGCTCTCTGGCACAGAGAGGTTTCCAACGTCTTTCACAATAGGGAAAGACTCGACAGGTCCCCGTATCTCCTGACGTTGTACCACTGTTTCCAGAGAAGCTGCACCTGCTGAACCTTCCGCTACAGGTAGCTATTAAAGGCATAGGAGCTTCCTCCTGAGAGTCAATTGGATTGCCCTCCTCCAGGCCCCAGCGATCCCTCTCTCCTCAGAATACTTGTCATAGCAGGAACCGAGGTTCTCCCCCTTCAACCTGGGTCAAAAGGAAGCTAACTCCACACATCTCTGCTATTTGCCTGCCAGAGCATCTATCACAGCCACGTTCAACCTTTTTCATCACACAGCACATTGACAAGGCGCTAAAATGGTCAAGGCACACCATCAGGTGTTTGACAACTGGCAAGGCACTGCCATCGAGGGGCTCACATCCTCCAACGGCCCTACTAATCAATGACGCTCCCCCAAACTCCTGCACCACACTTGCAGATCATTCGCAGCACAGCAATGCGCCACGGCACACTGGTTGAAAATCACGGATCTTTCTGGTGGCAGCCCTTTCTCTCTTTTTCTTCCTTCAGATCCTTCCACAAAACACACCTTTCCAGTATGCATGCAACTTAACCCCTTAGCCCAGTGGTTCCCAAACTGGGAGACGTGGCTCCCAGGGGAGCCGCGGATACCAGCCAGGGGAGCCGGAGTGCCACGGAATCCTCTCGGAAAACAGTGCAATGCCAATTGACAGGCATCAACATCATGTGATGGGGAGCCGCGGCCAATGGTCGCCAATGGTCAAGGGAGCCGCATGTCAAAAAAGTTTGGAAAATACCGCCTTAGCTTTTATCCCCAACTGAAACAACATCTAAGTACATGTAACTACATCCAAGATTAACCTCCGACTCTCTCATCCTTCCCTTCTCACCCTTGTCTCTTCCTCCCTTATTTTGACTGTAAGCCTCTCAGGGCAGAGACCTGTCTGTTGTTTACATTACTCATTAAAGAACCACATATGCCAGTGGAGCAATAATAAAAAGAATAATAATAAATTACCTGCCATCCAGGAATCCCTGTGCCTGCTGACGGCCCTGCACGGGCTACTCTGCCACCTGTACCCCTGTACAGTTTTCTTTACTTTCCGACGTGATGGCCAAGTACTCCGAGCTGTCGGGACACAGACAGAAGCAGGTAGGGGTGAGATCCTGCCCTGTTCCAAGTCCAGGCTTGTGGACCACATCGCAGCTGCCAACCCCACTTGAATGAGAATGTCCCAAGGCCGCTTCACCCAGGACGTTTTCTCAGGGTATGCCCGAGATAGTGCACCGCCAACGTCATGTGTGAATGCAGCCAACAGGTGTGGGCCGCAACGCTTGTGAGCACCCAGGTGATGCGCCACAGGGGGAGTAATGCTTGATTGCTGCTCTGTCTTGAACAGGTTATTTGGGGACTCCTGGGGGGGGGGGCTTAACCCAGTGGCGGAACCCGGGGTTTGAACAAGGGTTCAGTCCCCAAAAATGCCCCTGCCCAAACCCCAAGAGAGACACCAACAACCAAGCCAGATGGGGGGGGGGTTCCCCAAAAAAAATGAACCTGGGTTTGTCACCCTGTAATGTGTGAATCCACCATGAATCACAATAGAATCACAGGAAGTTCCCTTGACATAAGAACATAAGAAGAGCCCTGCTGGATCAGGCCAAAGGCCCATCTAGTCCAGCTTCCTGTATCACACAATGGCCCCACCAGATGCCTCAGGGAGCACAAGACAACAAGATAGCTGTATCCTGTCGCCACTCCCTTGCACCTGGCACAGAGAAAACCTACTCCTACAACCAGGAGGTTGCTTATCCCCATCATGGCTTGTAAGGTGTGATGGACTTTTCCTCCATCAATCTGTCCAATCCCCTTTTAAAGGCATCCAGGCCAGGTGCCATCACCACCTTCTGTGGCAAGGAGTTCCACAAACCAATTACACGCTGGGTAAAGAAATATTTTTTTTCACATTTCTATACCGCCCTTCCTCCAAGGAGCTCAGAGTGGTGTACATATTTCCTCCCCTCCTTTTTGTCCTCACAACAACCCTGTGAGGTAGGTGGGGCTAAGAGATAGTGACTGGCCCAAGGTCACCCAGGAAGCTTCGTGGCTGAGCGAGGATTTGAACCTGGATCTTCCAGGTCTAAGTCCGACTCCCAAACCACTACACCATCCTGGCTCCCTGCCCCCCCAACTCCACAACCCCTAGTGTCCTCCACTGCCTAGCCTAGCACCCCACACCTCCCCTACCCCTGCTTCTTACGCATTCTCCTGAGCTGCTGCCTCCGTGGCGGCGGCGATCTTTTTGTAGCAATAAACCATCTCCGCCACCAGCCAGATGGTCAGGACGACGATGAGAACGTACATCATGATCTCCGAGACGATGGACGCCATGTCCCGGTTTTCTGGGAAAGGAAAGACAGGAAGGAGCATGGGAAAGCAAGCATCTTGAGCTGTGTTCACCGTGGCCCTTTCTCGGCTGGGACAGCAGCAGGTTTGAGTCATGCTGTTCCCTTTCAGAAACAAACACTCCCACCAGGCTACGATACAGCCGAATGATGATGAGAGGACTGTGCGCATTAATGGGCAACTGGGCGCAACATCCATTCCTATTGCAAGACAATGTGGGCAGCATATAGGGTTCCTTTCCCCCCTTGCCCTCCCCCCACAACCAAGTGAAGCAGAACAGGCTCGGAAACAGAGTGACACTGGCACAAGGCCAACCAGTGGATGTCATAGTAGCTCAGTGAGGATTCGAATCCAAGCCTCCCCAGAATGAGTCCGGCACATCAACCAAGACACCGCTTTGGAGCTCTCGTTGTATGCATCGGGAGCACAACTTGAGTCACGTTCACCTACTGGGTTCCAAGAAAGGGGTTTTTGCCTGCTCGAAGCAGAGCTCTGAAGAGATGGGGGGGGGGGGTTCGTAAAGGGGAGGGCAGGGGACAGGAAGAGAGGCATTGTTTGGGGAGGGGGTTCCTTGCTGGTGGTGTTGCTTTGGGAGTTGTAGCACCAGCCACCTGTGTGCTTGCTTCTGTACCTCGCAGTGTCTGCTCAGTAGGGAAACTTGTAAATAGAGGATTACTCATTCTGTGAAGATTATTACAAAAGAGCACCATAAGCATCTGCTTGCTCTCTCTCTCTCTCTCTCTCTCTCTCTCTCCTTCCCCCCCCCCCAAGAATACTTGCCCTGAATTGTTCACAGCATTGGAAAGAAGGATCTAGGCCCAGGTTATCATCACCTTTTTCTCTGCACCCCACCATCCAAACATTTAGCAAACAAGAGATTTTTTTCATTTTCTGTTTTTCCCCCTCATAAGCAGTGAGAAAATCTTCCAAGAGGACCAGCTCCACATGGATTCCTGCACAGTTCAGTATTTACAAAATAGGCCTGTGGCACCTTCCGATTTCTCGCTATCCAAACAAACGTCCAAACAAAGGAAGGGAACGCAGAGAGAATGAAAACAACCCGTTTTTTAAACAGCAATCGACTAAAGGAGCCGTCAGATGAGGCTGGGGAAGGTCTGTGAAAGGAAGAACGTTCTTGGCCTAGACCAAAACGTCAGCTGGGAGAGTGCCAGCCAAAATTCTGGTGGCTCTGGTTGCGCTTACCCTTGGCTACCACCGAGAGGTGGATGGTCTTGTTGACCATCACATTTTTGGAAAAGTCCCAGTCGAAATGCAGCGTGCGGTTGACCTTGCAGATGTACTCGCCCGCATGCTCGTACGACACGTTCAGCAGGAAGATGGAGACGTCTTGCAAATCGGTCCCATGCTTCGTGCCGTTCCAAACCACCTTGCCCTCAAAACGGCTGTCCAACACCTTGAGGTATTCTTCCTCGTCGTAGCGAACGATCTAGAGGAGAGAGACGGAGTCAGACCTGGAAGAAACTAAACCCCCTCCTGCTCAGGAATGCAAGGACAATAGTTTGGGACAAAGATGAGGCACCCACTGTAGGTTGCACATTTGGGGCATCATTAAAGGGATACAGGTATCTTGGATACAGGTCTCTCGTCCTGTGTGCTCCCTGACGCACCTGGTGGGGCCGCTGTGAGATACAGGAAGCTGGACTAGAGGGGCCTTTGGCCTGATCCAGCAGGGCTCTTTGGATGTTCTTAAAGGTAGTGGGACTGGGGCACCATCTGCCAGGAAGTTCTTCTGCACAAGCCCCTTGGCCACGAGCAGGAACTATGCCTCCTGTCTATTGAGCTGGCATAGCTTGGTGGGAAAGATGCCGATAATTCAAAGAAGTAACCTTTCCCTTTCCCTTCCAAAGCCTCCCGTTCTGCCCTGTACCACTGACTGCACCAGTGAAGGAGAAGGATAGGATTGGGCTGTTAATCATGTAAGTCACTTTTAAAATGTGATTTTTAAGTTTTGCATGTGTGCATTTGTTTTTGTAAGCCGCCTTGGGTCCCTTAGGGACCTAAAGATCAGTCTTTAGAGGTGGCCAACCAGCGGGTCGTAGGCCGGGGCTGCCGTCTCTCTTCACAGTTGCCGGGTGCTTCCACGCTTTGCGTGCATTGTCTTGATAACCCAGTAAGGTGGGTTGAACGTTATTGTCCCCATATTGCAGATGGGGAACACTGAGGTGGAGAGGCTTTTGTTTTGTTTATTGGAAAGGCGGGGCAAAAATACTGCAAGTAAATAAATAAATAAATGAAACAGCCTCTCCACCTCAGTCTTCCCCATCTGCAATATGGGGACAATAACGTTCAACCCACCTTACTGGGTTATCAAGACAATGCACGCAAAGCTTGGAAGCACCCGGCAACTGTGAAGAGAGACGGCGGCTCCGGCCTACGACCCACTGGTTGGCCACCCCTAAAGACTGATCTTTGGCTACCGGATCAGGACCCACAAATGGGTCACATCCATGTTTCAGCTGGGTGGCAGCAGGACAGCAGGACTGCCCTTGCTTGCTTTTTCTTGCTCAACATTAAAACACACACACACACACACACACACACACACACACACACACACACGTTATCAGATGCAAAGGAAGTTGAACCCTCTTGTGCCTTAGCTATGCAGCTTTTCCCACCCACCCTCATGTGGCAAGCTGCCCCCCTCCATGAAATTCCTTCTTCTCTTCAACTGAGAGAATAGGAGCTGCTCTGCACTCGAGTCGCCCCAGAGAGAAAAGTGGAACAGATGCCATCATAGTTTAAACTGGATCCCATGTTGCACGTCAGAATTAACACAGGTCCTGAGTCCAGAACTGAGCTTGCCCGATCCTTTCCCCCTCACCCCCCTACTTGGTTTCAACAGCCTAATTTAGAAAGGAAAAAAATGGGGGGGGGGGTTGTCGTTGCTATTCCTAAATTGGGAAACAGAAACTCCAGTCGACTGACTGCAAATCATCCCACAATCGGCTGCTGTTGTATCTTCTGTAACGCCCTTCAGTCCGTTGCACTTTGGTGGGAGGCATTGTCACAGTTCTGCTGCCACACACACAATGACAGTTCTATGCACCTCCTTTGCCGAAGAGGCGACCTACACAGGTGCTTCGAAAGCGGTTAATCATTGATGCCATTCGTAAAAATAGCCTCCGGAACAGCTCACTGGAACACCGAGTACCTGGGAATGCCGGCAGCCTACAAGGCCGTTGTAAAGGGTGGCAGCTATGCAAATACAGTCATGCAAAGCCCTTGGAAAACTGAGCTGGTTTTGTCCAATGCATCACATGGATTTAAGCATGCATGCTGTAAGAAGATAGAACATGCATTCTGTGCGTGTACTGTACACACACACACACACACACACACACACACACACACACACACACACACACACGTTTACGTTAGAGTGGTGAGCTGTTCCCCTTTCTTATTTGGCATGCATAATATAAAATGTAAATATTTAAAATAAAAATACATTATGTATAATAAAATACAGAGAGAGAGAGAGAGAGAGAGAGAGAGAGAGAGAGTACACACACACCCATGTGTGATATGTTTGGAGAATTTGTGATATGTTTGGAGATACCATTCCCGGTATCCATGGGGAGGGGAGGATCCAGGGAACATACCGTGTGTGCGCGCACACACACACACACACACACACACACACACACACACACACACACACACACACACACAGTATGACCCCCATATCCGCAGGAGATAGGTTCCTGGGGGCCCCTGCGGATACTGGGAATCCGCACATAAGGGCCCCCATATATATATTTTATTTATTTATTTATTTATTTATTTTAGGAATTTGTAGCCCGCCTTTCTCCCGAGGGCACTCAAGGCGGCTTACAGCATATTAAAATACATAAAACACATTAAAACAATTTAAAAACACATTAAAATAATTAAAACACTTAAGTTAAAAATAAACAACCCCAGTGGGTCACCAGCATTTACATATATTAAAACCAATTGTTAAAAGGTCATATCATATATGATATGTCATATTTATATAAGATATGCTTATCTTATTTTATACTTAACATATTTTTATTTTAAAAAAATTACATTGTATATTATGCCTGCCAAGTGAGAAAGGGGAACAGGCTGCCACCTGCCCCCCGCCTCTCCTCCCAGCCCCACGTCCCCCCTTGGCCCCGGCCCACACCTTGACATGCTGCTCGTCCACCCCATCTTGCTTGAAGTACCATTCCGCAAAGGCGTCGGCGTTCGTCTCGCTGCGTTTCTTGCACGAGATGCAGAGCAACTTGAAGTGGTTGTTGACCTCTGCTTCGGTGAGCGAGTCCACCTCCACGCAGCCACCGTGGCACTGCGTCACTGGGAGAGGAGGAGAGAGGGACCGAGATGACCTCAGGAAGACGAGAACAACGAGAAAAATGCCTCACCGGTGATCTGTTTCTGCACTGCTTGCCTGGACCTACTTGTCCAGTAAAAAGGTAAAGGTGACCCCTGACAATTACGTCCAGCCGTGTCCGACTCTAGGCTGTGGTGCTCATCCCCATTTCAAAGCCGAAGAGCCAGCGTTGTCCAAAGACGCCTCCGTGGTCATGTGGCCGGCATGACTCTCCTTGCCGCAGCGCATAGCATGCGGCTGGAACACGGAGCGCTGTTTACCTTCTGTTTACCTGTTTACCAAGCGGTACCTATTTATCTACTCACATTAACATGCTTTGGAACTGCTAGGTTGGCAGGAGCTGGCCAAGCAACGAGAGCTCACCCCGTCGCGGATTCGAACTGCCGACCTTTCGATCGACAGCTCATGGTTCAGCGGTTTAAGTGATGCTAAAACAAATGGAACCAAGAGAATTTCTTGCTCAGGTTCTCAAAACTTCAAGGACTGATTCTCAGAGATGGCTCAAGTGGAATTTCAAATGGGATGCTATTTTTTTTTTTTACGTTTTGTGTGAATTTGGATGCCAGTCCTAAGAGGAATACCATTACAGGTTGTCATGAAGACTGAGGTTGGAGTGTTATGAGGGCCCAAAGAAGGACTAAAGGTAAAGGTGACCCCTGACAATTAAGTCCAGTCGTGTCCGACTCTAGGGTGTGGTGCTCATCTCCATTTCAAAGCTGAAGAGCCAGCGTTGTCTGAAGACGCCTCCGTGGTCATGTGGCCGGCATGACTCTCCTTGCTGCAGCGCATAGCATGCGGCTGGAACACGGAGCGCTGTTTACCTTCCCGCAAGCGGTACCTATTTATCTACTCGCATTAACATGCTTTGGAACTGCTAGGTTGGTAGGAGCTGGCCAAGCAACGAGAGCTCACCCCGTCACGGATTCGAACTGCCGACCTTTCGATCGACAGCTTATGGTTCAGCGGTTTAACCCACTGCGCCACCCAGTGGAGGCAACCAATTTTTTTTAAACTGTCATCCCTGGCAGAGCTCCTGTGCCTTTCACAGCCATAAGACAGGCAGAAATTCAACAGGCACAGCATTTCCCAGTAGGACAGGAAGGGGAGTCTCACCCGTTTCCATTTCTTCCTTTCATTCTCCCATTAAAACCACAGGAGGGGGGAAAAAGAAAAGGCTGTCGGTGTCAAGACAGAGAAAATGCAGCTGTCTCTGGGTGGAGCTAAGGGAGGTTTTAAAGCGTGACGTTACAGGAGCCAGGGACAGAGAACCTCAAAGGATGGGAGAAACTAGAAACAGGGGGAAATGCATGCTCTCCCCCCTCCCTTCATTGGCTCACAATTCCAGGGAAAGCCCTGGATTCCCCCTTCCCACAAGGTGCTGGCGGCTGCCAATAAACATTGCACGGCGAGGTCCTCAAGTTCAGCTTCTGACTAATGCAGCCGCAACACGAGTTGCCAGCTCCCACCAGCTCGTCAACCCCGCCATCACCCCTCGTGCTTGCCTGTGGTCGGCTGGAGGAGAGGAGCATGGGTACAGAAGTGTCCCCAGAATGCCTTGGGAAGGGTGGAAGAGTGAGGCAGGCTCGGTTGGAGAGGATCCACCAGCACAGGTCAGTTATACAAAGTAATATGCAGAGGGGTATATCCGCGGATCTGGTATCCGCAGATTTACTTATCTGCAGATCATGGATCTGTGCTCCACGCCCATTACGCAGGGGGCATGGGGATAGTGTTCGCTCTTTTCCACGGTTTCAAGTAACCGCAGAAAGAGCAGGAACCTATCTCTCGCGGATAATAATATGCACATATGTACACAAGTCTAAGTATTTTCACAATAGGAGAGAAATATTTGTAGCTGAGAGGACGCAACCCAGCCCAGCATCCCGCAGGAGGAAGATGTGCTGTAGGCGGGGGGGGGGGGAAACAAGAGAAAGAAATTGCGTCACTAGGCTAGTCAAAAGGAGCCAGATGCAATCTGTGAGCTGTCATTTGAGGAGACCTGTGTTACGACAAAGCTCCAACCGAGAAGTACTACACATTTCACGATTGCCGGCCATTTACATTGCAGTGCTGTGGCTTTTCTCGGAACCCAGGAGCCAGAACCCAATAATGAAAGCATGCCCTCTAGAAAACATTTGTGCAAATGTCGATCAGTTCTATACATGAAAAGGTATCATATTATGGGTTTGTTTTTTTTAAACCCACCTTAGATTTCAAAACGGTGAATCAGCTGTTGCTCACACTGAAATCGCTGCAACCCATTCTGTGCCCATTAAAGATAATGAATTTTAAAAAGACAAAGATTGAGCAAACACACTGTACGTTAAATCAGATGTATAAATAATGCTGATACTTCAGGATGTCTATTAAGGAGGGTGCGGGAGAAGGAAAGAGCAGCCAAACACTGCCAGGGAGAGAATAATCTTCAGGAAGATCTGTAACACCCGGACACGCTAAGGTCAGTTGCAATCCTATGCACACTCGCCTGTGCGCTAAACACGACGGGACTTAATTCTGGGTAGACATGGGAAGGATTGCACTGTACTGTAACTCGCAGGTTTGTAAGTGCCACTGACATGGGTTCGAATCCTCATTCCATCCCAAAGGGGGAGAGATCCACATTTCCCTACCCTTTCAACCTATTGAGAGTGAAAAAGGGGGCCAGTAATCTGTGTTAGATGATCTAAATCACGTGTGGTTCACCATCATGCAAAATACACAAGGGGACAACGGCACCCATCACAAAATGCTTGCTGGACCATCCCAGTGTTTATATAAGGCTGTTAACTGTACTGTACACAGTTTTTCCTATCTATTATCTTGTTGCAATTCGTACGACAGCTCTATAAGGTTGGTCAGTATTATTATCCCTGTATTGCAGAGGGGGGCGATGAGGTTGTGTGGTTTGTTGAAGCTCACCTAATGAACTTCTTCATACTATAGGGAGGGGGCTTTCCAAACAGCCCAACCCAAGGCCCAAATCAATCCAGTCTAATCCATGGCCCAAGTAGACAAGACAGAGAGAGAGAGAGAGAGAGAGAGAGAGAGAGAGAGAGGGAGAGAGAGAGAGGGAGAGAAATACGTATAAACTCTCTCTCTCTCTCTCTCTCTCTCTCTCTCACACACACACACACACACACACACACACACACACACACACACACACACACACCCTTGCTAGAAACTCCAGGGAACTACTAACTACCACTGTAGACAACATGGAACTAGACAGACTGACGGGCTAAGTGTTAAAACCATTTCTTACTGCAGAGGCACAATTTGAACTCACCACCTCCCAAATTAAAGCGCAGCGTCTCTCAGTCCCACAACTCCATCACCCCGTTCTCCTCCTGCCAAGGCAGTTCATCAGCCCTCTCTGTGTCCTTCTAGGCCGACCACATCCACACTCCGTCTACTGCATTTTCGCATCTATTGTTGGAGATATGATGATCTCCCAGGCTGACCCAGACTCTCTGTGCCCCCCCCGTGCCCCCCCCCCAGGAGTCCTGCCTCTTACTTCAAGGCTGGGAGGGACGTCGCTGTTGGGTGGGCAGCAAAGTGTGATCAACGGATGGGGGCTGCCTTGGCAAGCCTAGCTGCGCATACGTGGGCGAGAATAATTGAGAGAGGGGGAGTGTGTATGACAGGGAACTGGCACGCAGCAGAGATTGTGTGTTTGCTGTGTGTGACCGTAAAGTGTGTCAATGTGTGTGGGTGGCAGAAGAGTTCCTTGCCTAGCAGATCCTGCTCTTCCCTTCCCTCATTTTGTGTGCATCAGCAATGACCACCTCCCACACACACACACACACACACAAACACACACAGGCCTGACGGACAGGACTTTGCTAACCTCAGCGCATCGGACATTCAGAGAAGCAGCAGCAGCAATTCTGCAAAGCCTCCAGCCTTGGCAGATGATATATCCTGAGCAGAAACACGCGGGCGATTGTGTCAGAGGCCAATCACTGGGGACTGGATGCCACAAAACCCCCAAATTTGTCTCCATTTCCCCCCCCCCCGAAAAAAAACCTACCAGGCAGAGGGCTCAATCCACATGATCAGCAAGAAAAAAAAGAACTGGGATCCATTAAAGGGGAGGCAATGCTACGATATTGTAGTCTTTGTCTTCCCTGAATTGATGGACACAGAGGAGAGGGCATATACTGAAACAGAAATCAAAAGAAGTGGTGTAGCTAGCCTCGCCCGGGGGGGGGGGGGTCGACACCCACGTGACACCCCTGTGATGTCACAAGCCCCGCCCCTCCGGCGGGTTTTCCAGCAGAAAAATGCCCCCAGCATTTTTTTTTGCTGGAAAACAGCCACTAGGGGCCTGGGCGGACGGGGGGAGACTCCTTTTCCCCACAATGTGCCGAGAAAGCACCAAAAAGTGCTTTTTTCGCGGCTTGTGCACACCCCCGTGCCGCCCGGGGGCAATCCACCCCCGCCCCCCCCATTGCTACACTACTGATCAAAAGCACATAGCTGGAGCCCAAGCGTACAAAGATTGGAGGATTTCTTTTGGCTTCCTTGGGATTATTTTGTATGCATTTTTTTAAAAGCGGCAGAATTAGAGATTTCAGCACACAAATCTGGGCTCTGAAGAGGCAAAGGTAGGGTGGCGGGTTTGGGAAGGATCCTGCACGCGGGCAGTTGTCAAGCTTGGGGAACGGCTGGAGATGGAAAGTACCTTCCCAAGCATGGCAATTTGGCCCCAGCACTCGAGCAAGAGCCCTGAAAATTTAATGATCTGAAATGGGCTGACCATTAGGTTTAAGTAGCGTAAAAAAAAAACCAACAACAGCCAATCCCCAGATGGAGGCTAAGGTACTTGTACATCTTATTATAAAGGCAGCTGTAGAGGGACCCTCAGAAAGGCCCACTGAGGATCCCCAAGATCTCTTCTGCGTGTCCGTCATTTTGGCATGATGGTGATGGAGACCCCATCCCCCCCCCCCCAGGTAGGAGGCAGTCCATGGAGGACACTGCAGTTTGCAGAGGAACCCAGAGACCCAGAACTGGGATATAGCCAGCTATTCACAGCAGGATCTGAGGCATAAGAACCTCAGAAGAGCCCTGCTGGATCAGGCCAAAGGCCCATCATCTAGTCCAGCTTCCTGTATCACACAGTGGCCCCACCAGATGCCTCAGGGAGCACACAGCCAACAAGATAACCTGTTTCCTGCTGTCACTCCCTTGCACCTGGCATTCAGAGAAAACCTACTCCTCCAACCAGGAGGTTGCTTATGGCTTGCAACCTGTGATGGACCTTTCCTCCATAAATCTGTCCAACCCCCTTTTAAAGGCATCTAGGCCTTCAGGTGCCATCCCCACGTCCTGTGGCAAGGAGTTCCACAGATTAATCCCACGCTGGGTGAAGAAATATTTTCTTTTGCCGGTTCTAACTCTCCCTCTACTCAATTTCTACTCCCTCTACTCAAGCTGGTGCGCCAGCTGCAGCCGTACTTGAGTCGATCGGACCTGACCACGGTGGTCCACGCCTTAGTGACTTCAAGACTGGATTACTGCAACGCGCTCTACGTGGGGCTGCCCTTGAAGACGGTTCGGAAGCTGCAATTAGTGCAGAATGCGGCGGCCCGGGTGGTCACTGGAGCTAGGCGGTTTGACTCTGTTGAATCGCTGCTTCAGCGGCTTCACTGGCTGCCCATTCGTTTCCGAGCCCAATTCAAGGTGCTGGTAATGACCTTTAAAACCCTTCACGGTTCAGGCCCAGGATATCTGAGGGACCGCATTCTCCCATACATTCCGGCCCACACTCTTAGCTCATCTGAGGGGGCTCTCCTGCGGGTACCACCTCTATCGCAAGTTAGGGGAGTGGCAACACGTGGGCGAGCCTTCTCTGCTGTGGCGCCACAACTGTGGAACTCCCTGCCAGGGGATCTGAGAACGACCCCCTCCCTCATGACTTTTCGGCAAGGACTCAAAACGTTTTTGTTTCATCTAGTGTTTGAATGATGGGTTGTGGTCTGCCTCTTGTGTCTCAAGATGCTCTGCCATACTGTTTCTCTGCTCAATACTGTTGCCCCCCCAGTGTTTTTATTGTTTTTTAAATTTAGTTATGTATTGTTTAAACTTACTTTATGTATTACTTTAAATTATGTATTTTAATTTTTGTTGTAAGCCGCCTTGGGCATTTGCCTTCGGCATATGATAAGGTGGGATATAAATTTTTGAAATAAATAAATAAATAAATAAATAAATAAATAAATTTCCATGCATGTCCCTGGTTCTGGTGTTGTGCGAGAGGGAAAATAACTTCCCTCTATCCACAATCTCCATCCCATGCATAATTTTATACGTCTCAATCATGTCCCCCCTCAGGAGCCTTTTTTCTAGACTGAAAAGCCACAAACGCTGTAGCCTTTCCTCATAAGGGAGGAATGGTTGTAAAGATTATCAAGATATGGGGTGGGGAGAACTCTGAATGCCTGAATTGCTGCTTCAGAACAAGATATAGAAGATAAATGCAGCGGGGGAAGGGCACAATTAAAACCAAACAGATGCAAACATTATGAAAGCTACCACTCAATGCAAATACAGGTGGGCCCCCATATCCGCTGGGGATATGTTCCAGGCCCCTCCGTGGATACTTGAAACCGTGGATAAGAGCAAACACCCCCTCCATGGTTTCCTGAGGCCCCCCACCCACCCTGCCTCCCCTGCAGGCACCCCAGCTCTTATTTTTCTTTCAGCAAGCTTTATTTCTTCCTTAAAACAAACAGAGACACAGCCTCCATTGCAGGCAAGTAGAACGAGACTAAGTCTTAGAGAGGCTCTGCAAGGTTTCTGTTTACTAGAGAGGCTCTGCAAGGTTCTTAGTCTCGTTCTACTTGCCTGTAATAAGCAGCCAGAAGCTGCTTCTCCTGTTTCTTAAAGGAAGAAACAAAGCTTACTGGGAAAAAAGTAAAAGCCGGGGGGGGGGGGTCCCCACGATCCGTGGATAACTGAAACCGTGGATAGCGAATCAGTGGATATGGGGGCCCATCTGTATTTCAAAACTGCTACAACTCAAGTCCTTTGTCATCAGAATGCAGTCAGATTCTACCGTCCCCTAGGTCAGTGGTTCTCAAACGTTTTAGCACCAGGACCCACTTTTTAAAATGACACTCTATTGGGACCCACCTAGCTTTAGGAGACACTCAAACATTTATCTCCCTGTATTTACACAAGCTTGCAAATTGCAGGAGCTCAGCTCTTTGAAGGGCAATTAGCAGCTATCTGGTTTTTTAATAGCCTCAGGGCTTGTGGCAATTACTTGTCTGATCTTTCCATCTCCTGGGACCCACCAGAAATCAGGTCGCGACACACCAAGTGGGTCCCGACCCACAGTTTGAGAAACACTGCCCTAGGTAGAGATTTTTTCCTCTGGAGAGGACGGATTGACATGATTGACAATGTCAATCATCAGTCATGACAATGGCAGGTTCCACTTGGGGAATGAATGGGGAAGCCCCAATTTCTTCTCAAAGTGGTCTTCCAGGGAATAGGGCTGTAAAAGCCAGAGTCCTGCTCTACAGCAAAGGCGAGCAGTTTTCTAAAGACCAGATGTTGAGCCCTAAGGGGCCACACCTAACACAAATAAGCAGCTGTGCCTCAAAAGGTTTCATTTGCATGGAATTTGCACAGGGCAGCCCAAGCTGATTTTGTTTTTGCAATATTCCTCTGTCGAAATCGCTCATCCCAAACGCCTCAGTCAAGGCACTCTCAGGGCTGCACAGAACCCTACACTCAAGATGGAATACGACGGTAAAGAAGTGCGTCTGAACATGTGCAGAGGGCATTCCCAAATCACTGAGAATCCAGGTGGCTATGAAGCTATAGCCCAGGGGTGGCCAAACTTGCTTAACGAAAGAGCCGCATACGATAAACGTCAGATGTTTTGAGAGCCACAATATTTAAGAAGCGTTTAAATTCTTAAATATATTTATTCACCTTGAACATTAAATGTATGTTTTAAGCCAGTGGACTCTCAGTTTATACCTGGTAAATAATGATAAAGCTTGAAAATGTCTTATTTACCTTTTATATTAAATTGCGATGCAAAAAGCACCGTAGTCACCCTATTTCCAAGAGCCGCACATTATATGTCAAAGAGCTGCATGTGGCTCAGGAGCCGCAGTTTGGCCACCTCTGCTATAGCCAGTTTCTGTGTCCTGGGATTAGGATTAAGATCAATGTGCTTTTGAATCAATGAGAATAGCACCACTTCTGGTACGGCATAGTATGGCAGATGGCACTTGGCCCCACTGGCATGGTGACCACATGCCTTGCCTGGCCCAGCTCTCTAGACCAGAGAGATGCCTGGTCAATGGTGCATGAATGGACCAGATGTGGCTGTGCACATGCTTTGCCTTTTAAAAAGGCACATGGTTTGGGGAAAGAGGGCAAAGAGAAAGCAACAAATGAAGAAATATTTCTCTTGCTGCCACTATGGGGCAAGCCTCCCACAACCACCCCAGCCCTGATCCTCTCCCTCCTAAGGACACTGGTTGTTGAGTTAGGCCACTGGTCTATTTAGCTCAGTAACCAACACTGACTGGCAGCTGCCTCAAGGTTTGAACCCGAGACCTTCCACATGCAAAGCATGTGCTCTACCACTGAGCTACAATCCTCTGGCAAAGGTTCCATTTTCAGAAATGATTCATTGGTAAAGCTCCAGAGGCGTCGTTACGGTTGGGGCAGTGGGCCCCAAGCGACGGGTCACAGGGGGTATACCTGCCTCCGGACCCGGTGCTCTGTCCCGCGCTGGCTCCTCCTCAAGTTTGGCCCGCCCGCCTGCCCAGGCGCCGTTTGGCTCCAAAAAAGGAGCCGAAAAGCGCCAGGGGGTGTTTCCGTGCCGCGACAGTGCACGCCACGCCCCCCAGGGGATGGGCATATTGTGTCCCAGGGGGGGTGTCGCGGCGGCGGCCCTCTCCCACGGAGGGGTGTAGGGCCACTACTGTGAAGCTCTCCCGCCTAAAAACCATTCAGCATCCAGGTACTGTTGAACGATTAAGCATGTACACATGCTGGAGCATGTACAGAGAGCATGTACAGAATGCAGAATTTATTGGAAAATGTCCTCCTGTCAAAATCTCCCTGCAGTACACGGAAAACCAGCAGTGCTCCATGAAGGGGGGGGGTTAGGGTGTGATGATGTGGGGGAAATTTCCAACAACTGATTTTCTCCCACCCCCCACCCCCGCCTCACCAAAGGAGAGTGAGTTCTGCGGGATCAGACCAAAATGTCTGTCTAATCCAGCATCCTACTTCCACACAATGACCAGTAAAATGCCTCTGGGAAGCTGACAAAAACAGGGCATGAAAGCACAGTCCCTCTGTTATTGGTTGTCTGCAGAGTCTCACCTTCTAAGATATCCTGCCTCTGACCATGGAAGTTCCACGCAGAGGTTCCATTTGATAGATCTATCTTCTATGGATCTGCCTCATCCTTTATAAAGCCCAGTTAATTTTCAGCCATCACCATTTGTTTTGTACAACATCCTTGCCACACATGTTTTGAACACTGGGGCAAAAAAATCCCAACTTAAGAACATAAGAGCTCTGCTGGATCAGGCCAAACGTCCCTCTAGTCCAGCTTCCTGTATCTCACAGTGGCCAACCAGATGCCTCAGGGAGCACACAAAACAACAAGATAAGGAGGTTGCTTATGGCTTGTAACCTGTGATGGTCTTTTCCTCCATGAATCTATCCAAACCCCTTTTAAAGGCATCCAGGCCAGGTGCCATCCCCACATCCTGTGGCAAGGAGTTCCACAGATTAATTACACACTAGGTGAAAGAAATATTTTTTTGTCTGTTCTAATTCTCCCGCCACTCAAGTTTAGTGGATGTCCCCTAGTTCTGGTGTTGTGCAAGAGGGAAAGGAACTTCTCTCTCTCCACTCTCTATACAGGTACGAGCGCTAGCTGTTTTTCCATTCTTACCATTTCCGGGTCCAGAAGATTCCCTTAGTACGAAGCCTGCTCCCTGGGGTCTAATTATTTTAGAAATCCCAGGCCAGGAAGCCAACGTGCAGCTCTTGTTAGCACCACAACACCAGAGGGCACAATTTTCCCCAACAGGCTGTTGAAGTAGCAAACAAGGACCAGATGCCGTCATAGATGGAACAAAATAGTGACAGGCAACTCTCCTCTTTTTTCCCTGCCTTCTCCATGCTCTCAATCAAGTCATTTAGGGGATTAGGGAAGTGGAAGATTTGAGATAGGAAAGCACCGCAGGGAGGGAAAGGGGAGCATTAGAGATGTTTCTGGGTGATAGGAAAACAAGAAAGATTAGTGACACAGAATTTTTCTTCAGCTTTCTTTCAGCTGACTGTGTGTATGTGTGTGTTTTCCCCCCTCTTGAGAAGTTTAACCAGACATTTGACCCTTTCTATCTGAGGATTCAGGACCCGCGGATTTGTCTCACCGCGGGTCCCAGATCCGCAGGGTCCACGTAAAAACCACTAAAAAAGGGGGGAGGTTTAAAAAACGCAGGGTTTTTACCTTTTAGCAGCAAACCGTGCAGTTTTCAAGCCTCTGCAGAGCTTCTGCAAGCTTACCAACCCACTTCTGGGTCACACAAAGGCTCTCCCCCCCCCCCTCCCAGCCTCGTCCCTTCTGGGACAAGGCTGGGAGGAGGAAAGAGCCTTCACGCAACCCAGAAGTGGGTTGGTAAGCTTGCAGAAGCCCTGCAGAGGCTTGGAAACGGCACAGTTTGCTGCTAAAAGGTTAAAAAATGTGGGGTTTTACCTTTTTCTTTTCTATTTTAGCGTTTTTCCGTGGACCCCGTTATCCGCGGATCCTCACTATCCGTGGGGGTCCGGAACGGATCCCCGCGGATAGCAAGGTCCCGTCCAACTGTATATATTACATATACTGTACAAATATATACTGTATATACTATACAGTATATTACATATACTGTACAGTATATACCGTACATATACTGTACAAATAAAACTTACAGCAATTTTACAGCAAGTATAAAACTGTCAAAAATAAATAAAATAATAAAGACTCAGGAGCAAGTCCCAGCAAATTCACTTCCAACGTATTTGCCCCCAGACCATGCCCAAGGGGTGTGTGTGTGTCCTTCCTCATAAACATCTGAGCCAGCCACCCCGCCAGGTATTACTGCTACCTTCTCTGAGATTCTCCTGACTGGCTCCCGCCTCGCAGGGCAGTTGTAGCTGCGCTTCCTACAATTAGCTGTGTCCTGCTGCAGAATGGATTTGAGGTTCTGTTGGGACCTTAAAGAAAGAAGATCTGGAAGGCGGGGAGAGATACACGCGAACACATCACACCCCACACTCACGCAGCCCACTCCTGGCCTTGATGATCATGGTGCATTTCTGAGCCCCAGAACTGGGTTCCTGCAGGTCAAACCGCACAAGATGAAAGAGAAGACCTGGATCCAACTGGAATGGACTGTGTATGCTGACTCCAAGCACCTGCCAGCTGATTTGTCTGGGCCTTTTCTTTGGCTTGCCTGTCCATAAATCTCCAGGAGAAGATTATGTGACCTCCGGAAAGACTCCATATGCACCAAGGAATAATACTGGACTTAGAGAGATGGGGCAGGGCGGGCCCTGGAACTGTCTCACTGTGTTCTGTGTTCAAGTCTCAGCAAGCACCACGAAATCCTGGAAAAGGATTGTCTTGGGCCACGGATTGGATTGTTTGGAAAGGCCTTAAGGAGCAAGGAGAAACCTTGGCACTGGATGTCAGACAGACTCCTTTTTCTCCACCCACCCCACCCCTCCAGGAGCCCGCCGGCTTTCCCACCTGCAGGTCAAAGGAGTTCTCTCTTGCCACCCTCCACCCTCCAAGATCCCACCCCGCGCCGTTACAGCCCACTACATTCCCCCTTCCCCACCCCCAGGCCCCGGTTTGTCTAACTCACCCAGGACCAAGCAGAGCAGAAGTGAGACGGGGTGTAAGGAAGCCATGCTGGGGGGGTTGGATCCAGGGTGCGCGCCCTTCTCGGCCTGGGGGGGGGGGCCTCGACGCTGGCAGGCTTCTCCGGCCCCCTTCAAGCACCTCCTGCGGTCAACAGACAGACGATCCTCGAGAGGAATCTTCCAGGGAGGGTATTTATAGCCCGGGCCTTAGCGCCCGCCCAAGACCCAAGCGCCTTGGAATGTCCCCGCCGGATGCACCTGGTTCTGCCTCGGACAGTTGATCCCTCCGGACGACGACCCCGGAGCGGACGACAGCGGCAGCAGGGGGCGCTCCGTCGCTAGTTGCCCCGACGGTTGCCCCGCGCTGCTGCGGTGGGACAGAGAGACCGCAAAGAAGCCAGAGATGCGGTCGGCTGGAGGAGCCATAAAAGTTGGGATGGGCCCAAGAGGAGTAGGGAATGGCGGGCGTGGAGCCCTCTGCTGCTCCTGCTCTTCTTCCTCACCAAGCCCGGATGAGACGACGAGCCTGGTTGGGAGGGAGGGGAGGCGCCCCGCTGGGATGGCTTGTCCTTGCTGGCGCTGCTGCCCCGCCGGAGCCCGCAAGCTGCTCTCCTCCCGCGATCCGGAGCAAAAGCTTTCGATCTCCAGCGGGGAGGGGGGGGGGGTGCGGATTCCTCCCGGTTGCTTGCAGCAGGATCTTGTCTTTCTCGATCCCAGGTGCCCGATGGCGCTCAGATGCACCCGGGAAACGAGGCGGGAGCTCGGCGGAATCGGAGTCACCTGAGCTCGTCAATCCGGAGTGACTTTCGAATTAGCATCGTTTCTCTCTCTCTCTCTGCAGAGGACAAATTTCTTTTTTTTCCTCTTTTTTTCTTCTTTCCAAAACACAGACACACACACACAACAACCCTAGCAAGACAGCCAACCCAGATTGGCAAAGCGTCTTCCGTGCGCGCAAGGAGGAGCTATCCGCCCCCACGGGCAGGTGTCTGCCTGGGACTCGAGGGGACCGGATCCATGGCTGGCTGGCTGGCGGCGCCCGACACACTGGAAGCCTCCCGCCTTGCTTGGGCTCGGGACGAAGCGCTCTACTCCCGCCCGCTAAAGCCTGCTCGTGTCGCCGGTGAAGAAGAGGCGATCGATCCGGGGTGATCTATTCGCTGCCTGCTTGGTGCAGAAGGGGGAGCGAGGATCAGGGCCGGGGTGTAGGATCATCAGGCGTTCCCCGGATGACCCTCCCTTTCTTCCCCGACGGGGGCTGCGGCGCGGCGATCCGGCCCCTTCTTCTTCCCCTTGCTTCGCCTTCCCCGGCGGCGCGCACCGCTGCGGCAGAGCCTGGGCAGGCGGCGAGCCGCTTTGCTTTGCAGCCGGAGAGGGCGACTGGGAATGAATCAAAGTGTGCGCCAGGCGGAGGGGGAGGGCGCAGCAGCGAAACTTGATGCATTGCAGCAGCCGCCGCGGCGTGGAGCGGCCGCCGAGAGGGGAGCAGCCAGGCTAGCCTGGGGCAAGCAGGCCAGGGCAGGACCCCCGCGCCCAGCGCAGCGCTCCTTCTCCCCCAAATCGGGCGGGGGGAGGGAGGAGGCAGAGAGATCAGGCGCAGGGGAGGGATGCGTCATTCTGCAGGGGCTGTGGTGGGAGCCCCGGAGTCGTGGCCCGCGTCACGCCCACGTCGGTCCCTCCGCACACGCCGCCTGCTGCGCGCCTCGCTCCCCAAGCGCAGCTTTCGAACACAGGCAGAGAAGCGTTCAGATCTTCCATACATCGAAGCCCAGGTGGCTTATTATAAAGCGTGCCGAACGGTCTCTTTGCACATGGTCAGAAGCACTCTCGTCATTGACGCGAGCGAGCCTCTAAACGCCGCCTGGCTTCCTCCCCCGTTATATCAGGATCGTCGCTCCGCTCGCTGCCCTTCCCTTAATAAGGTACGGGGCGGGCTCAAGCCTTTCCTGCACTGTCTGTCTCACACTGATCCTTCTAATCCTGGCAATGGGTCCTCAGTGGGTGAGTCACGGAAATGCACTCTGTACATACTCAGAGAGGTGGCTTTTTAAAATTATTCTTAGCGAACTATTTGCTTAGCTGAGATTTGGCACTGAGCTGCAAGGCTGAGCCTGAAGTTTAAAATGTTCATCTGCTTCCATCTAAATAATCTTGTTTCCCCCAACCCCACCCCAGGCCTCTACAAAGTGACCAGGAACTGGGTGGATCTGTGCCTTCAGAGCATATGCGTATCTACTCTAAGGTAAGTCTCATGGAATTCAAGGGGACCTCATGAAAGCATGCATCAGCCCTAGACTCAAAAAGGAACAGGAAGTGTGGAGGAGACGCTCTAGCCCACCACTCTCTTCTCCTCTACACTTCCTCTTCTGCTCTCTTCCCCTCTTTTTGAATCCAGGGAGCAGCGACCACATAGTTTTTATTATTATCAGTGGTGTCACAGCCCACCAGATATTTGGACTGGGATTTTTGGGTGCTCACGAGTTCGAACTCTACACAAAAGTTTAAGAACTGGTGAGTTATCGTCAAATAACGTTCAATGTTCCTAGCAGCAGTGGCGTAGCTAGACTGGAGCGGAGGCAAGTAGTTCTGCAAGACTCCGTTACACCAGAGTCAACGGCCCCTCCCCCTTGCTGTTGGAGCCATTCTGGCGGCAAAGGCAACACGCAGGACACTCCCCTGTCGCTGACGGAATGGCTCCAACAGCAAAGGGGAGGGGCAGCTGACTCCGGTGTAACGGAGTCTTGCAGAACTACTTGCCTCCGCTCCAGTCTAGTTTCACCTCTGCCTAGCAGTGTGGCTCATTGCAGTTGTTTTACTGTTATCTTGTCAATGCCTATATTGGCCAGATATTTCTGAAGGGCCTTGGGGATTTATTATTATTATTATTACTAGGTAGTAGTAGTAGTACGTACTAGTACTTCATCACAGCCTGTGCTGGGCTGGTTATAGTCTGCAATTCGGGATCTAGCCCAGATCCTGGGAATCGCAGAGATATCGCCATAAGGTTCTTGCTATTCCAAGCAACTTTTTTTTCTGGAGCTGAGCTGGTGTAATTTGCTCCAGGCCAAGAACGTCGAAGTGTTTCTTCAGACTTCTAGGCACTGCTCCAAGGACTCCAGTGACAATTGGCACAATATTGACCTTCTCCCAAAGAAGAAGAATAATTATAATAATTATTGTATTTTATTTTGTATTATTAAGAATACTGGTATACCGCTTTTCAATAGAAAAGTAGTTCACAAAGCGGATTACATAGGGAAATAAATCAAGGAATGGTTTTCTGCCCCCAAAAGGGCTCCTCCCCAAAGGGCTCACAATCTAAAAAGAGATGCAGAACAGACACCAGTAACAGCCACGGGAAAAGACGCCATGTTGGGGTGAAGAGGGACAGTTGCTCTCCCCCTGCTAAACATAAGAGGTTCAGGTTCAGATCCAGGTTCAAATCCCTGCTCAGTCTTGATGCTTCCTGGGTGACCTTGGGCCAGCCATTGTCTCTCAGCCTCACCTACCTCACAGGGTTGTTGTGAGGACAAAAGGAGGGGGAGGAACTATGTACACCACCCTGAATTCCTTGGAGGAAGGGTGGTATAAAAACGTGAAAATGAACTAAATAAATTGAAGGTGGTCCAGGAGTTGCCAAAGCCTGGGTCCCCCCCTCTCCCCCCCCCATGAGTGGTGTGACTGTGAATCCCTATTGACCAAGGTGAGTATGAATCAGCTGGGGAAGGACGCAGTGCCTGGGGATTGAACAGTGGCCCCACCAGATGCCTCCGAGAGCACACAGCCAACAAGATAACCTGTTTCCCGTTGTCACTCCCTTGCACCTGGCACAGAGAAAACCTACTTCTAAAGCCAGGAGGTTGCTTATGGCTTGTAACCTGTGATGGACTTTTCCTCCATGAATCTATCCAATCCCCTTTTAAAGGCATCTAGGCCTTCAGGTGCCATCCCCACATCCTGTGGCAAGGAGTTCCACAGATGAATTCCATGCTGGGTGAAGAAATATTTTCTTTTGTCCGTTCTAACTCTCCCCCCACTCAATTTTAGTGCATGTCCCCTGGTTCTGGTGTTGTGCGAGAGGGAGAAGGCTGCAGTGGTGTGTGGTCTTGGATAGGCAGCATCTTCCCCTCCTTCTCTCTGCTCATGTGCTTCACATCCTACTTTTCTGCCCCGAAGGATGCTCTTGTTTCAGGACCACTTTTTCACCCTGGTTTCAGGATTCCTAAGACAGGCTCCATCCTGTCTTTTGTGCTTGCTTGCCTACGAATGTGGTGCGAGGGGGGGGAACGACACAAGGAAGACAATCTGTTAATTCCCTCCCACTCTGCTTCAGTGCCCCACGGGTCAGTTTCCACTCTGCCCCATTGTGAGCAGCAATCAAAGCTTTCCGGAGCTCCTTGGCAGCATCAGCTTACTTGGCAAAACTCCTTTGTCCTCTAGATGTTGTCACTGCTGAGATGAGCCATTAGTGCTGTAGGGGAGAGAATGTGTAAGAAGTGCAAGCAAGACCTCGTGCGAGAGGGAAGATGCAGGTCCCTTCTGGGGCTTCAGTTGCAATTTGCGCCATCAGAATTTTCCCCCCTCTACTCCAGCTTCCTGTATTACACAGTGGCCCCACCAGATGCCTCAGGGAGCACACAACACAACAAGAGACCTGTATCCTGTCGCCACTCCCTTGCATCTAGCATTCAGAGGTAGCCTATTACTAAGACCAGGAGGTTGCTTATTCCCATCATGGCTTGTAACTTGTGACGGACATGAATCTATCCAATCCCCTTTTAAAGGCATCTAGGTCAGGTGCCATCACCACATCCTGTGGCAAGGAGTTCCACAGATTACGCACTGGGTGAATAAATGTTTTCTTTGGTCTGTTCTAACTCTCCCTCCACTCAATTTTAGTGAATGCCGTCCTTTGCTAGCTTGCTGCGGCAACAGCCAGTTGGCATCTGGTAAAATATCCCCACCTCGAGGGGCCTGTGGGCTACATTACTTGCCGTGAAGGGTCCCTATCCTGCCATTTCAAGGGGCAAGCCAGGGACCTATTTGTGCCACTTCCCCCTCTGCTGCCGTTGGCTGACCCAGAGCGAGGCCTGGTCTACACATGCAGCAAGACGAGGGGATGGAAATGGACTGTAACCCCTTCAGGGGCATGGCTGGGGAATTGCAGTTTTGGGTACTTCCTTGGGTTGAAACAAAATTAGAGCCTCTTTCCCTGCGGTGCTAGTTTTCTACTTGCAGGGAAGTTGTGGACGATTGTTTTTGTTTGCTTATTTCAATAATACGAAGAAGCATTCAAACCAGTAATCCGGCCCCTGGTTAGAGATTGTTCGACCACTTCATTCTCCTGCATGTATAGACCAGGACTGTCTCTTTCCCAGCCCTATCTGAAGATGCTGTCAGAAATTGAACCTGGTGCCTTCTGCATGCAACGCAGAAATTATGGAGGCACACAGGCTGCAGCAGCAGAGCCAGCCGTGTCCCAGCTGTGTTTAGTAAGCTGATATTCTCTCCTCCAGGCACCTTCCCTGGCTTTAGCAGATGCAGAAGGGTCTTGGCTCCACACTCAACAATTCGTGACTAGTCTCCTGTCTTCAAGAAGGGAGGGTTGAAAATCAGAGCCCCGACCCTGGAGGAGCCAAGGAGAGGCAAGTCACGATGTCCTCATTTCTCTGCCCACTGCAAAAGCAAGGAGAGCTACTGAAAAATTTACCGCACACAGCCAGCAGACATTCGAGGGAGCTGCACGTTGCAGCCCGTGGGAACCGCGAGGCCTACAAAGCCTGGGAAAAAAAGCCATTTAATTATGTATCTCTTTAAGCAATTCCCTCTTCTATTTTCTGATGTCGGCCAAACAGAGGAGATACAAGGACACCGGAGCGCCAACGTTTTGAGAAGAAGCTGGGATTCTGGCATCTGTTGGCTTCTCTGTCGTCATCTTAAGAACATAAGAAGAGCCCTGCTGGATCAGGCCAAAGGCCCCTCTAGTCCAGCTTCCTGTATCACACAGTGGCCCCACCAGATGCCTCAGGGGGCACACAAGACAACAAGATACCTGTGTCCAGTCGCCACTCCCTTGCACCTGGCATAGAGAAAACCTACTCCTACAACCAGGAGGTTGCTTTTCCCCATCATGACTTGTAAGCTGTGATGGACTTTTCCTCCATAAATCTGTCCAATCCCCTGGGGCTGTTTGTTTTAATTGTTTTAATTACTTGTTTTTAATCATTTTTAATGTATATAAATATTTTAACGTTTTTATCTGGAAGCCGCCTTGATTGCCCTTGTTGGGAGAAAGGCGGGGTACAAATTCTTTAAATAAATAAATAAAGGCTCTAGTGTTTTTAGAGCCTAGTTCTAGTGTTGTGTGAGAGGGAAAAGAACTTCTCTCTATCCACTCTCTCCATCCCATGCATAATTTTATACATCTCAATCATGTCCCCCCTCAACTGCCTTTTTTCTAGACTGAAGAGCCCCAAACGCTGTAGCCTTTCCTCATAAGGGAGATGCCCCAGCCCACTAATCATTTTGGTCCCTCTCTTCTGCATCTTTTCCAGTTCCAGTCTTCTTCACCTTTTCCATCTTCTCCCCTCCCTTTCTGGGTAGACGTGACCACTTTGCCTGATACAGGTTTTCTTTGAGCAAACATAGTATTTTGACACCACTTCTGGTTTGCCGAGGACCCCCTGAATGGTGCAACAGATGCTTTGGGGGGGTAGGAGACCCCAGGGTCAAGCCACATCATAGCCAGGTAGGGCTGAAAAAGACTCCCTCCAGCACCAGAGTCTGAGGTGCAGCTGGTGGGGACCAGAGACGTGCGGTGTGAGGGCGGCAGAATTGCCCTGTCGTTGTCTATCGAAAAGCACTGCACTGCCTACACCCGAGAAAGCTCCCCTTACACTTGAGAAAGTGGGTGTAATGAGAGCTTTCTCTGGTGTAAGCAGTGCAGTGCTTTTCTATGGCATACCAGGGAGCAGGGTTGCCTCACCTGCGACATCAGCACCACTCATCCCAGATGGGGACATAAGGCAGGGCCCTTTCCGTGGTAGCCCCCTTAATTATGGCTACACTGTCTGCTTTTGCCTGTTGCTGGCGGCGGAATGAGCGGTGCCGTCCTCCGCACTGGCGCCGCTTACTTGAAAGGAGCCGCAAACGTGCTTTACGGCACGTTTGCGACTCCTTAGGTGGGCGGAGCACTTGCTCCATTGGTCTAGATCTACGCTGGATCGGGTTGTAAAACTGTTCAACTCAAGTCAGTTACCTTGGGTTAGACCTACCGTCCTGTAACTATGCCCATCGTATACGTACTTTGCTGGGAGTGCGCAGCATTGAACACAGTGAGGATAACTTCTGAGAAGACATGCACAGAATTGCGCTATTCATAAATATTGCTCTTCTGCACTGTAGAATCATGACAGGGCAGGCAGACCAAGGAGGGTTGCCACCTTTTTGCTGCTGGAACCGTGCCTTGCAACAACTGCCCACAAGCAGAAACTTGGCAGCACAGCTGTGTGGAGCCAGCTGTTGACTTTTATCCTGTTTGCATCACTTGTACTCAGCCACCCCAGCTGGTCACGCCTGATCTCGGTGGCCGTAGAAAGATGTGCTCGCTGACGTCCTTGCTGATGCCCTCGTGCCTCCTCCTATCGATCGGTTAAAGCAGATCAGGGCATGCTGGGAAAAACGAGAAGCTGTCTTTTGTAAGTGGAAAGGCCTGACTTGGGAGTATTTGATTGCTACGCTGGCATCTGTGCTGTTTGAATCCCTGGGCTCTTCGCTGCGTTGCTCTTCTCTGACTTTGGAGCTCAATAGGGAACAGTTTCTACCCTCTACTCTTCGAGAGTCTTTTGCAGAATCCCATCATGTCACGAACGGCAGTGAAAACAAGCAGATACAGAGGAACGCCGTAACGCGACAGCAGTGGGGAAGTACCCAGCATAAGGCTCCAAAAATATTTTGTCCTGTGCTCGTTGGTGGTCAAGGAAGCAAAGGGCAATGCGTGATTTCCCAAACGATGTCAACAGAAACGATGCCAGCACAGAAGTCTTAGCTCAATAACTCAAAGTGTGTTTGGGGGGGGGGGGGAAGGCTGCAGTTCCTCAATGGCAAGGCAAAGGTGCTCTCCATGCTCAGATGAGCTTTTCTATACTTGTTATCCGTGGGGGGTTCCATTCCGAGGCCTCGCGGATAACACAAACTGTGGATGCTGAGGTCCAGCACCAGATGTGTCCATCACTTACCAAGGGGGGCTTTCAGAGGCATGTTCCACATCACGCCAGCCTGCAAAGCCCTTCAGAGGCCTCTGTAAACCTCTCTGACACGACTGAAAGTGACTTCCAGTTTGACCAGTGGCGCCGGAGAGGTTCCAGTGGCTTCGAAGAGGCTTTCCGAGGCCCACAGAGGCCTCTGGAGGGCTTTGCAGGCCAGTACGACACTGAACAGGCCTCCAGAGGCCCCCGTGGTGAGTAATGAACACATCGGGTGCTGGACTCTGGTACCCCATTATTTGCGGGCTGCTTCTGCAAATACTAAGATCTGTGGAAGCAGAACCCGCGGATAACAAGGACCTACGGTATGACTACAGTAAAACCTTGGATTGCAAGTAACTTGGTTTGCGAGTGCTTTGCAAGACGAGCAAAATTGTTTTATACATTTTGACTTGATAAATGAGCAAGGTCTTGCAATACGAGTACATTGTGTTCTCCACGAGATCTCTCTGTGTGTCTGCAGAGGAACAATTAGCATCTCCTGGGCTCAGCTAATTAACAAAGTGCCCTCCCCCCATCCCCCTCTGATGTCCCTGCAGTTTCTCTGCAAAACCCTTACTCGTTTGTGCAGAGAATAGCTCAGATGTTTGCTTTGCAACTTCTATAACAGCAAATGTCTGAGCTATTGTCTGCACAAACGGAGGCTCTTGCAGAGGGAGAACAGATTGTTAACGAGCAAGGGTTTTGCAGAGAAACGGCAGGGACATCATGAGAAAGGGATGGGGGGGGAGGGCACTTTGTTAATTAGCTGAGCCCAGGAGACGCTATTGTTCCTCTGCAGACACACATGGAGATCTCTTGCAGAATAACGAATCATCTGAGTTTCCATTATTTCTTATGGGGAAATTTGCTTTGATATACGAGTGCTTTGGATTACAAGCACCTTTCTGGAACGAATTATGCTCGCAATCCAAGGTTTTACTGTACCTGCATTTTTGGAAAGGGGCATGGGTTGTGACCTGTTGCAAAATGAACC
Organism: Plestiodon gilberti rubricaudatus; assembly: GCA_026170595.1. Classification (NCBI taxonomy): domain Eukaryota; kingdom Metazoa; phylum Chordata; class Lepidosauria; order Squamata; family Scincidae; genus Plestiodon; species Plestiodon gilberti. Next base: position 4,201,227 of record JANXHW010000011.1, read on the forward strand.
TGGTTGACAGAATGGTGCAGTCGCAAGGACAAAACCACTTGCAATGATTTTTTTTCCGCCCCCCCCCCCCCCACCATGCACAAATACACAAATTCCGATCCACGGTCTTTATTCAGCTCCCTAATAAATTAAGCCCCAGCACCTCTGTGGAACCTTGAAACACATAGGATCGTTAACACTGAACACAACTACAAAATGGGGGAGGAAGCCCCCCCACCAGCTTTAGTGGAGAAAGGGGACGCAATGGGGGGGCAATTGGAAACCTGGGTCTCCAGAGCTCTCGGGGGCAGAGAACATAGGGCAGGCGCACGCACACCCCTCCCCAGGAGGGGGCAGATTTCAAGATGGGAATGTCCTCTCCCCCCCTTCAGGCAGTATTGGAAGGGCACACAGGCCCATAATGGCAGTGACCCCTCATTGGAAAATGACAGCACAGCTATGCTTTGGAGGGAAGGGGGGCAAGGATTAGGGTCGCTTGGGAGATGGGTATGGGTGGAGCCAGGCAAATGGGCAGAGCCAGGCAAAATTCTGATAGGGGGTAGAGGTGGCACTCCCCACCACCAAGCAAAAAACAACAACCCACAAGCACTAACTTGCAGCCACTGTTAAGCGCTCTGACAGCGCCTTGTCAAACTGTTAGACTCGGTGCTTTTGCACTAAGCGAGACTCAAGAGTTGCTGGAACAACACTAACCCTTCAGAAGCCCAGGTATCTTTTTGCGTAGCCTGGGGTGGGCGTGGACACGCTCCCCCCCACCCCGTGGTATTCATGCCGTTTTTACTCGGGAATTGCCAGTGGCACCCCAAACGCGTTCCGCTCTGCCTTTGCATCCAGTACCCCGCCGTACCCCCAAGCTTCTACGCCAAGGGGTGAGCCCAGAATGCATTTTCCCATATCCGGGGGTGGGGGGTGGGGGTGCAGCATTATCCGCCTTCGAGAGCAGTTCTGTCAGAGAGAAACGGGGTCTGAATTGTACTACACCGATTCTTCCCCTTCTTTTGCAGGTCACCTCGAGGAGACCCTTTGAAGACCGCAATGGGTCCTGCAAAAAGATGGGGCTAGAAGGAGGAGACTGTTGGGGCCACTGGTGTCCCTTCTAAGGGCTCCCAACTGCTGGCAAACGACTTTGTGTGTGCGTGAAAGACAGAGAGAGAGAGAGAGAGAGAGAGAGAATCAAAGAACCTGGTCCTGTGCTCTACCTGGAGGAAAACAGATCTCAGCAATCTCGGCTGTCAGGTTATTTCCTAATGAAGGAGCCAAAACAGGGACCAAATTCTACCCTGGGGGGTCTTTCCCCCAGGAAGAACAGCTGGACATGAAAGGAGGGTACTGGGGTAAAACAGGAGTCAAACGTCCTCTGCAGTCCTGTGAGGAATATAAATAGCACTTAGAGGGGAGAGGGAGATAAACTGAAGTCACTGCAGAGACCCTTGGAGGAGGAAAGAGGGAGAAGGGAGGTGCTCCAAGCCAAGGGCTCCCCAAAGCAGGAAGAAGAGGGAGATGGGAAAATCCATCGTTGTCAGTGGCACTCTTGAGGATAAGGTCCAGGTGTCGATCTGGCAAGGAGCTTGGCATCGTTGCCCCCCCACCCACCCACCCCACCCATAAAGTCCAGGCGCCACTGATCCAGCAGCAGTTTCTGAGGCGGGTCCGGAGTCTTCTCCCACAACCCAGCGGGGGTCCTCCAGAAAGGGGGCGCGTCGGGGTCTCACTCGGGCTCCAAGGGGGGCTCGGCCACTGTGATGCCCTGGTGCAGTTTCTCCAGGGAGATTTTCATCTGGCGAACAGAAAGCAAAGTGTTAATTCCGCAGAGTGGACGGCAACCTGACTCGCAAGGAAGCGGGACCCGGCGCGTGTGTTAAGGCTGAAGGCGTTCAGGTTTATCCGCGTCGATTTCCATTTGCTTAACTTCTACCAATTACGGCGCTGGAGGATGCCCGATTCAAGTCTCCTTGATGCCAACTTCTGAGTGCTTTAGCATATAATTTACACAGCCTGAGGTCTGGTCTACACATTAATAAATTGGTACGTACTTGGTAACAGGTTCCCGTACAACAGCCAACGCGGTACAGAGGTGAGGGGGCTGAATTCAGAATGGGGATTCCCCCGGGTTGAAATCCCCCCTCAGCCTTTAAGAACCTGAGTGACTTTGGGCCTGCTACTCTCTGCCCAACCTCACAGAGCTGTTGTGAGGAATATATGTGTATTTCCCGCCGAGGGAAAGCGCCCTACGAATGTATTTCGAGGGAGAAAGAAACAGCCACTACAGGCATTACCTCGTCTAGGAGCTCCACTGAGGCCTTCAAGATCTGTTTCCACTTCTGAACCTCCACACTGTGGAACCGCTTCTGCAGCTCCAGGATCTCAGCCCATTCGGATGCCGTCTGGGGTAGATTTCTACCAGGAAGGAGGGAGAGGACACTCTTAGCTTAGGACAGTGATTCTCAAACTTTATAGCACCGGGACCCATTCTTTAAAATGACAATCTATCGGGACCCACCTAGCTTTAGGAGACACTCAAACATTTATCTCTCTGTATTTATACAAGCTTGCAAACTGCAGGAGCTCAGCTGTTTGCAGGGTAATTAGCAGCTATCTTGCAAACTGCAGGAGCTCAGCGCTTTGAAAGGCAATTAGCAGCTATCTGGTTTTTGAATAGCCTTAGGGCTTGTGGCAAGTACTTATCTGATCTTCCCATCACCTGGGACCCACCAGAAATCAGGTCGCAACCCACCAAGTGGGTTCCGACCCACAGTTTGAGAAACACTGGCTTAGGCTGATGGGCAGGGCCGGCCTTAGGAGCTGCAGGGCCCGGGTTTGTGGGGGGGGGGGTCACTCACCAGACGAGGCACAGCAGGTCTAATAGCACCTGGCGTGAAGCACGCCCTCCCGGAAACCGGTGGCAGTAATGTCATGATGTAGTCACGTCACCACCAACTGCTTTCCAGGAGGCCCGGTTTTCGGACCAATCGGAACAGGCAGGCGGGCGGGCCCAATGAGGGCTCCGCTCACCACGCCAGCCTCTGCACGGAGACTTAGTGCCAGCAAAGTGCCAGCTGCGGGCAGCCCAGCCTCTGCTCCAGTGCGGAGGCCCCCCCAGCCATGGGGGCCGATCCCGCTGAATTGGCTTAAGGCTGGCCCTGCTGCTATAGCTCCCATCTCTACCCACTACACTCCCCAGGCTTCCACCAGCCACCGCAGCCTTGCTACCAATGCCCTTGTGACCAGGGCGAAGGAGAAGTTACACCTCAATTTAAATAGAACGTGCTCGATTTTTTAAACTAAACACACCCAACATAACGTAAGAACATATGCAGAGCCCTGCTGGATCAGGCCAAAAGCCCATCTAGTCCAGCTTCCTGTATCTCACAGTGGCCCCACCAGATGCCTCAGGGAGCACACAGCCACCAAGATAACCTGTTTCCTGTTGCCACTCCCTTGCACCTGGCACAGAGAAAACCTACTTCTAAAGCCAGGAGTTTGCTTACGGCTTGTAACCTGTGATGGTCTTTTCCTCCATGAATCTATCCAAACCCCTTTTAAAGGCATCTAGGCCACGTGCCATCACCACATCCTGTGGCAGGGAGTTCCACAGATTAATTACAGGCGGGGGAAATAAATATTTTCTTTTGTCCGTTCTAACTCTCCCTCCACTCAATTTTAGTGCATGTCCCCTGGTTCTGGTGTTGTGCGAAAGGAAGAAGAATTTCCCTCTATCCACTCTCTCCATCCTGTTCAAGACAATCTGCATTTCCAAAGTTCAGAGTAGGAAACGCTTCTGCTTCCTCCCCCCCAATACCACTTTTTCACTTGGTTTCTTTCCTCTCCCTGCTCCTCACCCGTTAGAGAGCGCATACGCCTGCCAGGATTCAAAGGTCCTGGCCGTGTGCTCCAGCGACCAGAGCCGGTAGAAAAGCATCATGTTGAGAGTGACCAGAACCACCAGGCTGCGGAGAGGGAAAAAAAAAAAGTCGGAAAGGGAGGAGACCGTCATTTGTTTGGTTATGATTTGTTTACAAATATTTTATCCCACCTCTCCCCTTGCAAACTAGACGTAATTCTCACTGAAATGGGGGAAAGGACGTTGGAGCAAGACAAGGCATTCAGCCTAGGGGCTTTGGAGCCTTTTTGCAAAAGGAAGCTCTGGGTTCAAGTCCTGCCATATCACTCTATTTAGTATGGTATGAAGATTCTCATGGCTTGTTGTATTATGTAAAGAAAACGAAGTTATGGGTCTTGCAGCCATGTGATTTTATTGAAGGAAAGAAAAAACTCTAGTCCCCGCTGACGTTTCACCCTGCACTTAGGGTTTCTTCAGAGCAAAAACCTGGCACCAGCCAGTAGATGTTAACTGCCAGTGGAATGCCTGGAAAGTTTAAAGGGACATTGCTGCTTAATCAGAACCGGAAGTGTCAATCTTCGCTGTGACCGGAGATAACCTTTGCTGGTGCGATGTCTTAATCAAGAACAGAAACCAGATCTTGTTCACAAATACCAGTTCTTGTTGGCGGTTCAGAGGGTTCAAAGCCCTCCTTTGAGAAATTTGATTAGGCAATCTAAAAAAGAAAATAAAAAAGAAATTGTGCCCCTTGCAGAAGATAAAGTACTGATAAATTTATCGGACCATCAGCTAACACAGGCACAGACGCAAGTACTGCTCAAAGGGGGTAACTTCGCGGTAGCTCCCAAATCCATCCCTACAGAAAGAATTATCGCAAGCATGGAGACCACCTTAGCAGAAATTGACTCCTTAGCTGCAGAGGAAATTAGAATTGCCACAGCCAATGTCTTCCTTAAAGCCAAACCACCGAAAAGCAACATCTCACGCAATGAGCTGGTGGCGATTAAACAGTTGAAAGAAAACCAAGACATTATTGTTCTCCCGGCAGACAAGGGCAATGCGACAGTAATTTTAAATTCCATTGATTATTTTAATAAAATTTCAGATCTTTTAGACCCAGAAACGTATACTATCTTAAAGAAGGATCCGACCAGCAAAATTTTAAAAGAGACCAACAGACTAATAAACGGATCGAACTTTAAACCAGAAATAAAGAATAAATTGGTTAAATCATCTGCTTTACCGCCCAGATTATATGGTCTCCCTAAAATACACAAGAAAGATGTACCATTGAGACCTATTGTCAGCAATGTGGGTGCTCCTACCCACGGTCTCTCGCAGCACCTGGCTAGAATTCTGCTTCCTTACGTGGGGAACACTTTGCACCATGTGAGAAACACGTATCATTTCATTGAGTTATTACACATTGCAAAATTAGTACCAGAATCCATCTTGGTCAGCTTCGATGTGGTGTCCTTGTTCACCAGAGTTCCACTGGTAGAAGTAATGAATCTAATCAGCGACCTTACTATACCGCGGCACCTAGTCCCATTATTTCAACACTGTCTAACTTCAACGTATTTTGTTTGGAATGGCATTTTCAGGGAGCAAAAAGAGGGGGGTCGCAATGGGGAATCCACTGAGCCCAGTGGTTGCAAACCTGTTTATGGAATTCTTCGAGGGAAAAGCTTTACAATCTGCTGCCTATAAAGCATCTACGTGGCTTAGGTATATAGATGATGTGTTTTGCGTATGGGATCATGGAAGAAAGGAATTGGACAATTTTTTGAAACATCTAAATAGTTTGTGTCCAGAGATCCAATTTACAATGGAAATAGAGACAGATGGGATGCTGCCTTTCTTGGATGTTCAGGTGTCCAGGAAATCAGATCTCACCTTTGGTCACACAGTATATAGGAAGCCCACGCATACTGGAAGATACCTCCACAGTACTTCTAACCACCATCCCGCACAGAAGAATTCTTTGATAGACTCGTTGGTGTATAGAGCTATCCATGTATGCGACCCTGCATCTCTAGCCAATGAAAAGTGTACCATTGTGAACATGTTGAAAGCCAACGGATATGGAGAACAACAACTTGAAAGGAGCTGGAAAAATCAATTAGCTAAGAGTCAGCACATACCAGGACCCGGGGACAGTGAAAAAGAAAAAGTACAACGAGATTTAGAAAAGAAAGAACAAATTTGGCTGTCTCTGCCATACATACGAGGCTTCTCCGAAAAAATAGCTCGTATTGTTAGGCACTATGGTATTAAGACCCGGTTTTCACCCACAGTTAAAATCGAACAAATGCTACGTAACCCGAAAGATAGACGACCGCCTCTGTCTAATCCAGGCGTGTATGAAATCCCTTGTGGTGACTGCACAAGAACTTATGTGGGGAACATCATGCGACCCATAAGAACCCGAGTGCAGGAACATTTAAGGGCTACTAAGTCCCTTCAGGAAGAGAAATCGGCAATAGCGACACACGTGGCTCAAACTGGGCACTCAATTGCTTTCGAGTAAACTCGTTCGCTGTTCAGCGAGTCTAAAAACAGACTGAGAAGAAATTTGGAGGCAACTGTAATTTCTCAAAGGAGGGCTTTGAACCCTCTGAACCGCCAACAAGAACTAGTATTTGTGAACAAGATCTGGTTTCCGTTCTTGATTAAGACATCGCACCAGCAAAGGTTATCTCCGGTCACAGCGAAGATTGACACTTCCGGTTCTGATTAAGCAGCAATGTCCCTTTAAACTTTCCAGGCATTCCACTGGCAGTTAACATCTACTGGCTGGTGCCAGGTTTTTGCTCTGAAGAAACCCTAAGTGCAGGGTGAAACGTCAGCGGGGACTAGAGTTTTTTCTTTCCTTCAATAAAATCACATGGCTGCAAGACCCATAACTTCGTTTTCTTTACTCTATTTAGTGCTCGAAATGCACCACATTTTATGGTGTTCTTTTTGTCTTTTTCCCTTTCCCGGCTCGGATGAAGGCACAGCTGCCAAGCTAGGGTACTGCGCGTTCAGTCGACGATGCTGACGTCCTTGCGGGATATCAGTTAACGTGCAGCTCATCAGAAGACAGCGAACAAAGGAATTAACACAGGTGTGTGGGTGGGGGAGACAGAGAGTGTGTAACAAAGAGCCAATGTGGTATACCGGATGGTGCCCCCGCTAACACCCAGCCCATAGACTTCAAGGTAAGTTTCAGGTTCACATATAGTGTATGGCAAAGAGGGTCCCCTGGAACCTAACCTCATTTTCCCCATAGGCTCAATGATTCGGTATCCGCTAATTCGGTATCCACTGGTTTTCCAGGAACCGAACCCTAGCGGATAACAAGAACTAACTGTATACGGTCTGCATCGTTTTAGAGAGAATCAAGAATTTAGGCAACCTAGATACAGAATTGGATTTTCTGTTGCTTCCCTCCCCCACCCCTTTTCCGAGTTTAGAATACACCACAGTCTTAAGAAAACGACAACCACGGAGGGAAAACGGCAAGCAGAGCACAGTATGGGAGAAAGCAGAGGAGAAGAGGAACAGAATGACGAGGAAAGACTCCAGGAGAGGAAAGATGGTTGGAATGGCAAATCAAGATGCTCAGGAGAAAGCTGGATTAATACACTGTTTGTGATTGGAGGAGAGGGGAAAGGAGAGGCGGGATCAGATCTGCAAGTGGAGGGAGGGGGGAGGCTGAAGCGTGGTCCAGTGGCGAGTGTACATTTGCATACAATACCTCACACAAATCCTGTGCAGAGGCAGGCAGAGGTGAAAGAAGGAAAGAAAGAGAGGTGTGTGAAGCTAGCCCAGAATCCTGCCCAGACTGGCACCCTCCCCGGTCCTCTCTCTGCTTTGAGCTTGAGCCGGGTGGCCAACTTTTTTTGCCGGCCCCTGCTCCTGTGCCTTTTAACAGCAGGTTGAAGCGCCGACATGTAAAAGGGGAAGCCATTTTCTGGGGTCGAAATTGAGGGGGAAAATGACCCTGAGTGCATTTCTATGTGTCGGGCAGGAACGGCATGATACAATAAATACATTTATAAAAGTGCAACGGTACTATTTCTCTCTCTCTCTCTCTCTCTCTCTCACACACACACACACACACACACACACACACGTCCAAAACACCTGGGACAACCTACCCATGTCTCGACATCACAACCACACAAGAACACGTAAACACACCCCACTGCCTGTGATGTGGGGCAATGGGGGGGGGGGCAGGGGAACACACACTGTGCCATCAGGGTGTTGTGATATTGTCTTATACGTTCAGACGTATGTTATTGTCTTATCAGTTAAATGTGCATTTGCTGTTTGCGGTGGCAGTCACACAATTGGTGGATCATACCATTTGGCCTGGGGGGAGGGGGGAAGCAGCAAACAAAAGAGGAATGCAGGCAAGCAGTCTCCCTTCCTCCCCCCCCCCCCCCGCTCTTTGTGATGGTTCTTTACTGCAGTGGTTCTCAAACGTTTTAACACCAGGACCCACTTTTTAAAATGACACTCTATCGGGACCCACCTAGCTTTACGAGACTTTATAAAAAAAAGTGATCTAGAAATAAATAAATACATTTTATTTACAAGTAAAGAGCTCAGCTGCTTGCAGGGTAATTAGCAGCTATCTTGCAAACTGCAGGAGCTCAGCTCTTTGCAGGGCAATTAGTAGCTATCTGATTTTTGAATAGCCTCAGGGCTTGTGGCAATTACTTATCTGATCTTTCCATCACCTGGGACCCACCAGAACTCAGGTCGCGACCCACCCAGTGGGTCCCGACTCACAGTTTGAGAAACACTGCTCTACTGCTTTGTCTCCATCCCCCACCCCACCCCCCGGTGTCCCCAGGTGGAGACACAGCATCTTTCCTTCCCACTAGGGATCGCCAGGCCTGAAACCAACCACGGTGCCCCGGACTCTTCTGTGACTGTCCGGTCTCTTCCTTAAAGTCACAGCAGGCTCTAGATCCTCCCACACACCCCGACCGCCTCCCCGTCCCCGCAGCACCCTTACACCAAGCTGATGATGAGGATCACGGTGGAGACGTTTTGGCCCTGGCCATGCTCCGACAGCTGCTCCGAGAGCCGCGAGGTAAGGCTGCCTGCAGTGGAGAAGGAGGAGGAGGCGCTGAAAGGATCGCCTCCCACGTAATTGGGAAGCCACGTATCTCCCACGTATCTGAGGAGAGGGGAAGCTCGGCTCGGCTCGGCTCACCCTCTCCCATGGAGGAGGGGGGCTTACCTGACGGGTGAATGGCACGGGTCGCCCCCTCGCCGTCGGGGAGGGTGGGGATCGGGGCCTCCACGTGGGGGGCTCGCCAGCTCAGGGTGCGTTTCCTGCGGCGCAGTCCCGCCAAGAGGCCTCGGGGCTCCTTGCCGTGGCAGCTCTCTTCCAGAAGGGCCTTTTCCGCTTGCACCAGCGCCAGTTCTGCAACAGAGACAAAGAGCCGAGAGGTGTGACGTCACAGGACAGGGTCAATATCTCTCAGCCTGAGCCTCTGTCCTTCTAGCAGGTCAGTGGCAAAGCACCTGCATGTTTTGCAGAAGGTTCAACCCTCGGCATCTCCAGGTAGGGCAGAAAAGACCCCGATGTATGTACAACCTTGGAGAACAGCTGCCAGTCAATGCGGGTAATACTGAACTAGATGCCCCAAGGGCTTGACTCAGCAGGAAGTCGCTTCCTATATACACTTTAGGTTTCATCCCATTACAATTATGTAGACTTAGGCTAGAAAGATCTGGGTTCAAATCAACCACAAAGCTCACTGGAGGACTTTGGGCCAGTCACTTGCTCCCAGCCTATCCTACCTCACAGGACTGTTGTGAGGAATGAAGATGGGGAAGGAGCCATGCATACTGCCCTGGGCAATTTAGAATAAGGGCGGTATATACATTTGAAATAATAATTATATATATATATATATATATATATAAAATAATGGTGTTGTTGTTATCATTATTATCCTGCACAATATTTCAGATCATCAGCCCAGACTCACAACCATTGGCAACCATTGGCCGCGGCTTCCCACTACATTATGTTGATGCCTGCCAATTGGCATTGCACTGTTTTCTGAGAGGATTCCGTGGCACTCTGCGGCTCCCCTGGCTGGTATCCGCTGCTCCCCTGGCTGGTATCCGCTGCTCCCCTGGCTGGTATCCGCGGCTCCCCTGGCTGGAATCCGCGGCTCCCCTGGGAGCTGTGCCTCCCAGTTTGGGAACCACTGCTTTACAGGGAGGGAGGAAGAATCCCAGTCCCTGAGCCTCAGAAAGCCCAGCAATTAGGCAGGGGGGGCCACATTTTGGCTTTGCGTCTCGCTTCACCCACCGAGGTGTTGGAAATATTCTTCAATGCCATTCCAAGTATTCTTCTCGATGAGCGCCTTCACTAGGTTCCAAGGCTGTTTCCGGTACCGGATCTCAGAGGAGACTCTGCAAGAGAGGCAGATGGCCCAGAACAGGTCAGATCAAAGTTCTCTGAGTTTCCCCGAAGGGATCACAGGACGTGAGATCCAATCAAAGGATGGGAGGGGTCTGGAGCACGGAGTGTTCGGCCTGGAACCTAACATGGGCTCCTGAGGTTTATTTCGATTCTCTAGTTTCCATCTTCTCTTGTTTCCTCTGCAACTGCAAGATCAGTCACTCTGCTTTTAGCTTAGATTTCTCCTCTCCTCCTGAAACAAGCAGTTAACAGCCTGGAGGAAGGCTGATCTGGTTAGCTGTGCGGGCCTTACTAGACACATTTAGCAACTTCCCCCTGCCTCTTGTCATATGCCGCACACTTCCTTCTCCTCTGCACTACAATATCTGTGCAGCAACCACTGGAGTTTTTTTTCCACACCTCGTTGAAATGAACGAGTTAAATGAGCAGCACTGGAGTGGACTGGAGTGCATTTTTGCCAACTGTCAGCAGGTGGCGCTCTTACTTCAGTCATAAGGAGTGTGGGGACACTCCACTGTCAAACTAGATGCTACTACAGGCATACACAATTGGCTGTTGAGGGCTTGGGTTCTGTGTTGTTTTTCTTTGCTAAATAGCAATGACAGGGAGGGGGAGCTATCAAGATCAGGACATTGGGGGGATTTAACCTACCGCTGTAGTACTGATCACTCCCTCACCCCACAGCTGCTATTTGTTAATGTCAATGGAACCTTGTTGTTCAGAACAAAAGCAGTCTACGGGTGGGGTGGGGGGTGGGATTTAGAGCAGGTTCGTATAGGGGGGCAAACCTTAAAGCCCTTCTCCACCCACATCACCGTCCTGATCTCAATCGCTCCCCCCAAAAAACAAAATATAACAAGCACACAAGGGCCAATCGCATAGTGTAAAGAGTTATAATTTGTCACTAATATTACAGGGAAATGGGGGTAATTTGGGGAGACAGCTTTGCTCCATTGTAGTGGTCACAGATGGAGGCCTGGCTGAAGAAGGGGAATAAGATGCATCTAAGTAAGCAGAGGTGTGTCTAGGAACACTCACACCACAATTAATGTGTTGGTCTTTTACAATCCTCTGTTCATTTCGCTGCAGAATTAACTCATATACAGCCTGGCAGGGGCGTCACTAGAGGGTGCAGGGGGTGCGGACTACACTGGGTGTCACCCTTGGGGTGGTGACATCACACTGCCCCTGAGCCTCCACTCAGCGGCCCCCATCCCGCTCCGTCCGGCCCAGCCACCTCGCGCTCTCGCCAACAATCGTGTTTTCACTGCTCGCCAGCGAGAACACGAAGCCACTGGGCTTTTCACATTAAAAGCAATGCGGTAGCCCGGAAGGTTGAGGGTTAGGGTTGAGGGCGTACGTCGGGAACACCAAACTCCTCCGAGTAAGCCACGGCATCGGATTCCTCACGAGGAAGCTGCTTGACTATGGCACCCCCGAACGTCTGGAACGCCGAATTCCTCCAGGTAAGCGCTGCACTGGGGGGAACCCGCCTCTGCAGCCCGGAGAGGAAGGGGAGGGGACGGTGGCAGCCAGCCCGTTCATGGCTATGGGACGAGAGGCAAAAATAGTACCTGAGCCGGGATTTGCTCTTGGCCACTGCGGTGATGCAGTATCGATGTGCCGTGTAGAAATAGTCCTGATAGGGGATGCCCTGGGTGATCACTTCCGAGTCTATTACGCAACCTCCGCTCTTCGAACTGGCACGGAATAGAGTCTGACCATCGAAAGAGGAGAAGCGGGGAGGGGGTGGAGAGGAGAAGCGGGGGAAGAGGAGAGAGTGAATGGCAGCAGTGTATCTAGCCAGCTGATTGTCAAATTAGGCGCACCCTCCCCATATCTGCGCCTTGTCCCCACCACCATCTTCTTTCCAAACGTCCCTTTCACACACCCGCACCTGGGTCTCCACCACCGCTGCAGCCTTGGGGCTCAACGGGTTGTTGATGGGGATGGTGTAGGAGATGACCCGACTCTGGTGGCACTTGTTGTCGCCATTCCACGAAGTCAGCGTCACATCTGGGAAGCCAACGGGAGACGAAGGGTTAGGAGGGGGATTCCTTAGCTCCTACCAAGTGCCAGGCTTTGAATGCATTGCTCCTTGCCCTGCGTTGTCAGGATGCGGCCAGAGAGGGATTTGAATTTGTCGTGGGAGAGCACATGCTTTGCACGCCAATGATCCCAGGTTCATTCCGCAGGCATTTTCAAGATATGGGAGAGCCCCATTATCATGCAGGCCACCCTTTCAGCAGCACCGCTTCTGCCGAGACGTCACGTCACAGCTCAGCAGCTGAGAGGTGCTCTGCAAAATGACACCTGGGCAGAAGCGGCGCTGCTGAAAGGGCAGCCCATGTCATAACTGGGCTCTCCCAACAGTGCCTCGGTAGCGTCTCCCTCTCTCGCTCCTCTTGGTCTGCTACTTCTCTTGTAGCATTTCTTACCTTCTGAGGCCTCGTTCCGTCTCTCCCTCCCAGAGCCTCAGCAGAAGCGGCGCTGCTGAAAGGGCAGCACTGGGAGATCCCAATTATCACGTGGGCCGGATAAAGAGCTTCTGTGGTTCGTATCTGGTCCATGGGCCTTATGTTTGGCACCCCTGACCTAAACTATGCAGTCTCCTGGAAACCAGCCTGGCCCTTCATTCTGCAACTTGTCTTTGCCAAACCCTCCTCTGAATATCGACACACACACACACCACATTCCGACTCAGGGCTTACCTGTGAACTTCCGCTGGTCCAAAAAGCCTTGAATGAACGGGGAGTCACTGAAGAGCATCTGCTGCAGCCTCTCGGCTCCGATGTGATAAACGGCGTTGATAAGTAGCCGGCCCGGCAGATCTGAGAAGAAGGCATCCACTTCGGCTGGGGGAGGGAAGACAGATGGTTAACATAAGAACGTAAGAAGAGCCCTGCTGCATCAGGTCAAGGGCCCATCTAGTCCAGCTTCTTGTGTCTCAAAGTGGTCCCACCAGATGCCTCAGGGAGCACACAAGACAACAAGAGAGCTGTATCCTGTCGCCACTCCCTTGCACCTGGCACAGATAATCTGTTTCCTGTTGCAACTCCCTTGCACCTGGCACAGAGAAAACCTACTTCTAAAACCAGGAGGTTGCTTATGGCTTGTAACCTGTGATGGTCTTTTCCTCCATGAATCTATCCAAACCCCTTTTAAAGGCATCAAGGCCAGGTGCCATCACCACATCCTGTGGCAAGGAGTTCCACAGATGAACGGTTCAGGCGCAGGGTGCCCAGCATCTAGTTCAAGATGCAGGAGGGGAGCAGTGGTATTTTTACTCCATAACTATTATTATTAATTAGTTATCAACTTCACAGACCAGCACACATTTGAGGGTCAAAAAAAAGTTTTCCAAAATGTATGGTGGTTTTATATGAATTTGGACCGCTGATTCCAAAAATGGCATCGGTTTTGTCCTTCCACATCTCAGGGGGGGGGGGGGGAAACACGGCATCGCCACCTCATAATACGAGTCAAGCAGCTTCCTCATGAGGAAGCCATGGCATCGGATGCCTCATGAGGAAGCTGCTTGACTCGCATTATGAGGTGGCAATGCCGTACCCCCAAAACTAGCAAAACTGATGCCATTTTTTGAATCAGCGCCCCAAATATTCCCAAAAATAGGTCTTACTTTTAAGAAAGCAAAATGTGCGCAGGTCTGTGTTATTAATACTACATTATTATAACTTCATTACAGTGTACAAAAGATAGACAAACAGTAAAGCCTTTAAAAAGATGAAGATTATCGATATAGTGTCATGAATGAGCATGGTGCTTCCAATAGAGTGAAAGGACAGGTCCTTGCCCCGAGAGGCTTACAATTCTAGATAATGATGCAACAGATGGGGCTGGGGGAAGGGGATGGAAGCAGAATAGGGAATGGAGACTAACAAGCTAATTCCATCCTCCCCCAGCGTAGGCCGCACGGCCCATACTGAATTCTATCCGGGGAAGGGAGAGGCTGAAGGTCTACTCAGTGTAAGTGGGCATTTGCCCGCTTACCCCGGGTAAACCCCCAGCTACTGCAATAGGGTTACTCAGTTCTCCGCCAGCTGGCGGAGAATCAAGCAGACCCGTATCACGGCTTGTGGCCTGGGAGAGGGGATAGGATACGGCGTCCGCCATGGACGCCCTCCCGGGCCCAATCCGCATCTCCAGCAGGTGTCTGTCGAGCCTCTGCTTGATGATCTCCAGTGCGGGAGAATCCACCACTTCCCTCTGTTCCCCTGCAGAGTAGTAGGTTTAGTGGTTAGAGCGGGGTGCGGGACAAGGTCTGCTCTCACCTTCATCTTGTGTGGAGGAGGAGGAATTACTCATGTCGGTGGGGAGCTCCTCGCTGGGAAACAGGTCCCCCTCCAGGGGGGGCGCTGGCAGCCCTTGCAGCACCTCGTCCCTGGGGGGCTCCGTCACCGAGGTCACCGTGTGGCTGGACGAGGCATCCAGCTGGCTGTCTGTGTTTTCGTCTGGGTCCTCTGCCAGCTAGTGGGAAGCGAACGGACAGTGTTAGCTACACAGTTGGAACGGAAATTATTTTTCTCAAAAAACGTGGGGGGGGGTTGCTCCTCGTGAGGATGGAGAGAATATTCAGGGAATATTCGGGCATTCCGTGCAAAGCAGCAGCTTAACATTTGATAGGATTGAGAATTGAGAACTGACATGCAACAAAAGAATTGAGAACTGACATGCAACACAGACATGCAACAGAAGAACTGAGAACTGACATGCAACAGAAGAACTGAGAACTGACATGCAACACAGAAGAATTGAGAACTGACATGCAACACAGAAGAACTGAGAACTGGCATGCAAAGAAGAATTGAGAACTGACATGCAACACAGAAGAATTGAGAATTGACATGCAACACAGAAGAATTGAGAACTGACATGCAACAGAAGAATTGAGAACTGACATGCAACACAGAAGAACTGAGAACTGGCATGCAAAGAAGAATTGAGAACTGACATGCAACACAGAAGAACTGAGAACTGGCATGCAAAGAAGAATTGAGAACTGACATGCAACAGAAGAATTGAGAACTGACATGCAACACAGAAGAACTGAGAACTGGCATGCAAAGAAGAATTGAGAACTGACATGCAACAGAAGAACTGAGAACTGACATGCAACACAGAAGAATTGAGAACTGACATGCAACACAGAAGAACTGAGAACTGGCATGCAAAGAAGAATTGAGAACTGACATGCAAAGTCATGAAGAATTGAGAATTGACATGCAACACAGAAGAATTGAGAACTGACATGCAACAGAAGAACTGAGAATTGACATGCAACACAGAAGAATTGAGAATTGAGATGCAACAGAATCTAGAACTGGATGGCATCGGCCCGCCTGCTCACCGAGGTGGTCCCGTCACTGCTACTGGCCAGGGAGTTGATGCTCTGAGTGGAGTCCCTTTTATCCAGCAGGGGGCTGGTGTCAAGTTTGATGTCTGCGCCACAGCGGGAGGTCAAGTCGCTCAGGTCAATGACATCGCCGATCTCTTTGGGGCTACTGTTTGAAAAGAGAGCCAGGCCCGGGGGAAGGATGAAAAGAACATTTTAGAAGAGCCGGGCTGCCATAAAAAGACGTCGGAATACAGCATTCAACAGCAATGCATTATGAGGAATTATGAGCCTTATGAGGAAAGGCTACAACGTTTGGGGCTCTTCAGTCTAGAAGAAAGGTGACTGAGGGGGGACACGATTGAGACGTATAAAATTATGCATGGGATGGAGAGAGTGGATAGAGGGAAGTTCTTTTCCTTCTTGAACAACACCAGAACCAGGGGACACCCACTAAAAATTGGGTGGCGGGAGAGTTAGAACAGACAAAAGAAAATCTTTCTTTACGCAGCGTGTAATTGATCTGTGGAACTCCTTGCCACAGGATGTGGGGATGGCACCTGGTCTGGATGCCTTTAAAAGGGGATTGGATAGATTTATGGAGGAAAAGTTCATCAGAGGTTACAAGCCATGACGGGAATAAGCAACCTCCTGGTTTTAGTAATAGACTATCTCTGAATGCTAGGTGCAAGGGAGTGGCGACAGGATACAGGTCTCTTGTTGTCTTGTGTGCTCCTCAGGCATCTGGTGGGGCCATTGTGAGATACAGGAAGCTGGACTAGAGGGGCCTTTGGCCTGATCCAGCACGGCTTGTCTTATGTTCTTATGTAGGAGCTGCAGGGCCCAAATGGAAACAATATTTGCGGGGCCCCAAGTTCACAGCCAAGGTCTGCAGAATCTTAGAGATATAAATAAAAGTTATTCTAGACTTTATATCTCTAGGGTAGCATGGAAAGCTATCAATATGTGCGCTTAAAAAGTGCCTGTGAGTTCATGGACCAAATGGATCTAGGCCCATTTTAATATAAAATTGCATCCGTGTAAGTCTACAAGTAAACAAAATGTGTAGATTACCGTTGTTGAAAAGTCAATCGTTACAAAGCCATTTGTTTTAGTGACTGTGGAATGATTTAGTAAAAATAATAACTTTAGTTTCGTTTAGAAAATATCGAAGTGAACAGAGTAGGTTACCCTTAGGCACGGGGCCCAACTGGCTTAAAGCCGACCCTGGTTGGAAGTGGAATGCTGGAGTAGATAGTCCAGCAGGGTTTCCCTTATGTTCTTTAAACACTTTAAACTGCACTCTAGCAACTTCTGTGATACGACGAGGCATCCCAGAATGCACCATGCAGCTGCTTGCACCAGCAAAACGTCTCATGCTTATCCATCAGCATTTACCCAGCTGGCATTCTGTGTCCCCCCTGAGACACCACAGAACGGGCACTACCTGGCATCAAGGGCCTTGATTATGGAGCACATGTGCCCAGGCAGAGCCGAGAGGGGCTTGACGTAACAAACCCAGAAAGGGACGCAATGTTAAAATGTGCAAGCACTCCCTCTCTTGTACAACTTCTGAGCGAGATCTCTCTTACTGCACCTTGATTGATTAAAATTTGGGAGGGCCATAAGAACGAGCTGAAATCATAGTTCTGGCTGCTTCCAGCCCATGTACTGCCAAATGCCCCTCCCCTCCTCCGAAAAAAAACTCTAAGAGTTCTAGTTCAATCTCTGACATTTCTGGTTAAGAGGCTCTCAAGACCTTGAAGAGGTGCTACCAATCAGTGAAGCTAATATCACCTCCCTTCAGTCGCTGAAAAACGACTTTATTCAAATATGTTTGTCACCCCCTTTGACGACCTACATGGATGGGACTGGGTTTATATTCTGGAAAGTCGGGATATACTTCTGTTAAATAAATAAAATAGAACACAGCTTCTTATATCATTACAATCCCAGGCATCTTTATATCCACACTGTAAAAATAATTTGCAGAGAGCGCACATCACTTTATGTGTATTACCTTGGCGTAATCCTTATAAACAACCTGTAAATATTATCCCCATATTGCAGATGGGGAAGACTGAGGCTGAGAGGGAGTGACTTGCCCGAGTGAACCCGCCTAGTGAGTTCATAGCAGAGACAAGAGTCATACTGGGGAAGTCCTGGTTCCCATCTTAGCCTCTACGCCAGAACTACCTTTGGAGGCCTGGGTACCCCCTATCACGGTCCAATTTTCTGAAGTAACCCCTGCTAATTAATTGGATTAATCAATCAATTAATTAGCTAATTAATCGTTGAATAAAAAGTACTAAAAAAAAATTAAATGTGAAAAAATGTCTTACTTAACTCTGTGTGTGTGAGTGTGTGAGAGACGTCAGTCAGACGGGGGGATTGTATTTAAGTTCTAACAAGGAATTAACTACTGATTGATGCTGATAAGGGGCAGGATCTGGCGTTGGTCCGCGTACCCCTAGGGGTACTCGTACCACAGGTTGAGAACCCCTGCTCTATGCCACTATGTGACATAACGTGACAGGCCCCAGTAATGCTAGGGGGTTGAGCATCTCCAGGGCAGTGTCTGCTTACCCCAAGCCGTTGATCTCCTCGACAGGAGAGACATAATCGTCATCTTCACTGGTGAGGCCAAGCTCGGAGCCGTAGCACTGGTGGACTATGTGCCAGAGTTCTCGAGGGGACAACGTCTGGGGAGATAGGAAAATGGCGTTTGGAAAAAAGTAGAGACAAGACACCGAATCATGCCCCCTCAGTTCGTGCACCCTCCCGGGGGCTTTTTAGGCCTAAAACAGGCTTAAAAGGCCCAGGGCAGGGGGCGCTTTTGTGCCGCCGTTTTACAGCACGAAAGCGACATCATGCCCCCCAAGGAAGTGGGGCTTGTCATGTCACGCCCCCAAGGGGTGGGGCTTGTGGCATCACAGGGGTTGCACGGCGAGCACCCTCCCTCCCGTGGGGGTGTAGCTACGCCCCTGGGCACAGCCTTAACTACCTGTACATGCAAACTGCAAAATGCCCAAGTGGTGAACCCCACTGAAAAATTATGAACCATGACAAGAGCAGGATCCAGAGCCAGACAAGGATTGAGGCACAAGCTTCTTCTACGGGTCTGATCCGTACCTTATCCAGGAGCGCATTCTGCCAGAGGCGGAAAATCAGCATGAAGCAGCGGTCGCGGGCGCCGAAGGAGGTGAAGAAATGCTGGGAACGGCAAGCGAGAGGAGACCGTGAGGCAGTGGTGTCATTAGGGCTGGTGTCACCCGGTGAGGTAACTTTATATATATATATATATATATATATATATATATATATATATATATATATATATATATATATATATATAAAACATTAAAACAATACATATTTCATAAAGTTATAGCAAGCACGAAGCAATATATCCTACTAGCATACTATTCGCTATTTTCTACATATAATTTCCAACTAAGCCAAAATAACACCCACATTCTATTCATTAAATCCGCATATCATCACATCGTTCCTCTCTCTCTCTCTTAAAATGGTTTCCAGTTATTCACGAAAAGGTTAACTGACTTTTCCTTAATTAAAATTGTAAGTTTATCCATTTCAACATAATCCAAAACTTTCAGCCACCAATCTTCCAGCGAAGGTATCTCCGAATTCTTCCAATATTGTGCATATAAAATTCTTGCCGCAGCTATCATATATAAAAGGTAACTCATGATGTCACCCCCATTAACTTTCTTTATTTTAATATATCACAGTACAGGTCACCCATCAAATCAGGAACCAACAAAAAGCCAGTGGGGGCCAACTTGATGACACACACACACCACTGAATAAGAGTTCTAGGATTAGCTGGCTCATACTAACACCCTATTGGTTTCAGGTTGTCTCATAATAACACCTCATTGGCTCTCGGAACAATCACAGCGCAATCCTATCCAATTTACACCACCAGCTTAGCTCTGCTCAATCCTATCCAACTTATGCCACCGGTGTAACCAACGGTGCAGCGAGAACGGGAGGCCCCAGAACAGAAAGTAGAGGATTGCACTGTCAGTCTCGGATCAGTTCGCCATTATCCAAGGCTAGCCTGCAAGCCTCCTATGAACCACATGTGCTCTCAGCTATGTGGAATGATTACATCCCACTGAATGTCTATCAACAGCGGCCAACTGGGGACTAGCAGGGCACGCATTGGGGGGGGGGCATGGCCACACAAGAGCCCACACCAGGGCCCAGCCAACCTTTAAGCCAACGAGGGTCCCCTGCTGCTGCTGCTCCCCACCACTGTCTATCTAGAAAGTCTGGGACCATGTGGTATTCTTGCAGGGCAGTGGTTCCCAAACTGGGACCCGCGGATACCGGCCAGGGGAGCCGTGGATACCAGCCAGGGGAGCCACGGGTACCAGCCAGGGGAGCCGCAGAGTGCCACGGAATCCTCTCGGAAAACAGTGCAATGCCAATTGACAGGCATCAACATCATGTAATGGGGAGCCGCGGCCAAGGGTCGCCAACAGTCAAGGGAGCCGCAGGTTGAAAAAGTTTGGGAAACACTGCTTGCAGGGCATTGGGGGGGAGCAATGACAGCAGCTGACCATCTTCTTCTTTCTCCCCCCCCCACCCCCGGTGCCATTGTACAATTCTCAGATCCTGCCCACTGATGCTGCATTGCGGGTTGGGCGATCCAGAAATTATTAAGCAGCCCTGGGGGAAGTAAGAGGGTGGCATGTCAGCTCCCATCTGCCTCTCAGTAAAGCCCGACCCACACAGCACGAGTTCCGGCGCGTCCCAGACACATGCGGAGCTCGCACAGCTGTCTGGCCCTCCTGCTCAAGATTTTGAGGGGGCGGGGACGCGGAGCTACTGCTTTAACCAATCGGATTAGAGGGGGTTTCAGCCAATTGGTGCGCACTTATGTTTAATCCAATCAGCGATTAGATGGCGGGACAATCAGGAGGGACTAATTGCAGGACGACACTGGCGGAGAGCAGGGCAGCACTTGGAGGCGGGCGGCCAGGCACCTACGCTCGCACGCCTCCACGCCGGAACACGTGCGGTGTGGGTCAGCCTTAAGCCTGCATGTGTTGGAAGAGGCGCTAGAGAGAGGGAGAGGGACAGGAAATCTATGATTTTACTACTCTTTGACTATGCAAATAGCAAGGACATTGGGAGGATTGAACACTATTAAGCAGTCCTAGCTTATGTTCCTGTGTGCATGCCCTCCAGGCACCACAGGTCATATCCAGTTCTCGTTTGTACCCACACCTGCATTCTTCCTCCTTTCCTGGATGTTGCACCTCTGGCTGGGAGGGTAGAACAGAGTCCTTTAAAGGGAGAGATGCCCTGAGAGATAAGGGCCACACCAGCTGCACAGCTGAAGCTCAAAGAGCAGATTTGGCCCAGATAGTGAAGCGTTTTGGCCAGTGGAGAGCAGAGAGACCGGGGATTAAGGTACACAAATCAGCAACCAGGAAGCGAGGGAAAGACACGGGGCAGCACGCACTTGTCTGTTTTTGTTCTGAACCGGGAGTTTGTTCAGTACACAGAACGGAACACTGGGGCTGTTTTTTGTGTGTTTCAGCCCTTCGTACTTTCATGTTTGCTGGGGGAGAAGCAACAACCACAACCTGCACAGGTGATCAGATCTACCTAGGCGACATTCCCAGGATCCTAAATTTAAAATTGAATAGACCAGTGTTTCTCAAACTGCGGGTCAGGACCCACTTGGTAGGTTGTGACCTGATTTCTGCTGGGTCCCAGGTAATAGAAAGATCAGATAAGTAATTGCCACAAACCCTGAGGCTATTCAAAAATCAGATAGCTCAGCTGCTAATTGCCCTTCAAAGAGCTGAGCTCCTGCAGTTTGCAAGCTAGTGTAAACATAGGGAGATAAATGTTTGAGCATCTTTTTTTCTGGGTTTTTTTTTCAAGTCCGCCAATGACAGGTAGTGGGGGGCAGGTGAAGACTGGGTCACATAACTAAGCCCCTCAAGCATTGAGGCTATTCATTAGGGCTGCCTCATTACAAGAAATGGATTGAGGGTTTTTTTTTGTTTGTTTGTTTTTTGGCAAATAAATAAATAAATAAATAAATAAAATATTGCTTGTAAATAAATATATATATTATTTCTTTCTACTGTATATACCTTTTTTTTAAGTCTCGTAAAGCTAGGTGAGTCCCAATAGAGTGTCGTTTTAAAAACTGGGTCCCGGTGATAAAAACATTTGAGAACCACTGGAATAGGGGTTTAATGACCGTGTCGGTCAGTTCTTAAAAGCGCCAAACGTCTTAACGTTTCACTCGGGAATTTGCACAGAGTTTTTTCAGAAGTGTGGATCAAAGTCGTTCGCTGCCCTTTCACAGCTTCTGGCTGGAGAGTTCACAGGATGTATGAGAACCGAAACACCAACACCAACACCCCATCCTGCAGGAGGAGGAGGAGGGAAAGGTGTTTCCTGGTTGTTCCATTAGCCTCTATCACCATGTTTATCCAACTGCCACTTTACACGTGCACCCATGCGCAGCTTCAAATGGCCATTGCGCACCTGCAAATATGAGGGCCCAGTGCTCATTTTCTTTATCGACAAAAAACATTCGGAAGAACAGGGCTGGAAAGCCAGCTGCGGTTTATCCCAAGAGGCGTACAGAGCAGGGCATCAGGTAGAACAGGGGAGAGCTGATCACAGTTGTTCCTGATCTACGCATAGACACACCTACGCATCTACGGTGGCAAGAGCAGCCCTGTCGTTGCGGTGTGAGCTTCTCCCAACCTCCCATCGTTACGCAGCCTGAAAATTCAATTCGTTACCAGATGAAAAAATGATTTCTCCTACCGATTATGCATCTCGAATCCCAACGGCACACTGATACATTTTAATGTTTGCTGTTCGTGAGTGCATGCTCAGATTCACATCGTAGCTTGGGCATGGTTAGCATTAAGCGATCCTGAGTGTGCCCTCTTGCACATAAGATGTCTCTGCTGGATTAGATCAAGGGCCACCATAGCCAGCATTCTTGGCATTTCTTGGCAAGAATTCCAGCAATCAGGAGAGATGGACCTATGGTAGCCCAGGAGATGTGGTCTCCTGTGATCCAGGAGATGCTGCAGACCATAGGTATGTGGTTCATCAAAGGACCACAACAGAGGTGAAACTAGACTGGAGCGGAGGCAAGTAGTTCTGCAAGACTCCGTTACACCGGAGTCAGCGGCCCCTCCCCTTTGCTGTTGGAGCCATTCCGGCAGCGACAGGGGAGTGTCCTGCACGTTGCCATTGCCACCAGAATGGCTCCAACAGCAAGGGGGAGTGGCCGTTGACTCCGGTGTAACGGAGTCTTGCAGAACTACTTGCCTCCGCTCCAGTCTAGCTACGCCACTGGACCACAACCCACCTTCTGCCTCCCCTGTGTGTAACTCAGTGATTTTGTACAGTGCCGCGGATATCTTTCTGACATTCCTCATCATGCTTTGCTTGAACTCCACCTGACCCTTTCATACTATCATTGAGAATATACAGCAAGTCCTCACTTTAAGTCGTTTCGTTATAAGTCATTTCGTTTTAATGTGGTTGAGAAACAAAAATCGATTCCCGGCTGGGGCCACCTGCCTGTGTGGAGCTTGAACATTCTCCCCATGTCTGTGTGGGTCTTCTCTGGCCCGGAAAGCTCACATTTATTTCAATGTTTTATATTTGAAGGTGTTTGGGGTCTTTATTTAGAAGTTTGGTGATGTTTTTGTAACCAGAAATATGCCGTAAACTTTTGTTTATGTACATCAATTAGCCTACGGTGAAATTGGTTTCGTTATAAGGCGTTTCGTTTAAAGTTGCAGTTTCCAAGAACCTACCGACAACTTAACAATGAGGACTTGCTGTATATTTGGGAGTCAAAGTTGTGGGACATAAAACCATCTCCTCCACAAATGAGCAGAAATCACACAGATGCTGACTGATGCAACCCTTCACGCCAACAAGAAAAGGCGTGAACTAACTACCCTTGAACCAGTTTCAGAGGTCAGGTCGAAGGATTAAAGGAATATTTGGTGGTGTGGTCTGGAGGTTGAGCTGCCGCCTTGCCTGAAGAAGCTAAGCAGAGTCAGCCCCAGTTTCGCTTTGGAAGAGGGACAAAATGCCGTTGATGGAGTGTCGGAGTCGACAAAGCTTCGGGATGGAATGCAGAGGAGTGTGGGCTGTGGACTTATCAGCTGGCAAGAAATGGATCACAGCTTGTGAACCCATCTGAGGATTGATTGCGGGTGGAGAGCCGGTCAGAACGATAACAGCACTAGGAAGGGAAACATCTTGAGAATGCAAAAAAAATAAAAATAAAATAGAGGTTTATGGTTGGGCTGCCTGCCTACGTAAACCACCTTGAGTCTATGAGAAAGGCAGTATATAAATACTGTAATAAAATAAATAAATAAATAAAATATGTGCAAAAAATAAGCAACTAAGACCACTGCCACCTCAAGCGGGCTCCTAAGCGACTATGCTCCAGACTGCAATGGCCCCAGGAGCTCTGAAATCAGAAAGAACCCCCCCAAAGGGCGCGGCAGCCTCACCTTCTCGTTCTCTGTGCATATCTGAATGGCGTTGGGAATCAGCTTGGCTGTCTTCTCTTTCTTGATACACACCACTTCTTTGAACTGGATGGAGATCTGCGGAGGGCGGCACAGAGATCAGCAGTCCACAGGGGACAGGGCAGAGGGCTGGCTGAGCAGGGCCTTGCCCCGGGGGGCCCCTAGCCAAGATACGCACCATAGTCTCCCACCGGAAGATATTGCTGTAAAAGCAGATGCAGTTCTCCGACAGGTAGAGGCGTCCTTGGAGCAAAATGTCCCGCTGCAATGCGCAGGAGTAATCTGTGGAGAGGAGGACCACATCAGAGATGAAGAGTCAGAAGCCGAACAAGGGGAACAGGGGTGCAAAGAGACCGATTAGAAGCACAGAAAAATGGTATAGTTGGAAGGGACCTTACATCTAGTCCCCGACTCAGTTCAGCTGAATTGCTACAGGATCCCAGACAGGTATATATCCAGGTATACATTCAGAAAAAGGAAGCACAAGGAAAGACAGGAACGAAGAGAGAAAATTCACGATGTGGGCAGTTTTGGGGGGAAAAAAAGGAGATTTTTTTTTTCTACATCAGGATAAAGAAAAAAAAATACAGAAATGTGATCGCAAAGATACTACTCCATGAAATAATATCTTTGTCTCGCTGAATCAGACCAGAATACACAAAAATGAATTTCGTTTGAATGTCCGTGATTGACATCTTAATTTGGAGCCCCAAGGATTAAAAAGCAAAAGCTTGATATGAAAATATTGTCCCCAGACAGAATAATATTGCAAGGGCGTTTCCTCCCCCACCCCCCAACCAGTGTCCTTTCCCAGTGGACCCTACTGACCGTCACCCCACCCATCTACAAAAAGGAGAAAACAAGGATTTTCTCCTACGCTTTTAAATTTTCTGGACATTTGTCCCCGAGAGAGACCTCGAGTGTCAAACTGTTCCCAAGCATTTTGCTATTCCACCACCACCTTCTTTGATACAGTCACCAGTCGCCTGCAGGGTATCCCCTATTTACCGCCCTTTAGATCCAGGCAGCCCCCCCCCCCCGCCTCCTGCTGTTCCTTACCCACAAGGAGCCTTTCAGCTTCTGGTAGGCCCTTGAAGATCCTGCGGAAGTCCTCGTTCCGCTGCTTATACGTGGGGCTCAACATCTGCCAAGAGGAAATTGGGAAAGTCAGAATGGGACCTTTCTCGTATACTCCCTCCCCAAAAGACACACACACACACACACACACACACAGAGCTCTACAGGGAAAGGTGAGAAACAGTGTAGGGGGTAGGATATGGGGCAGCAGGAGCACACCTTGGAAGAAGTGGACATTTGTCCCTTTCCCCCAGGTAAAGCCCCAGCAGGTCCAATTGCAAGAACCAATTGCATTATTGGTTCTTACAATGTGTGATCACCTCAACTAGATGGCTCCCCCTCTATTTTATGCTCACAAGGTAGACTAGGCTGAACGTTAGTGACTAGGGCTGTAACTAGGCTTACCAGATCTCCAACCAGGACAGAGTGCTAGACCTTTAGGAGAAGGAATGTGGGCAGGTGTAGCTTGTTAAACCTTAGAGCACAATCCTAGGCATGTCTACTCAGAAGCAAGCCCCATTGTGTTCAGTGGGGCTTGATTCTGAGTAGACATGCCTAGGATTGTGCTCTAAGGTTTAACAAGCTACACCTGCCCACATTCCTTCTCCTAAAGGTCTAGCACTCTGTCCCGGTTGGAGATCTGGTAAGTCTAGCTGTAACCCTCTACACATTTACCTGGGAGTAAGTCCCATTGAACTCACTTATGAGTAGACACGCCTAGGCTTGTGCCGTTGGTCCAGAATACCCGGGGAGCATCATAGCTTCCCCCCCCCCGCCTCAATCTGGCACTCTCACCCCTGGGACACAACAGTGTGTTGTGTGGGGAGGGAGGATAGCCAACGGCTCCAGGGAGTGATGGTGTTGTGGTTCCAGACTAAATGGCGGCAAGGGCAAGTGGGAGAGGGGTTGTGCCTTCGAGGAGAGACTGTCCTGGCTCCTGACTGTTGCAAAGGTTAAGATGCTGTCCTAGTTGGAGGAGGTGGGGGCCAGGAAGCGCTGGAACCCGGGAAGGTGATTTATAGTATAAGGAGCCCAACCCTTCACCCACCAAGCTCGGTGCTCGCCAGGGCTTCAGGCAGGGCTCTCTTGCAAATGTCCGAGCACTGGGCACAGATGCCAGGGACTGAGAACCAGGGCCTCTGAGAGGAATTTTGGGCTCCTTCTCAAAGGGGGAGGGGGCAAAATGGGGCAGGAGGAGGGCAGCAACGGCTGGAAACGTCTCCGGAGCCCAGGTCTACCAGGCTTCCTGATGTGGCGCCCAGGTCTACCCACCCAGTAGACCTGACCTCCTGGTTCGCCTGGCCTCCGTCTTTCACTCTCTGTGAGAGAAATTTCCCCAGGAAATTTCTGGGGCCCCTCCATTGGCTCCTGGGTCCCCTTTTTGACTCTTGGGCCCGGGTACAATTTACCCCCTTTACCCCCATCCCATGGACCCTGGACTGAACCTGATTCCTGCATGTGGGAATCAACATGCCAAAGGTTTGCTCTAACACTGATCGAGTCCCTCCCCATACATAGAATGAGATGTGGGGAGGGGGGGGAGGCCTGGCCAGAAATTGGGGGGGGCATTCTTGAATCTTGCATGCTCTGAGACCGAAATGTAGAAGCAAGCGAGGGGGCGGGGCGGGCATGCATTACTTGCTGGTGTTTAAATAGCAGAAGAGAGAGAGAGAGAGGAGAGAGAGAGGAGAGAGAGAGAGAGGAGAGAGAGAGAGCAAGCGGTCTCTTACTCTGTCCAGCTGGAGCGGCTGCCGCTGCTATGAGCAGGTCCTCTTTTTTTTTACCCCAGAGAGCAAGTGCAGCCCCAAAGCGGGTTTCCAAGCAGCATCGACGTGACGCCAGTTCCCAAGAAGGAAGGGAACCGGGAGAGAGGGCAATGCCAACCCAGGGTGCGCAAGGGGAGGGCATGGGAAGGGGGGGCGAAAAAGGAGTGGGGCTAGCGGGAGCCCAGGCAGGAAAGGGTTAAGAACAGCAGCAAGGAGGAAGCTCAGAAAAAAATGCAGAAGTATCCGGGGAGAGAGAAGGGGGGGGTAACAGGAGTTTTGGGGTGCAGAAGAAGCCTTGCAGGACGATGCAGCAGGGGGAGGCGGGATTCTCAAAGCGGAGCCGTAGGGGAAGGGGGTGAAAAGGGGGACAGAGAAGGGTGCTAGTGAAGAGGAAGGGGGGTGGAAAGTTTCTCTGCAGCCCATCAAAGAAGCCAAGGGGGAAGAGCCCCCCCTCCAGGGACAGCTCCAGTTACAGAGCCCAGCCATTGGCTGAGGGTGCCTGGGTGTCGCTTACAGGAAACAAAAGGGGGGTGGGTGGGAGGAAGGAGGGTGTCAGGCTGCAGTTAACCCTATCCTGCCCACGGAGGGGGCGGGGAGAGGCTGTCTAGGTGAATGGGAGCCCCAAGAAGAATTCTGGGGGGGGGGCAAGGCAAGGGGGGGCAAAGGAAACATCCTTGCATGCCACATGTTGCTGTATGTATGTTACGTTCCAGGATATTCGGCCTTGGGACTGCAAACTGCTTGCAAAGCTTCAGCCCCAACAAGTTAAGGCCTCGATTCGCCACATCGAAAAGCCAACAAAAGGAGCTCAATGTGACAAATGTCAGCTACACCCCTCCAGCAAGCTCAGAGAAGGGCACAGTCCTTTAAACTTTGGCAAGTGTATTAACTTTGAAAGGCATCAAAGTCCTTTTATACATTGGCAAATATTTTTGTGCATTTCCTTCTGCCAATTTTTTTAAATTTGGTCAGGGCTGGAGGGGAGGGGTCGTCCCTTTCTGTATACAACCCAATAGACCCCAAAACTAAACACGTTTAAAAAAGCACTTACACTATACCAGCTCTGCATTTTCTGAAAGAGAAAGAGAAAGGGTCGTCAGCATCAGCCAGACAATGAGGGAATGAAACCATCTCACCCACTCACCCATCTCCTTGAATATCACACCCTGATTAAGGTCTGATTTCAACCCCAAAAACAGAGATCCTTCGGCAGCATATTGAAAAGGATTGATATGGTGTGTGTGTGTGTGTGTGTGTGTGTGTGTGTGTGTGTGTGTGTGTGTTTCCAGTTTCCACATACAATCACAAAAGAGTGGGACAGTCAGGCTACAAGCCAGCCCAGTCTTAGGAGCCACCCCACACAGAGAGACAAAGGAGAGGAATAGTTAATTTTCTTGCATGCACAAGGATAGGGGGCTGTAGCGTGGTGACAGAATACACGCTTTGTATCCCAAAGTTCAATTCTTGCCAGGCAGGCTGGGAAAGAACCCTGCACAAAACCCGTGAGAGCTGCTGCTGCCAGCCTGTGTAGGCGATACTAAGCCAGATGGAGCAAGGTCCTGACTCAGCATGGTAGCGTCACACACCGTTCGCCTCTCTGCTGAGAGGTGTGCTTTGCAGGAAGGGGAAGGGATTGGATGTGACAGTGTTTCTTTTCACCTGCGGGGGGGGGGGTGTCTCCCAACCTTTGTGCTGAGAAATGGCTTTTGGTAGGTAATGAAGGAAGGCTATGCATTTGGCGGGGGGGATGGAGGAACGTATGGCAACTGGAAGGTAAAAGTTCAGAGATCTGCTAGGGATCAGTTTGGGTGATACATTTCCAACCATGCAGTTAAGGATGTGAGGGTGCACCAGCTACTTTGCTGTCTAATTGTGAGTGTGTGTGTGCATATGCATGTGCATGCGCGTGTGTGAGAGCAGAGGGGTCCCAATCCCCCCCACCATGCACAACTAACATACTAGCCTGGCGACCACATGCCAACGCTGCCTCCCACATCGCCCATCTTACCTTGTTATTGCGGATGAAACTGCGCCCACTGAGTGGGTAGTTGAGGGGGGTGCTGGGCGGGGGCCCCGGTTGGGGGCCCCGCTCTGCACTGTTCTCGGACCCCTTCTCCACCATGGTCTCCGGGGGCGACTCTGGTGGAGGCCGTGGGGGTAGCAGCAACAGGCGCTTCCTCAAAGAGGGGGAGCTGCTCGGGGTGGTGCGTGGGGAGGTGGTGCCCGTACTGGAGGGAAGCAGAGAAGGAATTAAGAGACACAGCCCAGGCCGGATTGCACCACGCAACTCAGCAACAAGTGCTCAAGTGTGTTTCTGCCCCATGTTTCTGCCCACCCACAGCATTCTCCACTTTCATTCGCCCAACCCTCCACTCAACTTCCCCATCTTCCTTTAGCCCTCCTCCCACAACACCTAAGGTTATCAAGCTCAGCCCCCCCCCCACAAAGCTCCTGTACCTTTAAGGAAGGGCCGGCCCATCCATGAGGCCAATTGAGATAGTCGCCTCAGGCAACAGACTGCTGGGGGGTGCCCACCTCCTTCTGCCCACCCATCTCCAATGTTCCTGCTCCTCTTCCCATTCCCTAGATTGCAAAAGGAAGGGGGGGGGACAAAGCATAAGAGGAAGTGTGAAGGAGAGACACATCTCTGAGGCCCTAGCACACCTCTCCTGCACACTTCCTGTTCCATTCATCCTCCTCTTCCTTTTCCGGTCCAAGGAGTGTGAGGAGCAGAGGCACATCCACCAGTTAGGTGGAAGGAAGCATTTGGCGCATAGTCTCAGGTGCCAGGAATTCTAGGCCCTGCTTTAAGGGTTGCGCCGCAAGGAACGCCACATGCACTTTCCCCCACCACTGCAGGACGATAATGGGAAAACACATATTCTCCCATGTGCGCAGCTCTTAAAGGTATAGGAGCCTTTTCAGGGCCTAGAGCTGGTAACTCTACCGTATCCGGGCTGTGTGTTTCCTTTCCAGTTCTTGCTAAAGCAGAAGCTATTACTAGAACTGGGGAATGTAAATAGGAAATCTCCAGCTCATGTGGTGAAACAGGATCTTTGTCCCCGAGTCAGGTCACCTGAGGGAGCCTTGGAGATTCAAGCAGTCAGGAGTAATTCAGGGAGATGTCTAACCAATTGGAGTCTGGTTTCCAGGCACATTTGCAGGCCGCCAAGGACTCAGCACACACAGTGGAGGTTGCCACCCAGACACACCCACCGCACATGTGCAATAACGTGAGGCACCGCCTCCACTGGTACAGTCCTTCCCCCCTCAAAACAGGGAGAAAGCAACACGTGGCTCGGGCCCTCTGGCTCGCAGCCAGACCCAAACACAACTGCATCGCACACAAAACCCAAAACATGTTTGATGGGGACGCCCCATCTTCAGGACCATTCACACATGACATTGCATGCGCAAGCAGGCGTCAGGATGCGTGCCCGCCACCTTTTCACATGACGTGAAATGAAATGCATTCATTTTCAATGTCAACAGCAGGCTTGAACACAGAGAAAACAGTTTGCTTGGCCTCGTGTACATGCGCCGAATGCAACATGTGAATAAGTTTACATGCGCCGAGAGGAGGATACAGCTCCCCAAATCTGCATGTGGAGGAGTGAGTGCGTGCAACTCCTCACACACACACCCGATGTGATGTCCTCACCCCCAGCAGTCCCTGCATGCACGCGCGCGCGCACACACACACACACGCACGCACGCACACACACAATGCATCCACAAGACCATTTAGAACAGGTTCATGTGTCCCTTTACCCTTCAACCACATCAGAACGGGGCAAACCCAATTGTGCTCCCCAGAAGTCCAACTGGGCTTACTCCTGAGCATGTGCAGTTAGGGTTGCACCCTCAAGGTAGCTAACATGGTGACGGGGCAGGCGTTTGCTCAAAAATGATGTGCAGAGTGGCAAGTTCAAGCTACGTTTCAAGAGTAAATTTTTAAAACGTTTAATCTACGTCCGGGGTTGCTAGGAGCCAGTAATCATCTCAGATAAATTCAGATGGAATAAGGGAGCGTGCTCATGCGCGATTTTTCATGGATCCAGCAAGGAACACTGCATACAACAATAAGGATGGAGGAGCCAAGCCTTCACCCTACACTAGCAGGGAAGGATCGGGGCCATCAAAAGATCTTAACGATGGAGCCGGAGAGGTAGGAAATAACCTGATCGCCTATGAGAATCCCCTACAGGCGACCAAGCTAAGAAGCTGTCGCAAACTGGGAGGAGATACAGTAATTGGTTTCTTTCCAGTCATCCATGCGCCACAAATACCGCTAATCGATATATGGCGCAAGGGGGTGAACTCATTTGCAAAGCTGGTATGGGATTTGGTGGGGAATCTGAGATCAGGGTTATGATTTCTCCCCTTTGTATACCGGCCTTCCTTCGAGGAGCTCAAAACAGAGGTTTTCCATTTCGCCTGCACAACGAGCCTACGAGGTAGAACAGGCTGAAAGATCACACCTGGCCCACTACGCTTCGGGGCTGAGCAGGCACTTAAAACGGCATCTCCCCAGCACAACTGTGCCTCTCACAGCACCACACCGGATGCTAGAGGTCAGTAATCAAGCAGGGGGGAGTGCTGACACCCCGTTTCCCCCATGAAATCCATGGCACTGAACTAGCAGCATTGGGAATATGGGACTTGAGTCTAAGCTGGTGCCAGGCTTCTGCAAGGGTGTGTGTGTGTGTGTGTGCAAGTGGGGCAGGGGGGGCAGCAGAATATCTCCCCACACATCCACCTTTCCCATCATGCAGGGCAACTTACCGGCCACCCAGGGATCGACCCTGTGTCCTGGAGCAAATGAGAGCAAGAAAGAAAGAGAGGGGTGGGAAATTCATGAAATCAAGAAACTGGAGGAAGAGACAGAGAAAGAAACACCCGAAGGAGGCGAGAGACGGCAAGAAGATATATCAGTAGATCTGTTTGGGTCCTTTGCTCCCTGCCCCGTCTCTATAGCTCACACGCTTATTTTGGCTCTCTTGTCCATCTGCCCCCCCCTGGCCAGCCCCCCCCCCCCAGCAGGTGGTTGTGTTACACCGAACAGCTGCAACCAGAAACATACACACAGCCCAGTGTGTAGCGAGGCAGGCATGCCAGACTCGTCTCCCATCCCACCACAATTGGTTTCGGTAGCCCACCTGTCACCCCTCCCCTCCGCCGCCCCCCAAAATATTGGCTTTGACGTCCCCTAGGGAGGAGACAGACGAGAGTTTCTGATGCCAGAGTCAGAATCAAGACCTTGCCAGCCTCCTCCTCCCCCCCAACACACACGCGGTCCCGGCTCTTTCACCGACAAGAGGTGTAAACCCTTAGCGCACGCCCCCCCCCCCAGTTTGTACACATCCTCCCAAC
Source organism: Plestiodon gilberti rubricaudatus (assembly GCA_026170595.1). Classification (NCBI taxonomy): domain Eukaryota; kingdom Metazoa; phylum Chordata; class Lepidosauria; order Squamata; family Scincidae; genus Plestiodon; species Plestiodon gilberti. The sequence continues at coordinate 4,233,652 of JANXHW010000011.1, forward strand.
CACAATACCATTTGGTTCCGAGAACTGAGCTTCCGTTCTTCTTTTCTCTGATCTAAAATTGGGCCGTGCCATCAACAGTTGTCACATCCTACCCAATCGGTCTCACAAGTCAGCCTGAGCCGCCTTTAGAAATCTGGGCAGCCTTGGCAGAACCATACGATGGCAATGACACTGCTGCCAGCTGAGTTCTGCTGGCTCCTCACTCCAAGGGTGAGTGAAGATGTCTCCAACACCAGGCAGAAAGTGGGAACAGTCGGGTGTTCTATGAAAACACACACACACACACACACACACACACACACACACACACACACACACACACACACACACACACACACACAAGACGGGTGTTGAAATCTCAAGATTGCCTTTAAATCGCGAGAGGTACAAAGAAAGCATACTAAGGTCTTCAGAACCAGAAGCCAGAATTTCCTTTGCAGTCAGTCAAAGGGAGCTAGAAGGTATATCTTGGCCTTGGGCAAAATGCCTCTTCTTTAAACAGCTGCCTGACCCCAAAGAATGCCCCTAATATGCTGACACAGAAAGGTGTATAATAAAACTCTCCCACTTCTTCACTGCAAAGCAGCGTGGGGAGGGGTGTGATTTGGAGCAGAGAAATAGCAGAGGGGAGTGCTTAACCCTTTAGCTGCCAGTCACGTTCTCCCCAGCCCCACAACTCCACCCCTCCACCAGCTGCTTTTCACCCTGTGGGGTGTGTGTGTGTGTGTGTGTGTGTGTGTGTGTGTGTGAGTGAGAGAGAGAGAGAGAGAGAGAGAGAGAGAGAGAGAGATTTTCAGTGGGACGGTGGTGGTAGTCAAGGGAGGAGAACAATCCCAATCACCCCCTCCCCATGCTGGCTTTCCACTGGCTTTCGATTGCACACATTTGTAACCATCAACAAAGGCCTCAAAGCACAAACCGCAGCTACCTCTGAAACAGACCCACTGACCTCTAGCGCTAACAAGACAAGTCTTACCCTGAAGCTTTTAACAGCTTTAGCTCCAGGAAACCCTTTCCACAATGACCTGCCTGCTGGGCAACACTTGCTCGGCTGCCACAGAACTCCTGCATGCTGCAGAGGATTCTGGGAAAGCCTTCTAGACTTCTGGTTTCTGGAAGCTTCCGACATGAACCGCTGCTTTGGGGAGGCGGAGCCAATCACACAACGGTTGCTTGTGTGATAGGTTGTTTTGCTGCTTACGTTATTGTAGTCCAGGGGTTCTCAACCAGTGGTACTAGTACCACCAGTGGTACTTCAGCCGACTGCTGGTGGTACTTGGACCGCCGGAACCCTGCTCCGACACAGTGCTTTCGGCATCACATTTTCACTCCCAAGAGGCTCCTGCTTTTGACCGAGTCTCTCGGGAACATTGACAAGGGCCCTTCCACCCGCCCAGAGCCTCCTACCTGCGTTTTCTGGCCTCCGAGACCCGGAAAACCCGGAAGTAACTGTGATGATGTCATTGCCAGTCACTTCCAGTGGTACACAGCAGGAGAGTGGTGCTGGAGGTGGTACTCAGCTGGGAAGGGGTTGAGAACCCCTGTTGTAGTCTGTTGTGTATTTTCATTACTGAGTTATTATGTTTCTTTTTTTCTTTTTTTTTCTTTATTGTATTTTATGCTTTGAATGACAGTTGTTAGCCACCTTGGAAACAAGGGGAAAGGCGGGATGTAAAAGTTTTAAAATAAAAATAAATTGACATTGTTTCACAGCGCAATCCTGTCTAGCCAGGACAAAGCGCCCGCATGGCTGGGGCTCTCCTCAAGGGAAGGAGACATTTGTCCCCTTACCACAAGCAGAGCCCCAGCCACCCCGATGGGTCTACTCGAATGTGCGCCAGCACCATTCATTGCTTCGTTGGAAATAAGCAAAAGACACGCAGGAGACCTGATTAACAGACAGCAAGATCTTTCATTTATCCATGAAATTTGGTTTCCTATTATTCATAAGGTCCGTATGACAGGTACAGAAATAAAAGAAAACAATCAACAACGGAGGTCATCCTCTGTCAACTCGTCAGCCATTTCCGATTGGAGTTCCGCTTCCAATCTGTCCGATTGGAGTTCCATCAATCTGTCCAATCCCCTTTGAAAGGCATCCAGGCCAGGTTCCATCCCCACATCCTGTGGCAAGGAGTTCCACAGATTAATTACACGCCGGGTAAAGAAATATTTTCTTTTGTCTGTTCTGACTCTCCCTCCACTCAGTTTTTGTGGATATCCCCTGGTTCTGGTGTCGTGCTAGAGGGAAAAGAACTTTCCTCTATCCACACTCTCCATCCCATGCATAATTTTAGATGTCTCAAATACAGGAATGCTCAGACAAAGGACACAAGCAAAGAACAGATCACATCGCCTGTCCCCTATATTCTGGAAATGTTTGATCTCTAGAAGTTAACTCAGTCCCATCCAGCGCTCATTTGAAACATCCAGGTTCCTTCAGAGAGGCAGAGATCAAGAAAAATACAGATGGACTTTATCTTTCCAAAGGAGGAGATAATCTGAACAAACACATCCTAGCACTCTTTAATTGGCCTTTAACGCCATCTGTTGCTCCAACTCACTGCAGCACAGAAATTTCCACAATCCCCTGAAATAAATCTTGATACTGCAAAATGTTTTTCGATGACCTGGCTATACACGGTACTGCCAGAGGGATAGGATCCAACCGGAGATGACATTGAAAGGTACCGTTTTCAATTTCTGAGCACCTGACCTGAGCGTTTCAATAAGATTTCAGTGCAAACTGCGAGACCTCATCATGATGACGACAGAAAATATATTCCCAAACAAACATCCATATGCTTTCTAGAAAAAGCTCCAGGGTACATTTGCCTTCCTTCCTGTCTTCCATGGTCTCCCTGATCTATTTTCTGCACCATCCAACCCGTCCCATCAAACACACTGGGGCTTTTGCAAGCAACACACACACACACACACACACACACACACACACACACACACACACACACACACACACACACACACACACACACACACACACACACAACCTACTGTTTATTTCTGGAATAAAATGCTACCAGCCTAGCATGGATACACAAACCTTGTTGCCTTGTTTTCATCTGAGCCCTAAATTGGATGTTTCTTGGCAAGGAATCTGGATTCACACATCAGTGGGGTGGAAGGCTGATATTTCGAAGGTTATTAATCATGTGGATGAGAACCAGATAGCTATGGGGGGGGGGGGGAATGATGGTAGCATTGGGAAGAAGGAAGATGGAAGGGACAAGATACAAAGGTGGAACAGATAAGTTTGAGAACCACTGCATTAGAGGAAAAAATGACTTGAATAACCTGCAGAGACTTGCAAATGGGGGGGGGGGAGAGACACAGAGATTTCCAGGGGGGGGGGAAGGGCTGAAGCTCCATTGTTATTTAGCTTCTCCCTAGATTCAACCATAGAGACATACCTGAACTGGGCTTCAATAATAAGGCCTGATCTACACAGGCATGCGAAAGATGCAATTGAATCCTGAGATAATAGAGGATCGGGGCCACATCAGGCAGCGGTGTGCATGTGTGAGTCTGTAGCGTTCCTTAATGCAAAATCCAACCAAATCTCCCCGCGAGGGAGAAATTAGCACACGACGTTCTAGCCCAGAGAGTGGCAATGTGAAAGGAAACATTCAAAAATCATTCACCGGCAGCCTGAAGGACTCTACCACCTCCAGAGGACTCTACCACTTCCTTTCCACCGCATGGGTAGATCAGGCCTGGATGGAGACAACAGAGCGAATGTCGAGAAGATGGTGGGAAACAGAATCATTTCATAGATAACAGAGCCATTGCCATTGCAGCATTTTTGTACAACTAATGGTGCAATCCTAACCAACCCCCCACGCTGGGATGCGTTTGTCCCCTTACCCCGTGTCAAGACCAGCAGCCTCTATGGGGCTACTCGGATCTGTGCCAGCTAAATGGCCAGCGCAAATCCAGGCAGCTCCATGTCGGGCTTTCAAGCCCTGGAAGGGGGATAGGATTTGGTGGAGGCCTCCTCCGCTGAGACCGCCCCCTTCTGGACCTGATCCGCCCTCCTCCCCGCCTTCCCCCGCCCTGAAAGTCCCTCCCCGCCTGCATTCCACCTCCCCCGCCCCTCCGCAGCCTGGTGGAAGCTTACCTGCTCCAGCAGGCCAGCATAGGTCTTTCCACCTGCACCACGAGCCTAGGTGCTGCCACAATGTGCCTTACAGCACGTTTGCGACAGCACAGAGCCTAGTACCTCCGGCAGAGGCCGGCCGACGATTGGGCTGTAACTCATTTCTTATCGATTTGTAACAATAATTAAAATACCACCTCTGCGGTGGACGAAACATTCAAGGTGGGCTGCAGCACGTAATTTTATAGAATGCCAAAATCAGCTCTAAGTTTCTAGTTATCTTGATCTCCGATCCATCTGAAGATATAACTGCATTAAAAAAATCCACCAACCATAACAAGAAGGAAAATGGAAAGATGCTCAGAACTTTCAAGTGCTGACTCATGGGGGGGGGGCTGTTTTCCCCACGCTGGATGTTAACGAATTCTGGGGAGAGGTATTGGGACATAATTGCTACACGCCCATCAATTACCAACACACCATCTGCCACAGTCATGAATATGCAGAAGAGACTGATCAGTTATACACAACTCAAACCTGCTACCCCAAGGTACCCTTTGATATATACTTCCAATGCCACCCACAACACTGAACTCCCCCTCAGTATCCACCCCTTGCGACCAGTCTTTGAAACAGCCACTTCCTTGAGGAAGAGCTGCAATCATGCAAGAAAGCTTTTGTCAACTAGCAGTGCGTTTGTTCAAATTTGTCTCTTTCAGACTATCACTGCCTAGATTTCAATTGTAGGCTCATTGAGGTCAGAGACCTGTCTTTTTTGCTGACTATTTTCTGCCTGGCACTGATGTGTCTAGCACAATCAGGCAAGAAAGCTTTTGTCAACTAGCAGTGCGTTTGTTCAAATTTGTCTCTTTCAGACTATCACTGCCTAGATTTCAATTGTAGGCTCATTGAGGTCAGAGACCTGTCTTTTTTGCTGACTATTTTCTGCCTGGCACTGATGTGTCTAGCACAATCAGGCAAGAAAGCTTTTGTCAACTAGCAGTGCGCTTGTTCAAATTTGTGTCTTTCAGGCTATCACCGCCCAGATTTCAACTGTAGGCTCATTGAAGACAGAGAACTATCTTTTTTTCTGACCATTTTCTGTCTGGCACTGAGGGCAACTGTTGACATCGGCGGTCTTCAGCTTGTCAAGAGCTGCGAGCCACCTCAAACCCCCACCTGCAACACGGGATCCACCTTCAGGAACCCAGTGGGCAAGAGGGCTGAATGAGCGGACAGCAATGGCTGAACAGTATACACCAGTATACACCAGTCTCTGCCCCTTCTTTCCTTTCAGGCCAATGGGAAGGAAAGGAGGGGCAGAGACTGGTACATTAGCAGCGTACCATTCCATTTTTGATATGGAGACAGCAAGAAATAGGTATCAAGGTGAAGCAAGGCAGAGACGACAGGATGCCCCATGCTAGGGGAGAGCAGGCGAGTGAATGGGGACTGAGGGGACCCACTGACGATTTGGGAACTTGGCCAAAGCAACCCCTCCAAAGTCCGTCCTAGGATCCCCTCCAGCCCTTGTTGCCTGAACCTCAAAACAAAATGGGGCTGGCAGAGGTTCAGGGGCATGGCTGCAGCCCAGCCGTGACCCACTCTGGGCCCCGACCCACCTGTTGAAGACCTCCGGTCTATGTGATAGTATGCCCGAGTTGGCACATGCTGCAGAATTATAGCTCTCTTTAGACAACTCTGAAGGCGCCTGAGGGGGACCGGATTGACACCAGAACCAGGGGGCATCCACTAAAATTGTGTGGCAGTGGAGTTAGAACAGACAAAAGAAAAATATTTCTTGACCTAGCATGGAATTAATCTTTGGAACTCCTTGCCACAGGATGTGGTGATGGCGCCTGGCCTGGATGCCTTTAAAAGGGGATTGGGGAGATTTATGGAGGAAGAGTCCATCACAGGTTACAAGCCATGATGGGTATATAAGCAACCTCCTGGTTTTAGAAGTCAGCTATCTCTAAATGCCAGGCGCAAGGGAGTGGCGACAGGACACAGGTCTCTTGATGTCTTGTGTGCTCCCTGAGCCTTCTGGTGGAGCCACTGTGAGATACAGGAAGCTGGACTAGATGAGCGTTTGGGTCTGATCCAGCAGGGCTCTTCTTACGTTCTTGTGCTCACTTTCCCCCAGTACAGTCAACACACAAGGAACGCAGTGAGACTGCGTTCTCAAGAGGATGCAGCTGACAGAGGAATCCTCCTGTGTTCTGCAGTGTCCTGTGGAAACGCGGAGAGCTCGGGTACCCGCGGGAACATGGCTAAGGTGAATACCATGTCCAGCAGCAGGTGTGATCTGGCTGCATCTCTCCTGACAATTTGGCCTAAAGAGGGTTTCTGTTATTCAAATATTGGCAGGGAGGAGTCTCAACATTGTCTCGCTTTGCTTCTGTTGTATACTGAAATCACCTCGCACCTTTCAGAGACGCGCCTTCAATTCTGCAAAAAAATAAAAATAAAACCACCTCCAACTCCATCATTAGATTTTGGAAGCTGCAGGTTGCCAAGGTGCTTGCGACATGTCCCTCCCCCCCTTACGCCTCCTAGGCCTTTTGCTTTCTATCTGCCTGACGAAGACTTCTGCAGAACTCCAAACCTTGCCGCTTTGATATTTTGCTATTTCTCAGTTGAACCTACAAAAGCAGGACTCTGCTTTGAATCATGTACAGGACGGAGGAGTAATACAGTTGATCTATGAGGGTTGCTACTCACGCTGTTTCCTGCTTCTCTTGGGCTTTTCGAGTCACCGCACCGAGTTCTGGGTAACATGTGTGGGAGGCCGTGGCTTGCTGCCAACTTTACTGCTTGACCCTGTTTCCTCTTCTGTAAACTGTCGCTGAGCCTTATCTAGGACCCTCAGCCTTAGACGGGGCCATGGCAAATTTGCTTCCAGCCAGGGGCACAAAAAAGCCTCACTGACTTCACTCCCTGTCACTTTCATGCGCTGAAAAAAGTGCCATCTGCACTGAAGCCCATGCAACAATGTTCATCAGTGGCGCAAACGGTATCAGAACATGCACAGACAGATCAGTTTCTCGTTACCAAATCACTAAGAACCTTGCCCTGGCTCTGGAACAATATCCGGACAAGGAAAACACGTCCTGTGAGTTCTGGGGAAACCCCCCCCCCCTCCAAGGGAAAAGGGTTGATCTTTCTGGTCAGGACCGGCTTTAAGCCAATTGAACCAATTGCTCCCAATTGGGCCCCGCGCCTAAGGGGGCACCGTGCTAGGGGACTCTAGTCTTGTCAAATACACATGACAACACATTGCAACGTACACGTAACACCACATTGCAGGTTTATATACTGTAGGCGCAAATATTTAAGTTTGACATACCATATATTCCAAGGGTGGCCAAACTTGTTTAATGTAAGAGCCACATACGATAAACTTCAGATGTTTGAGAACCGCAATATTGAAGAAGCGTTTACATTCTTAAAATAGATTTACAACTCCATGAATGTTAAACTTATGTTTTAATCCAGTGGACTCTCAATTTATACCGGGTAAATAATTATAAAACTTGAAAAATTCTTATTTACCATTTATATGAATTGTGATGCAAAAAGGAGTTCAGCCAACATATTTCCGAGAGCCGCACATTATGCGTCAAACAGCACAATCCTATCCAACTTACACCACCGGCGTAACCAGCGGGGGAGGGCAGGGTGGGAGGCTTTGGAGGGGAGATTTAAATCCCCTTTGAATCCCCCTTTGGAGGGTATTTGAATCCCCTTTCCGTTCTGGGGCCTCCCGTTCTCGCTGCACCTCTGGTTACACCGGTGGTGTAAGTTGGATAGGATTGCGCTGAAAAGAGCCGCATGTGGCTCAGGAGCTGCAGTTTGGCCACCCCTGGTATATTGAGACTTAGGTGGGCCCCCATATCCGCTGGGGATATGTTCCAGACCCCTCCGTGGATACTTGAAACCGTGGATAACAGCGAACACCCCCTCCATGGTTTCCTGAGGGCCCCCCCGCCCTGCCTCCCCTGCGGGCAGGCGTGCACGCCCCCCCCAGCTCTTATTTTTCTTTCAGCAAGCTTTGTTTCTTTCTTAAAACAAACAGAGAAGCAGCCTCCATTGCAGGCAAGTAGAACGAGACTAAGTTAACAGAAACCTTGCAGAGCCTCTCTAGGACTTAGTCTCGTTCTACTTGCCTGTAATAAGCAGCCAGAGGCTGTTTCTCCTGTTTCTTTAAGGAAGAAACGAAGCTTACTGGGAAAAAAGTAAAAGCCTGGGGGGGTTCCCCACAATCCGTGGATAACTGAAACCGTGGATAGCGAATCAGTGGATATGGGGGCCCACCTGTATTCAAGTTTTACATTCTTAAACCTAGATACGTATGCAATTTTATATTAAAATGGGCCTAGATCCGTTTGGTCCATTCACTCGCATTTTAAGCCCACATTTTGATTGCTTTCCGTTCTACCCTAGAGATATAAAGTCTAGAATAAATACTATTTATATCTCTAAGATTCTACAGACCTTGGCTGTGAACCTGGGGACCAGGAAAAAAATGTTTCCAGTTGGGTTCCGCAGCTCCTAAGCTCTGTCTGTGGTTATAGTTGTGCTAAGAGGATACAAAACCCTCAAAACCCTGGCAGAGCTGCAAGGTACGACCCTCCATACAAGCAAGCGACAGATCTAAAGTTGCCAATAAGAGATGAAGGGTGAAGCTGCCACAATAACTTTACTGAGTGTTCCTGTCTGCTCAGCGGACTGGTGAAGAAAGAACAGGACAAAGGTTATACGTCAGCCCGAAGGGACTTCTGTGCTCCAATAAAGCACCAAGCATCTCACAGCTGTGAGATGCTCCTTCTGCTAGAGTCAGCTTTCTCCAAAAGACACGTTCAGACACGTACGTATATCACTTGAGGGGCTCAAACGCCAAGCCAGAGACTTGCATGTGTGAACGAGTCATTACAGGTCTCAACAAAGGACATATGTTTGTATCTTGCAGGGCCTTTGACGCGTGCTCATTGTTGGTCACTCTCACACTTCAGCTGCCAGCCCAGCCATCAAGGGTACAACGCAGCTATCAAGCGTTGTAGTTGTGTGAACAGGGCCTTTCCTGTTCACACAACAGGCCCTTCCACGTCTTTGATTTCATCAAGGGATGAAAACACTTTTACCAGTTCTTGGTGCTCTACAGCGTCAGGTACCCTGGATGTGGGATAAGGCTTCTGTCAGCCCAATCCTGTGTAAGATACGGCGGGCAGCCCAAAGGGCCAGCCACCATATCCTATCCAGATCCCGGACTGCCCCGGGGCAGCCCGGGTGCACCTCGAAGGAAGGGGACAATTGTCCCCTTCCCCGGGTGTAAGCGGCCTGCGGTCCAATGCAAGGCCGCACCAGCCGTGCAAGGCCGCACCAGGCTGGGAGAGGGCTTTGGATATCGGTGGATCTCGCTGCTGATATCCCGCCCTTCCCCTGCCCAGTACAGCCAATGGCTGCCCTCCCTCACCGCCCAGTCCGCCCTCCCCCAGCCCCTGCACCGGCCGGTGCAGGACTTACCTTGCCCGGCGGGCGTGGGGATGGTCCGCCAGGGGAGAGAGGGTCCTTACTCTCCGGGTGCGGCAAACGTGCTTTACGGCACTTTTGCGACACCCAGCTCCGGGAGAGCTCACGCTCCCCCGGCGCTAATCTACACAGGGTCGTGCCATGTGTCGACTTTTGAGGGAAGGCCGTAAGAAAGAGATGGGTTTCAGGGAGGAAAAACCCTATGAGCCCCGGGAGTACATGTGGGATAGAATTTCTGCATCACTCCTGCCTTCTAGAAAATCTTTTCCGAGTTGGGCTATGGAACAAACAATTGCCAAGGGATGCCTTGGAGAGAGGGAAAGGGTCTCTGTTTAAGATGACTGAGATCACAGAACAGTATCTTGATATCCAAGCACACCATGACCAGCACCAAATACAAGTATTTGTGCCCCTCCTGGAACCATTGCTGAATCATCAACAGGAAATCAACAGGAAATCATCAAACCAGGGCTGCACTCCTAAACATGCTTAGTTGCCACAGGATGTGGTGATGGAACTCCTTGCCACAGGATGTGGTGATGGCACCTGGCCTAGATGCCTTTAAAAGGGGATTGGACAGATTCATGGAGGAAAAAACCATCATAGGTTACAAGCCATAAGCAACCTCCTGGCTTTAGAAGTAGTTTTTTTCTGTGCCAGGTGCAAGGGAGTGGCGACAGGATACAGGTCTCTTGTTGTCTTGTGTGCTCCCTGAGGCATCTGGTGGGGCCACTGTGAGATACAGGAAGCTGGACTAGAGGGACCGTTGGCCTGATCCAGCAGGACCCTTCTTATGTTGAAAATGGACCACAGGAAACACTTCAGAGGAAATGTGCAAAATGACTAGTTTCCCCCCCCCCCGAAATTGAACATGGAGGAAAAGGCTGCCCCCCCGCCCCCGCCCCCCCCAAAAAACACACCACCCCTATTGTGCCCTGCTCAATATTTTGATTCTGAAATCCCCACTGAATCTAGGAAGATCTCCTGCTACAGGCAGGGGGTTGGACTAGATGACCTTTTGGGTCCCATGTCTTTGATTCTATGAATGAAGTTCTCCTCTGTCCACATATTCCACTTAACCCTGCAGCCCCCAGCTGCTAGCGGATCACAAAGTCTAGGCCCGCTCCTGGAACTGAACTACTGCTGCTCGAACTCTCTCAGCCTCACGCTGACGCCACTACCTCCTCGATATTTCCTTACACAGAGCAAGAGAGTACAGAGGACGCTGCCTTTGAGAAGGCACTTCACCCAAGAGCACGGAAGTAACTTTATATTATACATTGTGCTTGCAACCATGCATTCTTCCTGTCCACGGTGCATGGGTCAGGGAGGAGAGATAGGGATAGAGGAGGAGGAGGGAAAGAACAGGGTTGGAAGGTGGCATGGGAAGTGAGCTATTTGTGTTATTCTTTAAGGTGCCACACAAACGCTTTGTTGCTTTTGCCTAGAGACGAACATACAGTCACTGTCTCTCCAGGAGTGTTAAGCTAGCATGCCTGCAGCGTAGATGTGCCTTCAGAAAATGAAAGCAAAAAAGGAGGAAGGAAATGTAGCACCGTGGCAGAGCCCTTGCACTCTGCACAATGCAGAGAAATCCTTTTCGCATCTCCAGGAAGGGCTGGGAAAGAGGCCTAGAGAGTTGCTCCCAGCTTGGGTTGACAATATTTGTCAATGCTGACCTAGATGGACCGGTGGCTTGACTCAGAGTGGCAGTATCCCATGTTCCGACAGGGCAGGGGGGTGACTAATAGTCAATGATTATAGAGAGAGAAGGACAAGAGAAAGAGAGAGATGCTAAAGAAATTAAAACTGCAAATGTCTGTCTACGGATTATCTCATTAAAAAAATTGTAAAAAAATTGTAAAAAAAAAGATTCAAGGTAGATCCTGATTTTGAAGGCTATGGATTTCCTTGACACATGGGAAAGATTAATCCTCCTTACTTGGCAGAGTCTTCCCTCTGCCCATTTTTAAAGCCTGCCAAAATGGTTGTGCCAATTGGGCAAAGTTGGGGGGGGAGGTCTTTCCTATTTAGTAGGGAGGAGAGTAATTATCCTCAAGTGTCTCTCTTGTGTCTTTTGTCTACAAACTGTGATCCCTTTTGGAACAGGGAACCTTGTGGTGGTTGTTGTTTTTTCCCTCCCAATTTCTTGAGCTCTGTAAACTGCATCCTGAGCTTCTGTCTATGTGTCGAAAAGCAGCATGTAAATATTCTTCTCCCGAATTACAGCAGCCTTTCTGGACTGTCTCAGTGGCCAGATTTCAGCCTGGCTGTGAACCCTTTTCCCATTTTGAAAACAGGCTGCCAGATCGGATGTTTATCATGCGGGTTAAAATGTAAGAAGATCAGTAGACACCTGAAGGTTGGAAGGTCGCGGAAGGTTGCAGAAGGTTGCGGAAGCAGAACTGGGAAGATGGGAGCATGCTGGGGTTGGAAGAGGAAGGATGGGGGGGGGGGTTGCGTCCTCGTCCTCCCATGTTCATCAGGAAGACCTCCAAACATCCCGGCTCCTACTCTAGGGTTGGCCAACACTTACGGACAACCCAGGCAGTTACTTGGGGAAACTGTGTGTGTGTGTGTGTGTGTGTGTGAAGCAAAGGCTCCACCTTGGCTTTAGGTGTTCTCCCAGCCAAGTGGGAGACACGTCTCCCCAAGCAGCCCCCCTGCAACTTAGAGAATGCCTCCCAATCGGAACAGCTACAGGATCATTCCTTGCTCACTTAATCAAATCCTGTCCAAAAAGCCACCTTGTCTGTGAAGCCTTGGGCACCTTGCCTTAGTCCCCACTCCCTACTATTGTAACAACACTTCAATATGCCAAACTGAAACAAACAATGGTTTCCCCAAATTTGTTAGGACCATTGTTAGGTCTTATCTCCCTTGCATCAACGTCTAGATTGGAACCATAGGGCCTTCTCTTTTCACCCACTCTAAAGTGCCATGTACAGGGGTGTGTGTGTGTTGATATATTATTACAATTACTACTACTAATGTATTAATATTATTTATTAATGCATTAATTATTATTGAGAACAATATTATTAATTTATTAATGACTATTAAGAACAATATTATTCATATATTAATTAATAATAATATTACAAAACAATAATAGTAATTTTTTGCTACATAAACCGCTTTGTGAACTTCTTTTTGTTGAAAAGCAGCATATAAACTTTTATTAACTTTTAAATGCTGTTTTTTACTAGTTTTCGTTAACTGTTTTTTTATTGTTTTAAAAAGTGATATTTTTTTTTGTATTGTATTCTTTTTTTTCATGTTGTAAGCTGCCTTGGGTCCATTCGGGGAGAAAGGTGGGGTAAAAATATTGTAAATAAATAAATAAACTATTATTGTTGTTGTTGTTGTTATTGTTATTGTTATTGTTATTATTAATTATAAAGCTTGAAAAATCTTATTTACGTTTTATATTGTGATGCAAAAAGGAGCTCAGGCAATGCTATTAAACAATGCTAGGAACTGACAATTGCTATTAAACAATGCTAGGAATATTATTATTATTATTATTATTATTATTATTATTATTATTATTATTATTAATCACCACCACCACCACCACCACCCAATCAGATGGATGGGTGCTGATCATGCAGGCCTTTCCCATAGGCGTAGCACCCTGCCAGGAGGAGAATGCATGGATTCTGTGTGGATGATTCACACGGTTAATCCCCCCGCAGCCTGACCTTCCGTGGCTTAAATGTTCCCCCAGTTGCACAGGAGCTGTTCAGAGTTCAACAGTTTCCAACGTGGCTGGGAGACCATTCAAAAGGTAGATCAGTTCACACCCAGGCAAACAACTGGGGGGGGGGGGGGTAGCATACAGGACCAGTGACCCCTGTGGCCTGTGATTCCCGGACCTCTTCTGGAGTTTTAATTCAGGAGGTGGCCAAACTGCGGCTCCTGAGCCACATGCGGCTCTTTGACATCTATGTTGCCCTGAGCTCCTTTTTGCATCACAATATAAAACTTAAATAAGAATTTTTCAAGCTTTATAATTATTTACCGGATATAAACTGAGAGTCCACTGGACTAAAACATAAGTTTAATGTTCATGGTAAGTAAATATATTTAAGAATTTCAATACTTCTTAAATATTGCGGCTCCTTGCATAAAACCTTCGCAGGGGGGTTGCCTTTGGAACCCCAGGGTTAACAGCTACAGTCAACCAGCTGCCGGGTGGAACAGACTTGCATTCCACCTCCATTTCCTTGTGGGTGGATCTCCAGATTCCGTCACACATGCCAGAAAAGACAGGTTCGTACAGGTCAGTCGTGGCTTTTATATCACGCAATGGAATTGTCAGAGGACAGTTGCTGTGGCTTTTAAGGATTACCTCCCAGGGTTGCATTTCGTCTGTGCTTTCAGTCATGCAAATGACCATCAGATGCAATGATGTACTCAGACTCAAGTCGTGTCAATGACTCGACTTGGACTTGACTCGGCAATTGTAAAAGACTCGACTCGGACTTGACTCGGCAATTGTAAAAGACTCGACTCGGACTTGACTCGGCAATTGTAAAAGACTCGACTCAAGACTTGGAGCCTTTTACGACAAATCCAATTTTATTCAGGTTTAAACCCGTTTTCCCCATTAAATAGATAGGGACTCGCAACCAAAGACTCGGGGCTTGGGACTTGACTCGAGACTTGGAATCAGAGACTTGGGACTTGATTCAAGACTTGGAGTCAGAGACTTGCAGCACAATCGTATCCAACTTACACCACCGGTGTAACTAAGCTCAATCCTATCCAATTTATGCCACTGGTGTAACCCAGCGGTGCAGCGAGAACGGGAGGCCCCAGAACAGAAAGGGGATTCCAATCCCCTTTGAAAAGGATTTGAATCCCCTTTCTGTTCTGGGGCCTCCCGTTCTTGCTGCACCGCTGGGTTACACCGGTGGTGTAAGTTGGATAGGATTGCGCTGAGTTACACCGGTGGTGTAAGTTGGATAGGATTGCGCTGTTGATCCACATCCCTGGTCAGATGTGACAGAAGGGCTGGAAAAAAAGGGGGTTGTTTCCAGTGACTTTGGGGTAGTCAGGTTGAGTGGGAGGAATATTTGTCAACTGCTGTTTTATGCACCTTGATTCTTATGCCTCCTCAGTGCTATTTTATTGGGCCTTCTTAATTCGTATTATGGTACTATTTTATGACTGTTACTTATAATTTTTAAGGATTTGATGGTGTTTTTAAGTTGCTGGGGTCTCGATGATTTATTGTTCCTAATTGGGCCTTAGGCCTGGATGGGCCTTTGGCCTGATCCAGCAAGGCTCTTCTTCTGTAGTGGTACTCTCTCCTCTATTGTTTGAGATAGTGCGTGGGGTTTTCCATGCTATGAGTTTTTCTCCGGTCATGTTTATTTTAGATTATATGCATGTTATTGTTTTCTAGATCAGGGGTTCTCAACCCATTCCCAGCAAAGCACCACTCTCCTGCTGCGTACCACTGGAAGTGACCAGAGATTACGGGGGCGCGCCGGGGCGGGGCCTGCGCCCTCGCGTGACATTGACGCCCCCCCCGCCCGTTTACCGCGCATTTCGGAGCCTAACAGGCTCCAGGGAGGGAGGGAGGGCCGATCCAGCAATTCGTCACTTACTCCGATTGTGCCCTCCCGCCCGAGCGCCTGGAGCTCCTGCTCCACGCGCTCCACTGATGTTCCGCTGCTGGAAGTGACTGGCAATGACATCATTGTTAGTTGCTTCTGGGTTTTCGGAGGCCAGAAAACAGGTAGGAGGCTCTGGGCAAGTGGGAGAGCTCTTCTCAGCGTTCCCGAGAGGCTCGGCCAAAGGCAGGAGCCTCTCAGGAGCAAAAACGCATCGCTGAAAGTGCCGCATCAGAACAGGGTTCCTGTGGTCCAGAGGTCTGAATACCACCAGCAGTCGGCTGAAGTACCACTGGTGGTACTAGTACCACTGGTTGAGAACCCCTATATTGATTGCCACCTTGGGCATTCCCTGGGGTGAAGGAAAGGCGGGATCAACATTTCTTGAATCAATGGCGCAGAAAAAGACGATGATCCACAGGTGCTTTTTGTTGTGATACGGGATGCGAGCCTCGGCGAATAAGTGCTAACTTCCAGAGTCTAATTCTTTTTTTTTCGGATCAGAAAAGAAGTGCATCCTTGACTAAATTGCATATATGCTAACCCTATCTGGCTGTGGTTTTCTCTTTCTCTTGAGAAATGAAACTTGGCTCGCTCACTTAAGTAATCTGCTGCCACCTGGTCTGCCTGTCCCCCAGTCCTCTACTTGTGACAAAACTGCAGTCTGGATAATGCGGGTTAATCTATGCAGGTGAATCGAATTCAATCAGAGCATCAAATCTGATTGACTTTCTGCAGCTGTTCCACGCCTCTGTGCAGCCAGGGGGGAGCCAGAAAACCTACAAAAGGGGGGGACTTCCTTTGACATTCCAATTTCACACGAAAAAGCTTCTGAAATGATTTTTTTAAAACCAGATTGCTGTCAAACGCCCAAGAATTAAGGATTTGGGAGGCCTGTGGTGCTTTATTATTATTATTATTATTATTATTATTATTATTATTATTATTATTATTATTATTATTATTATTATTAACACACTGACTGCAGGATCCCTCTCCAGAGTACAGACTGGATCTCAGGAGTCTTGACTACAGCTTCCCCTTTCGATTCACAAGACAACAGAAGCACATGGGGCCGCTAGCACAATCCGTTTACACACACACACACACACACACACACACACACACAAGCAGAATCAACAGACCCCAGCGACTGTGTTTGAATTCCCAAATGTGCAACGAGCTGCGCCCCCCCCCAATCTCCCAATCAACTGTCCATCCGACCCCATCACCACCAGCCCCCCCCCCATTGAAAATGGAAGATCAATAGGCGACATTCTCTTTGCACGTGTCTACATTCCAAAGCTGGGACGCCAGAAGCGGAGAGAGAGAGAGAGAGATCTCTAGCGAATCTGGGGGTGGGGGGGAGAACGCACCCACGGACCCACCCACCCACTCAGACCGCCGCAGCCGCCCACCCCCTGTCAGGCAGGGCTGCAGACACGCATGTGGAACAAAGAGGCTTCGTCTCCTGGTGACGCTCCTGCCACTTGTGAACGCTGATGTCACGCCAGGAGGCGCCAGGCACGGCGGCGCGCACCTGTAGCGACAGGGTGGCGGGCGTTTGTCTAGGACCACTTCGCCTCCCCTGTCCGCATCATCCATCCATCCATAGGGGTTGGGACTGGGAGGAAAAAAAAAAAAGCGCCAGCCCAAAACGGCCTGCCTGCCTTCTCCAGCCCTTTCTGGAGAACAGAAACGGCTGCTCCCTTCCTCCGCCCTTCCTTTTTGGCAAGCCAAACCAGCACGATCTAGGGGCAACCCCCCCCCCAACACAGACCCTGGCTCCGTGCCACCAGAACCAGGCAACCTCCTTCTCTGCCTCCTTGCCTCCCCCTGCCTGCCGCATCCTTTGTGTCCATCTCTCCATCCCTCCCTCTCTCAGCTGACAAGTGACCAGCCCGGATCTCCAAGCAGAGACGGAAGGGGGGGGGGAGAGGGATGTGCAGACGATCGCCAAGGCTGGAGGGCTCCGAGGATGCCCTTTCTCCAGCCTGGCGGTGGGTTTTTTCTCACCTTTCCTTCCCCCCACCACCACCACCACAGAGCGCGCCCCTTCCACCCACCCAGCTCGCCAGCAAACAAGGACCATTTTTTTTCCTTTTGCGCAATAATTCCCCCCTCCAATAACAGGGGGATAAAAAAAAAAAAAAGCAGGGATCGCGCCCCCCCTCTCTCCCGCCCCCCGCGCAGCGCTTCTCCTTACTCGAACATAGCCCGGCGCGATGGAGCGGCTCCCCCCTCCCCGCCCGGCCGGGATGGAGAGACGAGCGCTGGTCCCGGCCGGCGGCCCTGCTGCCGCGCGGAGGAAGAGGAAGGCGCGACAGGCCCGCTGCCCTCCCTCCCTCCCTCCGCCTGGGCGGCCGCCCCTTTTGGCTGCGCGCACCCCCAGCTCCACCACCGCGCAGCCGAGCCGAGCCGGAGGGGAGGGGCTAGAGCAGCAGAGGGGGGGGGCGAGCCCGGACGCCTGGGTCCCCTCCCCGCCAAAGAGAGGAAGGGGAGTCGCCTAGGAGATTGGTGAGCCCAGGCAGGGTTTGCATTGCTGGCAAAGCAACTGGGAAGCAGGATTGCTGGCTGCCAGCCCAGGAGTTTGTGGGGGGGGGGGGACTAGTGAGTGGGGGGAAGGGCCCCCAGGACTCCTGGGTTCTAGTCCCAGATTTGCGGGGAGGGGGGAACTTGGGGGAGCCGATCAAGAAGGGCCGGGACGAAGACTTGACCTTGAAAGATCAAGGAAGACGCGCCGCTTCCGTGGCCGCAAAATTCCAACCACACACGCACACAGCTCCGGAGAACCAAGAAGTATCCTACAGTTTATCCATATTACATCTTTCTTTGATTTTCTTTTCTGATTTTAATGAATGGCTGGCAGGATCTGCGGCGCAACCTCCGGGCAGCTCTCTCAAAGAAGAGGCTCCGAAGCGTTGGCCAGCCTCGGATTTCTGGTGCGATGGAAGGAACTGCCTTCGCTTTCAACGCCAAGTAGGGGTTGCTGTTGTTAGATTGGGGGGGGGGGGGGGGAGAGAGAGAGAGAGAGAGAGAGAGAGAGAGAGAGAGAGAGAGAGAGAGAGAGAGAGAGAGAGAGAGAGAGAGAAGGTTAAACATAAAAACCAGCTCTGGGCTGGATCCTCGGTACCAGAGAAGAAGTTAGAAGTTTGCATTGGAATGAGGCTACAGGAATCATTCAATGCTTGGAACCAACCTTCCCTGGCGGAGGTGGGAGGAGTAGGGGGGTGATACTTTAACCCGCTCATCCCTCTGTAGCTAAGCCTAAGCATAGTCTTCCCCTGTTTAATCCTTCCATTTTCCTTCTCTGCCGCCTCCCGTATGGAGAATTTTTGACTGTAAGATTATCGGGGCAGAGACACATCACCTGATATCCTCTAAGCCAGCGGTGGGGAACATCCAGCCCGCGGGCCGTTTCCGGCCCCCGGGGTGATCCGGTCCGGCCCACGCGAGACCGGACCTGAGTCCATCAGGTCCAGCCTGCGCGAGACCAGACTGGACACTCCGGAGGCCCCGCGCTCACCTCGGCGGCGACTCCTTCTGAAACCGGCGGTTCTGTACATGCACAGAATGCCGCTAAGGCCAAGAGAGGGCGCCGAGTTGAGCGCAGAGCCGCCGCCGCCGGCCCGAAGCCTGGAAGGTAAGGAGAGCGATGGGGGGGGGCCAATCTGCGGTGGGTGGGACGCCAAATTTGCGGT
The DNA here is from genome assembly GCA_026170595.1 of Plestiodon gilberti rubricaudatus. Taxonomy (NCBI): domain Eukaryota; kingdom Metazoa; phylum Chordata; class Lepidosauria; order Squamata; family Scincidae; genus Plestiodon; species Plestiodon gilberti. Next base: position 4,252,626 of record JANXHW010000011.1, read on the forward strand.
GGGCGGGGCAAAAATTTTGGCCGGCCCGCAACAAATTTTCCCCATGGGAAAATGGCCGTCCACCGCAAATAGGTTCCCCACCCTTGCAAACATTATGCACGATGCATTATACATATATATATATATATATATATATATATATATATATATATATATATATATATATATATATATATATATATATATATATATATATATATATATGTTATAAGTTCTCATAAGAACATGAGATAAGAACCTAAGAAGAGCCTTGCTGGATCAGGCCAAAGGCCCCTCTAGTCCAGCTTCCTGTATCTCACAGTGGCCCCACCAGATGCCTCTGAGAGCACACAGCCAACAAGATAACCTGTTTCCTGCTGTCCCTCCCTTGCACCTGGCACAGAGAAAACCTACTTCTAAAACCAGGAGGTTGCTTATGGCTTGTAACCTGTGATGGTCATATCCCCCTGTGAGGGTGATATGCCCACCCTAAACAGTTTCCTATAGGCAAGGCTCTTGAGTAAACTTAGCAGTCATGGATTAAGAAGACGATCCTTTTATGGACTGGTCACTGTTTAAGGAACAGAGAGCAGGAATGAATGGGCCGTTTTCACGGTGGAGGGAAGGAAGAGAAGCGGTGTCCCCCAAGGATCTGGATTGACTCTGGGGCTTTTAAACTTGTTTATAAATGATCTGGAGTTAGGGGTGAACAATGAGGAGGCCACGTTTAGAGGGGAGACCCAACTCAGGGCGGTCAAAATGAAAGCAGATTGGGAGGCTCCAAAAGGATATCTCCAAACTGAGTGAAGAGGCACCCCATGGCAGATGTGGTTCAGGAGGTATGGCCTGGAGGTTGAGCCCGTGCCCTGCCTGAAGAAGCTAAGCAGGGCCAACCTCGGTTCTCACTTGGATGGGAGACAGCAGCTGCAAACACCGAAGCTGGAGCTACACTGTCCGCGTTCGCGTTCCGTGTGCGTCTGGTGTCCCGCCCCCAGGTCAAACAACGGCTCTGATTGGCTGGACGTAGCGCGGACGCAGCAAAAGTCATGCTGGACTTGACTTTTGCAGCGTCCGCGCTACGTCCAGCCAATCAGAGCCGTTGTTTGACCTGGGGGCGGGACACCAGACGCACACGGAACGCGAACGCAACACGAACGCGGACAGTGTAGCTCCGGCTTGAGAAGACACAGTGAGAGGGTGGAATGCTGAGGAGTCAGCTAGAGAGAGAACGTCTAGACAACCATCCGAGGGTGAACTGTGAAGCTTGGAAGTGCAGAGCACAAGCCAGAAGGAGGGCTGCACTCGGAAGGGAAAACATCTCGAGCATGGAAGGTTCTATATATGAATAGAACAATATTGTAAAGACCCTTATCGGGTCTAGGATAGTCTGCCTGTGTAAACCGCCTTGAATAAATCTGATGAGAAATCGGATGATGAGAAAGGCGGTATATAAGTACAGTAAATAAATAAGTAAATAAATGTCAAGCGATGCCCCTTGGGGCAAAAAAAAAAATAAGTCCCAATTTCACCTGTACGCTGATGGAACCTGAACGGCCACAGACAAACCTGAAAAGAGGTCTCAAGGTCATGACCAGGATGCTCGGCTGGGGGGGATCCTTGGCCTGTTCCAGCAGAGCTTTTCTTATGTTCCTATGATCACCAGGCTGGAACCCATTGGTGGGAATGTCCAACTCGCCCACGCTTCCCCTCAAAAAAACCTTCTGACTCACGGCATGCTTGTGGACACAGCAATCGCCGCCCTAGACGACCAACATCTGGGGCTACACCAGATGTCCATTCATACAGAGCCATCTTGCAGCTACCCACAAGGAGACTGTGGATATTATTGCATTTTCCTGGCGTTCCAACAACACCATTTCATAACTAAAAACCATTCTTGTTGGCTGTCCTATGTTCAGAAGTGTTGGCTTTGGTCGGTACAGCAAGTTCTCCCTTAAAGTTGTCGAGAGGTTCTTGGAAACGGCGGCAACTTTAAGCGGAACAACTTATTGCGAAACCAGTTTTAATGTAGGCGAATTGATATACATAAACCAGGGTTTACGGCATATTTCTGGTCACAAAAACGTCACCAAACTTCTAAATAAAGACCCCAAACCCTTCTAATATTAAACACTGAAATAAAAGTGAGATTTCTTGTCCAGATAAAACCCACGCAGACATGGGGAGAACGTTCAAACTCCACACAGACAGTGGCCCGGCCGGGAATTGATTTTTTTTCCTTCAACAACTTTATAACGAAACGACTTTATAACGAAACAATTTAAAGTGAGGACCTGCTGTATTGCTTTCATTGGGGGGGGGGGGTTAGTATTCCCATGCTCTCTTACTCAAATGCTTGATCATACAGCTCCTATTTAAAATGTTAAAACCAGCCTACTCAGCCAACTGCCCCAATTGCCCCAACTGGGCCTCGCACCTAAGGGCCCCTTGTATTACGAGGTATCTAGTCAAAGACAAGACACACAACACATATTTTTACTAAATCATTCCACCGTCACTAAAATAAATGGTTTTGTAACTATTTACTTTTAAAAGGTAATTACACATGTTGTTTGTTTTACTTATTGGCTTACATGCATGCAATTTTCTATTAAAATGTGCTTTAGATCCATTTGGCCCATTCACTCACATACACTTTTTAAACACACATTTTGATTGCTTTCCATTCTACCACAGAGATATAAAGTCTATAATTAGAGGTGGGTTTTTGTTGTTGTTGTTGTTGTTGATAAGCACATAAAACCGCATAAAAACACAGAACACTGCTTTCTGCTAAAAAAAAAAATCTGCAATAAAATAAAATAAAACCATGCAATTTTGCATCATTCTTCATCTGCTGACACTGTGCAACCTATACCACCTACCTAGGACACTTTTAAAGTGGTTAAACTGGGGAAAAATTGGAATAAAAACCCTTTACACTGCTTTCTGCTATTTCATTTTGTTTAAACACTGTAATCTGCAAAAAAATACTGTAAAACCATTAAAAAAAAACCCTCTATAATAAAATGGGGGAAAAAATGGAATAAAAACCCTTAACACTGCTTTCTGCGATTTCATTTTGGTTAAACACGGTAATCTGCAGGAAAAAAAACCCATAAAAAACCTCTATCTATAATACATTTTATTTATATCTCTAAGATTCTACAGTCCTTGGCTGGGAACCTGGGGTCAAAACGTTTCCAATTGGGCCCCACAGCTCCAAAGGCCGCCTGCAGCTAACTTCTTTTACAGAAACAGCCTGCCATTTCATGATTTTTTTTTTCTTGGAACTAACCAGGGAGGAGGAAGAGTGGATTGGGAATTGATCTGCATAGTGTTACAAAGGCAGACAGTTTTGAGGTTTGTAAGCTCCACTTCAGGCTAGCGGGTGGCGCAGTGGGTTAAACCGCTGAACCATGAGCTGTCCATCGAAAGGTCGGCAGTTCGAATCCGCGACGGGGTGAGCTCTCCTTGCTTGGCCAGCTCCTGCCAACCTAGCAGTTCCAAAGCATGTTAATGCGAGTAGATACATAGGTACCGCTTGCGGGAAGGTAAACAGCGCTCCGTGTTCCAGCCGCATGCTACGCACTGCGGCAAGGCGAGTCATGCCGGCCACATGACCACGGAGTTGTCTTCGGACAACGCTGGCTCTTCGGCTTTGAAATGGGGATGAGCACCACACCCTAGAGTCGGACACGACTGGACTTAATTGTCAGATGTCACCTTTACCTTTTTAAGCTCCAATTCAGATCTAGAAACAGTGGCGTCGCTGGAGGTGGGGCGGAACATCCGCACCGCACTGACCTCTGTTACTCACTGGCACGAGGCGGCTTCGCCCCCTCACCTTCAGAGCCATTCAGTGGGGCGAAGGCGTCTCCTGCGCATTGCCTTCACCCCACTGAATGGCTCCGAAGGCGAGGGGGCGGGGCTGCCTCGTGCCGGTGAATAACGGAGGTCAGCGCGGTGTGGAACTTAGCGTTCCACCCCACCTCCAACGATGCCACTGCCTAAAAACCCAAAGTCCACCATGCAGAGTCAGGTGTAAAACAGTGGTTTGGGGCAGAGCAAAAGGGTAGTTTAGTGGGTGAAGTCAACTACTTAGTTTATCCCACGAGTGCTGGGATAACCTGAATTTATATATAAGTATACAGTACTTCTACGTCTTAGTGACTACAGACCAGAGATGCTAACACACAATTCTAAAATTAGCCAGCAGTGCTGCATAAAGCTCTGATCAAGTCACCAGTGAATACTCCCATTTTACAGGTGAGGAACACAGAGGTTGAAAGAGAAGCAATTAGCACAAGGCCACCCCCTCCTCAACACGCACACACACACACACACAATTTCACATGCCATTGTTAAATGATTGGGCGTCAAACCCTGGCTGGATCTCGGTGTTGGAAAGCTTATCTATATTGCTTTAAAACCAAAAAGAAGTGAACAGCCTAACTACACCCACACCCACTCAACAGGAAAGCCCTCCCCAAATCCACTGAATGTTGCAATATTGGTTGGATCGCACCTACGTTAGCCTCCAGAAGTGGCTTGGAATGAACGTCCGCTTCCAGGTGAGTTCTGAAAGCAATTCTGTAGTTTCTCCCAGGGCCTCCCGAAATTTCCAACATTACTTAACGTTGGAGCAAAAAATAAGAAGAATCTCCGGGACAGAGCTTCAGACAGAGTTAGCAGCCTCATCCGTCTTTGCACAAGCATAGCCCTAAGAGAGGCACGTTCGTTTCACGATCTGGGAAAACAGCATACCAAGGACCAGAGCAATTCAAGACACTTAACGCCGTGCAAAGTCTGAGCTGTGCTGAGGGTTGGTAAGCATTTCAGATGTCTCAGACAGCTACCGGAAAAGGCTTCATGCCAATGTCCTAATCCGTTTTGGGATGTGAGTGAACTCCCTATCAACACTGCCAGACCTCACCCCTTTTGACTTTTGTATCAGCCTTTAAATGAAATGTTCCAGTTGGGGGAAAAAAAAAAAACATCACCAATTTGATGAGTCACAATCAAGAGAGGCAGTATGGTACAGTGGTTAGAGTGGTTGGCCTTAAGTCCCGTGAGAACTGGGTTCAAGTCTCCACTCACCCATGAAGCTCAACTAAAGTTGCAACCCCATATATGTTTCCTGGGAAATAAGCCCCACTTTATGCCAATAAGGGTATTTTATGGAAAGGGCTGCGGTGGCTTAGTGGTTAAGATGCTGAACTGCAGACCGGAAGGTTGGCAGGACAGCAGTTCGAGACCCGAGTTCCACGTGACAGAGTGAGCTCCCATCTCCTGTCCCAGCTCCTGCCAACCTAGCAGTTGGAAAGCAAGAAATTGCAAGTAGATAAATAGGTACTGCTGCGGCGGGAAGGTAACAGCGTTCCATTAGTCAGGCCGGCCACATGACCACCAAAGCGTCTTCAGGGGGCTTACTTCTGAGTAGACATGCCTAGGATTGTGCTGAAAGTGTCCTTGAGCCAGTTACACTGTCTAATTTGCTTGACAGGGCTCCTGTGGGGTTATGGTGCTGGAAGGAACCATGTGCAATGTTGCCCTCACCTCCTTGGAATAATAATGAGCTTAAACAGTCCGATAGGAACACTGGAAAAAAAATGAATGCTGCGATGGAAGAGGTTATTTTGCCATGCATCATGGATGTGATGAAACAACTTGCTCATCATTTCCTCCGCAACGTGTGTGTCTCACAGGTGCAATGCATATTTCACCTGCACCTGATACAAGGAAATGCGCAACACATTTGTCTTGGGTCACCATTCCTTGTAACATGTGATGTGCAGGCTCAGTTGATGATTCATGTTCACGTCCAGGCATCTTTTTTTTCCTCTAGACCGGTCTTGTAACTGGTTCAGAGGCCTGCGACTGTAGCAGCATGTGTCCCAGACTCACATGTTCCTCTCCTCCTCACTGAGAAGGAGGAGACGACCGAAAACTGCCATTTTTACTTTGGAATAAACCATAGTTTTGTATGATGTTTATACACTCAGGAAACTGTGGTTTCTTCAAACTGAGGTTCGTTAACAGAACAGGCTCTGAAACCACGGCTTTGATCCTGGTTGGTTTGAACAGGAAGTTCTGCATTCGAAATGTTGCAACAAGAAAGGTTTTCTCCTGGAACCTTGGAACGCAAAGGGATGCCCAAAAAAGATTTTGCCGAAAAGGCAAAATCTGGAGCCGCTGTAGGCGGACAGTGACCCACACAAACCATTATCATTCATCTTGAATGTGGTACAGTATTTATTTACTAGCAGCTACTGGTATAAGTATTTATTTACTAATAGCTAACATTGCCAGCTCTGGCTTGAAGCTGAAGCGATGCCTGGAGATGTTTCCAGTAATGTGATGCAACGTTGGAAATTTCTGGACGCCCTCGTTCAATTCTCTTCAAGGTTTTCAGCAATGATCTTTCCCAACTCTTCCTTGAGCCATCAGGAATTGAGCCTGGTACTTTATTCTTGCAGGGCAGATCTAGGGAATACTGGCAGACGCAGATGGCCATTACCCAAATAAAGCTTCACCCAACCAATTTTGCCTTATTTGCGTCACATACCATTTGCACCACGGATCCTCTCCCTGCGACCAACAGCTTTCCCTTGAAAGGCACCAAGCCCACACAATTAGGTGTTATTAAAAAAAAAATTACAGGGTGTAGGCCATCCTGTTTATGGTTGACATCGATCCAAGTCGCTCACAAAGCACTCCGTCCAATCCTAAGGTCGCCAAGACTCCTTTCATGCCAGCTGCCAATCCCAAAGCTGCTCTGCTTCCTGGTGACATCAGAGCAGCCAAGCCAATGGCAGCCAGCTCATGACATCAATTGCTATTTAATGACACAACCCCCAGCCTGGGAACATGCGAGTTTTATTTACCTCTGAACAAGGAGGCAGCTGGAGCTGGGAGAACAGACCAGATGAAGAGGGCGGCCGAGAGTCTCCGGCCGACTGTTTGCTTGACATGTGCCTCCTTCCGCCCCATAAAGAAGCTGTGATCCATGTTTGCTTTGCAAACCAATAAACCCAAAGCAAACAGGGGTTGAGATTTGCCTCCGAAGCTTATCAGCGATGAATACTTTTCGGGCACATGCCGTGTTGGCCACCTGCCAAGCCCGGCTCCACCCCAGAGATGTCGCTTTGAATATTTGACAGAACAAAACCGGCACACTTGTTTTGATCTCACCGTATCGAAGAACTCACTAGTAGCCTGGTATGACTTCCATAAATGTTAAATACCACCGGGGGGGGGGGAACCTGGGAAAGGGGGGGTTGAATTGAAATACCGTATTGGTCTGAGTATAAGACTCACTTTTTTCTCCTAATTTAAGTTTTTAAACTAGGGGTGCGTCTTATAATCAGGCTGTTGCAATTTAATGTCAGTGATTTAATTAAAAATTTTTAATAGCACCAAACTTTAAGGGTGTGTCTTATAATCAGGTGCATCTTATACTCGGGACAATACGGTATATGTAATACAGACTCCCTTGTCAAATTGCAATCTATGTATTAAGGATATTTTGACCTAGGAAGATGTTAGTAGGATCTTATCCATGCTATACCTGGAGACTTGAAAGAAAAGGAAAAGGCGGTCGGTCGGTCGGTCGGTCTGTCTGTCTGTCTGTCTGTGTGTGTGTGTGTGTGTGCGCGTGCGTGTGTGTGTGTGTGAGAGAGAGAGAGAGAGAGAGAGAGAGAGAGAGATATTTCTGCTTTTATATTTTGTCTGTAAGTGGATCATCATCGGGGGGGGGGGGAGGCATTGCATTTAACTTTGGATCTAGCTAGCCCCCCAAATGTGTATTGGGGTGTACTGATTTGCAACAAAGGACGGTAGCTTGGAGACCAAGCATGGACTGCACATGGAGAAAGTCCCAGTTTCGATCTGTCGTGCCTCTGGAAAGACCTGCCTGGAGCTTCTGAGGGCTACTGCCAGTCAGTGTGGGGATGGTTAGGTGAACCAACTGGCCAACTCAGTCGGTAGCAGCATCGTATGCATCACAGAGAGGCTATTTGAACTTTCTTCCACTGTGCCACATTCCTGATTAAAATCACACCCCAAGGTGCTATTTGTGCAGGGGGGGGGGGAACTGACAGGTGTCGGTCAGTTTTGCACCATGACCTTGGTGACCAATTTTATTTGGAAAAACCGTACAGGGGAAAAGAGTTAATCTCCACCCATCCCAGCATGGTGTCCTGATTTGATCCCCCCCCTTTAAAAAAAACCACAGATCACGTTTACGGGTATCCCGCCTCACATCTGGCGTGGTCCTCAGTGGCTAGATTCTGATGGGCAAGATTAGCACTTATATCCTCCGTGGTGTCTTCAGGGATTTGGGCTGCCTACACAGTGGAGAATCTTTCCCCAAAGAAAGGAGCGTCCTCGTCGTCACCCCCTCCCCGCACCCCATTCTTGTTAAAACCACCAACATGTGCATGTGTCTATAATATCTTCACAGCCACCTTTTCTGGAGGGAGCAGCCCAAAGCAATCCACTAACAGATCGGCACCAGAATTAACCCAGATAAGAACTTGAGAAGACCCCCCCCCCCGTTAATGGTCCATCTGGTGCAGCAATCTCCACCAGCGAAACGGTGGCAGTGGATGCTTTGGGGTGGTCACCACATCCTGTGGCAAGGAGTTCCACAGATTAATTCCACACTGGGCCTGGTTATGAGGCAGCCTGAAACCAGGACACCGCAAGATGCTTGTCTCAGAGCGCAATCCTATCCAACTTACACCACCAGTGTAACCAGCGGTGCAGCAAGAACGGGAGGCCCCAGAACAGAAAGGGGATTCAAATCCCCTCCAAAGGGGGATTCAAAGGGGATTTAAATCTCCCCTCCCAAGCCTCCCGACCTGCCCTCTCCCGCTGGTTACACCAGTGGTGTAAGCTGGATAGGATTGCGCTGCAAATCAGGTACAGTACAAGTCACGAGGCGCCACCAACTCTCTCAAGAAAAATATATCTTCACGTCGCACCAATCGAACTGTATTGTAGCCAGTTCAGTGAGGCCACTGAGCTGCTCAGTGTGAAACAAACAATCTGTGCACAGGTAAGAGACAGGTGGAAAACAGGCAGACCCTACCAAATGGGTTGTATTTAAAGGGGGGGGGGGAATTTGGAGGAGAAAAAAAGAGAAAAAAAACCTGTGTGCGCATCAGGTTTCCACTGGAAACTGGACTGAGTTAACCAAAATGCTTCCTACTTCCAGAATAGCCTGTGTGTATACTCAAAACATTCCACACTTTTACAAACCGTACGCTACTGGGGAACCCACAACATATCTCCACTATTTCTTCCCTGTCTTTTGTTTATGGACCAAGCCTGCTGAAGAATTCTGTTGGCTCTGAAAGCTGGCTGCCTTTGATTGGTCCTCATAAAGGCATCGCACTACCTTGGACCACAACCACAACTTTTGTGGAGGGGTTTTGGAAATCTATTTCATACTTTGGCCCTGAGCAGGGTTAGAAACAAGAACAGGAAACAGAGTTTGGCAGCCCCGGTCTCGAACAGGTGGGAAAGAAAGTTTATCTCCCATTCCACCCAAGGAGGGAGGGACCCGAGTCCTGGATAATTATTTATTCACAGGATAAATTTAATTAATGGACACTATAGACTCACAAAAACACCCCCACCCCCACCTCCTGGTACGGAACAGCCACCCCAGTCTCTGTCCAGTTTTCTCCCCTCATTTTTATTTGTAGAACTCATGTTCTTGCTCATCTTTCTTGATGACCGTCTTGTAGGCCTTCTCAAAGTCCTTGGCCAGGACAATGTAGCGGTTCTCCCGTACAGCTAACATCCCGGCCTAAAGAGACAGGAGGGGGAGGAAAGAGAAGTGTGAACTAAGGACCATCAGGAGAAAAGGAGGAAGTTGGGCAGGGAGAAGGGATGGAAATGGCAGACCGTGAATGAATGGTCTTCAACCTTTTTCGTGCCACAACCCCAATCAATCATAAGAACGTAAGAACGTCAGAAGAGCCCTGCTGGATCAGGCCAAAGGCCCCTCTAGTCCAGCTTCCTGTATCACACAGTGGCCCCACCAGATGCTTCAGGGAGCACACAAGACAACAAGATAACCTGTATCCTGTCGCCACTCCCTTGTACCTGGCACAGAGAAAATCTACTCCTACAACCAGGTTGCTTATCCACATCATGGCTTGTAAGCTGTGATGCTTTTCCTCCATAAATCTGTCCAATCCCCTTTTAAAGGCATCCAGGCCAGGTGCCATCACCGCCTCCTGTGGCAAGGAGTTTCACAAACCAATTACACGCTGGGTAAAGAAATATTTTCAATCAATAGGCTGGGGACCCACCATTGATTCCGCCCCCCTTCTGGGACCCAATCCACCCACCCTCTGCCCCTGTCATCACCCCCCACCCTGGCAGCCTCATCCTGCCGATCTCATCCAGCCCGCACCACCAGCGGCGGGGTCATTCTGGCACAGGAGAGCCGAGCCACAGCTCCCCACCGCCTCCCCAGCAAATCAGAAGGGGGGGGGGAGATGAAATGTACGCAGAAGCCCCCACAACAGGTTCCCCATCCACCCGGTCAGCATTACCCCCCGTGGCCATTTTGGTTCCCATAAGTTGCCGCGACCCCACAGATGAGGCTTTGCGACCCCATTGGGGTCCCAACCCCAAGGTTGAAGAACAGTGCCACAGAGGCTCCTATATAACATTCATATGGAATTGTTCTTTCAGTATTCTTATGCCAGGAGGCTGCAATGTTTTCATTCTCCATGTTGCAAATTGAGGGGAGAAAGAGGCTCAGAGAAAGTGGTTTGTCCAAGGCCACTAACATAAGTTTAGTGGTGAGAAGAAAAAAAAACAAAAAAAAAAAAACAGGGTCAGGGCCTTTTCTGTGGTGGCACTGCACTTCTATGCTTCCTCCCCAAAGAGGTCCACTAGACGACCACCCACAAAAACTCCTTTTTTAATTGCACCTGGCTTGCACTGCTTTTCAATATGAATGCTGCACACCGTTTTTTAAAACCTGAAAGGCGGGAATAGAAATCGTTTAAACAAACAAACAAGGCAAGCAAGGAAGGAAGGCAAGTCTGCGGCAGAAGTGAGACTTGAACGCAAGGTTCGCAGCACAGGTTTGGTCTACATGTGCAGCAGAATGGGGTGGTTGAGTCCTGAGGTGGAAAGGACTGCACCCAACCAGAATGCAGTGGGGGGGGGGGGGAGGAAAAAACACATATTGTATTTTTGAATAATCTCCTGCAAAAAAAAAAAAATCTCCCTGCAATAAGAAAACTAGTACAGAAGGGATTGGGCTGGGATAGAACCTCTTTCCCTGTTGTGCTAGTTTTTTTTTTTACCTGCAAGAAGTTTGGTTATAATGAGAGAGCAGATCTGAAAAGATGCCTCCAACCTTGAGTTTGAAGCGGTACAGTCCCTTCACGTTCGACCCTATCATTTCGCTGCATGTATAGACCAGGCGGCAGTCTCTTTGCCACTACCTTAGTCCATGCATCTATGATGCGAGGGGGCAGAACATGCACAGCTTAATTCCTGGTCTTTTTCCTCTCCCCATCCCAGGGGTTCTTTCATTCCTCCAGGCATTAAAAGGCCTCCGATACTGAAGACGGCCGACGCATAAGAACATAAGAAGAGCCCTGCTGGATCAGGCCAAAGGCCCATCATCTAGTCCAGCTTCCTGTATCACACAGTGGCCCCACCAGATGCCTCAGGGAACACACAAGACAACAAGATACCTGTATCCTGTCGCCACTCGCTTGCACCTGGCATACAGAGCAAATCTACTTCTAAAACCAGGAGGTTGCTTATCCCCATCATGGCTTGTAAGCTGTGATGGACTTTTCCTCCATAAACGCACAGTCAACTGGTTCTGAGTTAGCTTCCTAGGAATGCAGGCAGGCTGCAAAAGCACACGGTACTCACCTCCTGGCAAATGGAGTTGATGTCAGCGCCCGAGATCTTATCTGGCCGGGCAACATCTGGGAGGAGGAGTGAAGGGAAAGAGTTGGAGAGAACGGGCCCAGCTGGGTCCCCACAAAAATGACCTGCGTGACCAGGAAACCCTTTTCGGAGCTACCATCCTTCTGGTTGAACTAGGAGGAAGAGAACTAGAAGACAACCAACTGATATAGGAGTTCCAGATTTTCCATTTCCATTTTGAGGGACCACCTCCTTCCTTATAATCTGACCCGTCTTCTGAGGTCATCAAGGGGGGTGGGCTGTTCACTGTGCCACCACTGATGGAGGCGAGGGGGATGGCGGTGAGAAACAGGGGCTTCTCGGTGGTGGCACCCCAACTGTGGAATTCCCTCCCCTTGGAATTAAGAACGTCTCCCTCTTTGGAGACCTATTGGCGGGGCCTCGAGACGGTTTTATTTAGGTCGGCGTTCGATGGCTGACATGGTGGGTTAGGCTTCCCCCCCCAAAAAATGTAATCTTAAGGTGTGTGTTTGGTTTTAACTGTTTTAATTGTTTTGTTTTTAATTGTTTTTTTTAATTGCATCTGAACTACTTTGATATTGTTTTAATGCTGTAAGCTGCCTTGGTTGCCCTGTCGGGAGAAAGGCGGGATATAAGTTCTTTAAATAAATAAATAAAATGCCTTAGTGGGAGGGACGCCTACAGCGAGGGTGAGGCACAGTGCATGATGCAAGCCTTGCCATGTGCCAGGGCAGTGCCCTTTCCATGCTGTGACAACACAGGATCATCAACATCCGAGTCTATCAGTGGCTACGGACTGACAGCTCTCAGGCACAGGGAAAGGCCGAGGGCCCCCCACGGGCCACGCTGCCCTCTACAGAGGCTTTGAGCCTTAGTCGCCCCTAGACCCAAGCACGCACGCACACACAGGCTCAACTGTCAAGGATACAGTCCTCTAGATCCACCTCCTCGGACAGGTTCATCTTGCTGGTGATGGTGGTGAAGATCAGCCGCTTTTGTCGCCGGTCCGGCAGAGGAAACTCGATTTTACGGTCCAGGCGGCCTGGTCGGAGCAGGGCAGGATCGAGGGTGTCTGCTCGGTTTGTGGCCATAATGACCTGGGAGGCAGGAAGGAGGATCAAAAGGAGGAGGAGAAATCACCGCAGAAGCTTCACACCTGTCAAGGATCAGCTGCTTCCCAACGCAGGTGATCTGCCCTTGCTACCGCTGCCCCCGACCTCCATGGCTCTCTCCAGTGAACCAAGGCTCTTGATGCAAAGGAACATTAATATGGGGGCCCCCGGTATCTGTGGGAATGTTCCAGCCCCGCCCCGCGGATACTGGAAAACCACGGGTAAGGGCGAACACGCACTCTGTGCCCCCCCGCGTGCCCCACCGGCCATTAATTTACCTTACTAGGTTGTTTGTCTCTTCCTTTAAACAAAACGCTATAAGCAGCAGATCCCAAAATCCCACTACAGCAATGCCTCACTTAAAGTCAAACGAGGTAGAGTTTATAGGTTTAAAAGCCACGTAAAAGGATTAAAAATATTTTAAAATAGCATGAAGAATTCCAACGTTTTAAAATACATGTGAAAATACACACAATTAAAATCACCACGCAAATAAAAAATTTCAAGTCCAATGTTTCGTCCTAAGCACAGGACATTATCAAGGACACACAGTACCAAGCTGTGTGAGATAGAATTACACTCTGGACTTGAATTACATGTTGGACTTGAAATTTTTTTATTTGCGTGTTGATTTTTAGTGATTTTAATTGTGTGTATTTTCACATGTATTTTAAAACGTTCTTCATGCTATTTTAAAATATTTTTAATCCTTTTACATGGCTTTTAAACCTATAAACTCTACCTCGTTTGACAATATGTATCAATTACATATTGCATATTACATGTTACATATTACATCAATTACATATTACATGTATCAATTATATATCAATTAGCATACGGTAAAATTGGTTTTTTATAAGCCGTTTCGCTTAAAGCTGCCGTTTCTAAGAACCGATCGACCACTTTAAGCGAGGACTTGCTGGAGTTCTTTGTCAATCAGCATTTCCAACAGCTGAAGACTACGCGCCCTCTGGGCAGAAGCTTCATCGCTTCCGGGTTCTCTGCAGTCGCTACCAACAATAAAGCAGGCAGGCTAGTCCTCTTGATTCCCAACAGGAAAATAAAAAAATCAAGGCCAACTAAGGAATGCAGGGGCCAAGCCAAATTTAGGCTCCAAGGACTTCACTTTGCTTGACACATTTCCTCATCCTCCGAAGCGCCTGCTGAAACCGTTCCGAGCAGAGATGGTTTTAAGCCCAGAGTTCTTAGAGCTACCGCTGGGGCTGCCTTCCCCAGCTCACTTCCTGCCTTCCCCGCTCCCCACTCACCTTGACGTTAACGTTCTGGTCAAAGCCATCCATCTGATTGAGTAGCTCCAGCAGGATGCGCTGAACCTCCCGGTCCGCTGTAGAGAGACCAACAAAAAACACTCAGCAAGCACCCTGGAGGAGAGCCAGCCCTCACATCCCCCAGGCTTGCACACATCCCTCAGGACATTGTGCGCGAGAAAGACTGCTTGGCATGCAATTCTGCATCTTGAGAACCACAGACACCCAAGCTTCTAGTCCTCATGGCTACACAGAAAAAAAATGGAAATTTTCACGGGGTCTGGGGAGGGGTTCAGAAATCAGAGGTGAGTGAGCACAACTTCAGGGGTGGTGGGGGTCAAGCGAAGGGCTGCACCATGCCGTATACAGTAGAGTAGACCTTTTCTATCCGTGGGTTCGGGATCCGCGGATTTGACTCACCGCGGATTCCGGACCCACGAGGTCCACATTAAAAGTGCTAAACGAATAAGGTAAAAAAATCATGGGTTTTTAAAAACAAATCTTTTAGCAGCAAACCGCGCCATTTCCAAGCCTCTTCAGGGCTCTGCAAGCTTAATGACCGACCCACTTCCGGATTGCGCGAAGACTCTTCGCCCCTCCCAGCCTTGTCCCAGAATGCATCCTGGGACAAGGCTGGGGAAGGGGAGAGCCTTCGCGCAACCTGGAAGTGGGTCATTAAGCTTGCAGGAACCCTGCAGAGGCTTGGAAATAGCGCGGTTTGTTGCTAAAAGGTTAAAAAAAACATTTTTACCTTCCCCTCCTTTTAAAAGCTATTTTAACATGGACTCCAGTATCTGCGGATCCTCACTATCCGTGGGGGGGGGGGGTCTGGAACAGATCCTCTGCGGACAGCAAGGTCCGACTGTACTCCCTCAGCATGATATTCCCCCTTACTAAGCCCTCCCCTTCTTCCATGTCCACCTATCCCTTATTCCCTTTGCTCTATGCTAAACTAATCCAGATTTGAATCTCCTGACTTTTTTTTTCTCAAACAATAACTGTTCTGAATCAAGTTATGTATTCAAACAAAATGTGCATACATTTACTTAGGTTGTGTCTTTTCTGCACAGAACTCTTCCTCCCCCTCCCCCCATACTCAGCAAAACCACTAGTCTCACCTGGGTCAAGTTTTTCCTGCGACTCTCATAAGCTAGCCATACAAAAAGCTCACTGCACTCAATGGACACAGAACTCAGAAAGCCCTGGGTTCTAGAGCATTGTGACAGCGCAGAGACAGGGCGACACCTAGGGGAGACACCAGGAATTGCAGCAGCCCTCCCCAGCTGCCATGACTCGGGTAGAAAACTAGATGTTGCACAGCAAACGTGTTTCCAACCTGTACAAGATTTGCAACCTTACATTAAAGGGGGAGAAATTTGCAGGGGAAGAGTGATGGGTGGGGGGTGGAGGAAGGTCTTAACCCTTCCATCCCTGTTGCAATCCCCCCTCTTAGTTGACTGTTCTCCCCCCCCCTCAAAGTCCTGTGACTAAATGAAGCCCAGCTAGCAAGCTTGCATGGAAAAACAAGTGAGTGGAGGAAAGGTTAAGCACCCTGTTAACCGCTTATCCGCTGCAAAATGCCCTCTCTTCCTTGGCACAGCCTCTTGAGTGGCAAAGCGGGATCTGAACTCCTGTCTTCATTGTATAACTTCTTGCTTGGTTCAACTTTTGAAGAAGTGCTATCGGGAGGACCGTATTTTTATTTTAGCTTTCCGCATGCTTACACCGTCCTTCCTCCAAGGAGCTCAGGGTGGTGTACATGGGTCCTCCCCTCCTTTTGTCCTCACAACAACCCTGTGAGGTACGTTAGGCTAAGAGATAGTGACTGGCCCAAGATCACCCAGGAAGCTTCGTGGCTGAGCAGGGATTTGAATCTGGCTCTTCTAGGTCTAAGTCCAACTCCAGAACCACTACACACCATCCTGGTTCTCTCTCCCATATCCCTCCCCCCCCCCCCCGGCTCAAACCAGCCCTTTCCTCCATCTTCCAGCTCAACCATCACCATTGCCCCAAGAAGACACAGATTCCTTTCCCCCTCGCCCCAGTCTCTAACTCACCGCCAGTCTGGGCATCAAAGCGTTTGGTGGCGATGGCATCGATCTCGTCGATGAAGATGATGGCAGGGGCGTTCTCTTTGGCCAGGCGGAAGACGTCTCGCACCATGCGCGGCCCCTCCCCCAGGTACTTCTGCACAAACTCCGACCCCACCACGCGGATGAAAGCAGCTGGGAAGAAAGGCACGTAGATTAAAAATACAATTACCGATATCTATCTACTTGAATTTACTGGTAAAAACTGGTTTACTGGTTACCCCTGCTAACTGGGCAAGAGGCACTGTTTCAATTGGTGCTCCTCTTTTATTTAGCAGGGAGAGAGCATCTGTCCCTTTTCACCCCAGCTTTTTCAGCGTCCATGGCTGGTGTCTCTTCTGCCTCATTTTAGACTGTGAGCCCTTAGGGACAGAAAACCATTCATTGATTTATTTTGCTATGTAAATCGCTTTGTGAACCGTTTTGGTTGAAAAGCAGTATATAAAATATGCTTAACAATAATAACACTATCGCTTTTCAACAACAAGGAACTCACACAGCTAAATAAACAAACGGTTCTGCTTACAGGATCACAACGTAATTGACACAATAACTATAGGAAAGAACAACAGGGAAAGAACATAAGAACATAAGAACATAAGAAGAGCCCTGCTGGATCAGGCCAAAAGCCCATCTAGTCCAGCTTCCTGTGTCACACAGTGGCCCCACCAGATGCCTCAGGGAGCACACGAGACAAAAGGAGATGGGAAAAAAAATACAAAAGCTTCCAAGTGGGTCCATGTGGAATAGCTAAAAGGGGAGGCAGGTCTGGAAGGGGAGGAGCCTGAGGACAGTTGGTTCCAGCTAAACCAGCGTTTCCCAAATTGTGGGTCGGGACCTACTGGTGGGTCGCAACCCGATTTCTGGTGGGTCAGGAGCAGAGTCTCCAATGAAAACAGGGTTGATTGAAAGATCAGATAACTGCCTCCAGCCCTGAAGCTATCCAAAAAATCAGCTGCTAATTGCTTTGCAAAGTGCTGAGCTCCTGCAGTTTCCAAGATAGCTGCTAATTGCCCTGCAAATAGCTGAGCTCCTGCAGTTTGCGATAGCTGCTAATTGCCCTGCAAACAGCTGAGCTCCTGCAGTTTGCAAGCTTGTGTAAATATAGGGAGACAAATGTCTGAGCATCTTTATTTCCAGTGCTTCTTTTTCCCCAAGTCCGTCAATGACGGGTAGTGGGGGGCAGGTAAAGGCTGGGTCACGTAACTAAGCCCCTTCAAGCCTTGAGCCTATTCATTAGGGCTGCCTCATTACAAGAAATGGATCGAGTTGTGTGTGGTGGGATTTTTTTTTTTTTTTGGTAAATAAATATATTACTTAAAAATGAAATATTTCTTTCTAGATTTTTTTTAAGTCTCGTAAAGCTACGTGGGTCCCGATAAGAGTTTAAAAAGTGGGTCCCGGTGCTAAAACGTTTGGGAACCACTGAGCTAAACCAATGGAGCGGGACTTGGCTGTCAACACTCCCCCCTCTCTTATAGCCAGGTGGAACAGCTGCAGAGAAAGACAGCGCTCAGAGGGAAGGCGCCAAGTTCCTGTGCATGAGTGTGGGATTGCAGGCACATACCCACACACACACACACACACACCCACACCCACACACAATCTTTTGGCTACTTTTCTGTGGTGCCCACAAACGCTATGCCCTTCCAGTGCTGTCCTTCAGGCCCCAATGTCATCATCCCGTCTGTCCCCCGCTCACCTGTGGTGTGATGCGCCACTGCTTTGGCCAACATGGTCTTGCCACAGCCAGGGGGCCCATACATCAGGACGCCCCGCGGAGGGTCAATGCCGATCTGAGTCACAAAGCAAGGAAACAATTAAGAAAAGTCATTTCTAGGACAGTCGCCACATCAGATCACCCACTCCTCAGGAGCAGGATAGAGTGCCCTAAAGCAGGGGGTCTGGGCTCAGTTGGTAGAGCGGCCACCTCATATGCCTGAAGAGCGGAGGACGGCAGTTCGAGACCCGTCGAGAGCTGTCGACACGCTGCCGACAATCTGCAGAAGCCTCGGTGGGAGAGAGAATTCTGTAGCAGGCACACTGAGTGGAAGGCAGTGTTGCCGTCAAGTCGATGCGTGGGAGGCAAATGCCAGAGAGAGGCCAGACCGTGAAAGGAAATCACCCGGAATGAGCATTCTATGCAAGATTAGAACATTCGTAATATGTAAAAACTGCTTTGATTTAGAAAGCCTGCCTATGTATACCGCCTTTGAATTAAAGTCGGAGGAGAAATCCGATGAACAGAGAAAGGTGGTATATAAATACTGGTGTTGTTGTTGTTGTTGTTGTTATTTTATTTGCAGTTATAAGCCCCTGAGTATGGTATACCCGTCTCTCAAAATCATGAGGGGCACAAACTATGGCGATGTCCATTTAAAGATACTGAGAAGCAGAGACTGGGGGGGGGGTCAACATTCCATTTTTGAGAGTTTCAAAGGACATGTGGCATACTGTACATGCTTGAACTTCTCGCCAAGAGAGATGTGTGTGTATTTTGTACTTCAGAATCAGCGGCCGAGGACAAGAAGCACTCAGTTCTGCGAGTAAAGACAGAACAGAGCCTTGTTAAAGCTACAGAGGTACGGAGTAAGAGCCCCATATAAGCCATGAGGCGTTTCCCAAGGAAACCTGGGACACAAACAGAAAGCCAATGCAGGGTCTAAAAGACTGAGCTACGGGTTCCTGGCTCAAATCTCACCTCTGCTACCAACTCATTGGGTGGCCTCAGTCAAGCTCCTCCCTCCCAGCCTCAGTTTTCTCCATCTGCAATATGGGGTAATAATGCTCACTTACCTTACAATGTAATACAGGGAGAGCCCTTTGCACACGCAAAAGCACCGTACAACGTCCAAAGGATTATCATTATTAAACAAACACTGGCCACTCTGTGCATGCATTTGATATATGGCTCCCCGCCTTCTGAGTGGGGGAAATAGGTAAATACCTGTTTGTAAAGCTCAAAGTGGGTGAGGGGCAGCTCCACCGCCTCCCTTACTTCCTGCTTCTGGATATCCATCCCGCCAATGTCAGCGTACATCACATCTGGTTTCTGATCTGTTCAGAGAAGAGAGATTGAACATAGATGTCGGCCGCTGTTATTACGCTCACCACCTTCACCTCCAATTTCTTATGCATTTTGGAGCAGGAGGGAAAACTGCCAGCACTTTAATATTGGCTGATTTTAAACCAAAGGGTTTTAAAAAAAATATGGGGGGGGGATTTATTTAGTTTGCAAAAGTAGCCTTTTTGGCAGAAGACTAGAGAAGGGGTGGTGTGGCCTGGAGAGTGTGGCCTGGAGGTTGAGCTGTTCCCTGCCTGAAAAAAAGCTAAGCAGATTCAGTCCTGGTTGTCGCTTGGAAGAGGGACCGCTGCTGCTGACGGATCTTGCGGAGCCACTGTGAGTGTGGAGTGTGTGGAATGCGGAGCAGTCAGCTGGCAAGATGGAGAACACCTTGAGAACCAACGGAGGGAGACCTGTGGCTGCTGCGCAAAGCTTGGAAGGCAGAAGCACAGCCAGGACGTGGCTGCTGCACTTTGAGAGGAAACATCTGGGAATGGAGGGTTCTAGGTTCTCATAGAACAATACTTGTAAAAAAACCCATTGGGAAAAAATGGGGTTTAGAATTGCCTGCCTATGTTTATATTTAGAATTGCCTGCCTATGCTTTTGAACTGTGGTGCTGGAGAAGACTCCTGAGAGTCCCTTGGACTGCTAGGAGATCAAATCAGTCAATCCTAAATGAAATCAACCCTGACTGTTCCCTGGAAGGACAGGTACTGAGGCTGAAACTCAAATATTTTGGCCACCTAATGCGAAGAGAGGACTCTCTGGAGAAGACTCTGATGCTGGGAAAGACTGAAGGCAAAAGGAGAAGGGGAAGGCAAAGGATGAGATGGTTAGACAGCATCACCGATGCAACGAACATGAAAATGAGCGAACTCAGGAAGATGGCGGAGGACAGGAAGGCCTGGCGGGATATGGTTCATAGGATCACAAAGGGTCGGACACAACTTAACGACTGAACAACAACAACAAAGCCTATGTAAACCGCCTTGAGTCTGTAGAGAAAAGGCGGCATAGAAATACCATCACAAAATAAATAACAAATAAAAGAGCGACCCCCCCCCCTTTGCAGCCCTCGAGCAAGGCTGGCTCCTCTGCCCGCACAGAGACCCACCTACCTGACGTGAGCATCATGATGCTGCTGTCGGCCTCGGGGGGCAGCACGTCCACCAAGGCATTGCTGTGCTTGTGCAGGGCCACTGAGGCGTTGGGCTTCAGCAGCTCCCGGTCGATGGTGCTCAGGATCCGGACGTAATAATTGGAGCCTGCAGAGGGAGGGACCCAGACTGAGGATCAGAGACGTCTCGGGAGAGAAGCTGGCTGGAGCCGCACACAAAGGGCCACAACCGGGCCTGGCCAATCCCAGGGTTCTCTGCTGCCACTGCTCCCCATCACCATGGGGGGGCTTACTGGGAGATTGTGGGGGGGGGTAGCAGTGGATCGACACCCCCCCCCCCCGGGCTCTTTTACAATTCTCAGATGTCCTGTCCTCCAACGTTGCGTAAGGCCTGAGGCAGGACCTCTGAGAGGGGGGTTAAGGGGGTAAATTGTACCCGGGCCCAGGGCCAAAAATGGGTTAAAAAGGAGGCCCAGGAGCCAAATTTACACGAAGGGAAGGGGCCCAAAAGAAACTTTGTACCCCCTGGTAGAATTCCTCTGAGGTATCCAGTCATTAAAGAGCACCAGGGAAAGAAAGGAAGGAAGATTTGTACTGCACGCTCCCCACAGTATCCTGGGAACCTTCCCCCACTGGACCCTGGACCAGCTTCTCAGGAGGTAGTGAGGCAGAGTGGTGGCAGCGACCTCTCATTCTCTTCCTCTCCTGTAACTACAGGGTTAGTCCAAAGGGATGGTGAAAAAGTCAAGCTGATTTATTCTTAAAATGAACTGACATACCACAACCGTCATGACATGAAAAGACAGAAAAAAAACCCTGTTTCACAGGCACATTACAAATGTGTTCCAGCATATCCTCGGATATCGATGACACCCTACTGAGACGTTGGAAATGAGAAATGAGGATTTGCCAACGGAGCCCTGGTCTCCACGATCGCCAGATTTAACACCTTGCGACTTCTTGGGGGTGGGGATTCTTCAAGGACGCTGCATATCTGACCCCACTGCTACGACAACTGGACGACCTAAAACAATGCACACCTCTGATGCAGTGGAATTGATATCTGAGGATATGCTGGACAGAAGTGGACTACCGTCTTGACATCTGCCGTGTCACCAACGGCGCCCACATCGAACATTCGTAATGTGCATGTGAAACTTGGACGGTTTTTCTCATGTCGTGACAGTGGTGGTATGTCAGTTCATTTAAAAATAAATCAGCTTGACGTTTGCACCATCCTTTTGGAATAACCCTGTATTTTAGATATGCTATGATATGTTGTGAAAACAATGGTTTGGCTGGGCATTTTATTCCACTGGTTGATGGACTCTCCTTAATTATGTTTTGGGCTGTTCTATACAGTAATGCCGGCCATCATGTGGGAGATATGTTCCTGCAAAGCTGAGCATCGTGGGAATCAGCGCTGTAGGAGTCATTGTTAAGGAGAAGGCAGGAAACTGGCACTGACTGGCCTGTGCTAGTCGGAGTACACTGCTCCCACTGGCTGCACAAGCTGTCAGTCATACCCAGGACAAGGAGCGCTACAGTATAATGAAAAAGCACTGAAGGAAACAGTGTTTGGGGAGGTATTTCTGTATTTTTATGGTACTGTTTTTAAACAGAAACGTTTGTTGTTTTAAACCAGTGGTTCTCAAACGTTTTAGCACCAGGACCCACTTTTTAAAATGACACTCTATCGGGACCCACCTAGCTTTACGAGAAGCTCAAACATTTATCTCCCTATATTTACACAAACTTGCAAACTGCAGGAGCTCAGCTGTTTGCAGGGCAATTAGCAGCTATCTTGCAAACTGCAGGAGCTCAGCTCTTTGAGGGGCAATTAGTAGCCATCTGATTTTTGAAAGCCTTAGGGCTTGTGGCAATTACTTATCTGATCTTTCCATCACCTGGGACCCACCAGAAATCAGGTCGCGGCCCACCAAGTGGGTCCCGACCCACAGTTTGAGAAACACTGTTTTAAACTGATTGCGAGCCATTTTGGTGGGTTTGGTGCCCTGCCCTCGACGCCCCCTGACTCCCTCCCCCCCCCGAAGGGTGGGAGTGGGGCGGTACCTGTGGTGGAGCCCACGATGGCGGTATTCTGATCCACGGCCTCCAGGAACTGGCCAATGACAAGCGGGATGCTCTGAATGCGTTTCACCTCCTCTTGGGCATGCAGGAACTCTTTCTTGAGGTTCTTCTGCTCGTCCTTGATGTACTCCTCCTGCACCTCCAGAAACTCCAGCTCCTGCTGCAGTTTCTACAGAAAGACACATGGGAACATCAGACAAACCCTGCTGGATGAGGCCCCAAAGGCTAGCTTTACCATCGTCCCGGAATCGAGGCAGGCTTCAGCCTAGAGCGGACCCGAGCCGCTCCCAAGAGTGCACCGCGGCTGCCCAATGCGGTTGCGTCGTCGACCGGAAGCCACGATCGCATTGAGCAGCCGTGGTCCGCTCTAGGCTGAAGCATGCCTTGATTCCGGGACGATGGTAAAGCTACCAAAGACCCATCTAGTCCAGGTTCCTGTATCATTCTCACAGTGGCCCCACCAGATGCCTCAGGGAGCACCCAAGACAACAAGAGACCTGTGTCCTGTCGCCACTCCCTTGCATTTGGCATTCAGAGATACCCTACTTCTAAAACCAGGGGGTTGCTTATACCCATCATGGCTTGTAACTTGTGATGGACTTTTCCTCCATGAATCTATCCAATGGATAGAGGTAAATCTAAAGGTATCTAGGCCTTCAGGTGCCATCACAACGCCCTGTGGCAAGGAGTTCCACAGATGAATTACACGCTGAGTGAAGAAATATTTTCTTTTGTCTGTTCTAACTCTCCTTCCACTGAATTTTAGTGCATGTCCCCCTGGTTCTGGTGTTGCGTGAGAGGGAAAAGAACTTCTCTCTATCCACTCTCTCCATCCCATGCATAATTTTATACGTGTCCATCATGTCCCCCCTCAGGCGCCTTTTTTCAAGACTGAAGAGTCCCAAACGCTGTAGTCTTTCCTCATAAGGGAGGCTGCTGCTCTTGAGGCTGCAGCTGCCAAAGAGTGCGAGATCTAAAGCACGCTGCCGAATTCGCAAAACAACCCATGGAAGAAAACCTCAGAAAGTGAAAGGAGTGTTTGCACATGGATCAGAAACAGGGGACGGAATTTGCAGAAATAGACTAATTGGCCATGTTAGCGAAACAGAGATCTGTAGATACTTTTGTAAATAATTGGAAACGGTTTATAGATTTTTTTTTACATGTAAGGGAAAATAAAAATGATTTAATGATATGTGGCTTCGTTGAGTAGGACGATTTGCTTTCAGATTTAAATAGTAAGAAATTGAGGTTGTTTTTAATTAAGGGTAGTATTAGGTATTAGGTAGAAGAATAGATTACTCTGCAATTAGGCAGGGTATAAAAATTAATTTAAGTGTAAATGTTAGTGGTTAATCTGGATCTTTTCTGTGATTCTGTACTTTTCTTTCTTCTTTTTTTCCTTTTTCTGTATTGTTTTTTATGTATTATAATAAAATAAAAAACATAATTTTCAAGAAGAAGTAATAGGGGAAGCGAGGAAGTGTGGGAAGACTTCACAACTTTATAGCACTTCCCCACGGATCCTTAGTAGAAGCATAGAGCCAAATATTGTCTTCCTGTAATACCAGGGTCAAGGCTTTCTCCTGTTAAAGTAAAGGTATCCCCTGCTTGAAAGCCAGTCGTGTCCGGTGCTCATCTCCGTTTCTAAGGCCGTAGACCCAGAGCTGTCCGAAGACGCTTCCGTGGTCTTGTGGACGGCCTGACTAATGGAACGCTGTTACCTTCCCCGCCTATTTATCTACTTGCAATTTCTTCCTTTCGAACTGCTAGGTCGGCAGGAGCTGGGACAGGAGACGGGAGCTCACTCCATCACGCGGCACTCAGGTCTCAAACTGCTATCCTGCCAACCTTCCGGTCTGCAGTTCAGCGCCTTAACCACTAAGCCACCGCGATGCAGGTTGTAAAGGGTCCGCAACTGCTGGACCTGATGCCCAGGAGAACCTTCCAGCTGGGCTGTCTGGTGGGAAGAGGACAAGTATGGCAACCAGGTATAGCAACCAGGTTGTCAAGGTGGCAGGGATGCTGTCCTGCCCCTCCGACAGTGTCGGCATAGCCTCTGCAGGGAGAAATGGAGCATCTCTTGCAACCCCAGGACTGAGCACAAAATCACCAGGTAGGCTCACCTTGTAACGGCTGTAGAGATCTTCCACATCCTCAGCTTCAGGAACTAAAAAAGAGAGGCCAGTCTGAGGCCTTGAGATGGAGAGGGCAGGAATCTCATCCTAGGATTAAGAAACAGGTAGAAGGCTTAGACACATTTGGAAGACATTCAGTGGCTGCATGTCACAATTTATCCAACACGAGAGCCTGAGCTATGAAGCAGTTCAAACTGCACCTCTGCCGTGACGTCAGGAATACAGGACTGACAATACCGATCTCCACTGCAGGGTTGTCACAAAGATGCCAACGACAAAAGCAAATCAAACATTCTGAACCCAAACACGCTCTGTCAATACTTAGACTTACCAGATCTCCAACAGGGACAGAGTGCTAGACCTTTAGGCGAAGGAATGTGGGCAGGTGTAGCTTGTTAAACCTTAGAGCACAATCCTAGGCATGTCTATTCAGAAGCAAGCCCCATGGATGCCTAGGATTGTGCTCTAAGATTTAACAAGCTACACCTGCCTGCATTCCTTCTCCTAAAGGTCTAGCACTCTGTCCCGGTTGGCAATCTGGTAAGCCTATACAATACTAATGATCATAAGTGCTGCTACTTTTGATACAAAGGCATCACAAGACTCTTTGGCAAGAAAGTGAGCATTACTCTTGTCCGGGCCAGCCCGTACCTACGCCAGGCTTAGCCAGAGATCCCCCCTTGCCCTCCACCACCCCTCTAGTTGAGCCCACCGAGACAGCCGGAACATGCCTCCAAGGGACAGAGACTGGGGGCAAGGTGGGTATCCCAAGGGGGGCAGCCAGAAACCCCCTCTCCCATGCTCTCCCATGCTCGCTGTAGGAGTCTAGGGGGCATGCCCTTGCGGGGGCAAGTCCACTGCAGAGAGCCTGGGAAAGACCCAACAGGGGGGAACAGAGGCATAACCAGGCCTCCCGGCGCCCGGAGGAAGGGGCGGGGCCTAGGTGACGTGACGCGCCCAACGCGTCACCGACCCTGCCCCCCCCCGCCGGTTTCCTACCTTTTTCAGAGCCGATCGGGCTCCAGGGAGGGTGGGAGGGCCAAACCAACGCGCCCCGACGAGACCGGTAAGTCCGCCTGCGCCTGGAGCAGCTGCTCCACGCGCTCCACTCTCCTCCCACTTCTGGGGGGGAAACAGGACCAAGGAAACCAGGACCGAGGCCTGGATCTACTCGGGGGGAGGGACCTGGGTCTACTCAGGAGGAGTAAGGAACAGCCAGGGCAAGACCAGGAAGGGGAAGGGCGGGGTAAGAGGCCAGCCAGGACCATAAAGGCAGAGATGGCCGATAATGAAGGGAGGCTGGAGGTAGGCTCTTATCTGTCCTTACGTTTGAGCCCAGGACCTCTCATAAGTCCAACACAGGAACAGGGTGCATCTAACCCCCTCTCCTGAGTACTTCTGAGGCCTACTATGGTAAGCTGGGGACTCTCTGCAAGCCAGGTAAGGCTCTCCTATTCCTTCGCCGGGCTGGAGAACGATCCTCAGCCCTTGGCTCGCCAGAGTGTGGACCCCAACAAACCTCAATGAATGATTCCCAACTCATGGTCCGCTGGACCCCGCCAGGTGGTTCGCAAGGCCTCTGG
Source organism: Plestiodon gilberti rubricaudatus (assembly GCA_026170595.1). Lineage (NCBI taxonomy): Eukaryota > Metazoa > Chordata > Lepidosauria > Squamata > Scincidae > Plestiodon > Plestiodon gilberti. Next base: position 4,279,010 of record JANXHW010000011.1, read on the forward strand.
TCATTGGGGGTATGTGTGTGTGACACAAGCGCCGCCCAAGTCTTTGACCCCTGCTGCGGATCTGCTGAGAAGGCTTGGAGCGCGGACCGTTTGGCTGTGAAATCCCAGTAATCCAGAAGTAATAGGCAGTGTGGCGTCATCGCATCACCGCCAAACTACTTCCAGGTTGCCAGGGTGCTCCATGACGTCTCAGCATGTTGCCGCAGTGGTCTGTGGTCTTCCGACCGTTGGGAACCACTGCTCTAAATGCAGATGGGATTAATCCTCAAACTGAGTACGGCAAAGGAATGCGAGCTAAGCCCCTTCCTAAGGTTCCTTAGGAAGTGAACCCCCCCCCAAAAAAAACGTTTATATCCAGCAACATCAACAAACTAGGGTTGCTGACTCTGATGGAAGCTACCCCAAGAGATTGTTTCCCTCCAACTCACCTCCCCCCCCCCGCCCTGTTCAAATCTTCAGGTTTGTTTTGCATAGTCACTGCTGATTGCTGGAGCCATTCCCAACCTTTTCAGCGCTGGGGGCCCCTTTTGTAGAATGACAATGTCCTGGCCGCCTTCAGACCTAGGGCTGGAAGTGATGTCATGAAGCAGGAAGTGATGTCATTGTTTTTAATAAATTACACTGTTTAATAAATTACTTTTTAAAATAAATCGCGTTTTTAAAGTTGTACTCATAGGCAGCCCAATTTTTTTGGGGGGGGGAGGAGTGAGCTAATATTAACAGAGATGCTAAAGGGCAAACAAAGTAACACAATTGACAATGTTTAAGGAATACGGGAATTAAAGCCATGTAGTAAAATAATCTTGAACTTTAATTGGAATAAAAATCACATTAATTTAAGGGCTCAGTTCCTTGGATTTTAATGTGATTTTTATTCCAATTAAAGTTCAAGATTCTTTTACTACATGGCTTTAATTCCCGTATTCCTTAAACATTGTCAATTGATAGCTGGCCATGAAAGCTTCAGAATGAAATTAAAGTAACACAAGGTGAGCAAACAAGCCCCAAGAGAGCATCATACACTTCTTTCTCCGCAGTGAGGGTGGAGTGAGCTAATATGCATTGGCCAGGAACGTTGCCGTAACCCCCCCCCCCCCAGAAACCGCTTCACAACCCCCTTGGGGGTCCCGACCGACCCCCAGGTTGGGAACCAGTGCTCCAGACCAATCGTGGAGGAGTGGGCAAACCTATCATGAACACACTGTACAGTTTACAAAAGAGTGCAAGGGCAGGTCCCTGCCCCGAGGGGCTTGACATTTAGAAACACAGACCAAGAGTCCAGATCCGACGGCCAGGGGAGGCGAGGGCGGCTGGAAAGGGCGAGCTACTCTCACTCAGCGCCTGCTGCAAGGCCCGGTCTGCAAGCCAAGCAGTGACTCGGCAGTCGGCACCTGGCCCTCCCGCAGCCACTCCGGCTTCACAGGGGGCAAAGGGGGGCTGCTCCGCCGCCAAGCCATCGCCAGCCGCCACATTCAGCGGCTGAATTCATTCGCCCCCCACTCCCATTACCTGCGTCTTCTCCACCAGGATCCCGATTTCCTCCATTCTTAGCGCTCTTCCCAAGCCCAGGCCAGGCTCCTAACTCGCCGCTTCCGGCAGCCGCTCCCGGAAATCGCCGCAGGGGCCGGCGCGGCAAGAGCATTCTGGGAGTTGTAGTCTAGAACCCGCTTTGGCATTCTGAGCGTGAAGGTTTGCATTTGCAAGGCAGTAAGCTACAGCGCCGTGCAATACATCTTGCTCTGAACTCAGCCCCACTGAGTCTGAGAGTGCCATTGATTTATTTATTTTATTTATTATTTATTTTTTCACATTTTTATACCACCCTTCCTCCAAGGAGCTCAGAGTGGTGTACATATTTCCTCCCCTCCTTTTTGTCCTCACAACAACCCTGTGAGGTAGGTGGGGCTGAGAGATAGTGACTGGCCCAAGGTCACCCAGGAAGCTTCGTGGCTGAGCGGGGATTTGAACCTGGATCTTCCAGGTCTAAGTCCGACTCCCAAACCACTACACCATCCTGGCTCCACTTTCTTTTACTTTCTGAGTGAACACGCACTATAAGGCTGCAATCCTATACACACTTACCTGGGAGTAAGTGCCATAGCACTCAATAGGACTTACTTCTGAGAGTAGACATGTCATGGATTGTGCTGTAATGTAAATCGTGCTAGTGCATGTTTGCTCAGAAAATAAATGGCACTTGGCCTGGAAGTCCCATTGTGCTCAGTGATTGTGGGGCTTATTTGTAGACATATTGCGTAGGATTGTGCTGTAGGAGTTCTAGGAGTAACTGAGTCACGGGGACACGAAAAGCCTTGTCAATCTATTGCGGCGGCAGTCACAAAGACAGACTTTTAGAAAATATGTTGTCAATTATTTATTATGAGATTAGAGGCTGAGGCTGCAGTCCTAAAACGTGCTTATTAGGGAAACACTCCCATTGATTACAATTGGGACTTGCGCCTGAATGACTTATGAAATTTAGGATCACGCTGCATTGGCAACAGGACTCTTAGAGAACAAAAGGAGGCTTGGACTACTACGGCTCCTAGAATCTACCCTTCCACAAAACCGCATTTTTCATCAGCCATTAGCTAGTCTCCCTACATAACATACGGTACTTTGGGTTGCAGTGAAGGTAAATCTAGTTAAATTGCCACCTCAACGCATTAATCATCATTGATATTATGAGTATGCTGTGCAGTCGCCGCCGTAGTTCTCCATTCATGTGCACGCACGCAGTTACTCCCGGGTATATAGTATATGCATTATTAGGATTGCAGCGCAGCCTTAGGATGCAAAATTAGACATTTCTAAATTAACCCGGAATAAAGAATAGGCTTTACTCTACCCTAACTTCTGGCTCTACGTTTTTCCTTCCTGCAGATGAGCGAACGAGGAGGAGCTCCGCTCCCGCCTTTTCTTCAGACAGACAGGCAATCGGAGCCAATGTCTGCTCTCCTCTCCCGTCACAGCCTTTGCTAGGATTGACAGCCGAGCCAACCACTCCCGTCACCGCCTTCTTCTCGACGGAGCCGAGCAAGGAGGGCGGGGTAGAGCAAAACCCGGCCTTGTGCCCTGAGAGTGACAAGCGGACGGATCAATGAATCCCTCCCGCTCCAGAGCCTGCCGGCCTCCTATTGGCTGCTGTGGGCGGGTTCCGAAGCGGCGCGGCTCCGCCCCTTGTGGTGGTTCTTTAACGGCAGGTAGGTAGGGAGGTGGGTCTGGTTGCGGGGGCGGGGGGCGAAGGTGAAGCGTTGCCCGGGGCAACCTTTACTTCAGGGGACTGGGGGAGCGCGAGGAGGGCCGGGGGCTGCTTACAGGCCGCTTGGGCTGCGGGGCGAAGGGGGGAGGGTCCGCCTTGGCCTTCATGGGCTCCCCTCCTGCCCAGTGCAGGGGCTGTGTGACCACCCAGTTGCCCCCCCCTCAGCCAGCGCCCCTCCCCGCCCACCAGGCTCTCCTCTTGGGGAGGGGACTTGAAGAGAGTCCCTTTCTTTAAGTCAAGCAATCAATGTAATTAATCAGTGTTACCGTAATTAACAAGCTCCAATTAGGCTGCCAAAGAAACAAAAAGACCATCGCATAAGACAGCCTCCTCCTCTCTCCTCTAGAATAGGGAGGTTTGGTCTGCAAAACTGAGCAGCTTGGAGCTAGAGGTGTTTTGTTTTTGTTGCATACCATAGATTTGCAGCCTCTAAGTCTTACTGGACACAATGGGCTTGCTTCTGAGTAAAAGAAGTACAGTAACAACACCATTTTCAAACACCTCTACTTGAAACGTTTTGTGCCAGAGCTGGAGCTAAATCTCTCTCTTCCTCCCCCAAGTACAAAAGTAAATAACAGCGCAATCCGACTAACTTTGGTTAGACAGCATCACCAATGCAACGAACATGAAAATGAGTGAACTCAGGAAGATAGTGGAGGACAGGAAGGCCTGGCGGGAGATGGTTCATGGGATCACGAAGGGTCGGACACGACTTAACGACTGAACAACAACAACAAAACCATCAACGCAGCAAGAACGGGAGGCCCCAGAACGGAAAAGCGATTCAAAACCCCTCCAAAAGAGGAATTCAAAGGGGATTTGAATCCCTTTTCCGTTCCGGGGCCTCCCGTTCTCGCTGCGCTGCTGGTTACACCGGCACAAAAGTTAAGTCGGATTGCGCTGTTAATGAAAATAGTAGCCTGGCCATCTTGGGACTGCAAGAGGCAGGGGAAAAACAAGCAAGCAAAAAGCCACAAATCTCATGTTAACTTTTCCCCTTTCGCTCTTGTTTTTGAAAACCAAATGATCTGGCCAAATGAGCACAAAATATTGCAATGGGGTGGCATACATGATTCTTCCTTGCTTTCCCCTTCTATTTTATTCTTACAACAACCCTGTGAAGTAGACAGGCAGAGAGAGAGAGAGAGAGAGAATAGCTGGCCCAATGTCTTGGGTGAGTAGGATTGATCCTAGATGCCCTCAGGCTGGTGCTCTAACTACTGCCTGAGGCTCCTTGGTGCTCTAACTACTGCCTGAGGTGCTCTAACTACTGCTGGTTCTCATTGCTGCAGTTCAGACTGCTGCAGAGAGGGCTGATTCAACCTTAGCTGATTTTGTTCTGTTTAAAATATTGACATGCTGACTTTCTGCCCAAAAGCTTGCTCGCAGCGGCTGTTTCTGAACCCCTGAATGGTGTGGTGTGGCATCTCGGGCTGTATTTACGCATGATGTTAAAGGCTGCAGTCCTATGCATGTGTATTTGGGATAAAGCCCCATGGAATACAAGGAAACTTGCTTCTGAGTAAACATGGAAGACAATTGGGCCCGCGTGGTTGCCGTCCTAGGTACCCCTACTTGGAAGGAAGTCCCATTGAAATCAGCAGGCCTTGCTTCTAAGTAGCCATGCACAGGCTATGAAAAACATTTTTGAGATGCACGATTCGTATTGCAGGTAAAAAATTTTTTACGTGGGATGGAACCCAAGATTGGAGAGACCCATTTGTAGATTACATGTTCTTTCTTGTACTTTATGATTTAATATGCTCATAGCCCATTTTTCCTCCAAGGAGCTCAGAATAGCTTGCATCTACTTCTCAGTGAGGCCTCCCATCTAGGCAGTTTACAGGAAATGACTGGCTCACCTTCAGCAATAAAAAAACAAAAAAAAGCATTGCATGTACAAGTTAAAATTACAACGTTTCGTTCGTGTCCACGAACAACTACAGGTAAAAATGAGCATCTCAGGCTGCATAAGATGGTGAGTGAAAGCACCCTGATATGCTCATTTTTACCTGAAGATAATAATAATAATATACAGTATTTATATACCGCCTTTCTTGGTCATTGGATTTCTCCTCCGACTTTAATCCAAGGCGGTGTACATGGGCAGGCTGTCCTAACCCCCCTTGGTTTTTTTTACAATATATATAAATGTCCAATCTCTCATGAACAGTTACTTTCCAGGTGGTATCCTTTTACAGTCTGACTTTTTTCTGCTGGCTGGCGCCTCCCACACTCGACTGACGCAGCTGGAAGCTCTTATCTCTCCTCCTGGAGGCTTTCACAGCTTTTTGCCGGCGGCGTGTCTCGAACTTATCAAGTTCACCGGTCTTCTGGCTTTTGAAGGCAGCAGCTCTCCCCACTACGCCAGACTCTTCTGCCCCTACGCCAGACTCTTCTGATGTCCGTGGACACGAATGAAACGTTGTAATTTTATCTTGTATGTACTAATTTCTTACATGGCTTTTAAACCCGTAATGCAACTACAATCTGTGTCTATTATTGCTGGCCGTGAATCTTTCAAATCGTATCTAAGGATCGCATGCTTCGGCGAGGAAGTGGCAGAGTGAACTGAACCACCTCAAATGACCGGGGAGGGGGGAGTATTTTTACATGCAGAAACTCACGGAGAACAAGGTTCTAGCCTAGTCTGTTTTCTCTTGTGTTGCTTTCCCACTAGCGGGCAGTTTGTTTTTACATACGGGGAAACGTTGAAAACACGACCCCTCCATCTGAAGTCTGAAAATGGTACAGTCCGTTCTACCCCCTCGGGTCTTTGACCCCTTATTCTGCTGCATGTGTAAACCAGGCCAAATTGTACGCTGCTTGGTTTTTGGGGGGTGCTCTGTGGTGCACCAAATCCAGCAGTGAGACAATGAGAATAGGACATCTTCCCTTAGCACAGCCATAAGCCTCCATCTTCTATCTAGATATTAGCCCCCATTCTCTTTCTAGTATGTCCCTCTGTCCTTCTAGATTTAGGGCGCAATCCTATCCTACTTACGCCACCGTTGTAACCAGGGGCGCAAGATTCAAATCCCCTTTGAACCCCCCTTTTGGAGGGGATTTGAATCCCCTTTCCGTTCTGGGGCCTCCCGTTCTCGCTGCACCGCTGGTTACACCGGTGGCGTAAGAAGGATAGGATTGCGCCCTAAATCTAGAATCTTCCCACTATCTTAAAAATAATTATACTGTACTATAATTCATTCCAGTCACAGAATCAAGTTTTGAAGAATTTGGGTTGGCTTATTTTTCTCTGCTGTATTACTTCCAGTAAATTAAAGGCGTAATATGGATAAGGTAACGACACAATTTCTTTGCCCTGACTTCCCATTCTGTCCTTGCCCATAATCTTTACTTTCTTGACTCTCCCACCCTCAAACACCCAGTGTTTCCCAAACTTTTTCGACCCGCGGCTCCCTTGACCATTGGCAACCATTGGCCGTGACTCCCCATTACATTATGTTGGTACCTGCCAATTGGCATTGCATTGTTTTCCGAGAGGATTCTGTGGCACTCCGCGGCTCCCCTGGCTGGTTTCTGCGGCTCCCCTGGCTGGTTTCTGCGGCTCCCCTGGCTGGTTTCCACGGCTCCCCTGGGAGCCGCACCTCCCAGTTTAGGAACCACTGCCCTAAAGTCTCTTAAAATATCCTCTGTCTCCCTACTGCCCCCTTGTACCTTGAACACCCTTGCTGAACGTAGAAACGATGCCATCTCTTTCTCTCATCTCTTAGATCACTCCCCAAAATCTTTTTTTTCCATGAGATGGAAATTAATCCGTAATTAATTAATCCTCATTCCCCGCTGTAACATTCCCCGCTTAATCCTCATTCCCCGCTGTAACACGGTTTAAAGACGCCTAATGCCATAGTTCGTCTCATGCCAACCTTGTCTCTCCCTCTGTTGTTTCCCCGTTAGTGTCCGTGACAGTTTGCACAGAATGAAGAGACAGGTTCCTGTGCCGAAGGCTCACAGTCTGAAATCTAAATAATGAGTTTCTTCAAGACATCATGTTGAGCCGCTGGTTAGCTGTAGTGTTAAAGGAGCTCAATGTTTGATTGAGTGCAGGGTTGCTTTCCAGTGCAAATGTTGATTGGGTGGCTAGGCTGCCAGTCATTTGCAATTTGTCAGTGTGGATATCGCCCATCTATTGGGCTGGGGGAAGTGCTGGAGGAGCAGGAGAGAAAAGGAAGGCTTGGCTTGGCGTGGGAGGAAGGGCATGTCCTGCATTCCGGGTCAAGTTGTCAGTGTGACCTCCCACTAGTATCCCGGAGCCGTCCGAGTTGGTGCTCTTCGGAGGAATACAGTCAAATGCAGCATCTTCCAAGCCGCTCAGCTGAGCCCAGCGCATTTCATTGCTGCTGCCATGCCACAAAAATGCGGGCCAATGACACGAAGCAAATGGGCTTCTAGCAAGGCAGCTTTGGTTTCTGTTCACGTTGGGCTTGCCCTTGAGCAAGCAGTCCCCACCAGGGCGGCCGGTTTTGACATCCCAGTTTCCTGATGGGTTTGTCTGCATTTAACGGAGGGGTGCAGGGCTCCTTTTTCAAACCAAATATGTATGCTGCCAGCTTCCACCTTGCAACTCGAGGTGTATTGTATAGGAAACCTGGCTTGCGTATATAGAGTATATAGCAGTGTTTCTCAAACTATGGGTCGGGACCCACTTGGTGGGTCGCGACCGGATTTCTGGTGGGTCCCAGGTGATGGAAAGATCAGATAAGTAATTGCCACAAGCCCTGAGGCTATTCAAAAATCAGATAGCTGCTAATTGCCCTGCAAAGAGCTGAGTTCCTGCAGTTTGCAAGATAACTGCTAATTACCCTACAAGCAGCGGAGCTCTTTACTTGCAAATAAATATTTATTTACCGTATTTCTAGATCACCTTTTTTTAAAGTCTCATAAAGCTAGGTGGGTCCCGATAGAGCGTCATTTTAAAAAGTGGGTCCCGGTGTTAAAAAGTTTGAGAACCACTGCTATATAGCATACTATGTGTATATAGCATAGAATAGCATAGCAACTCAAGGTGTATTGTATAGGAAACCTGACTTGCATATATAGCATAGTATAGCAAAGGTCAAACGTCGACCTTTGAAGCCAATGTTTACTGTTTTAATGTGATTTTAACAATAAAGGCTTCTTCCCTCCTAAGCATGGCTACTAATTCCGTTGTTACTCCTCATTCGATCTCATCGCTGGCCATGATAACTTTAATTCATACTTGAATATTCTGCGATAATCTCAAATTATTTCAGCTAATATAGGAAAGTGTGTCTCTGTGGGCTCAGCATGATGCTTTTCATTTGAATGGGCCACTGGGGTTGCAGGGTCAGGCCCCATAGTTTGCTGTGCTGAGAGGGACCTGGGCTCCGCATCCTTCACCATCTTTAGAGAACTGGTGTGGTGTGGAACAGAGAGGCAGAGAGTAGGACCTTGGTTCAGATCTCCATTCTGCCAAATTCCGGCAGGTCTGGCCACTGGGTGACTTTGGGCAAGTTATTCTCTCAGCCTAACCTAAGTCACAGGGAGGTCATGGGCTAAGATGGGGCACACCTGTATGTAAGTGACTCTGCGCTTTCATTAACATCTTTCATTCCTGTTTGGATTGCCCCAGAAGATGTGTCCAGATTAGGACACGAAACGTTGGGCTCATTTGTCCAGCCATGGTTTCTAAATCATTTCCGTTTGTCCGGGAATACATCGTTAAACCCAGATAAAATCGTCATTGTTTTTAAACCTCAGTCGGATTGCTGTGTTTTTTTACATAGATATGGCTGCGTTACCCGTACTACCTGTTTCTCTGACTCTGCGCTTCTTGAAAAGAAGAATGGAATGTCGCTGCCTTGGGTCCCTCTGGGGAGAAAGGCGGGGTAAAAAATATTGTAAATAAAATAAATAAATGTAAAGAACACCCATGCATATTTAGCCACTCTTTCTACCATAGCACAATCTATTCAGGCACCTGGGCATCCAGGGTTTTGCCAGGACTGACTGAGAGACAGCTGCATCTCTGCATTTTTTTTTAATGAGGGCAATGGTGCGAGTTAGCCGACAGCAGCGCCTGCTTTAGCGTGAGCAGATGTCCCACTTTCTTGCGACGGGGTGTCGGTACAAAACCAAAGACTTTCCTTCTGCTTTAAATGGGTTTATGGACACTGAGTTTTCTTCCTCTAGGAAAAGCGGTACTTTCATGGCAGTTTCTTGTGAGCCGGTGACCTGCCTCGGACTGATTCCTACTTCTGGTATGAATGGAAAGATGTCGCTGTTGTGGCGCCTGTGAGCTCAGATTGGAGGCTGCATGATCTACGCCCTGTGTATGAGTGACACATGGAGGTGGGTCAAGGATCATCTGCCAGTCGTTCCCTGCATGGAGTTTGGGAACCCTGAAATTCCTTTCATTAACATTTTCTTCGTACCTGGGCAACTGGTGCACGTGCACGAACGCCCACAGGGCTTGTAGCGCTACAACGCCCAGCGGCTTGTTGCGCGTTGACTTCCACCAACGCAACGCCTTGGTTTTCCTTGCGAACCATGAGGCGTGACCGGCCACAAGAGCGGGCGGCCAGCTGGCCAGCAGAGCACATCAAGGTGCTCCTTGCACTGTGGACAGAGGCGGCCGTCACGCACGATCTTAGCTCCCACGGGAGGAACCGCGCCGTGTACGATGGCATTTCCCAGCGCCTGGCGGAAATGGGCATTTACCGAACTGGGGACCAGTGCCGGGAGAAAATGAAGGGCCTGAAAGTGGCCTACCGCAAAGCCAAAGAAAATAACTCCGTGGGGCGGCCACCCATCAAGTGTCCCTTCTACGATGAGATCGACCAGATCATGACGCAGTACATCAACTGCAGGCCAGGCTTTCCCGCCGAGGCCGGCGAAGGGTCCGGTGTCCTGGCCGACCGGCAGGAAGGCCTCTCCATCTCTGAACCCTGGGGGTCCCAGTCTGGCCTCTCTGAGCGTTGGGGCTCCCAGGCCCCCGGACACTGGCTGTCCCAGACTGCTGCCTCTGAGAGCCAAGGGACTGACGAATTCAGCTACGTCCAGGCAGAGTCTCAAGATGCCTTTGGCGAGATCCAAGTCATCCCGGTTCAGGTGAAGGAAGAGGAATCGGAAGACGAAATATCGCCCGAACTTGGTAAGCTCGCTTGTTCATTGTGGCCAGGTTTGTGTCAATGGGGTCCCCACTGAAGGCTACCTCTGGCGGGGCTGATAGCCTGTAATAGAGTCTGCAATAGAATCAGTTCTTTTGATCTGGCTCAGTTTGAGCCTTTTTCCTAGGCCTTTGCCCTCCAAGGCCTCTTTCCTTTATACCTACACTTCCCTTTATCATTGGCACCCACATATATCTCAAGTGTTAGCTCCTCCTTGACTCTCTGGAGAAGACTGTCTAGATCAGGGGTTCTCAAACAGTGGTACTAGTACCACCAGTGGTACTTCGGCCAACTGCTGGTGGTACTCAGACAACCGGAACCCCCGCTCCGACGCAGTGCTTTTGGTGGCACATTTTCGCTCCCCAGAGGCTCCTGCCTTTGGCCAAGCTTCTCAGGAACGCTGAGAAGGCCGCTCAAACCTGCCCAGAGCCTCCTACCTGTGTTTTCTGGCCTCCGAAAACCCGGAAGTAACTGGCAATGATGTCATTGCCAGTCACTTCCAGTGGTACTCAGCATGGGCGTCGTTGGAGCGTGGCGGGGGGGCGGACCGCCAGGGGGTGACGCGCGCACCCCCGCGCGTCACCGTCCCCCGACTCCGAACGCTCCAAGGCCAGCTCCCCAGCCGGCTCCCCGGCCTCGAGTGCGGGGGGGGGGGGGGTGTTGGGGGGGTGACGCGCATCTAGCGATGCTAGTGGTACTCAGAAGGAGAACGGCGCCGGAGATGGTACTCGACCGGGAAGGGGTTGGAAACCCCTGGTCTAGATGTCTCACAACTTCTGCTCTTTCCACCCCCTTGAAGAAAAGTTATCATGATCTTTGTGCCTGTCATATTACTTCACCTTGCTGTCTAACAATCAAACCACTCAGAAAAATAAATAAATCATCAGATTACATGACACAAGTTTTATGGGTGAAGTAGCCATGTAATTAAAATATAAAATACAAAGAACTCCAGGCACACACGTATAAAATCTTCAAAAAGAGCCACTCATAACAAGCAGCCGTTAAGAAAATTAAAACAATGAGAGCGGAGAAGTCCAATATTTACAGGAACCAACGTTTCGACTTCTAATCTGAAGTCATTTTCCAGGTGTGAACAGCAAAGCTGCAAAGATGGTATAAGATCATATACCATCTTTGCAGCTTTGCTGTTTACACCTGGAAAATGGCTTCAGATTAGAAGCTTTCCTTCGATCTCAGAGGAGATATTTTTTCCAGGAAGCATGTTCTCTTTGTAAGACACCAACTGGGGAAATGGGTGATTGCATCCGTCTCTACATCTCAATGCCCTCTTGATTCTAAGGCTTTCATTCCTTTGAACTGGAGGATCCTTCCTTATAGATAACATACTACCTCTTTCTCCCTTGTTAATTTTGTCTAGCTGGGCCATTCTGGCCTTCAGAGATTGAACACTGTCTCTTAAAGAGCCGTATCTCCTAGGACCGTATATAAAGTATGCCCGGGGTGGGTGGTGGTGGTAGTGGTGGAAATCATATGAATCTCAAGTGATCTGGGAAGCTGCAGTCTAGCTGCTTCTACATTATACTTTTCCCCGCTCTTTCAAGATCAACATAAATGTTGGCACTCACATTTTTACTTTAAGCGATTCTGTGCAAACATACTTCTAAAAATGATACTGTCGCATGTAACGTTTCCAGAGCTGAGCTTGTAAATTAGGATCAGCTGGAAGTCCTAGGAAATTGCCCCAAACCCATCTTTCAAAAAATACAATTCCATCCCAACGTTTCCATGTCTGTATGTTCATGAGATTACTTCAAAAAGTGAAGCTATCTGAAGAATGTTCCATCACAATCGAACCCAATACGTCAAGTGTAATGAATGTGCATAACATTGGGATTTTGCTTTCTATATAAGAAGTTAATCTTTCAGCCTCTGGCCTTCCAATTGGGTTCCCACAGCAGACAGGGATCTAAAAAGTCAATTGGAGCATTCAGGAGAAAGGCCACTGTCCCAGAAAATCCCTGGTCTGGTCCCTTTAAGAGTCCTAGTCCCACTCTGGGCTGATTAGTTGCCCTTTTTACACTCACAAGTTTAGCAGTCCAAGTCCAAATATCAAAGTTCAAAAGCCAGTCCAAGGTCAGAAAGCCAGTCAGGGTTCTTAAGCCAGTCCGCATTCAAAGCCAAAGCAGGTTCCTCAAGCCAGTCCAGAAGTCAGTCAAGGTAAGTTCAGAAGTCAGAGTAAGTCCACAAGCTGGTCCAGAAGTCAGTCAGCACAGCTAAGTCAGTCTTTCTCCTCCAAAGCTTTCTCCTTACTGCAACCCACACCCTTCCTTCCTCCAGGTGATGCTTTTATACATGATGACCTCTCGTGGCTGCACCTGAGTAGCCTGCCTGCTGCTGAAGCCTGGGTTTTAACCCCTTATACTCTAGGCCTATGAGGAACCACTGCTAACACCACACCCTATCTCCTCGGGGAAGTCTTCCACATTTTCCAGTACAGCCACTTAATCAATCAATTCTTCTTCAATCATCTTGAGCACATCGGTCAGTGGGTTGTGCATTTGAATACTTTCCCAAATAAAAAAAGCTGGATTTTTTTTTAAGTGCCACCTTTTAGGGAGCTTTTAATGTAGGTGAGCACAAGCATGGAAATGGTTTAGTCTTGTGAGGACTGCTTCATGTGCCTTTTTCTGAAGTTTGACTTGGCTCTCAGTCCTTCTAAAACAGGGGTTCTCAACCCCGTGGTACTTTGACCGACTGCTGGTGGTACACAGACCACTGGACCCCTGGTCTGACACAGTGCTTTCGGCGGCACGTTTTCGCTCCCAAGAGGCTCCTGCCTTTGGCCGAGCCTCTCAGGGCCCTGCCACCCGCCCAGAGCCTCCTACCTGCATTTTCTGGCCTCTGAAAACCCGGAAGTAACTAGCGACGGTGTCATTGCCAGTCACTTCTGATGGTACACAGCAGGAGAGTGGTGCCAGAGATGGTACTTTGCTAGGAAGGGGTTGAGAACCCCTGTTCTGAAACATCCTGCTTTATCACAGAGGATAGGAACATCTTGGGTGTACGGATCCAGTTGCATTTCTCTGACTGGTCACCGTGTTGCGCTGCTTTCCTTCCAGATGTGGCCTCACCCATAGTGATGGAGACCCAGCCTGTGCCAAGACATCTCATCACCATGCTTGACCAGCGCCCTCACCTCCGCACCCGGAAGCAAAAGGCTCAGGCGGAGAGGCAGTCTGGCTACCCGCGAGGCCCGGGCCTGAAGTACAACCGCTCACATCAGCTGGAGCTGGAGAGGATGCAGAGGCAGGTAGCCAGCCAAGCCGAGGAGAAGCAGAGCTTGGCGGAGTTCATCCAGCACGACCGAGAGATGCGCCGGGAGGACCGGGAGTTCCAGGCCCAGCTGTTTGAGAAGCTTTTCCAGAAGCAAACCGCGCTGGTCCAGGCGCTGACTCAGCCGCCTCCCGCGAGTCCCACTTCCACCGCCTATACCAACGCTCTGCACACCGTCTCCGCCAAGAACGGCGCCGGAATGGGCGCAGGCCCGGGCTCTCAGCTGCAGGCTTTGCTGGAGCAGATCATTCAGGCTGACGGCTCAGGGAAGGGTCTGACCAGACTTGCCGTGAAGGAGGCCCTCCAAGGCGCTGTGAAGGTGCCCCCTGACGTGCAGTACTGGACGGCGGAAGAGATCCTGAGGTGGCTGCTGTCTCAGCAGTCTGCTGGGGATCAAGGCCAAGAGAGCCTGACCGCCTCCAGGCCGCCTCCTGCCATGGGGCTGGCAGGCGCATCCGGGAAGGGCGACAGCCCCGAGGCGCACCTGAATCCCCTCTGCGACGCCTACCAGAGTTCTAGGCCGCAGGGTAAAGGCCCGCTTCACGGCAAGGCCCAGCAGCCCAGCAATTGCGCCAAAGTGCCTGAAATGGATGCCGACATCGAGGCCCACCGCCAGTCCTTCCGGCAGTTCCGCTACCATCAGGCGCAGGGGGCCCAAGAGGCGTACCGGTGCCTGTGGGACCTTTCGCATCAGTGGCTGAGGCCGGAGCTCTGCACCAAGGAGCAGATCATGGAGCTGCTGGTGGTGGAGCAGTTTCTGAGCATCCTGCCGGAGGAGATCCAGACCCTGGTGCGAGAGTGCCAGCCGGAAAACGGCAAGGAGGCCGTGGCTCTGGCAGAGCGGTTCCAGCTTCACTTTGAGTCCAAGAGGCAACGGGATCGGGTAAGATGGCACCGAGGGCCAAAAATATTCCTCCTTTGGGAGGGAGGACGGTTGTTGAAATTGGAGAGGGTTTTTATTTCCTTTCTTTGAACTGTACATTGCTCTTCGGATATAGACCCAGCGCGATTAACAAAAACAATTAAAACTATTAGGGGTTCTCGACCAGTGGTACGCGTACCACCAGGGGTACTTCGGCTGACTGCTGGTGGTACTCGGACCGCCAGACCTCTGGAACCCTGCTCCGACGAGGCGCTTTCAGTAACACATTTTCGCTCCCGAGAGGCTCCTGCCTTTGACCAAGCCTCTTGGGGTCGCTGAGAAGGGCCCTGCCACCCGCCCAGAGCCTCCTACCTGCATTTTCTGGCCTCCGAAAACCTGTAAGTCCCTGGTGGTGATGTCATCTCCAGTCACTTCCGGTGGTACGCAGCAGGCGAGTGGCGCCGGAGGTTGTACTCGGCCAGGAAGAGGTTGAGAACCCCGTAATAAAACATCAACTCTCTCATCACTACAACACTCAAAATAAGACAAAATGAGAGAATAAAATAAAAAGTCTTCCCCTCGGCTTGGCCCAGAAAAAGAGAAGCATCTTCAGGTGACATGTGAAGGCCAAGAGAGACGGAACATCACAAAACCCGCAGGGGAGGGCATTGCAGAGAATGGGTGCTACCACAGAGAAGGCCCCGTCCCACATGCTCACCAGCTGAGCCTTTCTCTGCAGATGAAACCTCACACATCTCTCTGTTTGGCCTAGGGCAGCATTTCTCAAACTGTGGGTTGGGACCCACTTGGTGGGTCGCAACCCGATTTCTGGTGGGTTCTGCAGAGCCTCCAATGAAAACATGGGTGATGGAAAGATCAGATAAGTAATTGCCTCAAGCCCTGAGGCTATTCAAAAATGAGACAGCTGCTAATTGCCCTGCAAAGAGCTGAGCTCCAGCAGTTTGCAGGCTAGTGCAAATATAGGGAGATAATGTTTGAGCGTGTTTTTTTATGGTACTTTTTTCTCCAAGTCTGTCAATGACAGGTAGCGGGGGCAGATGAAGGCTGGGTCACATAACTAAGCCCCCTCAAGCCTTGAAGCTATTCATTAGGGCTGCCTCGTTACGAGAAATGGATTGAGGGTTTTTTGCAAATAAGTAAATAAAATATTTCTTTCTAGATCACCTTTTTTAAAAGTCTCGTAAAGCTAGGTGGGTCCTGATAGAGTGTCATTTTAAAAAGTGGGTCCCAGTGCTAAAAGGTTTGAGAATCACTGACCTTAGGGGGCTTTGGCTGGAATCTTGAGACTCCCATCAACTTTCAGTATAGGGCTCTAACGTCAGGAATCGGGGGCACAGAATCCTGCCTTCTGCTTGCCGAAAGCCATGCCTGTGGCGCTTTGCAGAGGGCACCACATGGCCAGCGTTCGCCTTTGTGTAGACCATGACGATGACTAGGATTTGTACTTTTCTAAAACAGCAGAAATTCTCATGAATACAGAGCACCAGATTGCAAGCAACACTTCCATGTGAGTAGAATATTCTCGGTCCTCCCCAAAAGACTCGTGCAGCAGGATTCAGTCTTTCAGGGAAGCTGAGGGATTAAGTGGCTTCTGAATCTCCCGATTGCTGATAACCATCCAGTCTGGTACTGATCAAGTTCACGTCTGTTGCCATCATTTGTGGCTCACTGTTAACAAGAAGTATCCCTCCTCAGTCCAAACCCACTGGGGTGAAAGGGTCTCTTCCTTGAGCAGCTGGTGCTGAAAGTGGGCGTGGCGTTCTTGTTGTTCCAGACGCGGGTGACCTCCGAGGACCAGGCTGCAGATTCCCCCCACGGAGACGTGGATGAGGATCGGAGACCACCGCGCGTCAAAGACAGTCAAGAGAATCCCAGGAGGGCTGGCGTACTTGGTAAGGATTTGCCTAGACCTCTTCCCTGATCTTTTTGGGCTTCATCCAGTTAGGTGCTGTCATCCCCATTGGCAAGGAAAGTTAAGGCTGTCATTCAAGTGAATTTCCACTTGCCTCTCTTTTTTCCCCCCTTCCTCCCCCCTCCCTGCAGCCTCGGAATAATCATCTTTGATTCTATTCTCCTTGCAGCGAACCTGCTCCTGGTTTTGTCAGTCCTTCTGTAAAGACTCCCCCCAAAAATGTTCCATTTGTGCCACTTCCTCCCTTGTGCTGTCTGAGACGTTGGTCTTTGCAAGGGCAAACAATCAGAGAATGAGACAGGGACCACTTAGCCAGTTGTTTCTGTGTCAGAGGACCAGACCCGTTGCCGTTGCCCGTTTTAATACCGGTGTAATTGGAAACGGTGCTGGAAGTACCGGCGTTGACGCCGCAACATCCTAAGCATGTTTACGGAGAAGTCGGTCCCACTGAGTTCAGTGGGACTTACTCCCTAGATGCTTTCGAACTGTGGTGCTGGAGAAGACTCCTGAGAGTCCCTTGGACTGCTAGGAGATCAAATCAGTCAATCCTAAATGAAATCAACCCTGACTGTTCCCTGGAAGGACAGGTACTGAGGCTGAAGCTCAAATATTTTGGCCACCTAATGCGAAGAGAGGACTCTCTGGAGAAGACTCTGATGTTGGGAAAGATTGAAGGCAAAAGGAGAAGGGGAAGGCCAAGGATGAGATGGTTAGACAGCATCACCGATGCAATGAACATGAAAATGAGCGAGCTCAGGAAGATAGTGGAGGACAGGAAGGCCTGGCGGGATATGGTTCATGGGATCACGAAGGGTCGGACACGACTTAACGACTGAACAACAACAACAAACAGCACAATCCTAACCAACTTTCCAGCACTGGTGTAGACACTGCCTTTTGCAGTGCATGGGCAGTCATGGAGGCCTCTTCAAGGTGAAGGAACATTTATTTGCAGCCTTGATCTAACTTAGCATCACAGTGGCACGGGCACTCTGGGCGGTAATTCTAATGCAAACGGCAGTGTTGAAAGGCCCTGTAGTCCAACACACACGCGCGCGCACACACGCGCACACACACACACCCCACATTGCTGAGCAAGACTGTCAAGGGGGCAGCTGTTTTGCAGAGAGCTGCCAGCGATTAATGGTTTGTCCAAGTGAGCCAAGCCTCATGTGACGGGGAGGCAAAATATCCCCAGGGTCACCAGTCCGTCTGATCTGTGAGGGTTGAAAGGTCTGATTATTAAAAGGTCACTCAGTCAGATTCTTAAAATCCTCTGGCCAAGTAATCCCGCGGAAAATCTTAATCCAGGCAAGTAATTTTGAAGTATGGCAAGAGTCCGTTTCTTGATGTGGCAGAAAAGACGCTCATGCCCTACTTCAGGTGATCCAAAGCGCATGCTGATTATTGCACGTAGGTTGATTCTGTGTCGGAAATTGTAATATACCAGGGGTGACCAAACTTGCTTCAAGTAAGAGCCACATACGATAAACTTCAGATGTTTGAGAGCCACAAGAGAGATGTTTGAGAGCCATAATATTTAAGAAGCATTTAAATTCTTAACTATATATACTCACCATGAACACTAAACTTATGTTTTAATCCAGTCAGTTTACACCTGGTAAATAATTATAAAAAAAATTTTTATTTACCTTTTTATATTAATTGTGATGCAAAAAGGAGCTCAGCCAACATATTTCTGAGAGCCGCAGATTATACGTCAAAGAGCCGCATGTGGCTCAGGAGCCACAGTTTGGCCACCCCTGTAATATACGAAGCGCCTCTTATTTGGTGGGCCTCAAGCAAGTCACTGGTGCTTGGCCTCCATTGTCTAATATGGGAATAATGGTAACTGACTCAGGGCGCAATCCAATCCTACTTAGGCCTCCGTTGTAACCAGCGGCACAGCGAAAACGGAAGGCCCCAGAACGGAAAGGGGATTCAAATCCCCTCCAAAAGGGGAATTCAAAGGGGATTTGAATCCCCTTTCCGTTCTAGGGCCTCCCGTTTTCGCTGTGCTGCTGGTTACAACGGCGGCCTAAGTAGGATTGGATTGTGCCCTCAGGTTACTTGCAAGGCTGGGGCCAGACCTCCAAGCACTTGACACTTTTCCAGGGCCACCTTCATGGTTGCTCCTGCTTCTTCCGCACTCTTCCTGAGGATCTGTATCCTTGGAAACCTGCCTGTTAAGAAAGGAAGCGAGATCCTCCTGGGGCAAGTTGAGCCCTGCTGTATCTTGTGGGCCTGGAAACCGGACCGTCTGATTCCCAGCTGAGGGCCTTAACCACAAGCCCATTTGTTATTTTTCTATCTTGGCAGGTCTCTCAAGATAAAACTTATTCTCCACCTTCAGGTACAGAAGCACACCTCCGGCTGCGGAAGAGGCCAAAGTCGGGTCTGAGGGAACGGATGGCGTCCAAACAGGACGGAGACGCGGCAGCGAAGCGAAGGAAGCCGGATCATAGCATGGAGGAGCAGGAGGCAACTGAGCCTGGAGAGAAAGCGAAGCCCATGCCTGGGAAGGCAGTAGGGCAGGGAAGATCTGTTCCAGGGCGTCACGTCGCTGGGGCTACGGAGAGCCCGGTTGAGGGGACCGCCAAGACCGAGGGCAGCGACAGAGTTTCCGAAGCTCTGAATGGGATCCTGCCTTCCAGTGCGTCGCGTCCGCAGAAGACCCCCACCGGCCTTGGGCCGTCCCGCTTGGCTTTTGACAAGGGGGCCCCCGTGTCCAGCCCCCAGCACAGGAACGATGGGCCCCTGTCCCCGGAGGCAGACGGACCTTCACTTAGCGACAGCATGGACCTGTTACTGGATTCTCCCTGGAGCGGAAACGGTGACGCGGCCCAGGACGGGCCAGCCAGCTCCAGGGCGCCACCACCCTGCGCGGGCTGCACGGTGTTGAAGGCCGAGCTGGACACTGTGCGCGAGGAGCTCAGGATAACGCAAGGTAGGCGTGCGTGGGGAGTGGCTGCTCCTCAGGCTGTGGTGATGTTGAGTGGACACTTGCAAGCATCTGTCTGGTGAATGGATACTCGTGTGATGGATGTCTTGTGATCACTTCCTGTGACGTAACCCTTGCTGGTACTGCCACGCTGCTTGATGTTTGTTTAGCATGACCAGGGTGCTGGGTCTGTTACGGAGCCCAGAAGATACAGGTCTGGGCTACACGTTACGCCTCTCCAGTCATTGCAGATAACATCCCCACGGGCCCCTCTACCGTTCAGTCTGAAGACACTCACCGTGTGATACGTAGCTGCCTTGGATGCTCACAATTGTGGGGGGGGGGGGGGGAAGGGAGGATATGAATGTATGAAATAAATAAACTTCAGTAGCTTTACACGGTAGAGAATATTAAGAGTGAAGTCTAGAATGTGGACAGTTGATTGACAAAGACATTGCAAAGAGCATTATAAAGAGAAGGGAGGGACTGGGGTGGGGTATTTTGTAAGAACCAGAGAGAGAGAGAGAGAGAGAGAGAGATTATTGATTGAAGAAAAGTGGCAGGAAGGAAAATGCCAGAATCCATCAAAGCTTCTTCGCAATCCTCTAGCCTGCAGTCACTCTCCAAGTATTTGACAGGCCCACAGAATGGTCTTTGTTTTTCTTTGCTTCTGCAGCTTCCACGCTGTATGGACTGAGCGGCTCCTCTTTACAAGACTTATCCGAGGCTCTTGGCACGGTCGTCGACATCCTCAGTGACAGGCGGCCAGCCGCAAGCGCAGCCCAGAACGTCGCCGCGGTCCCCGGTCGGCCATTATGGCGAGAGCGAAATGTAAGTCTGCCACCCCGTTTGGAAAGCAGCCATTCCTGTTGCGTCACTATCTGCCCCTCACGTTTTCTCCTTGGGGCAATAAATTCCTGTTTCCGGTCTCCCCACACTGAAAGCTCAGCAGCAAGAGGGTGGGACTAGTTGGGGCGCCATTTCCTAGGCTTGTTAGTGTATAGAGTTTGCCGGGTTCCCCTCTCTCCAGAGCAATGGCCTGTAGAACGTTTTGACAGTTCTAGAGCAGTGGTTCTAAAAGTGGTGAGTCGCAACCCACCATTGGAACCAAAAGCTGTCCTCTGCCCCGTTAAGGGGCGGAGACAGCATGGCGGCGGCGGCAACAATCCCCGGGATTGCCGCCACTGGCAGCGCCCCCGCAAGCACTCAAGCGCTGGTATAGAGAGTTCTGAAAAGCAGCCGAGGGCAAAAGGGTTCTCGGAAGATCTACTCTTGGAGTAGATCTACAATGTGGCAACCTGGCGGGATCTTGGATTGCTCAAACAGGACGGCTGCACGGGTGGGGTGGGGGAACAGACCAGGCCAAAGCTTCATGTCACTGGGGGGGGGGGGAGGTCGTGGGATAGGACCTCCCTGAGGAAGTGCAGGGAATCGCCTTGGCAGGTGGCACACTAGCTTCTCCCAGCCTTATCTTTTCCGTGACTGAGCAGGGGAAAGCTTCTCTGCTGCATAACCAATGCCATGCCTCCAGGTCTGTGGCTTTTTGCTTCTGTTGAAAGGGGGGACAAGACCCCCTTTCATTTGTCCACAGGCTTTTGTTCTCCTTTCTTGCTGGAGCAAATAACCTCCGTTTTAGCCGGCCATCCTAATCCTAACCTATAACCATAACTTAGGGGGGGCTCTAACACTTTGTGCTGTCAGTAACCTAAAAGGGAATAACAATCTTATGCATGATTACTCGGAGGTAAGTCCCACTGCATTCAGTGGTGCGCCTAGGCTTGCAGCCTGAGACTTGTCATAGGCAAATGTCAGAATATCTAGTCTTGGTTCCTTGTGATGATGAAGCCAAATGTTTGAATAGCTGAGTTGAAAGGGACATCTTTATGTTTTTTAAAATATATCCTGATCAAGTTCAAATGCACAGGACGGTCTTCACTAGTTGTCACTAAGAAGGGGGCCTTTCAAACAACTGTAATCTGGGCACTACAGCTAAAAAGGACATGACCTATGTATAGGCTTACCAGATCTCCAACCGGGACAGAGTGCTAGACCTTTAGGAGAAGGAATGTAGGCAGGTGTAGCTTGTTAAACCTTAGAGCACAATCCTAGGCATCCATGGGGCTTGCTTCTGAATAGACATGCCTAGGATTGTGCTCTAAGGTTTAACAAGCTACACCTGCCCACATTCCTTCTCCTAAAGGTCTAGCACTCTGTCCCAGTTGGAGATCTGGTAAGCCTACCCATGTACCCGTCAACCACCCTTTTGATGCTGGTGGGACACAGAGCCAGACTTCCACTGAAGACCTCCATGGTGGGCAGATCACGTAGACGATGGCAGTTTCTTCCCATCGCCTCTGGGGAAGCTTTGAACCATTTTTAGCACTGTCCCTGTGGCTTAGTGTGCTTCCCCCTAGAGAGAATGTCAGGTATACACAACACTTTTGCCTGGATACTGATTGTTTTTCCCCTCTCTTTAGCACTTCTAAAACGTCGGAGGGGCTGAACGTTTCCCCGGCACCAAGGAAATGAAGACATTCAGCAGCAATACTGACAACATGACCTGAATTAAAACGGGAAAACAATGACAGCCCTCAGCTCTTGTTGTCCGAGACTTACGACTGACCTTGCTCCATTCATCCTCTCTGCCCCCCCCCACTTAGAGCCTCATGTAAATTGCCCAGTCGGCAGCAAGACTTAGAAGAGCAGATACTCTTTGCTTGCTGATATCCAGTTGTCGACTGTCATGACTCCCTTTGCCTTTTAAACGTTAACCTAGGTTTTGTCCCTTTCTTGATTTGGTGTTTTTTTTATACGGTAGTAGCTGTTTCTTCCCTTTCCTGCTTGGATCTAAATAAAGCAAATTGGGAATGTCTCTTGTATAGCGTCTGTGTGCAAGAAATGACACAAGACTTGAGCCAGTCGGCACAAAGACCTGGGGCTGTTGAGGCTCCTCTTTGATTAAGCCTGAAATGAAAGGCAAAGTTCTGATGTGAAAAGTGTCCAGAGGGAATCTTGGGCTAGGTCAAGACCTTGAAATGATCTAATCCAGGGGTACTCGTACTACCAATGGTACTTCAGCCGACTGCTGGTGATACTCGGACCACCGTACCACTGGAACCCCGTTCCGACGCCACGCTTTCGGTGGCACATTTTCGCTCCCGAGAGACTCCTGCCTTTGGCTCCTGCCTCTTGGGAACACTGAGAAGGGCCCTCCCACCTGCCCAGAGCCTCCTACCTGTGTTTTCTGGCCTCCAAAAACCTAAAAACCCGGAAATAACTGGTCATGATGTCATTGCCAGTCACTTCCGGTGGTACGCAGCAGGAGAGTGGCGCCAGAGGTGGTACTCGGCCAGGAAGGGGTTGAGAACCCCTGGTCTAATCTAGTATTAATGTTGAGTTATGAAATTTCTCATTCTAGCTCAACAGATAAAACACTTTTTTCCTCATTGACTTTTGGTTTACTTAATATGGTCTTATTACGCCAGTAATACACCTCGTACATGACCTCATAAGCAAAACAGCCAGGGCTCTGTTCCAAAGAACTTACATTCTAAAGTTTGACAGAAGGGGGGAGGGAAGGAGAGATGGAAGGGGAGGAGTCACAAGTGGTGGAACTGAACAAATGTGGTGATACATAGATTTCATTGCAGTTGTGGATGAAGACCCATTAGGTGCCCTTCATAATCGGAGAAGCTGCAGGTGGCCTTTTGGACCAAGTCTTTGCAGAAACAAAGAGCGACAGTGGGCCCATGTGTTTGCGGCCTGAGTGCTTGCTGGGATCTGAACATACAAAACTGCCAACTCTCATCATTGGGCCATTGAGTCTAGTATTTTCTACTGCCCGAGGCTTTCAGGGTTTTTCAGTGGGGATTTTTCTCCCCTTCAGCCCATAAGAACATCAGAAGAGCCCTGCTGGATCAGGCCAAAGGCCCATCTAGTCCAGCTTCCTGTATCACAGTGGCCCCACCAGATGCCTCAGGGAGCACACAAGACAACGAGATACCTGTGTCCAGTCGCCACTCCCTTGCACCTGGCACAAAGAAAACCTACTCCTACAACCAGGAGGTTGCTTATCCCCATCATGGCTTGTAAGCTGTGATGGACTTTTCCTCCATAAATCTGTCAAAGATAAATCTGTCAAAGATTAGTGGGTTACCTGAGACCCACTAAACTAAGGAGGTCAGGGACTAAACAGGGGGCTTGTGTAGAAAGCAAGTGCTCTGCCACTGAATGTTACAAGCCTGGGCTAGCTGCATCCCCATAGGATTAGGAACTGCGATTGCAGAGCATACCTGAAGCAAAAGTGTGGTTACTGAGCCACACTCTCTTCACACATACGGTACATTTACACTGAGCATACAAAGCGCTTTCTGCTTAACCCTTAGCTCAGTATTTTCTGGACTGGGTGATGACAGCTGTTTCCAGTTCTACCTGGAGTGCCAGAGATTGAGCCCAGAGCATATAAAGCATAGACTCTGCTACTACTGAGCCACGATGAGGCTGCGCTGCACATCAAAACTATCGCTTCTGCCACAGACTACTTTTGAATATTGAAACGAGTACTCAGCAGTTCCAAGATTTATTCTGCTGACGCTATTTATCCTGTGAATGCTCTCCGGATTGCAAGGAGTATTGCTTGGCTCCTTTTATCACAAGGTGGCAGTATTGTCCTTCCCAACTTCTCTGCTACATTCTGCAGTGAAGGGGCAGTCATGGATAGGCTTACCAGATCTCCAACCGGGACAGAGTGCTAGACCTTTAAGAGAAGGAAGGTGGGCAGGCGTAGCTTGTTAAACCTTAGAGCACAATCCTAGGTATGTCTATTCAGAAGCAAGCCCCATGGATGCCTAGGATTGTGCTCTAAGGTTTAACAAGCTACACCTGCCTACATTCCTTCTCCTAAAGGTCTAGCACTCTGTCCCGGTTGGAGATCTGGTAAGCCTAGTCATGGAGGCCTCCTCAAAGTAAGGGAACAAACGTTTATTCCCTTACCTCGGGGCTGCATTGGTGCTGGAAAGTTGAATAGGATTGGGCCCACAGTACAACAACAATGGACCTGTACGCGTTCCATTTTCACCAGCAGTTCAGCTTGTCTGTCACTACACCCTTCCCTTTGGGCTGGGTTTTCTGAATTCTTTAAGCCTGCTTTTTATCAGGTAACAGCCAGTCTTCTGGCCTTCTTTTGGTGTGGGAACTGCTGACCCAGCTGAAGCTTAACTGGTTCTCATAGGCTAGCAAACTACAAACTGGTTGATTCTCATGGGCTTAGCTAAGTTGCTTGTATTTCAGCCATGTTTTGTGTTACTTGTGTTTCAGCCGTGTTTTATGCTTTCACTATTTATTTATTTACAGTATTTTTATCCCGCCTTTCTCCCCGAAGGGACCCAAGGCGGCTTACAACAGAAAAAAAAATACATACAAAAAACACAGTATAAAAAAAATCACATTTTAAAACAGTAAAAACAATTAATGAAAATTAATAAAAACAGTGTCTAAAAAAACAATTAAAAAGATCGTGGCTACAATCAGAGCAGGAGCATACAGTACACTAATACTGTACTAAAAGAATTGGCCTTCCTGGCTTGGCTTGGGCAGGGTGTGTGTGGGGCCAAACTGTGGCTCCTGAGCCACATGCGGCTCTTTGACTTATAATGTGCGGCTCTCGGAAATATATTGGCTGAGCTCCTTTTTGCATCATAATTAATATAAAAGGTAAACTAAGAAATTTTCAAACTTTATCATTATTTACCAGTAGGCTTACCAGATCTCCAACCGGGACAGAGTGCTAGACCTTTAGGAGAAGGAAGGTGGGCAGGTGTAGCTTGTTAAACCTTAGAGCACAATCCTAGGCATATCTATTCAGAAGCAAGCCCCATGGATGCCTAGGATTGTGCTCTAAGGTTTAACAAGCTACACCTGCCCACCTTCCTTCTCTTAAAGGTCTAGCACTCTGTCCCGGTTGGAGATCTGGTAAGCCTATTTACCAGGTATAAACTGAGAGTCCACTGGATTAAAACAGAAGTTTAATGTTCATGGTTGGTGAGTAAATAATATATTTAAGAATTTAAATGCT
This sequence comes from Plestiodon gilberti rubricaudatus, assembly GCA_026170595.1. NCBI lineage: Eukaryota > Metazoa > Chordata > Lepidosauria > Squamata > Scincidae > Plestiodon > Plestiodon gilberti. Next base: position 4,304,529 of record JANXHW010000011.1, read on the forward strand.
TCTTACATATTGTGGCTTTCAAACATCTTAAGTTTAGCATATGTGACTTACACTAAACTTAAGATGTTTGAAAGCAGCAATATTTAATGTGGCTCTCTTACATTTTTAAACAAGTTTGGCCAGGCTTGGGGTTTTTCCTGAACCTGCAAGTTCCCTGAATCAGACCATGAGACACATTACTCTAGCTCTAGCATTTTTTTCCTCTGTGGGGACGTCCGCCCTGATTGGCTCCTCCCCGGAAGCAGCCCGGAAAGAGGCGGGCTTAGAGGATCAGGAGCTCGGCTCGTTTGGGAACAGGTGAGTCCTGCGCCGGGGCTTTCGTAGCATCTCCGTCCTTCCCTTGTGTGGCACCGGCGGTTGGCTGCCCCGTTTCTTTTCGGTCTGGTCTGCGCCAGGTTTCTGCTTCCGTCGTCAGGGGCGGGGATGCAATTCGGATCGAGTTTGATTCGAGTTAGGCCGTTTACACGGCCAGACGCTTAAATCGGTTTGGGGCCCTCTCCAAAGTCCCCGTCGTGCAAACTCACGTGGGCTCCACATGGAGGGGATATATACATAGTCTCTGTAGGGCGAAAGAGGAAGAGCCAGCGCCATTTTTCAGAAGCTGCGTTCTTGTTTTGTGTTTTGTTTTCCCCCCCACGCGCGACTGAAACCGGTTACGCCTCTTTGGCGTCTCCAAATCGCCTGGAGACAGAGAGCCTTGCCCGCCGGCGTGTTAAAGTTGTATTCAGACGTGACGGAGAAAGACTTGGGCAATGCTTTAGAATTGCCGTGCCTGGAAAACAATGGCGGGGGAGGGATGGCCGTTTTTTGCTTTCTGTGATGCATGTAAGCAGGATTTGCATTAAGGTTGCAACCCTGTGTGCACTTAACTTTTTAGAGTGAGCTTCACTCTCGTAAAGGTGCTGAGGATCAGAGACTGTAAGCCTCAATTCCTTAAGAAAAGGGGTTTTAATAAGCAGGCAGGATGTGGGGGGGGGATTCAATCCCTTCCAACTGGGAAAAGATGGGGGGTAGGGTTATATAAGGCAGATTCACACATGCTGGTTCCTCACTTTCTGCAGTGCACTTTGTTCTCAATCACAGTACATTTATTGGCCAACATCTCCTTGCTGGTCTGTACCACTTTCAACTAAAGCTGATGGATTTCATTTTTTGAATACTGCTCTGTATTACAAAATCCTTGCATGGAGAAAGCCAGCACGTTGGAGAAAAACCTTTGCTCAGGACCCTCCTCCTACCTGACATGGTCGTTGGCTATGTGCAGATGATTATTTTGCATGCAGGAATATTCTGCTGCGCGAGAGTCTATGCACGCAATCTGAAGTGGTCCAGCCCAGATGTGGGTTTATTGTTAAGCCACATCTGGGCTGGACCACATTTATTTGCCTCTTTTTAACAAAAGTTCACAAAGCACTGAATGTGGCAAATGAAATGCCAGTTCCTTGTCCCAGAAGGACTTGCAATCTCCAGTCACCTTTATTGTTGTTCAGTCGTTAAGTCGTGTCCGACCCTTCGTGATCCCATAAACCATGTCCCGCCAGGCCTTCCTATCCTCCACTATCTTCCTGAGTTCGCTCATTTTCATGTTCGTTGCATCGGTGATGCTGGCTAACCATCTCATCCTTTGCCTTCCCCTTCTCCTTTTGCCTTCAATCTTTCCCAGCATAAGAGTCTTCTCCAGAGAGTCCTCTCTTCACATTAGGTGGCCAAAATATTTGAGCTTCAGCCTCAGTACCTGTCCTTCCAGGGAACAGTCAGGGTTGATTTCATTTAGGATTGACTGATTTGATCTCCTAGCAGTCCAAGGGACTCTCAGGAGTCTTCTCCAGCACCACAGTTCAACAGCATCTATTCTTCGGCGCTCAGCCTTCCTTATGGTCCAACTCTCGCAACCATACATTGCTACCGGGAACACCATCGCCCTGACTATACAAACTTTTGTTGGTATGGTGATATCTCTGCTTTTTATTATGCTGTCTAAGTTTGCCCTAGCTTTCCTTCCAAGGAGTAAGCGTCTTTTAATTTCATGGCTGCTGTCTCTGTCTGCAGTGATCTTGGAACCCAAAAAAGTAAAATCTGTTACTGCTTCCATTTCTGCTCCTTCTATTTGCCAGGAATTGATGGGACCAGATGCCATGATCTTAGTTTTATTAATGTTGAGTTTCAAGCCAACTTTTGCACTCTCCTCTTTCACTCTCATCAAGAGAAGTTTTAATCACCTCTCATCACCTTTATTAGGCATGTACAAATATAGCAACCAGCATGGCCACATTAAACAACTGCGCCAGGTCAAACAAATAAAACCAATAAAATAAAATATTCCAACAAGAAACTCTCCCCCTCATATACAAGTATCTTAACATGAAAAAAAAAATCTTAACATGAAAAAATATCGGATTGATCTACAGTATTGTGAAATTGGGAATGTTCAACTCCAGTTTGTCAATGGTCTTGCTCTTGATCAGGGGTGGGCAATTAAGTTTCCTAAGGGACCACATGAGAAACCGAGACTGTTATGGAGGGCCGGACCAATAGGCTGAAAGCCCCCTCTTGCACGCCCCCCGGGCATTCTCTTACCTTCATTAGCTGCTCCGTGTCTTCCTTTAAACCTCATGCGAGCCGGTCAGGAACAGCCAAAGGGCTGGATGTGGCCCTGGGCCATACAATGCCCAGGTCTCCTCTTGATGATGCACATGCCTCTTGACACATGACTTAGAAGTCGATTTCTAGCAAGCCACTGTGCTAAAGCAAGGGCTGAATCTGAATGATCTGTACTTCAAGGCCTCTGTTTTTTGTGCCCCCCCCCCCCTTGCAGAGTGCTTGTGAAGGAACTCAAACCTAGCAGCTTCGGAACTCTCTGGTCCTCAGATATCCTTGCCTAGCCATAGAATTGCCCGTCGGCATTGCTGCAGAGAATGGGCACCAAGGTGCAAGATGACAACCTGGATACCTTCTGCGCCACCCCGGGGGAGGAAAGCGATCCAGCTAGCAGCATTGCAGCTGAACATCAGGACTTGGACGGAGGAGAGCCCAAAGCCACCGCTGAACGTAGCAGAGGGGTAGCCAAACACTCTGAAGTGCCACAGCAACCCGCAGATCAGCGTCAGGTAGCAAACTTGCAGGTCAAACGAGAAGAGGAGCCAGAGACTGAGCCCTCCTTGGCGCCCTCTCCTGCGGAGGTGGCCGCTCCAGTTCCCGTGCCGCCCTTGGGAGAAGGGAAAGGGGCCAAGCGAATGATGGAGGATGATGGCGACGCCTTTAAGGAGATGCCCGATGTCTGCCAGGGGGCGAGAGAGTCCGGGAGGGCGATGCTCCTGCCAGACCTCTTTGGGGAGGTTCCGCAAGCGCACGGCAGCTTGGATGCGGGCCGGGCCGGGGGCTGCGCCAAGGTTGAGCACGCCGTCCCCTGCCTCCCCAACATGGGTTCGGAGAACCAGCGCAAACGCTTCCGGGGCTTTGCGTACAAAGAGACTGAAGGGCCGCAGGTGGCCTACGAGCGCCTCCAGGAGCTCTTATTCCAGTGGCTGAAGCCGGAGGCCCGCAGCAAGGAAGAGATTGTGGAGCAGCTGGTGCTGGAGCAGTTTCTCAACCTCCTCCCCGAGGACGTCCAGCGTTGGGTTCGGGAGCGTCACCCTGAAAACGGGGATGAGGCTGTAGCCCTAGCAGAAGACTACCAGTTCCTGCACCCGGAGCCTGGCAGGCGGCCCTACCCGGAGAGGGCAAGGCAAAGAGCTTCGGCGAGGAGTTGGCTCCGCTGAAGCCTCTTGAGCAGACAAGCAGGATCAGTTATTGGTAAGTGGAAGGACTCTGCTGTGTTGCCAAGGAAAGCCTCCATTAGCAGCGCCGCTGGAATGTCCAGCCTGCAGACCAAAGGTTCCTTTAATGCTTCGTCCTCCTTCCCCAATTGGAGGCCTTCACAAAGTCCACAAGCCAGCTTTGAAGGCTGTCGCCCTCTCCCTGCAGATGGTAGTCCATTGCGTTACGCTTCTGAATCTGTTTTGTGCAGGTGTCCCCCGTTTAATGACAGGGATACATTCTGAAATCCCCGTTGTAAATTGAAACCGTCATTAAGCGGGTCATGCTGTGCTTTGAAGTCTAGCACTGTGCTTAAAGCCCCAGTGTTAAACATCCAAGCTCTTATCTTGCCCATTAGCTGTTTGGCTTTAGATAAGGGCTTTGAAGTTCTGGGGCTTTAAGCACAGCGCTGAACTTCGAAGCCCTTATCTAGGGCGAAACCGCTGAAGAGCTGGGGATTTAAAAAGAAGCGTCTTTTTTACTTTAATGATCCGTCATTAAGCGATCCGTCATTAAGCGGGGGACACCTGTATAGCCATCATGACTAGTAGCCATTGATAATTTTATCTCCATGGGCTTCTCTTTAATTCTGCCCAGCCCACAGGTGTACACATTTGGCTCCTGTTGCGTATATACACCCGTGGGCAGAAGTGCCTTAAAAGCCATCTGAGCTTATGGCACTGAATTTCCTACATCTCCAGTGCAAGCCTAAGCATGTCCGTTTGGAAGTAAGTCCCATTGCATTCAGTGTGACTTGGAGAGGCGTAGCTAGCCTGCCCAGGGGTGGGGGCGGTAGGCCGAGATGATGCCCCCCGGGAGCCACGCCCCCTGGTGACGTCACACGGCCTGGAAAAAAGACCCAGTAAGCCCCAAGCAAATGTGTATCTTGCTTTCACAAAACACTACAAGCAGCATGCTGCTTATAGCAGACAAGCGACCTGCGTGCTAGAAAGGCTCGGCCCCAACGTTAACTTCCTGCTTACGTTCTTGTCTGCTTCTCTGCTATAAGCAATTTGCTGCTTATAGCGTTTTGTGACAGCAAGACGCGCGATTGTTTGGGGCCACTGCTAGAACACAGAGAAAGGTAAGGGGCATGGGGGGCACGCAGATAGGGTTCCCTTTTCCACGGTTTCAGTTTTCCGCGGAGGGGGGAACCTATCCCCGTGGATACGGGGGCTCTACTATAACAAAGTTTTGGTTTTTTTTAACCTCAATTGGGAGAGCCATTTGGACTTGTGGTCTCAAGCCCCCAAATGTCTGGGGCTGCCCCTACTGGTGGGAGACTTCTCCAATCTCATGTCAATCTGTGAATGGCAACTTACTTGCGTTTCGGTTCTGATGAGTCCTCGTCTTCCCTTGCAGACTGAGAGAATCAAAGACCTAGTTATCTACCAAGCCAGACGAAATCCGGAAACCAGAAACCACAATGCCCGTTACCGACCCCATGAAGTCCTCTTTGCAACCTTTCACAGCCGGAAACCCATTCCCTGGAGGATCCCTCCGCTTCGTCCGCCTGTATCTCTTGGGAGTGGAGAAGGGGATGGTCCAGCCTGTGTTTGCTCTTTGCTACATCCTACAGAACATCCCTGCGCAGCACATGGATAGGGTAGAGTCGAGGACAAAGCATTTCGTGAAGGGGACTTGAGATGTGGGACTCGCAAAACCAGGGGTGGGAAGACTGCAGAATGTATGTGCGGGGTGAGCTTTCTGAAAAGAGGCGGAAGGGGAGAGAGCCTTGTGGCGCTCTTGTGTGTGGAAGGGAACATGTGATAAGTGTGAGTCTGGCTCGGGCATCGGGACCAGCTTTCCATGGTGCGCCACTGTGGATTATTCCCCCTGCACCTGAGCAGACACATAAGAAAGTTTGCTTTGTCTTGCCTGTCCCGCTCATGTATGGTGGCCAAGGTAACGTTGATATCCGAGTCCCCCCCCCCCTTTTTTCTCGTTGTTCGAATGAGGAACTGCTCTACCCTGTCCTTTCTGGGGTTGGAGAATTGGTACACATCAATGATACTTGCATTACTCCCCCCCTGTGTGGGCAATCAGTAGCTCTGATCAGTAACCACTAGAGAATGCCAGGTCTTGTCCCAAGCCGGCTCCTTCAATCTGCCCCTTAACTCCGTCAACTGAGGCTTCCTATGTTGCCGTTGTGGGGCGATGCTTGCCAAGAACTTCTTTCGCACTGTGTCGGCCCCACATGGATTCCTTAACGGATGCAATCTGCTTCCCACGTAGTTCTGCCCTTCATGTGGCAAGCCCTGCACCACAGCTGGTACCGAGACATGCCCTGCAGCCGGGCCACCCCACTCGGGACGCCCACATGGCCCCCTCGTTTTGGCACATGAAAGTGTTTTTAGCATCACTGTCCGGAAAGAAGCCAGCCTGAGAGCGACCTTTTCCTGCTGGCCGAGGGTAGCTGTCGCTTCTCAGGGGTTTGAAGGCCCACCATAATGATTGACTCCCCATCCCCCCATGCATTTCCCCTTGATCTAGACCCACAAGGTGGGGGTCTAGAGCCTTCAGTTTTAACATGTGATCCACAGCCGCTGTGAGAGAGGAGCCAGCTGGGTTTGCTGGATGTCAGGGTGCCTTTTGCATGCTTGAGAGTGAGCTGTTGTTTTGTGTTTGGGGTAGGTAGAAGAAAAAGAAAAGAAGGGCGCTAGCTTCTCTTGGAAGGGGTTATTATAGTGGAACTTTCAAATCGGAGCAAAGTGTTCTTGTGGAAACTAAGTTTTTGAATCACTCCAGTCTCCTGATGTGCTGTAGCTTCTGCTCTCTTATCGGCTGAGTTTTAAGCCTTGCTTGTGTACATTTCTGGTGCGTGTATATCCAGTGATAAGCACATGGAATAAAGGGACTTTTCCCCACAAAGGTCTGGAGTGCCCATCTCTCTTGCCGTAGAATGAATCGCCAATGCTCTTGGGGCTGAGCTGAAATACCTCCCCCCCTCCTTGTTGCAGGTGGTGAAGAAGGGGTGCATTTAGTAATTGGGGGTGTGCGAAACGCAGGGAGTGGTAGCTACAAGCTGGCAGCCCTCATTTTTTCCCCTGTGACCCCCTTTGTCACGCTACGGCGGGGAGAAATATCTCCACTTCTGGGGAGAAAAATGGTGAACATTAGCGTTTTTTGTTTCTTCCCACATAATCTCTCTGAACATTGCTGCAGCGTGGTGTAGTATACATTTGGGGGGGGGCTTATGAGGGGGGGAAGTTGTGGTCATGAAGAGGAGCACTTGTCACTGCAGGGGAAATAGACAGCGGTGAAGAAACTTGAAACTGCCCCAAATTTTGTCTGAATATTAACGGGGGTGGTGGTTAAATAACCTCGGAAAGGCAGTGGGGCAGAGGCAAACCTTTAAATACCCTCTGCCTCTAAGCTGCAGTCCTGATCCAAGTTGCAAGCCCTCGTGGCTGCTACACATGAGTAAATGTAAGCCTGAAACTACACGCTCTTTTTGTTTTGTATCCTGTGCGCCTTGCCCCTAAATTAGAACCAATAATTTGTGATAGGATAGTCTGGGTGGCTGCCTTACAGTAACTTTCATTGCACAGACAGGAAGGACTGGATGGGAATACCAGCACAGATGTATCATTCATTCAGATGGGGAGGCAGCACAGATGAGACATTCATCCTACTGAGAGGTAGTGCGGTGTAGTGGTTAGCATGTTGGACTAGGGAAACCTGGGTTCCCAATCCTCACTCAGGATATTTGTCACTTCTTTATTTGAAATCTTTTCATCCTGTCCCTTCCTTCTATCCCCACTATTAACAACACAGTGTAAATCAAAATAACCAAACAGGAGATGGGAGGCGCAAACAGAGACGTGTATTGGAAACAACCAAGAATAGGTGGCTGGTTTATTTGTAAACGCTTCCCCCGTTGAATATTTATATACCGCTTTTCAACGGGATTAGTTCACAAAGCGGTTGACATCATAAAATAAATCGATCAATGGTTCCCTGCCCCCAAAGAGCTCACAATTGTTTTTAAAAAATGCAGAAGAGACACCAGCAACAGCCACTGGAAAAGAGGCCACGCTGGGGTGAAGATGGACAGTTGCTCTCTCCCTGCTAAATATAAGAGGACACCACTTTGAAAGGTGCCTCTTTGCCCAGTTTGCAAGGGTTTCCCCGATCCGCTCACCTAGCAGGCCATCCTGCCCGTTTCTGTCGGCCTACTTGCTGGCACTGCATCCTATTGGGCTTTAAGGGTGAGAGATGATGTAGCAGAGGAATTGAGATGCTTGCTGGGAGGTGAGGCCACAGGTAGGACTCAGGAGGCTTTTCCCAGTATTCCGTCTCCAGAGGGACCGATCCCCTCTTCGTGCTCCCCAATCACAGCTTGGATCCAATCAAGAAACTTGCAGATGTTGGTGTAGATGCCAGGCTGTTCTGGCTCGGCACAAGGGGAGCCCCCCAACGATACGATGCCCTGGAGCTTCCCGTTACAGATCAAGGGTCCCCCCGAGTCGCCCTGTTTAGAAAACGGAACACAATGAAATCTCTAGCTGTTGTTGAGATGGGGTAATGTATGGTGGGAGGGGGCAGGAACCAACATTCCCTCTCTTTGCTGTCCCTCCCTCCTTGCACCTGCTGTTGGTCTCTCCTGGAGGGCTGCCTGCCAGCTTCATGGAGCTGTGTATCGGAAGGGCCTAGTGGTCACAGCCACCATTGCCGTGAAGCAGTTTTTCCATAGAAATTTTCAAGCTGGACTAGTGTCTTGATGACAGCTGATCCAACATCTCCATCTGCCTATTTCCTGAATGGAGAAGGCAATCCCACCAACCAAGTAGCTACTGAGAGGGGAAGCAGAGGGTAGACTATATAACTCTGTCTCTTCCAGCCCAACCTACGTGATCGTTCTCCCTCCCTAAGGAAGGCCTGAGTCTAGAGCCTGTGTTTCAGCCTCTGTTCTGGGGGGTGGTGGTCCAGTAGCTTCACACTAGCCTGCCTGCCCCAGATAGACCTCACTCTTTTTTTGGCAGGCCAATAATAAAAAAAAAGGTAAAGGTATCCCCTGACAATTAAGTCCAGTCGTGTCCGACTCTAGGGTGTGGTGCTCATCCCCATTTCAAAGCCAAAGAGCCAGCGTTGTCCGAAGATGCCTCCGTGGTCATGTGGCCGGCATGATTCTCCTTGCCGCAGCGCGTAGCATGCGGCTGGAACACGGAGCGCTGTTTACCTTCCCGCAAGCGGTACCTATTTATCTACTCGCATTAACATGCTTTGGAACTGCTAGGTTGGCAGGAGCTGGCCAAGCAACGAGAGCTCACCCCGTCGTGGGAATCAAACTGCCGACCTTTCGATCAACAGCTTATGGTTCAGCGGTTTAACCTGCTGCGCCACCCACTGGCCCAATAATACAGAACCTCTAAAGCCTGTGACACACCACCGCACGTGTCTGGCTGCGTTGTGTCCCAGTGCGTTGCTAGAGTAGCCGAAGTGTCGCAATGCACCCAGTCTACACCAGACCTGTGGATTTGAGAAGAATAAGATGTCCCGCCCACTCTCTGTTAGCCAATCAGAATCAAGTCTTTTCAGACTCGATTCTGATTGGCCCAATGCGTTGCTCCCGCCTCCACAACACCAAACACGGCCTCTCATTGGCTGATGTTTGACTTGTTCAACTTCGCATGCACCGGAACGCTGCTCTCCTGCGTTCCGGTGCGGTCTTATAAAAAAGAAGACACACCGGGATTTTCCAGCCGCACGCGGACGCAACACAGCCAGACGCATGCGGTGTGTCACAGGCTTAAGCTTGCACAAATGTGAACAAGAACACATCCTCCCACACGCACCCTGAGCGTCGAGGCCTATCCACAGATTGGGGTGAAGTTTGGCAATGAGATCGAGATTCCTTTCTGGGTTAGTGGAGCTTCCGTTTGTAATGCCTGCTTGTCTAGTGGACCAAGCTTTGGGTGTGAAAGGAAGAGGAGGAGGTGTGGTTGTGGGTGTGTTTCGGGGCCAGTCTGAAACCTCCTGGCACATGAGGTAAAGGTAAAGGTACCACCTGCTCGAAAGCCAGTCGTGTCCGACTCTAGGGTGCGGTGCTCATCTCCATTTCTAGGGCAGAAGAGCCAGCACTATGCGAAGACGCTTCCGTGGTCATGTGACCGGCCTGACTAATGGAACGCTGTTACCTTCCCGCCGCAGCGGTACCTATTTATCTACTTGCCATTTCTTGCTTTCGAACTGCTAGGTTGGCAGGAGCTGGGACAGGAGACGGGAGCTCACTCCGTCACGCGGCACTCAGGTCTCGAACTGCTGTCCTACCGACCTTCTGGTCTGCAGTTCAGCGTCTTAACCACTAAGCCACCGCAGCACCCCCTGGCATGCCAAATATGTGCTCCCCTTATCCTCTGATGGCCTCATAGTTAGATAGATAAGTCTATAATTCGATGTGCTGGTCTTTAACAGCAGGCAGTTAAGAGTGTCTTAATAACTTTTTGATGTTTGCAACCGTGTCTTTTCCTGACTGTGAGACTGGACAATTATTATTCTGCTGTGGCTCAGGTGGAGTTCTTGGTTGGGTGGAGGAGACCTCAGCTGAAGATCGTGGCCTGGTTGGGTTTCATGGTTTTAGGAACACACCGTCCTTACCCAGCACGAGTCTTTGCCTCCTTCCAGAATGCCAGCACAAATCATGCTCTCGTTCACTTCCCAGGGGTAAGCAGCCTGACATGTTTCAATGGGAAGGATCTCGATGCCAACGCAGTAAGGAACAGAGGGATAGGTCTCTGGAAACCAAAGGGAACCCCAGGATTGTCAGTAGATGCTTTAGGGGCAGTGTTTCTCAAACTGTGGGTCGCGACCTGATTTCTGGTGGGTTCTGGGTGATACGTAATTGCCTCAAGCCCTGAGGCTATTCAAAAATCAGATAGCTGCTAATTGCCCTTCAAATAGATGAGTTCCTGCAGTTTGCAAGATACCTGCTAATTGCCCCGCAAATTGTGGGGCAATTAGTTATGGACCACACCCACTGCAATCAAAGTCCTCATTGTTAACCCCATCTTTCCTCGACTTGTCAAAACGGGACCACAGTCAACACCACTATCTCCTCGCCAGCTCTTCCGCGATTTCCACTACAGTGCCCTAAGCCTGCCCTCCATTTTGGCAAAGAGCTGACTTTGCTGAGAGTTGGTGCAAGTCCTGGCACTTACCTTCCGGAGTTGTGATTGTTCCCCAGCCCATCACAAAGCACTGCGTTCCCACAGAGGCACAGGTAGTGGCTGGGTCGAGGGCAGCCACGTGGTCTGTGTATTCAGCAGGGCTATCCAGTTTAATCAGCATGATGTCATACAAGGAATCTAAGCAGTTCGCGGCACGGGTGCTGATGCAAAAGACCTCCTTACTGTGCCTGAATTGTTCGTGCCCTGTTCGCACTTCCGTATTGTGTTCTCCAAGCACTAGCTGGATATTTTTCCTACAAGAAAAACAGCAAAGACAAGCAAAGTCCCCCAAAGCATGAACTGAATCGTCAGGCTGACCAGAGTGGATAGAGGGAAATTCTTCTCCCTCTCGCACAACACCAGAACCAGGGGACATGCACTAAAATTGAGTGGAGGGAGAGTTAGAACGGACAAAAGAAAATATTCCTTCACCCAGCGTGGAATTCATCTGTGGAACTCCTTGCCACAGGATGTGGTGATGGCACCTGAAGGCCTAGATGCCTTGAAAAGGGGTTTGGATAAAGGAGGAAACGACCATCACAGGTTACAAGCCATAAGCAACCTCCTGGCTTTAGAAGTAAGTTTTCCCTGTGCCAGGTGCAAGGGAGTGACAACAGGAAACAGGTTATCTGTGCCAGGTGCAAGGGAGTGACAACAGGAAACAGGTTATCTTGTTGGTTGTTGGCTCTGGCTCTGTTGTATCTTGTTGGCTCCCGGAGGCATCTGATGGGGCTGCTGTGTGATGCAGGAAGCTGGATTCAGCGGGGCTCTTCTGATGTTCTTATGACAACTACCACAAGCATTCTTTGGGAAGGTATGTGGCATGGTCACTAGCCTGTAGGTGCTAAACACGGCTGTCACTCCCCCCTAAAAGCAAGAGCTGAGCTAGAAATAGCAGAAAGAAGGCGACTGACTCTCTCTCCTGCAGCTGACAGGTATACATTAACTAATGAATGAACAAACTGTACAACCAGCAAATTAGCACTCATAGATATTTTCCCAGTGTGACCACATCTAGATTCCCAACTCGACTCTTAAAGAGCAATTTCCCATCTAACCATCTCTGCTCAGGATATAACTGTTTGCAGGAATCCCATGAGTGCATTCATGCAGGGAGATTTACGTGCGGAATTGCTCAATCTTGTAACTTTTCTAGGGAAGTTCTTGTCACCCCAGGACCTATTACGATCGTGTCACGGATCTATCCTTGGAAAGTGGCATGGATCACTTACGATATAGCCTACGATACAGCTTTGCCACATGATAAAAGAAAGAGCTGCATTTATGCAGATCATATGAACATCAGAAGAGCCCTGCTGGATCAGGCCAAAGGTCCATCTAGTCCAGCTTCCTGTATCTCACAGTGGTCCACCAGGTGCCTCAGAGTGCACAAGACATCTGTATCCTGTTGCCACTCCCTTGAATCTGGCATTCAGAGATAGCCTATTACTAAAACCAGGAGGTTGCTTATCCCCATCATGACTTGTAACCTGTGATGGACTTTTCCTCCATAAATCTGTCTAATCCCCTTTTAAATGCATCTAGGCCCAGTTCCATCACCACATCCTGTGGCAAGGAGTTCTACCGATTAATTCCATGCTGGGTAAAGAAATATTTCCTTTTGTCCGTTCTAACTCTCCCTCCACTCAATTTTAGTGCATGTCCCCTAGTTCCGGTGTTGTGTGTGTTGTGGTCATGTAGAAAAGTGGCTGAAACCTGATTACCAAAGATCTAAATAGGTCTCCCTTAGCCCCTTTCCCTCCCTTGCCTGTAGCAGTGAGCAGCGGTGACCACCCAGTTCTCGTTGATCAATGTTCCAGAGCAGTAGGGTAGCGTAGAATCATAGAGCAGGACAAGTGAGGGGTGACGGTCCTCAGGGCATTCCTTTCCTCCAATGATCCGGTCCTCGTATGCAGCCACTGCAACACAAACCAAGACTGTTCATCATGGACCAATGAAACTCTTAGACCTTAGCCAAGATCAGCTCCCAAAGGCTTACAACTGGCCTGCACAATTCAATTTGAAATTACTGTATTTCTTCAATTCTAAGACGCATGTTTTTCCCCAATTAAGCATTTCAAAAAATGGGGTGCGTCTTAGAATCGAAGGTCTCCAAAAAGCACCCCAAAATGCTTTCTTCTTACTTACTGGGGCTTGGGGGAGCTTCAGGGAGACCTGCGCGACCCTCTGCAGGCCTCCCTGATCTTCAGTTCGGCAAAACCCGGTGATTTTCAACCATTTCCAGTTTTCGCAAAAACCAGAAATGGCCAAAAATAGCTGTTTTTCGCCGAACTGAAGATCAGGGAGGCCTACAGAGGGTTGCGCAGGCCTCCCTGAAGCTCCCCCAAGCCCAGGTAATGAAGGAAATGGCACTTTCTGATGGGGCCAGAAATGCTATGCAAAGGCAGTGCACTCAGTCATCCTCAGCTGCAGGAGACATGCTGGGGAGAGTTGGTGCTCAGCGGGTAGATTCAATGAAGGGAGGTGAGTCTTACAATCTATGGATTATTTTTTCCCCTGCTGGTGGTACTGAAAGTAAAGGTGCGCCTTAGAATCGATGGTGCCTTAGACTCGAAGAAATACGGTAGAATATTTTTTTGGGGGGGTGTATTGCAGATTCTTTTGGTCCCCGAAGTTTTTTTGATGTAGTCCAGGTCTTTCCATCAAAGCATAGACTGCAGCAGGCACTGAAAATGATCCCGGGATCCATCGGTGATCACAACGCCACTTAAAGGACCAGCACCAGCCCCTGCCTGGTGTGGAGGGTCACGACCCACCACTTTGAGAACCCCTGCTATACACACTTAAATGGTAAGGTAAAGGTGACCCCTGACAATTAAGTCTAGTCGTGTCCGACTCTAGGGTGTGGTGCTCATCCCCATTTCAAAGCCGAAGAGCCAGCGTTGTCCGAAGACGCCTCCGTGGTCATGTGGCCGTCATGACTCTCCTTGCCGCAGCGCGTAGCATGCGGCTGGAACATGGAGCGCTGTTTACCTTCCCGCAAGCGGTACCTATTTATCTACTCGCATTAACATGCTTTGGAACTGCTAGGTTGGCAGGAGCTGGCCAAGCAACGAGAGCTCACTCCCTCGCTATACACACTTACCTGGAAGTAAATGCCATTGAACTTATTTGGACTTCTGAGTGGACATGCCTAGGATTGTGCTGTTAGGAAATCTCAGAATGTAACAGATACACACTTTGTGGAATAAAACCAGTGAGTGTTTTTACTTACTTACTTACTTACTAACTTACTTACTTACTTGCTGCTGCTGCCAGTCAGTGTACGTGTTGCTGCCCTAGAGGGACCCATGGTCTCACCCAGTGTCCTTTGCGGTGAAGCTTTCACAGGATTGCACCACTGTAGGCAGGTGGAGGAAGCTGGCGTGGTGGGTGGATGTATAACGGAGTGCTTCTCTCCCTCTCCCCCCCCCACTCTCTCTCTCTCTCTCTCTCTCTCTCTCTCTCTCTCTCTCTCTCTCTCTCTCACACACACACACACACACACACACACACACGCACACGCACACGCACACACACACACACACACGGTCCATAATGACTTGACAGCAGAAGCCACATTGGCGGGGGAGGGGAAAAAAAGATGCTCATAGATTTTCCTTCCTAGGGCCAACCATCACATCACCATCTTACCAAATGACAGTTCTTACCAAAAGGCAGCCACAGAAGTAGGAAGAGATGTGGCCACTTGATGGACTCCATAGCAGCGGTAGCAGATCTGCCTGCCGGTGTGTTCAAACTTACTCTTATAAGCAGCAAGCAAAACAAGAGATTAACAGCACATGAGTGTCACACACAAACACACATTTCTGCTCAACACCTGGACTCTTTTCTGTGGTTTCCACACCATGGACACAGCTCAGGTGTCAAAAAGCTGCCAAGTTCTCACCCTTCCATGCTTGGCAGTTGCAGGGAGAAAGTCGACGTTCATTTGAACAGAAACTTCTGCAAGAGGGAGAGTTGACACAGCCTGGCAGCCTTGAGATGTGATTAATGCTATTTACACGGAGTCGTCCTTGAAGACTGTTTTGGAAGCTTCCACCAGCGAATTTCAGATATCTCCATTTCAGATTTCAGTCGTGGAGGGAAGGGCAAAGAGGTTCTCAGTTGGGAAAGGATGATTCATAGATAGGGGCAGGAGAAAATGGTGATAACGAAATAAAAACACAACACCGCTTTCTGCAAAAAAAAAAATCTGAAAAAATAGAAATGGTTACCTTTATACCTTTACCTTACTTGCAGGTAAGTAACCTTTACCTTACTTGCAGGTAAGTATACACACTTCGTGTGTATAGGATTGCAGCCTGAGTTACACAGAGCAGAGCCCACCTGTGCAGGTGTGATGTGGATGTGTTCCTGATGTGGAGACAGGAACAATGACCGCCAAAATTTATTTATTTATTTATTTATTTATTTATTTATTTATTTATTTATTTATTTATATACCGCCTTTCTTATCCTCAGATTGCTCTTCAGATGTTACTCAAGGCGGTTTACATAGGCAAGCTGTCTAGACCCAATAAGGGTCTTTACACTTTTGTTCCATATAGAACCCTGCAACTCCAGGTGGTTTCCTTCTGTGGTGTAGTCCTCTTCACTTAGCTGCATAACACAAGCCTCCAGCTTTTCCGCAGGCAGCCACAGATCCTGTCAACAGGGGATCCCCCAGTTGTAATCGCTCTGTCACTGACATTCTCAGTATTCCAGTCCATCCTCTCACCACAGCATGCAACAGCGACTCCTCTCTGCCACAAAGGGTCATAACAGCTTATCAGTGACTTCCAGTTCCCTTCCAGCACAAAACGGGGCTGCTCCTGCTTAGCTTCTGACAGTCTTCAGGCAGTTCAACCTCTGGAGCACAGCCACACTGGACCTGGTGCAATGAAATTGACCTCTTGGCTCACCTACGGTAGCTGTGTTTTCTGAGGAGGCTACGTCACCAGGATTGACCAGATGAACCTGGACAAGAAGAGGAGATATGCCCTGGAGATGCTGTCCATGGTGCTGATTTTGTTATTTCTCCCCCACTGTTCTGTCCAAGGGGGCAAAGAAGACCCTGTTGATCCTGGAGAGAAGATATACAGAAGGCTGTTACAGGGATAAGGAACCTCACTATGGCTGATATAGTTGATCCCATTGCCTTATGTTTAAAGGCTTGATTTGAGTTGGCTAGCATTACTGTCCAGGCCTGCTCTCTCTCCCAACAGCTGTGACTGGTTCAGCTAGGGCTGAACAGTGAGAACCTGGCTCCTTTTGGACACCTGTGTTTGGAAACCAAACAAAGAAACCCAGGAACTGGGCCAATCTCTCTCTCTCTCTCTCTCTCTCTCTCTCTCTCTCTCTCTCTCTCCACTGAACTTGCTCACCACTTAGGAAGTAGGGACACAACAGCAGGCAGATCTGCCGTTATGGAACCCATCAAATTGCTGACGATTTTTCTGCTGCTACCTTGCGGTAAGGAGCATCATTGAAGGGCGATGTGATGGTGAGGCTGGGAAGGGAGGGCCTACCTTGTATCAGATGTATCAACGGCTGTTCAAATGTGTTCAACGGCATGTGAACTGCCTATGCAATTGGCGATGTGGGAGGGGGGAATGATGCTTGTAGACTCTACAAGCATCATTCTCTCCCTCCCCCATCAAATATGTTCAACGGCATGTGAACTACATTGCCAATGGGGGGGGGGGTAATGATGCTTGTAGACTCTACAAGCATCATTCCCCCCCCATCGCCAATTGCATATATAGTTGTAGCAGCTATGTGCGTGCAAAAGTCTGTAATTTTCATTCACAAAAGTGTCTTTCTTACATTCTGATATTTCTTTTATCGCCAAACATCTGTGTGTGTGTGTGTGTGTGTGTGTGTGTGTGTGTGTGTGTGTGTGTGTGTGCATGTGCGTGCGTGCATGCGTGTTGGATGGATCAATGTACACAATATCTAGTAATATATCTAGTACACATATATTCCCATATGGGAATAAGGTAAAGGTAAAGGTGACCCCTGACAATTAAGTCCAGTCGTGTCTGACTCTAGGGTGTGGTGCTCATCCCCATTTCAAAGCCGAAGAGCCAGCATTGTCCGAAGACGCCTCCGTGGTCATGTGGCTGGCATGACTCTCCTTGCCGCAGCGCGCAGCATGCGGCTGGAACACGGAGCACTGTTTACCTTCCCGCAAGCGGTACCTATTTATCTACTTGCATTAACATGCTTTGGAACTGCTAGGTTGGCAGGAGCTGGCCAAGCAACGAGAGCTCACCCCGTCGCGGATTCGAACTGCCGACCTTTCGATCGACAGCTCATGATTCAGTGGTTTAAGTGATGCTAAAACAAATGGAACCAAGAGAATTTCTTGCTCAGGTTCTCAAAACTTCAAGGACTGATTCTCAGAGATGGCTCAAGTGGAATTTCAAATGGGATGCTATTTTTTTTTTAAGTTTTGTGTGAATTTGGATGCCAGTCCTAAGAGGAATACCATTACAAACAACTGATTCTCCTTTAAAACTTTTCAAAGTAAAAAGAGAGAAAATACTGCTTGTGTGAAGGGGACACGTGCTTTGGCATCCATCCCAGGTCTAGGGACATCTCTCTTGGTTTGTGTTGCAGTGTCTGCATTTCGTAACCGGATCATTGGAGGGAAGGAATGTCCCGAGACTGGTCATCGCTCTCTTGCACTGCTCTCTCTCGATAATGTGCCTTTCTGCGGTGGAACACTGATCAGGAAGGACTGGGTGATCACTGCAGCTCATTGCTACAAGAGGTGAGGGATGAGGGTTAAGCAAGGGGCCAGGCCAGGAAACCTGTTCAGGATCCTATTTTGAATCTTCCGTGATGTTTCAACAACTTCCTACATGACCTGGTTTAAGCAATCACGCAATTTACCCATGGAAATACACAAAACAATACCAGGTTAAGGTTTGCAGGCCTATACACACTTAGGCCCAATGAACTCAATGGGCCTTACTTCTGAGTCGACCTGCATAGGATTGCACTGTGAATCCAATAGCATCCTGTTTGCTAAATACTGGAGAGGGGATAAGGTCTCGTATAAATGAACTGGAAATCTCCCCCCCCCCCCCAAAAAAAAGCTACATGAACATGCAATTCTGAATGTAGCTTTTCTTCCACTAGTACTAGTGCATTCATAGGATCATTGCAAGAAGTTACATCCTGAGTGGTGAAGTTTATGTTGGAACCTGCAGGTGGCGCCAGTTTGCCTGTGTGTACATTCATTAACAGTGCAATCCTAACTAAGATCCGGCCAGCGGCCGGCGGCCCATGGCCAGATCTTGTGCACCGGCAGCCAGTGTGGCTGCCGGGTGGGAGGTCTACTCGGGGAAGGAGATGCTAGTAACCGGGGCTAGGCCCTATTGGTCTCCTCGGATTTCCGCCAGCTATTTTGCTGGCAGAAGTAGAGGAGGCCGTGTAAAGGCTCTGGCGTCTGGCGGGGTCAGGATACAGCTGAAGGCTGTCCCCCGCCCACTCCTGGGATGCCGGGGCCAATGACCACCCTCCCGGCTCCGGCAATCCGCCCCCCCCACCCGCTGGATCCAAACTTACCTGGGTCCGGCGCTGGTGGGGTCCTCCCGGTGCCGGAACCGGCCTTCCCGGCACTTGAGGAGGCGCAAACGAGCCTTACAGCACGTTTGCGACTCCTTCCGGCACCAGAAAGTTCCAGTGGATTGGGCTGCCCATCATGTATAGCCTTGCCCAGTGGTTCCCAATCTCTCCCCCTCCGTGAGGGGGGGAACTTGCCTAGTTCTCTCACGCCAGGCCCTGGACGCACTCCCTGGATCTCTGCAAGCCTCAGAACACCTCCGGCAGTGACTGGAAGTCACTTCCACGAAACCAGAAATAAACCAGAAGTGACTTCCAGTCACTCCCAGAGGCGTTCTGAGCCCCACAGAGGAGCAGGCATGATCTGGGCCCGGGAGCAGCCTCCAATTGCGTATGGAAGGCTCAAATTGGGAGCCAACTGAACGCAAGGGTGAGTGGGTGGGCCCAACTCCATGACCCACTGCGCATTGGGCCGCGACCCACAGTTTGGGAAGCTCTAGCCAACTAGCCTAGCCTAATACCTGTGTGCTGCAGGGAAGGATATGCTGTTACCATCTCTGTCACTTCCCATTTATCCCTTGCCTTTAAGGGGAGATAGAGAGCTATGTTCATCACCTATAGGCCAGTGACCAGGTCAAATATCCATCCCAAGCAAGGGTGTAGTCCACCTGCCAATCCAGTCCTCGCTCAAAGGGGACCTTGCCTTGAGGTACGTGCTGTTTTTCTTCCAGTGAAGATATCCAGATAATGCTTGGAGTACACAATCTGTCACAGGCAAAGGAATACGAGCAGGTTAGAGTCAGCACGAGCAAAACATGCTTCAATACAACTGATTGTTCAAGTTTCACTGATGACATCATGCTGATCCAGCTGGACAGCCCTGTTGAATGCTCCGACTACGTGGGCCCCCTTGATTTGGCCGACAATAGCTGTGCTTCTGTGGGAACCGTTTGCCAAGTAATGGGCTGGGGCGCAATCACAGCGTCAGGAGGTAAGAAGTCGGGCCTGCACTCATTCTCCGCAAAATCAGACATGTACAAGAATCCAGATTTAGGGCTTTGAGACCAACCAGACCTGGTGCTCTAATATTGGTCTGTCCCCATATATTTGGAAAAGGGTTTCTGACATGTGGCCTCCTTCACCTACTAAGGTAACAGCCCAATCCTGCCTAAGATTAGGCTTAACATCGTCCCGGAATCAAGGCAGGCTTCGGCCTAGAGCGGACCCGAGCCGCTCCCAAGTGTGCACCGCGGCTGCCCAATGGGGTTCCGGCTTCCGGAACTTCTGGTCAACGACGTGACAGAAGCCAGAACCCCATTGGGCAGCCGCGGTGCACACTTGGGAGCGGCTCGGGTCCATTCTAGGCCAAAGCCTGCCTCGATTCCAGGATGATGGTAAGCCTACCAAAGATGGCACCAGCCGACCTAAATGGACGGCCGCTGCATCCTATGCAGGATGTGGCCTGCGCCGGCAGGGCCAGGGCTCACCTCAAGGGAATGGGACTTTGTCCCCTTCTCCTGGTGTAAGCCCCTGCAGTTATTTAGCTGGCACACAACTGGGGAGGCCGTGTAAGGCCAGCCAGGGTTAGGATATCGGTGCAATACAGTGCCAATATCCCTGACCCTCCCTGGCCTGGCCTGGCCTGGCCAGCTAATTGCTCCCTCCCCTGCCACCCCGGGCGGCCCTCCCCACGCCCTCCCGCCACCTGGCGCAGCACTTTCCTGCGTTTGGCGGCATGGGGTCTGGAGGGCGGCGATGTGAGCGCCGTTTACACCCAAGGTGCCGCAAAAGTGCTTTACGGCGTTTCGCGACACCGTACACCAGCGGAGCACTTGCTCTGCTCCAACTGCCTATAGTTAGGCAGGATTAGACCTAAGTCCATCTCTTGTGCTGCTCAGGCATAGAGAGATGTTCACACTGGGTCCAACACACAGGTGTTAATACCCACTCCTCTGTACAGATGTTTGTTCCTCTTCTGGAGCACTCAGGTAGCTACAGAGGGTGGCAATGCTAAGCATTTGCCAGAGCACCAAAATCAGCCAAGGACTCACCCTGTCGGAAGCAGAATGAGACCATCCTTGGTTTGAGCACCACCTACAGGTTAAGAGGGATCATTTAGCATGCCTTGCTGGGTTGGGGGCCCTTAAAATCCTGAATTTGCCACTGCACATAGCCAGATTTGAAAAACACAGCCTTTCTCAACCCCAAGACAAGCTCAAGAACTCCCAGACAATGAAGCAGCTGCTGGACAATCCTGGCTGCCTTTGGCTTTCAGAAACTTATACTGAAGTTCCTCATTGTGTGGATGTCGACATCATCTCCCACGAGCTGTGCGAAGAAGCTTATGGACCCCTAGTGAATGAGAGGATGTTATGTGCCGGAGACATGAACGGAGGCAAAGGCTCGTGCCAGGTAAGGACGCTTCCCCCGTGGGCAGGAGTCCTAAGGAAGTTGTTGTGTTTGCAAAATCATGGAAGAGCTCCAGGCCAAGACCTTCAGCTGGCAACTCTTCCATCTAGCCCAATGGTCTAGCTGAGCTACAGCAGCACCATCGTCCTCTGGTTCTAAAACACAGTCCCAAACACAGAGATAGACATGACTGCAAACATCACAAACCGCAAGGCAGACATTGCACACAGCTGGAGGCCAACTGTTAAAGATCACTTGCTTAGGATATGACCGTCTCCAGCAACGGCATACTCAGCTTCCTTGCTGCCTGGGACAGCAAGGATTGGTGTCACCCCCCCAAACCTGGTGACACCCGGAAGTGACGTCACTTCAGCCCGGAAGGGATGTCACTTCGGAGCAGCCATGAGGCAGGAGGTAAGGGACTAGGGTGGCCACGTCTTCAGCTTCTCTTCTCCAATCGTGGGGAAAAGA
Source organism: Plestiodon gilberti rubricaudatus (assembly GCA_026170595.1). Classification (NCBI taxonomy): domain Eukaryota; kingdom Metazoa; phylum Chordata; class Lepidosauria; order Squamata; family Scincidae; genus Plestiodon; species Plestiodon gilberti. The sequence goes on from JANXHW010000011.1 coordinate 4,325,948, forward strand.
AGCCAAAGATGCAGCCGCTGGAAGAGGGGGCCGTGTCTTTCGCTTCTCTTCCCTGGTTATGGGGAAGAGAATCCAAAGACACGGCTGCCCCCCAGCCGCTTAAACAGTCACGGCCTTTGTTACCCCCCCCTCTGGCGCCCATGTCTTTGGCTTCTTTCCCTGTGATCGGCTGGGTGGCGTGTCACCCTGGGGCAACCCACACAACAGTCCCCCCTTAATACGCTACTGATCTCCAGTGCATTTCCATCCCACATTGGCTGCTGCAAACAAACATGCACATACAGGCACACACCACCTTTCTCTCACTTACAAACCTTTGGCCACGAGGCATTGTTTATCATTTATTTATTTTTCACATTTTTATACCAACCTTCTTCCAAGAAGCTCAGGGTGGTATACATGGTTCCTTCCCTCTGTTTGTCCTCACAACAGCCCTGTGAGGTAGGTGAGGCTGAGAGGCAGTGGCTGGCCCAAGGTCACCCAGGAAGCTTCGTGGCTGAGCGGGGATATGAACCTGCATCTTCCAGGTCTAAGTCCAACTCCCAAACCACTACAACACCCGGCAAGAGGTTAAAAGGATAGCTAATATATAAGAACTAACTCCTGCTAACTGGAGAAAGAGGCACCTTTTAAAGCGGTCCCTTTGTGTTGAATGGGCTTACTCCCAGGAGACTGCGTATAAGGATTGCGGCATAAGCAACAGCTAGAGATTTCATTGTGTTCTGTTTTCTAAACAGGGTGACTCAGGGGGACCCTTGATCTGTAACAAGAAGCTCCAGGGCATCGTATCTTTTGGGGGCGACCCTTGTGCCGAACCAGAGCAACCTGGCGTCTATGTTAACATCTGCAAATTTCTGGAATGGATCCTGTCTGTTATTGGGGAAAACTGAAGATCGGTCCAATCCCTCTGGACACGGAAATACTACCCGACTCGAGAAGCCTCCTGAGTCATATAGTTGGAGTCACCTAACAGCAAGGGTCTCCTTTCCTTCATCTGCTGCTCTTACAGCTCGATACTATGTATGTTTACTTGGGAGTAAATCTTACTATGCCAAATGGAACCTAGTTCCCAGTTAAACATGCATAGTATTATAGCCCTGAAGTCATATAACAGTGATTCCAGGATACTAATTTTTTCCAAGTCCTAGAATCTTCAGTTATATGATTACATAAGAGGCTTGCCTTTGATGTGAATATGTCTAGCTCTGAAAGTCAACAACTGAAATTAAATAGACTCCAGCATTTGTCATTGGGCGAAATCTCATAATTTTTGATTTGTGAACTGGTGGGATGCACAAATTACTAGTGATAAGGGAGGAGGATACAGGGGCTTGGCAAGCTTGATCTTATCTTCGGGAAGAGAAGCTTAATAAGAATGATGGGGTGGCGGTGACTGATTAATGATCTTATGCATTAATGCGAAGGGTTTAAATGAGCCAACCCTGTCTCTCCAGAAGTGTCAGTGGGGAAATAGGATGGACAGTAGAAGATCTGGCGTCTAGGGAAACGATCAACCAACTCTAGAAGGGCCATATTCGGTATTAAAGAAAAAAATTCATATGTGATATCATTAGGCTTACCAGATCTCCAACCGGGACAGAGTGCTAGACCTTTAGGAGAAGGAATGTGGGCAAGTGCAGCTTGTTAAACCTTAGAGCACAATCCCATTGAACACAATGGGGCTTGCTTCTGAGTAGACATGCCTAGGATTGTGCTCTAAGGGTTTAACAAGCTACACCTGCCCACATATCTGACCAGCATTCAGATGTTGACACCCCCAGCCCAAAACAGTCTCTGGAAAGGAGTTGGTCCACTTTGAACTTCCATCCCACTGAATAACATTTGCCCACTGATTAATCTGCTCAAGCTAGAGATGATTAACCCATCACTTGCAGCTTATCATCAGTGATGTAGAGTTCAGTCTATTGACTCGGACTCGAGTTGGACTCAAGTCGCGTCAATGACTCGACTCGGACTTGACTCGGCAATTGTAAAAGACTCGAAAGACTCGACTCGAGACTTGGAGCCTTTTACGGCAAGTCGAATTTTATTCAGGTTTAAACCTGTTTTCCCCATTTAAACAGACAGGGACTCGCAACTCGCAACCAAAGACATGGGGCTTGAGTGCAAAGACTTGGGACTTGACTTGAGACTTGGGAGTAAGAGACTTGATCCACATCCCTGCTTATCATACAACTTGGAAGTTAGAGACTGCTGCTGCCCAGCCTTCAAAAGCAGGGACTGGGGGAGTTTCAATACATAGAGGCTGATGCCATATCTGCTGCAGGATGCAGATGAGCAAAGACCCCTCCAGAGGGGAAGGAGGATGGGGGGGGGGGAGAAGAAGAGAAGAAAATAAAAAGAAGAGTTTCCAGTGATACATTGTCATTTTAGCACACAACTGGTGTCATAGGTATATAAAGTCTGTGTAACTGGTAAAAAAGAAGACGACATATGCTACCCATGTTTATCCCCTTCCTCCCATCTTCTTCTTCTTCTGTCGGAGCGTTGGTGTCACTACTTAGATTGTAAGATCCTACTGGGCAGGGACTGTCCATAACGGTATTACATACAGGGTGCACGCACTGGTGTGTTGTAGGCATGGGACCCCTCCCCAAATATTTTTATTTCATCGGCCACTCTCTCCTGAACCCCCTGCTTTTGACCCCAACCAAATCCGTCAAGGAATCGCTGAGATACAGCCATTTAAAGTCAAGCGCCTTTTAAATTCGGCTTTTCTCTGCTTTTCGCAAAGTTTGACAGCTGGCGCGTGCCCGCCAAGGGCAGACGTTCACCGGCACGCGCCTACCACGAGCCCTCCAGAGCCCCAAGAGAAGCAGCAGTAGCAAAAGTTCACCATGTACCTTTTTAATCCTTTAAACCTGTTAACCCACTAAGCCTATAATCCTCTTTCTGGGCGTTCAGCCAAAACTCGCAGACGGCGTGTGCCGCTTATTATAACCTCTCACCTTTCCACACTAACCGCCGGCTTTCGCTCTCTCCCTACATTTGACAGCTTTAAAGCTGAAGTACTCTATTTCATTGGAATAAGGTTTCTGAGGTTTTTATCGGTTATTGGGGGGTTCCCTTGGGGGTTATGTGTCCGGATCTTCTCGAAGGTCATCGGGGTCTCTCTAGGGAGGGGACCCACACAGAATGGTCCCGATCCTCCTGCTCAACTAGGGCTAGCCTCACGTTGGGCGGAGAGGCTCCTGGTAGCAGTGCAATAGGTTTGCAGCCATTGAAAAGTCTGGTTAGAGTCCAGGCATCCTACTTGGGGTCCGGGAGTAGTGTGCGGTGAGTGCGGTGAGAGTCCCTTCACCCCCTTCGGCCCGGACACAAGAGGTTGAACGTAGGTGACACTAAGGGCGTACCTCCTGCCATAATCTGTACTGCAGGGAGTAGGAGAGACCATTTTAAAACACATAACCCAGGCCAGTCAGCAGCGGCTCCCCTTCTGTGCTGCTCTCAAATGGCTTCCTTCTACCTGGGAGGCTAGATGGGGGCAGGGGATTCAGGGAACTTCTGATGCACTGTGAGAACTCAGATTGCCAAGTTCCTGGGCTCCAAACCTATCTGTTTGTGTGCCTTCTCTCTGTCAATCACCACCATCTCCCTTACCCTAGACCCATTGTCTCTGCCTTCCTTTGTCACTATCATTCAAATGTCTATCTCTTGTTGCCATTTCCCTGATTGCAAACTTGTCACACTTGTCACTCTGTGCATGCTCCCCTCCATCTAAACTACCACTATCTCCTCACCCATTGTTCCTGATCTGCCTTGCTACAATTATTCAAATGCTAATCTAGTTATCTGCCTTGCTCTTGCCTGACTGACAGCAATAATTCAAATGTCCTCAACTGTATACCTGGTGCCATGGGGCAGGGACCTATTGTGTGGCACTTTTGGGCTATCTAATTGGAAACACTGCCTTTTGTGTTAAGCAGGCTTCTCAAAAGCACCCATTCATAAAACTCCGGAAAACCTCGCTTCACCTGAAGTGGGGGTCTAATCCTATTACCTCCTGCCACCCAGTACCCCCACCCATCATCCCATTGGTTCCCAGTTACACAAAGCACCACACTTTTCATTGGTTCTTCTAATAAAGTTTATCCTTTTATTGGTTCAAAGTTTCACACACGCTGCTGCTGTTCTCATTGGTGCAAAGTTTCAATCCGACATCTGATTGGCTGTATCGAAGTGTAACTCCTTGGATCTCCCGCTGTATTGGTGCCCCTTTCTTATGCATCTTCTGTAACAATGAACTCCATGATTCTGTATGAAATAATGAAATGTATATAAGCTTTTGTATTGATTTTATATGTTACACTTTCTGCCTTGCTGATCGTGTCCTTTGCTAGCAAAGTAAAGATCTTCTTTATCCCAGTGCTGGATTTTTTGGGAGCTCTATTTTTGGCGCCTCCACAAACGCGGATCTCTCTCTCTCTCTGTCCTTTCCACCTCTATTTTTTGGGTACCCTCTCCGTCCGCAGAGTCAGGTGTCTGCTCACCGAATCAAAACGAGGTGAAATCACTTGTACCCCTGGGGTGCTTACAACAGGTGCAGGCACCACAAGCCAATCATTCCTGCCTGCTGTACACAGACAATTGCATAGGCCACACTCAGCCGGCGGGAAAATGGCAGAAATCATGCCCACTGAGGATGCCCAAAGGCTCTCCCCGCCCATGCCTCAATCTTGCACATTACATTAGTGACTCTAATTATATGTGTTTACTCACCTGTTCAACCCCCCCCCACATGCCTACAAGTCCTTCCCTAATCGTGCCCCCTCTCATTTCCTTCAGATCCCTTCTCAAAATCCACCTTTTTCATGAAACCTATGGCTCGATCCTCTATCTAGTTCTTATTGTAATAAAGCTTAATGTGCCTGAAATAATTGCATATTCTTTGCCTTTACCCGGCCCCACTTCTCTCCCCTTCCTCAGTTGTCTCCCTTGTGCCTGGTTCTAAATTGTGAGCACCTCAGGGAGTGGCTCACAAGCTCCTTCTCTTTACAAGTCCCTTCTCTTGTAAAGGGCCATGTGCTGCATTGATGATAGCACCAAACAGATAGCACCAAACAGAAATAAACGAAACAAACAAATACGTTTTCTTCCAAGGAAACATTCCTACTGCACTAACTGCAACTCCTACACATGCTAAACTAGTTGGAAGCCTCTCTCATCATCAGGAACAACGGTGAATGTGACTCCTTTCCAAAGAGACTTGCATAGGATTGTACGGTAGGTGCCCAATAATAAGCCTACGCTTGCATCTCAAGAGAAGCCCCTGCCTTGCTTCACACAGGGTTATTCAAAAAGGATGGTGCAAAAAAGTAAAGCTAATTTATTACTTTTTGCACCATCCTTTTTGAATAACCCTCCCTGCACCATGCAAGCCTAGGCTTGTCTACTCAGAAGTAAGTCCCACTGTGTGCAGTTTGGGGCTTACATCCGGGTAGGCACGCCTAGGTTCGCAGCCCAAGAGGAGCGCTGCTCAATACTTTATCCCGGAAAGTTCCGAAAAGGGGTGGAGGAAGAGTGGCCTGCCTGTCATGCTGTTGCGCCCGCCCCTTCCTGCGCCGCTCTAGTCCCCGGGAGTCGCTGGTTCCGGTTTGTGCGAGGCCGGCCTGCGGGTGAAAGTCACTTTGAGGAAGGAGCTGGTCGGTGTCGCCGTCGCTCGTGGTGAGAGAGCGAGGCCGCTTCGGGAGGGGCTGGGGCTGCAGGCAGGCAGGCAGGCAGGCAGGCTGGCTGGCTGGCTGGCTGGCTGGCTGGCTGGCTCGCTCCCGGGGCTCCTTCCCCGCTTCCCTTCAGTTCGCTGCCCCTTTAAGGCGCAGGGTTCAGCCCCCGAACCTATTTGGGCTCTAGGGTTTGGGGGGGTAGAGCTGCCGTGTGGTGGTGGTGGTGGCGGCAAAGTCCGCAATCCCTGTGCGTGCTTACCTGGGTGTGTAAGCCCCATTTTGGCACTCAGTGGAGCTTACTCCCGTGTAGGTAGGCACGCATAGGATTGCTGCTGCAGATTGAGCTGTGCGCCTGGACTTTCGCCTCTGCCATGAATTTTCACCCTTTGGCGAAATATTTCTTTTTACCCGGTGTATAATTAATCTGTGGAACTCCTTGCCACAGGATGTGGTGATGGCACTTGGCCTGGATGCCTTTAAAAGGGGATTGGACAGATTTATAGAGGAAAAGTGCCCCCCCTGCCCCGTTCCCCCCCCCTTTGCAGGGTTGTTATTGTCTGTTAATAGTTACTGCTGCTGCCTTATTTCCCTCTTGGCAGGACAAGGTGTGGGAGAATTGAACCTAGTACCTCTGAGGTCTGCTTGAACCATTGCTTAATAGTGGTTTGCTCTCTTGGAGCTGCATCCAAAACTGGAGTTGGGAATTGCTACAGTTGAGGCTGGCAGAAATTCTTAGGGCACTATTGAATGCAATCTCCTTGAGAAGACTGTAGGCTGTTCTCAGAATTACCGATGTCTGCAACAGACTGGGACGGACAGACCAATATGGGCTTAAGATGGAGTATGGGGGTCGGTTTCATATCAGAGCAGTTTGATGGTTTGTTTAACCCGGCCTTCGCAAGGATGAGTGTAGATGCATTTTTTTTATTATGCTGCACTTCAGCAAGATCCTGAAGTGGTTTACATGGCAAATGGATAAAAAGATGGCCCCTTGCCCCAGAGGACTTGCAGTCTTTAAAAAAAAAAAAAAACCCTGGGCAAGTAGCCAGTGGAAGAGATGCTGTGCTGCTGCTCTCCTCCTGCTCAGAATAAGACAGCTGTCACTTCAAAGGTGCTCTTAACCCAGTTAGCAGGGGCTTCAGAGACCTGAAGGGGGTAGGCTCAAATCAGGGGAGAATAAGCTGCCTTTTCAAAGGGGGGGTATGAGCACCATCCTGTGAAATAATGCCCCCCACGCCATAAATGTAAATAGCTTCTGATTTCCATGTTCTGTTTTTGAGACAGTCTTAAAGTTGCAGGTCCAGCTTCCGTTGTGTTAAAGCAATGTTTCTCAAACTGTGGGCCGGGACCCACTTCGCAATCTGATTTCTGGTGGGTCCCAGGTGATGGAAAGATCAGATAAGTAATTGCCACAAGCCCTGCGGCTATTAAAACCATATCACTGCTAATTGCCCTTCAAAGAGCTGAGCTCCTGCAGTTTGCAAGCTTGTGTAAATAAGGGAGATAAATATTTGAGCGTCTCGTAAAGCTAGGTGGGTCCCGATAGTGTGTGTCATTTTAAAAAGTGGTCCCGGTGCTAAAAAGTTTGAGAACTACTGTGTTAAACTATCTCTTCACTGCCTGAATCAATGGAGGTGAAGGCTGCTAAGGGTTGTGAGCTGTGTGAGAACTGTGCTGCAGCTCCTGAGATTGGTTCTTTCTGCCATCCAGTTGTTGGAATGCGCCTGATCCCTTCACAAGGGCTCTAGCTTCTGAGGGTCAGTGCTTTGAGGTCCCTGGCTGTTTCCACTTTGATGACTTTTTTTTCCCTGTGCGCTTCCCCCCCCCCCCCAAAAAGAGAAGAGAAGATGGCTGAAACTATCAAGAGCAAGCTAGAGAACTACAAAACGGCCCCGTTTGACAGCAGGTTCCCCAACCAAAACCAAACGCGTAACTGCTGGCAGAACTACCTTGGTGAGTTTGTCAACTTGTGGTCCTCGGGCTTTGCGTCTTCGTGCCAAGGGTGAGAAATCGGACTGTTTGTCTTTAAAGACTGGTTTCTGGAAAAGACCAAAATATAGACAAGCAGTGTGCTTTCTCTTGTCTTTCTGCTAACAAGCCCTGAATTTCTAAACCGGGGGTTCTCAACCAGTGGTACTAGTACCACCAGTGGTACTTCGGCCGACTGCTGGTGGTACTCAGACCGCTGGGCCAGTGGAAGCTCGCTCCAACACAGTGCTTTCGGCTGTGTGTTTTTGCTCCCGTGAGGCTCCTGCTGGCCTCTGAAAACCCGGAAGTAACTGGTGATGATATCATCACCAGTCACTTCCAGTGGTACGCAGCAGGAGAGTGGCGCCGGAGGTGGTACTCGGCCGGGAAGGGGTTGAGAACCCCTGTTCTAAACCCTTGAATTGTGGTGTTATGTAAGGTCTGTATTGCGCTAGCTGTTTAAAATGTCCAGGCTAGGGCACTTCTAGAATCCGAGGATGTAATCCGTGTAATCTGTGGAACTCCTTGCCGCATGATGTGGTGATGGCACCTGGCCTAGATGCCTTTTTAAAAGGGGATTGGATAGATTTATGACGGGAAGGTCCATCACAGTTACAAGCCATGATGGGGATAAGCAGCCTCCTGGTCTATTACTATTAATAATAGGCTATCTTAATGCCAGATGCAAGGGAGTGGTGACAGAATACAGGTCTCTTGTGCTCCCTGAGGCATCTGGTGGGACCGCTGTGAGATGCAGGAAGCTGGACTAGATGGGCCTTTGGCTTAATCCAGCAGGGCTCTTCTTATGATGAGGTAGTGAGTGGGTGCAATAGAAAAATGGCACTCGTTTAGCTGTTAACATCTCTCCTGCAGATCTGTGGGGGGAAGGCAGGAATAGGTCTGTCCCAACCCTTTCATACAGAGTATATAAATAACCAGAAACAGAAACAACCAAAAGTTGAGGCAACTATGAACTTGAAACAATCTGCATTGATTGCCAGAACATCTCTCACTTTCGCATGCCGTGGGCATAAATTCTAACTTAAATTCCAACGTATAAATTCTAACATAAATTCTAACGTACCAACTTAGGACTTGAAACTGATGCCGAAAACAGCAGCCCTATGTCAAGTGCCCCCATCCCCCCCCCAGTAATGGTAACCTCATGTAATGTGACATTCTCGTTCTGTAAGTTTTCCTCTCCGAGTGACTGCTAATGATGTGGGAGTAGGGAGAGGCCCGATGGTGATGACAACACGGTTCCGTACATTCAACAAGACGGATGGAACTTGCCACAGGCCTGCTGTCTTCAGTGACAGCTCCATGTTTTGGGCAATGCCTTATTCTGCCTTGTGTATTATAAGTAAACTAAGTGCTACCCGTGCAGATCCTTTGGAATTAAAAACAAAGAGTTCTCCTCGACCTCCTAGGCTGTGTGCTGAAGAAGCTCCAGTCTGCTCCTTCCTAAACCTACGACCTTTCTCTCTTTGCAGATTACCATCGCTGCGAGAAAGCCATGGCAGCCAAGGGAGAAGATCCGTACGTTTGCCAGTGGTACAAAAGGGTGTACAAGTCCCTTTGCCCTAATTCTTGGGTAGGTAAATGGAATTAAGCTAAGGGACTTTGCATGAGATGGACAGCGTTGAATGGCAAAGAAGGGACTGGTCTTATTTGAGGGGGTGATGGTGTCGTTTCTTCAGCTTCAGCACAAGGAGATATCCTGTCGGTCCAGGGTTGTGTTGTGTGATGCCCAGTCCAATCCCTTCTCCACCATCAGGGATGCAGCCTATGGGGCTGTTTGTGTGTGAGTGTGCTGGAAAAATTCCCATCTGCTCAAAATGGTGAAAAAGATGCAGATGCTCTTGCATGAACATACAGTCAGTTCTCGTTATCCTTGGGGGTCAAGTTCCTGGAAAACCCAGCGGAGACCAAATTATTGATCCTATGAGATCAATAGAGTTAGGGGGAGGGAGGGATAGCTAGCCTGGTCCGGAATGCCAGCAGAAAATACCTTCTGAATGGCATAGAGAGCTTCAGGATGGCTGTGGAGGGCTTCTAAATGGTGCGGAGAGCTGCAGCAAGGCATTCTGGGGCGCTACTAGTGAAATTGACTAGAGCAGTGGTTCTTAACCTTGTTGGAGGTACTGAACCCCACCAGTTTCATATGCGCATTCACTGAACCCTTCTTAATTTGAAAAATAAAATATGATTTTTTCAAATTCAAAACATAGGTATATATTTTAGGTGTATATATACATAGGTATATTTTTATAGGTGCACAAAATGAACAAAACCATTAAAGAACAAAACCATTAAGAACAAATATAAAACATGATTTTCACACAAAAACAAAAACATAATAATGAATATTTACTTACTGCAAATCAGTGTGACTTCTGCTGTTGCCTTTCAGAGACCAGTTCAGAAATGCGCGGCTTTACCTTGGCAAGTGCCACTCTCATGTCATTTTCGCAACAAAGTCTGTTCCTTTTCTTCGTTTTTATGTCCAGCATCCTCGAAAAGGATTGCTCACAAAGATATGTTGTTCCCTGCAGCACAGATAGGCCACGCCAATCGATGTGGCGTTATCACCTGCAGCCAATGAGGCGTGGCTAGAGCGCGGCGGGAAGGGTGGACCGCCTGGGGGCGACGCGTGCAATGGGTGACGCACGGTCGCACCCGCGCGTCGTGCACAGGCGGTCTGCCCTTCCCGTCGCACTCCAGCGACGCCTCGGAGGAGGCCTCGGAGCGTCCGCCCTCGGCGGAGCTCCAAGGCCTTCTGAGGGAAGCCCCATGCGCGATGTCATATTTATAAGCTTTAGCGCATGCGCAGAACGTTTGAGGGCAAATTTGCCCTCAGAAACGTACTGCGCATGCACTAAAGCTTATAAATAAGACGTTGCGCATCGGGCCCCCCTCAGAAGGCCTTGGAGCTCCGCCGAGGGCGGACGCTCCGAGGCCTCCTCCTGCCCAAGACAGCTGGACGGAGAGGATATCTCTGGAGCTGGCGGCAGCGGAGGGTCCACTGCTGACGGCTCCGGAGACATCCTCGTCGGGTGGCACGGGGGTTATTAGGGCGGCGCGCGCGCCCTCGGGAGTCAGTCTCGCGGGTTCGGCAGAGGACTACTCTGCCGAACCCTCGAGACTGACTCACCGAACCCCTGGGGTTCGATAGAACCCAGGTTAAGAACCAGTGGACTAGAGCTTTGCAGCAAATGGCTGCGGATACAGCAAATACCTTTAAAATGGCCACCGGGAATAGCTTCAGGATGGCTGTGGAGAGCTTCAGAATGGCCGTAGATGCAGCAAATGGCTGCGGATAGCCGAGAACAGGCCGTGGATAGCACAACGTGAATTACACTTTTGCTCCCGCGGATAAGCGAATTAGCGGGAACTGAGTCTGCAGATAGTGAGAATTGACTGTACTAAATTTACTTTGAGTGGTGTGTGTGGGTTTTTTTCTCCCATAATTTGTACTATCTTGATAGAAGTGCAAGGAGGTGTGTAGTAACAAATAATTTCAATAGAATAAGAGTATCAATAAAAGAACTAATAAGTAAGGAACAGAACATCATGCTGGACGTTATGAAGTTTGAGCAGGTGTAAGCATGCAGGGAATGGAAATGTCCTCCCCTGAACACTGGGACTTTCTGCAGGCCGCTGTCTGTACTTTTAAACACCAAGTGAATATCCTCATGGTGATAAAACATGAGGACTAGACGCCTGATTTCACTTGTTGGAAAAAATGAAAGTTGCTCAGTTTTTATTATTATTATTTTTTTACATTTTTATATCGCCCTTCTTCCAAAGAGCTCAGGGTGGTACGCATGGTTCCTTCTCTCCTTTTGCCCTCACCACAACTCTGTGAGGTAGATGAGGCTGAGAGATGGTGACTAAACCAAGATCACTCAGGAAGCTTCATGGCTGAGCTGGGATTTGAACCTGGATCTTCCAGGTCCAAGTCCAACTCCTGAACCACTACACCATCCTGGCAGAAATTCTGCAGTTCGAGCAACTTTGTGTGTCAATCCTTTCCAGTAGGACTGATCAACGGCACCTGTTGGTTTCTTTCAGGTCACTTCCTGGGATGAGCGTATAGAAGAAGGGACCTTCCCAGGCAAGATCTGATTGTCTCGTGTCTGCCCATGGCTCCCCTTCTCAGGACACTGTTGTGCTGCTGCTGAGTCCCCTCTGTGCGGTGACTCCGAAGGATTGTCTGAAGCATCTCATCTTTCTGGGTCTTGTCCCCTTGAGCGCCCAGCATCATGCGGTAGCCAGAGTCTTGGATGTTGCAAATTCTAATTAAATGGATAAAACCTGGGGCTGTGTCTGTCATATTGGGCTCACCAATATGTGTCTGTCATATTGGGCTCAGTTATTATAAATCTGTGGGCCTCGGGTGGCATATTTTCCAGGGGCTGGAGTGCCTCTGTACAACTCTCACTTTTCCACCGCACCCCTCCTTGCACATGACACGAACGACCTCCACCATATAAACCGTCTGGCAGAGGAGTAGCTATGCCCTGGCTGGGGGGGGGGGGCGCACACACAAAGTGACATCACGCAGCGCAAAAACGCTCCTGAGAGGTGGGTGGGGGAAACATTTCTGCAGCCTCTGCTTCCCTTTTTGTGCTGCTTTGCAGTGCGAAAATACCTCGCCACCGCCGGATGTGGGGGCTTTGACCCCCCTGACCTTGCACCTGCAGGCTGTGGCTCCCTAGCACCGCCTCTGCCATCTAGTGCCATCCACTACTTAGATATGAACAATTCCTTCATTGTTTCTTAGGTTGGAAACAGGGGCTTCTAACCATCACTTGCAGTTGGTCAGTTTCCATTTGCTAAACAGTATGAGGCTCCTTGGCTTTCATACAAGGATATAGCCCCAATAGATGCGAAATCCCACAACTGTATTTTCCTCCTCACGTTTTGCAGAAGGAGGGTGGGGAGGGCCTCTTTCCTCGGCTTACAGTTCTGGTATAAACACTACTGATTTGGTCATGTTGCAAGATGTTGGTTTTTTTTAAACACTATGAGCATAAGCTCCCAGTAAGGTAAACACCATGCAAAGAAACATTGGGATGTTTAGCCTTGAGGGTTTAAATATGAGCAACAATCTTCTGTACTTGGGAGTAACCTGTCAAACTTAGTGGATCTTGCCTCTGAGTTATCTGCAAAAGGGCTTTCTGCAAATGTCCTTCCATACAGAAGTGTTCTGGTGAGTCAAATATTTGTTGCCATTTGAACATTCATGTTGGTCATATTCCCAAACCTGTTGGGTATTCTGTGCATGACGAAGGTCAGTACAGAAAAGGCAGGGAGCAGAGATTGGCGGTTGCCAGGTTCTGGTTATTTATTATCATTATTGTTGTTATTTACAGTACAGGTGGGCCCCCATATCCGCTGGGGATATGTTCCAGGCCCCTCCGTGGATACTTGAAACCGTGGATAAGAGCGAACACCCCCTCCATGGTTTACTGAGGGGCCCCCACCCTGCCTCCCCTGCAGGCAGGCATGCTTGCCTCCCCCCCCAGCTCTTATTTTTCTTTCAGCAAGCTTTGTTTCTTCCTTAAAACAGAGAAGCAGTCTCCGTTGCAGGCAAGTAGAACGAGACTAAGTCCTAGAGAGGCTCTGCAAGGTTTCTGTTAACCTTGCAGAGCCTCTCTAGGACTTAGTCTCGTTCTACTTGCCTGTAATAAGCAGCCAGAGGCTGCTTCCCCTGTTTCTTTAAGGAAGAAACAAAGCTTACTGGGAAAAAGTAAAAGCCTGGGGAGGTCCCCACGATCCGTGGATAACTGAAACCATGGATAGCGAATCAGTGGATATGGGGGCCCACCTGTACTGCTTTTCAACAAAAAGTTCACAAAGTGGTTTACAGACAAAATCAAATGATTCCCCTCCTCTTTGCAAACTAGGAGGACCTGACTTGCGGCTTCCATCCAAGATTTGTCATTGTGTCCAAGCATGGTAACTTATGGCTCCAACCATAGTTTGTGAACAAAACTGAATATCAAACCTTCTTGTGCTTAGAAGAAACTGCAATTTCACTTATGTCGTCTCTACCACCGAATCAGTTTGTTTTGTACTAGAAAGGAAGCAGCAGTCTTCGTCCCCTCTCCTGTGAGCCTGAGGTTTCTAGTAATGCTAAGGTGGTTTGATGCTACACGATGCGAACCTAGCAATAGTCAACAGTTACGTTTGTTTCTATATGAAATAAAGTCATTGATTTGAAGACCTGGCTACATTCCTGCTGAGCCTAGCTTTTATAAAGGGTGGTGACTGAAATGATCACAGGTTACAGCTGCAGTCTCGTGTACCTTCCTACAGTCTACTGTACGTATATTCATTTTCAACTTAAAAGCCCAAGGTAGAAAGGGCTTTTTGTAGAACCAGCCAAAAAGTAACCAGGTGTTCAACAGCAAGCTTTCAAATCCCATAGGATTCTTCATCAGGCTGAATGGAAAGCAAAAGAAATGGAGGTAGGCAGAGAACTCGTGGGGACATGATGTATAGTAGGTTCTCCACTGGTCTGCAGTTTGTGTAAAAAAAAAAGCAGCTTCAGACGTGATATGGTTTCAGTATGCACACAAATCTGCTTAGACAAAGGATGCAAATGAAAAGTGGTTGACTCTCTCCCCCCACCTTCCATTTGGAAATGCAAAGCCCAGAAGTGAGCTCTGTTCACTCCGGCTGCTGTTAGCTATCCAAGAAGAGAGGGGCTTTTGAATTGGGGATGTTTCTACCACCTTTCAATGGGGACCTTGGAGGGGTGAAAAGCCCTCCATTGCTAGATATATGCCCCCACCTATGGTGACAGTCCTATGCACACTTTATGCCATGATGAGCATAGTAAGACTGACTGCTGAGTAAACATGCACAGACAGGACTGCCACTTCAGCGCAGGTGAATCTCAGCCTTTGCAATGCATGCCTCTTGGAGACTGAGGCTGCAATCCTATCCACACTTATCTGTGAGTAAGCCCCATTGACTACGGGCTTGCTTACTTCTGAGTACTGTACATGCATGGGATTGGGCTCTGTCGCTCTGAGACACTGGGTGTGTGTGTGTTGTGTTTGGAGGACAGCAGTTCCTCAATTAAAACTTGTCCAAGTTGAAATCCTGCCTGGTTGTAGCAGAACATCCCCTGTCATAGAAAGGGGAGGAGGTTCGGGGCTGCCATTCCCTATTTTTGCAATTTTGCTCCCCAAAGACTCGACTAAGTCAGATTTCCCATAGAAACGAATGGAGACGGGCGGAGCAACTTTTGCCCTGGATGCTCCACCCCCCCCGCCCTGGAAAGAGCCGCGCGCAGGGGGCGTGGCCATGCTAATCGCTTCTGGTCTGTACGGCGGCACAACGCTAAAGCGCGCCGGAAGTCTTGCGAACGTCACCGGAGCGCGCCGGAAGTAGCTCCCCGTCGGCAGCCCTCGGCTTTCTGGGCGTCTCGGACCGACGCGCTTGAGCGATGGCGGCTCCAGCTATGCCTCCTCCGCCGCCTCCCCCACCGGGCGGGCCTACCGTCGTGCCTGGCGGGGGGCCTGGGAAAGGACCGACGACAGTGGCGGCGGCAGCAGCCGGGGGAGGCGCGAAGAGCGGAGAGGAGCGGCTGAAGGAAATGGAGGCCGAGATGGCGCTGTAAGCAAAGGGGTGGGGCTATGGGCGGGGCTGGGAGAAAAGGGGCGGGGCTGTTCTCGGTGTGGGCGGAGCCTGCAGAGGGTTTTGAGGCTGGAGTGTGCCCAAGTGGGGACCCAGTACACTCCCCCCTTTGGGAAGGCTGCCTGAGCGGTTCCCCCATGGTGCTCCTTTGCGGTATGGGTGGTGGAGGCTGTTAGCCTGAGCTGAGTTCAAATGCCGCCTTAGCGCACACAGGTGGACTTAAAGCGACTTAAAACCCAGCAGACCAGAGAAGGACCCAGACATTCCTGGGGGGTCCTCCCCCCCATAAAACTGTCATGACCCCGGTCATAAAACTGTCAAAATTAGGTTTCGGTTTTAATAAAGCGGTTTTTGGAGGGTTTCTGGGGGGTTTTAGGGTAAAAAACAAACGTTTGGGGGTGTGTGTGTGCCCCATATCACCTTCACCTTCATGCGGGGGGCGGCAGCCGGAAAACCCCCCAGAAAAAACCCGAAAAAAGCCTAAAACAAAAATGAAACTTAAGGGGTCCAGCGCCCCTGCCTCTGCCTCAGCGCCCTGCGCCCTGGGCCCCAGGCCCCCCCCTTGAAGACGCCTCTGCAGCAGACTGAGTGGGCTTAAAGTGAGCTGCTCTCCTCTCTTGGCCAATATGGGGCAGGCAACATGATCATAGTTCACAGCCTCTGTAAAGCAACTCTCTGACCAGCCCACTTGTGGGCTGTTGTGGCAACTGACAGCACTTAACAGATGTAACAATATTTACGAGCAAAAGGTAGAATGGGGAGCCAGGAGTGATGGCTGTTGAAGCAGGTGCTCAGGATAACATACACGAAGCATTTCAATGTTCAGAAGTACACCGAACAGGTGTGATGTATTATTACTATTTTGCAGGTTTGAGCAGGAGGTGCTGGGAGCCCCTGTCTCCTTGCCTCCTGTCACCCCTGTGGTGGAAGCTGTTCCAGTTGCCCTGGCAGTTCCTGCAGTGTCCCCGGTCCCTGTAATCCGGCCCATCATTGCTACCAACACTTACCAACAGGTGAGGAGTCTCTCTGAAGCATGCGGCTTGCAATCTGGGGCACCTGCTGGACAGCATTAGTCTTCTGATACATTAGTAGTCTGATACAGGTGAGGGAATTTTGGCTGTGGCTTTAGAAGTACAGGTGTTACAGATTCGAGAGTCTCAGACCGTACTGATACTGTCACTCTACACCCTCCGTGGGGGGCCCGCCGATGCGACACCCCCACGTAACGCCACAAGCCACGCCCCCAGGAGGGCGTAAAGTCATTTTTGCGTGCTGCCGCCCAATTTCTGCAGCTGTGCGGCTTGAAACATACACAGACACACCATTTTTCAAGGCTTTTGGGAGCCAAACGGCTCCTGGGTGGGCGAAAAAAAGGACGAGGAAAAGATGCCCAGCGCGAAAGCGGCGGAGAGGGTGACCAGGCGACGTGTCCAAGAGGCAAGTACGCCCTCCTGCCGCCACATGCGCCCTCTGCCCTGGGACCCACCGCCCCCCCCCCCCCAACGACGACACTGCTGTCGCTCTCCTACCTTTTTGGCTAAAGTATGGGTAACGTTTACATGTACTCTGCATTTTATAATGTAGAATGCTTTATGTTTAAAACGGAGTTGAGAACGGTGCACTGTAATCCTACACTGAGCTGCTGCTGTTGTGCTGGCATTCTCCCCTGTGGATTGTCCATGTGGATTGTTTGAGCTGGGCTTACACCACTATCGGGTTCCATCTAGTACCTAGTACAATGGGGGTACCAGAACACCTTACCTGTCTCCTGAGAAACCTGTATGTGAGTCAAGAAGCAACAGTTTGAACCGGCCATGGAACAACCGATTGGTTCAAAATTGGGAAGGGAGTACGGCAAGGCTGTATATTATCACCCTGCTTATTTAACTTATATGCAGAGTACATTATGAGAAATGCAGGGCTGAATGAATCACAAGCCGGAATCAAGATTGCCGGGAGAAATATCAATAACCTCAGATATGCAGACGATACCACCCTAATGGCAGAAAGTGAAGAAGAACTAAAGAGCCTCTTGATGAGAGTGAAAGAGGAGAGTGCAAAAGTTGGCTTAAAACTCAACATTAATAAAACTAAGATCATGGCATCTGGTCCCATCAATTCTGGCAAATAGAAGGGGCAGAAATGGAAGCAGTAACAGATTTTACTTTTTTGGGTTCCAAGATCACTGCAGATGGAGACAGCAGCCATGAAATTAAAAGACGCTTACTCCTTGGTTGGAAAGCTAGGGCAAATTTAGATAGCATAATAAAAAGCAGAGATATCACCATGCCAACAAAAGTACGTATAGTCAGGGCGATGGTGTTCCCAGTAGCAATGTATGGTTGCGAGAGTTGGACCATAAGGAAGGCTGAGCGCCGAAGAATAGATGCTTTTGAACTGTGGTGCTGGAGAAGACTCCTGAGAGTCCCTTGGACTGCTAAGAGATCAAATCAGCCAATCCTAAATGAAATCAACCCTGACTGTTCCCTGGAAGGACAGGTACTGAGGCTGAAGCTCAAATATTTTGGCCACCTAATGCGAAGAGAGGAGTCTCTGGAGAAGACTCTGATGCTGGGAAAGATTGAAGGCAAAAGGAGAAGGGGAAGGCAAAGGATGAGATGGTTAGACAGCATCACCGATGCAATGAACATGAAAATGAGCGAACTCAGGAAGATAGTGGAGGACAGGAAGGCCTGGCGGGATATGGTTTATGGGATCACGAAGGGTCGGACACGACTTAACGACTGAACAACAATAACAACAATGTTTATGTTGATCGCCAAGTATGCGTGTAGTACTGTACGGATTTTGGAAGTGAGATGTGCATCTAACTTGTAGGAAACAAATGCTGCAGGTCATTTTGAGGGAGACAAATCTCTGGGTTTACTGTTTTCGTTTTACACTGGATTCAGTTTTATTTTGCTGGGAGTGTTTAGCATCGTGCATTCGGGGACGCAGTGTAGTCCAGCATGGGAGTAAATGTCTTGCCCATTTTTTTTTTCTTGCTGTCCAGGTTCAACAGAGTCTGGACGCCCGAGCAGCAGCAGCGGCGACTGTGGTTGCCCCAATTGTAGCTCCTCCAGTACCTTTTGTGGGCCCAGGTATGGACAAGGCTGTGTAGCTAAGTTCCCAAACTATTACTCAGCATGATGGTTGCGGTTTTCTCCACATCTTCACCTATTGGCTTCATGAGTGTTCTTGGAGGTGGGGCATGGGGTTCCTCCCAACTTGGGGGTCGGGATGCCAAATTAGTCGTGAAGCGGTTTCTGGGGGGTTGCAGGATGTCGGCTGGATGGCCACCCCTACTGCAGAGAAAGAAGTGTCTGATGCTCTCTTGGGGCTTGTTTGCTCAGCTTGTGTTACTTTCCGCTTGCCCTTTAGCATCTCTGATAATATCGGCTCATTTCTCCCCCCCCCAGGGGCTGCTTATGAATAAACTTTTAAAAAGTTTGATTTATTTTAAAAAGTGTGATTTATTTAAACAGTGTAATTTATTAAAAACAACAACATCACTTCCTGCCTACTGACATCACTTCCGGCCCTAGGTCTAAGGGGGGTCCTGACAGATTGTCATTCTACAAAAGGGGGTCCCGGTACTGAAAAGGTTGGGAACCACGGCTCTAAAGCAAGCCAGTGTTTGCAAACATCATTGCCAGCCAGGTGGGAGAGTGACGGTGTGGCTCATTGCTTCAGCAAAGTAGATGCTTCTCCAGTTACTGTTGCCTCCTGGTCTCTCTTCCACTCTGCATTTTCCTTCCTCAGCCTGCACCTCTTTTGAATCCCAAAGTCTGGGCTGCCCCACAGCTCTGCCTATTGCTGCCCCAGCCGCCTTCACTTCCGGGGTGGGTGGGTGGGTTGGGCCAAGCAAAGCAGCACCAGACAGTTCCAGCAAGACACCTTTCCCACACGCAGTCATGTACCACTGATTGAGAAGCAATGCTCTGAAGGAAAAGGACAACCCTGAAAATATCTACAGTACTCCCCCCATATCCGCTGTGTTCCAGGCCCCTCAGTGGATACTCCGTGGATATGTTCCAAGCCCCTCCGTGGATACTTGAAACCGTGGATAGGAGCGAACACCCCCTCCATGGTTTCCTGAGGGCCCCATGCCCTGCCTCGCCTGCGGGCAGGCGCGCACACACACCCAGCTCTTATTTTTCTTTCAGCAAGCTTTGTTTCTTCCTTAAAACAAACAGAGAAGCAGCCTCCATTACAGGCAAGTAGAACGAGACTAAGTCCTAGAGAGGCTCTCTGTTAACCTTGCAGAGCCTCTCTAGGACTTAGTCTCATTCTACTTGCCTGCAATAAGCAGCCAAAGGCTGCTTCTCTTTTTTTTTTTTTTTAAAGGAAGAAACGAAGCTTACCGGGGAAAAATGTAAAAACCTGGGGGGGGGTCCCCACAATCCATGGATAACTGAAACCGTGGATAGCGGATCAGTGGATATGGGGGCCCACCTGTACATACTTATGTAGTGTAATTACACAGGATGCATTGTTTATCCTGATTATTGTCGGAATGGGCTCCATATATCAGCATGCCATTTGTTTTCTAGTGTCAGAAGTCGTGTTTAGGAAGAAAAAAATCCACAACCCATGCTTGCATTCTGCATTCACTCTGTGTGGAGGGGTGGTGAAGGAGATTCCGTGTCTGAAACCCTGTCTTTCTCCCTCCCAGCTGTCCCTCCACAACGGCCTCCCATCCTCCGACCCACCTTTGTGCCCCACGTGCTGCAGAGATCGGGTAAGTCCCCTATGCTCGTTTTGCCTCCCCTCTACTGCAAGGGACCCAGTGTGGCACTTCGATTTTACTCCACGCAACGAGGGTGGGAGTCTTTGCTTCGGAAGCAAACAGTGGATGGAAGCAAAATGGGTTCAGGTCGCTCTATATGCTCTTGGCTTTGGGATGCTTCTGTGGCAAGCAAGGATAATCACAGGCATTCTGCAGTTTTAACTGGGTTTGTGGGAGGACAATTCCAGGCACGTGCGAGTCTCCGACCTTCAAAGAAGAGCCTTAGCTTCAACTATTAACCTGTCTAGTTCAGTGGCCAAAGATATTTTCAGATACTATTTATTTATTTTTCACAGTTTTATACTGCCTTTCCTTGAAGGAGCTCAGGGTGGTGTACATAGTTCCACCCCTCCTTTTTGTCCTCACAACAACCCTGTGAGGTAGGGGAGGCTGAGAGAGAGTGACGGGCCACTAGGTCACCCAGGAAGCTTCATGGCCCCCAGCGGGTTTTTAACCTGGATCTTTCAGGTCTAAGTCCAACTCCTGAACCACTACACCATCCTGGCTCTCTATTGCAGGGGTGGCCAAACTTGCTTCATGTAAGAGCTGCCACGTACGATAAACTTCAGATGTTTGAGAGCTGCAATATTTCAGAAGCATTTAAATTCTTAAATATATTTACTCACCATAAACTTGCGTTTTAATCCAGTGGACTCTCAGTTTATACCTGGTCAATAGTTATAAAGCTTGAAAATTTCTTATTTACCTTTTATATGAATTGTGATGCAAAAAGGAGCTCAGTCAACATATTTCCGAGAGCTGCACGTTATACGTCAAAGAGCCGCATGTGGCTCAGGAGCCACAGTTTGGCCACCCCTTAGCTGTTATAGTTGCTGGATAATGCGGTTATCTTAAGTCTCATTCTCTTTCCAGGGGGTCCCCGACCCATGCCGATGCGACCTCCTCATCACCAACCCATGGTGGGGCCCCCCATGCCCGGTCCCCAGGGCCCGCCAATGCTTATGGGTCCTCCAATGCAGAGAGCCCCTGGCCCACCTCTAGGAGGCATAGGGCCCATGAGACCGGGTCCTCCGGTGAGTGCCTTCCCCGAGAGAGCATGCCGGTATGAGCGGGGCAGAATGGTAAGAGTTGAGCTTCGCTTGATTTTCCGGGGGTGGGCGGGCGTGTGGGCGTCTATGTTGCAGCCCCTGTGCTTGCGTCGGATACAAGAAGAATAGGTCTGAATTTTCAGTTTAGATCAGTGGTTCCCAAACGTTTTAGCACAGTGACCAACTTTTTAGGGTGACACTCTGTTGGGACCAACTAGCTTTACGAGACTCAAAAAAGAAAAGAAGCGGGGATGTGGATCAAGTCTCTGACTCCAAGTCTCGAGTCAAGTCCCAAGTCTCTGGGTCCAAGTCTCGAGTCTTTGCCCCCAAGTCCCGAGTCTTTGGTTGCGAGTCCCTATCTATTTAATGGGGAAAACGGGTTTAAACCTGAATAAAATTCGACTTGTCGTAGAAGGCTCCAAGTCTCGAGTCGAGTCTTTTACAATCGCCGAGTCAAGCCACTGACGGCAACTTGAGTCTGACTCAAGCCCAAGTCAATAGACTCAAGTCTACATCCCTGGAAAGAAAGTGATCTAGAAAGAAATAATATTTTTATTTATTTACAAGTACTATTTTATTTATTTATTTTGCAAAAAAACATCCTGAATCCATTTCTCGTAATGAGGCAGCCTTAATGAATAGTCTCAAGGCTTGAGGGGCTTAGTTATGTGACCCAGTCTTCACCTGCCCCCACTACCTGTCATTGATGGACTGGGGGGGGGGGAACACAACAGAAAAAGACGCTCAAACATTTTCAAAGAGATCGGGTATATGGGTTCAGAAGCCATGTAAAATTTATTGAAGAAGAAATAAAAGCTTTAAAATGCACCGAATGGTTCAAAAATTCTTTAAAAGTATACAATTTAAAGGTATCAAACCAATAGGCACAAAAACTTTTAAACCCTTGCTGACGTTTCCTCCCTCCCACGGGACATTATCAAAGCGAAAGTAGCACGACTGGGCTGCTAGATGACACTGACCACATAGAACAAAGCAGACGCTTAACAGAAGTTTAACGGAAAAGAATGGAAGTGTCAATCACCGCATTAACCGGTCGTGTGCCGAGAAGCTGGAAAATGCAGTGCTCTCTTTAAGATCGGATGGCAGATCTTGTTAATAAAAGAGAGTTCTTGCTGCCTGTTAATTAAAAAATGTTGATTTCTCTGGGAGATAGCAACAGCCTCCAGGTTTTGCAGTTGTTTGAACTTTGCTTCATTGAATTAAAATGCGGGTCTGATCCAAGGAAATCTTGTGTCCGGTTTCTATTACGTGCGACGCAACCGCTGATTTCTCCCCTTGCGCCAGTCTCGAGGCTCTTTCATGTTCCTGGATTCTAATACTGATGGGTCTTCTGGTATTTCCCACGTAGCTTTTTCCACAATCTGCACAAGGTATTTCATAAACACCAGGCTTTGACAGGGGAGGTTGCGCAGCATCTGCTCAATTTTAATTGTAGGTGAAAACAAAGTTTTGATGTTGTAATGACTGCACACCCGGGCTATCTTATCCGTTGTACCTTGTATGAAAGGGAGAAATAGCCATCGATGGTCCTGGGTATCCGGATTTTCCAAAACGTTATCCACAATATGATTTCTCTTTTTCAATTGTTTATCCCAGCATCTGTCAATTTGTTGAAGCTTGTAACCATTACCTCTCAAAGAATCCGTAATGGTAAGCCTTTCACTGGCTAGTGAGGGTGCATCACAGACATTTAAAGCCCTGATGATTAAAGAATTAATCAGGGAGTTCTTCTGAGCTGGATAATGGTTAGAAGACTGGTGAAGGTACCTTCCTGTGTACGTAGGTTTTCTATACACTGAATGTCCAAAAGTCAGATCTTCTTTCCTTGTGACTAGTACATCCCGAAAGGGCAAAGACTTATTGTTCTCTAATTCCATAGTGAATTGTATCTCTGGACATAAGCTATTCAGATGTTTCAGGAAATACTCCAATTCCTCCTCACCATAGTCCCAAATGCAAAAAAACATCATCTATATATCTTAACCATGTGGTAGGTCTTAATTTGGCTGTCTGTAGTGCTTTTTGTTTGCTCAAACATTTATCTCCCTAATATTTACACAAGCTTTCAAACTGCAGGAGCTCAGCCCTTTGCAGGGCAATTAGCAGCTATCTGATTTTTGAGTAGCCTCAGGGCTTGAGGCAATTAGCTATCTGATCTTTCCGTCTCCCATCATTGGAGGCTCTGTGGGATCCATCAGAAATCAGGTCGTGACCCACCAAGTGAGTCCCGACCCACAGTTTGAGAAAATTGCTGGTTTAGATCAAAGGGGGAAAATGGGTGCAACTAGGAAGTGGAAAACAAGGTCAATGGGTCCTCCCCTTCACGGCTGCCGATCTTGAAACCTCACAGTGCTGTTACTGTGGAACGGGGTGTGGATTCAGGATGCACATGTGGGTGTTTGGCTGGGGATCAGTGCTGGAACGTCTAAGGGTTATGCCCTTCCTCAGGGTTGTGTAGTCCCCATAGTAGTTGTGCGTTGACAAGGGAACAATTGAAGTAGCGTCGATGATCCCTGGGGTGGGTGGGAACCCTTGGTATGCAGCTAGTGTAAATGGTTCCAGGAATAGCATCCAGCATCTCTACTATGTTGTTTGATTAGAGTTTGACAGAGATGGAAACGTCGTGAACTTCTGGGGTCTGCAAGCAGCATAGAGCTTGCCCAGTCAATGTTGATTGCTATCTCCTTGATCTTTTATCTGCTTTTTGGCTAGGTTGGTCCAGGGCTTCCTGGTGGCCCTTTGGCTCCACTGGTACCAGTTCCTCGGCCTGTAGTGGTACCTCCAAAGGTGAACCCTACAGTCATCCAGGCAGCACCTACGGTGTATTCTGCCCCACCTGTAAAGAAGCAAGAGGTTAGTGAATGTGCTTCAAACCCCTGCCTAGGGTGGGGTGGGGGGATGAGACACACCCAGTGGATTACACCACTTGATTACACCAGTGAAACCCTTTGGGAGGTTGCATGGGAGGTTGTTGCATTGCATCACTGAAATTCCTGTAGCAGGCAGTTCCATAGGTTGAATACCCAAGCAACTCGTCCATTGCTGTGCCTGGATTGCTGTGCCTGGAGGCGTCATGACCCTTCCCCTTTTTCTGTAGGAGGAACATCGAGAGCCTCCGCCACCCGTGGTGGAGGAGAAGGAGCCGGTGGGCCCAGAGGAGCCAGTGATTGGTCCCAGCATGCCAGAGGCGGAGCCTACTCCTGTCGTGGATGTCCGGGGGGGGCTACCTTCGCTACGTGGGCATGAGATGCCACCTGCCCGAGGGAAGCGCCCCCGGGGTGGCGATGCTGGATTTGTGCCTGTTGAGGTAATAAGCGATGGTTACTTCCCACCAGAGGCAGGGAAGGAAGCTATTTGATGTCGGGCTGGGTGTGCGCGATGCAGGTGCTTGTACCATGGAGCTTGAGGTGGCTGATGGGAAGTGAGCATGGATAAAATTGGAGAGAGAGAGGAAGAGCATATGTGGAAAAGAAAGAATAGGTGGAGAGCTTGTTAAAGTAAGAACCTTTCAGACCGGGAGGGTTTGAACCTGGGACCTTCCACATGCAAACTGGGTGCTCTACCGCTGTCCAGCTGGTGGTCTTTTCCTCCTTAGGCCTCCCTGAATTTGTCTAACCCCCCTGTTTAAAATTAAGCTGGTGACGTCACTGTATCTTATGGCCATGAATTCCATCAATTACATATTACATATGCATACAGTTGGGCTCCCCGTATCTTTGGGGGATACGTTCCAGGCCCACCCGCGGATACATGAAAACCGGATACAGCCCCCCCCCGTGCCCCTTACCTTTATTTCTTGCTTAAACATTATAGTTATTACTTAAACAGAACGCTATAAGCAGCAGCGTGCTGCTTATAGCACAGAGCTGGAATGATTCTAGCAAGCAGCCTTGGTGCTAGAGAGGGTCTAAACCAGGGGTGGCCAACCTTCCACCATTAAGGTTACTGTGTTCTTAAGAGTTGTGTAGAAGACAGAATCTTGGCAGCTGCAAGTTCTGATGGTGCTGCTAAAGCAGCTGCACCTGCTGAAATGCGCTCACCTATACAATCATTTAAAGGGCCAGCATTCATGTTGAAAGGTTGGCCACCACTGGTCTAAACGTTAACTGGAAGCAGTTTCCACTTCCTGTTAACGTTCGAAGCCTCTCTAGCGCCAAGGCTGCTTGCGAAATCATTCCAGTTCTGTGCTATAAGCAGCACGCTGCTGCTGCTTATAGCGTTCTACAAGAAATAAAGGTAAGTGGCGCGGGTACCGGATCCGCTGATAAGTGAATTCGCAGGTACCAGGGTTTTTGAGTGAACAAGAGAGAGTCCGGTTTTATCATGGTTGCTCATGCAGAGTTCACCAGACAATAAGTCCTTGGTGTGTGGTGTATTAGCTAATCGTATGCTTCCTGCTTCCCTTAGCCTGTGGTGGAGAACACGCCCGAGGACAAGAAGAAAACAAAGCAGGAGAAGCTGAAACGTTGCATTCGCACGGCTGCCGGGACGTGCTGGGAAGATCCCAGCCTACTTGAATGGGATCCTGGTGAGAGTCTGGAGTGGGGGAGGGAATATTGGTGGAAGTTCCCATCACAGTAGATCACTGAGGTGGTTCCCTCAGCCCTGGTGGGAGTCAAAGGCATAACTATGACCAGGGCTGTAAAAGCCCTATGTTGCCAAATGTTAATATTTTGGTACTGTATTCAGTGGTGCAGTGGGTTAAACCGCCGAACCATGAGCTGTCGATCGAAAGGTCGGCAGTTCGTATCCGCGACGGGGTGAGCTCTCGTTGCTTGGCCAGCTCCTGCCAACCTAGCAGTTCCAAAGCATGTTAATGCGAGTAGATAAATAGGTACCGCTTGCGGGAAGGTAAACAGCGCTCCGTGTTCCAGCCGCATGCTACGCGCTGCGGCAAGGAGAGTCATGCCGGCCACATGACCACGGAGGCGTCTTCGGACAACGCTGGCTCTTCGGCTTTGAAATGGAGATGAGCACCACACCCTAGAGTCTGACACGGCTGGACTTAATTGTCAGGGGTCACCTTTACCTTTACTATTCAGTTTAGTGCATTAAAAACCTCCTCCTCGGCTAACAGCAGTCCTGTTCAATGTGCTTTTCTGCCCACCCTCCATGTCCACACGCTTTGAAGACTGTCTTTTGTCCCTTGAGGGCTAGAAACTTGCTGTGCCAGGCAAGGGGTCCATGAAGACTCCTCCTCCTCCTCCCATGTATTGAGCTCTTTTTCCCCTTCTTTGCTCCCAGACGACTTCCGGATCTTCTGCGGGGACCTGGGCAACGAGGTGAACGACGACATTCTGGCGCGTGCCTTCAGCCGCTACCCATCCTTCTTGAAGGCCAAGGTGATCCGGGACAAGCGCACTGGCAAGACGAAAGGCTACGGCTTTGTCAGCTTCAAGGACCCCAACGACTACGTCCGCGCCATGCGGGAGATGAACGGTGAGGCCCAGCGCATCCCAGGGAACGAGGTTGCGGGGTTGGAATCCTAGGATCTCAAGGTTTGGGGGTTACCTGTGGGATGACCAGGGGATGTACCGTATACCGTGTGAATTGGCCTTGGGTCATTGAGAACGTACTTTCCGCTGCAAGGGCCGCTAGTCCCTGGATAGCGCCATGGGAAGCGTCTCCTTGCTGCCCTAACCGTGAGTCTGTTGAGCCGCCTGGGAGGTGGCGGGAGGAGTGGCTCTGCTTGGCCTCCCTCCGTTCGTACTGCCTTACTGAACCTTTCTCCCCATCTCTCCCCCCTGTGACAGGCAAGTACGTTGGCAGCCGGCCCATCAAACTGCGCAAAAGCATGTGGAAGGACCGCAACATTGACATAGTGCGCAAGAAACACAAGGAAAAGAAGAAATTGGGGCTGAGGTAGTCCGGCGGCCACATCAATGTCCCGTGTTCACCAGCTGGCTCTATGAAGCAAGGAAACCTCCAGCGTCTCTAGGCAGGTGCTATCCTGCCCTCTGGTGGGGGAGAGGCAGATTGCAAGAATATTCTGGTATCGGGATCTTGGCTGCTCTCTAGCTCCTCCCATGCCAATCGGGCAGAGGCCTCCAGTCCAGGGGATGTGGGTTGGCAGACATATGCATCCCTAGGATCTCTACAGACTTAGTGGCTTAGTTGGGCTTGCTACTAAGGAGACCACAACCTGCAGTGCCTACTGGGGGGAAAATGGTTTGTGTGTAGCAACAGCTTCCATGGGGCAAAAACGTTCTAAGCCAATAAACTTGTGTGTATTTGTTTTTTTTCTTATTGCCTCCACTCCGTTTCTTTTCTGCCTGGTTCACCTCGTGGCCTCCTGTCTTTGTGCTGGTGAGTTGATGCAAGTTAGAATGTTGGTTTAGAAGTCGTTCCTATAGATCAGTGTTTCTCAAACGGTGGGTCGGGACCAGATTTCTTGTGGATTCCAACACAGGTAAAGGAAAGATCAGATAAGTACAGTAGTTGCCTCAAGCCCTGAGGCTATTCAAAAATCAGATAGCTGCTAATTGCCCTGCAAAGTGCGGAGCTCCTGCAGTTTGTTAGCTTGTGTAAATGTAGGGAGATAAATGTTTGAGTGTCTTTTTTTCTAGTGCATTTTTTCCAAGTCCGTCAGTGACAGGTAGTCGGGGCAGGTGAAGGCTGAGTCACATAACTAAGCCCCTCAAGCCTTGAGGCTATTCGTTAGGGCTGCCTCATTACGAGAAATGGATTGAGGGTTTTTTTGCAAATAAATAAAATATTACTTGTAAGTAAATAAAAATATTTCTTTCTAGATCACTTTTTTTTAAAGCCTCGTAAAGCTAGGTGGGTCCCGATAGAGTGTCATTTTAAAAAGTGGGTCCCAGTGCTAAAATGTTTGGGAACCACTGCTATAGCTGCTAATAGTGAATGTTGCCTCGATGTCCAGTGAAGTGTGGCTTGGATGAGAACCAGCTCGTTGCTGGCTGGACTTACTGAGTTCTCCATCCTAGGCAGCCCCTTCTGAATTTGTGGTCAGCGCTAATGTATTGTGAACAGAGGGGGCCTCATCCTCTCTGCTTGATGGATTGGGCTTCCGCTTTCAGATATCAATAGCCAAAACGTAATTGCCTGTGGCTATTCTAGGCGGGTTGTAGTCTCTGCATGTTTGCCTGGAGCAGAGGATGCCTGTGACCAATCTTGCAGCCCAGTTGGACCTCATTCAGATCTGTGTGTGTGTGCGCGTAGCTGTTCTGATTCCTACATCAAAGTCTCGCTGCCATCCTGGATAGTGGGGTGACGATATTCTTTTAACGTAGCCTTTTATTCTACAAGATAGAGCTTCCGTGAATGCAGGCTCCCTCCGAGAGCAGAAGGAGCATTCCACTTGAACAAAACGGCGTGAGTGGAATACTCATTCCGCTCATGGAAGCGTTACTCCGGGTGCTACCGACAGTCTTAGAAGGTGTAATAAAATGTATCCCGTGCTTTGTCAACAACCTATCAGAGCAGGTGCAGTGGAGGCTAGCTAAGAACCGGAGCTGTGAAGCCGAGCTTCCCTGGTTTGAATCTTGCCTCTGCCATGAATTCTTAGCCGACTCAGTCTTCCCCAGCTGCATTATGGGGATAATCATGCTTGCTTACCTGAAGATTATAGCAAGGTGATAACCCTGTGAAGTGCTGTGCAAATTCTTCAGTATTATCATGATCATGACCTTTCCTCCCCCTCCTAATTTACAGTTTCCCTAAATGCAGTTTCTCCCTCCCCCTTGTGTAAGCCACATCCCTAAGCCTGTTCTTCCACCTAAAATGGAGGCGCTACCAGTTCCATGTACAGGGGTGCCCCCTCCCACTTCCAGAACTGTTGCGCAATGGTGCTCTGATGGGAAATGTCCTTTGGTTTCTCAAAAGTGGACACGGGTGTGTGTGTGTGTGTGTCTACTATAGCCTAGCGGGTATTCGCCATGATTGCTAAATGGATCCTCCCAATTGCAGAGATAATATGCCACTGAATAACAGTTGATTGGAGGTGGGGGGGGGGAGGTGGGGGCAGCAACAGCAGGGAATCCCTGTTGAAAACAGATGCTGGCTAGTAGGTGAACGAACCCTAGCTGCAGAACTGTGTTCATGAAGGTGGTTAAACAATGAGGAGATCTTTAGGCCAGCAGTATAGTTGGCTAGAGACAACTGAGTCTCCCTTGATTGCAAGCCCTTCCTGTTTCTCTGTCCCTCTCAATGAAGCGGTCTACTTCGGGAGGCTCGTTCGGTTGCCGTTCTTCCTGGGAAGAGAGAGAGAGAGGTGCTTTGGGATAAGAGCAGAACAAAGCTGCGGACAGGAAATTCCTCCTCTCCTGTGGCGGGACTGCTCTGCCCGCCTGCTTCGCGTTGCCTTCATTGTTCTGTTTCTCTCCGTTGGCTGTGCGCTAGGCCAGACCATCTGCATTGTTCTGGGGCTGGACAAACAGGAAAGGCAGGCTTGGTGCCGGGTACAGGAGCAGGAAGCAGATGGGAGAAACACAGGAAGGCAGGAGCATTGCCCCTAGCAGGGGAGGAGGCGAAAGGGTCAGACACCAGCTGCCGCGGTGGGCACGGCTCTGATGTCTCAACTTATTTAAGCCAAAGGAGCACCAGAAGCCAGGGAAAGAGTTTGATTTTTAAGATGGCTGGTGCATGAGACCAGCTGCCTGTAAGCAAACCTTCTCGATGTCTACTTACGTTTTAAATATTGTCTTCGAGATTTGTGGTCCATATTTACTAACTTTAAAATTAAATAGGGGATTAACGACCGTGTCGGTCAGTTCTTAAAAGCATCAACGTCTTTAACGTTTCACTCCGGAATTTGCACGGAGCGTCTTTCAGAAGTGTGGATCAAAGGCATTCGCTGCCCTTTCACAGCTTCTGGCTGGAGAGTTCTGTGAAAGGGCAGCGAATGCCTTTGATCCACACTTCTGAAAGACGTTCCGTGCAAATTCCGGAGTGAAACGTTAAAGACGTTGATGCTTTTAAGAACTGACCGACACAGTTGTTAATCCCCTATTTAATTTTAAATGTAGTTCTGTACTTTTGTTTTAGTCTTGTGTCTCAAAGGCTCTCCTCCCTTTGCTTGGATTGGTGCAAGACCTCCCGCTTGATCTCCTTGGGGATAGACACAGAAAATGCTTAGCGAGTTAGCAGTGCAGTCTTAGTGCAGCACTATGGAGAAAGGTCTGAGGAAACATACTTCGGGGCACACTCTGTATGTATGTATTGTGTTGTTGATTCTGCTCCAGGCGGCGATGGAAGTAAAACTAGTGTCGTGTCTCTGAGCAGGCCCTTGTAGGCTTGGGAGAAGTTAATCTTAAGCGCTAGAACCTCTTAAAAAAAAAAACCCACAGAAGGGAATGGACCCAAACACCACCCATGTGCGAGTTGATCATTTGGTGCAGAACTTGATCATTTGGTGCCACAGGATATGGTGATGGCACCTGGCCTGGATGCCTTTAAAAGGGGTTTGGACAGATTTATGGAGGAAAAGTCCATCACAGCTTACAAGCCATGATGGGGATAAGCAACCACCTGGTTGGAGGAGTAGGTTTTCTCTGTGACACGTGCAAGGGAGTGGTGACAGGAAACAGGTTATCTGTGCCAGGTGCAAGGGAGTGACAACAGGAAACGGGTCTCTTGTTGTCTTGTGTGCTCCCTGAGGCATCTGGTGGGGCCACTGTGAGATACAGGAGCTGGACTAGAGGGGCCTTTGGCCTGATCAAGCAGGTCTCTTCTGATGTTCTTATGTTAACTTGTAGATCGCCTCTTGTTTCCACTCTTTGGCGGAAGGTGCTTTGCACTGCGTCCAGCCATTTGGTGCATCTAGGTCAGCCCTTTTGACACTGACTGGCAGCAACTCTCAGGCAGATGGCAGGGATTGAACCTAGGTCCTCTGTATGCAAAGCAGGCCCTGCTGCTAAGCCACAGTCCCTCCCCTAATCTCTATGCAAGGGGCTAGTTTCTGCATGTAAGACAAAGCGATTGTGTGTACTTTGCCTCCTTGCTTCCTCCTAAAGCGGTAAGTGCCGTTCCAGATAGCTTTCTGAGGATCTTTAGGTAACAATGGTCCATAAACTACCACCATCTTGCTTTCTAGCAAAGCCTTAAGGATACAGGGATGTGGAAGTCATTCCCTTTTCCTGAAGGACCCCAGCAATCTCTGTTCCCTAAATATGTGGCAATACATGCTTGGGTGGTTGAACGGGGTGGAGCTACTGCTCCCTTACCTTTGTGCCAGGTGCAAGGCGACAGGATACAAGTATCTTGTTGTCTTGTGCTCCCTGAGGCATCTGGTGGGGCCACTGTGTGATACAGGAAGCTGGACTAGATGAGCCTTTGACCTGATCCAGCAGGGCTCTTCTTATGTTCTCCACTAAATAGCCTCTAATTCATTGTGTTTCCATAGTGGTGGCCATATAGAAGAAAACATAGCAGTTAGTTACGTAGGAGTAGTAACCAAGAGTGGAGACAGATGAAAGTCCCCTGAGAGGTCACTGCACATTCTTCATAATGGCGTCTTGAATGCTGGCTCTGCTCCTGGTCCTACCCCCTCCCCTTATCCTTTAAGCGGCTTGTCTGCCTTTTACATTTTATTGGAAGGCTGCATCTATGCGTTTTTATGAACATACATGCTCACCTTTTTACAAACTTTACAAAACAAAATCTACAAACACAGGAAGAACAGGTTGCAAAAGGGGATGGAGGGGGCAAAAGCAACGTTGGGGAGGTCACAACTGCTAGCCAATAGGTCCCCTATCACAGTAGCTTTCCACCACCCCTCCCAACTGTTCTCCACCACCCCTCCCAACTGTTCTCCCTCCACCCCAAGTTTTGCTTTTGGACAAGAAACATTTGTGTGTGTTTTCAGGGAGGCAAAGGCTGTTTCAAAACCACCTCTGCCGCCATGAGAATATTACATCCGTCTTTGTGCCAAGCGGTTTTACACACATGATGAAATCAGATATTACAAGAGAAAAGGTGCCCCTGCTGCTACTGCCCCCCCCCCGCCCCCAGTCTAATATAACACAATACCTAGCATTTTGTTGGTAAATTGGGCAGGATATTACATCATGTGAAAAAAAAAAGCAGCTGAATAAAAAAGAAAATAAGAGCAGCAATGTATCAATAAAAGCAGAAGGAACATTAAAAGACTTCAGTTAATTAAAACAGTACTTCAGTGGCACTGAAAGAATGGAAAAGCCCGGGGCCAGGACTGCCCAG
The DNA here is from genome assembly GCA_026170595.1 of Plestiodon gilberti rubricaudatus. Taxonomy (NCBI): domain Eukaryota; kingdom Metazoa; phylum Chordata; class Lepidosauria; order Squamata; family Scincidae; genus Plestiodon; species Plestiodon gilberti. The sequence goes on from JANXHW010000011.1 coordinate 4,358,287, forward strand.
GCCCTGCTACTTCTGCTCTTCTCCCCCCCCCATTCCCCTCTCACTTTTTGAATTGGGAAGAGGAAATGTGGGCTGGAGTAGGGGAACCACTTAGCCCCCATGCCCTTCTCCTCCACCACTCTTCCTCTTGGAGTCTGAGAAGGTCTAGAGAAGTCTAGAAAAAAGGCGCCTGAGGGGGGACATGATAGAGACGTATAAAATTATGCATGGGATGGAGAGAGTGGATAGAGGAAGTTCTTCTCCCTCTCGCACAACACCAGAACCAGGGGACATGCACTAAAATTGAGTGGAGGGAGAGTTAGAACGGACAAAAGAAAATATTTCTTTACCCGGCGTGTAATTCATCTGTGGAACTCCTTGCCACAGGATGTGGTGATGGCACCTGGCCTAGATGCCTTTAAAAGGGGGCTGGACAGATTCATGGAGGAAAAGACCATCACAGGTTACAAGCCATAAGCAACCTCCTGGCTTTAGAAGTAGGTTTTCTCTGTGCCAGGTGCAAGGGAGTGTCAATGGGAAACAGGTTATCTTGTTGTCTTGTGCTCCCTGAGGCATCTGGTGGGACCACTGTGAGATACAGGAAGCTGGACTAGAGGGGCCTTTGGCCTGATCCAGCAGGGCTCTTCTTATGTTCTTATGTTCTAAGGTGGACGAAATGGCAGCCAACCAGCCCTAGATGCCCCTCCCTGGCAAACTAACCCCAAAGATTACCCTCTTCATAGCCTTCGAAAAGCACTGGCGAGGAGGGCCAGGACAAAGTGTGGGAGGGGCAATTCTTCTCTGTACCCCCAACCCACCCCCACAATTCAAGTTTGGCTGAACCCACAACTAGAGCAGGAACGGGGCAGGATTAGAAGAGAAAATAGCAGCACCAGTACCGTCTCTCTTGTAACTTCAGATTCTGTATTATACAGTATATGGAAATTTAAGACCCCCTACAGCAGCTTCCCCCCTCCCCCCCATGGCAAATAGCAGCTTTGGGGGGGTATTTTTGCAAGGACCCCAATGCAACGGGAAAAGGTTAAAACTCTGTGTGCCATGGTCTAGATAGGGGTGTGCCCTCTTCCCTCCCCCCCCCCTTTCTATGGCTACTATTAAAATATATATATCTGTCTCAAGACACATGTTGTAGAGAGGCAAAGACTGGGTTAAAGTCACATGGTGTTTAGGCCCAAGATCCAGCAGTGAATAAAAAGGGCAGGAGAGGAGGATGCCCCCTAGTGGCCAGGTGCTCCCACTACCTCCTTTCTTCCTGGCGGACTAGAGACTTCACAGGCCTGGAGACTGACCGGACCGCTGGAGAAATGAAAACCCTTGGCAGGTAGAAGTTCAGGCAGCTGTGCGACCTCGGAGCCAACGGGGGACTAGTAGAAAGAGCTCAGGTGGCTACCGGATTGCCTTGGCACAGCCGGGCTCTGGTACAGGTTTCCGCCGGCGCTGGAATTCCAGTAGGGGGAGGGTGCCCCAAAGAAGCCGGCCGAGGAGGCGGGCATCTGCGTGGCATGGCCGAGACTGAAGCCCACCTTCTGCTGGTGGTAGGGGGGGAGGTAAGGCAGGTCCGTGGTGTGGTACTTGTAGAGGGGGGGCTCCCCAGGCTGCCCTTGCTGGGCTTGGTTGATGCCCTGGAAGTCGAACTTGTAGGCATAACGTTTCCCGTGCACCTTGGTCATGATGCTCTTGTCGTAGTAGTAGCGCAGGGCCCGGCTCAGTTTGTCGTAGTTCATGTTGGGCTTGCTCTTGCGCTCGCCCCAGCGCCGCGCCACCTCGTCCGGGTCCGTCATCTTGAACTCGCCGTTCGTCCCCTCCCAGGTGATGCAGTTGGCATTGCTGCTGTCTGACAGCAGCTCCAGGAGGAACTGCCACAGCTGGATCTGCCCGCTGCCTGCCAGGGAGATAAGAGCTGGGTTAGCATCGGGGTGGGGGGGGTGTCTAGTTACGCCCGGCTGGGTGGCTCACCTTGGGATCCAGCCTGCCAGCTGCGAGAAGAGAGAGGCGCCATTGATAGGATCCTGCAACCAGGTTGCTTGGTGAGGGGAAATATCCATTGCTCCTCCCACTTTACCCTCTGCAGCAGTTTCCCCCGGTGGTTCCCAAACTGGGAGGCACGGCTCCCAGGGGAGCCGCGGATACCAGCCAGGGGAGCCGCGGATACCAGCCAGGGGAGCTGCGGAGTGCCGCGGAATTCTCTTGGAATACAGTACAGTGCAATGCCAATTGGCAGGCGTCAGCATAATGGAATGGGTAGCTGTCGCCAAGGGTCGCCAAGGGAGCCACGGGTCGAAAAAGTTTGGGAAGCACTGCCCTATAGTGAGTGGTTTGGCTCGCTAAATCTGTGCTTCTGTTTACCCTTTATGGGGAGCAAGTCCCAATGAACTCGAGGGGATTTACATCTGAGTCAAGTGGCATAGGGTTCGGGGCTGGCTCATTCACGAGGTCAGCTAAGACAGCCACCTCAGGTAGCAGGATGGTGTGAGCACCCACCTCCATCTGCCCACTGCCTCTTCCTCCCCCCCCACGTTCTGGATTGGAAAAGGAAGAGGGGATAGAGCAGAGCAGGAAGTGCGGAGGAGAAGAAAGTGGTGGGCTCTGACGTTCTCTCCCACTATTCTTCTCTTGCTCCATCTCTTCCTTTTCCAGTCCGAGGAGGAGTAGAGGCTGATGTAGGTAAGGGGGGGGGGCAGCATTTGACACCAGGAGGCCTTCGACTGGGCTCTACATCAGCTGGAGCTATTGGCTCTGCAAGTCTGGAGTAGTTCTCCTACAATCTTTTATCCCCCCCCCCACCTTAAATAGGACATGCCATGTAGTAATGCAACAGGTGATGCGCCCCCATCACTTCATGCCAGGAACAAGGAGTCACCTCCCTAACCCCTGTTATACCCACCCATACCCCACCCCAAGGTAAGAGACGTTTGGACCCACCTGGGTTGGCTAAGCGGCTGCTAGTGGGTCCCAGGACCTGGTATGGATCTGGTGGGAATGAGACGTGAATCAGAGAGGGGCTTGAGTTAGAGGCACTAGAAGATCCCTATGGATTCAGGCCCACCAACCAGAGCCAGGTGCAAGACACTGTTGGGTTGGGGGGCAGAGCTGAATCTGCCCACTGCCTGCCCACATAATCAACACTCCTGGCTGTGCCTGGCTCCACCACCTGCAGGAGCAACATCTAAGAGAGCATGGTGGAATAGGCTCTCCTCCCTGCCCCACAAAGACTATGGCCTGCTACATGGCATGGTTGCCAACTGACCAGAAAACCACCACCTGGCCTGCTCCTGTGCCTTTAAACAGCTGCTTGATCTGCAGAAAGGAGCAGTGGCAGTTAAGCTGGGTGCAAAGCAAAAAGAGTAAGGGTGGCAAAAAAGTTGGCAATCCTACAGAAGGCAGGAATTTCTTCAGAGCAAGGTCTGGAAACCTACCTGGAGCAATACGTGTTGAATCAGGAGTCCGGGTCACGCTTTGGATCTGTGTCGGGGAACCTATGTGGAGAAGTATAAAAATAAAAACAGAGGATGAAGTCATTCATGCATTTGTTTAGTTTAATTAGAATTTTTTTTTGCCTGCCAGAACCTCTGTACCCTTAAGAGCTGAGTGACTGACGGAAATTCAACTGGTGCAGCTACATCTACCCCAGAGGGGCGGATAACCAATGGTGCCCCTGTTGGATTTCTGCCTGTCACGGCAGCATAGGTGGCAAACCTGGAGTTTAGCAAATGCCTTAATGCTCTTTTCTGGTCGTTGTAGTTCTGCAAGAGAACTCCAACAGTCCGAGACTGGGCCTGCCACTATCAGGCCACTGTCAGCCTTTGAAATAGGGGGAGAAAACCTGGTAATGCGGTAGAGCCCAACGGTGCCCCCAAACGGCCTGAGAATAAAGTTAAAACCTGGAGGGACATTAGAGGTCATCTAGTCCAACCCCCTGCTCAGGCCAGGGAGCTGCTACAGCACCCTAACTTTCACCCAATCACCTATTCCCAGGATTCTTTGGGGGGGCACTGTGACAGTTAATAATGGGTATAAGCCCAATTTAAAGCACGGATGTGCCCCCAAAGCGTATGAAGCTCAGATGTGCAACACTTCTTGTGCCTGAACACTCTCCTGCTTCTAAGCTAAGGACACAGATGACAAACCGGTTTTTCGGGCAGCAAGCAGTACCTTTGGGGGTTGCGCTGACTGGGCCGCTGCCCCAGCTGCTCCGTCGAATCTCTTCATAGGGTGGCTCTGCCCAAAAGAAAAAGACAGAACGGTCCTGAATTAAACAGTGGTGCTGTTTCGGATGTTGGCGTGGGGCAATACTCACAATGATCAGTTAGGCCTGATCATTGGAAAATCATTGGAAATCTCTCCCTTTTGCCACCTTCTAGGGCTCTCTGCTTTACAGCATACTCCTATACATGTTTACTTAGAAGTGAGTCCCACTGTGTTCAGTGAAGCTTAAAAAGGTAAAGGTATCCCCTGACAATTAAGTCCAGTCGTGTCCGACTCTAGGGTGTGGTGCTCATCCCCATTTCAAAGCCAAAGAGCCAGCGTTGTCCGAAGACGCCTCCGTGGTCATGTGGCCGGCATGACTCTCCTTGCTGCAGCGTGTAGCATGCAGCTGGAACATGGAGCGCTGTTTACCTTCCCGCAAGCGGTACCTATTTATCTACTCGCATTAACATGCTTTGGAACTGCTAGGTTGGCAGGAGTCAGTGAAGCTTACTCTCAGATAAATGTGTGTATAGGATCGCAGCCTTAAGCATCAATGCCAGTAGACCAGTTTAATAAGAATCAACAGCATAGGCTGGAAGCAGGTCTCCAATGAATGTGTGTGTGTGTGTGTGTTGTGACTCCCACCCCTTCCTGTTGCTGCCAGGAATTGAATCTAAGACCTTCTACATGTAGATCTTATTAATATTAATAATATACAGTATTTATATACCGCCTTTCTTGGTAATTGGATTTCTCCTCTGACTTTAATCCAAGGCGGTTTACATGGGCAGGCTTGCTAAACCCCCAAGTTTTTTTTTTTTTAACAATAATACGAATGTCCTAATCTTTTATAGAACGTCTTCATTCCAGGTGGTCTCCTTCATAGTCCGGCCTGTCGCTGGCCTTCACCTCTTCTACTACACTAAGGTTGGCTCTTCCCTTCTAGTGCTGCACCTCCAAGCAAAGGTGCAATAAAATACAGTGAATAACAAAAAATGACAAAATATTTCTAACATAAAAGACCAGACAAAGCAGTAGAGCATGCAGAGGTGGCGCCAGGCAAGCTTCTTAGGGGAAGGAATTGTACAGGCAGGGGGCCATGAACGAGAAGACCCCGTTTCCGGTGGTTTCTCTTGTCCCTTCCCTCCCCAGACCTTACCGTCATCTCCTTCATTACGGGTAATGTCTTTGGTCCGTGAACTCACCCGATTTGACTTGGACCCTTGGCGGAGGGGGTGGTGGTTGCTGGGTAATTACTGGTGCAGATGAATAGCTAAAAGTGGGGCTGCCTGTGGAGAGGAAAACAAAGAGAAAGTGATGAGAGAGGCCAAGACTGGTCAGCCACTGGTTGCGGTCTTGCCTGCAGGCTCAAGGTTGAGAGGAAATTTATGCCGTAATAGCAGCTCCGGCCTATCCAAACAAAGCATTCCAAATTGATGTGACTGGGTGACGCTAATGGGAGGAGCCAGGCAAGAGCAATTGAAAAATATGGACAGGCAGGGGGCCATGAACGAGAAGGCACTGTTTCCGGTGGTTTCTCTCGTCCCTCCCCTCCCTGGACCTTGGAAAGGCAGAAATTGGAGGAACCTGGCAACTCGGGGACAGAGTCGAGGCCAAATGATTTTTTCCAGTCAACATTGGCAGACGCAGGCAAACACTTGCCGCGCCTCCCTTTAGGGAGCTTTGTGGCAAGGGAGGGACTCCACAAAAAGATGTGTGGGGCCAGGAGGCCTTTGAGCTTGTCTGACTCCACCCTCGCTGTCCGGGTTTCCACCCCTCAGTGCCCCGCCGCCGTGATCCTGGTCGTGGCCTTACTTTGGCGCAGGTAAGAGAGGTGAGAGAGCAACACGTCGGCATTGTAAGGCGTGGTGAGCCGGAGGAAGCCCTCCTTGCCAAGTTTGCAGAGCTCCTTGCCGTCCACGTGTTGGAAGAGGCTCGTTTCAACGTCCAGGAGGCCGTACTCCTTCACCGCCCAGTCCAGCCACTGACGGACGTGCTCATGTGTCCACACGTTGGGGTCTGTCGGAGAGAGGGAGAGATCGGTCGAATATTGTTGAATCCAGGCTGCCCAAGGGCCAGCCTACAGGGAGCTAGAGGTGGCTGGCCTTAACATCAAGCTGCCCATTGGGAGGGCCGGCCCATCTGTAGCCCAACTGAGGCAGTAGCCTCAGGCAGCAGATTGCTGAGGGCATCGACTTCTGTCCCCTCACCTGTCTCCACTGCTCCTCTGACTCACTGGGTTTGGAAAAGAACAAAGAGGAAGTGGAGGGGGGAGAGTAGTGGGTTGAAGCGCCTGGTTTGGGGAAAGGGGTAAGAACCGAGCCTGTTGTAATGCTACAACTTGGGCTCATCCAATGAAATTGATTGAGTATTGACAGGGGAAAGGCTGCATAATTATGAGTCTCCATAATTAATCTGTGGAACTCTCAGTCACAGCATGTGGTGATGGCCCCTCGCTTGGTTCTGTTCCCCCCCCCCCAACCCCAGATATGTGTGGCATGACAGCTGAATGGCAAGGAAAGGGCATGCCCAGAAGCACCAGTATCAATTTCTAAAATAAAAGGTCCTGGGGCTCCAATAGTCTGGAAAGTACTGGAAATCTTCTAACCCACAAGACCACACCTCCTGTCCCAGCTGGGGTAGGGTAGTGGCTGTCTATGTTTACTCAGCAGCAACAGCACTCGGCACATGTTCAGAAATACTCTCTTTCTTACAATCCTCTTACATTCCGCTAGGTCTTCAAGGTAGGCTCCTGGGTGCAAATCAAGGAAGGCTTAAGAAGGATGGGGCTTTGGGGGCATAGGGGCCTGGGAAACCAGCCACCTGGAAAGGAAGGCTCCACACCATCACTTAGACCAGCCACAGGGCAGAGGACAAAACTCACACTGACCTGCTGGGACAATGACCCTCTTTTCTTCACTGGGTGGGTTGACAGGCGGGCTGTTACGCTGGCTGCTGTATCCACCTGGGTAGGATACCTGGGAGGGGTCAATGGTTCCTCCATTTTTGCTCCTGCGGGTCACGCTACAGTCCACGGGCGATTGCCTGCTGGGGAGGAAGAGGAGAGTGTTTGGTTGGACCTCTTGAGTGTAGCATGCAGTCATCCCAGGCCTCGGACGCTTGTCCTGAACAAAGCACACCCTCCAGCATTTTGAAGGTGAAAATAGGGAGACGTTTAGAACAGGGGTTCCCAACCCCTTCCCGGCCAAGTACCAAGCCTCTCTCTCTCGGCTTCAGTCTTCTCCATCTGCAATATGGGGATAATATTTAACTGGTTGCAAGGATAATAATAGTTTAGGGCAGGGATTCCCAACCCCTCCCCGGCCAAGTACCACCTCCGGCGCCACTCTCCTGCTGTGTACCACCGGAAGTGACTGGCAATGACATCATCGCCAGTTACTTCTGGATTTTTAGGTTTTTGGAGGCCAGAAAACGCAGGTAGGAGGCTCTGGGCGGGTGGGAGGGCCTTTCTCAATGTTCCCAAGAGGCTCAGCCAAAGGCAGGAGCCTCTCAGGAGCAGGGGCGTCACTGGAGCGTGGCGGGGGGGGCGGGCCGCCTGGGGTTGACGCGCGCACCCCCTCGCGCGTCACCTCCGGACACTCCGAGGCCGGCCCGGGAGCCGGCCTTGGAGCGTCCGACCCCGTCGGCGCTCCAGGGCCTTCTGAAAGAAGGCCCAGGCAGCGCGTCCATCCGGGTATTTCCTGGATTTTCGCGCATGCACAGACCCTTTTTGAGGGCCTCAAAAAGGGTCTGCGCATGCGCGAAAATCCGGGAAATACCCGGATGGACGCGCTGCCTGGGCCTTCTTTCAGAAGGCCCTGGAGCGCCGACGGGGTCGGACGCTCCGAGGCCTTCTCCCGGGCCGACCTCGGATCGTCCGAAGATCGACCCGACGCGACGCGGGGGGGGAGCCGGGTCACCCCCACCCCCCTGCGCCGCGATAACAGAGCGTCACTAGGGTGACGCGCGTCCCCCGCCCCGGGGTGACGCGCGTCCTAGTGACGCTACTGCTCCGGAGTGAAAACATGCTGCCGAAAGCACCGTATCTGAGCGGGGTTCCAGTGGTCCAAGTACCATCAGCAGTCAGCCAAGTACCACTGGTGGTACTAGTACCACTGGTTGAGAACCCCTGGTTTAGAAGACTCCCCTTCTTGTAGCATGTAGTCACACTGCTCAAAGCATCCTCCCTTACCAGTCCATTACCAGAGGGTTTTTTTTCCTGCAGATTTCGGTGTTTCACGAAAATGAAATAGCAGAAAGCAGTGTGATGTGTTTTTATTCCAAATTGTTCCCATTTTTATCCATTGTAACCGCTTCAAAAGTGTACTGGGTAGGCGGTCTCGGTTGTACAGTGTCAGCAGATGAAGAATGACGCAAAATGACATGGTTTTATTTTATTTTTTTGCAGATTTTTTTTAGCAGAAAGTGGAGTGTGTGTGTGTGTGTGTGTGTGTGTGTGTGTGTGTGTGTGTGTGTGTGTGTGTGTTAGAATACCTGCTGTATACCTCACCAGGTGCGGTTGTGCAAAATGGCAGGTTGCATATGATGGCCTGTGCGTTTGTTATCATGCGCATAAGTTTATTCATTTGCAACAGAGCCAAGAGGATCCATTCCCCCCAATCCAATCCCTGGTAGATCAAGGTCGGCTGGGAAAGAAGACCCCATTTCTGAAGAAGTGCCTCCAGTCCGTGTAGACCACTGTTTCTCAAACTGTGGGTCGGCATCCACTTGGTGGGTCCCGACCTGATTTTGGTGGGTCCCAGGTGATGGAAAGATCAGATCAGTAATTGCCACAAGCCCTATTCAAAAATCAGATAGCTGCTAATTGCCCTTCAAAGAGCTGAGCTCCTGCGGTTTGCAAGATAGCTGCTAATTACCCTGCAAACAGCTGAGCTCCTGCAGTTTGCAAGCTTGTGTAAATATAGGGAGATAAATGTTTGAGCATCTCATAAAGCTGGGTTGGGTCCCGATAGAGTGTAATTTTAAAAAGTGGGTCCCGGTGCTAAAAGGTTTGAGAACCACCAGTGTAGACCATACTGTGTTAGATGGACCAAGGTTTTGATTCAGCAGATAGTAACTTCCTCTGTTCTAACTTCTGCTCGTTTCAGTGGGGCTCGTGCTGAAGACGGGGTGAGGGGGCTACACAGCGCTCATCATTTATTATTATCTTAAGCTTGGCTTAAAGTTAGGCTCATTAGGTCAGAGGTTAGGAAGCCCGGAACTACACTGATCCCTTCCCAACAGAGCCCATTGCTGATGCAACGAGACCAATATAAGCTGCTCTGCCAGGGGGAAGCGAGTCATTTCCTGTGGGTTTGCAAGAGGCCACAACTTCAGCAAACGATAGGACTTGCTATCTGGTTACAGGAGGGCGAGGCTGCAGAACAGACCTGCCAAAGGCAACAGGGAGAAAACTCAATCATGCCTCTGCATCAAGAAATGCCATGCAGAAATTCCAAATCACCACGTTCTGACAGCCCAGATTAGGCCCCAGTTTTATTGTCGCCAACTGACCAGGGAAAAATGGCCTGACTTGCTCCTGTGTCTTTAATGGTGTGCAGAAATAAGCAGGCAAAGCTTGTTTGACCACAGGAGGTAAATATGACTACCTACTAACTCTTGAAGCTGTGTTAAAGGCTTAGCTACAGCGTCTGGTCAAAACATTGGCAACCCGACACCAGCCCCAGGTTGGTAAGCCTGGCCAATGGACTATCAGTGCCCAAATTCAACTCCCTTCTTGTTTAGTTTATCTCCTCCACAAGTTCAGGACTCCACTTTCCTGCCTGCAGTTATGACCTTCCAAATGGCATACAGCACTCCCCCCATATTCGCTGGGGATATGTTCCAGGCCCCTCCATGGATACTTGAAACCGTGGATAGGAGCGAACACCCCCTCCATGGTTTCTTGAGGGGCCCCCGCCCTGCCTCCCTTGCGGGCAGGTGTGTGCGCCCCCCCCAGCTCTTATTTTTCTTTCAGCAAGCTTTGTTTCTTCCTTAAAAAACAAACAGAAGCAGCCTCCATTGCATGCAAGTAGAATGAGACTAAGTCCTAGAGAGGCTCTGCAAGGTTTCTGTTAACCTTGCAGAGCCTCTCTAGGACTTAGTCTCGTTCTACTTGCCTGCAATAAGCAGCCAGAGGCTGCTTCTCCTGTTTGTTTAAGGAAGAAACGAAGCTCACTGGGGAAAAAATAAAAGCCGGGGGGGGGGGGGTCCCTGATCCGTGGATAACTGAAACCGTGGATAGCGAATCCATGGATATGGGGGCCCACCTGTACATATGCTATGCTATGCCCGTACTTTGCAGCCAGGGTTGCCATGTATTTTTACCAGCCCTGCTTCTGTGTCTGTTACAACAGCCTGGTTATTACTGTTGCTGAGTTTTTGTCTTCCAGCTGTGCTTTTGTGCTTCTCCTTTCAAGGGACTTTTTTTCAATTACTGTGTGCATGCATTAGTTGAAATTGACTTCCGAGTTCTTTGCAGCACTCAAAGGTTCACCGTCTGCCTTAACTTAACCCAACCCAAGTTCTGCCTGACAGCAAGTCTGTACTCAGAAGAAATATAGAAATGATGCAGATCCAGCTATTTTTGACTTATCTTACATACTTCTCCTTTTAAGATTCAGGTTCCCTATGAATTTGTTTTTGTTTTTTTTCCTTTTCAAAATATAAAATAGCGGAATGGAAAGATGGGCTGCCCCTTTTTAAATTGGACGCGCTCTCGTCACTTTCACAGCAGCCTGCGTCTCTCAAAAATCATGTTTTTCCTAGAACAGCCATTATGTGTACACTTCCATGGCAATAAGATGATCTGCTCAATTTCTGCAGTCTGTCCTTAAAAGCACAGGAGCAACACCAGTTTTTATAAGTTGGCAACTCTTGATGGAAGAGTGCAGAGATCTGGGACAGAGTCAAGGAATAACAGCCACTGGCTTATATAACCCTGATTAAACGACCACTAGCCTATTTCCTCCATCCACCCCGTCTGCCTGAATTTTTCTGGTGTGTTTTTTCCATTAAGCAGAAGGCCCAGAACTCTGTCATAGTCCCTTTTCCCCAGCAGGGGGAGCAAATGATACTGCTGACAGGGAATTGGAAGCCTAGAGAGGACTGTGGTTCTGTGGACTGCAGAATAGCAGTTAGATTGCTAGACCAGGATCTAAGAGTTCTGGGTTTGAGTCTCCTAGGCTACTGGCTAATTATTCCTTCTCACCTTAACCTACTTCACAGGGTTGTTGTGAGGAGCAATAGGGAAGGGGACATGATGTTGATTTTCTCGGAGAAAAGATTACATCATCTCATTCACCCCAAACCGTATGAGGTTTGCCAACTTTTTTTCTTGCCAGGCTCCTGGGCTTTCAACTGCTGTCTGATTGCAGGGAATTCAGCAGTGGAAGTTGTATTCCTCCCACCCCCACCCCCATCAGTATGATGAGCAAAACCTGCTGAATTTCTGCTAGGCGATCTAAGACAAATGCATTCATCAGTCAATTCAGTTTCTGCCAAACTTGACCTGCCTCCATTTGCCGAATTTTCCCCCTCCCCCCATCCTGCTGACCTGCTGGAGCAGTTGACTTGTTCATTCTCCTGCTTCACCACGTGACCTCGGTTGTTGGTCTGTGTTGGCCACTGGGGCTCCTCCAAGCCCATTCCGTCCTTTGTGCCATAGTCTTCCACTGAGGGGAACTCTGTCTTCAAAAGATGGGGGGTGCCAAAGGTTGGGTCGAATATAGACTGGTCCTCGCTTACAACTGACAGCGCCTCCTGCAGGGCAGGGAGGGGAACACAAAGAAGCGGTTTACCTTGGCACAAAATGTTGACACCGTGGAAGATCCCATCAAAGGGTTTTATGCGCCAAAGAAAGAAAAATCCACATTTAAGAGACTGGTTGGTGTTTAGAACGCACACCAAAATAATGGATCTATTCAGACTCCCTGGCACCGGATAAATGGCTTAGCAGTAGGGAACCTGCTTGACACGCAAAAGATACCAGTTTCAGATCCCAGCATCTCTGAACTGGACAAACAAAAATGCCTGTCTGAAACTGTGGCGCGCCACCAACACTGTATGTCAATGATGAGCTAGAGCAGTGATTTTCATCCTTTTTTCATCTCACAGCACACTGGCAAGGTGCTAAAATTTCCAAGGCACACCATGCTAAAATTGACAAGGAACACCATGCTGAAATTGACAAGGCACACCATGCTGAAACTGACAAGGCACACCATCGGTTGTTATTGACAAGGCACATTGTGCTGCTGGTGGGGGGCTGATATTCCCCAATGGCCGTACTAATAAATGACCCTCCCCCAAACTCCCACAGCACACCTGCACCCCAATGTGGTGAAAATCACTGGTTGAAAATCGCTGAGCTAGATGAGCTAACATAAGAATGTTTTATGTCAAATGCTGCCCTGAGCCACTGGCACATCAGTTGCTCTCTCCCAGATTCAAGAGGGAGAAGAGGAAGAACCCAGGAGAAGAGAGTGGTGGGTTAAAACATCAGGAAACATCTAGCCCTCCTCTCTTTCCTTTTAAAATCGAGGGGACAGATTGGCTTAATACAGATTAAAGAGAATTAGCATTCAAACTTCCCTCCAAAGAGTCCTGCACAGTCATCTCTCTCTCTCTCTCTCTCTCTCTCTCTCTCTCTCTCTCTCTCTCTCTCTCTCTCTCTCTCTCACACACACACACACACACACACACACACACACACACACACAGAGAGAGAGAGAGAGAGAGAGAGAGAGAGAGAGAGAGAGATTATTACAGTACATTGTAGTAGCCCAAAGGGCTAGACCAGTGGTTCCCAAACTGGGAGCCGCGGATACCAGCCAGGGGAGCCGCGGAGTGCCACGGAATCGTCTTGGAATACAGTGCAATGCCAACTGGCAGGCATCAACATACTGTAAGGGGGAGCTGCAGCCACGGGTCGCCAAGGGTCAAGGGAGCTGCGGGTTGAAAACGTTTGGGAAACACTGCCTCAAGATCAGGATAGGCCCACTTCTAAGTCTGTTACAGTGGTAGAGCAAAACAATGCTGCATGAACAACACTGGTGCAGTGACACCCTTGTGCTGCACCAGTGGAGGAGCTGGGTAGAATTGCGCTGAAAGTCACATTTTCACATGGGACTCCTTGCCTAAGGAAGAAGGTTCTTCTCATTTGCTGCTCTATTTTGGTTGAAATGTGAGAGCAGGGAATATGCAATATTATCTCTAATAGGCAATAATATTCCCTAATGCAAATGAATTTAAATATTTGCTCTCTATATATTCAATATATACACTTGCTCCACCCTGTGCACACACACACACACACATATGAAGTGGAAATGTAGAAGACATTCTCCCGAGAAGATAGTATGTTGTGTCCACAGTGGCCCCTTGCTCTGGCAAATATGGGGTTAAAGCCTAAGCTCTAGCAATAGGTATGCTGCACAGCTGTGGCCACTAGAGGCAATCAGGTCTTCAGGGATAAAAACAGCACCTGAAGGAAGGAAGAAGGGTGTGGGTAGCAGAAAGAGGAAAGGGAGAAGGCTGGTGAAATCAGCAAACTGGCTTGCAAACTTGGACTGGCTTACTGACTCTGAGTCAGCTTATGGACCGGCTCTTGGACTGGCTTACTGACTCAGCTTAAGTTACGGACTGGCTCTTAGACTCTTGCGGACTTTGCCTTGACTTTTGGACTGGCTTACGGACTCTGACAGACTTGTGAGTAGAAAAGGGGAATTTGGTGGGACAGCTCAGCTTTGTTGCCCTCCCTGGTCTTGGAGGACCGAAGCCTGAGGGGGGGCGATAAAGCTGGAGCATGGGGCATGCACTTCAGTTGACCAACTGAATTGCATCCCCTGTGCTCCAGCTGATGAGCGGAAAGGTGCTCAGGAGCTGAGTGCCTTTGCACTCGTCAGCAAGGGTGGGCAGGACATGTTGCAGAGAGTTTGTCGACTGAAGAGCCTGTCTATGCTCCACTGATGAGCAGAAAGGTGTTCGGGAGCTTGAGTGCCTTTCTGGTCAGCTGGAGTGTGGGTGGGGCATGCACAGGGCCTCTGAGGGGGGGCTAAGGGGGTAATTTGTACCTGGCCCTAGGGTGAAAATGGGTCAAAAAGGGGGCCCTGGAGCGGAAAAGGGGGCCCAGGAGCCAAATTCACATGTAGGGAAGGGGCCCAAAAGAAACTTTGTACCCCCTGATAAATTTCCTCTGAATGGCCCTGGGCATGCACTTCAGCTGACGAACACTGTGCCTAAGCGGGCTCTTTCCCTTAGCTTCCATTCTGGCCTCTGCCTCCCCCTGTCTCTCTGAGATCATACACTGCCAGCCAAAAAATGCTACCTTTTGTTCCTTCCAGCAACTGCAGGGGGGGCTTGAGTCGCTTGACACATTCAGGGCTCAGCCCCTCCCCTCAGGGAGGTGTACATGAGGGTCTGGAGGCTCTTAATGAAGCCCCTCGCCCAAAGACGCTTCCTGGATGATCAGTTAGTAATTGATTCAAGAAAAGCCTGGGCCACTGGGTAGCCTTTAAGGGCAGTTAAGAACCTGCTGAGTTCTTAGCTACTCAGGTAGTTCTGCAGCCCCTGGAACGCATTTGACACACCACTATGGAAAGAAGTTTTGTTGTTCCTTCGTTGGCGGTAAGAGAGCTTAGTGTAGAGATGGTTCTTTAGCAATGGCGCTTGCCATCTCAGAAGAGAAGGCGCCATAGATCAGTGCTTTGCAGACCGAAGGCCCCTGTCTGAAATCTGGCTGCCGGTCAGATCCTTGCGCTGGATTACGCTGTAGATCTGGGACATGTATGACTGTTGCCAAAGTAGGAACAGAAAGATGAATATGTGAAGCAAAAGGGATATCTGGCTGTCCATGCCCCGATGGGCACACGTGCAGAGTCACCGAAGAGCGATGCTGGAGACTAATTCGGAAAGCCCAGCGGGCAAGGAATCAGTGGTTGAGATTTCCCATGGCTGTACTGGGGAGATTTCCACCCCCTTTCTCCACTTGACAATGGAATTCCTGGCCAGTGACGCTCAGGAAATGTAGGGAGGTGGCTGCTCGCAAAGACTAGTCACGAACATGATTTGCCCTTCTCTGAGCCGGAGGAAGACGCCTGAGTCAAGAGGAGCCATGTTCACGTACTGGCAGAAAGCCGGTGCCAGCAGGCCTGGTCTGACACTTCTCCTCTGCCACAAACTCACTTGTTAGCCTTGGGCATGCCACTCAGCTGCAATGTCGTCAGGCTGACCGCCACATAAAAGTACTTTGAAGGCTTGAGAGGGTTCTGCAGCTATACCATTAAAGTTGCCACAAGGCAACCAGTCAGAATCTGGGTCCCCCTCTGCCCCACAACCTGGCCTGCTCCTCTCCTTTCAGCATTGATCTGATATGCAAAAATAGAAAAGTGGAACTTCTTGTGGCAACGGTGCAGACATCTTACAAGGACTGGTTGCCAGGCCTCGAAATAAAGCATTCTAGGCGGGGCTGGCTGTGGAAGAGTCTTTGTGGTACCCGGACTCAAGCTGTTGATGGGCAATGAAACAGCTACTCCTTGGCTGTTCAATACATGTGTTGGCCCCCGATACATTTCCGAGCTCAATTCAAGGTGTTGGCTGTTGTCAGTTTCATTGACCCTCAACAGCTTGGGTACCACAAAGACCAGCTGTTCCCACATGGTGCGGCTGAATTTTGGGAGTGCCCTCCCCTTTGAAGGCCTGGTTAGTCCAGAGTGGCGGGAGAATTGGAAGCGTAATCAGACAAAAGAAAAATATTTCTTTACCCAGTGTGTAATTAATCTGTGGAACTCCTTGCCACAGGATGTGGTGATGGCACCTGACCTAGATGCCTTGAAAAGGGGATTAGATAGATTCACAGAGGAAAAGACCATCACAGGTTACAAGCCATAAACAACCTTCTGGTTTTAGAAGTAGGTTTTCTTCTCTGTGCCAGGTGCAAGGGAGTGTCAACAGGAAACAGGTTATCTTGTAGTCTTGTGTGCTCCCTGAGGCATCTGGTGGAGCCGCTGGGAGATGCAGGAAGCTGGACTAGAGGGGCCTTTGGCCTGATCCAGCTGGGCTCTTCTTACATTCTGATGTTCTTAAGTCCCTCTGACCTTAGTCTACTCACTCCCTTAGAGCTCTCTAGGAGTCCTTAACCTACAATTCTGCCCATAGAAAGGAATTGGTTGCCCCTCCTCTTTCATGCTTGGCTATCCTTGGCCGGGTCATGCTTTTGATCATTCATTACCCTTTTTCAAATTGCAACTTTGCAGGCAGAAGCTGCCAGGCTGCAGGCAGAAGTGAAACACCAGCCTACCGATCTCCGTCACACCCCAGCATCCCTGGCTGGGACAGTGGGAAGGAAAAGTGGGTGGAGTGATTCATTTCTGAACTGAAAAGTGCTGCTGGCACTCCAGCTGTAAAACGTTTGGCTTGAAAGTTCTGCCTTTCTGGTCCTAGATGTGTAGCGCCAGCTTGATCAAAAGGCAAAAGAGAGGAGACCAAGAAAGCCATGCGGTTTGGTGGTAGAAAGTAGGATTCTTCAAAGGGGCCGGCCCATTCATGAGGCATACTGAGGCAGGCGCCTTAGGCAGCAGTTTCATGGACGGCTCCCACTCACTGTTGGCGCAACAGTGGTGGATTGTGAGGGGTCTTAGAGGTGGCGGATTTAGGGTGCGCTTCACCCCTAGTCTGCTGCTGCCTCTCCAACCTGCCGCTGATGCAACCTGCAACAATCCACTTCCTCTCCTCCACACTTCCTCTTCTTCTGATGGATTGGGAGGAGCAGAGGCTGGCACATCACCAGATCATCACTAGGCATGCCATCTCAGGAACTGGGTAGCCTTGGCCTTCAACAATCATTCTACAAAGCTATAAGTCGTCTTGCCCACACATGCAGGAGAAAGAGCTGGCAGAATTCTGGGCGCTGCTGCTGCTGCTACAGGTGGGAGAATCATATTTTTGAAAGCTTCTTTCTGCAAAACCTCTCCCTAGCACATTTGGGTAAAAAGGGTTTAGCTCAGCCCTAACTCCTAATGCGCTAGCTTTCAACTTGCGGGGAGTTGAAGGTTTGTTTGTTTTTAACGAAGAGAAACTTTCAAGCAATTTCACGCCTCGCGTGCAGTCGGACAGTCCTTGCTACATTCCCTGCTTACTCTGTGGCATGTGTAAAACCAGTCCTTCCATATGTCAGTAGGAGAGAACCGTGAAACTTAAAATAGGGAGACTTGGGTTCAAAGTGCTCCTCCACATAGCCATAAAGTGCACCAAGTAGCCTTGGGCCAGTCACTTTCTCTCTCTGCCTGACCTACCGGTGCTTTACAGGGTTGTTGTTTGGTGAGTGTGTGTGTGTGTGTGTGTGTGTAACCAGGTATCTGCTTGAAGGGCTGGATATAAATACATATGGCCTTTCCTGCATGACCTTAAGGATAGTCCCTTCTACTTCCTTGTGGGAAAGAGAAAACACTCCGCCCATGCTCAGAGTTCCTTTTGATTACGTCTTCTCTCTGAGCAGCGTGGTGTTCAGAACGAGTTCTGGTTTTGCAGCAAAGTCTGCAACTAGCCTCTTTCTCCCAACCCCCAAGCCCAGGGTGTAAACTCCTTTATGCACCGAAAGCAGAAGTTTCTGGTGCTGAGCAGACGTTTCTCTGCTGGCAACATTGGTGGGAGATGCTATCACCCGATGCAAAAGCTCTCATAGTCAGGGGTGGGGTGGGGAGGAGAGCTGTGGTTTGTTTCTGTTTGGGTCCCTCTGCATATACACGTCTTTGTTCCTCAGCTTACAGAGCCAAGCCATCAGGGTCCGCGGGAGAAATCATTCGTTCCGCGGGAGAAATCATTCGTATGGCTAGAAAACCGAACCAAATCTGCAGGTGAATTGAAAAATCAGCTCGGGAAGCATTTTTAGTGTATCCAAATCATATGCAAGCTGAACTCCACATCTCGAGACTGCTTTCAACCTAACCTGAACTGACAGGCAGAGCCAACCTTAGGAGCTGCAGGAGGACCCAATTGGAAACGTTTTTCCAGGACCCCAGATCCACAGCCAAGGCCTGTAGAATCTTATAGCGCAATCCTATCCAATTTACACCACTGGTGTAACCAGTGGTGCAGCGAGAACAGGAGGCCCCAGTGTTACCAGTACAACCCCCCCCCCCCCATGTTTCATTCTTCTTTATGCTGTATTACGGACTCTGATACCAAGCAACACTATTTCATATGCCAACATCAAAGAATATTAGTGTGCAAAATGAACTGTTTTCCTAGAACCTATGCACCAAACGAACAGAACTCTTACAGGCCATGTTTTCCCTCAAGAAAACGTTGGTTCAGGCCTCAAAATGAATTCTCACCCCACAGACACACATCCTGGAAGAAGAGAAGATAATCCCATCATGTGTCTCCTGGACTGCAACTTTTAATTCTTTACTCATCCTACAGCTATGATTGCCTTTCTGAATGCAATTTCACTAACTTGTAACTTTGTAACCAAGTATCTGCATTGATTGTATTATACCTGCATGTTTGCATTAACTTGGGTAAACTTCATTTTAGGGTGTGACACATCTCTCTGGCACCACTGTGTACTACATTTGCATTTTAGCTGACATTGAAGCAACAGGAGATTAACTGTTTACCTACATCCTGCAAGGATTAGGAAAAGTTTATTTTCTATTCTGATCCCAAGTTACCTATTTACGCATCAAAAATAGCAACCCCAAAGATACATAAATTTCATGGTTAGTTTGCATGTAGCAGCATCTCTAAAAATCCTTAAAAAGTAAAGCTTTTTCCCTTGCAAATTGTAACTCTTCTGGTAAGGGTTTCCACACCACCAACCTGCTACGCTGACGAGGCTCTCCTCTCCAAGACAGGTAGTATGAGAAAACACTGAAACTCTCTCTCCCCCTTCTTTTCCCGTTCTTAGCTGTTAGAAATTGGGTTGGAAGAAGTAGGGACAGTCAGAATTCTCTCCCTGACCCCTCTTTTTTCCTTGCACCAAATACATTTTGCATTACATGCACCCACCACCAGACAGGAACACCTACACTATGTTGGGACAAAAGAAACGTATTTTCCATTATTGGTATCCAACTTTGGGCATATTATTATTGCTGAATATATTATTTCTCTGTATGCAATAATTTTACCTTTGTCCTTAATAAATTCATAAACTTTTATTGGAACGTATTTCTGTCTCTTTGCTAAGTTAAAGGGGATGCTCTGCATTACGCTGATCTGTTATCCAGTCTACGATCCCATGTTTCAATAGAGTTGGGTGAATTCCCCTTAAGAATCAGCTCTTTTAACGGAAAGGGGATTCAAATCCCCTTTGAATCCCCCTTTGGAGGGGATTTGAATCCCTTTTCTGTTCTGGGGTCTCCTGTTCTCGCTGCATCGCTGGTTACACCGGTGGTGTAAGTTGGATAGGATTGTGCTGTCAGAGATATAAATAAAGTGTATTCTAGACTTGATATCTCTAGGGTAGAATGGAAAGCAATCAAAATCTGCACTTAAAACTGCATGTGAATTAATGGATCTAAGCCCATTTTAATATAAAATTGTGTGCTTGCATAGAGAGCCTACAATTAAACAAACAGAATGTGTAGATTACCTTTGAAAAGGAAATAGTTGCAAAACAAGTTACAAAACTTAGGCGCAGGGCCCAACTGGCTTAAAGTCGGCCCTGCTGACAGGGCTGACTCAAGAACGCCTGAAGTCAGATAAGAAATGAAATGCTACAACTGCAGTTGCTGCTGCTGCTTCTCACATTTCCTAGATGGAAAAGGAAGAGAGGGGAGTTGAGGACTACTACAGTGATGCGCTAGCCCAGGGGTGGCCAAACCACGGCTCGTGAGCCACATGCGGCTCTTTGACACATAATGTGTGGCTCGTGGCAATATGTTGGCTGAGCTCCTTTTTGCTTCACAATTAATAGCAACGGTAATTCATTTTTTTCAAGCTTTATAATGATTTACTGGGTATAAACTGGAGAGTCCACTGGGTTAAAACTTAAGTTTAATGTTCATGGTGAGTAAATCTATTTAAGAATTTAACTGCTTCTTAAATATTGTGGCTCTCAAACATCTGAAGTTTATTGTATGTGGCTCTTACGTTAAGCAATCCCAGGACAACTCCTCTCTCCAGGACAGGTAATATCACCCATATGTACAAACCAAGGAAACCTGCTAACCTCTGTCTCTTTCTAACTGAGTTTCCTAGCCCTGTATGGTGTATATTCAAGGTGCTCGTAATGACCTTTAAAGCCCTTCACAGTTCGGGTCCAGGATATCTGAGGGACCGCCTTCTCCCATACATTCCGGCCCGCTCTCTTAGGTCATCTGAGGGGGCTCTCCTGCGAGTGCCACCTCTTTCACAAGTTAGGGGAGTGGCAACATGTGGGCGAGCCTTCTCTGCTGTGGCGCCACAACTGTGGAACTCCCTGCCAGGGGATCTGAGAACCACCCCCTCCCTCATGACTTTTCGGCGAGGGCTCAAAACGTTTTGGTTTCGTCTAGCGTTTGGGTGATGGGCTGTGGTCTGCCTCCTGTGTCTCAAGATGCTCTGCCATGCTGCTTATCTGCTCCATGCTGTCCCCCCCCTGTGGATTTTATTGTTTTTAAAAAATTTATGTACAGTTATGTATTGTTTAAACTTTTGAATGTATTTTTTTAAGTTATGTATTTTAACTTCTGTTGTAAGCCGCCTTGGGCATTTGCCTTGGCATAGGAAAGGTGGGATATAAATTTTTTTAAATTAAATATATGATTGGATTTTTGTATATGTATGATTGAACTATTTAGTAAATATTGGAAAGCAACCCATGTCTCAATCTCGTCAAGCTTATTTAAAACGGAATTCTGGGTTGGACTCTGGTATACACAGGTCTCAAGGTCCCAACACGTACCAAATAGCCATATTTAAAGCTATTCCCCATAATAACAAAGGCAATTTTTGTAACATCTCCCCCCGGCCACATGACAACAAGCCGCATGCATTTTGCCTGCCTGCACACACAAACATGGGCGCATTCTCTCGAGATCGCTTTCAAATCATAAGGGTTCAGGCACATGGTTGATCTTCTTATTTACCTCCTGGTTTCTTATGAGTCAGAATCACAATTTATAAGAAACTGCATCACTTTTCCCTTCCTACACACCTGACATCTCCAGCCACGGATCATTGGTTGTGCCACCCCAGTGGCCCTCCCATGGCATCTCCAAGCCAGACCTCACAGGCAGATAACATTGGGAGGTATCCACCCACTGTTACCCTCCCCCCCCCAAAGATTCTGATCATCAGTGGTATAATACCTTTGAATATGGAGCTTCTATGTCTAGCAATCGTGGTTAACATTAACCATTGTTACACTCGGTCTCCATCTATTGATCCTTTTTCGGAGTCAAAGTTGCTGGCCAGGACCGTATGACTGTGTCTAGAGAGATTATTTGGGTGCCTGGTCACGGATATGGGGATAGAGTGTTGCATCACAGAGTCATGCTCCATGGCACAAGAAGGGGCATGTGACAAAATGCCAGTGCGACAGTTCTGTGACCAACACCCAGTTCCAAAACAAAAACACACCCACCCAGGAGGTTTGTGGGCACTCTTGAAGACCAAAACAAGAGTCATAAGAACATAAGAGTCTTGCTGGATCAGGCCAAAGGCCCCTCTAGTCCAGCTTCCTGTATCTCACAGTGGTCCCACCAGATGCCTCGGGGAGTACACAGCCAACAAGATAACCTGCATCCTGTTGCCACTCCCTTGCACCTGGCACAGAGAAAACCTACTTCTAAAGCCAGGAGGTTGCCTATGGCTTGTAACCTTTGATGATCATTTCCTCCATGAATCTATCCAACCCTCCTGTAAAGGCATCTAGGCCAGGTGCCATCCCCACATCCTGTGGCAAGGAGTTCCACAGATGAATTCCACGCTGGGTGAAGAAATACCGTATTGTCCCGAGTATAAGACTCACCTGATTATAAGACGCACCCTTAAAGTTTGGTGCTATTAAAAAAAATTAATTAAATCACTGGCATTAAATTGCAACAGCCTGATTATAAGACGCACCCCTAGTTTAAAAACTTAAATTAGGAGAAAAAAGTGAGTCTTAGACCAATATGGTATTTTCTTTTGTCCGTTCTAACTCTCCTTCCACTCAATTTAAGTGCATGTCCCCTGGTTCTGGTGTTGTGCGAGAGGGAGAAGAATTTCCCTCTATCCACTCTCTCCATCCCATGCATAATTTTATACGTCTCAATCATGTCCCCCCTCAGGCGCCTTTTTCTAGACTGAAAAGCCCCAAACGCTGTAGCCTTTCCTCATAAGGGAGAGATGCCCCAGCCCACTAATCTTTTTGGTCGCTCTTTTCTGCACCTTTTCCAATTCAACTATATCCTTTTTGAGGTGTGGTGACCAGAACTGGACACAATACTCCAGATGTGGCCTTACCATTGATTTGTACAAGAGTTGCGATGGGAGAGCAACAACTGCACATTCTTGGATTTGCAGGACCTCCCTGACAGAGACTCACCCACTGGGCAAGACTGGTGACAAGATAAATAATATCACCAGCACTTCACAGAGAGAGTCAATGGAGAAAATAGGCCCCCTAAAACTTATAATAAGAACCTCAGAACTTCCCTCCTGGATCAGTCCAAGGGCCCATCTCTCGCACCAGCAGCCTCTGGGAAGCCCACAAACAAGAGAGAAAGGGATACATGCCTCCCACCATTGCTCCCCTGGGGCATAAAGGTAAAAGGTAAAGGTATCCCCTGACATCCTGCCAACCTAGCAGTTCCAAAGCATATTAATGCGAGTAGATAAATAGGTACCGCTTGCAGGAAGGTAAACAGTGCTCCGTGTCCCAGCTGTATGCTACGCGCTGCGGCAAGGAGAGTCATGCCGGCCACATGACCACGGAGGCGTCTTTGGACAACACTGGCTCTTCGGCTTTGAAATGGGGATGAGCACCACACCCTAGAGTCGGACACGACTGGACTTAATTGTCAGGGGATACCTTTACCTTTATCCCCTGACAATTAAGTCCAGTCGTGTCCGACTCTAGGGTGTGGTGCTCATCTCCATTTCAAAGCTGAAGAGCCAGTGTTGTCCAAAGACGCCTCCGTGGTCATGTGGCCGGCATGACTCTCCTTGCCGCAGCGTGTAGCATGCAGCTGGAACACGGAGCACTGTTTACCTTCCCGCAAACGGTACCTATTTATCTACTCGCATTGAAATGCTTTGGAACTGCTAGGTTGGCAGGAGCTGGCCAAGCAATGAGCGCTCACCCCGTCGCGGGAATCGAACTGCCAACCTTTCGATCGACAGCTTATGGTTCAGCGGTTTAACCCGCTGCGCCACCCGCTGGCCTTCCCCTGGGGCATACTGCCGCCAAACCCAGAGGTAGCGCATTGACATCATGGCTCGTTGCCATTGATAGACCAGTCCTCCACGAAAGCTCCCAATCCCCTTTTTGAACCACCCAACCTTGTGGCAGTGAGTTCCACAGACTGCTGATGTGCTGTGTGAAGAAGCACCTCATCTCCTGCCAGTTTCATTGGCTCACAGTGCAATCCTGTGTAAGATGCGGCCTACAGGGCTATCTGCCCTATGCTGTCGGTTACACAGACTGATGCAAACAACTTATCCCGCTTCTCTGCAATCTCCATATCCTCATTAAACTTCCCTTGTCTTCCTTCAGTATCTCTCACAATCCAACCACCTCCCTGGCAGATTTCCTGCCATTGTTGCATTTAAAGAAGTTTGTATTGTTGATCTTGATGTTTTTAGCCCTGCGTTCCTCATATTCTCTCTCTGTCTCTCTCATTGTCAGCTTCTTCTTCTTCTTCTGTTGCCAGAGTTTCTGTTCCTTTTCGTTCTCGTTTGGGCCAAAGTTCCCTTTTTCTCTGCCATTTACAGCCTCCTTGACTCCACTCATTAGCCACGCTGGCATCCTTTAGACCTGGTGCTTTTCCTACTTAGTGGTGTACACATCTAATTGTGCTTCTCTTATTGTGGTTTTAAAGAACCTCCATATGCTCTGGAGAGATCTGACCCTCTCGATTTTCCCTTTCAGCTTCCTATTGACTAATTCCCTCACTTTTGAGAAGTCCCTCTTTTCATTCCAATGTGTCTATGTTGCACTTCCTTGGAAACTTTATATATATTGGTACCCTGTACCGGATCAACATCATTTACATCTTGCACTAGACCCAGGATGCCACATAGGATTAAATCTAGGGTCACCCAACCTACATTAGGGTAATTGAAGTTGCCCATTACCCCAACACATTCTCCATTATTGGCTATCTCTCTGATTTCTTTCTCCAGGTCAAGATCAACCTCAGCATTTTGCCAGGAGGGAAATAGCACACCCCCAGAAATACAGTAGTTAAAAACATAAGAAGAGTCCTGCTGGATCAGGCCAAAGGCCCATCTAGTCCAGCTGCTTCCTGTTTCTCACAGTGGCCCCACCAGATGCCTCAGGGAGCACACAAGGCAACAAGAGACCTGTATCCTGTCGCCACTCCCTTGCATCTGGCAATCAGAGATAGCCTACTTCTAGAGGTTGCATATACCCATCACGGTTTGTAACCTGTGATGGACTTTTCCTCCATCTATCTGTCCAATCCCCTTTTCAAGGCATCTAGGCCAGGTGCCATCACCACATCCTGTGGCAAGGAGTTCCACAGATGAATTACACGCTGAGTAAAGAAATATTTTCTTTTGTCTCTCCAAACTCTCCCACCACTCAATTTCCAGCACTGATGCAGCCGCAATGCAGCCCCGAGGTAAGGGAACAAATATTCCCTTACCTTGAGGAGGCCTCTGTCATTGCTTCCCCCTACAACTATAGGATGCAGCGCATGCCCTGTTGGCAAGGCTGCATCAGTGCTGCAAAGTTGGATAGGAGTGGGCCCAAAATAGATTCTCCACCACCACCACCACCACCAGATCTGTCCCTGTCACATTTAGGAAAAGGAAGGATTTGAGACTCTTGGACACTTCAGTAACAGCACAAGCCTATAAATATTTACACAGAAGCAAGTCCCACTGTGGCCAACAGGGCTTACTCTCAAGTAAGCGCCAAACTTCACATGCATGAGTACTCCTGATTCTCTGAGGTTAAAAGCAGCCAGATTGAGAATCCCATGGATTGGGACTCTAGGGGTGGGGTGGGAGTCTACCCCTTCCCCATGGTCGGATCTGCATGCACATGCACACATGCACATGCTCGTGCATCATGGTCGTGTGCGCGCGCACACACAGAGCAGTCGAGCTGCTACTTATCCTGGAAAAACAGTTCCCATTTGCCCCGGTCTTTAAGTGTGTTAAGGACTGCAGCCTTCTGCAAAAATAATATGTTGGTGGGGAATTTCCCTGTATATGGACAGTCAGTTTCAGATCAAAAGAGCACAATTCTGAGAATGGTAGAAGCTGGATACTGTTTTGGAACAGACAACAATGCTGAAAGAGGAGTTTTGATCTGAACCATGTTGAGGAGGAAGTACAAGAGATACATCCATAACATCGATTCTGAAGCATGGAACAGAAAGTGGAAGGAAGACTTCACTAGCCCTGAACTATAAGATCATGAATAGACAAGGACAGTCTCTTCTGGTTTTTTAGAGTATTTTTAACTATGAATGAAATCAGGCAGCCATATTTCAATTGGCACCAAGGACGTGAGTTGATACATCTGACCGATGGCACTTCCAGACAAAGTCACATTTTTGTTCACTCGTTCTTTGCGGAGGACTCACATGACATTGTCATCCATCTGTTGGCCTCCTGTATTCCCCCCCCCCCTTACTTTAGAATGAAAGAAGCTGCTTTTTGTTGAGTCAGTTGGTCCATCCAGCTCAGCAATGTCAAACACTGGCTGACAGCCTCTTTCTGGGGTTTAAGACAGGACATTTTTTTTTCTCGGTCTGACCTGGAGATGCCAGGGATTGAAGCTGGGGCTTTCAGAATACAAAATATATGTAACTGCAAATATTTGTTCTCCCTCAAGCTGTGTGCTGTTCTGTTGTTGCTGTTGATGCTGTTGATGCTGATGCTGAGCGGCACATGCCCAGATCCAACAGACCACAACTGAAAATGGGGTCAGTCTGCTGTGTCCTCAAGACATTCCACATTTACTGAAGTGCGGATAGAACATTGTGGTTCCTCACAAGACTTTCAAGTGGAAAGCAACAACAGGGCCGCAATACAAGTAGCCCTTCTGGAAGTGCCCCAAGGACGACCAAAAGGTTATTATACTGATAAAACTAGGATTATAATCTGGGATCAAATGCAAAGAGCCACCGGTTCTGATTCTGCAGTATCTGCAGTAATCTCTCTTTTAGTGCTATAAGTGGTGCACATTTTATAGCCACGCCTCACTAAAACTAAACAACACACACACACAAACACAGACACAGACACCCCCCCCCACATTATTATTTTTTTCATTCCAGCGCTTCCTTCTCCTGACACTTATTTCTTTGTGGAAACATCTTATATTTCACTCAAAGATGTAGCTCATTTCACTATGTTTAGTAGGACTCACTCCCAGGTAATTTACTTTGGATTTTAGCTGTTGTGTAACATGAGCTAAATAAGAGTCCTGCAGACCCTTGAAGACTCACCAATGATATTATACACTGTTGTGAATGACAGTCCACTTCATCTATCTCATCTGCACCCGGAGGAAGGGCAGATGGGTGCTTATGCCCTTAGGCATATTTCTCAGTTTGCCTCCTGCTGAACCTAATCTTTTCAACTAAAGTCCTAAAAAGTTTCCAAGGCAACACCTGAGCACTCCTGAACATGGCATCCCCACTTCTGTTGCAGGAGAAGTCCCAGCTCTGTGCTCCCCTCCCCCCCTTGATTATCCCCTTGCTGTAAAAGAATTCCAGATGCACAAAGTTTTTGACATCTACAGAAGACATTGACAAAAGTATTGGACAACTGTTTTTAAAAAGCTCAGGCTTATCAGCTCTGATGACCTGAAATGTAAGCCTTGCAACCACTTCCTCCTACTTTTCCATTTGAAAAGAAAGGAACAGAACAGAACAGAACAGAAGAGAGAAGAGGAGACTAGCAGACTGGCGCATCCGAGTTCCTGAAGTTTAATATTTTGCATTCTGTGCGTGTGATTGCCAAAGTTGCTGTGTTATGACAGCTTTGGAATCCTTAGAGTTGTATGTTGAGTGGGACGAGGGTTGCCAACTGACCACGAAAACGGCCTGGTGTGCTCCTGTGTCTTGAGCAGCAGCTTGATCTGCTGAAGTCAGCAGGTGAGGCTTTTCACCGCAAGGAACAAAAACGTTATCGCTGGCTAATATCTGCACAGTAAGCTTCAGAGAAAGGTTGTGGTATTTTATTGTTCTAAGTCACCTTGAGGGTTCTGATGAGGTCAGGTGTACATGCTTTGAATGAATGATGAATGAATAATATCAAGTCTGGAGGAGATGTACAGGAATCAGTGGGAGTTGAAACTAGCTGAGGGAACAATCCTGAACACGTCTACTCAGAAGCAAGTGGCACTGTGTTCAATGGGACTTACTCCTAGATAAGTAAGCATAATCTCAGGATTGGGACTATAGCTCAGTGGAAAAGCACGTGGCCTTTGAATGTAAAAAGTTCCAAGTTAAATTCCTGACATCTCCAGGTAAGACATTTATCTAAGACTTTGAAGAGCTGCAATACTAACCCAGATGGATCAAAAGTCTGACATTATAAGTACATTCCGGGGCCCCGCTATCCGTGGAGGGGGTAGGGGCCCCTCAGAAAACTGTGTGTGTGGCGTTTGCCCCTACCCACGGTTTTTATGTAATCGCGCACGGGGGTGGGGAACGTATCCCCGCGGATATGGGGGCCCTACTGTATAAGCTTAACTAAGATGACAACCTGGGAGTGATATGGCGTGCGTGTGATTGCCAAAGTTGCTGTGTTATGACAGCTTTGGAATCCTTAGAGTTGTATGTTGAGTGTGACGAGGGTTGCCAACTGACCATGAAAACGGCCTGGTGTGCTCCTGTGTCTTGAGCAGCAGCTTGATTGCTCCAGATATTGTCTTGAGACGCTCCCAGTTTCACTTGCCTTTGCTCCCAGTTTGGTCCCAGTTGCTCCCAACTGTGAGTCTTATAACATTGTCAAATTGGGAGCAAGGGAAAGGAGTTTTCCTCTGTGCCCTTAACAGCAGCCTGACCTACAGAAAATAGGTCAATATTTTTTTTCCTCATTGCTTTCGAACCGTGGCATGAAATGCTGGATTTAACTTTATCACATTCGTAACCTGCCCTTTCCTCCATGTAGCTCAGAAGGAGCAACACCTACACATAGACCGGACTGAGAGACAGTGACGAATCACAGATCACCCAGCAAGTTTCATGGCTCAATGGAGATTTGAACTCTGCTCCCCCTGGGCCAAGTCTGACACTGCTGCAACACTTTGACTCTCTGTATGCAAATTGCATGCACAGTTTTAAAAAAGGAAAAGAAAAAAAGATCAACCCCAGAATCTCAAGTTAAAAGTCTAGAGCAAGGGTGGCCAAACTGTGGCTCCTGAGACACATGCGGCTCTTTGATGTATAACGTGCGACTCTCGGAAATATGTTGGCTGAGCTCCTTTTGGCATCACAATTAACATAAAAGGTAAATAAGAATTTTTCAAGCTTTATAATTATTGACCAGGTATAAACCGAGAGTCCACTGGAATAAAATTCGCGGTTTAAACATTAAACATAAGTTTAATGTTCATGGTGAGTCAATTTAAATGCTTCTTAAATATTGTGGCTCTCAAAAACATCTCTCTTGTCTTGTGGCTTTCAAACATCTGAAGTTTATCGTATGTGGCTCTTACATAAGTAATTTGGCCACCCTTGGTAGAGAAACCTCTTGAGAAGCCCTCTTCAATTTCAACCCCTGGGGATTTTGCACAGGGAAACTGACAAAGGGCTTCTCCAGATTTTAAAAGCGTTTTTAGTCAATTTCACCTCCTGATGTTGCCTGGGCAACCTTGTCCACCCAGTTTTCACACCTTGTTTGTCAGCATGTTGCTGAGGATGACTCCTGGGGGCATGCTATGGGGCACGCACTCAGTTCATGTGGGGCGCTACTGAAGGTTTGATGAACCTCATTACCCTGAGAGTGTGACTATATCAGGGTTGGCCAAACTTGCTTAGTGTAAGAGCCACATACTTTATGCCAATAAAGGTTTCATTCATTCATTCATTCATTCATTCATTCAAGAGCCACATATGATAAACTTCAGATGTTTGAAAGCCGTAAGAGAGATGTTTGAGAGCCGCAATATTTGAGAAGCATTTAAATTCTGAAATATATTTACTCACCAGGAACATTAAACTTAGAGGACTCTCAGTTTATACCTGGTAAATAATCATAAACCTTGAAAATATCTTATTTACCTTTTATATTGTGATGCAAAAAGGAGCTCAGCCAACATATTTCCGAGAGCCGCACGTTATACATCAAAGAGACGCATGTGTCTCAGGAGCCACAGTTTGGCCACCCCTGGACTATATTGTAACCACCAATCTCTTGTTGCTACAGAATGGTGGGCCATATTCAAAGAGGCTTGCTTGCTTGCTATTATACCTGATCTATTTGAAGAACCTTGATAAGCTTTGGAAGAACTCTCAGATCTACCAACGCATGGTTTTAAAACCACTGTTTTAGGAAAAGGTGTTCGGTGAGCAGAAAGGGGCTGTCACTCAGAAGTAGTGCCCACGTTTACTTGCAAATGGTCTCAGTTTCTGTTACAGGTAGGCTTACCAGATCTCCAACCGGGACAGAGTGCTAGACCTTTAGGAGGAGGAATGTGGGCAGGTGTAGCTTGTTAAACCTTAGAGCACAATCCTAGGCATGTCTATTCAGAAGCAAGCCCCATGGATGCCTAGGATTGTGCTCTAAGGTTTAACAAGCTACACCTGCCCACATTCCTTCTCCTAAAGGTCTAGCACTCTGTCCCGGTTGGAGATCTGGTAAGCCTAGTTACAGGTAGCCCGTCTGAAATCCTGGAGTCAGGATCCTGAAATCTTGACGAAAGACAGGGTACCCAATACTGACCTAGATGGATCAAGAGTCTGACTCATTGGGAGGTGTCTTTCTGTGACCTATCCCATAATAAGAAGAAGCGTCATTCTCAGGGCAATATGCAGGCACCAGCTTTTGAACCCTAGACCTTGTCATGATTGCTTTTAATTTTTAATTTTTTTATTATAATACATAAAAACATACAATACAGAAAGAAAAGAAAAAAGGAAAAAGAAAAGCACAGAATAACAGAAAAGATCCAGATTAGCCACTAACATTTATACTTAAATTCATTCTTATCATTAGTTATACGGTATAGCCTGCCTCATTACAGGATAAACTATTCTTCTTGTATCTATAAATCCATTAACCTAATAATACTAACCTTAATCAAAAACAACTCAAATTCTTACTGGTTAAATCTAAAAGCAAATCATCCTACTCAAGGAAGCCACATCTCATGAAATCATTCTTATTTCCCCTTACAATAAACAAACAAACAAACAAATAAATAAATAATCTATAAATGGTTTCCAATTCTTCATAAAAGTATCTACTGCAGTGGTTCTCAAACTTTTTAGCACCGGGACCCACTTTTTAAAATGACGTTCTATTAGGACCCACCTAGCTTTACGAGACGCTCAAACATTTATTTCCCTATATTTACACAAGCCTGCAAACTGCAGGAGCTCAGCTGTTTGCAGGGCAATTAGCAGCTATCTGATTTTTGATTAGCCTCAGGGCTTGTGTCAATTACTTATCTGATCTTTCCATGACCTGCGACCCATCGGAAATCAGGTCACGACCCATCAAGTGGGTCCCAACCCACAGTTTGAGAAACACTGATCTACTGATTTCTCTTTCACTAAGATGGTAAGTTCATTCATTTCTGCCAAATCCAAAACTGTCAACTTGTTGCGATTGCTTTTAACAAGCTTTGATTTGCAACAACGAGTGGATAATTATTTTGATCTCTAGGAGCAGTTTCAGGGTTTGGGGGCCCCTTGGTGAGGCGTCCTCCAGGGGGACCCCTTCTCCTGTGTGGGAGGACCTCTTTAAGGTTTGTGGGGGGGGGGACTCAGGAAGCAGCAGGCCATTCCCCCCCCCCATAATGCTGCCTGACAGAAGCATTATTTCAAGGCACTATGGGGAAAAATGTTGGCCACCAGCAAAATGGCAGCAGGGCCTGCATTCGTGTGGTGGTGGCCCCGGCCGCTGCTCAAGTCAGGGGCTGCCACCTACTTGAGGGCCAGTTTATTCCCATGAAGTGGAGAGCCTGTAGATCTTCATGCTGTGAAAAACATCCATTAATTTCAGCAGCTCAAACATCTGTTCGAGGCATGGGAGCAAGATACGGTTAGCACAGCAACCCTCCTGGCTTGGCCCAGATGGGAAAACAAAGCAAGACAAAAGCATGCATGCACATGATGTCAGAGCTGGGGCTCAGCTCTTCTGCGGAATGAGGGGTGGGGGAGGTGACGGTGTGTGTGTGTTCCTGTGCCTTTAACAACAGACTGACATGCAGAGATTAAGCAGGTGAATAGGTTCCAGGCCCTTTATCTCCAGGACAGGAAAAGATTCACTTGTTTTAGTTCTGCAGGGACTCAGATAAGAAAATCACTTGCCGGGATGGGTTACTGCTGTGAAGGGTTTTCTCAACCCACTGAAGCAAAAGAGCCCTGTCTGATGATAGATAGCAGAGATGAAGATGTGCTAGAGAGAGCATGGAAGTCCAACTGCACATTTGGGGCTGTCTTTCTTTTTTCCTTCAAATAACAGCCGTTTGTGTGTGTGTGTGTGTGTGTGTGTGTGTGTGTGTGTGTGTGAGAGAGAGAGAGAGAGAGAGAGAGAGAGAGAGAGAGAGAGATGGGGCCATGGTACAGGGGAAGGGGGCAAACCCTTTCCCCCTGTACTGTAGTCCCAATGAAAATCCAGCCCCCCCCCCTCTCAAACTGTGATTTTCCCCAGGAGTGGAGATGCCATCAATGTTTCTGGGGCCAAGAGCAGCTTGGAAGTCGAGGTGGTTCTCATTAGGAAAACAGCATGAAGGGAAAAGGATGAAACCCTTTCCACCTCCTGTTGCAATCCCAATCCAGACTGCCTCCCAGCTGCAGTTTGAAAGGAGAAAAGGCGAGCATGGAAGCAAGCATTTGATACCATGCAAAGTTTGACTCTTAAATGGTGGGTCTCTAAAGCAACCCTAGTCTCTCCCCCATAAGAGTTCCACCCCCTCAAGCCCAGGGTTTTCTTAAAGCGAAATCACCCGAACTCTGAAGATCTAAGATTAGACATGAGAGTGAAACAGCAAAAAAAAAAAAAAAAAAAAAAAGAGGAGGGACAGGGAGGGAGAGAGAGAGCACAGCGCAAAACCGTAACCCACAACAAGTTTTGCACTCTGCATAAGACCCATATCTCTCCATATCTGGGTGCAAAAGAACTTGTTTGCAGCAGGGTTGGTTTGCTTGTGACAGGCAGTTTAGATGTTCCATCTTAATAGCACCCTCTGTGGTAGGAGGGAAAAGGAGGAGGAATGAAAGTTAACAGTGGGAGCTACGGACCAAACAGGGGAGACCAATTGCATCAGAAAGGGAGTAAGAGGGACTCAGTAAGAGGGACTTAGATTCATAAACAGGTAGAGTTGATTTTAAAGATTAAGGTTCAAATGAAACCAGAAACCTTTTTGTTGGGATGATCATGTAGACGAAAAACTTCAAACTTTGTATTTATATATGATAAGTGCGGCAAGAATTTTATATGCACAATATTGGAAGAATTCGGAGATACTGGAAGACTGGTGGCTGAAAGTTTTGGACTATGCTGAAATGGATAAACTTACAATTTTAATTAAGGAAAAGTCAGTTAACCTTTTCGTGAATAACAGGAAACCATTTATCGATTTTTTTGAGAGAGAGAGAAGAACGATGTGATGATATGCGGATTTAATGAATAGAATTGGGTGTTATTTTGGCTTAGTTGGATATTATATGTAGAAAATAGTGAATAGTATGCTAGTAGGATGTATTGCTTCGTGCTTGCTATAACTTTATGAAATATGTATTGTTTTAATATATCAATAAAATATAAATATATATATAAAAAGAAAGGGAGTAAGAGGGAAGGGAATTGGTGCAAATGAAGCTCCATGAATAGGATTTTGCTAATTTAAAAAGGATGGGGAGATAACAAGGAGAAGAAATTAGTCGTGAAAACGCCCCCCCCCAAGGAACAGGAACTGATACGGGGCAATTCAGGGAGGTTATTCACGCAGCAATTCACCACTAATCCCTCCAGCAGGGGTCCACAGGAAGCTATAAAATGGGCTGAACCTGCAAAGAGGCAATGTTTAATTTAAAGTGATGGAGCTGATGTTTCTCTAATTTTGCATGGGGAGTTGTGAGGATGGCTTATAGATTTTGTATTATTTGATGTATTATGTTTGTATGTTATGTTAATGTTTGTATGTTATGCCAATAAAGGTTTACGAACGAAAATTTAAAGGCACAGAAGCCATGAGAAGCCAGAAGCATTTTTGTCTGTCCACACTGGAAAGTCTGGAGCTGCAATTGCATGTTATTATCCACAAATTATTACTAATCTGGTCTG
The DNA here is from genome assembly GCA_026170595.1 of Plestiodon gilberti rubricaudatus. Lineage (NCBI taxonomy): Eukaryota > Metazoa > Chordata > Lepidosauria > Squamata > Scincidae > Plestiodon > Plestiodon gilberti. Next base: position 4,392,103 of record JANXHW010000011.1, read on the forward strand.
GAGAAAGCAGAGGAGTGGAATGCAGAAAACACTGGATTGCAACAATCTGACAACCAGGGACAACATGGTAAAATGTGAGGGAAGAGAAGATGGCAATTGCAGAGAAAAGGGCTCATGGGAAAGCAGTCTATACTGAGACTGAGATATTGCCAGAAATCAGAGCTGCCTATTTTTGAACAGGCCTAAGGTAGAACAAGACACTGATTGTCCAAATTTTGCTTCCCCCCCCCCCCTCAGGTGAACACAGCAAAAGCTAATTGCTGGCTATTGTTGGGCTACTGTTGAACTTTGCCCCTCTATGACTAGGCTCCACCCCTTTGTCAATAGGCTCCACCCCTTTGTCAATAGGCTCCACCCATTTGCAATGGAGTCCCGCCCTTGTACAAGACTTTTTTGCAACATTGACAGTCTTGTGACATTAACAAGCCCCAATACTGAAATCTCAGATTTGGGAATACATTCAACCTACCAGAGAGAGAGAGAGAGAGAGAGTCACTCATTTACAAAATATTTTCCTATCGTTTCAGTCTGGTCACTGGTGATTTCTACTATGATTTCCATCTTCCAAAAGGGATGAATGGAGGCTAAGAATGGAACTATCTCAAGACCATGCCATGAATAAAAAAAGAGAGACGAGGGTTTGAGATCAACCCATATTTCGGTGTACTGAACCACAAGGCCATTTTAGGAGATATAAAAAGCATGTGTTAGATTGGAGACACAAAGATTTTTTTTTTGAAAGTAGCTTCCAGGGCCGGCCCATACATGAGGTCAACTGAAGTAGTCGCCTCAGGCAGCAGGTTGGTGGGGAGGTGCCCATCTTTGTCTGCCTACATGTCTCCACTGCTCCTCCTTCTCCTTCCACTGCCTGGATTGGAAAAGGACGGAGGGGGACAGAGAGGAAGAAGAATAAATGTGGAGGGGAGGAATGCGCTGAGCTAGAACACTCACTTGCTAGTGGAGGGAGAGTTAGAACAGACAAAAGAAAATATTTCTTCACCCAGTGTGTCATTAATCTGCGGAACTCCTTGCCACAGGAGGTGGTGATGGCATCTGGCCTAGATGCCTTTAAAGGGGGTTTCGATAGATTCATGGAGGAAAAGTCCATCACAGCTTACAAGCCATGATGGGGATAAGCAACCTCCTGGTTTTAGGAGTAGGTTTGCTCTGTATGCCAGGTGCAAGGGAGTGGCAACAGGATACAGGTATCTTTTTGTTGAATGGGTAGGTAGAAGGATCCTGGTGGATCCTGCCATTGCTACAGCAGCACTTCAGCATTAGAGAGGCTTGATGGATTCAGGGAAGGAGGAAGCATTTGGAGTTACCGTTGCCTAGCAGCTCAACATATTTACCCATCTCCTCACACACAAGTTCTGTTTTTGAGTCTTCATCCCGGCCCACCCCAAAGGGACTAAAGCATGTTCAACAATTTCAAAACCAAAAGAATGAAATCTGTACCAGCTGACTAAAAACAACAGCAACTCCTGATTTTTTTTAAAAAAAATACCCATCAAATTCCCCCCCCCAAGGATGAAAATCCCTTTGTTCAATTGGAGCTAGAGTTGCTCCTGCTGAATACGGATGGATGGAGGGGTAAATGACCCCCCCTCTAATGCTGGGGAGTTGGTGGAGGTTCATAGGGGGGGGGTTGCAATTGTGAGGGCCAGGTGGTGTTGTGGTGATGAGTGTTTGACTCGAGCTTGGAAGCTCTGAGTTCAAGTCCTCACTCAGCCACAAAAGTTGCTGGATGCCCTTGGCCTAGACAGTCTTTCTCAGTCCTACCTTTGCAGGGTTGTTGAGAGGATAACATGGGGAGGGGGAAAAGAGGGAAAAGAGAGAATCATGCATGCTACCCCGAGCCCCTTGGAGGAACAACAGAGAAATGTAACAGATCAAAGTTCAGAGCAAGTGATGTTTTGGTGTTGGAAAGGCGCATATAGGCCCAAGCTACGCATGTTGTTCAGAGTGACGAGGTTGGCTGCCTGACATGGTGGCGATGGCAGGGAGCTGGGGGGGGAGAGAGAGAGAGAGAGAGAGAGAGAGAGAGAGAGAGAGAGAGAGAGAGAGAGAGAGAGGCAATCGATGTCGTTCAGAGATGCTGGTGGGACAGCTAACACAGGAAGTTAAGGCAGGAAGTCTGAGGCCACAAAGCCGGAAGCCTCTGTTGTTGCTGATAAGTTGTTGCTTAATGGGGAGCTGGGACTGAAAGCCTGCCTGCTAGCCGGGGTGGGGGAGTGGGGGGTCTTTAAATAGCTTGACCATCTTCTGTAACGAAGGGCAGAAAGGGGGGCTGCAGTGGGAGGGGGTGAGGAATGAGGACACAGCTTCCTGCTTGGCTACTGAAATCCTGGGCATAGGGAAGGAGGGGGGCAGGCAGGGGGGGCTCGTTCGAGGCCTCTCCAGCTATTGTTTGCCTTTTAACTGGAACCGGGGAAGTCAATGTCTACACTCAGACACTGCTTAGTGCTTGGAGGGGCTGGGGAGAGGGGAAGGCCGGGGGCACCCTTGATGCAATCCACAGATCCCGTGCCCAAACTCCTCTTAAGAAAACCATGCCTCCCCCACCAGCCTGCCACCATTAGCTTTCTGAAAACAGTCACTAAGAACTTAAGGCACCGTAAACCTATGAGGTTGCTCTGTACTGATCCAGGGTAGTAGAATGCTGGACACGGGCTGACAGCTGCTCTCCTGCATTTCAGACAGCTAGGGCAGGGGGCTTCCCTAGTCTTACCTGCAGATGCCTGCTACCAGCCAGGGATTGAAGCTGGAACGTCCTGCATGTACACAGAAGTGCGGCATCACTTAGCTACAGTAGGAAATACTGACAAACAAAACTGCCTTATATAGACTCAGACCATTTGTCCCTCACCCAGTACGGCCTGCTCTGATCGGCAGCAATTCTCCAGGCAGAGGTCTTCTTTAGTTAGAATGTTTTTTGACCGTTCACAAAGCAGTAGGCGTGCAAAGAGAATTCCTCGTCCCAAAGAGACTCACAGTTTTAAAGAAGAGAAACATACCAGAAATAACCACTAGGATGGATGTTGAGGTTGAGGTTGAATAGGGAGAGTTTCATCTGTTGAATTTCTGCATGTCAGGATGTGCTCGAAGTACAGAGCTCATGCTCTTAACCACTATCCTAATAAGTTGACTTATGCTGGAGCTGCCCCTGAAAGTACAGCCTCAACTTCCAAAATTGTTTGAGAGTAATTCTGATGAAATGACTGCTGGCCCTTGAGAATTAAGATGACCGACTTTCTTGAGGCTTGATCTGCAGAATTAGCAGGAGATTGTACTTCCCTCAAAAGTGCACAATGAAAAGCGTCACCTAATCTCTTAGATCTTAACATTTTTCAAGCTGCTGTGTTTTTATAACCATAAATCCGGAGGATGCTTCATTCGCTTTACATTGTAGCTGGTTATAACAGTTTTGGATCCTATTTAAAAGCTTCACCTGTTGAGCAACAGACTGAGCTGCTGTTGAAAGCACAGGCACAGGTTTGGGAAGCGGAATAAGTAGTTCTGTCCTCCTGACTCCCGTCCCGTACAACCGTATCAAATTTTGCCACTGGATTTACTGTTAAGTAGAATCCAATGTACTGTAAGTATTCTGATAAAGAAGTCAGATGTATATACATTAATTTTAAGTTCAAGATCTTACAGTTTCGGGAGGAGGTCTGCAGAGCAGGTACATAACACGGTGCTGGTTGTCGAGGTCCTTATAACAAGGCCTCTTTAACCTTCGAGAGACAGTGTCGTGCAGTGCTTACTGTCAGACTAGGATGAAAGAACCTAATTCAAATCTCCACTCAACCATGAAACTCACTAGGTGATTTTTGGGCCTGCCTGCCTGCCTGCCTGCCTCTCTCTCTCTCTCTCTCTCTCTCTTTCTCGGTTTAACCTACCTTACAGGGTTGTTGTGTCCTGGGCCCCTTGGTGGAAGGGCGGAATATAAATGGGAAGAAGTGGGATGTGGAAACAGAGAATTCTTACAAGTTGGCACAAACCAGTATAAATGTGACAAGGAACTTGGTAACACCGTTGGGGGCCAGGCGCCTCTGGAGCAGCTTCTGACAAGAAAACCTCAGTGTTCCTTGTTTTTCAGAACTAGACCAAATGAACTTCAATCTACATCTCAGTGCCAGCACAGAAACACCCCCCCCCCCAATAGAGGTGTTACCCAACCCCACAGCATGATTACAGATCCTTACAAAAGGCATTTTCAGGTCTTGGAAGCCTGGTTCATGGAGAATGCAAAACAGAACACTTTATTCCTTTTTTTTGCAAAAAAAAAAAAAACCCACAGATCAGTTTCTCCCCCCCCCCAACACAGGTGTTGGAGGGGGGGGGATGCCAGTCACAAAGTGTCGAATGAAAGTAAGTGTTTACGCAGAAGCATTTATGAACTTTAAGACATCTGTGTACCTCGGCGACTGCTTAGAAGACCTGATCAGATATCCCTGTGATGAACAGGAGAATGATTAAAAATAAAATAACGTAACATAAAATAATGTCAAGAAGAAGGACAAGCCGATGGAAAGCTGGAAAACAAGAACGGCTGAAGTTCAAAAGGAATGAACTGACCTCTTAAGATGGGGAGCACGTCCTGTGTGTGTGGGGGGGATTGCAGTGTTCCAAAGAGTTTGCATTCATCCCTGGAATTCTGTGGTTTGGCACAGGTGGACCTAGAGAAGTCTCCTCTCCCCTGACAGGCACCCTGACAACCTAGTGGGGAGCGGTCTCAGTCTCCAATATCGTGGGGGCCCCAATTATTCCATCTGCTGCTACCCCTCGGTCAGCCAGACTCTGCGGCGCAAGGGGCTCTCCACTTCAGAGCTGAAGGCGTCTCTCGTGGTGGTTTGGTTTGAGTTCTTTAAGCTCAGAGACATCAACCACCACGAAAGGGAAGGAAGAGGAAATTTTTTTGTACCAGAAGGAAAGAGCGGAGGGGGCCCCTGTTTCTGGAGCTGGGTGTGTATGAGAGAGAGGAACTGCACCAGAAGACCAGCACAGAGCAAGCCTGAGAGAGAGAGAGAGAGAGAGAGAGAGAGAGAGAGAGAGAGAGCGCAAAGGAGTCAAGGAAGCCGCTTTGATGCCCGTGGTGGAACATCTCCAGAACTTACCTTGATGGTGCAATCCATGACACGCCTCTCTACCTGCAGCTTCCCGCCTAGAGCTCCATGGGCACTCGGCTGAGTTGCATTGGCAGAAGCTGATCATGCACGGGGGGCCGGATGAACAGGGCTCGTGTGTGTTTGTGTGTGTGTATGTGTGTGTGTGTGTGTGTGTGTCTAATTTTGGGAAGTGAAGTCACACAAACCGCCAGGGCTGGTTTCCTATTGGTGTGACCAAGCTTGCAGGCTTTGAAACTTTTTCTTTTCTTCTTCTTTTTTTTATTTTTGTAGCATCAGTTGGGTTGTGAACATTTTTTTTTCTCTCTCTCTGTCTCTCTCTTTTAAATTGCAGAAAGGGGGGGGGTGGTTTACGAAGTCTAGAGATTAGATACAGAAATGAGAAGACCGAGAGATCATTTTGGGGAAGGAAGAAAGCAAGAAAGTGCGAGAGAAAAGAAGACTGTACACCGCTGGATTTAGAGCTTTAAGATCAGTTTCTCTCTCAGTCTTCTGAGATGCAGAGCTAAGAGGGTTCCCAGAGAAAACTAGGAGGACTCAAGCATGTTTTCATGGAAAGCCTTCTGCCAACATCAACCGGTTCATCTTGAAAGTGCTGCAAGACTTTTGTTCTGACTGCAGTACTAGGCTAGCACAGCTACGCCTCTGGAAACGTTTCTGATCAAAAATGGTACTCCTTGCATGGGGAGGGGCTCCAACCAGGCTGGATGGGACATGAACAAAGGTCTGTCTAAAACAGGGGTGGCCAACCGTTCAACATGAATACTCCTGGACCTTTCATAGTTGTATAGGTGAGGGCATTTCAGTAGGTGCAGCTGCTTTAGCAGCACCACCAGCAATTGCAACTGCCAAGATTCTGGCTTCTACACAACTCTTAAGAATGCAGAGGCCCTAATGGTGGAAGGTTGGCCACCACCTCTGATCTAAAACACAATATAGGTCACTCCAGGATCTACAAGTAGTTGGTTCACACGTGCAATTCACTTTCACCTCTCACCATTCCGACAGCTTGTAGCTGAATGTGTGCAAACTCCCTCCCTTGAAAAGCAGCGAGGAGGCGAATCTGAAAGTAAATTCCCATTCAAGCATTTGACCTGGGATGGCTCTTTCACACATAACAACAATAACAACAACAACCAGTATTTATATATTTATATTCATCGAATTTCTCCTTTTGACTTTAATTCAAAGGCAGTTTACACAGGCAGACTTTCTAAACCCTAAGGGGTTTTTACAATACAATATGTTCCAGTCTTTCATAGAACCCTTCATTCTAGATGGTTTCTTTCACAGTCCATCTCTCTCTCTCTCTCTCTCTCTCTCTCTGGTGTTCGCCTCACCACCTTTCAACTGACAGGCAACCTTGACTCTTACTCAAGGTGCAGCTGCAGATTCTCTCCCTCACAGAGGCTCTGCAGCTTGTCAGTGGTGTGCCTGCAGCTCTCCGACAGACTTCCGGCCATCTCGAACTGCCGTCCTTGAGATCTTCAGGCATATGAGACGGCCGCTCTACCAACTGAGCCAGAGCTCAGTTCATCTTGAAAGTGCTGCAAGACTTTTGTTCTGACTGCAGTACTAGGCTAGCACAGCTACGCCTCTGGAAATGTTTCTGATCAAAAATGGTACTCCTTCCATGGGGAGGGGTTCCAACCAGGCTGGATGGGACATGAACAAAGGTCTGTCTAAAACAGGGGTGGCCAACCGTTCAACATGAATACTCCTGGACCTTTCATAGTTGTATAGGTGAGGGCATTTCAGTAGGTGCAGCTGAACCTGCATGCGAGCCTTTGGTAGATGAAAGCATGCCTTCAAAATGTATTTTTCATTTCTGACATTCTCCCCTCCCCTTCTAAATAATATTTCTGAGCATGGCTGATGCAGTGTGCTATATTTAATTCAAACGACAATCTTTAGAACTCTAGCTGTTTTAATCTTAGTCTTAATGATCTGATAGGAAGGCATTTTTCTTATCTGGTTGACAGACACGGCGTTCAAAAGATATGCATTAACTGTTGGTGATTGCTGGATTCCCTTGCGTGACATCTCATTTTACGGCGAAACTACACGTTACCCTAAACGTGTGGCCGCCGCTCACCCATATCTCCTCTTCACGTCTCCTCCCGGTAGCATTTGTCTTAAAAGCAAGACATGCAGTATATGATGACTTTGTGCTCTTGTGCAACCAACGAAACAGACTGGAGGTAGATAAACCCTGATGTCATGTTATATCATGTTATTCATCAATTGGTTATTCAGGGAGATCTGTGAGGAAAAGAGGAGAGGTGACATATTGTTTGGCCAGTAGTCAGGGGTGTGTTATCCATTAGGCTAGTGGTTCTCAAACTGGGAGGCGTGGCTCCCAGGGGAGCTGCGGATACCAGGCAGGGGAACCGCGGATACCAGGCAGGGGAACCGCGGATACCAGGCATGGGAGTCACGGAGTGCCACTGAATCCTCTCGAAAAGCAGTACAATGCCAATTGGCAGGCATCAGCATAATGTAATGGGAGCCTATGGTCACGAATGGTCAAGGGAGCCGCTGGTCAAAAACGTTTGGGAAACACTGCGTTAGGCTGACTAGTAGTGCAACCCTATCCAACGTACACCACCGGTGTAACCAGCGGTGCAGCGAGAACGAGAGGCCCCAGAACGGAAAGGGGATTCAAATCCCCTCCAACGGGGGATTCAAAGGGGATTTAAATCTCCCCTCCCCTCCAAAGCCTCCCACCCTGCCCTCCCCCACTGGTTACACCTGTGGTGTAAGCTGGATAGGATTGCGCTGTAGGACCCACTTTTAGCACCAGGACCCACTTTTTTTAAATGACATTCTATCAGAACCCACCTAGTTTTACGAGACTTAAAAAAAAGGTGATCTAGAAATAAATAAATATATTTATTTATAAGTAAAGAGCACAGCTGTTTGCAGGGTAATTAGCAGCTATCTTGCAACCTGCAGGAGCTCAGCTCTTTGAAGGGCAATTAGCAGCTATCTGGTTTTTGAATAGCCTCAGGGCTTGTTGTGGCAATTGCTTATCTGATCTTTCCATCACCCGGGACCCACCAGAAACCAGGTCGCGACCCACCAAGTGGGTCCCGACCCACAGTTTGAGAAACACTGCTATAGAGTAAGAGGAACTCACTCTATAGTGAGAGTGAAGATTGAAGTGCTGGAGGGCCCCCAAAATACCTGATTGAAGTGCTGGAGGGTGGGGCCGTGAAATATCTGGCGCCTAGGGGCCCAGCCCTACACCCCTGCCAGTATTGACTAGATGGAAAGGGGCTATAGCTAGAGGTGTTCGTTTTTGTTGATAACCCCATAAAAACACAAAACACCACCTTTTCAACCCGAATTTAAAAAAAAAAAACCCACAGTTGTTTGCATGGGCACTTTATAGCATGAACACAATGATCATTATTTATTTTAAAGAAAAAAATAGCTGTTTATTTGAGTAAACATTAATCCTGCAATTGCAAGTTGAATGCCTAACTAGTGAACCACTTATGCTGAACTGGCAACGACTTTTGGTGCTTAAGGGTTTGGTTCTGGTCCACAGACGCACGCTGCCTGAGGCAGGGGCCTCAGTTGGCCTCACAGATGGGCCAACCCTAGTTAGTGCAATGCCATGGTAGAGAATTGGGAAACTGAAAACAAGTGATTTAAGTGTCTCTTGTTGTTGTTGTTGTTGTTGTTGTTGTTGTTGTTGTTGTTTAAGTATCTCTTGGGCGCATCTGAAAGAAGAAAGGAAAATCAGTGATGCGTAGGAAATGTCTGCAGGAAATTTCTTGACAGCGTCCAAGAAGACAGGTCAGAAACAGTTATTCTGCTCCCCAGACCATTTTTCAGTGTCTTTTTAGAATTCTCCATAGAGTTGCCAACTGATCAGAACAAAAATGCTCCTATCCTGCCCCGTTATGTTTTTAACCAGTGCCTGTAGCTTTAATAGCAGCTTGATCTTCCACAGGTGACTTTTTCAAAGTGATCTTTGACACTGAGTTGCTGTTTCGGTTGTGCTTTAATGGCACCTCTTATTCCTCTACCTCCGTCTCTAGAAGGCAGAATTGTGTGGTTTTTGTTTTTGAACTGAGACGGAGAGAGGAGCCAAGCGAGGGAAGCGTTGACTTTCATGCAGGATTTGAAGGAGACGGTGTGCATGTACTTGTTCGGGTACCACACCCTTGCGCATTGTGGTGTGTTCATCTCTGGGTTGTACAAGGAAGGGGACCACACACTCTGTATGTTCGGGCTTGCAGAGGGTTGCCAATTCTGGCTGAAGCTGTTCCTGGAGATCAGGGCCCATGAGAGGGGGGTAAAGGGGGTTAAAATGTACCTGGGCCTAGGGTCAAAAAGGGGGCCCAGGAGGAGCCAAAGGAGGGTGCCCAGAAGTTTCCTGGGACATCAGTTGGCCTCATGGAGAGTGAAAGACGGAGGCTGGGCCAACTGGGAGGCCAGGTCTACCAGGCAGGTAGACCTGGGTGCCACATTGGGAAGCCTGGTAGACCTGGGCTCCGGAGACTTTTCCAGCCATTGCTGCCCTCCCCTGGCCCATTTTGCCCCCTCCCCCTTCAGGAAGGGGCCCAAGAGAAACTTTGTGCCCCCTGATAAAATTCCTCTCAGAGGCCCTGCTGGAGATTCCCCCCCCCCCCCCCCAGCGTGATGTAATGTTGCTGGGACTTCCTGGAGGCTCTTCAGTTGACATCTCCAGAATTGCTTTCAGTAATTGCCTGGAGATCTAAGCTGATTCTGGGACACTCCTAAAGAGTTGGCAACCTTACTCTGCAAAAACATCTTGTACTGAATGAAGGCTTGCGAGCAGGAGGAGATCGCTCAGCCAGAGAAAGGAGCAACTTCACCATGCAATGTCCCTTATTATATTATATATATATTTTTCTCCCTCCGAGCTCTTGTTGCACCTGGTTGTGTTTTGTGGGGAGGCGTGGGGGCCTGTGGTTTCCGGTCGACGTTGTGTGCTCCTTGCCTCAGTGCTGGGGCCGTTGCACAATCTCACATGGTTGCTTTCAGGCCAAGGAGGCAGCCCTCCCTTGAGAGTCTCCTAAAAGGGGAAGGGGTTGAGAATGAATGGAGGAGATGGGGAAGGGTGGGGTGGAAGGTGCTCCGCAAGTTTACTGGGCTGTGATCTTTTCTGCTGGGAGCGACATGGAGGCGCAGAGGTGGCGAGGGCACCTCCAGGCAGGTTGAATAGCTACTTTTTGCATGAAGTCCCAGGTTCAAGTTCTGACAGCTCCACAGAGTGGGGATAAAAATCCCACTCTGGAGAGCTGCTGCTGGTTAACTTTAACAATTTATCTCGAGGGATCAATGCTTTGATATGAGAGAGAGAGAGAGAGAGAGAGAGAGAGAGAGAGAGAGAGAGAGAGAGAGAGAGAGAGTCCTTGACGGAGGCCAGGCATTCTGGTTTCCTATTGCCTAGGGCCTCTGAGAGGGGGGTTAAGGGGGTACGTACAATTGTACCCGGGCCCTGGGTCAAAAAGGGGGAGCAAAAAGGGGGACCCAGGAGCCAAATTCACATGAAGGGAAGGGGTCCAAAAGAAACTTTGTACCCCCTGATAAAATTCCTCTGAGTGGCCTGGGCAAGAGGCACTTTTTCTGTTGGTGCTCCTCTTATATTTAGCAGGGGGAGAGTAACTGCCCCCCCTTTCACCCCAGCACAGTGTCTTTCTGGTGGCTGTTTGCTGGTGGTGTTCTGCATCTTTTTTAGATTGTGAGCCCTTTTGGGACAGGGGGCCATTTCAATCATTTGAGTTAGTCTGTAAACCACTTTGTGAACTTTTTGTTGAAAAGCGGTATATAAATACTGTTAACAACAACAACAACAACAACAATACCCTTACCAGGAGAAAAGTGGGATATACATTCAGTAAATAAATAAAATAATTGATTAGCCCAGGGGTTCTCCACCTCTTCCTGGCTGAGGACCACCAGAAGTACCACTGAGTACCACCCGAAGTGACTGGTGATTACATCATCACCAGTTACTTCTAGGTTTTGGGAGGCCAGAAAACACAGGTAGGAGGCTCTGGGAGAGTGGAAGGTCCCTTCTTAGCGTTCCCAAGAGGCTCAGCCAAAGGCAGGAGCCTTTCGGGAGCAAAAACGTGGCTCTAAAAGCACTGTGTCAGGGCAGGGTTCTGGTGGTCCAGTGGTCCGAGTACCACCAGCAGTTGGGCGAAGTAGCACTGGTGGTATGAGTACCACTGGTTGAGAACCCCTGGATTAACCCTATAAGTAGGCTTACCAGATCTCCAACCGGGACCGAGTGCTAGACCTTTAGGAGAAGGAATGTGGACAGGTGTAGCTTGTTAAACCTTAGAGCACAATCCTAGGCATGTCTATTCAGAAGCAAGCCCCATGGATGCCTAGGATTGTGCTCTAAGGTTTAACAAGCTACACCTGCCCACATTCCTTCTCCTAAAGGTCTAGCACTCTGTCCCGGTTGGAGATCTGGCAAGCCTACCTACAAGGGCTGGGTTCCAATCCCAGTAAGGAGAGGGCTAAAGGGGAGAAGCTATTTTTTTTTTTTTGCTCCCTTGCCCAATCTGAAGCCGTTACACAATCTTTGGGCTTGTGGTTTAGGGCTGTTTAAGTCCAAGAGGGCTGGGCTATCTAGGGATTGTGAAACTGACCTGGTCACTGTGTTCCCCCTCTTTCTTCCATGGAAAGGGGACTTGACATCATCAGATGCACAGCTGAATATACCCGTATTGTCCCGAGTATAAGACGCACCTGATTATAAGACGCACCCTTAAAGTTTGGTGCTATTAAAAAAAATTAACTAAATCACCGGCATTATTGCAACAGCCTGATTATAAGACGCACCCCTAGTTTAAAAACTTAAATTAGGAGAAAAAAGTGAGTCTTATACTCAGACCAATACGGTATATACACACATAGACCAATCGACATGGAGAGCTTGTGCAAGAACAAGATGTTTATGTGCAATGAGCTTTGTTGTTACCTATAAAGCCCTAAATTTAGGTTTCGGTTTAGGATCATGACACCTCCAGGGCTACTTCTCCCCATATTAATCTTTATTATGCACCTGAAGTAGGATCAAACAGCGAGTGCTGATTCCTTCCCCCAACAAACATGATGTAGGAATAAACACAGGCCTGTTCGTTTGGATATAGCAATCCTAGTTTGCCTTTGTAGTGTTCTCAGAGCATGCAAAGCCCTTCACATGCATTATCTTGACGCTGACCTTAACAACAACCCTGTAATGCAAGTCTTATTATCCCCATATTGCAGATGGGGAAGACTGAGGCTGCAAGAAGAATAGCTTGTCTAAGGCCATCTGGTGAGATCATGGCAGAGGCGAAATGTGAACCAGGCCAGTTCTGTTCGGCAGCTCAGTCTCTGAGCCACTCCAGAGTGCCAACTCTAGAGGTAAGAAACATGTTTGAAAAATATAACGATGCGATCCAGCTTTGTGCAAAGATCCTCCCGTTTCTCTCATGCGTGTGCAAACGCTGCTTCGTGAAACCAGACCGCCCTGAGTAACCGCTAGATTTTATTTCTGTCTTCTTAAATGGGGGAGCAGCCGTTTCTGTCTTTGTCCCAGTCTCCCCAGTTGCAAACTGGTGACATTTGTCTTGCATAGGGATGCCAGTTTGCAAAAACTGACCCTGTTTCTCTTTCCAGCTTTTTGCTTTGTTTGTCAGGAACCCCCCCCCAAAAAAAAAACTCCAATTAACCAAAACTTCTTAGATAATGTCCATGCCATGAAAAAACCTTGCAGGGGTGATCTTCACATGCTAAGATCTGCACAAAGGTTGCATGTATATGTGTGTAGCCTTGTTCTCTAAATGCAACAATATCTGTCATTGATAATGGTGGTCAAAATGAATTGAGAAGAAACGAAATGTTTGTTGCAAGCAACAAGGTATAAGAGGAATGTGAGAATCTTTCCTCCTCCCACCAGTTTGGTTCAACTCTAGAAACCACACTGGCCGTCCTTGTTTGTCACCTATTAGTGTACTGTGAACTGTTAAATCACCAACCAAACCCTTGTCGTTTTTGGTCTTGGGAGTGGAAGAAAAGCAGCAAGCAAGCCTAAGCAATACCTTACTGACTGAGCCGGCCTTTGGAGCTGCAGGGAGCCATTGGAAACATTTGCGGGGTCCCAGGTCCACAGCCAAGGTCTGTAGAATCTGTAGATATAAATAAAATGTATTATAGACTTTATATCTCTAGGGTAGAATGGCAATCAATCAAAAGGTGTGCTTAAAAAGTGCATGTTGTTGTTGTTGTTGTTCAGTCGTTAAGTCGTGTCCGACCCTTCGTGATCCCATGAACCATATCCCGCCAGGCCTTCCTGTCCTCCACTATCTTCCTGAGCTCGCTCATTTTCATGTTTGTTGCATCGGTGATGCTGTCTAACCATCTCATCCTTGGCCTTCCCCTTCTCCTTTTGCCTTCAATCTTTCCCAGCATCAGAGTCTTCTCCAGAGAGTCCTCTCTTCGCATTAGGTGGCCAAAATATTTGAGTTTCAGCCTTAGTACCTGTCCTTCCAGGGAACAGTCAGGCTTGATTTCATTTAGAATTGACTGATTTGATCTCCTAGCAGTCCAAGGGACTCTCAGGAGTCTTCTCCAGCACCACAGTTCAAAAGCATCTATTCTTCGGCGCTCAGCCTTCCTTATGGTCCAACTCTCGCAACCATACATTGCTACTGGGAACACCATCGCCCTGACTATACGAACTTTTGTTGGCATGGTGATATCTCTGCTTTTTATTATGCTGTCTAAGTTTGCCATAGCTTTCCTTCCAAGGAGTAAGCGTCTTTTAATTTCATGGCTGCTGTCTCCGTCTGCAGTGATCTTGGAACCCAGAAAAGTAAAATCTGTTACTGCTTCCATTTCTGCCCCTTCTATTTGCCAGGAATTGATGGGACCTGATGCCATGATCTTAGTTTTATTAATGTTGAGTTTCAAGCCAACTTTTGCACTCTCCTCTTTCACTCTCATCAAGAGGCTCCTTAGTTCTTCTTCACTTTCTGCCATTAGGGTGGTATCGTCTGCATATCTGAGGTTGTTGATATTTCTCCCGGCAATCTTGATTCCGGCTTGTGATTCATTCAGCCCTGCATTTCTCATAATGTACTCTGCATATAAGTTAAATAAGCAGGGTGACAATATACAGCCTTGCCGTACTCCCTTCCCAATTTTGAACCAATCAGTTGTTCCATGGCCGGTTCGAACTGTTGCTTCTTGACCCGCATACAGGTTTCTCAGGAGACAGGTAAGGTGGTCTGGTACCCCCATCTCTTTAAGAATTTGCCACAGTTTGTTGTGATCCACACAATCAAAGGCTTTTGCGTAGTCAATGAAGCAGAAGTAGGTGTTTTTTTGGAACTCTCGTGCTTTCTCCATGATCCACCGCATGTTGGCAATTTGATCTCTAGTTCCTCTGCCTCTTCGAAACCCAGCTTGTACGTCCGGTAGTTCTCGGTCCACGTACTGCTGAAGCCTAGCTTGTAGGATTTTGAGCATAACCTTGCTAGCATGTGAAATGAGTGCAATTGTACGGTAGTTTGAACACTCTTTGGCACTGCCCTTCTTTGGAATTGGAACGTAAACTGACCTTTTCCAATCCTTTGGCCACTGCTGAGTTTTCCAAATTTGTTGGCATATTGAGTGCAGCACTTTCACAGCATCATCATTTAGGATTTTAAGTAGCTCAGCTGGGATATTATCATCTCCACTAGCTTTGTTGTTAGTGATGCTACCTAAGGCCCACTTGACTTCACTCTCTAGGATGTCCGGCTCTGGGTCAGTGACCACACCAGCGTGGTCATCAGGAACATTAAGATCTTTCTTGTATAGTTCTTCTGTGTATTCTTGCCATCTCTTCTTAATCTCTTCTGCTTCTGTTAGGTCCTTGCCTTTTTTGTCCTTTATCATGCCCATCTTTGCACAAAACGTTCCCTTGATATCTCCAATTTTCTTGAAGAGATCTCTAGTCCTCCCCATTCTGTTGTTTTCCTCGATTTCCTTGCATTGTTCATTTAAGAAGGCCTTCTTATCTCTCCTTGCTATTCTCTGGAACTCTGCATTCAGTTGTTTATATCTTTCCCTTTCACCTTTGCTTTTTGCATTCCTTCTTTCCACAGCTATTTGTAAAGCCTCATCTGACAGCCACTTTGCTTTCTTGCATTTCTTTTTCTTTGGGATGGTTTTAGTTGCTGCCTCCTGTACAATGTTACGAACTTCCGTCCATAGTTCTTCAGGCACTCTGTCTACCAGGTCTAATGCCCTAAATCTATTCTTCACCTCCACTGTATACTCATAAGGGATATGGTTTAGGTCATATCTGACTGGTCTAGTGGTATTCCCTACATTCTTCAGTTTAAGTCTGAATTTTGCAATAAGAAGCTCATGATCTGAGCCACAGTCAGCTCCAGGTCTTGTTTTTACTGATTGTATAGAGCTTCTCCATCTTTGGTTGCAAAGCACATAATCTATCTGGTTTCGGTATTGACCATCTGGTGATGTCCATGTGTAGAGTCGCCTCTTGTGTTGTTGGAAAAGAGTGTTTGCTATGACCAGCGTGTTCTCTTGACAGAACTCCGTTAGCCTTTGCCCTGCTTCATTTTGCGCTCCAAGGCCAAACTTGCCTGTTGTTCCGTTTATTTCTTGATTTCCTACTTTAGCATTCCAGTCTCCTATGATGTAAAGGACATCTTTTTTGGGTGCTAGTTCTAGAAGGTGTTGTAGGTCTTCATAGAACCGGTCAACTTCATCTTCTTCGGCATCAGTGGTTGGGGCATACACTTGGATTACTGTAATGTTGAATGGTTTGCCTTGGATTCGAACTGAAATCATTCTATCGTTTTTGAGGTTGCACCCCAGTACTGCCTTTCCCACTCTTTTATTGACTATGAGGGCTACTCCATTTCTTCTAAGGGATTCATGCCCACAGTAGTAGATATGATGGTCACCTGACTTAAATTCGCCCATGCCCGTCCATTTTAGTTCGCTGATTCCCAAGATGTCAATGTTCAATCTTATCATCTCATTTTTGACCACATCCAGCTTGCCTTGATTCATAGACCTCACATTCCATGTTCCTAAGCAGTATTGCTCCTTGCAGCATTGGATTTTCCTTTCAACCTCAGACACATCCACAGCTGGACGTCCTATTGGCTTTGGCCCAGCCGCTTCACTCTTTCTGGGTCTACTTGGAATAGTCCTCCGCTCTTCCTCAGTAGCATATTGGACACCTTCCGACCTGAGGGGCTCATCTTCCGGCGTCATATCTTTTAGCCTTTTGGTACTGTTCATGGGATTTTCTTGGCAAGGTTACTGGAGTGGGTTGCCATTTCCTTCTCCAGTGGATCACTTTTAGTCAGAACTCTCTGCTACGACCTGTCCGTCTTGGGTGTCCCTGCACGGCATAGCTCATGGCTTCATTGAGTTACGCAAGCCCCTTCGCCACGACAAGGCAATGATCCATGAAGGAGTAAAAAGTGCATGCGACTAGTTAATGGACCAAATGGATCTAAGCACATTTTAATACAAAATTGCATACATGTGTAAGCGGCAAGCCTACAAACAAACAAAATGTGTAGATTACCTTTGAAAAGTAAATAGTTACAAAACCAGTTGTTTTAGTGACTGTAGAATGGTTTAGTACAAATATGTGTTGTCATGTGTAGTTGACAAGACTAGAGTAGATTACCCTAGCGTGGGGTGCCCTTAGGCACAGGGCCCAATTGGCTTAAAGGTGGCCCTGCTTACAGAGAGGCAAGGAGGCATTGCCAGCCTGCAACACCCACTCTAAGTTTCCCGGTTAACATGTAATCCTCAGTGATGGAGCACATCATTCGCATGCTGAAGATTCCAGGAATAATCCCCTGACAGCATCTCCAGGTAGGGCTGGGAAAGAGCTTGGTCTGAAACGCTGAACTGTTGCTGCCTGCCAGTGTCCAACTGGCTGCCAGCCAGTGTCCAGTAAACAGTACTCAGCTGGATGGACCAATGGTTGGAGACAGGAACAGGCACTTTCAAGTGATGGATGTGTCTCCTGAACTTTCCAGGCATAAAAAATATCTTAGCTTTCACAGTATTGGTAGGATTTATGTGCCATAATACGGTCCCAAATAGCAGGGCCTAAGGGTTAGAGCACAGTTGGCTTGGGAGAGGTGAACAATTTGGGTTTCTCTGTTTTTGCATGCTCTGCCTGAGAGGAAGCCACGGTGTCCCATTTCAAGATTTATTAGGGTCAGGGGGAAAGCCTGCCTTGGAGATCTCACTGGCTGCATCATGTTCCCTAGAGATAAACACTCCGGGCTGGCTTCCTTTCGCCCCCCCTGCCCCTCCCCGAAATCCGACCACCTGGCCTCTGATCTGGGACTGTAGAGTCGTGATAGACATAAACACCCTGACTGTGACATCACGGAAACTCCATCTCCCCCCTTCCCCAAAACTTAGCAAAAGTCACGAACTGGGAATCGAACCAATGGGAGGGCAGGGGACTGGGGGGTATGAATAGAGGGAAAACAGGCAGCCGCAGTTGTAACGGAATCCCTAGGCGAGGAAAGGAGCAGAAAGAATCCCCCCTCCTCCCCACTATCGTAGACACAACCTCTGTCTCCATCCCGATTGTGTAGGATCACTGCTCCTGTGCTGCCCAAGGAAGAGGGTTGACGTGACTGACAAGCAGCAGCTCGACAGAGAGGTGAGTACACCGCAAACTGGAAGGTTATGCCAGTCTCCTGGGTGGGGTGGATGAGCTCTGTGGTAGGTGCATCCTTCGCACGCAGATCCCAGGCTCAATACCTGGTCTTCCTGTTTAATCCTGGTCGAACGCTGCTTGGAAAGCTCACCTTGATCTGTGATGCCGCCGGATAGCTGGTGTCATTCGTGGACTAGATAGCCTAGTGGGCGGAGTCGCACTGCTTGGCCTCTCTATGTGTCCAGAGCTTTTTAGAGGAGACAGGGAGCTCCTAAGATCTTTCTCAAGGCACGATTGGCTTCCTCAGTTCCTCAGACTACTAGGCCAGCTAGCTCAGTCTTGGCTACACCAATGGTCATGTTGTGGCAGGTGGTATTTGACCACAGTGCCTCGGTTTCCCCTACCTGGTCTGATCCTCTTCCCTTCATCTGTCTGTCTGCACCTTTTCAATTGCAGAACATGGAACCTGGGGGACAATGCTGGATGGAGCCGCCCCTACAAACAGTCCCTGCTGGACTAGAGACCGAAGCACCAGGTAGAAGGATTTCGTCTTTATTATTTACAGTAGCATCCTTGGGAAAGAAACTGTTCACCCTTAATAATACAGGTTGATTACCCCTTATCCGGACATCCGAAATCCAGACTATTCCAAAATCCAGACATTTTGGGGGCTATGACCTAGACTTTATATCTCTAGGGTAGAATGGCAATCAATCAAAAGGTGCGCTTAAAAAGTGCATGCGAGTTAATGAACCAAATGGATCTAAGCACATTTTAATATAAAATTGCATACATGTAAGCCTACAAATGGTAAAAAAACTTTCCAGCACCTGGCTGGCATAGTGCAAGGCATGCTGGGGCACAAAATTATTTAAAATATTGTATAAAATGACCTTCAGGCTATGTGTATATGAGACATAAATGAATTTCGTGTTTAGACTTGGGTCCCATCCCCAAGATATCTCATTATATTTATGCAAATATTCCGAAATCCAGACAACGTCCCGTCCCAAGCAGTCCGGATAAGGGATACTCGACCTGTAATTTACAGCATTTAAAATGCCTCCAGGAGTCTTGGCCTCTTTTCACAAACTGCTCTTACGTCAATGGAGGTCCGAGCGTAAAATTGACGTGGTTTAAAATGCATACGTTCTTTCAATTCGTTGGCATAGCCTTGACAAGTGTCACATTCTCCTAGATGGCATTGGATGTACGGTACCTGCAGAATGATTCTCACTAGATCTCCCCCACAATTTAAAAAAAAAACAAAACCAAGAGAAAATAGGACAATTGAGTTAGAGCAGTTTATTTCATCTCAGTACTTGAATCCCGGGTTTCAGTAAAAATGTGCCCCCCCCCCATGCAATGGATTTTCAGTGTGGTGGCAGGAAACTTTTGTGTTACGCAGAACTCCCCCTGGCATAACAGATTATAAGCAGGCAGCGTGGACTAATGGTTAGCATGTTAGGACTGGGCCTGCAGAGACTTGAGTTCAAATCCTTGCTTTGGCATGCAGCTTATTGGGTGCCCAGATTCAATAAGGGACAGGGTGCCTATGCCTTTAACCATTGTAAGAAGAGGGAATTTGGGCAGGTGTAGCTTGTTGGACCCTTCCATGATGAGCTGCACCTACCCAAATTCCATTGGCCTTATTGAAACTGAGCACACTAACCTTGGGGCAATCACCGCTTATCACCTCCCTCACAGGGTTGTTGTGAAGATAAAAATGTACAGACACACATTTTGTTGCTCATTGAGCTTGTAGCCCAACCTGTTTCTGAAGCAGGACAAAACCCTTGTGAACCTTGTCACTCTCTCTTCAGCCTCACCTACCTCACAGGGTCGTTGTGAGGACAAAAGGAGGGGAGGAACTATGTATACTACCGTGAGCTCCTTAGAGGAAGGGCGCTATAAAAAAATATGAAAAATAAATAAATAAACCTTGTTCGCACCATGTGCAACCATCTCTTGTAGAAACTATCTTGAACTCTCTGGAAAAAGCAATTCAGCACCAGCCTGAGACATTCAGAATAACAATGTATAGGTTTACCAGATCTCCAACCGGGACAGAGTGCTAGACCATTAGGAAAAGGAATGTGGGCAGGTGTAGCTTGTTAAACCTTAGAGCACAATCCTAGGCATGTCTACTCAGAAGCAAGCCCCATGGATGCCTAGGATTGTGCTCTATAAGGTTTAACAAGCCTAGGATTGTGCTCTAAGGTTTAACAAGCTACACCTGCCCACATTCCTTCTCCTAAAGGTCTAGCACTCTGTCCCGGTTGGAGATCTGGTAAGCCTAACAATGTATGCAAGTTTAACAAGCCCATTCTCAACCCACTCTTTCTTTCTGCCAAGGCTTTATGGAAGATTACAGGAAGATTTTCCAAGACGACGACTTCAGCATGGTGGATTCCTGGTTTCTGCCAGGAACCGAGACAGATCGACAGCTTCCGAACTGGGAAACTGGGAGATACCTAGCTGAGCTCGAGGGGGCTGAGGAGGACGTGCCTTTTCATCACGCACCTGGCTTGAAAAGTAAGTTGCTCCTGGGTCACAGTGCCGTGCCAGTCACTAAAAAACACAACCCAACACACATTGTGTTGCCTTAAATGTTAGACCTATCCTTGGGTATATTTGGGGCACTGATTCCAAAACTGACATCAGTTTTGCCCTATCAGCTCTAGTTTTGGAGATACGGTATAGTCCTTAGATGCGGATTCAAGCAGTGTCCTCACAAGGAAGCTGATGCCATGGTTTCCTCACCAGGATGGTATAGTGGTTTGGGAGTCGGACTTAGACCTGGAAGATCCAGGTTCAAATCCCCGCTCAGCCACGAAGCTTCCTGGGTGACCTTGGGCCAGTCACTATCTCTCAGCCCCACCTACCTCACAGGGTTGTTGTGAGGACAAAAAGGAGGGGAGGAACTATGTACACCACTCTGAGCTCCTTGGAGGAAGGGCGGTATAAAAATGTGAAAAATAAATAAAAAATTGCAAAAAAAAAATTGTTGGGCGTTTTTTTGTTGGGCTGTGCAACCGATCCCTGCCCCCAAAGCCAGCTGCAGCTGAGCCCCGGGTGCCCCCTTTTGTAA
Organism: Plestiodon gilberti rubricaudatus; assembly: GCA_026170595.1. Taxonomy (NCBI): domain Eukaryota; kingdom Metazoa; phylum Chordata; class Lepidosauria; order Squamata; family Scincidae; genus Plestiodon; species Plestiodon gilberti. The sequence continues at coordinate 4,413,011 of JANXHW010000011.1, forward strand.
TGGGCTGTCCCCATTTTCTTTTCCAGGCTTTCCCGAGTACACAAATACTATAGTGGACTTTACTAAAGTCTCCACCTATCTGGATTATGGAGAAACCTGTAACAGAGGTGAGCTCGGCTTGTAGAAAGAGAGTTAAGTGGTTTGGTACATAAGAACATCAGAAGAGCCCTGCTGGATCAGGCCAAAGGCCCATCTAGTCCAGCTTCCTGTAGCTCACAGTGGCCCCACCAGATGCCTCAGGGAGCACACAAGACCACGAGATACCTGTGTCCAGTCGCCACTCCCTTGCACCTGGCACAAAGAAAACCTACTCCTACAACCAGGAGGTTGCTTATGGCTTGTAACTTGTAATGGACTTTCCCTCCATGAATCTATCCAATCCCCTTTTAAAGGCATCTAGGCCAGGTGCCATCACCACCTCCTTTGGCAAGGAGTTCCACAGATTAATTCCACACTGGATGAAGAAATATTTTCTTTTGTCCATTCTAACTCTCCTGCCACTCAATTTTAGTGCACATCCCTTGGTTCTGGTGTTGTGCGAGAGGGAGAAGAATTTCCCTCTATCCATTCTATCATTCTCATGCATCATTTTAGGCAGGTGAAGATTTTTATAGTGCAGAGACAGGGCCACTCAAGACCTCCTGACGCCCAAGACAGCATGCCAAATGCTGCCCTGCCTTACCTGATGATATGCCAACCTCTGCTTCTCCCACCCTCCACTGTTCTAGCTCAGCGCTCCCCTCCCCTCCACATTCCCTCTTCCTCTTGTCTCCATCTTTGTTTTCCAAGCCAGGGAGTGGAAGAAGCAGTGGTGGAGGCAGGAAGTTGGACAGAGATAGGTGCCCCGAGCATTCTGCTGCCTGAGGCGACAGCTTCAGTTGGCCTCATGGATGGGCCGGCCCTAGGCGGGGAGACAGGACCAGTATTTAGAGATGGGCCATTGATCAGGATTTGCACAGGATTTGGTGTGAAAGGGTTCTTCCAGGTGAAGCTGTGATTCTGCCATCCCTACTACCTTTTAGATTCTTAGCCTCAAAAAGCCAAAATGTCTTGATATGCTCCCTGTGTATAGGGCAAAAAAAAAGGCGGATACCAGCTGTCTGTTCATTTGTTGACGTTGGCGCCTGTTCATCTCTTTCAGCTTCCAGGTCTGCCCTCCAGCAGGAGAGAATCCCCACAAGCCTGGGGGGCTCCCCCTATCTTAATCTGGACCAGCAGCACTCCTGTTTGTACCCTTACTCCCCTGAAGAACAGACATCCCCATCGCAGCCTCGGCCTGGAGATCAGCAGGAGCAACAAGAGGCGGGTAAGTGGGAAGGGCAGCACCTGTATCCGCGGGCGCCTAATTCGCTACCACAACGGCCTTCCCATCTGCAGTATGGGAACAACAACATACACACATCTTGCTATAATGGTGACAACAATCTTGCGAGGTAGTGCATGCTAAATGCTGTGATTACTATTTCCCTAGCTCCGTCTATGGGCTTGATGCTTTCCAATGGAGGAGAGGACAGGTGCCTGCCCTGAAGAGCTTACAGTGTAGTAATAGATACAAGGGAGACAGAGGAGAAGTGGCGGCGGCTAGAGGCAGGGTAAACAGGGGAAGAGCGTTTATTTAATGTACACAGGTGCTTAGGCATAGTTATGGGAGTGGGCCAAGACCTTCATGGAAAAGGAGGGAGCTGCTTTATCCAGTCAGACCCTTGGTTCAGCATTATCCAACACTGACTGGCAGCATTATCCAACACTGACTGGCAGCAGTTCCCCAGGGTTTCAGACAGGAGTCTTTCCCAGTCTTTCCTGCATGCAAAGCATGATTTGAAGGCAGTAAGAGGGGAGGCATCACATGAGTGATCTTAGTACAGTTCCAGGTCTGCAAGGGTGGAAATGTATGGGGATGTAGGAGGCCAGGGGCAGTATAGCTGCAGGTGGTCATATGTACTGTATACATTCAGAGTATTGCTCCTCTCCATGGATGTTACCAAGAGATTTTGCTGCAAAGCCATTCCCTCTCACAGCCTCAGTTTTCCCCAGCTGCAATATGGGGATAATATGACTTAATAGGGCTGTTGCAAGGATTTACATCAGGGGTGCACAACTTAGATGTAGGTAGGGGCCAAAATGAATAGACTAAACTTCTTCAGGGCCGCACGGGGGGCGTGTCAAGGAACCGTGATTTCACTTCCTCAGGAAGTGACATCACAGGGTGTGTGTCCATGAGCCGGAAAATATCCGGAAAAGCAACGTATTAATAAATAAATAAAGATAATTACAGGATTAAAATTCGGATTTGCCCTCCCGCCGCGAATCCGAGCCTCCTCCTCACATGGAGCAGCGACAGCGCCAATGGGACAAGCCCCAAAACCTCCGCGCCCATTGGCACACAAGAGGAGACACGGCTCTTCCGGCTCCTGGCCGAATGCCAGGAGACTCCAGCTGATCAGCGGCGATCAAACGCCGCCTTCAGCAACGGCCTCAAAGCCTCCAGGCCAATGGGCTCGCAAGGTTCAGTGACTTCGTCCTTCTCGCTCGGCGACCCAAGCGAGAAGGCTGCACAGCTACGCGGCTAGAGCGAAGACATCGGAGATCCCTCGGTGCTCTCTTCGTAAGCAACGCGCAACAAGGGATCCCCGATTTCTTCGGGGGCCACCAGAAATCCTTCGGAGGGCCGCAAGCGGCCCTGGGGCTGCATGTTGTGCACCCCTGATTTACATCAAGATAATACACAGGAAGGCCTTTGCACACTCAGGAAGCATTATAAAAAATGTTAAGCATTCTTATTGTTCCTTCCAGAACAAGCTCTCTCTCGAGTCACAACATCCTGTGATTGGAGAAAGACATCTGGCCCAGCCGCCTTCGAGTGGGCTGGCACCATAGACAACCGTCTATGCGAGTGTGAGCGGACCCTCAAGACCTGTCGAAAAAAGGAATTAAGAGACTGGACTGATGCCAGTATTGCCAACCGGACACAAAGAGATCAGACAGGTAGCACTGAATAAGGAATTGGGGGGCGGGGGGGAGGCACGCACAGAGAAAATGCATTGAGGTTATGGACAGGACGCCTTCTTAAGGCTGACAGTGAAAAAAACACTCTGCACATGGCTCAGAGGAACAGTTTGCTCTGGCATTCAGACAGATCCTAGGCCTAAGCCCTTGGCTCAAATTAAACCTTGTGTAACTCACCTACTCTCTGTCACACAGGATCGGGTCCCATCCAGCTGTGGCGTTTCCTACTGGAGCTACTCCAGGATGGCTCCTGCCAGCCCTTCATCTGCTGGACCGGGAACGATTGGGAGTTCAAGCTTCGGGACCCTCACGAGGTGAGGCTCAACTCCACTGGGCTACATCGCAAAATCCCCCCCCCCCTTGTTAATTGTAGGAATGAATCTGCCCATCTACAACTGTACTACATGCCAGTAAAGTTCGGTTTGTGTTTGCCTGTGAGATTTTCAATTTGTAGAGGATTATAGCCTTAGTATGACATGACCACATGCTGTCATTCATTCACAAATGCCCTGAAGCAAATGTCTCAGTTTGTCTCTTTCTGAGCCTGATCTCAGCTAAGGTCCTTTGAAAAAGGTTTCAAAGGCAGCAGCTGAGTACCGCTTCTGATGATGTCACCAATCCGTCTCTAGGAGAAGTCCCAGAGTTCCACTCCCCCTTCACATATACCCTTACTAAACAGCCAGAATACAGGTGGGCCCCCATATACATGGATTCACTATCCACGGTTTCAGTTATCCACGGATCACGGGGACCCCCCCCCCCCAGGCTTTTACTTTTTTCCCCAGTAAGCTTCATTTCTTCCTTAAACAAACAGGAGAAGCAGCCTCTGGCTGCTTATTGCAGGCAAGTAGAATGAGACTAAGTACTAGAGAGGCTCTGCAACGTTAACAGAAACCTTGCAGAGCCTCTCTAGGACTTAGTCTCGTTCTACTTGCCTGCACTGGAGGCTGCTTCTCTGTTTGTTTTAAGGAAGAAACAAAGCTTGCTGAAAGGAAAAGAAGAGCTGGGGGTCGAGCATGCCTGCCCGAAGGAAAAGCAGGGTGGGGGCCCTCAGGAAACCATGGAGGGGGTGTTCGCTCTTATCCACGGTTTCGAGTATCCACGGAGGGGCCTGGAACACATCCCCAGCGGATATGGGGGGGGGGGGAGTACTGTACTGTCTATCTAGCCCAGTATTGTCTGGACACAGGCCTGGCAACAGCTCTGCAAAGTATCAGGCTCATGTGGAGGGTCTCTTTCACCCCGGAAGTCCTTTAACTGAAGATGCCAAGTATGTGTTCTACCCCCGAGTGATGACCTCCCTCCCCAGCAGGTTTCTGCTGCAACATGCAACTTGGCTTGTTAGCTCGAGTCATCTGCGTTGGGAATTATTTATTTATACACCATCGTTCTCCTGCCAGGGCAACCAAGGCGGCTTACAGAATTAAAACAGGTTAATACACAAAATACAATAAAAATAATTAAAAACAAAGCAATTTAAACAACACACACACACACACACACACACACACACACACACACACACACACACACACACACACACACACACACACACCAATGAGTCACCTTAAGATTACATTTGATTAAAAAAAAGCCAGCCCACCATGTCAGCGATCGAACACCAACCTAAATAAAAACATCTTAAGGCTGAAAGGTTTCCAAAGAGGGAGCCGTTCTTAATTCTAGGGGGAGGAAGTTCCATAATTGGGGAGGGTGCCACCACCAAAAAGGCCCTAGTTCTGGCCGAATAGAATTCCTATTTCTTGGAATTAGGATAGCACTTTACAAAGCCCTCTGTTTCAATACCCCTAAGTAGTTATATGGAGCAGTGTTCAGACAGACAACGAGATGGAAGCCAGGAATCCCACAAGCAAGCCACTGAAGGCAATAACCCTTCAGGAACTGCTAATACCAGTGAAATCATTGGCCTAAGAAGCCCTCGGGTGCCCGCACTGACTGGTAGCAACTCTCCAGTGGCAGAGGCATAGCTGGGGGGGGGGCTCCCCAACCTGTTTTGGTCAGCACATTTTCTCCCCGCCCCCAGGTGGCCAGACGGTGGGGCCAGCGGAAGAACAAGCCCCGCATGACGTACGAGAAGCTGAGTCGGGGGCTGCGCTACTATTACCGCAAGAACATCATCCACAAGACCAGTGGCCAGCGCTTCGTCTACCGCTTTGTCCGCGACATCCGGAGCCTGCTGGGCGGGTTAGCGGAGAAGCTGCAGGAGCAGAGCAGGAGAACGGCAGCATCGTAAAAAATAAAAAAGGGCCATTGCCCCCCCTCCCCTCCCCAAGGACACCACAGGGTGCAGAAAGAAAACGGGAGCGCTGGAAGCTTCCTCCGATTTCTCCAGCTCCTTTGGTTGTTGAGAGCAGATGAGACAACAGTGGTACAATGTTATCCGCATGGCTACTGCTCTTTGCAAGGGGGCTAGAGATGTACCCACAAAAGAAGGCTTCACCACCTCCCAAGCAGAGGAAGGGGGGGGGTTGTCCATCTGATATCCCCCCCTTCCCCGGCAAAGGGTATGAGGTAGCAGAGGCAAGACCCTGGCTGTACACATGCAGGATAAAGACAATAACTGGGTACTGAAGTGGCGTTTCCCTCACCACTTAATTTTGGGGTGGGTTTGCTTTTTGACATTAAAAAAACCCTGCCCAAGAAACAGGTTGTTTATTTCTAATTCTTGCGTAATGTCTCACTTGGATAATCAAGACCAAAGTCGCACAACACTAGGCCACCACCTTGGGTTTGAAAAGGAAATGGAATAGTAAAATGTTAAGAGGTGAGACCCTAGAGATCCTCTAGTCTAGTCCAAGAGTTCTGAACCCCTTCCCGGCCGAGTACCACCTCCGGCGCCACTCTCCTGCTGCGTACCACCAGAAGTGACTGGCGATGACATCATCGCCAGTTACTTCTAGGTTGTCAGATTTTCAGAGGCCAGAAAACATAGGGAGGAGGCTCCAGGCGGATGGGAGGGTCCTCCTCACTGTTCGAGAGGCTCGGCCAAAGGCAGGATCCTCTCGGGAGCGAAAACGCACGCACCACCCAAAGTGCTGCGTCAAGAGTGGGATTCCAGTGGTCCAGCGGGCCGAAGTACCACTGGTTGAGAAGCCCTGCACTAGTCCAACCTGCGAGATCCAGGACCTAGACAGATATCCACACTTTTTTTTTCTTTAAAGATGTGGCAATAATTCAATCTTTGCACAACATCGTGAAGGAAGCCTGTGCAGATATATTTTGTAGAGAACCAGCCAAACAGCTTCAAACACTTCTGTATAATCTTTCTGGGTTTGAATTGTTCTGCAACTGGCTGCGTGTGGTCTCCATTTCTCAAAAGGAGGCCTCTGTTCTCGCAATGCTTCCCCCTTCCCCACATTTTATGCTGTGCCTCAACAGCAGCCTGTTCTCTTGAAGTTTACGACTTTATGAAAACTCACACACCCACCTTAATCTTCACTCGATGCTTCCTCTGAAATGTTGGCCAACTCCAATTGCAAAACGTGCTTCTCGGGCTCCAAAGAGATCTAATATAGACCAGAAATATTGTCCCCAGGCTGACCTTAGAACATTTGCAATTAGGATATTCGACGTGTCAGGGATGCTCAGAACTGATAATTTCTCCAGAAATTTAAAGTTAGCCTTTGCCCAAATTCTTCCTTAATGGCGACCAGAAACGTCACTTTTCTTTCTGCCTTTTCAAAAAAGGAACTTGCGCCTTTTTTTTATATCACTAAAAGAACTGGACACAAGGGGAAGGAGAGAATTTTAAGGTTTCCTAGCAGTTTGATGGGCCTCTTTCCTTATGCCAACAATTATGTGCCTACCCCTTTAAAGTTGCAATTAGTGTTTGCAAATGGATCAAAGAAATCCCCTTTCTGGTCTTCTGCATGCTCCCCCATTTTCTGAAGCCCCTCATCTTTATCCTCAGCCAAAACCCACGTTTTCCTGGCATGGGACTGAACCGCCAGTAAGTGACAAATGACACAATCAAAAGTGTTAGCATCTAAAGTTTATTCCAAAGAGACAGGAAAAAAAGAGAGGCTCTGTACTTGCCTGTCGATAATACCTACATTACTTCCCCTGTGTGTGTGTGTGTGTGTGTGTGTGTGTGTGTGTGTGTGTGTGTGTGTGTGTGTGTGTGTGTGTGTGTGTGTGTGTGTAGTGGAACTCTGCATACAGTTAGAGCTCTACTCCTTAGTGATCATCTGAAGAGACTAAGATCCAGCCCACATGCTCTTCAGCATGAGGTGGTAAGCTGGGAGCCAGGGAGGGGCAAGGGATGTAGAATTCTCTGGCTTGTCCCACTTCAGATCGTAGGTGCAGGAGACAGTTTCGATTCTTTCCCCATACACCTAACCAAAGACACATCAGCGCATGTAGAAAACCAGCAACACAGAGAAGAGGCTGGGCTAAACCTTTTCTCCAACGTGTTCATTTACTGCATGCGCTGAAAGGTGTGTGTTTTGCATGGGGGAAAGATATAAAAATATGACTCCCTTGAACTGCATGGGCAGTGCGCATGTGTGTAACCGGCCAGTATTCTACCACCTCACCCTGTGTAACGTGCGACTTAGGTGCACGTCTGCAAGTGCACTGCTAACCAGCCAGAGGGCTGACACACCCTTCAGCAGTGAGCATTTAAACCCCTGGGATTCACCCCCGCAGGCTGGAGCTCTCCAGGGATGCTCTTAGGCCTAGCCTGTTGCTCCAAGAGCCTGTTGCTGCTGCTGCTGCTGCTGTAGGACCTTTGCAGCCAGAGCCCAGCGTTCCAGCCACTGCCGCAAGGTGAGGCCGAGGCGACGCTCGTTGGGAAGCACAAACTGGCCTGGCTGTTGCCACCTAGAAAAGAAGAGCATAAGAGCATCAGAAGAGCCCTGCTGTGGATGCTTCGTTTCTTATTACTTAGGAATTTTTGGAATAACGCAGGGTTTTTTTTTTAATTTACGTGTTTTTGAGATACACGCTGCTCTTAATTTATTTTTATTTTTCACATTTTTATGCCACCCTTCCTCCAAGGAGCTCAGAGTGGTGTACATATTTCCTCCTCTCCTTTTTGTCCTCACAACAAGCCTGTAAGGTAGGTGGGGCTGAGAGATAGTGACTGGCCCAAGGTCACCCAGGATGCTTTGTGGCTGAGCGGGGATTTGAACCTGGATCTTCCAGGTCTAAGTCCGACTCCCAAACCACTACGCTATCCTGGAACATAAGAGCCCTGCTGGAACAGGCCAAAGGCCCCTGTAGTCCAGCTTCCTATATCTCACAGTGGGCCCACCAGATGCCCCAGGGCGCACAAAAGACAACAAGAGACCTGCATCCTGTTGCCTCTCCCTTGCACCTGGCATACAGAGCAAACCTACTTCTAAAACCAGGAGGTTGCTTATGGCTTGTAACTTGTGATGGACTTTTCCTCCATCAATCTGTCCAATTCCCTTTTAAAGGCATCCAGGCCAGGTGCCATCACCACATCCTGTGGCAAGGAGTTGCACATATTAATTCCACACTAGGTGAAGAAATATTTTCTAGTGAGGAACAAGTACAAGGGTGAGTTGCAGGCGCTGTGTCCCTCCCCCCCTTTACCCCAACTGCTCTTGGGCATGACAAGAAGTCTTCCCACCAACTTCAGGGATGACAAAAAGGGGGTTACAGCAGGGGTTTTCAAACCCTCCGCCAAATCCCCTTCCAGTGTTGATTGCCTGCTGGGAACTACGGCAATTTGCAGAGGATTCTGAGATGCCTTCTCGGGTACTAGCCTTGGCCCATGGGAAGCATCAGCTTTGCAGTGAGCCCACATCACCAATTTCACCGGACAACAACTTTTAACAAAGGCCATGCCTCCAAGATTCAGTTAAGGCATTTTTACACAAGGGTGGATATATGTAACAGGAGTTAAATGTGTACACCTGTGGGCTGGGAGGAAATGAGTTTATCATTTCTTATAGCGTTTTGAGGTGCTGAACACGAATATGACCATGAAAATGCAAAATTGGCTACGGTTTGCGACAGATCCGCAATGGATTGTTCCGTAGACACGTACTGGTAAACGCCCGATGGCACTTACAACACCTATGTACTCAATGCGGACTGCTTCTCCAAAACTAGAGCCCATCGACATTTTTATTGTCATTTTCATTTTCGGCACATCGAAATTAGTAAAGATGAGCGCTTTTCATTTCAGGACCAACTGTGCGTTGTTCAGTGTTTTCAGCGTTTGACTTTCAGGGAACCGTATCCACGGCAACACGTTCACGACAGACCTGGGATGCACAGCCGATTCCTGTGTACCTCCGATGACAGGATCTTGAATGGCTAGGACATTCTCAAGTGTGTGTCCCAGAATAAGCAATTAGTCCAGTGGTTCCCAAACTGGGAGCCGCGGATACCAGCCGGGGGAGCCGCGGATACCAGCCGGGGGAGCCGCGGAATTCCACGGAATCCTCTTGGAATACAGTGCAATGCCAATTGGCAGACATCCACATAATGTAATGGGGAGCCGTGGTCAAGGGAGCCGCAGGTTGAAAAAGTTTGGGAAAAACGTTTGGGAAGCATAAGAGCAGCCCCCGCTGGGTCTCTAGCATTCAGTTTCCAATAATAGTGGAAGATCTCAAGCAGAACATGAAGGCAGTAGCCTTCTCTCTCTCTGCTCCAGATACACTGCCTTGAACCATGGAGGCTCCACTGCCTTGAACCATGGAGGCTCCACGTCAGCTATCATGGCTAGTAGCTACGAGTTCTCCAGCTTCAGTGAGATGGCTGATCCTCATAGCCTCAAACTGCTCCTACCAGCTCCACCTTTTCTCGTCCCTGCGGGCCTCGCTCTACTCACCAGGCATCCACGATGGCTTGCAGCTCCTGCCAATGCTGCACGCGGTAGCTACACTGGTCCATCAGTCGCCGGATCCGGGGAAGCAGTTCACGGGCCTGACCCTGATCGTGGGCTTGCACCTCCTGCACTAGGGCTGGGGACAGGAGGAAGAAAAAGGCAAGGAAGGAGATTTAGGGTGAGAAAGAGCGATTTGGTATCAAACGATGGCAGAACCGGGATGTGGGAGCGGTTTCATCTCTCAGCTTGGTTTTGGATTTTGTGGGCAGCCTTTACAAGCCCAGGAGTTTCCATTCCCTGTCTACAAAAATTAGGAAGTCGATTCTTGAAAGGATTCTGCATGTTACAAAACGTTATACCCCGCTTTGCAGCCAAGTCTGACAGCCAGCAGCTATTAAAATCCACACGTCTTAAAAGATATTAGGGAACAGTAGAGGAGTTCAGGGCGAAGCCTTCCAGAGGGAGAGGGGGGCAGAAGGAACTGCAAGCAGTTTCAGGGTCACAGAGGCAGCGTAAGAAGAGCCCTGCTGGATCAGGCCAAAGGCCCATCTAGTCTAGCTTCCTGTATCTCACAGTGGCCCCACCAGATGCCTCAGGAAGCACACAAGACAACAAGAGACCTGTATCCTGTTGCCACTCCTTTGCATCTGGCATTCAGAGATAGATTACCTCTCAAACCAGGAGGTTGCTTATCCCCATCATGGCTTGTAACCTGTGATGGCCTTTTCCTCCATCAATCTGTCCAATCCCTTTTAAAGGCATCCAGGCCATCACCACATCCTGTGGCAAGGAGTTCCACAGATGAATTCCACGCTGCGTAAAACTCTTTTGTCTGTTCTAATTCTCCCGCCACAGAACCACAGGACCTTGCTGCATCAGACCAAAGGCCCATCTAGTCCTACTTCCTGTATCTCACAGTAGCCCCACCAGAGCACACAAGACAACAAGAGACCTGTATCCTGTTGCCACTCCCTTGCACCTAGCATTCAGAGAGAGGCTACTTCTTAAACCAGGAGGTTGTGTGTACTTTTCCTCCATAAATCTCCCCAATCCCCTTTTAAAGACATCCAGGCCAGGTGCTATCCCCACCTCCTGTGGCAAGCAGTTCCACAGATTACACGCTGAAGCCCCTCCACTTCTCTCCGGGGGAGGGAGGGAAAGAGCTTCTTGGTGGAAAAGAGAAGATTCAACCTAAAACTGACTCAGTCCCTTCAAGATTGGGCAAGCAATTCCAGCCAGGGTTGGAAACACTCACAAAAAAAGCAAACTCACTCTGTACGTTCGGCTCTGGGGTGTCGTCCAGCTGCTGCTGCAGGTTTCCCAGAGCCCTTTGCTTCCAAGCCAGCTGGGCCCGGAGGCAAAGGAGAGTCCGCTTCAGCTCCACCACGTGGCAAGGCAGCTGCTCCGGAGCCTGAGAAACGGGTAGGCAGGACAGAAGCGTGACATGGAGACAGAGGAGAGATGCCAGTGATAGCTTTCCCCTTTCTGCACCAGGAAGGGTTGCAAGGGAGCTGGTGAAGGGTTGCTGGAGAAGCTCTCAGGGATAGCACACTACTAGGAGGATTAGGGGAAACACACGCACGCACTGCTGTGCCTCACTCACTCACCCCTAAATGATCCTGTTGGGGATTTGTCACCCCTCTGACATGCCCCTCCAGGGCCTCGTCACTGGTGTCGCCGTCACCCCTTGTTGCCCCCGCTCCAGGGACTCCTCCAGGGCGGCTGCACCAGCTGGAAGGTGCAGAGCCCCCAGCGGAGCCCTCCGAGCGCAGGCAGGATCTTGCCCCCGATACGAGAGGAGGCCAAGGCCAGGGAAGGGGGTGGAGCAGCAGAATTAGAGAGCCTTAAAAAGGTAGGCTTACCATCGTCCCGGAATCGAGTCGTGCTTCGGCCTAGAAATGACCCAAGCCGCTCCCAAGAGTGCACTGCGGCAGGACAACGCGGTCGCCTCGTGTATCGGAAGCCGCAGCTTGAATTGGCCAGCCACGGTGCACTCTTGGGAGAGGCTCGAGTTCTTTTCTAGGCCAAAGCACGACTCGATTCCGGGACGATGGTAAGCCTATGAAAAGGGATCAGGGGAGGCTGATGAGGAGGCTGTCAGAGAGGGAGGAGCTCCTGACTGCCTGAGACCAGGAGCAAGCTAGCCTGGGCAGGAGGAGGACTGCCGGGGTAGTAACCCCCTCCCCTGCCCAGTCTGAGGCTTATTCCCACCCCGTGAGTGAGGCCGGCGTGGGAACCTCACAGATCCGATCCAATCTCCTCTGTCTACTTGTTCTAGATACCTGTACAACCCCCATAGACATGGAGTCACAAACCTTGTACAGTGGGAAAGCCAGCCCCTTGCAGACATGGAAGAAGTTCCGGTACTTGGCCGGCATGGCTCGGTTCAGGCGGTGAATGGAAAGTTCGTGGGCAGCGACGCACTGAGACCTGGGGAGGGAGAGGGAAGAGAGGACCATGGACCTGGATCCTCCTTTTTCTTAAAATAAAAAGCAACAAGGCTCCATTTACCCACTTGCCCAGGTACAATGGGGGACACGGTCCTCCTGGGAAGGGGAGCCCCAAACCGTCTCTGCAGAATGGAGCTGGAGCTGTTGCGCATGCAGGTGCACATGCATGCACGCACGCACGCACCACAGTTGCTCTGAGCGGGAGAGTACAGCGCAATCCCAGGAGGAATCCCCAACCTGTGTTATTTTACAAAGCTGGATTTAAAAAAAAAAATGTACAGTAGTGCCCCGGTATCTGTGGGGGATAGATTCATCCCCCCCTGCGGATACCAGGAACCCGCGGATGCAGACGAACGCTATCTTCCGCGGCCCCCTCCCATGGCCATTACAGTACCTTATTTAAGTTGATATCGCTGGTGCGAAGCGTCGGCACAAGTCTTACCGGATTACTCGGCACGAGTCTTGTACCAAGCGCTATAAGCAGCTTGTGACTCAGTAGAGCCAGCAGCCTCAGACTCTGACGTTAACAGGAACTTCCTGTTAACATCGGAGCCTCTCTAGCACTGAGGCTGTCAGCTCTACGCAGTTAGGGAGGGGGGATTGGGCATCTGCGGATAAGTGAAACCGCGGATGTCGAATCAGCGGATACGCCCCCCCCGTAAATATAAACGCTAATTGACAACGTTTTTATATGCTCCTCCTCCCAAATTTGTGGCTATTTATGTGCTTGCAGTGCCATTTACCTAGCAGGAGGAACAGGGAATGACTCACCCAGGCAGCTCCCGGCGCAGCAGGCACGGCAGGGCGATGGCGCCAAACTGCTCGACCTCCCGCTTCACGCGGTCGCGCAGTCGCTGTGTCACCAGCTCCACCTGCTCTGCTTGAGGCAGCAGCTTCTTCTCGATGAAGTCCTGCACCTGGATCGAGAGAGGGTCAATTCAGGGAGACTCTCTCCAAGTCGAGACACGTGTGCAGCAACTAAGCACAGAATCTATATCTGGGCGCAGCAAGCGGCATTGCAATAACCCCCTCCCCCCGGGCCAAAGTAAGATTAAAAGTAGGTTTCTAGTCCTCAGTGCCCTACTTAGAAACCTGCAGGCATGAAAAGTACTGGGCAGAGGGGGGATGGGACGGCAGGGTCTGGTTGCACCCACAACAACGCTGCCAGGCCAGGAGGCAACCTCCCTCTGCATCCCAACTGCAATGAAAGGGAGGAGCTTGGGCACTGAGGCCTCTCCCTATCCCCCACCCCAGACAGAATTGTGCTATAAACCAGGCTGGCACATACCAAGACCTGAACCAGGGGACATGCACTAAAATTGAGTGGAGGGAGAGTTAGAACAGACAGAAGAAAATATTTCTTCACCCAGCGTGTAATTCATCTGTGGAACTCCTTGCCACAGGAATGTTGTGATGGCACCTGGCCTAGATGCCTTGAAAAGGGGATTGGACAGATTGATGGAGGAAACGTCCATCACAGGTTACAAGCCATGATGGGGATAAACATCCTCCTGGTTTTAGTACAGGGGTGGCCAACCTTCCACCATTAGGGCTACTGTGTTCTTAAGAGTTGTGTAGAAGACAGAAACTTGGCAGCTGCAAGTGCTGATGGTGTTGCTAAAGCAGCTGCACCTGCTGAAATGCCCTCACCTATGCAACTGTTTAAAGGGCTAGCATTCATGCTGAAAGGTTGGCCACCACTGTTTTAGTAGTAGGCTCTCTCTTAATGCCAGATGCAAGGGAGTGGCAACAGGATACAGGTCTCTTGTGTGCTCCCTGAGGCATCTGGTGGGCCACTGTGAGATACAGGAAACTGGACTAGAGGGATCTTTGGCCTGATCCAGCAGGGCTCTTCTTGTGTTCGCATGTAAGACAGCCCCACAAGCAGCTCCCTGTTCAACTCCTCACTGATACGCCCAGACTCCCGAACACCTTTTCCCACCAGTCACCCCCTGCTCCAGTCCAAGAAAGATCTCTGCCCACTACTGCCCCCTTCTGGGGAAAACAACAACAAACAACAACAACAACATCCTGAAGCAAAGGGGCATCAAAATGGCCACCTTACCTCAGCTTGGTCCTTGCGAAGTTGGGACTTGATGTACGAGGTGCCTTTGATGAGCGTCTGGATATGCTGCTGTTGCTCATTCTGCAGAGGAAGAAAGGCAAGGATATGAAAGAGACTGAAAAGGCACAAAGGGGCGAGCAAGAGGGAGACGGCGACAATTCTTCACCTTCCCTTCTGGCTTGGCACGCATCTTATCCACACATGCCCAAAAGGTGTTGAGTCTAGACCAGGGGTTCTCAACCAGTGGTACTAGTACTACCAGTGGTACTTCAGCTGACTGTTGGTGGTACTCAGACCGCTGGAAACCCTGCTCCGATGTGGCACTTTTGGCAGCACGTTTTCCCTCCAGAGAGGCTCCTGCGAGCCTTTCGGGAACGCTGAGGAGGGCCCTCCCACCTGCCCAGAGCCTCCTGTGTTTCCTGGCCTCTGAAAACCTGGAAGTAAACTGGCAATGATGTCATCGTCAGTCACTTCCGGTGGTACGCAGCAGGAGAGTGGCGCTGGAGGTGGTACTTGGCTGGGAAGGGGTTGAGAACCCCTGGTCTACACTGTAAGCCTCTTGGGGCACAGTCATTTCTTCTCGTTCTTTGGGCAGAACTGTGGACAGCGCTATACAAAACCACCGCCAAAACAGAGAGACTCTCCAACTATCAAGTCTCCAAATCCTTTCTCTGGCACTTCCAAAAGGGATGGTTCTAGCCTGCCTTTCAAATAGCAATTTCTCTGTCTTTTTAGCCATTTCTCTGTCTTTTTATTCATTTAAAAAACAAAAACATGTCTCCTGCCTTAGTTTTATCAAAACATCAAACTCAAGGCAGCCAACTACAAAACTTCCAATTGAAGCAATTCATTCTCTCTCTCTCACACACACAGGCTAGGTATTTTATTTATGTTTTATATTTTTATACCGCCCTTCCTCCATGGAGCTCAGGGTGGTGTACGTGGTTCCTTCTCTCCTTTCGTCCTCACAACAACCCTGTGAGGTAGGCGAGGCTGAGAGACAGTGACTGGCCCAAGGTCACCCAGGAAGCGTTGTGGCTAAGCAGGAATTTGAACCTGGATCTTCCAGGTCTAAGTCTAACTCCCAAACCACTACACCATCCCGGTTCTCAATAGTTTGACCTAACCTCACGGAGCTCCTAAAGGCATAGAAGTCTCCCTTCCACTCCCCAGAAATTCCCTTCTACATTTCTGCAGTAGGGTTTCCAGGATATAAAAATGAGTTGTTCCTCTTACTGAACTTTGGGCATCAAGAGGCTAAGTAGCATTCCCCCCCCCCCCCCCCACAAATGCTACATATGATTTTAGACACTTACGAATTCAATTGTAAGTCCGAGATTTAAAATATTCACCTGCATTAGACCACTTCTCATATCTCTTGCGAAGGTAAAAATGGAAAGTACATTTCTGTATTTATTCTTATCCACAGATTGCTCTTCGGATGTTACTCAAGGCGGTTTACATAGGCAGGCTTGTCTAGATCCGATAAGGATCTTTATAGTATTGTTCTATATATACACACAAACACCAGTATATAGAACCCTACGATTCCAGATGGTTCTTCCACAGGTGCAGTCATCTTTCACTTAGCTACCAAACACAAGCCTCGAGCTCTCCACAGGACGCCACAGATCATGCTGAACAGGCGAACTTTTTTTCCAGTTGTTCTCGCTCTGTTACTGAGCAATATAGTCAAGTATATGCCACCCTAAACTCCTTGACAGAAAGGGAGGCTAAAAATGTACGTCCATTCGTTTTGTGTGTGCGCGCATGTGTGTCCCTCCCCCCCCACTTGACACCAGCCCCAATTTCACCTTGCATCTCTTGCCCTAATCAAGAGCTGCCGAAAATTTTGACACCACCCATTAGACCAGGGGCAGGGAACCTATTTGTTGCCAAGGGCCATTTTATTTATTTGAATTTTGTTTGCGGGCCGGCCGTTAGGCCGGGCACGATTTTTGTGCCCCCGTTGGTCTCCGGAGGCTCCGCACACACCTCAGAGGCCGGCTCCGTGCGTCACCTCGGCACCTCCTCCTTGGCTGGCGGCTTGGCCCCTTCTAACGAGGCCCTCAGCGGTGTTTTCGCATATGCACGCAACGCCGCTGAGGGCAAAAGGGCATGTGCGGAAACGCCGCTGAGGGCCTCGTTAGAAGGGGCCGAGCCGCCGGCCAAGGAGGAGGCGCAGAGGTGACGCGCGGAGCTGGCGGCAGCCTCAGAGGTGAGTGCGGAGCCTCCAGAGACCGATGGGTCTCGGCAGGCCGGACCGGATGGCCTCGGGGGCCTTAAGCGGCCCGCAGGGCGGCCCGGCCCGCACGAGACCAGACTGGACCGCCGGCGGCAGCCCTGCACGCCTCCTCCTTCTTCCAAATGCATCTTTCGTATACATGCGCAGAAGGCCACTAAGGCTGAGGGCAATCTCTCGGCCTCAGCTGCGTTCTGCACATGTACACGAAAGCCGCTTTAGAAGGAGGTGACGTGATGGGGGAGGGTACGCGCATGCACAATGGGGGGGCAAGTTTGCGGTGGAGGCTGGCCCGCGACACATTTTCCCCATGGGAAAATGGCCCTCCACCGCAATAGGTTCCCCACCGCAAAAGGTTCCCCACCCCTGCCCTAAAGGAAGGTCTGCATAGCCAGCTTTTTTGGAATATTATCCCAGCACTCACCACTAGATGGCGGAAGTCCAAGATGCGCTGGCGCTTGGCTTGCAAGGCCTGCAGCTCCGCTTGCCGGGTTTGGACAACCTCCGCCAGCTCCCGGCAGCTGCCCAGCAGCCCATCCCTGTAGCCCCGTAATCTCACGGCCCGTAGCTCCAAGTCAAACACGGCTCTGGGGTTTTTTTTTTATTTTGGGGGTGGTGACGGTGGCAGGTGAGGAATAGAATCAACATGGTGGGGTGGAGGAAAAAAAGAAAGCATCCTGTTAGGGGACTTGAACAGCACAAGGGGGGAAAGCTACCCCATAGATTTCTATTTTTTTAAAAAATGTTCAAGGTAATTAATAGAGATGATTGAAAAAAATTGTGTTAATTTTTTGAAAATTTGTTGAATTAAAATGCAAAATGTGGCATTTTGTGTTTTTATTCACAGGTGTGAATTTGAGAGCATCAATATCAAGTTCAATACAGATTGGTTACCCCGTATCCGGATGTCCAAAATACAGACTATTCTGAAATACAGACATTTTTGGGGCTATGACTTTTAAAAAAAAACTTTTTCCAGCACCTGGCTAGCAAAGTACAAGGCATGCTGGGGCATATTGTATAAGATGACCTTCAGGCTATATGTATAGTGTATACGAGACAAGTGAATTTTGTGTTTAGACTTGGGTCTCATCCCCAAGATCTCTCATTATATTTATGCAACTATTCCGAAATTCAGACAAATCCAAAATCTAGATAACTTCCCATCCCAAGCAGTCCGGATAAGGGATAATGAGCCCACTCAAAACTCGAAGAGCCGCTTGGACAACACTGAGCTTAGAAGGCTGATCCGTATGTTCAACTAGCGCCAGGACATCGCAAAAGGATCTAAACCGCCCCGGGCAGCGCTGTACCCTGCCGACATGCTGCAGCAAGGAGCGCGAGAGCAGGTGTCATCTTTTACCTGGCCAGGATGGCCCGCTCCGAGCCATCGGACATCAGGCGATGCACCTCCTGGACGACCGCTTCCAATTCTGCTGAAAGGCTTCTCTCTTTGGCCTGCAGCGGGAGACGTTGCACGCAGAGCATCTCGCACTTGCTCCAGCCTTCCTGCCACCGGAAGAGATGAAAGACTTCCGTGTTTAGACTTGGGTCCCATCCCTAACGTCTCTCATTATATTTATGCAAACATTCCAAAATCCAGACAAATCCGAAATCCAGACCATTTCCCGTCCCGAGTCGTTTGGATAAAGGATACTCAACTTGTATTAACTCCTCACCTGTATGAGGCCCTGAACAGAGGGCAGATTGTTCCCGGGGTCCGAGACATCTTCCAAGTGGACGCTGTCATAGCGGAACCTGGGCACAGGGGCAGAATGGGGAGAACTGTAGACTTCGATAGGGGCCAACATCAACAAGGCCCTGCCATGGACATCTCAGAAACACCACACCCCACTGCCCTGGGGCAAGACCTACTTGAGTGCTGCCACATCTTGGGGGATGTTGACACTGTCGGCGAGCTGCTGCAGCTTCTGTGTGCTCTGCAGGGCCAGGTGCTCCAGGGCCGAGAGGATGTGGGCAGGTGGGTGGGAGCCAACACGTTTCTGCAGGGAGCATGGACACATCCTCAGCTCAGTGCGCCGGAGGAATTCCCGACCCCCGCAAAAGCACTGGCACTCCAGAGGTTGCTTAAGCGCCCCTAGGGAGGGGCTCCCAGGCATTCACCGGCAGCAAGCAAAGGTCCTCTCATCAGCTGGAAGCACAAAGTGCTCTCAATGCGCCTTGCTTACCTCCACGATGCTCAGCCAGTGTTGGTAGGAGGTGTTCAGCTGCTCCTCGTCCATCTCACGGCTGAGAGGCATAAAGGGAGGGGTGTTAGATGCCCACAAGCAAATATCATATAAACCCAGCTCCTCTTCCTACTGCAACTAACAGCGCAATCCTATCCAACTTACACCACCGGTGTAAACAGCAGTGCAGTGAGAACGGGAGGCTCCAGAACAGAAAGGGGATTCAAATCCCCTTTCAATCCCCCTTTGGAGAGGATTTGAATCCCCTTTCCATTCTGGGACCTCCTGTTCTTGCTGCACAGCTGGTTACACTGGTGGTGTAAGTTGGATAGGATTGCTCTGTAAGTCCTGTACGTGTAACTGAAATGACGCTTCCCTTGTTCCATTCCCTCCCTCCAAGCTGTCTTCCTTCTGTCAATACTTAAGTGTAAGCCCCTCGGGGCAGGGAACCCATCTTTTCACGCTATGTAAAGCGCCATGCAGTGACGGCACCGTAATACATCATCCACTAAAACTGGAGTGGTGGGAGAATAAGAACAGGTCAAAGAAAATATTTCTTGACCCAGCAGGGAATTCATCTGTGGAACTCCTTGCCACAGGAGGTGGGGATGGCATCTGGCCTGGGTGCCTTTAAAAAGGGGATTGGACAGATTGATGGAGGGAAAGTCCATCATAGGTTACAAGGTTACAAGCCATGATGGGGATAAGCAACCTGTTGGTCTTAGTAACAGGCGATCTCTGAATGCCAGATGCAAAGGAGTGGCAACAGGATACACGTCTCTTCTTGTCTTGTGTGCTCCCTGAGGCATCTGGTGGGGCCACTGTGAGACACAGGAAGCTGGACTAGAGGGGCCTTTGGCCTGATACAACAGGGCTCTTCTGATGTTCAGTACTACTATTCCAGAAGGGGAGGAAGTGACTGCAATTCAGCAGCAGGAGCAAATTGTTCGCATGTTGAAGCCTGCAGTTTTCATCACCGGCATCTCCAGTCAAAAGGTCTGGAAAATGCAGCTGTCCGGACCGCAGAGAATCACCCACAGCTGGCTCACGACTAGGCTAACTACCCCAGTAGTCAGTTGAAATGGCCTCCTTACTCCACATTCCCAGATAACCAAACTGAAACCCTGGGGATATTTCCAGCCCAGGAGGATGGCTGGGAGAAAACTGACACGGCAAGGCGCAAAGGGACGTTCAGAGTAGAGTCGGCCCTCACGATCGGGGGTACGGGGAGGTCCTTACTGGGCATTTCCGGACACACTGCGCTCAAAGAGGGTCTTCAGGAACAGGGTGCGGAGCTGGCAGGCTTCTTGGACATCGCGCTACAGAGAATACCAAACAGACGTTGGCAAGGGCAGAGGTCTCTTCCGTTCCTCCCCCCAATACCCCACAGTTCCCACTGTAGTGGATGACCTAGAAGTCTATGAACTGCAAGATACTCAGCCCCTCTTAAGATACGCTGCCACAACTAGTGTTAATAATTTTGTGTGATCCATCCCCATTCCCTAGCACCCTAGTTGTCCTAACAGCTTCGCTCCTGTTCTGCTCCCAGTCCCCCAATGGGGTTGAAATAGTCCCCCAGTCACCCAGCTCAGATCTCTCAGGCCCTGCTGTTCGCAAGCCGGGTCGTTCTCTGGCCCTTCTGCAAAGTTTGCCAAGTCACCCTCGCCTACGACCATCCAGCTCCAACATCCTCAGGTGCTCACAGTAAACAACCCCATCTTCTTTGCCCATCTTTCTCTGTATCATCTCCCCTTTCCTTCTGCCTGTAAATTGATCTGTGGAACTCCTTGCCACAGGATGTGGGGATGGCACCTGGCCTAGATGCCTTTAAAAGGAGTTTGGATAGATTCATGGAGGAAAAGACCATCACAGGTTACAAGCCATAAGCAACCTCCTGGCTTTTTAGAAGTAGATTTTATCTGTATGCCAGGTGCAAGGGAGTGACAACGGGAAACAGGTTATCTTGTTGTCTTGTGCTCCCTGAGGCATCTGGTGGGGCCACTGTGTGATACAAGAAGCTGGACTAGATGGGCCTGACCCAGCAAGGCTCTTCTTATGTGAGGTAAAGCACACCCCCCCACACCCCCCCCCCCAAAAAACATGGTTTTGTAGCACTAAAACCATGCTCGTCACCCTGATTGCCTCGATATCAAGTACACAGCCCCGATTCAGGACTGGAAGGGAAGAGGGCGAGAAGTTGATCCCGCCCAGCCTTTGTTAGTAACCAACTAGCTCTCACCAGAACTTCCGGCTCCAGACTGGGGAACCCAGACAAGTAAGCTTTCCCATCAAACACCATCGGGGCCTTGGCTTTCCTGCCAAGAGAACGCGAGGATTTCATTAGAAGGGAGCACAACACCCCCCTCCAGGTTACCATTCAGACAACTGTCGCCCAACCCCCAACCCCAGGGGTGACACGGCTTCTGGTGGGCAGACACACCTCTCCATTTCCTCGAGCTGCTCCAGGCGCCCCCGGACTTGCCCCACTCTCCCGCACAAATGCTGCCGGTCTGCCGCGACCCGGGTCGAGTAGGCCTGGAGCAACAAGGCGCGGCGCTTGCTATCACGGATCTTCTCCTGGGCCGTCTCCAGGGCGACCTCTGAGAGACCAGCAAGAGTAGTGTGTTATACCATGCCAAGAGCTCCAAGCGCCATTGGAGGAGCATGTACCGACGGGGGTGAGGGGTGGGGCTAAGGTTCGCTCCTCCCAGAAGCAGCAATGCAGACCCCAGCAACCCATTGATCTCCTCCTCTTCCACCACAAATGGAGGCAGCTCCTCTTGCAGGTTCCCCCTCCCCCCAAGGCCTGGCCCTTTTTTCTCACCATCAGTCACGAGCTCACACTGGGCAGATTCAATCTGAAGATCAATCTGCTGCAGCTCCCCCCGCAGGCGGGCAATGCCCTGGAGGAGCTGCTTGCGACGCTCCTTCTCCGAATCAGACTCCGAGCCGCTCGGCTTGCCCTGGAGAGGAAGATACACACACCCACCCCAGATATGGCTACACAGCAAGCAGCAATCCTTGCCAACCATTGGCTCTTTCACCTCATGCCACTTGGGACGCCAGGCCATTACCTCTTGCCCATTTCAGGAACGGCCAATGCAATCCCCTTGCTCAGTCAGTCCAAAACTCCTAAACTCAATTACTCCTTCCAAAAATTAACACTACCTTGTGTCCAGGCCAGCCCGTACCTACACCTGGCTTTGCTGGGAGTTCCTCCTTGACCTCCACCCCAGGAGCCCCGCTCGTCGCCCCCACCAAGGCAGCCGGAGCGTGCCGCCGATGGACGGGGCCCAGGGGCAAGGGTGGGTAATGATGGAGATGGCTAGAAACCCCCTAGTCTCCCGGGCTTGCCGTAGGAGTCTAGGAGGCACGCCCTTGCAGGGGCAAGTCCACCAGGGAGAACAGGGGAAAGACCCAACAGGAGGGAAACTGGACTAGGGCAGCCAAGAGAGAGGCATAGGTCTACTCGGGAGGAGGGACCAGGGTCTACTTGAAGGGAAGGACCTAGGCCTACTTGGAGGGAGGAAGGAGGAACCAGGGTGGAACCAGGAAGGGGAAGGGCGGGGTAAGAAGCCAGCCAGGACTATAAAGGCAGAGACGGCCGATGATGGAGACTGGAGGTAGGCTCTTACCTGCCCTTAGATTTGAGCCCAGGACCTCTTGTAAGACCTAACCAGGAGGAGGAAAGGGGTGATTCTAACCCCGTCCCCTGAGGAATTCTGAGGCCTATCAAGCAGTGGACTCTCTGCAAGGCAGGTAAGGTCCTCCCAACCCTTCGCCGGGCTGGAGAGTGATCCTGAACCCTCGGAGCTGGGCTTGCCCTGGCCACCTCGCTCCCTGGTTCGCCAGAGCGCGGACCCCAACACCTCGCCCCCATCACCAAAATCCTTGCATGGCATGGAATTATCCCTACGTAGCCTGTTAATGCATGTATCTGTGGATTGGTGCAGTAAACCATTAACCCACACTGGTATTCAGAGGGGAACAGAGGAGGGTCCCTCTGACCCCCCTCAAATCATATACAGGAACAGGAACTCATTTCCAAGTCACCCTGGGATGACGACACAGCAAGCGTGCAATCGCCCCCAACTCCAAAGAAAATCAGCAACAGGGAACATTGGCTATGCTCTATCCAATCTATCCTAGTCCTTACTCCGATGGAAGAAGGGGCAACCATCTGCCGCAAGATCTTAACTTTCCCTAGAATCTATGCCCCACCCCATCATGTCTCTCACCTCGGGGTTCTCCATCTGTTGATACCTACACACAAGAGGAATTTGAGTTAAGGCAGACAAACGTTTAACGTTCTGGAGCCTGAGAAGAATCACTTTACAATGTATCGCAGACCACCGAACAGATCCACAAGAAAATAGGCGTGAAGGGAAAAGCCTGGCTTGCACAGCTTCTGCGTGGCAGGTGTCTTAACGACACAGGAGCAGGGTTAATAATAAAGTTGGCAACCTTGGTTCTGTGATGGCCAAGAAAAGGTATTCTGGAAGAGCTAAGAGAGGAAGCTTTGGCTTGGCAGACTGAGGACAATGAGACATAGGATATTGAAAAAAAATATTAAATTTTATTTAATAAAACAAACCCCATGGTTGTGCAGTTGGCAGCTCTCTGTATGTTGTTTACTTCTAGTTTAAAAGCTGTCAATAATAGACTTTTTAAAATACAGGTTGGGTATCCCTTATCCGGACTACTTGGAACGGGACGTTGTCTGGATTTTGGAATATTTGCATAATTATAATGAGATCCTGGGGATGGGACCCAAGTCTAAACATGAAATTCATTTATGTCTCGTATACACATGTCTTCAGACAACACTGGCTCTTCGGCTTTGAAATGGAGATGAGCACCACACCCTAGAGTCGGACATGACTGGACTTAATTGTCAGGGGATACCTTTACCTTTTTATACACATAGCCTGAAGGCAATTTTATACAATATTTTGCTCTATGCCACCCAAGTGCTGGAAAAGTGTTTTAAAAAAAGCCAGTGTCCCCAAAATGTCTGGATTTTGGATGTCCGGATAATGGGTAATCAACCTGTAATTTTGTCTCTAAAAACGTTTGATAGTTCTCTCTTAGCCAAATGATTTTTGTATCGCTGTTCTTTTGTGCTCCTAAATTGTACTTGCTGGTCTCACAATTGTAAATCACCTTGAATTCTTGCTGAGAAGGGTGGGGTGCACATTTTAAAGACACGAATAAACCTACCGCACAGGGTTGGTGCAATATGTAACATTTGAATAGGGCTCTTTGAGCGTACAAGTGAATTATCTTGATGTAGTCCTTACAAAAACAACCACCACCACCACCAGTATTTATATACAACAGCTCTGTAAGGCAAGTATCATTATCCCCATACTGCAGCTGGGGAAGACTGAGGGTGAGAGGGAGCAGATTGTCAAAGGCCACATATGAACGTTGTGCCAGATGTGGAATCTGGACCAGGAAAGTTCTGATTTGCAGCTCAGTCACTTGGCCACTATGGTACATCAACTCTCACTAGCTGCAAGGACAAAATGGAGAGTGGGGGAGACAAAGACCATATAGCCCCCGCCACAGCTCTTTAGTGGGAAGGCAAGATGCAAACTATAGAAATTCAAATGGTGCAGTTGACCACTACATGGAGATGCAGGTGAATAAAACTTCACCTGCTGAATTTCTGCCTGCTAGGGAAGATGCACAAATAAAGGATACCATAGCAAATTCCCACGGATCTTCTTTACGCTCCTGCAACGTAAAAGAAGCAAGATATTAAGTCAACACAACACTTTGGCACTACAAATGGGGCAGTTTCACAAACCCGCAAATACTTCAGGTGCAAGGAGGCAGAATTTTGACACGTTACATTCATGCTGTACAACTAAAGGGGAAAAGACGACACATCTCGCGTACCTGTCCTTAGGGTTGCCAGTGTTGTTGTTTTTTACTGGCTCTGCTCTTATGCTTTTAAAAATATACCAAAAACAAGCAGGTAAAGTTTTTAACCCAAGTAACCCTTTTCTAAAGAAAAACAATACATATTTTTGTTTTTTTTTAAACTAAAATAACCCAAATGACTGAGGAGACACATGATAGAGGTTTGTAAAATTATAAACAGAGTAGTGTGAAACAGTAAAACAGGGCCTCTATGTTCAGAGGCAAACTAGACAAGGGGGGGAAATGGGTTTCATGTCCTGTTTGTGGGCTTTCTTTGGCCGACCACATTGGAAACAGAACGCTAGGTAAGACAGCCTGATCCTGCAGGACTCATATGTTTTCCCATCACTTGCATGCCAGAAAATATTTCACTGGCTTACTTTCCACGTGTCAGCCTGGTGTTAAAAGCATAAGAACAAACAAGTAAAGAAGTTGGCAACCCATCTGCCCTCTTCCTGACATTCTCAGTAATCCACACCAGATGTTAAGATGCCAGAGGTAGCTGACGGGATGTTAGAAAACAGAATTCTGCATACACAGAATTTCTAACAGTATAATTCTGTCCTATACCCCCAACAAGGAATGGGACTAGATTTCAGCCAGAAGGGCCTCCCCCCCCCCCCGAAAAATGAGAACCCAAATCCTAAATTATTAGCTCCCCAAACTGCTCACCCCTTCCTCACCTCTGGTGGTGAACATGGCGGATGACATATTTCCAGATCTCAGCACACTGGCCGGAGCACATTCTGGAGAGGAAACGAAACAAACACGCTGAAGAGGATGAGCTGCTTTTCAAGACTGGGGGGCTGGCAAAAGGCAGCAAATAAGCCCCCCCTGAAGTGGCAACAACTGCCCAGTGAAAACAGAAGGGAACTATAGTCACCAAAGCACAGGTACCTCTCGTTTTACGTGGTTACATTTTCGAATTATGCATGGGATGGAGAGAGTGGATAGAGGGAAGTTTTTTCCTCTCGCACAACACCAGAACCAGGGGACATGCACCAAAATTGAGTGGAGGGAGAGTTACAACAGACAGAAGAAAATATTTCTCCACCCAGCGTGTAATTAATCTGTGGAACTCCTTGCCACAGGATGTGGTGATGGCACTTGGCCTAGATGCGTTTAAAAGGGGATTGGGTAGATTCATGGAGGAAAAGTCCATCACAAGTTATAAGCCATAAGCAACCTCCTGGTTTTAGAAATAGGCTGTCTCTAAATACCAGATGCAAGAGACGGGAGTGGCGACAGGATACAGGTCTCTTGTTGTCTTGTGTGCTCCCTGAGGCATCTGGAGGGGCCACTGTGAGATACAGGAAGCTGGACTAGATGGGCCTTTGGCCTGATCCAGCAGGGCTCTTCTTATGTTCTTATGAAAAGCAGCGTGTATCTCAAAAACACGTAAATTTAAAAAAATAACCACGGTATTCCAAAAATTCCTAAGTAATAAAAAACAAAACATACACAGCTTTGTGTGCCATTTTCCCTGGGGTCGTATCAAAAAGGGACTACAGGTTGATTACCCCTTATCCGGACATCAGAAATCTAGACTACTCCAAAATCCAGAGAGCTTTGGGGCTGTGAGTTTAAAAAGAAAAATTCCAGCACTTGGAAAAGCATACTGGAGCACAAAATCGTTAAAAAAATATTGTATAAAATTACCTTCAGGCTCTGTGTGAATATGAGACAAATGAATTTCGTGTTTAGACTTGGGTCTGGTCCCCAAGATCTCATTATATTTATGCAAATATTCCATAATCCAGAAAAATTCAAAATCCAGACATCTTCCCGTCCCAATAATCCCCATAAGGCAGTGGTTCCCAAACTGGGAGGCGTGGCTCCCAGGGGAGCCACGGATACCAGCCAGGGGAGCTGTGGAGTGCCACGGAATCCTCTCGGAAGAGTGCAATGTCAACTGGCAGGCATCAACATACTGTAATCGCTGCAGCCAATGGTTGCCAATGGTCAAGGGAGCCGCGGGTTGAAAATGTTTGGGAAACACTGCCTCAAGGTCAGGATAGATAGGCCCACTTCTAAGTCTTTTACTGTGGTGGAGCCAGTCGCGTCACAGGGACACGCGTCACCCCAGAGCGGAGGCGCGCGTCACCTTTAAGAACGCAGCTCCGCCCCCCCGCGTGACGTCACACGCAGGCGCGGAGCTCCCCCCCGCGCCGTTTTCAGCTCATTTCAGAGCCAAACGGACACGAGGGTGGGCGGTGTCCAACAACAAAATGTAAGTGCCGGGGGGACGCGCGTCACCCTTGTGTGCGCATCGCCCCCGGGCGGCCCACCCCGTGCGCTTCTCCTTGTCAACGCCCCTGGGTGGAGCATAACAAGGGGAACAAAGTGTCTATACCTTAACCAATAGTTCCCAAACTGGGAGGTGTTGCTCCCAGGGGAGCTGCAGAAACCAGCCAGGGGAGCCGCGGAGTGTCACTGAATACAGTCCAATGCCAATTGGTTGGCATCAACATAATGTAACAGTGGAACCGCGGCCAATGGTCACCAATGGTCAAGGGAGCCGCAGGTAGAAAAAGTTTGGGAAACACTGCCATATAAGGGATACTCAATTTGTACTAGAGACTTAGCTTCAAACAAACAAACAAAAAGAGTTGCAATCTCAGGGAGAAGGCTGGATTATCTCTAAGAGGCTATTGGACCAGTTTCCAAATAAGCACGCACAGGAGTGGAGCCCACCGAAACGAGCACTCTGCACAGGCTCAGATGCACCCTCGCCGTTGATTCCTTAACGGGCGGTTTGGGGGCTGCAGCCAATAACGAACTGTCGGGGGGGGGGCACCTTCTCACCCACCTGCGGGCGGCGCTCTCGGAGGGAATCTTGTCGGGCGGGAGCTTCATCTCCTCGGCAGCCCACCGCCTCAGCTCCTGCGCCAGCGACACCCCGCTTCGCTCCATCCCGGGCAAAGCCGCCGCTCAACCGAGGCAGATTCGAACTACTGCGCGCCTGCTGCTTTTTTTCCCCCTTCCTCGTGGCATGCTGGGAGATGGAGTTTTATTGCTCGGGGACTGGAAACAAGCGTGAGACGCCGCTTCGCTTCGCCTTCTGGGATTTGTAGTCTCGGGTTGGCAAGGGGGAGTTCTACAGTGTGTGTTTTGCACGGCATGCGAGAGCAGCAGGGCGCTTGTGGCTTTCAAAACTAAAAGATAGTTTTTGAAAAGAGTTTTCAAAACTAAAAGATATTTTTTATAAAAAAAAAAATGCTTGGAATGTTATTTTCTCTTTCTGCGGCTTCCTTTGCAAACTCACCAAAACTTTGAAATCCATTTCTGAGCTGCCTAGTAGCAGTGTAGCATGCATGCTATATGATGATATTTCACATTGTCGTCGTAGGTACCGGTAGTGCTGTTGTATACCGTTATATCAAGGGTCTGCAAACGGGGTAACACAGAAACGTCATTCTGGCCACCCAAGGAAAACATTCAGTGTACTGCAAGCCAAAAGAAGATGACGGAGGAGATAGCGTGACGTTGATTGGTGTGGTGCGTCATTGCTGGTGCCGTGACAGAAAAAATGCTCATATTTAGAGCGCAACCCTATAGATGTGTGCTCAGAAGGAAGCCCCGTTACGTGTGTACGGTTGCAGCCTTAATGGCTTCTTGTATTGAATGTCTCAAATTCATAATTTGTTCACATCTGTGCCTCTGAAGGAGAACTGGGGGGATATGCAGGTCACAGGTGATTTCTTTGGAAGGTGACACACCCTACGACCTCCCCCCCCCCCAGCTGATTGGAGGGGCTAACATCAGTCAGTCTATTACATTTTGCTGCTTGAAGTGATGTGTACAATATCTCCCCCTTCCTTCCCTATCTTCTCTCCTCATTTTTTCTATTAACATCTCTCAATCTCTCTCTCAAATCTCACCCCCCCCCTTATTTCCTTTTGTATTAGGGCGGGGTGGCCATCC
Organism: Plestiodon gilberti rubricaudatus; assembly: GCA_026170595.1. Lineage (NCBI taxonomy): Eukaryota > Metazoa > Chordata > Lepidosauria > Squamata > Scincidae > Plestiodon > Plestiodon gilberti. The sequence continues at coordinate 4,441,638 of JANXHW010000011.1, forward strand.
TTCCACCATTAGGACTTCTGTGTTCTTAAGAGTTGTGTAGAAGTCAGAATCTTGGCAGCTGCAAGTGCTGATGGTGCTGCTAAAGCAGCTGCACCTGCTGAAAGGCCCTATGCAACCATTTGGACAGCATTCATGTTGAAAGGTTGGCCACCACTGTATTAGGGGAAGGAAGAAGGCGGCAAAGCATCAACGAGGGGAATGGAGCAGAAGCTTGATGGAGAGGAGAGTGGTGGGCTAGAGTGTCTCCCCACTCTTCTCCTCTGTGTTCCTCTTCCCCTCAGTCTCCCTCTTCATTTTCCAACTCAGAGAATGGGAGGAGGAGGATCTGCGGTGGAAGCAAATGCTCTCTGCCAACCTGCTGCATTAGGTTATGGATGGACTACCTTGCCCAACATCACTTGCTAAGGGGAGGCCCGCCATCTCCTGGTAAGTTGATGGCTGTGGTGGATGTGACTCCACTACCTGGTTCAATCTCAGGCATCCTTGGGGGTAGCTGATGCGATGTATGCAGGTACTTTCCAAGGCATGGGTGTGTGTGTGCACCACTCTTCTCCCCGCCACCCAAACTGGAGCCAACTATGGGAAAGGGGCTCTCTCTGGATATCTGATGTGATCTGTTGTTGGCTTGTAGGAGTGTGCACAGCACTTGCCTGCTTCCACCTGATGCTCAATACAGGTGGGCCCTCATATCCACTGATTCAGTTATCCACGGTTTCAGTTATCCACGGATCACGGGGACCCCCCCCCCCAGGCTTTTACTTTTTTCCCAGTAAGCTTAGTTTTTTTTTTCCTTAAACGAACAGGAGAAGCAGCCTCTGGCTGCTTATTGCAGGCAAGTAGAATGAGACCAAGTCCTAGAGAGGTTCTGCAAGGTTAACAGAAACCTTGCAGAGCCTCTCTAGGACTTAGTCTCGTTCTACTTGCCTGCAATGGAGGCTGCTTCTCTGTTTTAAGGAAGAAACAAAGCTTGCTGAAAGAAAAAATAAGAGCTGGGGGGCGCACGCCTGCCCGCAGGGGAGGCAGGGTGGGGTGCTCTCAGGAAACCATGGAGGGGGTGTTCGCTCCTGTCCATGGTCTCAAGTATCCACGGAGGGGCCTGGAACATATCCCCAGTGGATATGGGGGGAGTACTGTATATGTATTTGTCAATAAAACTAAATATTACCGAAACATCACTAAATCTCCAGTGATCTCGTCCTGCAAAGGAAGCTGAACCACAAGTAGCAATGCCCTTGGAGCACGTAACCATGGTTAAGGAAGCCAGGACATCGTGTGGATTTGTAAAATACTGTTTATTTCTTTCAGAATACAAAGTCAGATGGGTTAAAGAGTCATTAAACGCTTGCCATTTCGTGGAACCAAAGCCCAGCATTTTTTCTGGATTAATTCTGCCAACCTGATAGGTGGGCTCGTCTTTAGTCTATCTTGGCCGGAACTGTCCAGAGCGATCAACTTGGAGTTTTGTATCTGCCATACACGCATACAAACATAGGCACACCTGTCATGTGCACACACGCGCGTGCACGCATACACACGCACACGCACACGTATGTGTGGGGGAAGGTACTTAAAGAAGTTAGAAAGCAAATCGTGGCATTTTAAAATGTAACATACTTATCTGACCCCACTCTATTTACAATCAAGCTAAAATTGCTCATTTAGGAAACACTGATGAATGACTGGAGTATAAATAAACCGAGAGCTGAAATGGGCGGACAAATGGGAAGGAACAAATGTAGGCAAGTGTGAAGAAAAAAAACTGTGATTTCCCACCGGCAAGTCTGAAGTGGTACAAGGACGGCCCAGCTATGAGGCCAGCTGAGGCAGTCGCCTCAGGTGGTGGAGGATGACCACCTCTGTCCACACACCTACCTGCCTCCCCTGCTCCTCCTTCTCCTTCTCACTAGCGTATGCAGGTACTTTCCATTCAAGGCATGGTTCCGAAGGTGAGGGGGCGGGCCGCTTCGTGCTCCGGTGTAATGGAGGGTCGGAGCCTCGGCGGAACTTAGAGCTCCGCCCCCCCTGCAACGACGTCAGTGCTCCTTCTCACTGGATTCAAAAAGGAAGAGGGAACAGAGTGAACGATGATCTAGCCCACTCTCCTCCACACTTCCTCTTCCCCTCCATTTCTTTTTTGAAGCCAGGGAGTGGGAGGAGGAGGGACACGACTGGAGTAAGTGGGTGCCACACTGCCTGAGTTTCCAGGATGTCTTAGACCGGGGTGGCCAACCTTTCAACCTGAATGCGCCTGGCCCTTTAAATGGTTGCATAGGTGAGGGCCTTACAGCAGGTGCAGTTGCTTTAGCAGCACCATCAGCACTTGCAGCTGCCAAGATTCTGGCTTCTACACAACTCATTAGTAGCCCTAATGGTGGAAGGTTGGCCACCCCTGTCTTAGACTGACCCTGATCTTAGAAGTCTACCACCTAATCCTGCCGCCTATGTGTTAAAAAGGCTTGAGGCTACACACCTAACCAGTGGTGTTACTGGAGGGGGTGCGACGTTGCCGCGCCGGCACCGTAAAGGGGTGTAAGGCGCCTTGCAAACTGGTGTAACACGGCCCCTCGCACTCACCCCTGGAGCCATTCCGGCGGTGGAGGCAATGGGCTGCATGCTACCTTCTCCACTGGAATGACTCCAGGGGTGCATGGGAGGGGCCACATTACACAGGTTTGCAAGGCGCAGTGCAGTGCCTTGCACCACTTACGGTGCTGCGCCCCCTCCAGGAACGCCACTGCACCTAACCACCATTCCTACAGAAGAAGGGCCAAACTACATGATATGTGAAATACATACCGTGTTTCCCTGAAAATAAGACAGTGTCTTATATTAATTTTGGCTCCAAGAATGCAGTAGGTCTTATTTTCAGGGAGGTCTTATATTTATGAGTGCCAGCAAAAATGACGGTAGGTCTTATTTTCGGGGGAGGTCTTATTTTCAGGGAAACAGAGTAATGTTGGCCAGTATTTTTTCTTATTTTTTTTAGCAATACCACCTTCGCCATGGTGCCCCCCTTTTCAGGCAACCTCCCCCCCCCCAGCAATATTGCTAAACAGAAATATAAGGAAAAAACATTGGGCCGTGTTATCCATTTCACATCCTTTGGCCCATTTTCCCCACTGTGCTCAGTGAGACTTATTCCTCCTGTGTAAACATGCTTTAGGCTTGTGTTGCACAGCGTTCAAGTGGGTTGTTAAGACAGACTTGGTATCTTCCCCACTTCCTTCTAATACAAAACATTTATTCATTTTTAACGGTGCTTTTACAATAAATAGAACACATGATCATTTTCCCTGGAGTGTTAGTGATTAACAGGGTTAGGACTAGGAGATTGGATTTCGGTAGGAGGAATTAGCTTGGTTACAAAGCGTGGAGAAAAATCATTTCATTGGAGTGTATCTCTGGCTAACAGCTGCTTTGCTTTGTTCAAAGTTGCACTAGAAATAAGAAACGTACATTGAATGGTGCCTAGATTACTCTGGATTGGGCCCCTCTTCCTAGGGAGCCTTTTGGCCCCTAGTGGAAATCCATCTCACTGGAAAGGAATCCCTCCCCAGATGTATTTCATAAATTCTCAATTTAGAGACAGCTTTTTTTGTGAGTGTGATTTGACAGTTATGTTCAGCAAAATACGATATTTTTCTGTACAGTACAGACACAGGACATGTGTGTATGTGTGTCAGGGATGGGGGAATAGGACAAAGCCTTGATTTTAAAGATGGGGGGGGGAGGCAGAGGTTGGAAAAAGCCTTGGAGCATGGCTAGTGAATAAGATGGCAACAGGGGAGTAACCTCTCTGTCTTTCTTAAGTCACCCCCAACCACCCCCCAGAGGTACACATTTCCAAGAGATGTTACTGACTGATTGGCTCTTAGATGCTACCAAGCCAAGTCCGGCTCCTTGAACACACTTACACATGTCATTAATCAAAGTCAGAGTTCCCCATGGAAACAATAATGTCAGTGATTCCAGTGGGCTTAGGCGGGCCTCATTTTGCATAGGACCGTGTTGCACGGGGGAACGTGGCACTCAGAAGCACCACGATCATCACCACCCCCAAGTGCTCATAAATACTGTAATTAACCAATCCCACACCTATCAGGAAATCAAACTACACGTGGCGTTAGACCCATGATTGATAAATGGGTTTAACCAGGAAGTGGACCTTTCACGGTCCTTTCACGTTAAAACAATCAGCTGGTGTGAGTAAAATCCGTTTTGGGACTATGGTGCATAGTAGGAACCAAGGGGGATTAATGCTCCCCCCATGTTGTTTTTTCACTGAGAACACCACCCCTCCCCAAAGTGGCTATTTGTTCCAGAAGCATAAATGCAACCAATAGCGTCTTGGAGAGAGGATTTTCGGCATGAAAATAGAGTCGGGAGAAAGCGCTAACCCTCCCACACACACCACAGTCATTGGTCAGATTCCCCCAGGCAGCTGTTTTTTTTAAAAAAATAAACAGCACATTAAAAAAAGGTTTAACAGCACATGTGGTTGGGCCCTAACTTATAAATCACAGGGATTTGAAAAAGGAAAAAAAAAGAGAAAGAAAGAATACTTGCTGGATTCTTGGTATTCATCTTCTGGCTTACGACCTGCTTTTTCTTTCTGATCACCCAAGAGGAAATTTACTGCATAAAAGCCAGGATTCTTGCACAGTCCCATAACTCCAGGAGAGGGTGTCATAGGGCTAACTTTGATTTATCTGACGATTCCAAAAAAGCTCTTTTTTTTCTCTTCCAGCACAATCAAAGGCAGCTTTGTTGCGGTTGGTGTTACACGCCCAAGAGCAATGTCCTATTTGGCTAAAGCCGAATACTACGCCAAGGGGAGAATGTCTCTTCCCAACCAATCTACTTTTAACAGGGCTTGTAAAGAGCAAACCTCAGTACCAAGGTTAAACAGCGAGTCGGTGGCAGAGCCAGGCTGGCGAAAGCTGGTGATCTGAGTCCAGCAAAGTATGTACTTTTCAGGGGCACTGAAGACGTTTTCACGAGTGACGCTAGCTATCGCTTGTGAATGTCAATATTGCGGTACAGAAAGCAGGAGAGAGAGAGAGAGAGAGAGAGAGAGAGAGAGAGAGAGAAGGAGACTTTGTTGACACGGCACATACATTGTCGTCAATGGGGGTGCGCCATTCTGCTTTAGAGATGCAAGAAATGGAAAAAAAATGATTCAAGCGTCACTGGAGAAAACGATTCGAGCAGATATGACTGGATGCGACAGTGACAGCTGTAGCATCTCCCACACTTGACCCTGTCTTTCTAGATTTCCAACCTTGGGACGGTGAGAGGAGGAACTGTTTGTTTAGTGTGAAGTCAACCATATGCCAGCTTTGAGCATTTTTCTGATATTAATCCTGTGGCCATTGCCGTAGCAGTGTATCCTGAGCCAGCGTTTACTGGATCAGATCTGCACATCGGCAATTGCTTGCGCTGGAGCAACACCTACCAGTGTTGGCCAGCAGGAATCTAGAGCCACTCGCATGATTGGCACATGGAAAAGCTACCACTTCATGGGTGCTTACATAAAATCATTTTGTTATGTGGGATTTGCTCTCCTCCTATTATTAATCTAGAATAACCTCCTGGCTCCTACTTTAGAAGTAGGTTTTCTCTGTGCCAGGTGCAAGGGAGTGACAACAGGAAACAGGTTATCTGTGCCAGGTGCAAGGGAGTGACAACAGGATACAGATTATCTTGTTGTCTGTCTTATGTGCTCCCTGCAGCATCTGGTAGGGCCACTGTGAGATACGGGAAGCTGGACTAGAGGGGCCTTTGGCCTGATCCAGCAGGGTTCTTCTTATGTTCTTATGTTCTTATGCCAGGTGCAGGGGAGTGACAGCAGGAAACAGGTTATCTTGTTGGCTGTGTGCTCTTGGAGGCATCTGGTGGGGCCACTGTGAGATACAGGAAACTGGACTAGAGGGGCCTTTGGCCTGATCCAGCAAGGTTCTTCTTATGTTCTTATGTGTCACCGATGTGGATTAGAGTTGGCCCACCGCAAATCAATGCATGTGGCGCGGGTGGAACAAAGCTGCCCTTTCACTTTTCAGATGGTGAGGCCAAAAGAGCGTTTTGGAGAGTGGGCAAGGGCGAAACTAATCTGCATGGCCGTGATCTTCCGTATGCGCCCCAGAAGGAGAAAGACACATGGAACCTTAAAGAGGAGAAGGAGCATCTGGGCTTGTATGGAAATGAAACCAGTAAGGCTGGCTCCTCTCCGAGTGGGTAGCCAGGCCAATCGGTGACGTGGTACTCAAACGATCCAATGGGTGGAGGTCTGCGGGAGCTGCCGTGGGGGGGGGGGGAAGTCTCACTTGACTCGGATCTCCGCATATTCAGCCAGCTCCTCTGTCAGGGTATAGCTGTCCTTAGTGGAAAGCTTGGTGAAGTCTATATTGGCGTAGTCAATCCCCAGGTCCTCACGCTTGCTTAAAAGCCGTTTATCACAGCCTGGATGGCGCCCATACTGCAGGAGGAGGAGAAGGAGAGAGAAGTCCAGGTTAACCGCGGCCCCATTCATCAGGCCGTTAATGGATGGAACTCACTGCTGCAGGAATTAAATCCTGAGATTTGCTTGTGGGGATTATCTGGGTGAATTTCTTTCTTTTGGGGGATGGGAAAGAGCTGATCAGCTGATCGACATCTGATCAGCTTTTGCTGTATCTGTCGGATCTGAATGCTTTGATATTTTCACCCGTTTTTTTTTAATTACAAAGCTAAAAACAACACGTACGTATGTAATAAAACGTCACATACAAGCACCAATGCACATGCCCTTACTATACCATTACAAGAGCACAGAAAAATGGCCAAATCCATCTGATACATTGATTTTGCAGTTACAAATGTAACACATGGTCATTAGGAGAACAAAAACCCGCTTATATTTGTCAATATTCAGTGCTGACTGTGCTGCAGTATATTGCAATATATATATATATATATATATATATATATATATATATATATATATATATATATATATATATATATATATATATATATTGCCCCCGTGCTTGCTCTGTGTTAGTTATTCTGTTGTCATTTTGTTATTGTCATTTTATTTCGTTTGCAAAGTACCCTGGGAAGAACGGATGGAAGGGTGATATATAATTTAACCCCTGCGAACTGGGCAAAGAGGTACCTTTTAAGTCAGGGGTGCACAACATGCGGCCCCAGGGCCGCTTGCGGCCCTCCGAAGAATTTCCGGTGGCCCCCGAAGAAATCGGGGATCCCTTGGTGCATGTTGCTTACAAAGAGAGCACCGAGGGATCTCCGATGTCTTCTCTCCAGCCGCGTAGCTGTGCAGCCTTCTCGCTTGGGTCGCCGAGTGAGAAGGACGAAGTCACTGAGCCTTGCGATCCCATTGGCCCGGAGGCTTTGAGGCCGTTGCTGAAGGCGGCGTTTGATCGCGGCTGATCAGCTGGAGTCTCCTGATATTCGGCCAGGAGCCGGAAGAGCCGCATCTCCTCTTGTGTGCCAACGGGCGCGGAGGTTTTGGGGCTTGTCCTGTTGGCGCTGTCGCTGCTCCATGTGAGGAGGAGGCTCGGATTCGCGGTGGGAGGGCAAATCCGAATTTTTAATTCTGTAAATATCTTTATTTATTAATTAATATGTTGCTTTTCTGGATATTTCCGGCTCATGGACACCCCCCCCTGTGATGTCACTTCCTGAGGAAGTGACATCACGGTTCCGTGACACGACCCCATGTGGCCCCGAAGAAGTTTAGTCTATTCATTTTGGCCCCTACCTACTTCCAAGTTGTGCACCCCTGTTTTAAGTGGTGGTTCTTTTATATTTAGCAGGGGGAGGGAAGTTAAATATATAAACGTAGTATCTTTCCTAAAGTGTTTGCGTCTCGTGGAGGACATGTGTGGGGACCATACACGCCTTTTCCTGGCCAACCTCTGAAGGCAGTGAGGTTCCTCTGTCTTCTGCCATCGCTCACCATCACCACCTGGTAATCCAGGTTCCATGGGCAGGGCCGGCCCACCCATGACACCGATTGAGACGACTGCCTCAGGCAGGAGATTGGGAGAGGGCGCACAGGCCTCTATTGCTCTTCCTCTAACCTACAGCCATCCTCTCCTCCATGCTTCCTCTTCCACTCTATTCTCTCTTCCTTTTCCAATCCCGGACGTGGGAGAGGAAACAGTGGACGTGAGTGAGCAGACAGAGGTGGGTAGCCCCTGCCAATTTGCTATCCAAGGCTTACCAGTTGGAAGTCGAGAGCAGGTGGCGGGAGTATATGCAAGTCCTCCTTTACGCTGTGACCCAAGCGGCATTGGGGAAGGATGGAGGACTCTTGCCCTGCCATTGGCTAGTTCCCAGGCACGTGTGTGTGTGTGTGTGGCTGGCACATGCATGCACTTTTCAAATCATATCAATTTCAACAGCAACATCTTTACATGACACAGACACAAAGCAAAGATGAGGAAATGTTACAACACTGCCCGGGAAGGGCACACAAAGATAGGGTCCCCACAATTTTCCCATTTGACTCTATTGCGGAAAGCATCGCAGACACAACGCCGTTCAGAAATGCGTTGCTTTCACACAAGTGGGTGGTCGAGGGTGTTTTTCCCGCAGGGTGTTTTCCTACGAGCGACTTTTTGGGGGCAACGCTGCACACATGAATGAGGTTAATGCAGACTGGACAGCGGAAGGGAGCCATTTTCAAAACAAATGCGCAGAAAGCCAAGGTAGGGGTTGCATTCATCGTGCAGACCAAGGAAATGCAACACCACTCCCCCCCCCAAAAAAAACCCACAACACCTAACAATTTAAACATCATGTGCGGAAAAACACCCTCTGCCAGAACAATGTCTTTTCATTTCCTTTAGAGCAGGGTTTCCCAAACTGTGGGTTGCGGCCCACTTGGTGGGTCGTGGCCTGATGTCCTGTGGGTACTGGATTTGGGCCCTCCAATCCACCGTTGTATCCTGTTGGCTCCAAATTGGAGCCCTCCGGATGCAATTGGAGGCCGCTCACAGTTCTCCGCGGGCCCTCCGCGGGCCTCTAGAAGCAACCAGAAGATCTGGATTTGTGAAAGTGACTTCTGGTTGCTTCTGGAGGCCTTCTGAGGCCGCTGGAGGCCCACCGCAGGAGAACAAGGTGGGTCGCAGAAGGGGGGGATGTTTGGGGACCACTGCTTTAGAGATTCTGAAGACAAATGGTATCTTTGTACGGAACATGTGTAGGTTCAATGGGTGTGATGAGGGCACAGAATCTGTGTGATGAGGGCACAGAAACAAGAGCACAGGTAGGCCGCGGCTTACCTGTGCACTTGCTTCTATGCCCTCATCTCATCATCATGCCCGTTGAACCTATGTACAAAGACACCATGCATCTCCAGAACCTCTAAAGGAAACAAAAACCCATAAAAGGTGCCCTGGGTTTCCCAGACTCAGGGAAGCTGGAGAGAGAGAGAGAGCACAGAATGCGAGAGTTTCCATCTCTGAGGTCCGGACACCCCACACCACGTACACAAAAAGGGGAAGACAATGCGACACATTGAAAGGGGAATTGCATACTTACCTGCCCGGGTCAGTGGCTCTCCAGGGAGCAGATCTCCTTGGACTATTAGAAAAGGAAGAGCAGTCACTAGTGACCCGAGTGGGAAAGGAAAGGACACCTTTGGGGGAACTAGCCACAGCCTGGCTTGCCATGAGATAAGGTGAGATGGTGGATTTGGGGCACCATTAAAGGTGGAAAATCTGACTCCTAGGGAACAGGCTACCAAATGGATACCTGCTGAAATGCCCTCACCTGTACAGCAATTAAAGGGCCAGGAGCATTCACGTTGAAAGGTTGGCCACCTTTCCTGCCCCAGACTAATGGGAATCCACATTGGTGGAAGGTGTTTTCAGGACTGTCCCAATCCGCCAGCATACCTGTAGCGGCACATCTGCTTGCTGCCCAGGAGGGTGTACATGCTGATGCTAGTGCGCACGCACGCACGCACGCACGCACCACACACACACACACACACACACACACATCCCACATCAAAGAGATGTAGACTTACTAGATCTCCAACCGGGACAGAGTGCTAGACCTTTAGGAGAAGGAATGGGCAGGTGTAGCTTGTTAAACCTTAGAGCACAATCCTAGGCATCCATGGGGCTTGCTTCTGAATAGACATGCCTAGGATTGTGCTCTAAGGTTTAGCAAGCTACACCTGCCCACATTCCTTTCTCCTAAAGGTCTAGCACTCTGTCCCGGTTGGAGATCTGGTAAGCCTAAGGAGATATGCCACTTCTTCCTGTGTAGTCCAGAGGCTTAGCTAGTGGGAAAATCTGGGGACTCAGGAGGAAGAGGTGGCAACTGAAGAAGTGGCTAATTTCCCGGCTACTGTTTGTGGGGCGCACAGGTCCTAATCCCTGCCTTCTCTCCATGTTTAGTTTTTTTAAAACTGGGGTGGGGGTGAGCGGTTAGTCTGGACCACCCCACTACACATGCTCCTTTAACATGTGGATGAACCCCCTCCCCCCTCCCCAATCTGGGAAATAAACCTGGAAGTGGTGAGAGCGATGCACACCCAGTGGTGTCACTAGGGCGCACGCCGCCCCATAGCGGGGCGTGCACGTCACCCAAGTGACGCCTCCCCCCTATACCCCCCTCTTACAAATCATCGGCGCGGCCATAGGCCATGCCATGATTTGGGGGGGGAGCGCCCGGCGAGGCGCCGCTCTGGGCACCCGACAGGTCCCTGGCCCGGGCACCCCCTTCATTGTTGCAGCCGGCTCGGGGACGTCTTTTCCCTCAGGGATGGTCTGCGCATGTGCTAAAAAACGTTATAAATAACGTTCGCACAGCAGGCCTTCCTCAGAAGGCCCTGGCACGTCAGCCGGGGAAGACGTCTCCGGAGCCGGCTCCCGGCCTCGGAAGAGGCCGGGAGCCAGCTCCGGGGACGTCTTCGGGGGCGACGCGTGCAGGAGAGGTGACGCGTCACGCGCGTGCGCGCATCACCCCTTTCGTACGTCACCCCATAGCGGCCTGCTACCGTAGCTTCACGGTAGCGACGCCATTGTGCACACCTAAAGCGCGCATAGCGTACTTGTGTGGGGCAGAGCCTGCTTGAATTAAAACATATAGTTTGAACTGACCCTCTGTTGAATTTCTGCCTATCTTGCATTGCCCCCCTCCATCAGTACCTCCGATTTCTCCAGATTGCCAGGGGTCCTGTAGTCTCCACTGTAGACGACGGGAGGGTTTTCCGTCTGCATGAAACTCGAACTTTCGTTCATGTTTTTCCTGGGCACGAAGAAATGACAAGAAGATCTCACAATGGGGCATCCTGGCCTCGTAGCTGACTTACATCTTCACGATTGGTGCTAAGATTAATGTAATGTAATTAGCCAGAAGCCCATAGGCCTGTGATCACAGTTATCACAACGAGTTTCTGATCTGGGAGTCAGGGTGGATCAGTAATAGGTAAAGCAATCAGTTATTGAATGGATAGCTTATAGAGTGGCAAACGGGAAACTTGTATATTCAAGGCCTGATGGCCGTTGAATATCTCCAACCAGGGTTAATGATCAAACCAGGGTTCTCCCTCCAGGGTTAATGATAAAAACTTGCTACTGTTTACAAATCCTTAATTGCTTTTCGTTTGCAAATATTTTATTGAACAAACTCATCCTTGGAGCTGGTGACGGGCAGATAAAATTCAAGCTTGTTTTATTGCAGTTATTCCGTAACTGCACTAGGACTAAAATAATTTTAAATGCAATTACTTGTGCTTAATTGGATTATGATGTGGGCTCTCCGCCATCCACTAAGGGCACAATAAAAAAAAATCTAATTTGTTTTTAGAAAGAGACCCTCAGATCATCATCTTTTCTGCGTTGGAAATGAAATTAAAGGGTATCCCACAGGGTAAATTCACACAATGTGCGGTCATCAATTGGTGGTTTAGTTTAGATTTCATGGTGCACCATGGTTAAGGAAGCTTCATTACTGTTGATGCTGGAAGGGACAAACCATGGTTTGTGCTTAGCTGGTAAACTAGAATCAGAAACAGTGGTTTGAAGTAGTTGCTTCACTCAGACCATGGTAACAACAGAAGGACCCAAATGGCACCAAAGCTTATGTTACAAAGGAGACAACAGAGGTGTATGTGGCCCCAATCCAGCTCCTTCCAGGGAGCCAAGGCCCTGCTCCGAACAGCCAATGCACCCAGAATTGGCTGGCAAAAGTCCCATCACATCTCCCATCACCATGGGAACTGTGGGCACATTCAGCAAAGTTGGAGTGAGGGGAGGAGGGACCATCTTGCCATGGCAATGGGGACACGTCTCCCCACCTGACCCAACAGGAAACCACTGGGGGGGGGGGCGGGATAGGAAGTGAGAGGACGCAAAGCTTCCGCACAGGTATTCCAAGACAGGCAAGCAAAGCGGACGGAGACTTCTCTGTGACTCGTAATGCGCTCAGGACTTCTCTGTGACTCGTAATGCGCTCAGGACTCGTAATGCGCTCAGAAAAAGGACAAAGTGAATCAGCCACCTCCCCTTGGTGAGCTGAGAAACTTACTTTTTCCTTGTCTGGCTGACATAACACACCACAGCAATGAGGATGGCAAATGCGACCACTGCTCCCACAGGGCCCACTTTTGCCCACATCAGACTGTCTGGAAAAGAAAAGACACGTTCAGGACTGGCCACGAGACATTCCAGACAGGGGCAGGAGGTGTGGTTATATAAAAGCTGCCGCCTTTATATATATAAACTGCCTTGAGTAACATCCGAAGAGCAACATGAGGATAAGAAAGGCGGTACAGGTTGAGTATCCCTTATCGGGACTTCTTGGGACAGGAAATTGTCTGGATTTTGGATTTGTCTGGATTTTGGTATATTTGCATAAATATAATGAGAGATCTTGGGGATGGGACCCAAGTCTAAACACGAAAATCATTTAGGTCTCATATACATCTTATACACATAGCCTGAAGGTCATTGTATATAATATTTTTTTAAAAAGTCATAGCCCCCCAAATATCTGGATTTTGGAACAGTCCGGATTTCGGATGTCAGGATAAGGGGTAATCTACCTGTATAGAAATACAGAAATAAATCAGAAATATAAATAGGAACAGGGTGGGCCTCACTGGAGTGGTGGAACTGCAGCTGTTGGTTCTTAGTGCCATAGAGGTTCCTGGCTGCACAGACAATGTAGAGCTGGGAGTCCACCTCCCCGCGCAAGGTCAGAATGCTGGTGATGACGTAGCCGTTTTTCTGCGAGTACACAAACTCCCGGTCGGTCTCGTTGACCGTCACGTTGCGCGTGGGCAGCTCAAAGGTGATCACGGCCTCCGGGTTTGCTTTGGCCACGCAGATGCACTGTACCGTGTCCCTAGCAGCCGTGCACTTGGATTCCGGAAGAATGAGGGGAGGAACTGCAGAGAGAGAGAAAGAGACCGCGATGCAACAGTGGGCCAGGAATACAGGTGTGTCCCCCTTAATGACGGATCGCTTAACAACGATCCGCATATATGATGGAGGTTCCCAAAGTGTAAACAAAGAATTAAAGCTACAGTACTGTATTTTAAATGCAAATAAACATGAAAATTAAAAATGGTCTTCTTTAACTATCTGTGTTTGTGTGTGTGTGTGTGTGTGTGTGTGTGTGTGTGTGTGTGTGTGTGTGTGTGTGTGTTTCTACCTCCATTGACAGGTAGAAATCTTGTTGTGCTTTGTGTTACACTCATAATGTACACTGTGTTTGCCATTCATTCCCTATTACAACTCCACTGTGTTACATTGCATTACTCTGTACTGTATTATTGCATTACACTGTACTGGTTTTACACGTTATACCACAATCGGCCACTAGATGGTGCTGAGGACACGCTTAATGACGGTTTCACTATATGACGTATCCCGTCATTAAGCGGGGGACACCTGTAGTTGCAAAGCAAGAGCACCCATGTTTCTCAGTGTACGTCATCACAGCTGAGGTTGTGGTGCTCAGTGAAAACCCAGTGTGCGGCAGATGTGAAGAAGGCAAATTCCTTGCTGGGGTAATTAAGGAAGGGCTCAAGTATAACGGCGCAATCCTGCGTAACCCTTGGCTGGCGGAATGAGTGCTCCACTGGTCTAAGGAGTCGCAACAGTGCAGGAAAGCACATTTGCGCTTACTACGCCACTTACTACGCTTACTACGCCGCTTACTACGCCACCTACTTGGACCCGCGTCGGCCGCCGCAGGTGAGTGCTGTGCCGGTCGGTGCAGGGTCGTGGGGAAAATGGGCACAGGTGGGCACACAGTGGGAAAACCCTTCCTGCTTGCCTCCAGTCATGGAGGCTCGCACCAGGAGCTTCGATCCCAGAAGTGAGTGGGTGGTGACCTGATTGCCACTCACTTCCGGGTTCGGAGCGCAGGGGTGGGGTGGGGTGCCGCATGCTGCTTTGCTCCGGGTGCCCTTCAGCCGTGTTACGTCTCTGCAGGTGAGCTTTGGTGGGAGAGGGGTATGCCTCTCTCTCCTGTTTGTAGGCTTTCCGGATGCAACTGGTAGGCCCACTATGGAGAACAGGATCCTGGACTAGATTGGCCCTTGGCCAGATCCAGTATGGCTTTTCTTAAGTTCTTCTATCATCATCATCATCATTACCATGTCCTCCTGTTGCTATTCACTAGCTGGGCCTGGGTCTCTCCTCCTTACAGAGAAGTCCAGAAGAAGAAGCTGGTGAGGCAAACCATCCCCATCACTATCTGCACCTCTGATGGAGGCATTCTTCACATGGTCATGCACACTCTCTCTCCTTTGTGATCGCTTTCCCCATTTGAGGGCCAAGCAAGCCCTGTTTCCAGGGCTGAAGGCCAGCACTCACATTCGACGGTGAGGTTGAAGGCGGTGCTGCTCACTCCAAACTGGTTCTCGGCTGTGCACCAGTATTCCCCGTCGTCCTCGTGCGACACGGATCCAAACTCCAGCGCCACCTGGTTCTGGTAGACCCCCATGGTCACGGCCTTCTTGTCCTTCAGGATGGTGAGGGTGGGCTCGGGGTTGCTCTGCGAGCTGCAAAGGATGGTCACGGGCTCGCCCTCGACGGCCACCACCGATATGTTGACGACGGGTTTCCAGGGGGCATCTACAGGGGGAAAACCAAGAAGGACGTGCATCTTCCTCCAAAGGGCTACCCAAAGGCTATCCTCAGAAGGTCCCCGTCTGTAAGGCGCTGCAGGGGGGACGGGATAGGATAGTGAGGTCTCCAACCTGATCTCCCAGCAGCCACTTTCCAGGGCTTTATTTATTTATTTATTTATTCACATTTTTATACCGCCCTTCCTCCAAGGAGCTCAGAGTGGTATACATATTTCCTCCCCTCCTTTTTGTCCTCACAACAACCCTGTGAGGTAGGTGGGGTTGAGAGATAGTGACTGGCCCAAGGTCACCCAGGAAGCTTCATGGCTGAGCGGGGATTTGAACCTGGACCTTCCAGGTCTAAGTCCGACTCCCAAACCACTACACCATCCTGGCTCTCCACCCATACCACCCATCCTGTGGCCTTTCCGTAAAACATCTTACAGTAAAACACCCCCACCCGTCTAGGGCTACACCTTTTGCCTTTGACCTTCTGTTCTGTGAGGGCCCAATCCTGTCCAGCGTTCCAGCACTGATGCAGCCCCGTGGTAAGGGAACAAACTTTCCCTTCCCTTGAGGAAGCCTCCATGACTTCCTCCTCACCGTAGGATGCAGCACACACCCTGTTGGCTATGGACTGCATCGGCGCTGGAAAGTTGGATCGGATTGGGCCCCGATCCTTGGATTCTCCCACCCCTAGCCAAAGTGTGCCACTGTCTAATCGTTTCTTGAAAACTAGATAGGGTACCATTTGGAGCAGAAAGATTCCCGGAATGGACTTGGGATCTGTGTCACCCCACAGACTCGGTCATCTGGGTCTGTTCTGGAAATAGCATGCTTAGAGAGGCCTAACGTGTTCTGTTGTTATTCCTGCAAGGCTAAAATAAACGCAATCCTTCCCCTGAATTTGTTCAGATGAAAGCAGGATATATTGAAGGTCTAGGTAATTTGAAAATGAAAATCTTAACTCCCTGTGCCTACCCTAACCACTACACTATGCGGATCAGGGGTTCCCAACCTGTGGCACTAGTACCACCAGTGGTACTTTGGCCGACTCCTGGTGGTACTCAGAATACCGGACCACTGGAACCTCACTGTGATGTGGTGCTTTTGGTGGTGCATTCTTACTCTCAAGAAAGCTCCTGCCTTTGGCTGAGCCTCTCAAGTTAAAATAAATGCAATCAAACCCCCTCCCCGGAATTTGTACAGATGAAAGCAGGATGTATTGAAGGTCTAGATAATTTGAACATGAACATCTTAACTCCCTGTGCCTACCATAACCACCACACTGTCTATTTCCTTTCATTAATTGACCCATCCCATGGGGTTCAGAGGCTATATAGCCACTCACACATCACAGACAAGGCCAGGGAATGATTCTCCTTGCCGTAGATGTTCTCTGCCACACAGGTATAGATGCCATCCTGTAGGTAGGAGATGTTGTTTAGATGCACTGTGAGGTTCCCTCCCTCTTCCTCATACAGAACTTCATCTTCTCTGAGCCATGAGATCAGGGCTGTGGGATTGCTGTCCACGGAGCATACCAGGACCACGTGTGAGCCTTGGATGACCTCCACAGAGGAGTTCACTTGCACGATGCGGGGTATGTCTGCAGAGGAAAGCCAAAGAGGTCAGCTTCAGATACATTTTCAAGGTGTGCCTTGCTCCCTGCACTACCAGGGCTTCTGCCCAGGTAACCCATGGAACCAATAGGGGTTTGGTTGACTCTAGAGGTTCCTTGTCCTGAGCAGCTTGACAGAGGAGCCATAGAGGCTGCCTTGCATTTTGGGACTGGTTACCCAGTACTTGGCCCCATCCTCCCTGACCACAGCTTGGCTTCAGACACTCCATTCGCTGACCTTCTCCAGGTATGACACCTATAGCGTTCTTAGTGGAAACAGGAACTCACTAATTAAGGGGCAATTCAGGGGGCAATTCATCAGTGATCCACAAGCTGCACTGAACAGGAAGCAATTCAGGGGCAGAAGCTGCAAGCAAGAAGCTTCTAATTAAAGTTGCAGGGGATCGTTGCTGAACAGGACTTTTTGAGCAAACAGAATAGAAGGAAATTGGCCAAGGGGATCGGCATTGTAAAGTAACAGCACTATATGGAGTGTCGTTTGGAACCGTTGTTTTAATTTCGCTTTCAGTAGGATTGTGGGAAAGCAATGGTTCTGCTGTGCATTCAGGCTCTCCAGCAGAAGCAACTCGAGACGTTCTCTCCATTGCAAAATTTGGGGAGCTGATTTTCCTCTGGAGATCTCCAGAATCAAGGTCTGCTGGGTGGCTCTGGGGACAACCGCTTAGCAATGCCAACTCACATTTGACATCTAGGGTGGCGACGTCATCAAATATGAAAGTGGTGTTGGCATAGGTGACCGTGCAGCCCAGCTCACGCCCATTGTTCTCCCGCGATGGCAGGAATTTCAGCAGGGTAACGAGAGACCAGGTGTTGCTTTCTTCCTCCACTTGTCCATAGACAGAGAAATCGGCCAGATCGTCGTGGTTTGTCCATGAGACAATGGGTTTCATCTCGGGGCAGTTGTCTGGCACAACACAGCGCAGCTCCACCTCTGATCCCTCCACCACTTCTGAGGGGACCACAATGGTTGGTTTGTCTATGGGATTGAAGAGAGGTATGGATGATGTGGAAATAATATAAGATATATATAATATATAATACACAGTACTTATATATCGCCTTTCTTGGTCATTGGATTTCTCCTCCGACTTTAATCCAAGGCGGTTTACATGGGCAGGCTGTCCTAACCCCCTAAAGGGGATTTATACAATTATATAAATTTTCAATCTTGCATGAACCATTCTAGATGTTTTCCTTTGCAGTCTGGCTTCTCACTGGCTTTCGCCTCCCACGCTCGGCCGACGGCACTCTGCCTCCCACACAGCCAGAGGCGTTTCTGCGGTAGGGGCAGTACCGTAAGTTGCGCCCCGTCCTAGTACCATGTGTACAAACTGGAACGAGGAGGCCCCGCCGTCGGAGCCATTCCGCGCTTTCCCCCTGCACCGTTTTCCTGGTGAAAATCCCCCCCCGCGCCTGTAGGCTATTTGCAGCAATACTGCTGATTCTGATGCCACACAAAAAAAGTTCAGGTCGCATTTAGGGGTGTTTTTGTTGTTGTTTTTGATAACCGCGTAAAAACACAACACTGCTTTAAAAAAATCTGTGAAAAATTTAAGTAAAATAAAGCCATGTAATTTTGCGTCATTCTTCACCTGCTGACACTGTACAACCTATACCACCTACCTAGTACACATTTAAAGCGGCTAAAATGGGGAAAAGTTGGAATAAAAACACATAACACCGCTTTCTGCTACAGGCCCCCCCCCGCTATCTGCGGATCCACTATCCGCGGATCCGCTATCCGCAAATCCACTTATCTGCAGATTGCGGGTGCCTCCCAAGTAGTAAACAGAGATTTCAAGAAGCATTCCCTGGTGCTACTCACTGATGATCTTGAGGTTGCAATGCTCTGGGTAGGTGTACTGATTGTAGCCGCCCAGGTCCCCGCGGAAGTAATATTTGCCCGTGAGCTCGGGACTGAGGCGGGTGATCTGCAGAGTGCAGTTGCGGAAATTCAGCTCTCCCAGAAGCCGGGTGCGTCCGACGTAGCTTTCGTGGACGATTTGGGTGCGGGATTTGTAGACCACGGGGGGATAGTTCTTAGGGTAAGGGCTGTTGAAGTACCAAATACCATGCACGGCTGACGGGCGCAGTTCATCGGGGTAGCTGAAGCGGCACGGGATGACCACGCAGGTGCCTTCAAAGGCCGCAATGTTCTCAGGCATCCAGGCGCTCCAGGGTCCAGCCAGAACCCCTTTGCAAGAGAGATGGAGAGGTAAGTGAGTGGAACTGCAGTGTGAGTGGGTAGGAGTAGCATAATAACCCTTAACACCTGCTTCATACAACTTTGGGTCTACTCCTGCTTCCAAGACGTAGGGTCTAATCCTATCCAACTTTCATGCACTGATGCAGCTGTGCCAACGGGGTATGCACTGCATTCTGCGGTGGGCGGGGGAGTCACGGAGGCCTCCTCAAGGTAAGGTAATATTTGTTCCCTTACCTTGGGGCTGCATTGCGGCTGGATCGGAGTTGGAAAGTTGGATAGGATTGGGTCCCCAGATGTGGCACATTCCCCAGATGTGGAAACCAATACATGTTTGCTTCCCTCTCTTGTTTCTTTCTAAAAACCCTGAAAGCCTTTTTTTTTTTCTTTCGTCAGATGTGAGTTGTTGCAATCATGCTGCATTCAGCATTGAGTTCCCTACTGACTCTCCAATCACAGATCGGCACTCAGCCATCAGTGAAATTATCACAGAACCACACAGACCATTGAGATAAAACAGCAAAGGCCTGCTGGTGCCCCTGTCATTTGAAAACTGTATCCAGGTCTACAGAAGTTGTGACCCTCTAAGCTGACTGACCCCAACCAAAAATGCCCAAGATGTTTCTTATGTCCCAGGCAGGGCCGGATTAAGCTAGTGCAGGTCCTGTAGCCCTGGGATGCCTTGGGGAAGTGACCGTAAACGACTTCAGGTTTCTCAGAAGCAACCTCCAGTTTGGCCAATGGAGTGCGTCGTGGGCCCGGCATGACCCAGAAGTGGTCTCCGGAGGCACCTCTCACTGGATCAGGTAAGGCATTGCAGCACAACTTCACCATCCACGGAATTTGTTACCCGCAGGGGGTTCTGGAACGAACCCCCCGTGGATAACGAGGGCCCACTGTATACTTAACTAACTCAGTAAAGTTAAATTTGAACGAAATTATTTGTTCATATCATGTTATTAATGACGTCCGTTATGATTACGCACCATGCAGTATGCAGCTCCCCCTGACATGTAAACAACAGGGTTGCCAGGTTGTGAGATGCCAATTTCATCAGACACCTTGCAAGCATTTATTGTGGGGCCCTCGAAAATGCAGGGCCCGTGATGTAGGACTTCCGGCTAGGAGGACATGGCTGGCTGACAACTCCGCCGATCGCTCTGTATCGACAGAGTACATCTGATGGACTTAATTACTCTACCCCTGGATTAAAAGGGAGTACGAAGAGATAAACCACATTTCTTTCAATCACCCCCCTTCTGACACTTCAAGGCAAAGGCTCTGAAGTTTTGGATTCTCGGCAAGAAAGTAGGATTACCATCGACGCTCGAGCCACAGATGAATCGCAAGTCAAGCCACCTCCCACATGCTTTGCTTTACTTAGGCAAGAGGCGTAGAAATGATTTATGAGTTGAAGAAATTAGCCGAGATAAGAGTTAACGTTAAAAATAATACGTTGCGATAAGGCGAACTGAACATTCGAAAGTGAAAGTTGGAAAGACGAAGTTAAAGTTTTAAAGTGGAGAGTTTTATCTATTTTTTTTTCTGTACTTATGGAAGATTAAAACAGTAAGAAGGTTTTTTTAAATAGACTATTCTGGCAAGAGAAAATTGTTTGGGATTTTTGTTGTTGACATTCCTGACATTTTTGCCAAAAGAATATGAGCCCTTCCGTGTCAGAGTTCATAGATCTTGGCAATTAATCTTTCTGTTTCACGTCGTCGACCGCAGAAGTTTTTTATGTTACCTCTTTTTTTTTAAGAGAAGAGAGATTGGCACCTGGTGAAAAATTTGCAACATGACTACACAATTGGAGTATTGTTTTAAAAAATGGGAACAGAGATTTGATGCAAAAATGGCAATTTTGCAGGGAAATTTTCAGAACATGAACGCAGAACTGAAACAAGCAGTGAAGGAAAAGGATGAATTACACGGAATAAAGGTTACGATGGAAGTACAGGAAGATAAAGAGAAAGACAATGATAAAGAGAAAGATTTAGTGGAAGAGACTGTAGCAGAGGAAGTACCAAGAGTTAAACCAAGACTTGAGATAGAGAAGCAGAGTACTTTACTAAAAAAAGGTGCTGAAGATTGTCTTTCGGGAGAGGAATATAGAAGACGTGAATGATCCTGTGGAAAAAAATGCAAAGTGGATACAATTCAAAAAACAAGGGACTTTCAGGAAAGGTTTAAGGATGAAGAAGAGGAAGAAGAAGAAGAGGAAGAAGAAGGAGGAGGAGGAGGAAGGGGAGGGATGGAAGGGGTAATGGCAAACTGTCAAAATTAAAAAGGGATTATAATTTTTTTATTTTTTTGTGGGGAATATTACTGGAGTTAATGTTATATAAAAAGAAAAAAATGTTTTATTATTAAAAAACAAATAAGATATGACTTGTTTTTAAGAAACTTATATAAAGAGTGATGGAAAATTTTTGATGATGGAAAATTAACAAATTTGAAGACAAAAAATGGGGTGACTTAATAAATTTAAAATATTTGAAGTGGAAGTTAAGATTTTTAGATGATAAAGGAAAAGTTAGTTAACCCTTTTGTGAATAAAAGAAAAATAATGTTTTAATATTTGAAAAGACTTAAATAAGATGTGATTTGTTTTTAAGAATCTTATATAAAAAGGGGATATAGATTTTTTTAAAAACAGAAAAATTTGGAAGGTTTTTATTTTAATACATTTGGAGAAAAATGGGGTGGCTTTATATATTAAAATATTTGAAGCGGGAATTAAGATTTTTAGATGATAAAGGAAAAGTTAGTTAATCTTTTTGTGAATATTTGGATACCACTTATAGATTCTTTAAGAGAGAAAGTGAGAGAGATGAAGTGTGGATTTAATGAATAGTATATTAGAAATATAGGCTTAGTTAGACATTATAAGTAGAAAATATATAACAGTATACAAGTAGGATTCACTGCTTCACGCTTGCTGTAATCTTTCG
The DNA here is from genome assembly GCA_026170595.1 of Plestiodon gilberti rubricaudatus. Lineage (NCBI taxonomy): Eukaryota > Metazoa > Chordata > Lepidosauria > Squamata > Scincidae > Plestiodon > Plestiodon gilberti. The sequence goes on from JANXHW010000011.1 coordinate 4,463,534, forward strand.
TAGTATGTTGTATTGTTTTGTTTTATTGTTTTGTTTTGTTTGGTAGTTTATTAATAAAAATTAAATATATGATAAAAAAGAAAAAGAAAATGCAGGGCCCGTAGCCTATGCTACTTTTGCTTCTAGTTTAATCCGGCACGGGTTCCTCCCAAAGCCAAAGTCTGGTGTGTTCACTATGGCTTGCTACTTTGGTTACGAGTTTCACAGTTGTGGCAGAGCTATACAGCAGGGGTTCTCAACCTTTGGAGGCCCGGGTACCCCCTATCACGGGTCCAATTTTCTGAAGTACCCCTGATCATTAATTGCTAATTAATTGGATAATCAATCAATTAATTGGCTAATTAATCATTAAATAAAAACGTACTAAAACAATTTTAAATGTGAAAAAATGTCTTAAGTGTGTGTTTGTGTGTGTGTGTGTGTGTGTGTGTGTGTGTGTGTGTGTGAGAGAGAGAGAGAGAGAGAGAGTGAGTGAGTGAGTGAGTGAGAGAGAGAGAGAGAGAAACAGACAGACAGACAGACAGACAGACAGACAGACAGACGGGGGATTGCATTTAAGTTCTAATTAACAAGTAATTAACTACTGATTGATGCTGATAAGGGGCAGGCTCTGGCGTACCCCCTGCCATTGGTCCATGTACCCCTAGGGGTACTCGCACCACAGGTTGAGAACCCCTGCTATACAGCATCTCTCAGCCCATGACATACCTTCAAACAACATCCAGAAGACCGGGAAAGTCTTGTAGAAGAACTTCATATTCCTCATCTGTGACAGGGAGTAGTGGCAAGAAGACTGGCCTGTGAGAAAGAATGAGTTGTGGGTTGGAGTTGAAGGGAGAAAGACAGTCGTCTGCTGCTACCCTGACAATCATGCATAGGTTTGTGACATTATCAAGGGTTTTCACAAGGCTTTTGAGTATGGGAATGCCATTGGTTGCTTTGCCCCAAGGTGCCAGCAGAGGGCGCTTTCACTGCTGAACTACTGTTCCAGGAACTCAAATATACAGTATACAATACATAAAGCAAATTCTGGTGAGTGTCTGTGCTCTGAGTCCTGTAACAGGCAGAAAATTCAGCTGGTGGGGCTTCTTCCAGCATGCAGATAAAGCTAGTGGGAAAGCCTTTACCGGTTGGATTTCTGCATGTTCACACAGCCGTCAAAAGCATAGGAGCCTTGCCAGAAAAAAATGTGGCAACACTACTGGATTCTCAAGACCAAGTTTCACCCCTCCTGTCAAGCTTAGAATGCTCTCAGAGCCACAAACACAATCTGAGAAGCTAGTTTTCGGCACAGTGGATTGCATTCCAGGGATAAGGACTGTTGACCCAGAAGTGACTGGGGATCGCATGCTGCAATTGGTAGGCAACTTCAGACCACAGTCTGGAAGGATTGCAGAAGATGAAGTAGCTGAAGCTATGCAGTTTATGGCTCAGGGCCCGCCCAACACCTCCCAGAGCTTGAAGTGCTGCACCAAATATTGCTCCCTGCTTCTCCTTCTCTCTTCCTGGATTCAAAAAGGATGAGGGGAACAGAACAGAAGAGGAAGCATGGAGGATTCAAGAGTGGTGGGCTAGAGCGTCTCTGACACTCTAGCCCATCATTTTCTTCTGCTCTGCACTTCCTCTTCTGCTCCATTTCTCTCTCCTTTCCCAAATCCAGGGAGCAGGAGGAGGAAGGGGGCGGAGGCAGGCAGGCAGAGGCAGGTGGGGATTGGACAGATTTATGGAGGAAAAGTCCATCACAGCTTACAAGCCATGATGGGGATAAGCAACCTCCTGGTTGAAGGAGTAGGTTTTCTCTGTGCCAGGTGCAAGGGAGTGGCAACAGGATACAGGTCTCTTGTTGCCTTGTGTGCTCCCTGAGGCATCTGGTGGGGACACTGTGTGATACAGGAAGCTGGACTAGATGGGCCTTTGGCCTGATCCAGCAGGGCTCTTCTGATGTTCTTATGGGCAGAGGCAGGAGGCAGGTTTCCTTGCCAAGTTTCCTAAAGCCAATGAGGGAGCCAATTCCCTAAAGCCAATGAGGGAGCCAATTCCCTAAAGCCAATCAGGGAGCCAATTCCCTAAAGCCAATCAGGGAGCCTGCTGGCTGTTACTCCCAAGTGGGCTTTGGAGATGTTGCCTACCACATCCACCCCAGTTGTAGCAGGAAATGGGATTGTGGGCTCCATTTATAGCTGCTCATTACCACCTCCCTCCGCTTGGTGACGAGCAAAGAAAGCGAAATAATTTTGCAAGCAAGTAAGCGCAGCACAGAGAAAGAAAATGCCAGCCAGCGTCTCAGGTGAGCAAAGAACATTCCCAACCACACCGCAGTCGAAACTGTTTTCACCCCACCCTCCTGCTTGCCTCGTACCAATGGAGAAGCATATGCAGGGGGGCAGATTTGACTCACTCAAGGCGTCCCAGTCGTCTGCAGTGGAGCCGTAGACCGAAACGGAAGAGCTCTTGAACTACAGCTCCCAGGTCCCTCGTGGGTTCCACGCTGTCCAAGCTGCATGGGGAAAACATAACCACATTACTTGAGCTTTGTCATTTCCTTGGAATAAAATCTCAGCATCAGACAGATCAAGCAGCAACACAACCACATAGCATATGTATGGGGACCACTGTTTCCAGAAGGGAGGATAAAGTCCAGTGCAATCTTATTAGCAGCCCCTTTCCTTATTGTTTCTATTCCCCCATTACCCATAAGAATGTGCTGGATCAGAGCAAAGGCTCACATCTGGTCTGGCCTCCAGTGGCCCCCAATCTGATGCTTCTGGGAAGCCCCAAGCAGAGCTTGTAGATGATAGTAAACCTAGAACTAGCAGATCTCTAGAACCAGCAGAGCTAGTAGATGATAGTAAACCTAGAACTAGCAGATCTCTAGTTCCTCTAGAACCAGCAGAGCTTGTAGATGATAGTAAACCCAGCTAACTCCCCCAACAACTGGTAGACTGTTTCCGAACATAGAGGTCACTGGCACCTTCTTCGCTAACAGCCCAATCCTGTGTAAGATCCGCTGCATCCTGCGTGGGATCAGGCCCCCGCTGGCAAAGCTGGGCCACACCTGGATGTTTGTCTCTGCCAAATCTCAACCCCCGTCCTGGGCTTGAAAGCCTGGCCCAGGGCTTTTCGGAGCTGTGCCAGCCATTTTTGCCCATAGGGGCTGCTGGGTCTCGAGCATCCCCTTCCCTCGAGGAGACCTCCAGCCCTGCGCTGGATGCAGCAGAGCCTGCCTGGGCACCGCTGCATCCGAATGCAGAATTTAGGATTGGGTTGTGCCTCTCCTTGGAGCTGTCCAAGGTCTGATTTCCCTACCTGCACTCTTCTCTCTCTCTCTCTGTTTTGGACCTTACCTTTGACTCAGTGACAGCTCAGTCAATGATTCCTCTTGGAACAGGATAGTGAGTGAGGTCATTGGAGGGGAGTAGTGGTTAGAGGGCAGAAGTGGGGCTAGATCCATGCTATGCAATCAGAAGTGTCTAAGTTCAATCCTTAACAGCATCCTCAGGTAGGGCTTTTAGGAACCCTTACCTTGAGGAGGTCTCTGTGACACCCCCCTTGCAGGATGCATAGCACGCCCCTTTGACACAGCTGCATCAGTGCAGGAACGTTGGATAGGATTGGGCCCTGAGTTATGCAGACCAAGGGTCTGAGTTCAAATCTCTATCCAACTGCAAAGTTCAATAAGTCATTGGCCAGTTGCTGCCTCTTAGCTTAGCCTCCCTCACAGAGTTATTGTTATTGCAATTAAAAAGGGTGGTGGTGGTGGTGGTAAAGAACAACCATCATTAGCTACCTGTAGGAAGGGTAGGGTTACAATGCAATAACGGAGTTTGAGGTTTCTGTAGAGAAAACCCAAATTCAAATCCTTATGGCTCTTTGATGGTCACTATCTCCTGGGGGGAAAAACATGTTTCAAAAGACAGTGTGGCTAATCTGAGAATCTCGGTGAGAGGGTAATCGGTAATCCTGCAGCTTTAAAGCCCTGCTATCGTCAGACATCAGATACTATAATGATTCCCAGACACATGATACTGTGTCTCAACATCACTAGTTCAAAGTTTCATAGGCAAGGCAATCATTCTAACCTGGGACACCCTATGAACTGTACACCATACAGATCCCAAAAGTATCAGGCTGGCCATCCATTTTGCTCACACCCACTGGAGTGACTCAAGGGGTTCAGGAGGTCTCCCATTCCCACAGTTGCCAAATCATTCACAGGCTGGGGCGCATCGGGTGTTTGGGGTGCAAGAAGGAAAGGGCAACAATCAGGGATGTGGATCAAGTCTCTGACTCCAAGTCTCGAGTCAAGTCCCAAGTCTTTGCCCCCAAGTCCCAAGTCTTTGGTTGCGAGTCCTTATCTATTTAATAGGGAAAACGGGTTTAAACCTGAATAAAATTTGACTTTTCGTAAAAGGCTCCAAGTCTCGAGTCTTTCGAGTCTTTTACAATTGCCGAGTCAACTCCGAGTCGAGTCATTGACGCGACTTGAGTCCGAGTCGAGTCCGAATCAGTAGACTCCAGTCTACATCATAGGCGACAAATAGATAAGCATAGACTGCCCACCTCGACAGGCACATGCTGGCTTCAATTCAGATCAAGGAGTCACAAGTCCCGTATAAGAATCCGAAAGTAGCTTGTCTTTCCTCCTCTCCAGGCATCCCCTTAACACAAGACTGTGCAGACACTTTTAGCCGGCAGAGAGTCTCAATCTTGCTGGTGCAAGTCCACATTGATCCATGCAGGTGGATCAGGTCCGGGAAGGGGATTTGGAGATGGTGCATAATCTTTCAACAGCGCAATCCAACTTAACTTTTGTGCCAGTTTAACCAGCAGCGCAGCGAGAACGGGAGGCCCCAGAACGGAAAAGGGATTCAAATCCCCTCCAAAGGAGGAATTCAAAGGGGATTTGAATCCCTTTTCCATTCTGGGGCCTCCCGTTCTCGCTGCGCCGCTGGTTAAACTGGCACAAAAGCTAAGTCGGATTGCGCTGTAAATCAATAAATGCATTTCCCAGAATCCTCGTGACTTCTAGGCATCCCTGCTTTTCATTTGGCTGCCTACCGTGAAGGTATGCAAGCCAACAACCAGCACCTCTAAAAGAGGATGGAGGCAACTAATCTAGCCAGGCTCTTGAAGGCCGTGAATATCCGCAACCAAGATGACAGTTGGGGGAGGCGCAGAGTGCAACTGTCATGCCTAAGTGTGCAGAGAGCACTTTTTCGATGCGCTCCTCCTTCCCTGCGCCAGCACAATGCAAGCCTGCGGCCTCCTCAGCCCCGGGGAAGCTCTGCTGTGAAGGAGAAGGCAGCTCGCTAAACGGCGCAGCAGCAGGGAACACAGGCGTCTATTGTTGATCGGCTGACAGTGACACCCACTTGCCTGCCTCCGTGGCAAAGCAAGGCACAAGAGCTGGTTTGATCCTGGCCGGGTGGGGCGAGCGATCCGCGTCACACCCGCAACAAAAGCAACCTGTGCAGCGGTCAATTTGTCTCTTGTCCCTTGCGGCTTCCCACTCTCTTCCCCCCCCCATCGGTCCCCTTTGTGTCCCTTCATCTCCCCATAGAAACAGCTAGGAAAAATCTCAGCTGTGCATGCCTCACCTCCCAGGATGCGAGGGGGGACTATGGTTCTCCGTTAAAGAAAGGGCTTCTTGGGTCAGAAGCCCACAGTCTCGGAGTGATCCTAGCAGCCTCCACGTCCCCTTCCTTCATTATGGCTTATTCTTTTGTGGCTCACCTTCCTTTCTGACCCCCCTCTCCCCCCTCCAGCAGCTCAGATGCACCTGATACTTAATCAGGGACACCGACACTGCCCGGTAACACTTAATCCTCAGATTGCGAAGGGCAAGCGCACACATGCGATGGGCTCAGGCCTGGAACATGGGAAGGAAGAACCCAGAAGGCAGCAGCACCTCTGAGGGTGTGCAGAGTGCCCCCTCATGCCCTTGTGGCCTGCAAATAGCTCCCCAATCTGAGATCAGGACAAAGGGTCTCCAGATCAGTATGATCTAGCTTAATTAGGACCCGGCTCTTGTTTTTATAAAATAGGGAGCCAGCCAGGTGCAAAAAAAAAGAAAAAGAGAGAGACAAAACTCCTGACCTTTCCAGAGAAAGAAAGGAGTTTAGCAGGTACAGTTTTTTCCTCTTTCCTGCACAACAACAAGAAGAAAAAGCAGTTGCCAGCATTCTCCCTGCTATTCAGCTCTTAAAAAGAGAAGCTCCCATTCCTCCCGCACATCTGGTTACCCTAGAAAAATTAAGCAGACTGGATACAATGAGGAAGGCGGGGAAGGGGAGTTAACCGAGCTTGGCAAAATGGTGTGTGTGTGTGTGTGTGTGTGTGTGTGTGTGTGTGTGTGTGTGTGTGTGTGTGTGTGTGAGAGAGAGAGAGAGAGAGAGAGAGAGAGAGAGAGAGAGAGAGAGAGAGAGAGAGAGAGAGAGAGAGAGAGAGAGAATCTGATCTGTGCTTTGAGCAAGCCTAGCATGCACAAGCTTTTCTTTTTTACTGCTTCCTGCAACCCTATGTATGCTGACTTTGGAGCATGCTTTCTTGAATGCAGTCAGGGGTCCAAGGATCAGAAAGACTCACTGTTGATCTGCAATCACCGCTGTGCATCCCATAACCCTCCTGTGGTGCTGGGGAAGCCCTTGTCTTGGGTTTACCCAGGTAGGAAGGGGCCCATGGAGAGCAGTCTGCCTAGGGCCCCTTGAAACCTGACTATATATACTAAGGAAACATGCCAAGGATGACAAGACTGTAATCTACCCCCAGAGCTTCGGACTAGGCACAGTGCAACCCAAGCCTGCCTATGCCGCTTGGAAATATGTGCAGCTCCAAAGACCAGCAGCACGGATTGACCCTAACCCGGCGTGCCCACTGCCTGCCCCTACCCGCCTCCCCAGCAAAACTCTGAACTTGTGGTCTGTTTTCAGAACGAGCCGGCCTCTTTGTGGCAGAGAGGCTGCAGCAGAGCTTGGCTGGGCATCGGAGCTGTGGGCAGAGGATTCTTTCAGCTCCTGCCCTCTCTCGCGGGTGAGTGGCATCTGCTCAGGTTACATACACAGGGAGATTTTATCGCCAGGGTGGGAATGGAGTGGAGGCAGAGATAAGCGGAGATGACAGCAAGCCTGTGGGGTTAGTGGGTTTAAGACGGTTAGTGGGTTTTGCTGGGTTCTTTCCCTCATATCTATTTATGTAACGTTTACACACACACACACACACACACACACACACACACACACACACACACACACACACGATCAGATGCATCTGATGAATTGGAACACAGCCCACAAAAACTGATGCTGGAATAACTTCATTGTGCCACAAGACTCTTTCCATTGCTGCTAGCAAGGAGCCATATGGCTGACTGGGGCCACTCGGATGCTTGGATTGACAAGGGAAGAATAGACGATCTGGGAGGATCTGCCGAAAAATCTGGTGGGATTTTCCTGGCCCTCACAGATTCTTGTGGCCATTGCATAAAAAAACCAGGGAGAAACTTTCACGTATGAGAATGTGTGGGTCAGCCCGAATCGAGACATACCACAGCCCACCGTGGCAATCTCTTCCAACCTCCCTTTTCATTCAGCCTACAATGAAGTATGCAGTTTGAGGTGCTGCATACATACCAGACTTAGGACAAAGGGGGGGACGGGGGTATCACGGTTAGAGAGAGTGCGGGGTTGTGGTCATCATTTGTATGGCGCTCTTGAAGTATGCAAAGCACTTCCTGGATGATATTAATGCTCTCTGTGCAACAACTCTGTAAAGTAAGTATGATTATTATTCCCATATTGCAGCTGAGGCTGGGAGGGAGTAATTTGCCTTGCCTGAGTTCATGACAGTGGGTGATGAGACTCAAAGCAGGGGAGGCCTGATTTGCAATTGCAGCTCAGTCTCTGAGCCACTGGACGTCCTCTCAGGAGCAGCAAGCCTTGGGTTCAAATGAAGCACACTGAGTGACATCGTTCTCTCTTAGCCTAACCCAGTGGTTAGGAGAGCACATGAAAACATTAATACAAAGGAATCACCCAAGGTAGTATGGCAAATATCATCACGAGCAATGACTGGACGTTTTTCTATATCAGAAGGTGCCTCCTAGGTACTACGGTGGTACCAGATGCTTGGCAAATCACTGAATCACAGAGAGGCCTGGTTGCCCTGTTGCGCACCCAGATCACAGAACATTTTTGGACGTTTTGCATTTGACGGTGAGGGTACACAGTTGCTTCTCTCTTAGGATACTCTCGACGCATTCCCCCAGCTAGTCCAGGCCAACATGTTCAAATGTTGGTCTAATCCAGTGGTTCTCAAACCTTTTAGCACCGAGACCCACTTTTAAAAATGACACTCTATCGGAACCCACCTAGCTTTACGAGACGCTCAAACATTTCTCTCCCTATATTTACACAAGCTTGCAAACTGCAGGAGCTCAGCTCTTTGCAGGGCGATTAGCAGCTATCTAATTTTTGAATAGCCTCAGGGCTTGTGGCAATTACTTATCTCATCTTCCCAGCACCTGGGACCCACCAGAAATCAGGTCGCGACCCACCAAGTGGGTCCGGACCCACAGTTTGAAAAACACTGGCCTAACCTCCCTGAGATGATAGCTTCTAAACTTAAGGAATGGCTGCAATTGAGTGGGGAAGCTTTACCTGGGTACAAGGTCCAGGTAGACTAGAGTGGAAAAAAATCCTATTTGGAGCCCTTAGTAAAGTGGCTGCCGGTCAGTGTAGGTAATACTGTGATAGACAAACAAAAGGTCTGACTCAACCGGCAGCTCTCTCTAGTCTTCTCTCACAGATTTGGTGTCAGAATCAAAGGCCAGGAAGCCATGTGTGCTAACCTGAACTCTTTGAAAGAAGGGAAGAATAAGAAAAAGAAAGAGGAATTTCCCCCCAGTCTGTTTCCATGTCCTCCTCCAGATACACTGTATTTATTTCCAAAGACATTTATATCCTGTACTTATAGACTGGAGGGTGGTGTTTTTTGTGTTTTTTTGTTTTTGGGAAGAACTGGCATGACATTCTTCCTTTCCCCACACTTCACACCACATGTGGTTATTTCTGGTCTGGTCTCTAGTTCTGCACACTGTGTGACGACGGATATAAAAAAACAACACAACCCGAAACATTCAATAATTAATCTGTTCCGGATCTGCATGCCAAAGGCAGAACATCTTTGCGTTTTCTCTTCGTTTTCTCATTTTCAAAAAGGTGATCGCTGGAATTGCTACCGTCGTGGAACAGTAGAAAAACAATTGTTACAGTAACTGCTCTCTTTTCTTTTCTTTTTTTTTTAACCCATGGGATCTATGTTGAAGAACAGGCCTCGAAAGCTTGCTAGGGAACTATAATTCCTCCACCACCAGTCTTCCAGAGTTTTCAGGATCCTATCTAGGACAGAGATAGACTAGCTATTGTTATGGAATATTAGGAATATCGTTAGGAATATTAGGATAATATGAATGAGCAAACTGTGTGTGTGTGGGGGGGAGGAGGGACTCTGTGGCTCAATGGAAAAGAAATTGATTAGCATGCAGAAAGTCCCATGTTCAAAGACTAGCAGCATCTGTTGATAGTGCTAGGAGAGACCCTTGTTTAAAACCTCGGAGAGCAGCGGCCAGGCCGTGATCTGATTCAAGAGATGGCACCCGGCATGTTTTTCTGCATCCGCAGCGATGCCCTGCAGCATTCGCACTCGCTCCCAAGAAAGATGCAAATATCTAGTGCCCCACACGGAGGGTTCAGTGCTCCAGTTTGAGCACCTCCACTCCCTAACGTCTCGTGCCAAAGGGTCTCAGCGTTGATCTAGTGGCGTTTCGACAGGGATCCTGTCGGGTCTCATCAGGACAGCTGTCACTCGCCGTTTTGCGCCGTCCCGGAGGCAGAGGTTAGCTCCCCACAACTTGGGTCAAAGAAAACACAGCCCCCCTCATTGATAGCTGTACTCATAGCCATCCATCAGAGCCAGGAGATCAGGGCCTTCGGACCGTCTGGGGGCCAGTACCACCCACCAATCTCTTCCCAAGCAGGATTCCGGCAGATAAACAAGCTGCTTGTCCTTGTTGCGACTCGCAAAAACAAAGATCTCTGTGTGTCTGGAGACGAAAGCACCATCTCAGGCAGAGATGGCTTGATCAGAATGTCGCTAAGTAGAAGAGCAGGTGCTCTCTACATCTTGTGAACCTCAGCCTCCATCTCGAGCAGCTCCAAATAACAGCAGGGGGAAAGGCTGGACCAAAACCCCAGAGAACAGCCAGCAGCCCATGGGGACAATACAAAGCGACATAGAGCTTCCTCTGTTCCAACAGGGCCTCTTGGCATCCAGCCCCTGCTCTCGCCTCTCTTTCCAGATAGAAACCTCTGAGATATATAGGTCAGCCAGCGCTCAAGCTGTTTTCTGCCTCAGGGAAAGCTTCGTTTTTGTCCGCACCCTCCTGGAGAGTTTTCCGGACTATATAGCCCATTTCCTATGTTCCATCCAAGTAAATGGGTGTTTCTGCTCTGCACACTTCTATAGGGCTCACAACAGGGGGCTGAAATTTGGGGGGGAAGCCTCCCGGAGGACACAATGGCCTCTTCTGACCCTCTTCTCCCCCAAAATATGGGGAGGTGGGATTGTTTTGCCCTTGGCTTTAGGGATTTCCCAAATAGCCTGGAGGGGCCGGGATTTGGCTGTTCCAGAGAGTTGCCTGTATCGCTTTGGGAAAGGGAGGTGCAAATCTGCAGTGCGGAAATTGATGTGACTGTAGAAGGGGCAGAGGGTCTTAGAGGGCCCAATGACTGTTCTTCGAGGCAAGTATATGGGGGCATTTGACTCGTTCTTTGGTTAGGAGGGGAGGAAACAGATTAAGAATGCTGCAAGTCTAGGATCTGTATGGGATTGAGCTGTAACTATTTCCAGGTTCACTCTCTGGCTGCACCTCCAGGTAGGGCTAGGAAAGACCTCTGGCCCCACAGAGTTGCTGCCATCCAGTGTAGTCAATACTAAGCTGAACAGACAAATGGCTTGACTCAGCAGGCAGCATCACCTATGCATTCCGCTTGAGCTTAAGGGCAACAAAACCCCAACCCTCCTGCTTCCAAAACCCCGGCAGACCCTTTTCAAACTTCCCAGTCGCATTCTTGCCACTTCACGACCTTACCTTTCGGGAGCCTCTCTTTGGCGTTCGTACCCCCCTCGAGGTTTCCAGCATCGATTTTGCCAAGCTGGTTGTGAGGATCTGGAAAGGAAACAGAAAATTGAATTGGAGCCTGAATGTCTTCGAGGCAGGGGGGCAATTTCCACTCGGGAGGCAGGAGCTGGAAGGAAAGCCTCCTTCTGGCACTGCTGCTGGCTGCTGACGGAGACAGTATACTTGGGCTCGGCGGAACAACAAGAGACAGTGGCAACGGCAGCGAGAGAGATCCGAGGCAAGCTCTGCTAGGAGAACGTTGTAGTCCCTTTTGGAGTCCTGTCCCAGGACAATTGCCCCCTGCTGCTTCTGGCCTTGAGGGAAACCTCGACTGGGGCTAGACAGGACTCCCTGTGGCTGGACTCTAGGCAGAGAGCAGGCAGCAGCTTCGTGGGCATGCGAGGGTTAGTGGGTGCCTGACTATGTTAGCTTTGCATTTCTGCAAGCAGAGCCCACACACAAATTCCACCGGCTGTGTGTGCGTGCTAGGGGGGGGGGAGAGAAAGAGAGGAGACAGGCTGCTGCGAGAGTGGGGGGAATGCTTGGCTTTGTGTATTGGTTGCTTCTTACAGCACATCTCTCTCTCTCTCTCTCTCTCTCTCTCTCTCTCTCTCTCTCTCTCTCTCTCTCTCTCTCTCTCTCTCGTGGGCGGATGCTGGGCCCGGTGCTCCCCTCGCTGGTTTCGAGCCTTTTCATTCTCACCCGCCAGCTCCATTCCCTCTTGCACTGTACTATTAGCTCGCAATCAGTTAAATACCTGTTACATTGAGCCAACTGTCTGCGTGACAGCAAGCCGTAGCACCAGCAGTGATCCTAGGGTGTTTTTTTCCCCACAAGGAATTCTGGGAGAAGAGGAGCAAAGCCTGGAGGTTAGAGCAGGTAAGCTGGAAGAGAAGAGGTTGCTGTTTTGCCCCCAGAGGGTTAGCCCGGAGGTGCCTTGAAGCATGATCAGGCCTTGAGACTGACTGTCACCCAGCGACAGAAGAGCCACATACCTCTCTTGTCTGTCTCAGCTTCTCCAGATCAAGTACCTTGACTTCAAAAGGAACAAACTGGTTCTCTGAGTGCCAGGAGCTCATGGCAACAAGGGCACACCCTGACTGATGCCCAACCAACAGAGACATATGGCAGTCTATATGCAATATGCCACCTCTCTGCTGGCTTTGTACCATCATAACGAGTTCTTGTTTGTTTGTTTGTTTTGGTTTGCTTTGGATTTTTTTTAACAGTTTGCTTACTTGGAAACCCAAGTCTTACTTTGTCTTTTGATTTCTCTCCTTTATATTCTCTATTTGGGATCGGGGGAGGGATGTTAGTGCCTTGGCCTCCTCACCCTGCTGCTCCACTCATATAGGTGCCTAACTTGCCTGCTCCACTCATACAGGTGCCTAACTTGCCTGTTTGCTTCCATTTACCTGGATGCTTCATCGCTGGACCTCCCTCAGGCTCATTGAACTGGCTCCCTTGCAAATGAGCTCCAAATGTTTACCCTTTTGGCTAGCTCTCTCCGATTCCCTCTTGTGGCCAGTTAGAACCGCATGTCCTTGTTTTAGGGAAAGGGGCTCACCTTCTGGCAAGGCTGGCCCATGATGAGGCCAACTGAAGCTGTCGCCTCAGGCAGCAGATGGTTGTGGGTGGGGGCTCCCATCTCTGTCTACCTACATGCCTCCACTGCTCCTCCTCCTCCTCCCACTTCCTGGATTGGAAAGAGGAAGTGTGGAGGGGAAGAGACTGCTGAGCGAGAACACTGGAGAGTGGGAGGAGCAGAGGCTGGCACATCATCAGGTAAGTGGGGGAGCATTTGGCATGCCTGTCTCCAGTGTCCGGAGGACTTGGGCCATCCCTGGGCTACTACACCAGAACACACTGTTTATTATTAGGGGAATGTCTGCCCCTGGGAAAAGCTGAACAGAATTAACTCCCTAGGGATCAGCTTGTGGCAACCAATGTTTTTCTTTGTTGTGCACTTCTATGAACCTTAATTGGTCCGTTTACTCAGTCAGTCGATGGACTGCTGGTACTTGTTTCCTCCTTGCACAGATGTTTGTCTTGCCCGTTGACCTCGATCCTGTGTTGTGGCAATGCTATGTCATGGGGGGGGCTCCCTTTACACTTATAGAGGAAGGACTTGGCAGGGCCCGGGGGGGGGGATGTATTCTGTCGCTAGTGGGAGGAAGGGGTTTGAATCTAGTAGTGGCTACTGTCAAGATCCCAGTTTATCCAGTTTTGGGGAAAAGATAACGTGTGTGTTGTCCTAAGAATGTAGTGAATTCATTTCCTCAGCTGGGGTCATAGCACAACCTCTTCCAAAGGAGCCTTTCAGCTGGGAGGAATTCCTGAGATCATGATGCCCACATTCCTGGCACATTTCCCCCCCCCCCCCCGGTCCCTACACACACATATGCACAGTGGCCCGGCACAGCTCCCCTTGCCCCATGGAAAACACAGTGAGCTACAAAAGCTCCCTGTTTAATGCCTCTTCCTCCCCCCCCCCCTGCTTTCAAGCCACCAATACATTCACAGACAGGGAATCGACACTGTCAAATCTGGTCCTCATGGACATTTCCGTGAATAAATTGCTTTCCTTTCTCCTCTCAGATTGTTTTGCAAATGAGACACGGGGAGTGGTGTGGTGTGTGTGTGTGTGTGTGTGTGGGGGGTGTCACTTGCTTCAACAGCCTCCTCACTCTGCAACTATGATACAACACAGACTCCAGGTATATGGCACTGTGATATAATTGCCTCTGGGATAGATAAGCCCTTCCCCCTACACACACACACACACACACACACACACACACACACACACACACACACACACACACACACACACACACACACACGAGAGCATAAGCAATGCAGCCATCTCTGGGGTGGAGCACAGCAGCCACGCAACAGCTATGCGCTCTAGCACAAGTTTGGAATCCGAAATAAGGAACATTCATTTGTGTCCCGGTGAGCGTGAAGATAAGCACACTCGATTATGTTTCACGGGACTGTAAATTCAGAGACAAGGGCTCCATAAAGATAATGAAAGCGCAATAATCACACCAGGGCCTCTGAGAGGGGGGGGGTTAAGGGGCTACAATCGTACCTGGGCCCAGGGCCAAAAATGGATCAAAAAGGGGGGACCAGAGCAAAAAAGGGGGGTCCATGAGCCAAATTCACATGAAGGGAAGGGGCCCAAAAGAAAATTTGTACCCCCCTGATAAAATTCCTCTGAGTGGCCCTGATTCACATATATACTATCAGTAGGCTTACCAGATCTCCAACTGGGACAGAGTGCTAGACCTTTAGGATAAGGAATGTGGGCAGGTGTAGCTTGTTAAACCTTAGAGCACAATCCTAGGCATCCATGGGGCTTGCTTCTGAATAGACATGCCTAGGATTGTGCTCTAAGGTTTAACAGGCTACACCTGCCCACATTCCTTCTCCTCAAGGTCTCGCACTCTGTCCCGGTTGGAGATCTGGTAAGCCTAACTATCAGGCCACATCATGAGCCAGAGAGGGCCGGGGATTGAACCCGATGCTTTCTCTAGAGACAGAGCATGTGCTTGAGGAGCTATGGCTGTGTTTACCTGACTGATATGTGTTGGTCCTGCCCCAGAGGCAGCAGCAACCACTCCGTATCGAGCCCAGCAAGCTTTGCTGAGAACGGCAGCACAGCTGTGGACCGGCTACCCCTCCTCAAAGGCAGCTTGTGATGTGAGAGGGCGGTGCACCATTCGGCAAGCTTTGGTGCTGAAGCCTGACTGAGTCACTGCCGTGCATCCTGACTCCCGTTCCACCCCCTGGCCCGCAATCTCCTCCTGTGCCAAAGAAGCAGGATCCGGCCCTAATTATTAGTGTGAATCTGCATCAATCTGCAGAACATATGGGGACGAGCGCACACTTCCTGCGAGCAGCAGCTTCCCTTCTGCTGATGCTCGGGTGCCGTGCGCATTGCCATGGTGAATCCGATCATGTCGATTTCACAGCCGAGTAAACAGCCACGCGCCTGAGTCTGCTGCGTCACCCGAGCTTGCGAAGAAGTGGAGAGCGATCCAGGGAACCCGAGCGGGGACAGAAACACAGCTCTCTAGAAAACTGACAGGGGGTGGGGGAAGGCAGGTCCCTTCTCAAAGCAAAGCTTTAAAACCTGGAGCATCAAGGGAGCATTGGGGTGGAAGGCCATTCCCATCATAATTGGTTGGGGGACAGATAGGAAGCCATGTGAGTTAGACCGCAAGCACTTTGGGCTAGGTGACATTTCAGCGCTCCTTAAAACGAACACAGATTTTAAGCTGTGGGGGGGCTTCTGTTTTCTTTCACTGCCACTGCTTGTTGTACGAGAGAGTTCATATTTTGATCTGTAGACTGCAACTGGGGTGTGATTGTTGTGGTGAGCTAATCTGAAAGCTGGAAGGTGGGATATAAAGACCTTAGGCTTAAATAAATGCAGCTCTCTAAGGCAGTGGTTGTCAAACGTTTTAGCACTGGGACACACTTTTTAAAATGACGCTCTATCGGGTTACGAGACTTTTTTAAAAAAAGGTGATCTAGAAAGAAATAAATATATTTATTTACAAGTAAAGAGCTCGACTGCTTGCAGGGTAAATAGCAGCTATCTTGCAAACTGCAGGAGCTCAGCTCTTTGAAGGGCAATTAGTAGCTACTGTATCTGATTTTTGAATAGCCTCAGGGCTTGTGGCAATTACTTATCTGATCTTTCCATCACCTGGGACCCACCAGAAATCAGGTCGTGACCCACAATTTGAGAACCACTGAGCTAAGGGACTTTGCTCTCTCTCTCTCTCTCTCTCTCTCTCAGCCTCACCCTTCCTTCTATGGAGAAAATACTTTGCTTTAGATTCTTTAACTGGAGATCAGGACTGGCTCCATAGGTGTGGCCTATTGGGGCACATGCAAGGGGGCCACACCCACTTAACAGCTCACACCCATGCCCAGCCAAGCACGGGGGCAGTGAGGGAAAGCTGCCACGGCTCCCCACTGGTAAGTCAGGACCCATGACATTGCTTCCCAGGCGAATATGATGGATCAGTCGTATTCCGATTCTGCAAAGTGCCAATTTACAATTCCCAGATGTCCTGCCCCCTGGTGATGCCGCACTGGGGGCCAGGGAATCTGGGAGCTGTCAGATATTGCTAGATAAAGAATGAGGACAATATATTGCTGCTATCTTCTCCCGACTGCCTCCCGGTAGGACTCCCAACTGGGTGCCCAGCCATATGGAAAAGCTAAAGCACGATAAAAACGATGTTATTACAATTGCTGTTATTAATCATAATCATCCCAGCGCAGGGAATGTAGGTCCCTTCACATGTCCCTAGAACACATAGGAAGGGGCTTTTTTCGGTGGTTAGCACAGAATAGAAGGCTTCAGGTTCAAACCTCCGCATCTCCAAGTAGGAAATGCTACCAGTCAGTGTTGACAATACTGAAGTTGGTGGACCAAGGTCAGACTCAGCAGATGGCAGCTTCCTAACACAACGGGTGTATCTTATTTTAAGCACACAGGGTGGAAAGAGTTATTTAGAATGATTTGCTGGGAGGGCACAAACGGGAGGGGGGGGAGACAAAATGTGCCATGGCAGAGCTGTAACTAGTAATTTCAGTGCCTGAACATCGCCCCCTTCCTCCATGACCCAGCATCAGATGAATGGAAGAGGGCACTCTTGTTTCTAGGAAAGTACGTAAGACCTCGTGATCACATGGAAACAAAACTGGGTCTGGGCTGACCATTGTGGGGAGCAATTGGTGACATCGCAGAGCAGCTGCAAACTTTGGACTGGCAGGGAGGACACTGTTACAGGAATTCCACGCTCTGACTGGCCAGATAGACAGCTCCTGCTGCTTGCTGTTCTATGACTGAGTCAGATAAGAAAGCAATTATGGGGTAGAGGGAAACACTGCTGGTGTCCAGAGAAGCAATCTCTCCCCAATGGCAGGAAGGGGGGGGACTTAGTTGAAATAGATTTAATTGTTCTGGGAGTAATTACAGTATGCGGATGAAGCCGAAGGCAAGAAATTAGCATGGACTGCATCGCAAGAGGAATGTTAGAGACAATTACCCAGTGGGAGAAGGGTAAGTGAGCAAGAAGAAATTCAACCGCTGAAACTGCTCTCATCACTTGATCACCCTGCTGGGAAAAGGAAGAAAAAACCTGGCTGAATGGCAGTGTGCCATGTTACTGTTCAAGGCACAGAAGCCGTTTCTTCACCCAGCGTGTCATTAATCTGTGGAACTCCTTGCCACAGGAGGTGGTGATGGCACCTGGCCTAGATGCCATTAAAAGGGGGATTGGATAGAGGAAACGTCCATCACAAGTTACAAGCCATAAGCAACCTCCTGGTTGTAGGAGTAGGTTTTCTCTGTTCCAGGTGCAAGGGAGTGGCGACAGGATACAGGTCTTTTGTTGTCTTGTGTGCTCCCTGAGGCATCTGGTGGGGCCGCTGTGAGATACAGGAAGCTGGACTAGATGATGGGCCTTTGGCCTGATCCAGCAGGGCTCTTCTGATGTTCTTAATGGTAGCTCCAGATGCGACTAGCATCTCTAGGTAGTGCTGGGAAAGTCCCCTGTCTGGAATCGGAGGAATCCAAAGAGCCACTGCCAGGCAGATGGAGCAATGATCTGACTCAGGAATCTCAACTGTTTTCCACATCATGGCAATGGACTTCTAGCCCAGGTCGAGCCACTCTGGCAGCCCAATCCTAGGCATGTCTACTCAGAAGTAAGTCCCATTGAGTTCTATGGGGCTTACTCCCAGGAAAGTGTGCATAGGATTGCAGCCTGGATCTCCTTACCTGGGCCAAGCATTCCCTTCTCTTCCCCTTTCCCTCATGCTTGGCCCTGCTAGAGAGAAAGGCATCAGTAGAGGACAAGTTCTTCAGATACGCTAAGCGAGATGCTCCAAAGCTTTTCCCTCCAGGAAGATTTGGCAGGATACAGAGAAGTAAATACTCCCACTAGGGTGGATCACTCACTGTGCCAGCTTATTAATCATCCAGGATCTCTGCAAAGGTTGGGTCAGCTACTGAGTCTGCTGACAGTAGCATGCCGACTACCACCTGTGTGGGGGCAACCCCAAATTAAGACATGGGAGCCCTAACTGGTGGGGAGGCCACCCTCTCATTCAGTGGTTTCAAAACTGGGAGGCGTGGCTCCTGGGGGAGCCGCGGATACCAGCCGGGGGAGCTGCGGATACCAGCCAGGGGAGCCGCAGAATACCACGGAATCCTCTTGGAAAACAGCGCAATGCCAATTGGCAGGCATCAACATAATGTAATGGGAAGCTGCTGCGGCCAATGGTCGCTAACGGCCAAGGGAGATGCAGGTTGAAAAAGTTTGGGAAACACTGAGCTACTCCCTTGGAAATGTGCTTACAGAGCCTGTCCCATTCTGAGTGAAGAATACAGAAACTGGATAGTCACAAAACCCATGATGCAGTGCAATCGCAACACAAAAGTGCATGAGTGACAGCTGTGATCAAACCAAGCTGAACAACTGAGTCAGCATTTAATGTGGCTTCCAGGGGAGTTGCGGATACCAGCCGGGGGAGCCGCGGATACCAGTCGGGGGAGCTGCGGATACCAGCCGAGGGAGCCGCGGAATACCACGGAATCCTCTTGGAAAACAGTGCAATGCCGATTGGCAGGCATCAACAATGTAATGGGGAGCTGCGGCTAATGGTTGCCAATGGTCAAGGGAGCCGCAGGTCGAAAAAGTTTGGGAAACACTGCTCTCATTAAAGAAGCAACTCCTCATGGGTTCACTTCTGTTTATGTTCAAGAGGGAATCTTTAATGTGAAATCAATTCACCGTTATTTTTCTTTCAGGAATCTAACATGTGGGACCAAGTCATCACCCCTCACCCTGAAATACATTTTGCCCCTTCTGTGCCCCCCATATAATTAATTTTTCTGGTTCCAACATTGTTCAGTAAACGGATTGCATGACTCTAGGAATGATGGCATGGAGTTGTCAAATAGTTGCAGAATTCAGAGCGAGCCAGTTGAGCGTTGACAATCATGAGATATTCAAATCAGAGACCTTTATTGGCATAAATTGTCCACTCCACTCAGAAGGCCAATTAAAACAAAAATACATACATACATACATACATACATACATAGTCAGTTCTCATTATCCGCTAGGATTAGGTTCCTGGAAAACAGGTTCCTGGAAAATTCCTGGAAAATAGGTTCCTGGAAAATTAGCAGACACTGAATCATTGAGCCTATGGGAAAAAATGGGGTTAGGTTCCAGGGGACCCTCTTTGCCATACACTATATGAACTTTGTGAACCAGAATCTTACCTTGAAGTCTATGGGCTGGGTGATAGCGGGGGCACCATCCAGTATACCACATTGGCTCTTTGTTATGGAACAATTCCTAACTCTAGCAAATTAATTATTATTCCTTCCTAACAACATTATGAAAATATATACGGTATCCTGGAAGCCCAGAGAGGGCACAAATGGGTTCCCATTGTGTTGCAAATGGCATTTGACAGAAAACACACACACACAGCAACTCCAGAAGAGAGAGATTACCTTTTACAGTAAATGCAGCAAGGCAGGGAAATTTGCTCCCAGAGCAATGTGGAGACCGGTAAAAAAAGCTAAGAGAATAATGGCCCTGATGGGATCGCAGATAACAAGAACAGACCCGGATACGGAGAGATAGGTGGCAATTCTGCCCCTCGCAGATAGCGAATTCACATGTAAAGAGAGCTGACTGTACAAACATACATATCACACCTGCCTATCAATAAACTTCTTTTCAACTAGCATGAGAAAATTCGCCACGTCCACCATCACTTCTACTGGGCCATCATTCAGTAAATAAGCCAATTTCGCTAGGTCCGAGAGACCCAACTTATTCACTTATAGATCCTAAAAGAGAAGTGAGATATTCATTTTCCATCCCTTTGTTTGGAATCGATACAGAAGAGAAGATCTGAATTTGTATCCAAGGGAACAGTCTTTGTGATTTCATTAAAGGAGAAGCAGATGAGATACAAATCCAACCCAGTCTTCTCTTCTTGTACAGTTCTTCCTGTACCAAGTTCGCCCAGGTTATCAACCATGTTTACTTCCTAGACTGAAATCTCGCCCAAATACCCTCCATCACAGCTCAGAGCACTCCTATGACTCACTGTCACAAGGCAGACATTTCCACAGTTTCCCCCCCAAACAGTCTACATTTGGCAGCTTATGGCTGCAAGTGGGAGTGGATTAGACCAGTGTTTCTCAAACTGTGGGTCAGGACCCACTTGGTGGGTCGCAACCTGATTTCTGGTGGGTCCCAGGTGATGGAAACATCAGATCAGTAATTGCCACAAGCCCTGAGGCTATTCAAAAATCAGATAGCTGCTAATCGCCCTGCAAAGAGCTGAGCTCCTGCAGATTGCAAGATAGCTGCTAATTGACCTGCAAACAGTTGAGCTCCTGCAGTTTGCAAGCTTGTGTAAATATAGGGAGATAAATGTTTGAGCGTCTCGTAAAGCTAGTTGGGTCCCGATAGAGTGTCTTTTTAAAAAGTGGGTCTCGGTGCTAAAAGGTTTGAGAACCACTGGATTAGACCAACATTTGAACATGTTGGCCTGGACTGGCTGGGGGAATGTGTCGAGAGTATCCTAAGAGAGAAGCAACTGTGTACCCTCACCGTCAAATGCAAAATGTCCAAAAATGTTCTGTGATCTGGGTGCGCAACAGGGCAACCAGGCCTCTCTGTGATTCAGTGATTTGCCAAGCATCTGGTACCACCGTAGTACCTAGGAGGCACCTTCTGATATAGAAAAATGTCCAGTCATTGCTCGTGATGATATTTGCCATACTACCTTGGGTGATTCCTTTGTATTAATGTTTTCATGTGCTCTCCGCAGTTGTGGGACATTCTAGGGGCAGAGCTATTGGGCTTAGTTTCCTTTAAAAAACAGAGCACTAGAGGCTTCAAGTGTCTTTGTAAAATTTGCTGTATTGACAAATATACAAGTTGCACATTAGGAGAGGGTAGAGCTTGGGAGAGAGATGAGACCCATGCTTTGCATGCAAAAGGTCCCAGGTTCAATTCCTCCCCCTCCCCGTTTTTCCCCATCTCTTTGCTGTGGGGCAGGGGCAGGGCCATTCAGAGGAGTTTTATCAGGGGGGTACAAAGTTTCTTTTGGGCCCCTTCCCTACATATGAATTTAGCTCCTGGGCCCCCTTTTTTGCTCCAGGGCCCCCCCTTTTGACCCATTTTTGCCCTGGGCCCGGGTACAAATTACCCCCTTAACCCCCCTCTCAGAGGCCCTGCTGTGGGGTTTTACCACAGTATCAAATTGTTTTGGTCATCCAATCGTTTGCACCTATGTAACATCACTAGGCTCCACCTCCTGAAACTCAGGGTTTTTTGGGGGGGGGGGTGCCTCCATCTGGCAACCTGACTTGCAGAGTTGTTGTTAAGGACACATGAAGGACTATACAAATGCGAAGGATTACCACGACGGTCCAAACTGCAAGGAGCTTCAAA
Organism: Plestiodon gilberti rubricaudatus; assembly: GCA_026170595.1. Classification (NCBI taxonomy): domain Eukaryota; kingdom Metazoa; phylum Chordata; class Lepidosauria; order Squamata; family Scincidae; genus Plestiodon; species Plestiodon gilberti. The sequence continues at coordinate 4,485,224 of JANXHW010000011.1, forward strand.
ATGAAAAGCAATGGAAGGGCACCCATCAACCCTAGGTTTTTCAAAACAGACAAGAGAGAAGGAAATAAGAACATCAGAAGAGCCCTGCTAGATCAGACCAAAGGCCCATCTAGTCCAGCTTCCTGTATCTCACAGTAGCCCACCAGATGCCTCAGTGAGCACAGAAGACAACAAGGTATCTGTATCATGTTGCCACTCCCTTGCATCTGGGATTAAAAGATTACTAAATCTAGGTTGCTTATCCCCATCATGGCTTGTAAACTGTGATGGACTTTCCCTCCATCAATCTGTCCAATCCCCTTTTAAAGGCACCCAGGCCAGGTGCCATCGCCACATCCTGTGGCAAGGAGTTCCACAGATGAATTACACGCTGGGCAAAGAAATATTTTCTTTTGTCTGTTCTAACTCTCCCGCCACCCAATTTTGTTGTGCGAGAGGGACAAGAACATCCCTCTATTCACTCTCTCCATCCCATGCATAATTTTATACTGTAGTCCTAATCATGTCCCCTCCAGACACCTTTTTTTTCTAGACTGAAGAGCCTCAAATGCTGTAGCTGATCCTCATAAGGGAGGTGCCCCAGCCCACTAATCAAAAAGGAAGGGGCTGAAAGAGGGAAGGCTCTGCGAGTGGGAAGGGGCCAAAGGGGATGCATTGCATGTTGATACCAGGCTCTGAAAAATGAAGCTTGCTTGGGCATTGTCTGAAGACCCAAAAGACTCAGGAACGCCTCTCCATGTGCATGGGCGCATAAGAGGGTGTGCTGGTATGTGCACTTGTGTGTTTGGGAGCACGCATAAACGTAGACAACAGTTCTGGCTCCTTTTTCTTCTTCCATTGTTGGTGTTGACTTCCCTCCTACAGGCTACAGCTGTGCCTGCCCACCCCTGGCAACAGGCCCAACCTATTAGCCCCTTTGGTGCTGATGATCCAGACTGACTTCCCCAAAGGAAAAGCCAGAGGGAGACATTCAACTACACAACATACGAATATAGCTGCAAGGAAAGATTTCAGTTCCTGAATGGTAGATTGCAACTCTCTCTCTCTCTCTCTCTCTCTCTCTCTCTCTTTCTTTCTTTCTGTTCTACATCCCCAGGCTTCAGAGTGAATCGAGCTGTTACACAAAGAGAAGGATAGAGGTTTCAAAGCTGTTTGGGGACACCGATCAGATTCATTAACCTTACAGGCCAACGAGGAAATACGTGGAACTACGCAGGCCCGCTTCTAAGCCCGTTTATTCAGAGAGGTAAACCCCAAGAATTTCGGGTTCACTCCGAAATCAATGTGCATGTAATTAAAGCCATAACCTCCTAGGAGACGTTGGGGTGCTTGTGTGCGCACTAGGACAAGTGACCTCCCAAGCCTGCAAGTGGAACATAGATCATTAGCCTACAGAGTCAGAACTAGCTTAGTATTGTCAACGCTGATGCTCTCCAGTGGCGTTGCTCTAGGTGGGGCGGAGCTCTAAGTTCCGCTGCGCTCCGACCCACCGTTACATGCCCACATGAGGCGGCCCCTCCCCCTCACCTTCGGAGCCATTCAAGGCAGCGAAAGCAACGCACAGGAGACTCCCTGCGCGTTGCTTTCACCGCCTTGAATGGCTCCGAAAGTGAGAAGGAGGGGCCGCCTCGTGCGGGCGTGTAACGGTGGGTCGGAGTGTGGCGGAACTTAGAGCTCTGCCCCCCCCCCCAGAGCACCGCTACTGATGCTCTCTAAGGTTCCATCCTCTGATAAGTGTCTTTCCTTATGGAGGAAAAGCCCATCACAGGTTACAAGTCATAATGACTATATGCAACCTCTGGGTTTTAGAGGTAACCTATCTTTGAATGCCGGATGCAAGGGAGTGGCAACAGGTCTCTTGTTGTCTTGTGTGCTCCCTGAGGCATCTGGTGGGCCACTGTGAGATACTATCTTGCAAACTCCAGGAGCTCAGCTGTTTGCAGGGCAATTAGCAGCTATCTTGCAAACTGCAGGAGCTCAGCTCTTTGCAGGGCAATGAGCAGCTACTGTATCTGGTTTTTGAATAGCCTCAGGGCTTGAGGCAATTACTTATCTGATCTTTCCATCACCCAGAACCCACCAGAAATCAGGTTGTGACCCACCAAGTGGGTCCTGACCCACCATTTGAAAAGCGCTGAGATGCCATATTTCATTCCCTCTGGACCCGCTTGTTTCGTGGAGGTTTCTTTCCATTCCGCAGAGGGGACTGTCCCGGCCTTGCCCGCTTCCTCTCTCTGCTCTACAATAGCTTGTGTTCAAAGTGGATCGTGCTCAGCGCAGCGCTGTGAAACAGCGGTGCTGGAACGGCAGAGCCTGGCAGCACCACTCAAGGGAAGGTCACAGAACAAAGCTGTTTGTCCGAGAATGGCTCGGGCTGACATCACACGACAGGCGGGCTGCGGATCAGGGCTCCGGGCCGGCTCCGTTCGTCAACGGAAAGCAAAACAGTCCGCACCAAGGCCCGACAAATTTGGCATCATCTGGCAGTCCAATCCTGTGTAACTCTGCACCGGTGTAACAGTAGATCCCCCGGTGCAAGAGCACTTATGCCAGTGTAACTTGTGTACCAACGGATGCAGGAGGATGGACACTGGCATAACCCTCCCTCGAACAGCTCACATGCGCAGTTCGGATGCAGAACGGATGCCGGCGCAACTCTACCGGTGCAGGCGGCATTCCGGGGGCATTCAGATTCTTGAACCAGGGGGCATTCCGGGGGTATTCAGATTCTTGAACCAGGGGGCATTCTGGAGGCATTACACTGGTGCAAGAATTACACAGGATTGTGCCCTCAGTCTACCAACTCTTTTTTTTAAAAAAAAATTCCTTTCGCTCAGCGCAGGAAATCGCAGCCCATCAATCAAAATGCGTTCAAAGAAATTCATGAATTAAATCCACATAGATTTGCGTATAACCAAAGCAGTTATGTTGAAGAGGGGAAAACCCATACTGTCCATTTTTTTACATGGGGTGGAGATACATTGCAGGAGCTATTGTAGGAGAGGCATCTCCGTGTGAAAAGGGAAGGCCTCTTCCTGCATGAGAGCAAAAGGGGGGATGCCTCTACTAAAATGGTCCTTGAAACCTACCATTCTGATAAGTATTTGTGGAGGTCCCCCTCCTGGGCTGGTCATGCAGCCCCCAGACTCCCTTGTTGGCATGCCTGCCAAGGCCGTAGGGGCGTGGTATAGTTCCAGTGAAACCATGGTGGGGCCGGTGGCGCCGGAATTGCCTCCAGGGGCCTTTGATGGCAGCTGGAGTGGCGGGACTGCCTAAGCAGCCACTGTAAGGTATTCTGGGGGGGAGAGAACCCGGACAGTACTTTTATTAAAAAATAGTTACGTGTAAATAATTGTGGTGCAGTGGGTTAAACCGCTGAACCATGAGCTGTCGATCGAAAGGTCGGCAGTTCGAATCCGCGAGGGGGTGAGCTCTCGTTGCTTGGCCAGCTCCTGCCAACCTAGCAGTTCCAAAGCATGTTAATGCGAGTAGATAAATAGGTACCGCTTGCGGGAAGGTAAACAGCGCTCCGTGTTCCAGCCGCATGCTACGCGCTGCGGCAAGGAGAGTCATGCCGGCCACATGACCACGGAGGCGTCTTCGGACAGCGTTGGCTCTTCGGCTTTGAAATGGGGATGAGCACCACACCCTAGAGTCGGACACGACTGGACTTAATTGTCAGGGGTCACCTTTACCTAATTGTGTTGTACAATTAATCAAGGATTCCATTGGAGTTGATTCCAAAGACTTTTAATCCGTTAATCTGTTCTAACCAATTCATCGATTAATGCTTGCAGCTGTCTCATTTTTTCTTTTTTTTATTTCTAAAATTTCACTTGGGATGCAACCCTAAACACTCCTTAAAGGCCAAAACGCATGGGGTATGAAATGCTTATCGTCTGCAGCGCAATCCTATCCAACGGAAAGGGGATTCAAATCCCCTTTGAATCCGCCTTTGGAGAGGATATGAATCCCCTTTCCGTTTTGGGGAGCCTCCCGTTCTCGCTGCATCACTGGTTACACCGGTGGTGTAAGTTGGATAGGATTGCGCTGTACTCCTGTGTAGGTGGCGTGTGGGACCACAGAACTACAGCACAGAGACAAAGGGTGTTGAACTCTTTACTTTCACATGGTTTCCCCATTGAAAACTGTCTCTCCAAAAATGCTATTTAACCCTAAAAATGCCACTGTAGTAAACAGTACTAAACAGAGCGGGACTGATTTGGAAGGAAACATGCAAAGAACTGTGTTGTTGGAGGGAAACTTAGATCTACACTTCTGGAAAACTGACTGCAGTCCAAAAGATTGTCGCTAGATGTTGGAAAAGCAGAAATTGTTGCCAGTGTTTTTCTTTTGCCTACAAACATTTTTGGGAAAGAGCACACATGCTAAAAATATCTCATTCTATGGAAGGTACATTGAAGTTAAACAGAAGGTTTATGTGTTGGTATCGAAATCGAAATGGCTCTCGGCTTGTTTAAGCGCTGGCATATGGCGAGACGGCTTGTTATGCTTCCAAATTGTTCTCTGTGCTGCAAAGTTAAAAGAACATTTTGGGGAAGTTCTTAAGTCATTCTGAACGCTTCGGAATGTGCAATTTGTCATGATGTTACCAGGAGACACGGTGATATCACTATGGTACCAGGAGACACACCCTGCTGCTTGAAAGATCTATGATCAACATGATTCAAGGGAAAATCTGAAACGTCGCTTGCACAAGCTTGCAAACTGAAGGAGCTCAGCTCTTTGCAGGGCAATTAGCAGCTATCTGATTTTTGAATAGCCTCAGGGCTTGAGGAAATTAGTTATCTGATCTTTCCATCACCCAGGACCCACCACCAGAACTCCTACCACCAGAAATCAGGTTGTCAACAGAGAACCCTCCCCCCCCCCAATGTCTATATTTAACTAGCATACATGGGAAACTTTTTAAATAAACTGTACAAATCTAGTGACCAAATACAGCTACTGTACTATAATAGGCCCAAGCCCTATCCTACACCCTGCTGGAAAAAAAAAAATCACTGGTTTTCCAGCTATTTCTCTGAAGCCTAGAATGGCTTTCCCTTCTAATGAGGAAGACTTGCCATGGGCTTGTAGACGCTCCAAGAGAGGTCACGACAGCAAACAAGCAAACAAACACAGTATTCTTCTCCACGTATACTCCCCCCCCCCACAATCATTTTCAGAATTTCCAAACACCTGTTTGCAACTAATGGTGCAGAATTCATGAGCACATAGCCATAGGATGTGGTGATGACACCTGGCCTAGATGCCTTTAAAAGGGGTTTGGACAGATTCATGGAGGAAAAGACCATCACAGGTTACAAGCCATAAGCAACCTCCTGGCTTTAGAAGTGGGTTTTCTCTGTGCCAGGTGCAAGGGAGTGGTGACAGGATACAGGTCTCTTGTTGGCTGTGTACTCCCTGAGGCATCTGGTGGGACCACTGTGAGATACAGGAAGCTGGACTAGAGGGGCCTTTGGCCTGATCCAGCAGGGCTCTTCTTATGTTCTTATGAGCAACGCAAGAACTCCTACCATTGGAATGATATGTGCCAGCATTGTGCGCAATTAGCGCATTAGGAAAAGTACTAAATATTTATTTATTTTATTTTTATTTTTCACATTTTTATACCACCCTTCCTCCAAGGAGCTCAGAGTGGTGTACATATTTCCTCCCCTCCTTTTTGTCCTCACAACAACCCTGTGAGGTAGGTGGGGCTGAGAGATAGTGACTGGCCCAAGGTCACCCAGGAAGCTTCGTGGCTGAGAGTGGATATGAACCTGGATCTTCCAGGTCTAAGTCTGACTCCCAAACCACTACACCATCCTGGCTCCAATACAGCTTAATTGAAGCTTAATTGAAGCTTAAATACAAGCTTCAAGTCAATAGTTGTTATGCATTTGGTCCAAGTTAGCCCAAAATGCACAGAAATGAGGAAATGAGCAGGTATTGCTGGGGCAGTGCAGAAGGTTGGTAAAGCCATGACTGTGGAATTATGCATTTTTCGTCCTGCAAACAGTTCTCATCTGCCTGCGCATCAGGTAAAAGCCACAGTATATGCAAACTTGTCCAGGTTGAGTATCTCTTATCCGAACTGCTTGGGACAGGAAGTTGTCTGGATTTTGAATTTGTCTGGATTTTGGAATATTTGCATAAATATAATGAGATATCTTGGGGATGAGACCCAAGTCTAAACACGAAATTCATTTATGTTTCATATACGCTGTATACACATAGCCTGAAGGTCATTTTATACAATATTTTTAATAATTTTCCTCCCCAGTATGCCTTGCGCTATGCCAGCCAGGTGCTGGAAAAAGGTTTTTTTGTTTTGTTTTTTACAAAAAGTCATAGCCCCCAAAATGTCTGGATTTCGGAATAGTCTGGATTTTGGATGTCGGAATAAGGAGCAATCAACCTCTACTGCAGTGGTGGCCAACCTTTCAACATGAATGCTGGCCCTTTAAATGGTTGTCTAGGTGAGGGCATTTCAGCAGGTGCAGCTGCTTTAGCAGCACCATCAGCACTTGCAGCTGCCAAGATTCTGTCTTGTACACAACTCTTAAGAACACAGAAGCCCTAATGGTGGAAGGTTGGCCACCCCTGCTCTACTGTATATGTGAATGTGCCTCTGCTGCCCCCTGCAGGATAAAATCAGACTTGCAGTCCAGGTTCATTTTCCTCATATATTTTTCACCCCTTGTTGACACATGTAACTCATGTGACACGACACATCCTTTTCCCTCCAACATGATAGGCAGACCTTAAGCAAGTGATGTTTTACCTCTCGTGGAAATGCTGTGTCAGGAAAAAGCATCACCTGTTGAATTTCGACTGGCCCGGCAGCTATCAAAGGCACAGGAAATAACAGCGAGTTTTCGCCTTAGGCTCCAACACTGAAGCGATATGTTTTTTAAAGTGTTGAGGTCTTAGTTGTCTTGTGATGTATTTTGTATCCAGGCTGATTTAGTCCTTTCTGCACATTTTAGAGCCTTTCAAAATTGCAGCTGTTTCAGATGTCAGTTTCAAAATGTCGATGATATTTCAGAGTTTCGAGGCAGTTTTTGTGGCCAATCCTCGTAAAAGGCTCTCTTCCTTTTCGGAGTAGAGGAGACTCGACCCATGATGAATCTCTTGTCTACTTGAGCCTAGACAGAGGTAGCTAACCTCTGTATTTATTTCTAACCTCTGAAATATTTCTTTACCCAGCGTGTAATTCATCTGTGGAACTCCTTGCCACAGGATGTGGTGATGGCATCTGGCCTAGATGCCTTTAAAAGGGGTTTGGACAGATTCATGGAGGAAAAGACCATCACAGGTTACAAGCCATAAGCAACCTCCTGGTTTTAGAAGTGGGTTTTCTCTGTGCCAGGTGCAAGGGAGTGGCGACTGGACACAGGTATCTTGTTGTCTTGTGTGCTCCGTGAGGCATCTGGTGGGGCCACTGTGTGATACAGGAAGCTGGACTAGATGGGCTTTTGGCCTGATCCAGCAGGGCTCTTCTTATGTTCTTATTGTTACAAATGCAGAATTTGATGCTGTGAATGGACCTGGCATAAGGCTTTGGGGCTGGGGGCATCTTCAGAGGAAAGGGATGTTTGTTCCCTTACCCTGAGTAATGCCCCAGCCTCCGCTAAGGGGTCACTTGGTGGCGCTGACCCATGAAGGGGGCTGGAGGCTTGGGAGGAAGGAATAGGATATGGCGTCTGATGAGGATGTCGATCCCACCCCCTCCCAGGCCCTCTCCACCCCCTCTCCGCCCTCCCCTGCCCCATTATGCCCCTCCCCTCCCTCCACCTGCCCTCCCCCAGCCCTTGCGCTGCCCAATGCAGAACTTACTTGCTCTGTGGCGCAGGGTGCTGGACTTGCCAGGAGAGTGGCGGTGCCGGCCATGGCGCCGGCATGGCCTATTCTCTCGGTGTCGCGAACATGCTTTACGACATGTTTGTGACACCCAGCGCTGGCACTCCCAGCGGGTAGAATTGCACCATTCAGGATTTCCACCAGTGCCACTTTTTCTGGGTCTCTTTGCTGCCAGAGACAGGTGCTGTGTTTGGGAACGGGGAGCCCATCACACCAAGTTCCTGCAGCAATGGAGAAGCTGTCGGTTGTTCTGCCTCATAGTCTGCCTTTTGTGTTGCGCCTCTTTCCCTCCTTGCCTCACTTGTCCCTCTTTCAAGGCAGTATCAAAATTGCCACACAGCTTCCTTTTCCCGCCGGAACAGTGTCACCTCCAGCCATCTCCACTTCTGGCGGAGTGACGTGGTACCACATGGTCCCTGCAAGCAGTGATCTCACTTCACTCGCATGTAACCGCTCCTGCCACTACAAGTGTACACAGACCATTGTCTGAAAAATCACAGCCTGAAGTCAATATTATGCCTGGGATTTGGCAAAAGAATGACCGAGTGTTAATGTTCTGTGCTGCTTCCTGAATAGGGAGATGTTGTCAGAGTCTTGCACCTTGACACATAACCTCAGTCGGATGAGCAAGATTGAGGTGAAGGGTGAAAATGATTCATCCCCCCTCTAGTGTGGTCAGTGAAACAAGTTTCTGGCAACTCTCTCAGAGAGAGAGAAAGAGAGAGAGAGAGAGAGAGAGAGAGAGAGAGAGAGAGAGAGAGAGAGAGAGCAACCAGATGCACAGCGCTGCACAATCCTGTATAACTTTGCACTGGTGTAACCTGTTGATTGGAAAAAGTGCTCTGTTTCTACCTCCATCCAATGCTCAACCAGTATGTTTGCAAAGAACACAAATACAAGCAAGTCGTCCCTTAAATGGGAAATGGCAACCTTAAGTGAAACGACTTATAACAAAACCAATTGTACCATCGGCTCGTTAATATACATAAAACAAGAGTTGACGGCATATTTCTGGTCACAGAAGCATCAACAAACTTCTAAATAAAAGACCCCAAACACTTCTAATATTAAACACTGGAATAAATGTGAGCCCTCCGGACCAGAGAAAAACCCACACAGACATGGGGAGAACGTTCAAACTCCACACAGACAGTGGCCCCCACCGGGAATCAATTTTTTTCCCCTCAACAATTTTAAAACGAAACGACTTATAACAAAACGACTTTAAGACTGCAATCCTATATACACACACGTTCCTAGGAGTAAGCCCCATTGAACACAATGGGACTTAATTCTGAGTAGACACGCATAGGATTGTCCTGTTAGTGAGAACTTACTGTATTACCAAGCCTCCAGGGGTCTCTCCTCCAAAGGAAGCCAGAATTGCCCCTGGAACCTTTCACCTCTTGTGAATGTGGGGAGGGAGCATAGCTGTGTTCTCAGGGGACCTCTCTTTTTTCTTAGCTAGACATATATTTCATCACCCTAACTCAGCGGTTCTCAAATAGTGGGGCGCGCCCCCCAGGGGGGGCGCGAGGCTCCGTAAAGGGGGGCTCGTTGCAATAGTTAGTGTATGCTTTGCACCACTTAACTAGATTGTAGGAGCCTCCAGCGACGATCTATTTCACCGACGATCTCTTCCGGGGAGCAGATCATTCCTCTGCTCCCCGGCGCGAACTCTGTAACGCGCCTAGGAGCGCTTTGCAGAGTTCACGCATGCGCAAGACGACGATGTTGCCAATTGTCGTCTTGCGCATGCGTGATTCACAGCGTGAACTCTGCAGAGCGCTCCTAGGCGCGTTACAGAGTTCGCGCCGGGAAGCAGAGGAACGATCTGCTCCCCGGAAGAGATCGTCGGTGAAGTAGATCGTCGCTGGAGGCTCCTACAATCTAGTTAAGTGGCGCAAAGCATACACTAACTATTGCATTAGTTATATTAGGGGGGCGCGAAATGTTTTCTTCTTCCTAGGGGGGGCATGACAGAAAAAAATTGAGAAGCACTGCCCTAACTGGTCCTCTGGTTGGAAGGTCAGGCACTCTGCCATAAAGCAGACACCATCTAACACAGTGTTTCTCAAACCAACCTCATTTCTGGTGGGTCCCAGGTGATGGAAAGATGAGATAAGTAATTGCCACAAGTCCTGAGGCTATGCAAAAAACGGATAGCTGCTAATTACCCTGCAAACCGCTGAGCTCCTGCAGTTTGCAAGCTTAATATAGGGAGATAAATGTTTGAGGTTTTTTTTGTGGTGTGTGTGTGTGTGTGTGTTCCCCCAAGTCTGTCAATGACAGGGGGGGCAGGTGAAGGCTGGGTCACATAACTAAGTCCCTCAAGCCTTTGTTGTTGTTCAGTCGTTAAGTCGTGTCCGACCCTTCGTGATCCCATGAACCATATCCCGCCAGGCCTTCCTATCCTCCACTATCTTCCTGAGTTCGCTCATTTTCATGTTCGTTGCATCGGTGATGCTGTCTAACCATCTCATCCTTTGCCTTCCCCTTCTCCTTTTGCCTTCAATTTTTCCCAGCATCAGAGTCTCCTCCAGAGAGTCCTCTCTTCGCATTAGGTGGCCAAAATATTTGAGTTTCAGCCTTAGTACCTGTCCTTCCAGGGAACAGTCAGGGTTGATTTCATTTAGGATTGACTGATTTGATCTCCTAGCAGTCCAAGGGATTCTCAGGAGTCTTCTCCAGCACCACAGTTCAAAAGCATCTATTCTTCGGCGCTCAGCCTTCCTTATGGTCCAACTCTCGCAACCATACATTGCTACTGGGAACACCGTCGCCCTGACTATACGAACTTTTGTTGGCATGGTGATATCTCTGCTTTTTATTATGCTATCTAAATTTGCCCTAGCTTTCCTTCCAAGGAGTAAGCGTCTTTTAATTTCATGGCTGCTGTCTCCGTCTGCAGTGATCTTGGAACCCAAAAAAGTAAAATCTGTTACTGCTTCCATTTCTGCCCCTTCTATTTGCCAGGAATTGATGGGACCAGATGCCATGATCTTGGTTTTATTAATGTTGAGTTTCAAGCCAACTTTTGCACTCTCCTCTTTCACTCTCATCAAGAGGCTCTTTAGTTCTTCTTCACTTTCTGCCATTAGGGTGGTATCGTCTGCATATCTGAGGTTGTTGATGTTTCTCCTGGCAATCTTGATTCCAGCAATCTTAATTCCCTCAAGCCTTGAAGCTATTCAAATCATTAGGGCTGACTCATTACAAGAAATGCATTGATTTTTTTTGCAAATAAATATAAAATATTACTTATAAATAAATGTATTCTAGATCACCTTTTAAAGTTTCATAACGCTAGGTAGGTCCTGAAAGAGTGTCATTTTAAAAAGTGGGTCCCGGTGCTAAAATGTTTGAGAACCACTGATCTAACGGGTCATACAATTAGGAAGCACACGCCCTCAAACATAGGCAGGTCATTACATACCAAACCCAGCAAAACTTTCTCCGTTAAAATGCAGACGTTTTCTCTCCTTGGTGCAGTCTGCACATTGAGCAGAATGAGGAATCCTGAAGTGGTTGGAAGGACTGTACCACTTCAAACTGCAAATGCTTTTGGACTATTCTCATTGAAATCTCCCTGCAAACAAAAAGCAAAGTAGCACACCAGGGAGAAAGATTCTGTTCCAGCCTGCTCCCTGATGGGCTACTTTTCTACTTGCAAGGAGATGCTTCTTTAAAGGAACACTCAGAAATGTGATTCTTCCACCCACAGTTTGAAATGATACAGTCCATTCTGCCACCCCAGGACCTTGCCGCCCCTCTTCTACCTCATTGTGCTGCAAGTGTAGGTGACATGGGATGGGGGAGTAATGGAGCAATTGCCCACCCTGGATAAGGAGCATGCCCGTCACCTCCCCATTATAGAATCCTAAACTGGACCTTAAAACAGGCCTGCAATCATAAGCCTGCTAGTTAACTCCATCAAAATTAACAGGACATAATGATGTTTAGGATGGGAGCATTAATGTGAAATATATCATTATTTCCCTTTCAGAAATCTGACATGTAGGACGAAGTTCAGCCCCTTAGAAATGCACATTGTCCCTTTTGTGTCCTTCTGAAATTTTACTCGCTGGCACCATCACCGAGACCAAATCCCTGTTTTAAAACTTGCAAACATTTTTCCCCCCCTTTTCTTAGACGCTGGGCAAGTTCTTTCGACACCGTAACTAAAATTTGCCAGAAACCAAAAGAGATTGGATGAACAAGCTGGATGAGACTCAGCGACCCTCAGTTGCCACACTCCTACTCCTCAGTTGCCACACTCCTACCACTGCAACCGCCTTCTCTCAAAGACAGGACAAGACTGTAGTTGCTGAAGGTCTCACAATGCAATCCTAGGCATTTCTACGTGGAAGTAAGTCCTACTGAGTTCACTCAGATTGACTCCAAATAAGGGTGTATAGAATTATCTGTTTTCTAAGAAGGATTCCAAACAGAATTATCTATTTTCTAAGAATACTTCCTTGTGTCCCATTTGGAACCGACTCTAGGTGCGGATTCACAAAAAGTGAAGAACCGACCGCCCAATCCTAACTAACTTTCCAGTGCCAATGCAACCATGTCAATGCATCCTGCATTGGGGGGGGGGGCAGTCATAGAGTCTTCATCAAGGTAAAGGAACATTAGTTTCCTTAACTCAGGGCTGCATTGTGTGGCTACATCAGTGCTGGAAAGTTGGTTCGGATTCGACTGCAAATCAGATATATTTTTGCTCTTCTCCATGGACCGTCCCATGAAAGTCTGCAAAACCACCAAATCAGCACTCACCCCAAATCCACGGATGGGTTCTCTTGTGTCTGGGCAAGAATCCCGGCTCCTTCTTCCTCCAGCGAATATGTCCTGGATAGCCAGACAAGACTTCAGACCCAGCAAAAAGGGTACCAGGGTATGCCAGCCCCAGTGGCCAGCTAAAGGCAAGGCTGATCAGGGAGAAACAGACAGGCCCAGAACAATGAGCTCCTGTGTGCGTTTTCGGCATACGAAACAGCAGTGGTGAGATGTCAGGGTGAAGTGATGCACAGATGTGCCAGATGTGGGGATGAGGCTTAAGTATTGATGGCAAGTGGGGAGGGACAGGGAGAGATGGGGGGGGGAGGCAGCAGAAGTAGAACGGATTGTGGAAGTCAACAGGGGTCTGCAAATCGAGTCGTGATACTTTTAAGGGGCAAACGATCTGTGCCTTGAACCCTATACGCAGGGTTGAAATTGAGAGACCGAGCCAGCATAGGGCAATGGCAGACTGCTGGTTATGGATGTTGGAGGTCCAGAATGAAAGACCCTCTTCTTAGGTGCCTTTTAGACGTACCCACCAACCACATGAAATACATTCGTCCATGAATCTCTCCTGTCCAGCCAGTTGCTGAGTCATAATAACCACATATATACGCATGTTGATTACGTAGCTCGAACCCACAGAACCACCAGCGTCTCGATCTGGTGGTGTGCCAGTTACATGGGTTTGACCCATGAGATCGACCCTGCTCACGTGTTCCCCACATTATATATTTTATTTTATTAGTATAATACTAAAAATGCATACATAATATTTCAAAAGGTTACAGCAAGTGCGAAGCAGTATATCCTACCAGTATACAATTCTCTATTTTCTACTTATACTATCCAGCTAAGCCAAATATATCTCCAACACTCTATTCATCAAATCCACATACCATCACGTCATTCCTCTCTCTCTCTCTCTCTCTCTCTCTCTCTCTCTCTCTCTCTCTCTCTCTCATGTAAAAGTCAATAAGTGCCGTGGTTTCCAATTATTCACACACACAAAAATACTGTCTTCTCTTTAATTAAAATTGTGAGTTTATCCATTTCTGCAAACTCCAAAACTTTTGTCCACCAATCTTCCAGCGAAGGTATTTCTGAATTCTTCCAATATTGTGCATAGGAAATTCTCGTAGCGCTTGTCATATATAAAAACAAAGTTTCACATTTCCCCCCCCCCCAAATGATCAACCCTGCTCACGTGTTTATGTAATTTGGACGTGGCCCCTAGAAAAATGCATCCTAATCATTAAAAAGGTAAAGGTGACCCCTGACAATTAAGTCTAGTCGTGTCCGACTCTAGGGTGTGGTGCTCATCCCCATTTCAAAGCCAAAGAGCCAGCGTTGTCCAAAGACACCTCTGTGGTCATGTGGCCGGCATGACTCTCCTTGCTACAGCACGTAGCATGCAGCTGGAACACGGAGCGCTGTTTACCTTCCCGCAAGCGGTACCTATTATCTACTCACATTAACATGCTTTGGAACTGCTAGGTTGGCAGGAGCTGGCCAAGCAATGAGAGCTCACCCCGTCGTGGATTCGAACTGCCGTACTTTCGATCGACAGCTCATGGTTCAGCGGTTTAACCCACTGCGCCACCCACTGGCCTATCCTAATCATTACGTTAGGGCAAGAGAGCTGTTCGAAGGGGCTTAGGATAGAAGACCTGCTAACATAAAACAACCATTGAGGAGACGGTTGTCAACCCTCTAGGGTCTCCAGGAATCCACATCCATCTCCAGCTTTCTGCTGAAAGCCATCCTGGAGATGTCAATAAGGACCTCCAAGAATTTCCAACATCACATTACGTTGGGGAGAAAAAAAAATCTCCCAGAAAATAGCTTCAGTTTTTTATTTATTTTTATTTCTTTACAATATTTTTTTACCCCGCCTTTCTCCCCGAAGGGACCTGAGGCGGCTTACCAGAAAAAATACAAATACAAAAAGCATAATCACTTTTTAAAAAACAGTAAAAACAGTTACAGTAACTAAACTAATTAAAAACAACATCAGTTAGAGTTGGCAAGCTAAACCAGGAGCCCCCAGATTTCTGCCTGGTTCTGAGATATCCCGGGTTGGGGTTGGGGGCTCACAAGCGTCCACTATTATCGAGAAGAGTGACTTCCAATGTATGATTTAAACATCCGACATGCAGCTTCTGATGAATATGTACTAGCATATGAATGCACGCCCATTTTCGGGGCGCAGCTGGGCCATAGCGATTGCCCGGTGACAGCGAGGCCCTGTGTCGTATTCCAAACACCTGTGCTCGCTGACTTATTCAGACATAGGCACCCAGAGGATGAGTTCACATATCATGTACTACTCTTACAGCGCAGTCCTAACCAACATTCCAGCACCGATGTAGCTGTGCCAACAGGGTGCACACTGCATTTTGCAATGCGGGGGCAGTCACGGAGGCCTCTTCAAGGTGCGGGAACATTTGTTCCCTTACCTCGGAACTGCATTGCGGCTGCACCAGTGCTGGAAAGTGGGTTAGGATTGCGCTGTTATTATTATTATTATTATTATTATTATTATTATTATTATTATTAACAACAGTATTTACATCAGATAATAGCCTCAAGCCCTGAGGCTATTCAAAAATCAGATAACTGCTAATTGCCCTGCAAGGAGCTGAGCTCCTGCAGTTTGCAAGCTTGTGTAAATATAGGAAGATAAATGTTTGAATGTCTTTTCTTCTGGTCCCCCCCCCCAAGTCCATCAATGACAGGTAGTGGGGGGCAGGTGAAGGCTGGGTCACATAACTAAGCCCCTCAAGCCTTGAGGATATTCATTAAGGCTGCCTCATTATGAGAAATGGATTGATTTTTTTTTTTTTGCAAATACTGTAAATAAATATTACTTGTAAATAGATAAATAAAACATTATTTCTTTCTAGATCACCTTTTTTAAGTCTTGTCGAGCTAGGTGGGTCCCGATAGAGTGCCATTTTAAAACGTGAGTGCTAAAATGTTTGGGAACCACTGCAATAGAGTACTGGGATGGGGTGCAGGGGGCTAGTATAACTACAACCCTTTTGCTTCACTTTTGCCCGGTCAGGATGCGGGATGTGTTAACTCACACAACGCCCAGAGCCTCGGGCAAGCAGCAAGCAACCATCTCCCAGGAACGTGGTGAAGGAGCCTTGCTTCCTCGAGGGGACGACGGACGGCCCTAGCTCGCTTCGCTGTTCCTGGCACAAGGCGAGAGAGCCGTGTCAGTCCCCCGCCGTGTCATCCCGAGAGCCGGACACAATGACCGCGGTTGTGCGCTTGCATGAGTCAATCGACAGCAACCGTGCATTGCGAGGTGATTCATGGAGGAGACAAAGGCTGCAGGGAATGTTTGCCTGGGGCCACTAAGTCATTCCAGTTGGAAGCAGAGAATTGGCTTATTGTCCCGGAGAGAGCGTGTGTATATTTCTGTATGCAGGGACTGGCCGTTTTTTTTTTAACGTGGTCCTATAGTACTCTGGTTTGAACAATCCCACCTCCCAGCTGCCTGGAGCACCGCTGCATCCACCCTCTCCTCTGACCCCGTTCTTGTAAACAAGCAGTGGTCCATATGGCTGGAGAACAGCATGGTCTGCTAACATTTGATTTAATAAATACTGCCTTTCTGGATGGGATCAGTAGGAGGTGCCAGGATAGAACCCTGAAAGTTCCCAGCTGGCCGGAGCCTGAAATTTGGTCTTTAGGAAGGAATCCGACACATCCTGCTATAAACCTGACCACTGTTGTCTCTTTAAGAGGCAAGAAGGCCTCAGGGTGAGAAGGTTACGTGAGAGAGCTGGCAGGATTGCAGAAGAAGCCTGTGTTAGTACTTGGGCCTGTATGATTGCTGTTTGTAGGGTGGATGCTATTCTGAATTATAGTACACACTGTGTCCCAGGGTTAGGCTGGCTTCAGACTTTCACAGCATACTATTTCCCCCTTCCCCCCCTTTTTAAAAGGAAGATTCTCTTTGGTCCTCTGATATGATTTGCAAAAAAAGAGCACATCTTCAGTCATCAGTGTGGGGTAGTCCCCTGGGGCCTCTGAGCCTGAGAGGAATTTTATCAGGGGGTACAAAGTTTCCTTGGGGCCCCTTTTCAAAGGGGGAGGGGGCAGAACTGGGCAGAAAGAGGGCAGCAATGGCCGGAAAAGTCTCCGGAGCCCAGATCTACCCGGCTTCCTGATACGGCACCTGGTAGACCTGGCCTCCCGGTTGGCCCAGCCCAGCCTTCGTCTTTCAATTTCCATGAGGCCAGCTGAGATCCCAAGGACATTTCTGGGCCCCTTCCTTTGGCTCCTGGGCCCTCTTTGTGACCCTGGACCCAGATACAATTTACCTCCTTTACCCCCTTCTCATGGGCCCTGGGTCGTCCTAAGTACACCCTCTTGCTGGAAAACATAAGATATCCCTGTTAGATCAGATCACAACCACCTAGCGAAGCTGTTTTCTACTGAGAAAGGCTGCTGGTCCATTGGTGAAAGCTCTCCAGGACTTTACAGCCCTATCTGCAGCTGTCCTTCCTTGGAAGGAAAGCTATGGCAAATTTAGATAGTATAATAAAAAGCAGAGATATTTCCATGCCAACAAAAGTACGTATAGTCAGGGCGATGGTGTTCCCAGTAGCAATCTATGGTTGCGAGAGTTGGACCGCTGAAGAATAGATGCTTTCGAACTGTGGTGCTGGAGAAGACTCCTGAGAGTCCCTTGGACTGCTAGGAGGTCAAATCAGTCAATCCTAAATGAAATCAACCCTGACTGTTCCCTGGAAGGACAGGTACTGAGGCTGAAGCTCAAATATTTTGGCCACCTAATGCGAAGAGAGGACTCTCTGGAGAAGATTCTGATGCTGGGAAAGATTGAAGGCAAAAGGAGAAGGGGAAGGCAAAGGATGAGATGGTTAGACAGCATCACCGATGCAACGAACATGAAAATGAGCGAACTCAGGAAGATAGTGGAGGACAGGAAGGCCTGGCGGGATATGGTTCATGGGATCACGAAGGGTCGGACACGACTTAACGACTGAACAACAACATCTGCAGCTGTCAGGGATTGAACCTGGAACCTTCAGCACAAAATGCCAGTGTTGCCACCATTGAGCTACAGGTGGACCATGGTCTACCTGGCATAGCTTTGCCTACTACTCTTGTTGTAGAGAACGTCTTGCTTCTGCTTTCTGAGCCATCTTATAATGGGCAATGTCTGGAACAGGTGTTGGATGAGGTGGGGCAGTTGGTTTTCTCAGCTTGAGACAGCTTGTAAAATTCTTTCCTCTGGGGCTAAATCCAAGCAGAGCCAGCCTTAGAGCTGCGGGGCCCCATTGGAAACACTTTTGAGGGGCCCCAGGTTCACAGCCAAGGTCTGCAGAATCTTACAGCGCAATCCTGTGTAACCTTGCACCGGTGTAACATTAGATGCACCGGTGTAACAACAGATGCAGCGGCGTAAGTGCAATTACACTGGCATAAGTGCACTTACACTGGTGCGTCTACTGTTACACCAGTGCAAAGTTACACAGGATTGCGCTGTTAGAGATTAAAGTAAAATGTATGATAGACTTTATCTCTCTCTGGTAGAACGGAAAGCAATCAAAATGCGCGCTGAAAACGTGAGTGAATGGACCAAATGAATCTAAGCACAATTAAATATTAAATTGCATACGTGTAAGCCTACAAGTACACAAACAAAACATGTGAATTACCTTTGAAAAGGAAATAGTTACAAACCCACTTGTTGTCGTGACTGTGGAATGGTTTAGAAAAATATTAATTTTATGTGTTGTTTTGAAAACAAAAAATTGGAGTTGTTCGTGTGGAATTGTTTGTGTGGAATGGGTTGTGTGGAATCTCGTATTGCCCGATGCAGAAGGCACTCCGCAAACAACATCTAGGCCCTGCGTTAGATAAGCTTCAGGGCTGGGCAGACCAGGAGGTATTACATTACTTTCTATCAGCGGAGGTGGATGATATAATGGAAAGGACAGCATCCTTTGTTAATAAGATCGTTTTAGCTGGTAAATTAGATAGTATTCCTTTTTATGTTTAAGCTGTAATATTGCTTTGTGTTTGTAGTCTTTGGATGTTGTAATGTAAGTGTTATCTGTTATGCCTAAGGGTAAAGCGTTATATGTTTGTTTGTTTTATATGCCAATAAAGGTTCCTCCTCCTCTTCCTCCTCCTCCAACATTGTTGGGAACAAATTGTTGTGTGTATTTGACAAGACTAGAGCAATTACCCTAGCATGGGGGGCCCTTAGGTGCAGGACTCAATTGGTCCAATTGGCTTAAAGCCGACCCTGAATCCATGTGCTGGAAAGAAGTTAAGTCCTAATGGAGGGCCTGATGGTACAACAACAGGCAACTGAATCCACATCAACTTCCCCCACCATTGTCAGCATCCTGTCGCTACACTGGTGCTGGTGAGCATCTTATGCCACAGCGCCCTCTAGTGCCACAGTGGTCAATATTCGCCCCCACCTATCAGCCTTACTCCATGACACCCCTATGTGGCCATTCCTGCCTCTACATGAATCGTGGAAGATTCTTGCCTGCTGTCATGAGCATAGGACGCTGCATCAGACTATTGGTCCATCGACCTCAGAGCTGTTTGCCAGTAGCTCTCCAGGATATCAGAGAGGGGTCTTTGCCAGTCCTACCTGATTGAACCGGGAACCTTAAGCCTGTGACACACCGCCTGCATTGGAGTGTGTTGTGTCCCGGTGCGGTGCGAGAGTAGCCGACGTGTCGCACCACACCACACCCACCCTGTCTACACTGAAGGACGCCGGAGAAGTGTAAAACGTCCTGCCCCACCCCCTGCTCTCCATTACAGAGCTCTCTGTTAGCCAATCAGAATAGAGTCTTTTCAGACTCAATTCTGATTGGCCAACACGTTGCTCCACGTCCTGCCTCCACAGCACCGAACACGGCCTCTCGTTGGCCGAAAGTTCAATTGTTCCAACTTTGCTCGCACTGCAATGCCGGAGAAGACACACCAAGATTTTCGTGCCGCGTGCAGATGCAGCGCACCGCAACGCGGCCGGTGTGTCTCCGGCTTTTGAGGCAACACATGTGCGCTGTGTTACTGAGATACAGCCCCTCCCTTCTTTCACCCCATTGCAAGGCCCAGACCAACTCTGTCCACAGAGATTGCACATCAATTTCTTTATTAGTCAACAGTCTGTATCTCTTTCCTGAGCCGTCCAGAAAAGCCCCTGCACCTTTTTTACATTGTGCTGGCCACTGGTTTCCTCCTGCAGGACTGGATGATGCTGAGAAACATCAAAAAGACCAGGAACATAGACAGCCCCACGACCAGTGCCTCGATGATGGAATAGGTGTGGGTCGGCTCCCCAGGAGGAGGAAGGGTTCTAGGGGCAGCGACCAAAAACTTGCCCACCAAACGCCCATGGACATAACACTGGTAGACGGTGTTGTGTGAGTTGTTCTGGAAGGAGAGGCGCAGAATGCTGCCCCCCGTGATTTTGTCCAGGCTCTGGGAGTCGTTCTTCTGGAGAAGCTCGAGGCGGGTCAGTTCTGTGGAACCTTTCTTCCAGTAAACGGGGCTGAAGAAGAGAAGGGAGCAATGCTATGGGATGGGGATCCATGTGCCAGACCTTCTAATGTTTCCCTGATGCAAACAAGGGTTAACTTCTGGCACAAGGAAATAAATCTTAGTAGATGATGACTTCTAATCCATCAATCCATCAATCCACCAACCAACCAACCAACCAACCAACCAACCAACCAACCAACCAAGTGATTAATCAGCAATGAATTAAACTGGGGAACCAAATATAGTTGAAAAGGGGGAGATAAGTATAATGAATAAATAAATACTCATGAATGAATAAATGAATACTTGGGCTTACCAGATCTCCCACCGGGACAGAGTGCTAGACCTTTAGGAGAAGGAATGTGGGCAGGTGTAGCTAGCTTGTTAAACCTTAGAGCACAATCCTAGGCATCCATGGGGCTTGCTTCTGAATAGACGTGCCTAGGATTGTGCTCTAAGGTTTAACAAGCTAGCTACACCTGCCCACATTCCTTCTCCTAAAGGTCTAGCACTCTGTCCCAGTTGGAGATCTGGTAAGCCTATGAATACTGCTATTTCCATCTGGCAGCAACAGAGGGAAAGGAAGGGCTGCAAGTCTCCCTCCTTTGGCCTGACCAGAATTTGAGGATCTATGTCATAGAATTTGAGGATCTATGAGATGGACTGGGGTGGTAGCTTCAGTTCCGTGAATTAGCGGGAGGAGCCGCCATTCATCTCGTCTTTCCTGCCATCGTCCTCTGTTGCCGCTCTTACTCCTGCTCTTCCTCCTCCCATGTTACCTTCACTTGAAAAGGGAATGTGGTAGGAGATGAAAGAAATGGCCTAGAGTGTCTCTTGGAAGACGCTCTAGCCCGCCACTCTCTCCTCCTCCTCCTCCTCCATGCTTCCTCTTCTGCTTCCTTCCTCTCTTCCTTATCCAAGCCAGGAAGTAGGAGGAGGAGAAGCAGTGAAAGTGAGTGGGCAGACGGAGAGGGGGTGCCCTCTATCAATCTGCTGCCTTAGGCAACTGCCTCAGTCAGCCTCATGCTTGAGCCGGCCCAGGCTCCACTGCAGAGTTTGATGAAGTGTACTGTTGAGACTTTTCCTTTAAACCTGACTAGGAGTGGCAGAACTGGATCTGAACCCGCCTTCTGGTGGTGCACGTTTACCGCAGCTTGTCAATCATTAACTAGCTTGACTTATAAAGAGTATGCAGTTCAAGCTAAAATATTTGAATGGAAGCTCATCCCCTTTTATTCCTACAGGAATCTGGCTGGGGTGTCGAAGAGAGACATTGACACTGATGTTTGGGCCTTTGATTTACCACTGGCTGTGTTGCAGCCCCACAGGGCTGTGACCTGGAGGTAATTTAAGCCTTTGATCTCCGTGCCATGAATCCAGGATGGTGTAGTGGTTCAGGAGTTGGACTTAGACCTGGAAGAGCCAGGTTCAAATCCCCGATCAGGCACGAAGCCTCCTGGGTGTCCTTGGGCCAGTCACTCTCTCTCAGCCTCACCTACCTCGCAGGGTTGTTGGGAGGACAAAAGGAGAGGAGGAACTATGGACACCACCCTGAGTTCCTTGGAGGGAAGGGCGGTATAAAAATGTGGAAAAAAATGGTTGGAGGTGAAAGTAGTCTAGTCTGTTGACAAGGTGAAGTATACAGGATAAGCATGTGGGGACTGTTTGCAATTGGAAAGACAGAGAGCTTGTATGCTATGGAGGCTTCTATGAAGGCCTGTAGTCAGAGCCTTGGTGGCTTAGTGGTTAAGACCCTGAATTGCAGACCGGAAGGTCGGCAGGACAGCAGTTCGAGACCCGAGTGCTGCATGATGGTGTGAGCTCTCTTCTTTGGCCCCAGCTCCTGCCAACCTAGCAGTTCGAAAGCAAGAAATAAAGTAGATTAATAGGTACCGCCTCGGCGGGAAGGTAACAGCATTCCATGCGTCTCAGCATTGAGTCATGCCGGCCACATGACCACGGAAGCGTCTTCGGACAGCGCTGACTCTACGGCCTTAGAAACGGAGATGAGCACCACACCCTAGAGTCGAACACAACTGGCTTTCGAGCAGGGGATACCTTGACCTTTACCTAGTCCGGGCAAAAGGGCCTGTAGGTTAGGTTAGGTGACTGTAGAGCCTGTGGTCTCACCTGTAGATGGAAGAGGTTGGACAGCGCAGGTAGGCGAAGGATTTGAGTTGGGGGTGGTAAGTGGTAAAGACGAGAAGCGACACTGTGTTGGCCTGAACTTTGGAAAGCAAGAGTGCTGAATTGCATTGCTCTTGGCAGGTCTCCACTCGCAGCTCCGGCCCCCGTGGCGGTAGCCTCGGGTGTTTCCTCCGGACCATTCCGCAGGGTAGCGGCGGCTCCACCTGTTGGTTTCTCCTGGTGACCAAGGCGTAACAAAAGCCCACCCGCTTCCTTTCCCCAGGACTGCCACAGCGATCGCAAGGCTGCCAGTCATTCCAGGAGGTGAACAGTTCGGCCCGCGTTCCGTTTTCAAGCTCTACGGTGCTGTTGCCCAAGACGGCCTCTCCCAGATCTGCGTGCGAAACATGAATGCTCCCGGCATCCTGGAAGTCCACCTGGTAATAAGCGACGGTGGCATCGCCCACTCGGCAGGTGTACAGCCCCGAATCCTCCACGCTGGGGCTGGAGATGTACAGATTGCCGGCGACTAGCTGGGCTTTCATATGTAATTTTCGCAATCCGGCATGGCTGAGCAGAAGCTGGAAGGGATTCCCCGAGCGCAAAAAAGTGATGGGCTGCTCGTTCGCCCAGGCGGGATCGAGGTACTGCCATGAGACAAAGATCCGGCTGAGGACATGAGGGCAAGGCAGGCTCACCGGGTTGTCAGAGATGAAGGCGAGCGTACAAGGCTGGCCTGGAAGACATGGCGATTCCAGGGAGTGGCCCTTATACCAGGTCGCTTCAGCGACAACCAGGGTCAGTCCAAGGAGCAGACCGGCAGCAGTGGCCCAAGAGAACATGTCCCACAGGGCACAGAGCTACAAAGGGAACTGAAAAGGAAAGCTCCAGTTGACCTTACTGTGATGTCATCGCTGAGGTGGGCAAGGAAATGAGGTCATAATGGACCTTAGTCAACAAACCTACCATTGAGGCCAAGCAGGTCTTCGATGGACTGAGTCAGACATTCTCAAACTGTCATGGAGCAATCCTTTATTTCCCTACAGAAAAGAGCCTTCCATGCAGGTGCCGACCATTTTCCCGTGTGAGCCAAAATGCATGGAAAAACTGGCAATTGGGGTGGTCGCATTAATTGCCACGCCATGCAAGCGGTCAAGACTTTTGTACCATCTCGTATATTACGCTGGCTTCACAAATTAGGTTCCAAGGCACCCATACTTTGCCTTGATCTTTCAGCTCAACAATGGGCTGGGGAATGGAATGCGTCCAGGTAGAAATTCAACAAGCGAAGCTTCCACCTTGCAAGAGATACACCTGAAGAATATCTGCCTGTTACAGCTCAACAAGGTGCAGTGCTTCCCTAAAATACCACTCAGGTCTACAGGTATTGTATGCTGTCCTGAGAGTTTTACTGAAGGACAGATGGGACATCTTTGAAAGAAAGAAAAAGAGCAAAGATTCATTCTCTTCCTCATCTCATCTCATCTTGCAGCAAGGGGCTAGCAGTATGCCACTTAAAGCAGTGTTTCTCAAACTGTGGGTTGCGACCCACTTGGTGGGTCGGGACTGATTTCTGGAGGGTCCCAGGTGATGGAAAGATCAGATAAGTAATTGCTACAAGCCCTGAGGCTATTCAAAAATCAGATAGCTGCTAATTGCCCTTCAAAGAGCTAAGCTCCTGTAGCTTGCAAGATAGCTGCTAATTGCTCTGCAAGTAGCTGAGCTCCTGCAGTTTGCAAGCTTGTGTAAATATAGGGAGATAAACGCTTGAGCATCTTGTAAAGCTAGGTGGGTCCCAATAGAGTGTCATTTTAAAAAGTGGGTCCCGGTGCTAAAACGTTTGAGAACCACTGACTTATAGGAACATATAAAGAAAGTTGCAGATACGTACTTCAATGCTGGGGTAAGGGAGGGTGTAGCCTTCAAAGAATTAAACAATGAAAGCTAACATTTCGAAAATGGCAATTGTTCACGAAAATGTGGGGCATTTCCTTGCTGCCACTAACACTATTTTTGGAAGAAAAAAATCTGGATTTGTGTCCTTGCACTGTATAGACACGCCCCTATCCGCATAAGGCTTTCCTGAGGGAGGGAAAACCACATGACCTCATGCATCAGCTTCGGAGTGTTGTTGGATATGACTAAAAAGAAACAGAGGCATTTCAACAAGACGTTACAGAGTGCTGAAACAGGGGCAGAGTGTAAGTCCAACGCCCCTTCCTTTTTTGTTTTGAAATCATCATCTTCGATATGTTCATCGTGGCAAGCAAGTGATGCCACACTTGATCCTGTAGGTGTGTCCACTGGGGTCCTGTGGCACAGAGTTCCCCAGGACATATCCCGCAAAAGAAGCATGCCTAGGATTGCAGCCTTAGAAGTAAAAGCAGGGCCAGCCTGTCCATCATGATGAGGCCAACCGAAGCAATCACTGCAGGGAGATGAGATGATTGGTAAAGGGTAGTGGACTGCTCCTCTATCTATCCACTCCCTAGATTGGAAAAGGGAGACAGAGCAGAAGAGGAAACATAGAGGAGAGTGGTGGGCTAGAGCGTCTCCCATATTCTAGCCCACCACTGTCATCTCCTC
Source organism: Plestiodon gilberti rubricaudatus (assembly GCA_026170595.1). NCBI lineage: Eukaryota > Metazoa > Chordata > Lepidosauria > Squamata > Scincidae > Plestiodon > Plestiodon gilberti. The sequence continues at coordinate 4,510,142 of JANXHW010000011.1, forward strand.
CACACTTCCTGTTTGACTCCAACCCCTCTTCCTTTTCCAATCCAGGGAATGGGAGGAGAGGTTGGCACACCACCAGGTAAGGAGGAACAGCATTTTACATGCTGCCTCAGTCACCAAGAGGTTTTTGGGCCAGCCCTGAATAAAAGCCTGATTATTACTGCCATGGCAGCATGGGAAGTGATATGAAATTATGGACCACAAAGAAGGAGCTCCATGAACTGGAAGGAATGTTTTCTCAAAGCATGCTACCACCGGTATCTTGCTTCAGATAAATTGAAACAGATTTATCAAGTTTGACACACAATAACTGCTGGCATCATGCCAGGATGCTGTCGTAGTTTGGGAGTTGGACTTTGACCTGGAAGACCCAGGTTCAAATCCCCGCTCACCCATGAAGCTTCCTGGGTGACCTTGGGCCAGGCATGATCTCTCAGCCTTGCCTACCTCACAGGGTGGTTGTGAGGACAAAAGGAGGGGAGGAACCATGGACACCAGCCTGAGTTCCTTGGAGGAAGGGCGGGATAAAAATGTGAGAAATAAAAATAAATATCTCTCACATCTTTTCTGGAAGCCCCAATCAATCAAATGCACTTGGCTTGGACTTACTTTTGTTATATGTGCTCTTACACATGGTTCTTGCATTTATTCTATTAAAAAAGGAACTAAATGGCTTCCTTATTGACCTAATGACTACATCTGTAAACATATGGGGTGAAGAAACCCTTTGCCCTCCTGGAAAGCCCCTCTGTTTGTGCAACGTGGAGCCGGCTGGCTTAATCAGGATGTACAGCTCCCCCCCCCCCATCATGACCTCTGTAACCTGCATGTCCACATGTGGACGAGAGAAGGTCCAGAGGATTGAGCCAGGGTTTCCCACCATTGGAGTAGCTAATGGGGAGGGGCAGAATTCTATAGCCCACAACTTCATATAAGGAGGTGGCGGGATTGAGGCTGCCTATTTTGTTCCAGCACTTACAGAGTTAACTCTGCACGCCGACATGCTCCTCTGGACTCAGGAGGCAAACACGAGAACTGCAACTCATTACCCAGTTAAGCTGGAAAAGCTGAGTTTGCATTTCGATTTGATTTCATTTGCCTCTAACTTCAAGTACCTATTTAAACCTTGCCTATTTCCCCTTTTTAATTGTAATAATCTTTTAAATCCATTTTTAGATGTTGTTTTTATTAGTTTTTGTTAACTTTTTTTACTGTTTCAAAAAGTAACTATTTATGGTTTGTGGAACTCCTTGCCACAGGAGGTGGTGATGGCACCTTTTTTGTATTCTATTTTCTGTTATAAGCCGCCGTGGGTCCCTTCGGGGAGAAAGGCAAGATAAAAATATTGTAAATAAATAATCAACTTTCTCTCATTTTGAACACTCTCTAGCCCAGTGGTTCCCAAACCAGCTGGGGGAGCCGCGGATACCAGCCAGGGGAGCTGCGGATACCAGCCGGGGGAGCCGCGGATACCAGCCAGGGGAGCCGCAGAGTGCCACGGAATCCTTTCAGAAAACCGTACAATGCCAATTGGCAGGCAACAACATAATGTAATGGGGAGCCACAGCCAATGGTTGCCAATGGTCAAGGGAGCCGTGGGTCAAAAAAGTTTGGGAAACACTGCTCTAGCTAGCCTGTTTCATTCAGGCCAGAGAGGATAGCATGTGCCCCTCGCTTGTTTTTAGGTTCTCACGGCTAATGCTGCAAAGTCTGGTGCGTATAAGCGCAGAGGAGCTGGGATCGGTCAGATGACTTGGGTTCCAGTTTGCATCTAGCTACCCATGTTGTAAGCCGCCTTGGGTCCCTTTGGGGAGAAAGGCGGGATAAAAATACTGTAAATAAATAAATGCTGAGGGAACCTCATTAAGTGTGGGCTCACCCCACATGGGAAGAAAAGCTAAGGAGCCATGCCAACAGGGTGCACACTGCATTATACAGTTCAGGGGCAGTCATGGAGGCCTGTTCAAGGTGACATTTGTTCCCTTACCTCGGGGCTGCATTGGTGCTGCACCGGTGCTGGAAAGTGGGTTAGGATTGCACTGCAAGTGAAATAACCTTTGCAAGGTTGTCTTTGCAAGGCTGTCTGAGCCAGGAGCCAGGGCCACACAGAGGAATTTTATCAGGGGGTTATTTCTTTGGGGCCCCTTCCCTTCATGAGAATTTGGCTCCTGGGCCTCCTTTTTTTGCTCCAGGGCCCCTTTTTGAGCCATTTTTGGCCCTGGGCCCGGGTATGATTGTACCCCCTTAACCCCCCTCTCAGAGGCCCTGAAGGAGCCATGTCTGTCACAAGCACCCTGTGAGTATCAGGTTGGTACATGGTCCTTGCGCCTTGATTCACCTCCCCCCCTCCCCAGCATTTTCACATCATGCTGAGAAAAATAAAGGGCGTTCCACAACAGGATTTTCAAACTGCTAAAAACACACAATCTTGCAGTCACACAATTGCTGGAGGAATGATATGACCACCTTGGTTTTGCACGCACAGGAAAACATCTCCCTCTGTCCTTTTATCTTGAGGTTTACATTTTTCTTCCTGTCCCTTCCCTTCGGCCTCTGTTCACTCTTCACCCCCCTTTTCTGAGGAGCGGCTAAGTTTTCAAACAAGAAGAGAAGTTATTTCTGGCATGTGTCGGACTGGGCTCCTGCAGTTGTGTTTTGCTCATACACTGTCGTGCGCCAAGGACACTGTTGGGGCTGTACAACGAACACATAAATATAGTACTTAATTTTATTCCCTCCCCGTCTTCAAACTTTCTGCTCCACCTTTCAAAGACCACTCAAGGCAGATTGCAACGGGCTTATTCCTAGTTGGAAACATGCCCATTTATAGAAATGAATGCAGATAATCAACAGATGGGGAGCGATTTAATTATTCAATTTTGTCTGTGTAAACTGCTTTGTGAATTTTTTTTTGTTGAAAAGCAGTATATAAATATTCTTAATATAATAAAATGATAATGATAATGATAATGATAATAATAATAATAATAGGGGGAAGGGTGATTATCATCATTTAAGTAACTTTCAGAGGGGTAGCCATGTAAGCCTGTTGCAGGAAAAACAAGAGTCTGATTAACACCTTAGATTGGTTAGTTAAAAGCTGGAAGGGACCTCGGAGGGCATCTAGTCCAACCCCTGCTCAGTGCAGGCAACTGCTACAGCATCGCCAACACACAGCATCCATTAGCCTGTGTTTAAAGATGGATAAATTCATTCCAGCACCAACGTTCGTGGATTAGGGTCCGTTTCGCGTTTCCATTACATCAGCGTACACGGCCCTTTGCAGAGCAAAACGAAAGTGCGGATTTCCTGCCCCAAGGAGCTTACAATCAAGATGAAATCCCCAATACAAACGCTGAAGCAAAGATACCAAATGCCTGGGCAGGTCGAGTTCCTCTACCGGGCAAAGGCATTTTTGCCTCTCACACTCTTGGTCAAGACAAACATTGATCCCTGTAACAGGAGCCCTGTTAAAAAATCGGACTTGCACGCTGACCAATGCCACAGCCTCTTGGATCAACAGTCCTTGACCAGCACCAATCATTGCCTTTTGCGGTTTTTTAAAGCAACGCTCCGTGCCTTTCCTAGGCAGGTACCTGGGCGAGTTCATTTTCCATCACAAGGGGGAGGAGAGGCGGACTTAACAAAGTTTCTCCACACACCCACCCGCCTCTTTCCCAAGTCGTTGGCTCGTTCCCAATACATTCGCACGGGCATGGAGGCTAAACCACCTTTATAATGGGGGGGGGCAGAGACACGGGACGCACCGGTGAGGCTGAATTAATTCATTCCCTCCTGCGCTTTGTGAAAAGAGGCCAGAGGGAGGGGGGGCAAAGAGATTGTCCTCGACATACAGTTTTTCCAGCACACTGAAGAGCGCCTCGGAAGTTTCCTCCCCCCCATTTCGCGGGGAGTTGGTGGCTTCCATCCTTAGGGCGAGGCACCGCCCTCGAAAGTAGCACCTGAGTCGCGCGCGGAGTCCAGCAGAGGGTCAGTTTGGAGCCAGGCAGCCACGGGAGAAGGAGCGCGAGGAAGAGGGAGCGGAGCGCGCCTCGAGCTTGAGCGGAGCAAGCGAGCGGGGCTCTCACACGCCTTCTGCCCCCTGTCCGCGGACCGTCTCCCAAGTCCGTGCGAAGGGGGTGGAAATGGACCCTCGGAGAACGAGGACGTCGCGGCCGGCCATGCTGCCCCTCTTGTGGTGGCTCTGGAGCAGCGCGTGGGTTCTAGGTGAGTGAGGCAAAAGACGCGGGTCCTTGCAGAGCGGGCGACAGACCCCCCCTACTTCTTTGCCCCTTCACCCGCCTCTGAAGCTGAAGGACCTGCGGGGTCTCCCACTTGAGGGAGCGAGGGGGAAACTTGAGAGCTGATTGGTTGACGGGGCAGGTGTGCTGTGCATATGTGCGCGCGCGCGCGCCTGTGCTCCGTCTCCCCCCTCCCCCGCCTCTCCTTTTGCTCCTTCTCCTTTACTCTGCCCACGATTGCCACCCTTTGAGAGGGGAGCGTTCTCTTCTCCCCCTGATCTCTTTTATTTTGCCAGACAGGCCGAAATTCCACAGGTGCTGTTGCTCTTGCAATAGAGACGAGTGAATTTTCCCTTTGTGGAATTTCCACTTCTTGCAGAGCTGTCTTGATTTTATCTGTTGTTGAAAAAGGAAAGAGTTGTCGTCATGACTCTTCCTGGAGTTGGAGGCTTGATATGCGATTGCCCTTGTCTGGGTTCCATGGGGGATATCCTTGTAGCGCTCCATGGCTGTGACAACATGGTGTGTGTGTGTGTGTGTGTGTGGGGGGGGTTGTCTTGCTCTTCCATCCTCTCCTTTTGTTTTTCAGAAATGCTTTCACTGGCTATATGCTTCAAAATTACCTCCTAAGTCTCCAGTGCAGTATAGGAACCTTTTGGCATATAAAACAAACATACGCTTTAACATAACACTTAAAACACATCACACTTACTTTACAACATCCAAAGACTGCAAACACAGAACAAAATTACAGCTTAAGCAATAAAAAAAGGAGTTTCCAGTGCTCTCCATCAGGAATGCCTGGCCTTGCTGTGGCTTATGGTAGCTTTGGCCAAACTTCCTTTCCTTGTTTTTTGTAGCTTTCTCCACGCCCTCCTACTCAGGGACCTGAAATGCACTTCAGTATGCTGCAAGCTAGCTAGGATCAGCCCAGGCCCCCTGCCGATATGTAACAATACTTCCAGATAAAGCATTCATGCAGATATGTGTACCTGGATACAGCACACCTTGTTTGCTGTCCTCATTTCATTGATGGTTTGTAAGTTATACCCTTGCTAACTGGGCAAAGAGGCAACTTTCACAGTGGTGTCCTCTTATACTTAGCAGGGGGAGAGCAACTGTCCCTCTTCACCCCAGCATGGCATCTTTTCCAGTGGCTGTTGCTGGTGTCTGTTCTGTATTTTTTTTAAATTGTGACCTGTTTGGGGACAGCGAACCATCTATTGATTTACTGTGTAAGCCACTTTATGAACTATTCCTGTTGAAAAGTGGTATACAGTGGATCCTTTCTAACCACGGGTTCGGGATCCGTGGATTTGTCTAGAAGGGTCCACTGTAAAACGTGTAAAAAAAAAAAAAACCACCTGCAAAGCATTCTGGGGAAGGGAGTTGCATGACCCGGAAGAGACTTCCGGAGCACGATTCTAGCATGTTTACAGCAAGAACGCACAGTGGTTTCACTCTAAAAGGTAAAAACCCCTGCTTTTTCACAGTTTCATGTTTTACAGTGAAGTTATACACAAATCTTTGCTATCTGCAGGGGGGGGGGTCTGGAACAGATTCCCCGTGGATAGTGAGGTCCAACTGTATAATAATAATAATTAATAACAATAATAATAATAACAATAACAACTTTTAGGTCTGCTTTAATAGCCCTTTGTCCAGCATGAGCCACTTCGCCTCTTGGTGTGTGGCTAGAGCACAAACATCACACACAGCCATTTTCTATTAACGAGGTAAACCCATGGCTCAAGAAGGGGCTGAAATTGTTGTCCTTAAACCATTTTCTGCAATCCCTAAGGGGTTGGTTCTTCCATGGCCAGTGATGTAATGTTTGAGGCCCCATGTAGGTGCTTTCCTTTCTCTTCTGTGCCTGCTGAAAGCCTGGGTTCACCCGGAAGGGTGATGTCTGATCTCGGGCTGGTGAAACGGCTGTGACACACAAGCACACACATGCATGTGTCTGCCGAAACTCCCTGTCCTTTGTGGGAGGAAGCTGATCTCGGGCTGGAATGAAACCGCAGGAGTGCAAATAGAAAGGAACCAGGAAGCTGCTATCTAGCAGTGAGTGGAGCACACCTGTCGTGTTTCAGTGAGGCTGAAGTTTGGATTGCACATACCTGGCCTGGTAGCTCAGGTGCGAACATAAAGGGCTTCTATTCTTAAAAAGCTTAATAGCGCTTCTCCATGAAACTGTGTGCAGAGCAATGAATAGCAAAACGTATATGGGGGGAATAAGTTCTGCTGTGGGTGTCCCCTCCCTTTATGACTCCCTTTATGACATGACTTCAGACTTTATGGCCTTTTAAATGATAGCCCTTCCCAGGGAGGCTTGATTCGTATCATTGCTTTAATCCAGTGATTCTCAAACTCTTTAAAACAACACTCTATCGGGACCCACCTAGCTTTAGGAGACGCTTAAACATTATACTTACACAACCCTATACTTACACAACCCTATACTTACACAAGCTTGCAAACTGCAGGAGCTCAGCTCTTTGCAGGGCAATTAGCAGCTATCTTGCAAACTGCAGGAGCTCAGCTCTTTGCAGGGCAATTATCAGCTATCTGATTTTTGAATAGCCTCAGGGCTTGAGGCAATTAGTTGTCTCAGTGGTTCTCAAATTTTTTAGCACTGGGACCCACTTTTTAAAATGACACTCTATTGGGACCCACCTAGCTTTACAAGACGCTCAAACATTTATCTCCCTATATTTACACAAGCTTGCAAACTGTAGGAGCTCAGCTCCTTGCAAACTGCAGGAGCTCAGCTGTTTGCAGGGCAATTAGCAGCTATCTTGCAAACTGTAGGAGCTCAGCTCTTTGAAGGGCAATTAGCAGCTATCTGGTTTTTGAATAGCCTCAGGGCTTGAGGCAATTAGTTACCTCAGTGGTTCTCAAATTTTTTAGCACTGGGACCCACTTTTTAAAATGACACTCTATCGGGACCCACCTAGCTTTACAAGACGCTCAAACATTTATCTCCCTATATTTACACAAGCTTGCAAACTGTAGGAGCTCAGCTCCTTGCAAATTGCAGGAGCTCAGCTGTTTGCAGGGCAATTAGCAGCTATCTTGCAAACTGTAGGAGCTCAGCTCTTTGAAGGGCAATTAGCAGCTATCTGGTTTTTGAATAGCCTCGGGGCTTGTGGCAATTACTTTTCTGATCTTTCCATCTCCTGGGACCCACCAGGAATCGGGTTGCGATCCACCAAGTGGGTCCTGACCCACAGTTTGAGAAGCACTGCATCCTTTTGGTGTCTAGTCAAAAACTACTCTGTTCTCCTACGCTTGCTTGTGAATGTGTGTCTTGCAGGTGCTGCTCCTAGCCTTTTTATTTTATTTTTAGAAAAACGTTTATAGCCCACCTTTCATCCTTGGATCCCCAGGTGGCTTGCAAAAATCACGTAACAATATTCCTCAGCCCTGTGTGTGTGATTTTGCAGATTTCTTGGCTGCCTTGAATGTTTTATTTTTCCAGGTATTTGGCCATAATATTTGATAGAATACAGATAATTCATAAGAATACAGATAATTCATAAGAACATCAGAAGAGCCCTGCTGGATCAGGCCAAAGGCCCATCTAGTCCAGCTTCCTGTATCACACAGTGGCCCCACCAGATGCCTCAGGGAACACACAGCCAACAAGATAATCCTGTTTCCTGCTGTCACTCCCTTGCACCTGGCACAGAGAAAAACCTACTTCTAAAGCCAGGAGGTTGCTTATAGCTTATAACCTGTGATGGTCTTTTCCTCCATGAATCTGTCCAAACCCCTTTTAAAGGCATCTAGGCCAGGTGCCATCACCACATCCTGTGGCAAGGAGTTCCACAGATGAATTACACGCTGGGTAAAGAAATATTTTCTTTTGTCCGTTCTAACCCTCCACTCAATTTTAGAGCATGTCCCCTGGTTCTGGAGTTGTGCGAGAGGGAGAAGAATTTCCCTTCTGAAGAATTCAAAACAGTGTTTCACTGGTCCGCCCACATACACTGCTAGCGATGCCACTGCATGGCCATGACCTTTCCTGTTGTCTGAGGCAGGGATATACCCATGCCTAGGGCAGTGTGATGTTCCTGCCTCACATGTGCTTTAGTAAACAGAAGAGTTGCAAATTTTGGCCATCCGTTGGCTGAAGACAAGCACTTGGAGAGACCGTGCTCAGCCAAAACAAATTCAAAAGTAGCAATTGCATATGCTTTGAGAGGGCGACCAGGGGGGCCCTTTCAATCCTTGTTGAGGGATCGCAAGAAATGTCAATAATGAGCCCCCCCTATATCCCTGGGGTCATTGCAAGCACCTTGCTTTCCTTGCCTGTTCCTCCCTCTGGACTCAGGGTGGGAATTCCCACTATTTCAGTGTTTGACGTCATTCTCTCTAAAGCTGCTGGCATTATTGAATGGTGCATAAGGCTTGGATGGAACATAAGATATTGCACAACTTCCTGGGTATGTTTCCTCCGACTCATCGTATTTCCTACTTTCCCCCTGAAGTGAGTGAATGCAAGTGTGATGTGTTGGCTTGCAGTGAGGTTCAGAGTCCCTTCGCCCTTATAACGATTTATTTTGTTGTCACTCGGGTTCTGTGAGCAGGGCTCTCTGGTTCAGTCAACAAATACCATATTGCTCTGAGTATAAGACTCACTTTTTTCTCCTAATTTAAGTTTTTTAACTAGGGGTGTGTCTTATAATCAGGCTGTTTCAATTTAATGCCAGGGATTTAATTAAATTTTTTTAATAGCACCAAACTTTAAGGGTGCGTCTTATAATCAGGTGCGTCTTATACTCGGGACAGTACGGTATATTGCACGTGAAATCGGCCAATTATAGGAGGCAGCCAGAATGAGGTCATATGTATATGGGGCAGCACCTTCCCCTCCCACACGACAGTTCCAGCATGTTGCATGCAAAAACAGATGCACAAGAATCTGGTTTGACCTCATGTTGGTTCATTTTGAGTTGGAACACTGCAATACATTTTTTTGATTCCCCCCCATTCCCTCTGATCTCACTTGGATGAATGGAGAATCTCTTCAAGGCGAGACTCGGTTAGCTCACCCATCTCTAGTATCAGGTATCAGTGAGTGCAAATGGTTCTCTTGGCTGAAGGAGGGTGTTCTCCCCTCTTTTGGAAGGCCCTCTTAAGTAACGATTCTTAGTGATAAACCAAGAATCACCACTCCTTCATGGCCCGTTGAAGTAGTGATTTCAAAGTGATATAAGCTCTCTTTATATTATCAATAATAAAAATTAATAAATAATTTAATGTAATTTATTGTTTGTTTTATTAATAATAATGGTAACATTTTATTAATAAATAATAATAATAATCCTATTATCCCCCCCCCAATAGAGGGATCCTGTGGTGATTTTCACACCCTAGTTCTTGCTCTGCAGTCCTGCTCATAGCTAGAACAAATATTTCTCATTTCCTGGAGGGCAGGCACCTGGTATCTGTCCTGTCCATGGCAAGTGATTGGTGATTCATGATGACAAATGACCAGTGACTATGCTTCAGCAGCTTGCAGAGACCGTGGCTGGACACTGGGCTATTCCATGTTTGTTTCTGGAATGGCTTTTCCTCTGAAAGGGGGGGGGGAGACAAAAGAAGCCAAACTGGCTGAACCAGATGACGGGAGTAACTGCTTGCTCCTGAGTGAACCTGCTGACGAGCATGAGGGATGTTTTGATAGGAAGACCAATCGTGGTTGGCATGCTGAAATTCAATATGCATTTTTGGACTTCTAGACCAGTGGTTCTCAAACATTTCAGCACCGGGACCCACTTTTTAAAACGACGCTCTATCGGGATCCACCTAGGTTTGTGAGACACTCAAACATTTATCTCCCTATATTTACACAAGCTTGCAAACTGCAGGAGCTCAGCTGTTTGCAAACTGCAGGAGCTCAGCTCTTTGAAGGGCAATAAGCAGCTATCTGATTTTTTGAATAGCCTCGGGGCTTGTGGCAATTACTTATCTGATTGTTCCATCAGCTGAGACCCACCAAAAATCAGGTCGTGACCCACCAAGTGGGTCCTGACCCACAGTTTGAGAAACACTGTTTTAGACCATGGTCTGCATGATCTTTGCTCTTCCTGATGTTTCGCTCTGAACGGTGCAGACCATTCCCAAAGGAAAGGCTGAGGGATATTTACTGAGAGGCAAGGCAATGCGGCTTCAAGAGAGAAGGCTTGAATAAATGCAGTTTGGGGAGGGAGGCCCGCAGCAATTGCTTCGGTCTTTTCCTCTCGGTGCCTCGGTGTCCCATCTGACTCTCCTCTCCTCCCCAGGTCCTGCCTCCGCAACATCAGTCACCATACAGAACCCCTTCAATGTGGTCATCCTATTTCAGCCTGTTACCCTGCAGTGCAACTTCCAGACCTCGGCCACCCTGCCGCCCATCGTCACGTGGAAATACAAATCTTTTTGCCGTAGCCGCCTGGAGGACGCTTTCAACCCCAGTGGCCTAGACAGCCAGATCACAAGCCAGCTGCAGCAGAGCAATCCTGGTTACAATCCCTACGTGGACTGTCTAGATAACTCCAGGACTGTACGGTTGGTGGCCACCAAACAAGGCAACACGGTGACCCTCGGCGACTTCTACCAGGGCCGGCGCATCACCATCACCAATAGTGAGTATGCCATGCCGGCAAGCTCACGTAGGCACCTGCTGGCGACCTGGCTTGGAAGCTTTACAAAGGGCGGTGCATCTCTGAGAAGTCAATAATGATTAGCATAGGTGTCTGTAAGCAAGTGTGTGGGTGTGTGATTTTTATTTATTTTTTTACAAGCTGGAGATTTTTATGGACTCTTTTTGCTAGACTGAACTTTGTTTTGACATTCATCCATTTTTGACTTTCATCCATGCACTGGTGGTCCCTAACACGTTGAAAGAGCAAAGTATGCATTGCATTTTGTTCTTGTGGTCAGCAGATGCCCTCTCGGAGGCGTTTTCTCTGGCATGGAAGGGGATGCTCTTAAATATGTTGCTTGCCATAACTTAAAAATGTTTGTGTGAGTGATAGCCGGGGCACCATCTTTAGGTGATCAAAGTATTCTTAATTCAACATATGTCATTAAGGCTGCAGTCTGAAACATGCATCCACTTTATCTTGAAGCCACTGGCAGCTACATCAGTTATGCCAGCTGTCAGAATTTTGTTTAATGATGTAACCCTGAGTTAATAAGAGAATTCCAGCTGCTGAATGTGTTGAAGCAGTGTGCTGTATGTAGACTGGGCATAGCCTTTTGTCGACAGTATGGATCTGAGGCCATGTATTCCATAATATTCTTTACAGACTTATTAAGCTTCATTTTGAAAGAGGTCCAGAATATAGAAAAAGGTAAGAACATCAGAAGAGCCCTGCTGGATGAGGCCAAAGGCCCATCTAGTCCAGCTTCCTGTATCACACAGTGGCCCCACCAGATGCCTCAGGGAACACACAAGGCAACAAGAGACCTGTATCCTGTCGCCACTCCCTTGCACCTGGCACAAAGAAAACCTACTCCTACAACCAGGAGGTTGCTTATCCCCATCATGGCTTGTAAGCTGTGATGGAATTTTCCTCCATCAATCTGTCCAATCCCCTTTTAAAGGCATCTAGGCCAAGTGCCATCACCACCTCCTGTGGCAAGGAGTTCCACAAAAAATATACCATAAAGGTATATAAAAAGCTAATCAATCTGTGATATGTAGTTCATATTATGGAATCTGCCCCAGTGGACGCATAAGCATGTGCAGACTGTGCTGTAAACATTGTTGTTGTTGTTGTTCAGTCGTTAAGTCGTGTCCGACCCTTCGTGATCCCATGAACCATATCCCGCCAGGCCTTCCTGTCCTCCACTATCTTCCTGAGTTCGCTCATTTTCATGTTTGTTGCATCGGTGATGCTGTCTAACCATCTCATCCTTGGCCTTCCCCTTCTCCTTTTGCCTTCAATCTTTCCCAGCATCAGAGTCTTCTCCAGAGAGTCCTCTCTTCGCATTAGGTGGCCAAAATATTTGAGTTTCAGCCTTAGTACCTGTCCTTCCAGGGAACAGTCAGGCTTGATTTCATTTAGAATTGACTGATTTGATCTCCTAGCAGTCCAAGGGACTCTCAGGAGTCTTGTAATGTACAATGTAAACATTGTAGCCCTCCTTTTACCTAGTGGGACCAATCGGAGCCTCTTCTATATCCTCTTTTCCTTCTCTTGTTCCATGTATGCTGCTGTTGCAAGTCACAGAACCCACCTCGGCTGAATTCTGTGTGTTACCAATTCAGTTCTTTTAAAAAGACGGGAAAAATAACTCTTGATGGCAGAAGGATTTGAGGGGAGAGGCAAAACAGAAACAGCATTTACTGTTCTGGGAGGTCAAAAGTCCATGGCAAAACCTCAGGCCTGTGATAACATGTTTCAAAGCCAAGATCTCCAGACTAGGAAGCGTTAGACTGTTCGTTCTCTCTCTCTCCTCCCCTCAGTCCCGCAGAGAGATTAATGTAATAGTGGGAGATTTTCTCTCATGCTCCAGGATGGTATGACTCATGTTGAGAACCCCCCAGGTTTTGCACCCCCCAGGTTTTGCACATGTCATGTTTTCCAATTGAGTGTAATTTTAAAAAGTGGGTCCCAGTGCTAAAATGTCTGAGAACCATTGAGTCATCTTATGCCAGCAGGATCCTACTTCCAGGAAGCAGGACTACAGAACATGACAGGGCATGCAGAGAATTCCTACAAGGGCAATAACCTACTGCAATGATCTTTCCCACTGCAGCTACTTAAGATCCTTTTTAGTCTCCCTTTCCAAAGCCGCCTTTGCTATCATGACTCTCAAACCCACCTTCTTCTGAAGGAAACTTCTGATCTCTCTTTTGAGCCCTTATTTAAACACCTAACATTTGACCTCCAAACTCCATGGGGAAATTATCACCCCAAACCAACCAACCTGCGTCCCCTCCCCCAATTTCTCACCCAGTTAACGGATGCTGCAATCTGTTGTTAAGGCAGGAGCTCAAGCAATGAGATTGAGAGGCAAGTGATGAGATTGAGAAGGCTTTGTTTTTTGCCGAGAAGCTTGTCTTGGGGGGTTGCAGTAGGGCTTCCTTCCATTCCTTCTGTCTGCTGGAGTCTAGCTAGTCAGTGACTGTTTTGGTGGCTGCTCGATGTTGTTTCCCCCCCCCCCATTGAATGCTGGGTCTCTTAGGGGGTTGACGGGGTTTTTGTCACTACTATTGACATTACATTCAGTGATATATATCACTGTGTGTATGTGTGTCTATACCGGGGTGGCCAACCTTCCACCATTAGGGCTACTGTGTTCTTAAGAGTTGTGTAGAAGACAGAACCTTGGCAGCTGCAAGTGCTGATGGTGCTGCTAAAGCAGCTGCACCTGCTGAAATGCCCTCACCTATGCAACCATGAAAGGGCCAGGAGCATTCATGGTGAAAGGTTGGCCACCCTTGGCTTATGCGGTGTGTGTACGTACACGTACACGTACACGTACACGTACACGTACACGTACACGTACACGTACACGTACACGTACACGTACACGTACACGTACACGTACACGTACACACACACACACACACACACACACACACACACACACACACACACCACCTTCTCTGTCTTTAATCCAAGGCGGCTTATATATGGGAATTACCAAGGTGGTTTATATATTGGAATTACAATTTACGAGTAACATTATACTAAGGATTCTGTATGGTCTGGTACGGGAGAGGAGGTCCATGGAGGTGACACCATGAGTTCTCGCACTAGCTTGGTGATGTCAGCTTTTTTTCAAAAATAGAGCCTGGTCACGTCTGAAAGTTTTGAGATGTGTAGAGTTGACTTCCTTTGATCACTGTCTGGAGAAATGGGTGGATCTGAGAGGGGTCTAGGTAAGCTACTGGAGCAGGATCTAAACTCTTAGAGTGGAAGGCAGGAGTGAGGAAATTGGTGTTTACAGCAGAGTGTCAAATCAGACATATCATTTGAGCTGGAAGGCTGCAGCTAAATTTGCATGTCTTATTGGCCTGTAACTAATTGCCTTTTCAGTACGTTTTTAATGTCAGGCCTGCAGTGCGCAGAATTTATGGTGGGGTCAGAAGCTAACTTGAAAGTAGCCAGAACTTAGTTTCTTAGGCCACAGGGAAGTCGTCTTCCTGATGTGCATGTTTGTAAAATGAGCAGCCATTAGCAAATTCCTTCTCCTTTTCCATAGTCCTATAACTTCTCTTGAGTGCCCATGGGTTGAGAACGAACCCTTCCTCATTGGCCTTCATGATGCCATAGACAGCGACGTGGGCTTCTTTGAAAATTTTAAGTTTTAGTGGATTCAGTTTAACCAACCTTAATTTATGAGCTGCGTATTTCAAACTGGACAGTGGAGGCGGTATTGGTTGAGTAAACGTGTTAGTGTAGCTATTGCTGTGTTGTGTTAACTGCACTGCAACCATGTGTGCAACTGGGTTGCCCGGTTGTAGATGGCGGCATCTCTGCTGCCTTGCAGGAAAGGGAAAGAATGTTTCTGGGCACGGCACTCCATTTTTTTCCACCTAGTGTTTCCCAAACTTTTTCGACCTGCGGCTCCCTTGACCATTGGTGACCATTGGCCGCGGCTCCCTATTACATTATGTTGATGCTTGCCAATTGGCATTGCACTGTTTTCCGAGAAGATTCCATGGCATTCCGTGGCTCCCCTGGCTGGTATCCGCAGCTCCCCTAGGAGCCACGCCTCCCAGTTTGGGAACCACTGGCCTAGGGTTTCTAGTTAGCTTAGTGCTCCTTTTACCCAGGTTAAATAGGGTGGAATTAACACAAGAGGAACCTATTTCATGTTGGGCAGCGTAGGCAGGTGGTGGGAGTAGCATTTTGCTGAAGCCGTTTGGTGTTTATTATTTGCCCAACTAATGGCTGCATAACCTTGACCCCTCCTGAAACCTCAGGGCAACTAACAAGCACAAAATAACCCTTCCCACTCACTTCCTCTTGCCCCACACACCCAGCTGAGTTCTCCTTCCCAGTGCAAATACCCTTAATTTTACCACCCCATATGTTATCTGCAGTGATGTAGACTTGAGTCTATTGACTCGAACTCGCATCAATGACTCGACTCGGACTTGACTTGGCGATTGTAAAAGACTTGACTCGAGACTTGGAGCCTTTTACAGCAAGTTGAATTTTATTCAGGTTTAAACCTGTTTTCTCCATTAAATAGGGACTCGGCAACCAAAGACTCGGGACTTGGGGGCAAAGACTTGGGACTTGACTTGAGACTTGGAGTCAGAGACTTGATCCACATCCCTGGTTGTCTGTTGCCCAGTTTTGGAATTGGTTTCTGGCTCACCAAGGCTTTCCGTTTCTCCGAACACCCAGCGCGTGGCGAGACGTGGCGGCTGGGGAGGAAATCTTTGGCAAGCTCAATATGTCCTTTCAGCCCAGCCTGTTACCTTCATCTCCTTCTACCGTGTTTTCCCCAAAATAAGACAGTGTCTTATATTAATTTTGACTCCAAAAAATGCAGTAGGTCTTATTTTCAGGGAGGTCTTATTTTCCCAACCTGTGGCGCGACACCCCCCCCCCCCCGGCACTTACTTTGACCGATCTAAGCTTCATTCTTTCCCGAGGGTGCAAGGCTTTGCAAGGCCTGCACTTGAGTCCTCCACCATAGAGACGACGTGCTAGAGAGGCCAGCAAGGAGACTGCAACCTTGCAGTCTCTCTAGCACGTCAGTCAAAGTCTCTCTGGCTTAAATCAGTCAAAGTAAGTGCCAGGGGGGGTCGCGGGGGGGTGCTCGCGTCTGTCTGGCTGATGATCCTAGCTAGGTCTTACTTTCAGGGAGGTCTTATATTTATGAGTGCCAGCAAAAATCATGCAGAGATGTTCTGCGACCTGATTAGCAGCGGTACCCGCATTCTGCAAGTGGAAGGTCTAGCGTAGCAGATCCTGCCTAAGAGGAAACAGGCAGTAGACCCTGAGATGGTTTGTCAGACAAGCTTCTCAAGTAAAAGATACCTGGTTATAGGTCATCCACCACAGCGTTACTGGGTAGATTTACATTGCTGTCTTGTACCTGGACATTTAAAGTCAAACTTGATTTGACCTTAAACATGTTGTTGAAGCTCTCCCCACCTTTATCCTTAAGTTATGGTAGGAGCTCTGATCTACCCCCCCCCCAAAAATAAGACAGGGTCTTATATTAACTTTGGCTCCCCAAAAACATGTCAGGTCTTATTTTCAGGGGAGGTCTTATATTTGAGTGCCTGTGAAAATCACACAAAAATGACGGTAGGTCGTACTTTTGGGGGAGGTCTTATTTTCAGGGAAACGGGGTAGGTTGGGACTGCAGCAGCCCAGGGGTGGGGGAGCCAACCCTCCCTCTGCTGGTTTTATGCTAAAAAAAAAAACCTTCTCTCCCCCAGCTCCAATGTACTACAAATAGTCACTTTGGGGAAGGGTGGTTTTTGGTGTGAAAGTAGGGAGAGAATTAATCCATATTGTGGTCTTTGGCTTTGTTTAAAGCACATCTTTGAAGAGCGTTCTCTCCCCCCCCCTTTTTTTAAAGTCGTGACTAGTTTGGCTCTTGGTTCTAAGCCCCACTGAGTCCAATTGGACTTCCTCCCAAGTAAGTATTGGGTTTGCAGCCTTGCTGCACAGTCCTAAGCATGTTGACTCCGAAGTCACACTGTGTTCAAAGGAACTTGCTTGCATGTAAGTGTGTCTTAAAATTGCAGCTTGACCTAGCTAAAGTTTAGATAGAATCGCAAAAATTGGTGTTGGTGTCAGAGACGCTGTGAATTAATATGGGCACTTTTTTTTGTCCATTGTAAGGCTATTTTGGTTGGGGTGTGTCCCTGTAACAGGGAACGAAAAAGAAAATGTTGCGAGAACGAAAAGGGCATCTTCCCATGAGTGGTAGCTTTTGTTTTTATTAAATAGCAAGCAACTCCTACTTCCTTCACTATCTCAAAAAGGCATCTGTGCTGAGGGCCTATTTATAATATGCGCATTTTAACATATGCACATTTATTTCAATAAATTATAAAGCAGGTAACTTAACAGCTGCTTAGTGCTTCTGCTTGTGTCTTTGTGTCGGAAGCAGCAGCAGCCTGTAGTTTCCTGCAGGGGCGTCGTCTGATATGGGGCGGTGGTGCGGTGGGCCCCAGGGCGTTGGGGCGGAAAGGCTCCGTGGGGGGCGGGAGCCTCCTTAACTTTTGTTTTTTTAAAAGTGTTTTTAATGCTAACGGGGCTTCTAAAAGGGTATGTGTGCTTTGCGCAAACTTATCTGTAGTTCTAGGACTCTCCAGCGACGATCAAGGGCGCAGATCGGCCCTCTGCAGCTCTACTCCCGGACGCGAACTCTGCAAAGCGCCCAGGAGCGTGCTGCAGAGTTAACGCATGCGCAGAGCGACGATGTTTCCAATCGTCGCTCTGCGCAAGCGTTAACTCTGCAGCTCTGCTCCTGGGCGATTTGCAAATCGCCCGGGAGCAGAGCTGCAGAGTTAACGCTTGTGCAGAGTGACGATTGGAAACATCGTCGCTCTGCGCATGCGTTAACTCTGCAGCGCGCTCCTGGACGCTTTGCAGAGTTCGCGACCGGGAGCAGAGCTGCAGAAGGACGATCTGCGCCCCTGATCGTTGCTGGAGGTTCCTAGAACTACAGATAAGTTTGGCAAAGCACACATACCCTTTTAGAAGCCCCGTTAGCGTTAAAAACCTTGAAAAAAACCTTAAAAAAACCCCGAAACTCATTATGCAAATTATTTAATTATGCAAATTATTTAATTTGCATAATGGGGCGGCAGGCTTTTCCGCCACAGTAGCAGGGGCGCCTAGCTACGCCTCTGGTTTCCTGTGATGCTCATAGAGTCCCAGTATGAAGCACAAACAAAACGACCATTGTGTATACTATCTAGGGCAGGGGTTCTCAACCCTCCCGACCCCGCGTACCACTTATCGGAGAGGGGAAGTCCCCTTGTACCACCGGAAGTAACTGACGACGTCATAGCCAGTTACTTCTAGGTTGGAGACCTCTGTAGGAGCCTGCAAAGGCTGGTAAGAGGCTCCGGGAGGGTTTTTCCCAGCCCGCGAAAGCCACGTGCTGGAGTTCTGGCTGCCGAGTCTCCTACCGGCTTGCACCAAGGCCTCCGTGGCACAAGGTGGGTGTCTGCAGGTGCCGCGTGGACCTACACGTACCACCTACACTACACGTACCACCAATTGAGAACCCCTGGTCTAGGGAAAGAGTCTCTATTTTCTTCAGGAACAAAATATTGCAGCTTCTGTGCTGGGATTGGGAAAACGAAAAGTAACCAGATGCATAAACTGTGTATTACAAATGAATCTGTGTTTTATTGCTCTTAAGGATGGGTTTTGTCCCGGAAGTAGGAACATAATCTACTCTTCGCATCCGTGCTTACACTTTGTCTTCTGTGTTTCTCTCTCGCTCTCCCTGTGCCCCGCTAGATGCTGACCTCAATATAGACCAGACAGCTTGGGGTGACAGTGGCGTGTACTACTGCACTGTGACGTCCGGTCAAGACTTGTCGGGCAACAACGAAGCCTACGCTGAGCTCATTGTGTTGGGTAAGTTACCAGGCTCCGACCGGCCACAAGCGTCTCTCGGGTTAGCAGTCGGGGTGGCTTAATTGCATGCTCCAGGAGGCTTTTTGTAATGCTCTCATGCTAGTTTAGTTGGTTGAATTAAAAACAAAACGCTAGTCTAGCAGGGCTTACAGGGTTAATCCTCCCAAGGAAAGGATGTCAGGCAAGCTGGTAGTGTTGGTTGGCCTGGACGGGCTGCCTGTTTGCTAGACTATATCTTGGGGCTGGTGTCGGAGGTTAGCCAAATAGGGCTCTGACTAGTCAGGCTGACTCCTGAGCCTTAACTACCAGTGGCACTTGGTAGTGCCCAGTCAACCCTGAGGGCCCCAGGGCCAGTCTCTTCCCTAGGCCCCGACAGGCTCGTGCTGATGCGGTTGGGTTTCCTTCTTCTTTCCCATAACAGAATGCAAGGAGTACACTTTATATGGAAGGTGGGAGGATGGCGTTAGTGCTTGCTCATGGTGGTTTAAACTTGCCAGAAGAGAACCAGTACATCTAGGAAAAGGCTGAACTAGCCCCCTTTTTGTCCTGTTGTGCTAGTTTTCTACTTGCAAGGTTGAGGGTGTTTTTTTTTTAATCTCCAGCTGTTTAAAAAATGTGGTTGTCAGCTCTAGTCTGTGGTGGTATATTCCCTTCTCCTACCTGGTTTTGTTGCATGTGTAGATCCAGCCTGTGATAAATATGCATGTTTTTCTTTCCTGGAATCCCTGCAGTCTGCTCCCTGTCCTGGACCAACTACGTCCAGGCATGTCACTGATGCTGCTTGTTGACCAGCCATGTCGGTAGTCCCTCTGCCTTCCACCCCGAGGCTTATGACTCTAGCCACCTTCTTAATTCTGCTCAGTAAGGCAGACTGCCATTTCCAAGTCTTCTCCTGTATTCCATCGTAGCAATTAAAGAATCCACCCAAGCATGTCTGTGCTCTAGGTAGGGACAAAGCAGAGCTCTCTGGTCCGCAGCCAGGGAGGAGGGGCGGGGCTGGACTTTGTTTGCTGTGTATACATGGCTCTTTCTTCATGGCTCTTTCTTGGCAGCAGAAACGCTTGTTCAAAGTGGGTGTGGGGATTTGCAAAACTTCGCTCTTTCATGAGCAGCACCAAAGGTCCTATTGAATTTCCCCCCACTTAGCCAAACCTGTGTGTTCTGTGCTGCTTTAACCAAAAATAAGTCAAGTTTGATTCCTGTGAACTAAGCAAGCTAGCATGCATTGGTTTGGTTTTCATAGTTTTGCTGATTGTAGAGAAAGGCAGAGATCTCTGCTGGGCCCTGAAGCTCTAGTCCACTTTAAAAAACCTTAAAAAAAAATTAAGCATTTTTTTACCTTTGCACGGCAAACTGTGCTGGCTGCAGAGCTGGAGGGCATTCTCTGGTGCTCCCAGAAGCTACTTCTGGGTCACACTGAGGCCCACGACCTCTTCCCTTGGCCCTGGGTCACCCCAGAATGCATTGCACAGGCCTCATTGTGACCTGGAAGTGGCTTCTGGGAGTGCCAGAGACTGCCCTGTAGCTGGCGTGGTTTGCGAAGGCTAAAAAAAAATGCTATTTTTTTAAAAGGTTTTAAACAGACTTCAGCATTCACAGACTTCACCATTGTATGCAGTGGGGGCTGGAATGAACCTCCCGCGGGTAACCTGTGCTTATAACCTCCTGCGGATAACCAGGGACGACCTGTGCTTTTTTCCTCTCTACCCCGGTGACTGTAACCTGTCAACCCAGGTTAATGCTTCATGCATCTGATGAAGTGGTCTGAGGTGCACAAAAGCTTCATGCTACAATAAATGAGTTGGTATTTTAAGGTGTCCAGCTTCTTTTATGGTACACATGAACTGGAAAACTGTAGAATTGGAAGGGAGCTTCCAAAGCCATCTAGTCCCAACCCACCGCTTGAAGCAGGGAAATCCTAATTCTAAGTAGGGAGCCAGGATAGTGTAGTGGTTTGGGAGTCGGACTTAGACCTGGAAGATCCAGGTTCAAATCCCCGCTCAGCCACGAAGCTTCCTGGGTGACCTTGGGCCAGTCACTATCTCTCAGCCCCACCTACCTCACAGGGTTGTTGTGAGGACAAAAAGGAGGGGAGGAAATATGTATACCACTCTGAGCTCCTTGGAGGAAGGGCAGTATAAAAATGTGAAAAATAATAATAAAATAAATCATCATCTGGAAATGGGCGACTTTGATTGCAAACTCAAAGGGAAGAGCAGCCTTGATCTTCTGGCTGCACCAGAGAGCCCTAAGCAAGACCTGAACTCTGTTGCAATGGGGAGATTGCAGTGAGGTTAGTAGTCCGTTCGACAAAACTATGTGGTTGAGGTGAACATAGGCCTAGCATCACTCAAAGGTCAGTGGAAGATCTAGCAACAAGTCTTGGTTTGGTGTTTTTCCAAACCAATAACGATGCACTGTCTTAGATAGTGCTATGTAGCTCAGTATAATAATATACTTTCAACGAGGAATTGATGTCAGTTACGGGTTCAAAAGCCATGACGTTTAATCACTTTTGACATTTTATTGCCTTTAAAATACGTGTTTTTCTGAACCGTGTTTTAATCAATAAAAAATAGTTTGGACTTCATGGCTTTCGAACCCGTAACTGACATCCGTTCCTCGTTGATCCTTGCTGGCCATGAAAATCTGAGATCTTACTTGTTAGTATACTTTCACTTTCCTTTGAGTTGCTCTTGGGTTCGTTTTTTCGGAATGAAGAATATGGAGATGGAAGAATCTTTGAGGGTCTTATTGTGGGAATGTAGGTGGCTTATTTCCTTCACGGATTGTAACAGGCATAAGTGTTTGGGCTTCCACTCTCAAATGTCTGGATATGCAAAGCCCGTAGAAAGTGGGCAAGACAGCAAGGTGTGGTGGCCTCCAGTAGCTTGGATGGCTTTGAGAAATGGATTTGGCAAATTCACGGAGGAGGCTAGGATTTTCAAGGGCTCTTGGCTAAATAGGACAAGTCTGTCGCTTAAATATCGGGTGCTGAGCACAAAATACAAGGGCTGTTGTGGTTGTTGTTGTGCCCCTGCTTGTTTGCTCCCCAGAGGCACCTAGCTGGCAATTGCTGGAAACCGGATGCTGGGGTTAGATGAGCCCTTCAGGCTGATTCTGCAGATTTCCTCTTAAATCAGTGACTGGGGTGCCTGCTTTGTGAGTAATAATGGCCTCCAAACCTTTGGCCTGATTGGCTTCCTACGCAAATTATGTTGTTGACATCGGCACATTCCTTTGAAGGTCTCTGGGAGTTCCTACCGAGAGAGGGAGCAGAGCAAGCAGGTTCCTGGCTCCACCAGGACAGCTTCAGAACAGACAGCTGTTCTGTCCTCTGTACGGTGTAGCTGTGCTTTGAGGCTCTGCTCCAAGGTGGCCTGGATAGATGAACCTGTTCTCCCCCCTCCCCTGCAAAAGCAAGGTCTCTGTAACTCATTCTGGCTTCCTGTCACCTCCTGTCATCTTTCTGTGTTGTGTTGTGTGTTTTTTGTCCTCCTTTCCTTTGTCTGCCAGAAGCTAGAATATCCTCCAGGAACCTGCAATGAATGGTGTGCCTGGCTGTGCCAGCATGAATTGTTCTCAAAAATGTCAGCTGTTTCCAACTGGGTCTGGGAAAGGAAATTCCTTTCCAAACATTCCACTCTGTAGGTGAGAGCATATGCCTGGCTTGCAAGTATAGCCCCCCCCGCTATCCGCGGTTTCACTTGTCCGCGGATAGTGGGGGCCCCTCAAACCGCAGAGGGGTGTTTGCCCCATCTATGGTTTTCACGTATCCGTGGGTGGGCCGGGGGGGCCTGGAACATATCCCCCACAGATATGGGGTCCTTTCTGTACACCGTCAGGCTGCTGCCCAGATCACGAATGCTGCTCCTTTTTTTTTTTTTTTGCCTTCGTTTCTGAAAGGTGGTCTGGGCCTGAACTGAGCTGAGCTAACATGTACCTGGCTGCATCACAGTTAATGGCGACTTCCACGTCTGATGCAGACAAGACTTGCATATTGCTCAATGCTTTCCAGCTCCGTGCTTGTGGGTGAAACCAGTTCACAGATCCTTTTGCATTGTGGTTAGGTGCAAACCAGCCCTAACATGAGCAAAGATTGTGGTTGGCCGCCGCTGCCATTGGCCAGAAGGGCTGGGAGTGCTGTCCAGTAGGAACCGCTTGGAAGAAAGGAGGTAGGGACTGATGGTAGCTGAGGGTTCATGTGAGTAATTTGCTGCAGTTCTGCAAATGTTCACATACAGCCGCAGACGCTTCGTCATACAGGAATTGGATGAGTGGGGTGCAAACTAGGAGCTTGGAATAGGAGTCGGACTGCAGACTCTTAAATAGACCTATTTCACTGTGTATGGAGTATGTATGTACTCTTGAGTAGACATGTTTAGGCTTGGGGCGTAAGGGGGGGGGGAATAGAGCTTAATTTTGTCCCATCCTCTCCAATCACCATGAAGGAATTCTATCCACTGGGCCCTGTTCTTCCTCACCAAGTAGCCCCTGCAGAAGCGCCAGCCACAGGAGTCCTCCAAAGAACTGGGACCACTGTCTGCCCACATATACCTAGGCGAGGAGGAAAAACACACACATTAAAATGGGGTCGTATTGATACTGGACAAATGAACACACTGCAAAAGTAGCCCCAACCTCCTTCCAATACTCCCATTCCAATGAAAACAAAGACTATGCGGGAAACGAAAAAACCCACAGCTAAATGGAAGGGGGGAGAAGGCAAAGGAGTAGGGGGAAAGTCTGTCAATGGGAGTTGGCCTGCATAGAAGGTAAGGGATGGGGTGTGTTTCTGCTCAGATGGACAGAGCGCCCCCTTCTGTGAAGCAGCTCTTCCTCGACCCCTAGAGGCAATGCTTACTTGCCAGAGCTGGCTGGCCAGCCCAGTGGTTATTTACAAGCGTGGTGCCAAGTCAGATTATTATCCTGAGGCATCCGTTGCCCTTCAACTGGAACCATTAAATGAGACGGCCCCGTATATACTTCTGGCCAATAAATGCCCACCTCTAAGGGCAGCCAGCTGTACGTAGTAACTTTTCTTTTTGTGTTTGTTTTTTTTTGTCCTGTAGGCAAATCCTCCGGTGTCTCAGAGCTTTTGCCAGGCTTTCAGATAGGTCATATGGAAGGTACTGGCCTTGCTTCTTCGGTGCTGTCCTCCTGGGGGGTGGGGGGGGGGAATGGATGGCGCCCTTGTTCTTTATTTCTCTAAAGGTCTTGGAGGCAGAAGTAGGAGGGTTTTTCCCAAAATGTCTTGTCTGTCTGTCTGAGCTTATCTATTGCTCTTTCTCTCTCTGTCTCTGAGAACATCTCTCTCTCTCTCTCTCTCTCTCTCTCTCTCTCTCTCTCTGAGAACATGTAGTGCTATCTTGCTCTTATTGTAATGCTCGCTAGACTTTTCTGCTGTAGCATGTACGAAAGGATCCTTTCCTGTTCCTCTTCTACAGATGTGGGCTAAAACGGAGTGAATGAATAATTCCAGGTTCCCCAGGGCCTGTGACTGAGTTGGGGACAGAATCTGTGGTCCGATTCTTAGGTCTACACCTAAGGATGTTGCATGTGAATGTGGCCAACTTTTGCATCCTACAGAGGCATGTGCCAGAAAGCTGAGCATGGCTGTGGCTCCCTGTGGCAAACGTGGGTTTGCTGGCACATGTGAAATGACGCCAAGCCCTGGGATTGTGCCCTTACCCTGGTGTGTGTGTGTGTGTCATTAAATGTGGTGTTAACTGTGTTTTATTTCTTTTTATAACGGGGTCGGATAAGTTAAACGCAAGGGTCTGCTAACGTGGCTTGCTGAGGCTGCTGGTGCAGAAGCGTCTGCCGAGCCAGGAATTGGGCTTTATCAGTGCACTTAAAATCTCTATTTCCATGTTGGTGCCACAAACAGGCTAACGAGGGGAAATGGTTAACCACACCGGCAACAGGTTGTACAGAGGATGTAAACACCAGCAAAGAGGAAGGGCAGCCCCCTAAAACAGACATCTAGAAAACAGGGATGGGTGGGTTATGCCTGAAAACTGCGCTGTGTTGAGCTGAGCCTGGAAGTTCATTCCAGAGGCCAGTTCATCCTTGGGTTCAAAGCCACTACTAAGTCCAGTCGCAGGTTGCATGAAATGTATATGTTGGAGCTTGGTGGATTGGACAGGTTGAGATGGAATGGACTCGGTCCTGAGGTTGTGAGTATTTCAGGAGTGGGGTTGTGCGGGCACCGTAGAATTGGCCGGATGTGTATGCTGCTGCAAACACCATTCCTAGAGGTGTTTGAAAATGGTAAATACAAAATAAAAACACAGAACACTGCTTTCTGCTAAAAATAAATAAATCTGCGATAAAATAAAACCATGTAATTTTGCATCGTTCTTCATCTGCTGACGCTGTGCAACCTATACTACCTATCTAGTTCACTTTTAAAGGTGAATTGTGGTGTGTGTGTGTGTGTGTGTGTGTGTGTGTGTGTGTGTGTGTGTTGCACCAAGTGGTGTGTGTGTTTTGTTTTTGTATTTCCTTGTTTTTTAATTTTTAATTGTAAGCCGCCTTGATTGCCCTGTCGGGAGAAAGGCGGGGTAAAAATTCTTTAGATAAAGTGTTTACAATTGATAAAAATGGGAAATAAAAACACAACACCACATTCTGCTATTTCATTTTGGTTAAACACCGAAATCTAAGGAAAAATAAAACCATTTTCAAACACCACCTCAAGCTAGCAGCTTTACATAGTGAGAGTGAGTGAGTGATTTAAACAAACAGCTTTGCCACTGGTTTTGAGAAACTATGGACTCCAGCTGACAACAGCTGTATATTCTTCCATCAGAGCTGATACAGTTGCCAGATGGATGTGGCAAACTCTGTGATCTTGCAAGTTGTTTGATAGAGCTCCACACGGACGCTAGATTGCCCGTTGGGTGGCGTAGGCTTCTGTCGCAGCATGTTCCCAAGACCATCCCGTGCGATGCTTCTGCTTGGGAACAACAAAGGGATTAATGCGGGATGCTACATGTGCTACAAACACAGGGAGGAGACAGTCCATGAATTCCAATAGGTGCACAGTTAATGGGTGTATTTTAGGGGTCTAGGAGTGGGGTGGGGTTCTGTCAGTCCTCCTTGTGCCAAGTTGGAATGAGTGAGAAAGCACAGTCAGGTTCTGAGCCTGCAAAATTTGGGATGTAGAGATGGCAGCTTTTGTTTTCAGGTCGGGGCCGGGCGGTGGTTTTCACTTCCTCTTAGAAAAGGCTTGTTGCCTTTTTTATCGACGCTGCTGAGCAGGGCCTTGTCCTGCTTTCTAGGTAGGCCGTGAAGTCGAGCCTGTCTCAAAGGGTCTCTCTTCCTCCTCCCAGACTGGGTCTTTGTCATCGTGGTGGTGCTGGGCTTCTTTCTGCTCTTCCTCCTCTTCGGGATCTGCTGGTGCCAGTGTTGTCCTCACACCTGCTGCTGTTACGTCCGCTGCCCCTGCTGCCCGGAGAAGTGCTGCTGCCCCGAAGCCCGTAAGTCTTGCTCGCGGATCCCGGCCCGTTCCCCGCTGCCTGGAGAAGGAACCAGAGCGGCTCCTGTTCTCCGTCTGCAGTGACCCGAGCGGTGGCCTTCAGATAAGGCAGTGGTGGCCAACCTTTCAACATGAATGCTGGCCCTTTAAATGGTTGCATAGGTGAGGGCATTTCAGCAGGTGCAGCTGCTTTAGCAGCACCATCAGCACTTGCAGCTGCCAAGATTTGGTCTTCTACTTAACTCTTAAGAACACGGGCCCTAATGGTGGAAGGTTGGCCACCCCTGCGATAAGGCCTACTCTTCTGGCCTCAGTGCTCATCCACAAGGCTGCTCGTGTTTGTTCAGCCAAAATACCCCAAGGTCTGTCAGCGCAATCCTATCCAACTTACACCACCGGTGTCACCAACGGTGCAGCGAGAACGGGAGGCCCCAGAACAGAAATCCCTTTTGAATCCCCCTTTGGAGGGGATTTGAATCCCCTTTCCGTTCTGGGGCCTCCTGTTCTTGCTGCATCGCTGGCTACACCGGTGGTGTGAGTTGGATAGGATTGCGCTGTGTGTCGGAGGAGTTGCTGATCTCTCCCAAGCAATTTGGTGCTAATTAAAAAGCGTCTGTGCTTCCTTATATTATGCGGCATCAGCGTGTTGCCACTGGGTAAATTGGGCACCCCGGATGCTGCCCTGCCTGGGGTTGTGCTATAAGGTAGAGCTGGGGTTGGCGATCAGCATTCCTGATTTGGGTGTGCTAAAGGGTTGTCCTTGTTTTTATTGTGTTCTCGGTGAATCCAGAATAAACAGCCTCTGGTTATAATCGCCAAGCTTGGGGAAGTTTTCGGGATCACGTAATATAGGTGACTCCTCTAAATGATTTTGGTTTGTAGAATGATGGCCTAGCAATGCAAAGCAATGTAGTATATAAACATGGGGGGGGGGGGGGACGACATCCTTGCAGTTTTGGACCAATCCCTGCCACCATTGAACACATTATTTTGAAAAGGGGGAGGCCGGTCCGTTTGGGTTCTACTCTTTTCCTACCTTCATTCTGTAAACAGAATGGGGAAAGTGTTAACAGGGATAACCAGAGTTTAAGTGATCTTCAGGAGCAAATAAATCGATGAGCTCAGCAATCTTAACATACTATCCCCTAGAGTTTTTTTCACCTAGATCAGGGGTTCTCAACCAGTGGTACTTTGGCTGACTACTGGTGGCACTTGGGCCGCTGGACCACCTGAACCCCACTCTGACGTGGCGCTTTCAGCGGCTCGTTTCTGCTCTGGACAGGCTCCTGCCATTGGTCAAGCCTCTCGGGAACGCTGAGAAGCGCCCTCCGACCCACCCAGAGCCTCCTATCTGCTTTTTCTGGCCTCTGAAAACCCGGAAGTAACTGGTGGTGATATAATTGCCAGTCACTTCCAGTGGTAAGCAGCAGGAGAGTGGCGCCGGAGGTGGTAGATGCCTTTAAAAGGGGTTTGGACAGATTCATGGAGGAAAAGACCATCACAGGTTACAAGCCATAAGCAACCTCATGGTGTTAGAAGTAGATTTTCTCTGTGCCAGGTGCAGGGAGTGGCAGCAGGAAACAGGTTATCCTGTTGACTGTGTGCTCCCTGAGGCATCTGGTGAGGCCACTGTGTGATACAGGAAGCTGGACTAGATGGGCCTTTGGCCTGATCCAGCAGGGCTCTTCTTATGTTAGAACCCGTGACCTAGATGTTTCTCTGTTGTCTGTCCAGGACCTGCCAATTGCAAGCCCCAGAAGGGGCTTTATATTAGGTTTTGCAGGACCTTCACCCTTGCAGGGTCACTGGTGGAAAAGGGAGCCCTGTGACATTTGATTGTCGCCGTGAGCCGAAATATTTGATTTGCATCTCCACAGAAAGGGGTTTGTGCCCCGTTTGTATACCCTGCGGCTTTTTGACTGGGGCGAAACCACAAAGTGTTTGAATCATTCATTGAGCCTGAGTTTCCACGGCTGCTTTGAGTGCGACTCTGGGAATGTGCTGATCCCCTGGTGCGTAGGGGTCAGAGGACTAGAAACTTGACTCTGCTGTGTCTGTCTTCAGTGTATGTTGCAGGAAAGGCTGCCACTGCTGGAGTCCCCAGCGTTTATGCGCCCAGCATGTACGCATCCAGCAATCCGATGAAAGCAGGGCCCCCAGCCACTATGATCCCCATGGTTCCCATGTACAACGGCTACGGAGTGGACTATGACGGAGCCAGTTCAGGTAAGTGCTTTCTCCTTTGTCTTTCTAGGAGCAGTTGTTGGACCAGCTCTGGGGACCTGTTGTGGGATTGGTCCCCAGAGGATCTGAGCGAATGGCTGTAAAAGAGTCTGACCTCGTGCTAGTCGGGGGACTGGCCCTTTTGGGTGCTTTTGAGTCGGCGAAGCCCTGGTCTGGATAGCGATAGAATGGGTTGCCTGCTTCATGGGACTCCCCAAGTGCCTTGGGCAGCTGTTTTCTCACTTGACAAAGTGGCAAGTCCTACGTATTTCACTGACCGTAGCCTTCCCGGTTTTTGTAGGAGCTGTACTCAAAACGTATACACTGCCTTTCTACAAAAGCCCTGAAGGCTGCTTACAAACAAGATCGAAAACAACGTGTGTGTTTGTAAACAAGCAATTCATAAGAGGTGTTCCCCGGTTAACAACGGTTCATTTAACAACTGATCCGCATATACAACGGTGGTCCCCAGTGCAGTACCTTATAAAAAGTCACTGCCGCTTGTCGCCTGAGCCTACTGCTGATTACAAAATGGAGGCAGGAAGCACTCGCAGTCCTTTTTAAATCCTTTCAAAGTATCTTTTAAAATCCTCAGCCCATCAGCTGTTTGCCGCTAGATTAGTGCTTTGATGTTTAGCGCCTAACAGCTGACTGACTAGGAATTTTAAAAGATGCAACTGGAGTACAGTACTTGCCATTCATTCCCTATTACAACTGCACTGTATAGGCTATACACACTATACCAAAATCCACCACTAGATGGTGATGAAGACTCTCTTAACGGCGGATTAACTTTACGTATCCCCTAACTGGGGGACACCTTGTATGTCTAATTTAAAGGAAAAAAAGGGGGATGGGGCCTGGGTTCCAGTATGGAACTATAGGCCCCAGAGGTGCAAGTCTACCCTGATCTTGCTAGGGAGAATTTGCAGGATCCAGGATAGTAGTGTTGCGCAGTCATTTTGCCACCCATTGATGGCTAAGTGCCATCTACTCTTTAACATGCTTTCTTGTCTCTTGATTGCGTTGTAGTTGGTGGAAACAGCTCCCAAGTGCCCCTCCTAAGGGATACAGATAGTCCTGCTAATGCTGGTAAGAAATGCTCTGAATGTGGAGGCAAGGGTGTCTGCTGGTCTTGGGTTGGGGGTGGTGGCGAGCTGTCTAAACACAAGCGGAAATGGTAGAACGACCTGTGGCTGTGACTGGGTGTTGCGTGTATGGCTGCTGTGATGTGCTTTGCGTGGTTCAGCTCTGGTTGGTGGTTCAGCTCTGGGGTCTTTCTTGGGGATGAAAAGGGGCTGAAAAGTCTGCTGCATGTTTTGGTTGATCCAGCTTTTTCTCCTTGGCCAAGTAAGTGAGGTTGAAATGCTTTGGAACGAAATGTGTAACTAACGCTCCCCTCGGCTAGACGGAAACAGAATGGCTTGCGTAGTCACAGTGGAAGGGGCTGCTTCTTAGTGACATTAATCAGGGAGTGGCACTGGCTAAACTTCTGAACTTCCAAGTGTCCCCCTCCCAGCACAATAAGGAAGGATACCCTCCCATTGAGCACCTGGAAGAGCTTCTCTGAGGTTCTGTAGTCCAAGAGCCCAGAACTGTGTATGTAGAGCCAGGATGGTGTAGTGGTTTGGGAGTCGGACTTAGACCTGGAAGATCCAGGTTCAAATCCCCGCTCAGCCACAAAGCTTCCTGGGTGACCTTGGGCCAGTCACTATCTCTCAGCCCCACCTACCTCACAGGGTTGTTGTGAGGACAAAAAGGAGGGGAGGAAATATGTACACCACTCTGGGCTCCTTGGAGGAAGGGTGGTATACAAATGTGAAAAAATAAATAGAGCCAGCAATTGTCATGGCTGCAGGCTCTAAGCACCTTAGCTGGGGAGAGTCTGATCCCCTGGCTAAAGGAGTGGGGCATTGCTGTTTGCACAAGTTTGCAAGCTTGTGTAAATATAGGGAGATAAATGTTTGAGCTTCTCGTAAAGCTAGGTGGGTCCCGATTAGAGTGTCATTTTAAAAAGTGGGTCCCGGTGCGAAAAGGTTTGAGAACCACTGCCCTATGGTCTTGAATGTTGCAGCCTGGAGATTCCTCCGTTGCTTCTGAAATGGTTTCTCCTGCACTCCTGTCTGCTGTACTGTGCAGGACTCCAGGGCAGCAGGCCGGCAAAGGACCTGGGAAGGGAAAATTGGGTAGGAGAAGCTGCAGCTGTCATCTCTTCCCATTTTGGTAGCAGGTTTAAAGGTAATCGGAGGGCTGGATATCTTAGTCTAGTCCCTGACCGTCAGTCCTGTAGGAATTTTGAGGGATGAGTTCTCTCTTCAGATCCTGTTAGGGCATGCCTAATGGAAGGGTAAAATCTTGGGTAGACATCTGGCAACCTGATAAAATCTTGGGTAGACATTTTTTTTGCAAGTACAAAAACTAGATGGCGTCCTATAAAACTTGTGCCCGGGTTGCCAGATGTCTACCCAAGATTTTACCCTTCTTTTAGGCACGCCCTGACAGGATCGGAAGAGGGAACTCGTCCACCTCCAAATTCCTACGGGACTTACGGTCAGGGCTTAAATCATATCATGAAAACTGGGCTTAAATCATTTTTACCCAACGGGTAAAATTTTTACCCAAGGGTAAAAATAATCTAGGTTGCAACTCGGTTTTGCGCGGTTCCCTGTGGAAGGAATGGGACTCTCGGGGAAAGGGGGCCCTCCGTCCTAAATTCTGCTCCTGCTGTCTCTTCCCCAGCAGTGCGCAGTGGTTACCGCATCCAAGCCAACCAGCAGGACGACTCCATGCGGGTGCTCTATTACATGGAGAAGGAGCTGGCCAACTTTGATCCTACCCGCCCCAGCCAGCCTAATGGGAGGCTCGAGAAAGGTACTTTGCTCCTTCTCCTTTACAGAGCCCCAGGATCCCCAAGTGGAGAGTCACAGTAGCCCAGGGGAGCATTCCGAGCTGCTATTCAGCTCTCTTTGCTGCAGCCTCCTAGTGGAGAGTCACGGTAGCACAGGGGAGCATTCCGAGCTGCTATTCAGCTCTCTTTGCTGCAGCCTCCTAGTGGAGAGTCACGGTAGCACAGGGGAGCATTCCGAGCTGCTATTCAGCTCTCTTTGCTGCAGCCTCCTAGTGCTGGGAATAGCTTCATTTTAACCTTCTCTGTGTCTGCCTTTTAGCCTCGGTGATGAGCGAGCTGAGCTCTCTGCACGAAGAGGACCGGCGCTATGAGCTGCGGCAAGGGATGGGGCGGCTACGAAGCCAGGCCATGACTCCCATCAGCGACCTGGAGGAGGAGAGCCTACGGGGCAGCGAGAGCCGGCGCTTGATACCCGCCACTCGACGTGACCGCTACGAGGATTCCCCACCGCACGGCTACACCCGGCGCCCCCGTTCCCGGTCAATGGATGCACTAGACGATTGGGACCAGGATCGGGAGAGGGACCCCTACCGAGCCCGGCCCAAAGGCCGGGGCCGCCATGGCTCAGACGATGAGCGGCACCGTCGGGATTATTCCCCGGACTCCCGCTATGACTATGAGCGCTATGGAAAGCGGAGCCGGAGCAGGGATGACTTGCGGGATCTGGAGCGACCCTACTATGACGACCAGCTTCTGGAGGAGGCTCTGCGCAGGAAGCAACGGGCAGGCAACCGCGAGGAGCTGGATCAGACAAGTGCCTCTAGTGGGAAATCCGGTAACAGGAAACACCGTGATAGTGATAGCAGCAGCTTCCCTCCGCCGCCGCCACCTCCGTACACCGAGACGGAGTCTGTCTCTTCCCGTGGCAAGAACGACCGCAAGCTCCGGAGGGTGAGAATAAAGAGGGGGCACCTTCTTTGCAGTGGGCAGGGTTGCTCTGCCTTACCATTTGGGATGAAATGGGACCTTCAGAGTGCTTTACAGTCCCAAGGCATAGACTTGGGGTGGTGGTGATAGAGGGGTGTTTACTCCAAGACAGACACATGGAACTGGAACGGCTACAGAAGAGAGCAACAAAAATTATCAGAGTAGGGGTCATCTTCCATATCATGAAATGGCTTAAACCATTTTTACCCAAGGATGTATATATGCATCTGGAGTTAAACGCGTACACCTGTGGGCTGGGAGGAAATGGGCTGGGGCTTAGGGGAGCTCTGCTCTGAGATGCCTCTGTGGGGAGGAGGTTAAAATGATGGAGCAAACGTTTCTTAGTAGTGACTCCAAAAACCCCTCTTCCTCCTGCTGGAGATTCTTCAGTGTCCTGTCTTTATAGAAGCTCGGGAAACTCTGGGTGTGGCTTCTTGGAGCTGGACTTGAGAGGTGTGTGTGTGTGTGTGTGTGTGTGTGTGTGTGTGTGTGTGTGTGTGTGTGTGTGTGTGTGTGTGTGTTCAGCTGTTCTAAAGATCAGGTGGGCCAAATTCTTTCAACTGTATCGCTGAAGTAGACCTTCTGTGTGTGTTTTTTCCCTTACAGAATCATGCCGTCAGCAGAGAGAGTTTGGTGGTTTAACTCCACTTTTGCAGTTCCGTGCATCTCCCTCGGGTGAGATGCGCTCCGTGCTTGGGATGGCTACAGCAACGGTTTGTTTTGTTGGCATCATTCAGGAAGAGTCTGAGGCGAGGAAGCAGCGCTTCTTTGGCACCCAGCTGTCTCACAGGACAGGTCATTGTGTCATACTTGAGGAACCAAGTCCTCCGTGCCTTATTTTTAACTTCATCACATCTCTGCTGAGATTCCCAAGGAGTTTGGATGCACTATGGGAAAAATGTTTAGAGCCTTTTGGGGTATTCTTCTTAAATTTCAGGCCTTGAGCATCTTTTTGATATGGTCTTTTTGGCAAGAGGACACTTAAAAACGTGACTTCTCCAGTACTGGCGACAAAACTAACAGAATAAGACCACTCAACATCAAATGAAGACCTGCCTGTTTGTCTGTCCTGATTTTTGAAGATGATTCCAAAGAAGACCTACAAAACTGTGCAGCCTTTTCTCTCTTGGATTTTAAAGCTGTTTAAGCACAGTCTACACCTACACTGTGTGGTTTTGTGTATGTATGTTCTCTTTGTGTGTGTGTGTGTGTGTGTGTGTGTGTGTGTGTGTGTGTGTGTGTGTGTGTGATTGTGTTTTTTTAAACCCTAAGTATAGTGAACAGCAGGTGCTGTAAATACTCTGATAACCAGTGAACCTTCTCTACATCTAAATTTGATGTTACCATTTTATAGAAGTGAAAATAAAACGTATAGAATGTAATTTGACACTGAGCAGAGGATGGTGGAAAATTCCTTCCTTTCTCCCAATGGCGAGACTTTTGCAGTTTTTCCTTTTCGGATAAACTAATCTCTCTCTATATATAAAAAAAAATCATTGGTGGTTTGATACCCTCTATGTGGGTTTGCTGTCTAGGTCAGGGGTTCTCAACCAGTGGCACTAGTACCACCAGTGGTACTTTTGCTGACTGCTGGTGGTACTCAGATTGCCAGGCCACTTCTCTGATGCGGTGCGTCATCGCCAGTCAATTCCGGTGGTACACAGCAGAAGAGTGGCACCGGAGGTGGTACTCTGCCTGGAAGGGATTGGGAACCCCTGGTTCTAGGCTGATAGTTGCTCGGTCTCTTCCTGGTAGGCAGGTGACCTGTCCACTGAGGCAATGTGCCAAATGCTGTTTCTCCCCCCCCCCTTTTCTGCAGACATGCCAGCCTCCTCGCCTCCCACTATCTGGATAAGAAAAGGAAGGGGTGGGAGCAGAACAGGAAGTGTGGAGGAGAATAAGGGGATCGAGCACCTGATGCGCTAGCCCAGCAATTCCCAACCTTTCTTCACTTCTATACCCCTTGGCAGCCCATTTCCAGAAATTGTGCCCTTCATATTAGCAAAATGTTTGTAATTGATATACTTGCTGTTTCAGATGGATATGTTGTAACTGTAAATAAATGGCCCCAAATAGGATTAAAAAACGATGGAATAAGGTGAACCGTGCATATGTATATAAACGATGACAAAAAAAAACTACCCTACGTAGAGAAGACCTGGAAGAACTCGCTCATTAAGCATTGCTCACTGGACTGACTGAGGTGCCAGCTTATATACGCGATGGGACCAGCGCGATGGCACTCGACTGTTGGCAAAGGGGGGAAAGTAAGAGCTGAGCCTGTGAAGGGGGGTGGGCTGAGCATGCCCGCTGCAGTGGTATGTTTGCAACACACCATTCGCCAACATAACAAAAACAAGGGAATGTGGGCTTTTTTCGAGGTTAAACAACAAAGTAAACCCCACAATGCCACTTGTCAAAACATTGAATTAATTTCATAACTCCTGGCTTGTATCTTGTCTTACACTGACTTATATACCTTTTTTCTGCCATTCAATTTTTTGAGTATCCCTAACTCTCTTGGCTTATACCTCTGGGGCTACACGTACCCCAGGTTGGGAACCACTGCTCTAGCCAACCATTCTTTACATTTCCTTTTTTGTTCTGTCCCCTCTTTCAAGCCAGAGAGTGGAGGAAAAAGAAACAAATGGTGGTTACTTGATGGAGGGAGGGGGCCTACCCCCTAAATGCTGCCTGAGATGGCAGCCTCAATTGGACTCATAGGTAGGTTGGCCTTAATCCCATCACCTCTTCATAGAACAGTAGCCATGCCGTTTGGAGCAGACCGGAGACTGGCTTAAACTCTGTCACATAGATATTTCCCAAATGTGTGTCTTCTCTCTCTTCCAAGTAGACATTGCACAGCATGCATGTGTATAAGTCTTCCAGCAATATTTTCTAAGTGAAAAGCAGGTGGGAGATATTCCATGCATGCACACACACTTTTTCCTCTGGTGGTGTGTTCCACTCAAAATCGTGTGTGTGGGGGGGGGGGGGAGGGGGAGAGACGTTTTTGTATGGGGAAAACTGCTGCAAAGAAGAAGCCAGCAACAGGTGTGGTCTGTCATTCCTCCACTCAAAACTGCAGCATTTTCTGTGTGTCTTTAAAGCAGACAGAAGCCTTGGCTAACTCTCCTGTGGAATATCTAGTTGAGCCTTAACTGGGTAGTAGTGACTGAAAGAATAAATCACAATGGTAAACATATGCTCTTCTCAAACTCTCCAGTAGGTGGCGATCAGTTGCAGCTGCTGTCCGGCTTGGTCTCCTTGCGTAAAAGTAGGGCAGCCGCTCACGGGCAACTGCGCTGATGCCATGAATGCTGAAGCATGTAGTTTGCAAGCTGGCCACGAGAGGGACAGCTTGGAGCTTGTGCAGTCACGTGGCATGTTGCGTGACCAAGCGCTGCAAAGAACAGTGGAAAACTGCAGCTCCCGGAGGCGACAGCAGCCACAGCCCACGGAGGTCTTCTTAGTCCAGAGAGAACAGCTGTTTCTGAATGGGAAAGCGAGAGTCTTAAGTACTGTTCTGAGCATCGTTAGTAGCTATAAAGCAGACACACAAAACTGATTCCAACCTATCGAGGTTGCAGGCACATGCTTTCTTCCTCAGTCATATACTGTATTTTCTTCCATGGCAAAAAAGCTTCCACAACCTAAACTCCAGCCTAAAAACGAAGAGTAGCTGGAAAGGTTCTTGTATCTGATATTTGGCATATGACAGCACTTATCGTTCATGCTATTCCGATAACTGCCATGCAATAATTGTATAATTTGGCAATATTCAATAGCTGGCAGGAGGCAGTGCTGCTAATAGCAGTCTTATTGGATAGAGGGCAGACAGCAATATTTTGTTTTTGGGGGAAAAAAACGAGAGGTAGACAGGTGCGACTGTGAGATAGGTGGTCTCTTGCTGTGTCTGTACAAATGAATACAGCCAATTCAGACCTTAAAAGGGCAATAGATCTATCTTGCAAACAACCGTCCCTTGGCTAGGCAACTGGGGGGGGCACCCTGAGCCCCTGCACTTCCATGATCAATATTATGGCCATAATGGTGCGTGTGTGTGCATTGGTTGAGCTGCCCTTGACCTGTGGCCTTCTAGGGATGGCTCTGCTTGCAGAAGTACAACCGGCTTGGTTTGAAATTGGTGGCTGGGCAGAATCCCAGTGGCGAGCTTCTATTTTGGGCTGACTTTTTTCTAGAACAAAACATCACGAGGCCCAGAGCTGTTCCCTTGCATCTTGTGCTCGCCATGCTGAATTATTTAAAATGCTGAGTCACTAAAATCCAGGTCAGTAAGGAGACGGGCAGCAAGCAGGCCTGAAACTTGCGGAGTCAAGACGCAAGTCTCAAAGTTTGCATGAGAATCTACAGATGCTGCCAGAGTCTTGTCTCATCTCTGGAGGTAAACTGTTTTTAGCATCTCTTCATTCCAAATCCATAAGGATCTTGGGAATTGTAGTTCTGAACAAGGTCTCTCTACCATGTATCATGCTTGGTGTTCATTCACAATAATGCCACAGGTTCCTTAATTTCTGTTCTATGACTTCCCGGGGTGGTGCCCAGGGAAGATCCCATTTGAACAGGTCAGCCTTGCAGATAATTTGTTAATGGGAAGGGTGGGAGATGCTGTGGTCCACTGCCAACGCAGGTATGATGGGGAGGGGCCTCCTACATCTTGGCACCAGCAGTTAGGACCTCAAAACAGCTAACAGAAGAGAGAGAAGCAATTCATTATAAGAGCAACACAATCCAACAATAGACTCAATTGTTTTTGCCAAAGGCTTTCCATGGGAACCCAACCTGTAGCGAAAGAAGCAGCCCTACATTCCTTCTGAGCGATTTACAAAATGGTTTGTGAGCATCCTGTTAATTTTTTGGCTTCAGAATGTGGATTTCTTGGCATGTTATCTTGGGTGTGGAATGACTGTCTCTAGCTATCGGTATAAATACCACCTCTGTTCCAACAAATCCCTTTAGACCAGAGGTTCTCAACCTGTGGTACGCGTACCCCTAGGGGTACGCGAACAACGTGCAGGGGGTACGCGGAGGCCCACCTCTTATCCCGGCCATTAACAAGTAATTAATGAGTAATTTAAAATTTTACTTGGTTTCGGAGCCGGAAAGCTCCGCAGTCAACTTCTGCGTTCAGGAACTTCTGAAGTTCTGCCTCCTTGACCTCAAAGCCAGAGGTCGGAGCAACAGCGTGGTGAAGCCTCCTCCAAGCCTGATTTTATGCTCATGCCTGGTTTGGATAGAGGATCTCCTGTAGGGGTGCTTCCAAAAGTCTCCAGATATTCCGTGGATTTTTGTTGAAATCACCTTACCTTGTTGCACAAGTGGAACAAATGCATTAAGAATTTTCCATTGTTCCAGGTTTGTTTTCTGAATTTTATACAGAGCCTTGTGCATGGAGTGTTTGCTGCGGCAATCGGGTCCTGCAGTTCATGTGTGTGTCCCCTTTGCTTTTTCAAAATGTGTGTGGACACTTCCCTTCAGTCTTGATGTGACTGTAAAGGTGGCTGCGGCAAGACTCTTTTCGTGTGGTGATTCACTGATGTTCCTGTGTGCTCCTGCATGTTGGTGGAACATGATGCAAAAGAATCTTGGACAACTGTACAGGTGGGCCCCCATATCCACGGATTCGCTATCCATGGTTTCAGTTGTCCATGGATTGTGGGGAAACCCCCCCCCCCAAGCTTTTACTTTTTTCCCCAGTAAGCTTACTGCAGGCAAGTAGAACAAGACTAAGTCCTAGAGAGGCTCTGCAAGGTTAACAGAAACATTGCAGAGCCTCTCTAGGACTTAGTCTCGTTCTACTTGCCTGCAATGGTGGCTGCTTCTGTTTGTTTTAAGGAAGAAACAAAGTTTGCTGAAAGAAACATAAGAGCTGGGGGGGGGGGTGCACGCCTGCCCGCAGGGGAGGCAGGGCGGGGGCCCTCGGGAAACCATGGAGGGGGGGTTTCTCTCCTATCCACGGTTTCAAGTATCCAAGGAGGGTCCTGGAACATATCCCCAGAGGATATGTGGGGAGTACTATATACACAGTACACCATCACAGATTGCTTCTTTGTGATGTTTTATTGATGTCCTCATTGGTAAGGGGGAGGCTGGGAAGCTCTCCGTGGTCCTGGGCGAAGGCCTTTCCTGAGCTTAAAGGAGATGTCGGGACTCGAACCCGATGCCCTTCTGCATGCAAAAATGTGTGACCTTTGCAGGCTCAGCCTATCCATGAAGCCAACGGACATAGTCCTCAAGCAGTCATTTGGGGGTGGTTGGGAGCACCCCCATCTGCCTACTTGCCCC
Organism: Plestiodon gilberti rubricaudatus; assembly: GCA_026170595.1. Lineage (NCBI taxonomy): Eukaryota > Metazoa > Chordata > Lepidosauria > Squamata > Scincidae > Plestiodon > Plestiodon gilberti. Next base: position 4,548,797 of record JANXHW010000011.1, read on the forward strand.
CTCTGCTCTGCTGCTTCTCCTCCTCCAGCCCCATGGGCTGGAGTGACCAAGGAAGTGTGGAGCAGAGAAGAGGCTCCAGCACTCTGGCCCACCCCTCTCCTCCACACTTCCTCTTCCTTTTGCAAGCCAGAGGCTGGTGCATCACCAGTTAATGGAGGGCAGCATTTGACAGGCTGCCTCCGGTGCTAGGTCTTGGGTCAACTCTGGACCTCTGAGACAGGGATTTTCATCATAAATCACACCAAGTTAACTCATTAATTCCTCAAACCCCGTCCAACCTGCACTGACAGGCAGCTGTTGTTCAGATCTCTGTTGAAAGAGCTCTTTCCCAGCCCTGACTCAGGATCCTTCTAACTAGAGATGCCAGGGATTGAACCCACAACCCTCTGTAGGTAAGGCACACATGCTTTAGAAGCAGAAGAGTCTGGCTCAGTTGGGAGAGCTGCTGCCTTCAAAGCCTGAAGACCGGTGAACTTGATATGTTCGAGACACGCTGCCGGCAAAAAGCTGTGAAAGCCTCCAGGAGGAGAGAGATGAGCTTCCAGCTGCGTCGGTCGAGTGTGGGAGGCGCCAGCCAGCAGAATTGTCAGACTGTAAAAAGGATACCACCTGGAAAGTAGCTGTTCGTGAAAGATTGGACATTTATATATATTGTAAAAATCCCCAAGGGGGGTTAGGACAGCCTGCCCATGTACACCGCCTTGGATTAAAGTTGGAGGAGAAATCCAATGACCAAGAAAGGCGGTATATAAATACTGTATATTATTATAATATATATATGCTGCTACCTGCTGGCTCTCGTGAATGTGAAGCTGCTGAGTCAGACCATTGCACAGTTGAGCCCTGGACTCTGGCTGGAAGCAGCTCTTCTTCTTTCTCCCCACAACCCTTTCCAGCGTCAGTGCAGCCGCAATGCAGCTCTGAGGTAAGGGAACATTTCCCTCACCTTGAAGAGGCCTCCATGTCTGCCCCTGCACTGCAAAAGGCAGTGTGTGCCCTGTTGGCACGGCTACATCGGCGCTGGGAAATTGGTTAGGACTGTGCTGGTGTGTGTGTGTCTGTGTCTGTCTCTTGCACGCTCCATTGGAGAGTTCCTGATGAGTTATTTTTAGCCTCGCTTCACCACTGCCCCGGGCTTCCTGACCGAGCTGCAGCAGAATGTTGCTGAGACAAAAGCGCATCACCCCCTTCCCCAGCTGCACTGGGCTGTCAGGAAAGCAACTGGGGGTGGGTGGGTAAAGGGTACAGCATTTCCAAAGACAGCACTTTTGAAGCAAATCCACAAAGGCAGAGGTGGGTGGGGTATCTGAGCTGCAGCCGTGCTCGTAGCAACAGCGGCCTTGTCACATGGCAGGCGCATCCAGGCGCCTGTATTATTGATGCTCATTGATTTCGGTGCGGAGGCCTTGCTGTCTGTCTCATCTGCTGGGCAGTGGAAGGTATGGTACTTTGAATTCAGAGGGGATACTGGTGGGCTTTATTCTGGGGGGAGGAGATTCTGTTCAGACATGAAGCTAGTTGCACGGCCTTGAACAATTCACTAACCCTTATTCTCAGGATGGGTTTAGAGGGAGTGCGCACCGAGGGGGGAGAGCTGTGTGCATTACTTGAATTAACATGGGTAGCACAGTGGTATAGTGTCTGCTTTGTATGCAGAAAGCCCTAGGTTCGATCCTGCGCATCTCCAGGAAAACGCCTTGCCTAAACTGTGTAGTTTTAGGAGCCAGGCTGGTGTAGTGGTTTGGGTGTTGGACATAGACGTGGAAGATGTAGGTTCAAATCCCTGCTCCGCCACAAAGCTTCCTGGGTGACCTCGGGCCAATCACTGCCTCTCGCAGCACAATTCTATGCATGTCTACTCTGGAGTAAGGCCCATTGTGTTTAAAGGAACTTACTCCTAGGAAAGTGCATATAGAATTGCAGCCTCAGCCTCACCTACCTCACAGGGTTGTTGTGAGGACAAAAAAGGAGGGGAGGAACTATGTACACCACCCTGAGCTCCTTGGAGGAAGGGTGGTATAAAAATGTGAAAAATAATAAATAAAATAAAAAGTACATAACTCTGGCACATCCTACAGCAGGGCTACATTGGATCAGTCCTGGGATGGATGACCCCGTAGGAACCCCATGTCAGCCGTCGTGAGTTGCGGAGTAAAACAAAGGCGGGCTATAAATGAATTAAATAAACCAGGGGTTCTCAACTCCTTCCCGGCCAAGTACCACCTCCAGCGCCACTCTCCTGCTGCGTATCACCGGAAGTGACTGCCGATGATATCATCGCCGGTTACTTCTTGGTTTTTAGGTTTTTGGAGGCCAAAAACACACATAGAAGGCTCTGGGAGGGTGGGAGGGCCCTTCTTAGCGTTTCCCAGAGGCTCGGCCAAAGGCAGGAGCCTCTCGCGAGTGAAAATGCACCGCCGAAAGCGCTGTGTCAGAGCGGGATTCTAGTGGTCCAGTGATCCGAGTACCACCAGCAATTGGCTGAAGTACCACTGGTGGTACTGAACCCCTGAAATAAATAAACAAACAAATCCCACCCCTCTTGGTATTTGTCACTGAAGATTTTGGATTTAAACAAACGCACAATTTCCGGGGTCAAAGAGCATGGAAATTGTGAGTTTTGATTATTTCTGCTGGCCATGAAAGTCTTAGATCGCATATTTTGGATTTAAATGGGTTTTAGTGGACCGGATGGAATCGGATGGACCTGCGTAAGGGACCCAAGTTCCCCTCTTGCAGACAAGCCTACACCCAGCCTTTGGCTTACCAGTTCCGTTTGCCAGTTCACACCAGCCCCGAATCTCTTGTGCTTTCAAACAGAATGTGGGGGAGACATGTGGTTGTTCCAGAGAGAGCGCCTTCCATGTTGGGCGCGTGAGCTATGAAAGGATTCTCCTTGAGGCCTCGCCTTTTCAAAGACATCCGTAAGAGCAGCTGGTCCAGCAGCCCCCCCCCCCCCCGCCTCTCCTGCTACTCCTGCTTCTGCATTATTAACAGCTCAATTGTGCTGGCTCATCTCTCGAGGTGACGTCACGGGCTCGAGCTCGTATGGCTCCCCTCCTCCCGTGGGTGAGAGCCGGAGGAAAGCAGTCCATGTCAGCTAGCGACACAGAGAGGCCAACACACGCTTGGAAGAATTCCTAACATGCCCATCTGCTTCCGCATCAGGCCCACCATTCCTGGGGGTCTGTTTCCCTCCCCCTGCCCCCTTTCCAGGAGATTTTATTTCTTCCATTGATCTCCCTTGTTATCCCACGACTCCGAGCTCAGAGACCCTCGCAGTGTTTCCTTCTACGCACTGCGATGTATGTTGCAGTTGAAGCACATGTAGATTGGGGGCCACTTACCTGCGTGGGGTGCATTGTTGGTGCACCTGCCTGTTGGGGGGAGAGGCGTAAATGTTCCAGTTTGGTGTCTGTGTCTGCAGTCCTCCTGGAGCAAAGCAACTGAAATGAGAAGACTGAGAAGACATCTTGGCAAAGTAGTCTTCCCAAGTGTATCCCAAGGACAGTAGGGTGCTTGTGCAAAGTGCCCTTTCACACCATTATTTCCTATGGGTGCATTTCAACCTATGCTACTTCTCTTGGCAGAGCAGTACTCTCAGGGCCCATGAGAGGGGGGGGGTAAAGAAGGGGGTAAATTGTACCCAGGTCCAGGGTCAAAAAGGGGGCCCAGGAGCCAAAGGAGGGGGCCTAGAAATGTCAGCTGGCCTCATAGAGAGTGAAAGAATGAGGCTGGACCAACCAGGAGGCGAGATCTACCAGGTGGGTAGACCTGGGTGCCACATCGGGAAGTCTGGTAGACCTCGGCTCCAGAGACTTTTCTGGCTGTTCCTGCCTTCCCCTGGCCCCATTTTGCCCCCTCCCCTTTTGAGAAGGGGCCCAAATGAAACTTTGTACCCCCTGATAAAATTCCTCTCAGAGGCCCTGAGTACCCTGCCATTGGGGGTGTGACTGCCTTGTTTGTGTTTGTGTCTGTCTGTTTTCCTTCTGGTGTCCAAATCTGAGAGGCATATCCTTTGCTGCTGGGACTGATGTTTTGAAAGTGAGGGTTGCATTGTAGATTTCATTCCGGCCATTTCTTTGGCCTGCAGAAAACAAGAGAAGGATGTGACAAGCAACTGGCAAGACCAATGCTCTCTCTCCCTTCTCTTCTTGCCCTTAACTTTATCCCCGTTGCCATCCAGAAGCAGATGCGAATGCTTTTTCACACACCTGGAAGCAGATATCTGGTGAGGACAGGTTTGCCACCAGATTGACCAACTGGGGGGTGGGTGGGTGGGTGAGAATTTATCCTGAGCCCTTTGACAGAAGGCTGCAGAAAGCAGAATGCCAGCAGGGATAATTCCTGGGAAAAGAGGCTGTCGCTCGGTGGGAGTGAGTGCATCTGCTTCAACTGAAGAAGGTCCCAGGTTCAATCCCTGGTATCTCCAAGAAGGACAGTGAAAAATCCTTGTCTGAAACCACTGCTGCCGGCCTGTGCTGACAGTACTGACTAAGACGGACAAGGGTCTGACTCTGTAGGGTAGCTTCCTTCCTAATCGTAGCAATTATTAAAAGGAAAAAAGAATGCTCTGATCATCGTCGTCATGATGTCATCTATATTTATATACCGCCTCGTCCATATTTGTCAGACTCTATTCAAGGCGGTTTGGTGGTGAAGCGTTGGAAATAAGAGGGTCGAGAAAAACCACAGCGCCCAGAAGCCATCGCGCGTTCTTCCATTTGCTCCCCGACCACCTGTCTGGCGCAGCAGCAGGTGCCTGGGAGAAAGGATGCTCAGGGTGAGAACTGCGCATGTGTACCAGAAAGCGCGCGCCGCCGCGGCCGTTGTAGAAGGGGAGAGTACCAGCCCATCGCGCGGTCACGCCGCTAGGCAGCAGCGACAGAGGGAGCGGAAAGCGCCGGCCGCAGCTTGAGAAGGCAACCTTGGCGGCTGCGCATGCGCGCGGCGGCTAGGCAGGGTCTCTGTCGCCGGAGTAAGCGGGGGCGTGTCCGTTCTGAGGCCGCGGCGGCGATTGGGCGTTGCCTGGCAGCCGAGCGGGAGGGCGATATATAAGCGACTGCCCAGCCGTTGCTCCCCTTGTTCGACGCCACTTGGGTTCTGTTTGGTGAGAATCGCAGGTGAGGCGAAGTGGGGAGGGGGGATGCTGCGATGGGGACAGGGGGGCTTGTTTGCTGGGGGTGCACATGGGGGGGCAGGTTGAGGGGCTGTTGCTGGTTAGGGGGCTTCTGCGTTCAGAGGAGACTGCAAGGTGGAGGGAGGGGTATAAGGACGACCTTGAGGGCTGGCAGCAGGGTGGCCTGGTGGGCCATGCGATGGGGGGGGGGTTATGTATTATATAAGGGAGGATCACAGTGTGTTGGGGCTTAACTGGGGTGGGGGCAGTGTTGGAATAGTGAGCATGGGGACCTTGCAAGCCTGGGGGGAGCCTTTCCCCAGCTTTGAGAGGGATGCGTATGTGTGGGTAAGGTACTGAGACAGGTTGGGAGGACACCTGCAGAAAGGTAATGGGGCTTTGTGTGTGTGTGTGTGTGTGTGTGTGTGTGTGTGTATGCACAACACTAGTCGCTTTCAGTGGTTGAGTTAGAGGGGGTTGAGATGTGCAGATGGGGTGAGCAGAATGAGTCAACTGCTTCGCAGGGTGTTGTCGTCTTCTGCAGTGCCACTGGTGCCAATAGTGGGGGGGGGGGAGAAAGTAGGAGGCTAGTGAGGGTCTCTGCATAGAGGCCTCTCAATGGGGGGGGAGTGGTCTTTTCCTTTTAATTCCAGCTACTGTTATATCTGACCCTAGAGCGAAGCCATTGGTGGGTTAGTTGATAGTAGGAGAAGAGGAGATCTGGGAGAGCTTGGTGGAGAATGCTGATATGGGTTGGTTATGGGGCTTGGCAGGCAGGAAGTGGGGGTGCTGTTTCTGGCACCCCAGATTTGCTTGTTGTGCAAAAATAAAAATGGCAAAAAGTTGCTTGGGGACTCTGTTGAGGCAAGGGGCTGTGATGTGCGTTTGGTAGTGAGCGTGCGGTAGTCTTGCTTGGAAAATGTTTGCAAGGGTAAGGGTGTTGGAGGGCCCCCCCATCCTTCTGAGGCAGCTCAGGAGGAAGGCTAAACTGCTAAAGAAGGCCCTACTGGAAGGAGAGTGGGAGATGAGGTTGCCGAATCAATTGGTGGAGCTCTGCGTCTGTGTGATGGATCTCTCTGGAAAGCCAACTGCGTCAAGAAAACAACTGATGATCCAATCCTGAATAGTCCTGTTTTTTATTGCCCTGGCAGTTTAGATAGGCAGTTCGCAACCTTATCCTTGCTTTACGCAAGAGAGGAGCACATCCATCGTTGTTAACGGAATTTAGTGAAAGCTGATGCTGTGTTCTCCCTTCCCACAGGGAAATATAAGTTCAGCTTTGCCAGCGTTCTCTACTGTCCACCTCTTTTGCAGGAGAAGTCTGATTGAAGAATACAGTGCTACTTAGAGCTTCCTGCAGATAAGTTGTACAAATCAAAATAGAACAAAGCTTTGCTGTAAGGTGCCCTGCAAGTATCAGTTTCAGGTGAGAGAAGGAGCTGCCTGATATTTATATAGTACACTGCTAAAGCAGTATCTACTAGTTTTTTTCCCCCCTAGGGATTTTTTTTTTTTGCATAGGCAAGGCAAGCAAAGACCCTTGTTGCCTAGTGAGCAGAATTGCCGTGCTTTCCCGATCAGCTGCTTATTGTATGGATCCTCTGTGTTCATATGACTGTCGCTTTGGTGAGATTAGGAAGCGATGACGGTGAGTTGCTGCGTGCCGGCAGGCAGGCACGCTCCAAAGAGCAGCAGTTGAAACATGGCCAGGATTATCCCTCTGGAGAAATTGAAAAGCCAGCTCTTCCTCACAGGAAATGCTTTTTTTGGGGGGCGGGGAGGGAAATAACCTAGTTTGCTGCATGAAATAACTACATGAAAAGAATTTTTACTTGCAGCAAAATTAGTCATAGCAAGGAGAAAGCGATGCCGTTATGTTGTCAAATGAGGCTTCTTTGCCCCAGTAGAGGAGCCCATGAGCAGAAAACAGAGCGCCCTTTCTCTCGTCATGTAATTCTTGCACTTATCCTTTGGAAATACTGTATATTCTGAGAGTTGCGGCTCAGAATCAAAGGTGAAACCTGGTTAAACAAAACCCACATTACCAGCTTATCGAGTCAGTTGAAACGAGATTTGTAAATTACTGTCATGTCTGCGTTGGAGCTGCGTAGAAGCGGACCACAAATGAAGTAGGTAGTGTCTCTGCAGAGAGAATAGCAAGTCATTGCCTAGGTAGTTTGCTTGTTGGGTTGAGTTAAAGCCTATGTAAACCTTTCGTCCTTTAACATTTTAAGGGATATACACAACAGGAGCTAAATGTGTACACCTGTGGGCTGGGTAGAAATGAGTTTCCTTACCTCCACACGACTTAAGGGGAGAGAAGATATCTAATTTTTGAACTGAAAAGCTAGATCCCGCTAGCGAGATGCAAGTGGATGCTTGCAGTGAGATGTTGGGAATATACTCATGGGTGCAGTGTGGGTTAATGTTGAAGTTTTTTAGCTCGACCTTGTGCAGAATTAGGTTGTGCCTTAAACCCACTGGAGTCTGTGGGCTCAGACACACCTAACTATATAGGATTGGTGTGTGGGAGAGTTCTTGGCCACACCATGGACTCTCCAAGGTCATGGTCTCTGCAGCTAGGATGCGCTGCTTGTAAAATGCTCGGAGACGGGGAGTACGTGCCGAGGCTGCGCTGGGCTGTGGTGTCTGCTTATGACGCTCCTGGGTGGGTTTGGCACTCTCCTCCTGGCCGCCAAGTGTCACTGCAGCAAGTGGATGTCTGCATTGAGATGTTGGGAATATGCTCATGTCGGCCTGTCGGGGATAGATTAATAGTACTTGCTTGATCTGGTACATGCGTTGGAGCTTGCAGGGTCACCCAGCAACAGAAAAAATTGAATATTAAGTCAAGCCGGAGTTCTTATCTGTCTTTGCAATCTCCTATGACTGGCATTTGGCAAAGATTTTTTTTTATGGTGACGTTGCATATGTCAATAGGCTTTGGAGTTGCAAAAAGGCTGCAAAATCTTCCCAATTGTTGATATTTCTATCAACCTATTCTTGCAGTCGAGTTGTGGAAATAAGCCCATATTTGCTGCAGAAGCATCAGGCTAGTGCTGGAGGAAGGGTGGTATAAAAATGTGAAAAATAAATAAAAATATGCTCCTCTTGATACAGGAAACTTGAATTGAGAAATATACAGCACTTTTTTTATTGTACCTTGTTGTGAAAATGTCTTGACAAATGTGGCAGGTTGCAAAACTTGGTAGGACCTTCTGCCAAGGATCGGAAAAGTGTGTCAATACAGAGGTTTAAGAAATGTCTCTGCTGTCCTGGGGCGGGGAGTGGAGCTGGCTGTGTTGAAATAAAATGGCTTCCTCCAAGCAAGTTGGCTGGATTCATTTTAGTGCCCTCTTGCTTGGGGCAATGCTTGGCTTGCCAGAGTTGGCCGAACAGCTCCCCTGATTGCATAAAACGAACATTTCAGAAAATGGAAAGGCCGGAAATTGTGGGTTCCGAAGTCTGAACCTTTGGCCAGCATAGCTATAGCTCAGTTTGGTATCTTGCGGAATTGCTTGAAGGTCTGGCCATCTGCTTTCCCAGAAGAAACTGCTCCTTGCATTGAGTAAGCGGGTGAGTGGTTAATGGCAAGCTTGCGATAGCAGGGCAGCTGCGAGCAAGGGAGCTTAGCTTTGGAGTCCTGCACCTCCATGAACTGAGCCTGTTTCTCTCCTCTGTTTTGCAAAGTCACTCACTAACCGCCCTTTTGAGACGAGAGAGCTAGTGATGCGATCTTGCTCAAGGTCACAGTGGTGAGATGTGGTGAGGATGGAGACTGGGAATTGGATATCAATTCTGAATGACCAAAATATGATCGGGCCCACTGATTGTTTTTATTGGTGTGCCACCTTTTGGGCAGAGGTGTCCCCAAATGGCTTACAGGCAATGAAATTACAACGGAACCAGTTTTTTCTGCTCTTGGACGGCAGCTGTAATAGTGACCGATTGCTGCCATCTCTTCTTCCTTCCGCAGCAGGGGTTAATCGTGGATGCTGGTGGCTTCTGAGACAGGCCTGATTTAAATGGCCTCCCAGGAAAAGGACCACCAGGAAGAACCTGGCAACTCATGAGATTGTGACCCTGCCCGCTGGCTTGGAAGAAGTTGGTCTCAAGCCAGTCTTCCCTCACCCTTGATGCCTTTTATGGGAATCTGCCTATATATCTAGACATGTTCAGGGTCAAGATTTTTTCATGGCAGAAGCCATGGAGCTTAAATGAGACTTCAGTTGTGTTTGGCTAATAGTATGGCGGAGAGACCTGGTGGCAATCCAGAGTTCTGAAGCTCTCCAGGTCCCGGAACAAACGGTTAAGATAATCTGGCTCTTGCCTGGGATAAGAGTGTCGTTTAAAGCTTGTAAAATGGTCTGTCTGCAAGAGCCCATAGTTGGTTCTTGTTGGTGTGGGAGGCTTTGGGAGACCAACAGGGATGGTGTCATGCTTATATAAGCATCTTGAAGATGTGTCGTTTCTGCCTTGGTTATGGAAGGCATGGGTTCACATCTGCTTCCAAGTATGAGCAGAAGCACTGTGCAAAGGGTTGTCTCGACTTGTCCAGTACAGCCATGCCCTCCAGAGCATCACTTTAGGGGCGTGGCTTATGCCCTGACTACTGAAGCAGAAAGCCGATGGAATGCGACAAGACCTTGAAATGGCAGCTGGTATAGTTGCCTCTGTCAGTGTTGAAAAGGGCCGATAAACGGCCACTTCGTTTTCAGTGATCGGAAAGGATCAGATACTGAACTACTGGGTACATTTCATCTCTGCCGGAGGTGGTATTGATGAGATCTGTAATTTGGAGTTCTGTTCCTATTTCCAATGAACCGAAGTGTGCGTTCTTAGAACTACCCCGTTGGTACTTCCATATTGGTACTTCCACTACCCCGAGATTCTTGAGAAGCTTTTATGTCTCAGAATTTCCAGGCCTGTGTGGCCTTCCTACCCCAAGCTGGTCCTTGTTGGGGACGGTATAGGACTCATTTGGTCCATTTTTCTGATGCACGTAAGAACACACAGAAGGAAACTGTAACGTAAGAACCAGTTTGGAAAGGGAGCTACAAAAACACGTGTGGGGTGTGGGGTGCAGAGCTTGCGACAGTTACAGGAAAGTTCAGTTTATGTTCACTCAAGTTGTTAACAAGTGTCTTGAAATCCTATTTCAGTATTTCTAGGTAGAGAGACAGTAGCTAGGTCAGCCAGAAAGATGAATACCCGCAGTTGCTCCCCACCTGAGGGAGGTTCCACAACAGTTAGTGTCAAGGTGTTCAGGTAAGCGTGCTTCTTGAAGGACTTCTGTTGGAATTTAAATCTAGTTGGATTTCTCTATGAGTTGGCACAGTATCTCTAACCAACGGTAAGATCTTGTGACCTATGGCCACACCCCAAGAATGATAGCCCTACAGCAGCGATTCCCAAACATTTTAGCACCGGGACCCACTTTTTAAAAACACTATCGGGACCCACCTAGCTTTACGAGATGTAAAAATAATGTAATACTGTGGTTTATTTATTTGCAAAAAAGCCTCAATCCATTTCTTGTAACAAGGCAGCCCTAACAAATAGCCTCAAGGCTTGAGGGGCTTAGTTATGTGACCCAGCCTTCACCTGCCCCCGCTTCCTGTCATTGACAGACTTGGGGAAAAAAAAAAAAACCAGAAAGATGTTCAAACAAGCTTGTAAACTGCAGGAGCTCAGCTGTTTGCAGGGCAATTAGCAGCTATCTGGTTTTTGAATAGCCTCAGGGCTTCAGGCAATTAGTTATCTGATCTTTCCATCACCTGGGACCCACCAGAAATCAGGTCGCGACCCACAGTTCGGGAAACGCTGACCTACAGATTTGCAATATGGACTTCAAAAAGGGTTCTTCGTGCATATCTGTTAACAGTCCAAATTCTCTACCGAGAATTATGGTTATGCCTTCGTGCACAAGGGAAGGGCTTTCTTCTTTTTCCAAGGGAGCTCTCCTGCGTAGAGTTAAGTTCTTAAGTGAGTTCCTTTTCATGTAAAACTAGGAAACCTAGTTCCAGTAAGACTAGTAGGATATTCCAGCCATATTTGAAGACAAAACCTTTCCCTTGTTCTGCATATTGAGGGCTTGCTTACATAATTCAGGAGGACCAGGCTATCTTATGCATTTATACTGGTTTAATTGTCATGGCTTCCCCCCACCCCAAACCTTAGTAATTGTTTAGAAAGGTTGCTGAGAATCATTAGAGATGTCTCGCCCTCCTTCCACAGCTTCTGTTCCCAGGGCCCCGGAGTAGAGATGCTCCTTTCCTGGCATCTGTTCAAACCAACATGCTTAACCCTTTGTTACTCTTCCAGGCTTGAGATCTCTGAAGGGTCTCCCCCAAAGATCTCTCCTGAGAAAGTACCTTCTGCAACAACACCTGAACCAGAAGCCGAGCCGGAACCAGAGCCAGAAGCTCCGCCTCCACCACCTCCTCCTCCGCCACCGCCTCCTCCTCCGAAACGTATGGCTGAGCTAGCTGTTGGAATCAATGGGTGAGACTTCTCCCTTTGCTGCTCAGGCTGGGTTTGATCTATTCTGAAATGTGTAGTCAGTGATCCTCACAGTCAGTGGTCCTTCATCTGCGAGAAGGGGTCTTCTGGGCTGGCACAATGAAATGAGTAGTCCTTGCTCCTCCTTTGCAGCACGAAAAGCTTTCCAAGTAGGAGGCGTGTTTTCACTGCATTTGATTGGAATGAAGCGTAGTTGGCTTTGTTCAGAAGAGCTTGCGACTTGGATCCCGCGGGTAACTCTGCCAAGATAACTTGGATCCCACGGGTAGCTCTGCCAAGATAACAGGCTCTGACCGTGAGCAGGGTTGGGAAAATCTTCAAAACTCTCCACCGTTTTGGGGAACGTTTTCCACATTGGCTTGCCTGCATAGGAGCAGTCTTCATATCTACCTCAGAATTCCTGCACATTGCAGAAGATCCTGGGTCTTTGAGGGTGTTTCACATGGGACATTGGCCTAGCTTGCATGCACCTTGCAAGCCACTTGCAACTTATCCAGCAGTGCCCCAAGTTTGCACATTGCACAGGAATGTTAGAGGGGTGAGAAAGCTGTCATTCAGCTGTCATTCGCCCTGTCGGGAGAAAGTCGGGATATAAATTCTTTAAATAAATAAATTCAGGGCAATTAGGTCTTGCCCATTAAAAAAAAGATTTCAAGTTTTCATGGCCAGCAATTATCAAAGAATGGGAGACGATTATACAGCCATGGCAAAAAAACACACTAGTAAATAATAAAACCGAGGTACTGGTCACAAGCGTGGGAACATATATAAATACACTGTTAAAAATCCTTTAAAAAACTTTAAAAAAGACATTAAACAAAAAACAACCACACGTTAAGACCAGGTAACAAAAGTTTTAAAATTAAAACCAAACTCTAAAATGCAACGTTTCACTCAAATTTTATTGAGCATCTTCTGGCAAAAAAACCCCCTATGTAATGGGGTCTTAACGTGTGGCTGTTTTTTTGTTTAATGTTTTAAAAGTTTTTAAAAGGATTTTTAACAGTGTATTTATATATGTTCCCACGCTTGTGACCAGTACCTCGGTCTTATTTACTTAACGGGTGTGTTTTGCCATGGCTGTATACCAGTCTCCCATAGGACATTCTTTGAGTCTTGGCCATTGTTGATCTTCTCATTGAGGAGCTTGCTAGTAAGGTTCCAAGGAGCCCCCAGCATTCCCTGGAACACTGCAACCCCCCCCCCCCCGAGCAGTTTGAAGATGTGCTGTCGAAGCTGAGGCTGGAACGCTCTTGGCATGTTGCAGTTGATGGACATTTGAGGACCTTTCTTAGATGGTAGTTGAGGTTCATCCATGTTGTGTCCAGGTCAAAAGCCAGTTATCTTTAAAGGCCTCTTGAACCATACGATACTTCAGGGGAGCCAGGTACCCATAGGCTTCTTGCGGAGTCCTGAGCTTGGTGGTTTACTTCACAATGTTGTGATGGCAGCTACTGATCTGTGAAAATGGGTCTCCTAATGCTAAGGCATCCATCATAGTTACAGCCTCCGCCCCGGTATCCGCAGATTTGCTTATCTGAGCGGAAATTGCTTCCTGTTAAAGTTCAGAGCCTCTCTAGCACTGACGCTGCTTGCTAGGATCATTCTGGCTCTGTTTTAGCAAGAACTATAAGCAAGACGTTTAAGCAAGAAATAAAGGACTGTGAGGGGCGGATAGCGTGGGTTATCCACGGGGGGGGGCAGGAACCTATCCCCCATTGAAAAGGCTGTTCTGGAAATAACGAATTTTTGCTTTTAATTGGGTATGAGATATTGATGGCATTCTGACTCTTAACAGATTGGTTTTCTTCCTTCTACAGATTTGGCCGTATTGGGCGCTTGGTCCTTCGAGCCTGCGTGGAGAAGGGGGTCAAAGTTGTCGCTGTCAATGATCCTTTCATTGACCTCAACTACATGGTAACAGCTTAGTTGGGTCACTGCTCAACTCCACCTCTTGTGGGCTTTCTGTCTTTGTGATGAGAAAAGGGGGGGCTTTCTGGGGAATAGGTGATCCCAAGCTTCAGCACCCATCATGATGATGATGATGTTGGCCAAGAGCAGATGTGGTTCTGTAACTTGGGACCTCTTCACAGCTTGAGTTGAGCTGTACTACAAATGGGAAGAAAACGATTTGTGCTCTTATGGAGCTTACCTCCGCTGTTATGATCTCGCTATTGCTCATTTGCTCTTGTCCCGCTTGCTTGTACTGTGCTAAACTGCATCTATCCTGTCTGTTTTTGCCACAAAGGAGAAGTCATGTGTGTTTGATCAAGGATGCAGAGGTGGCCAGCAATAGTTATGGAAGTAGGCTGTCTAACACTAGGGTGTTGGAACACACAAGAAAATATTTCTTGACCTGTGGAACTCCTTGCCGCAGGATGTGGGGATGGCACCTGGCCTGGATGCCTTTAAAAGGGGATTGGACAGATTGATGGAGGAAAAGTCCATCACAAGTTACAAGCCATGATGGGGATAAACAACCTCCTGGTTTTAGAAGTAGCCTATCTCTGAATGTCAGGTGCAAGGGAATGGCGACAGGGCACGGGTATCTTGTTGCTTTGTGTGCTCTCTGAGGCATCTGGTGGGGCCACTGTGAGATACATGAAGCTGGACTAGATGGGCCCTTGGCCTGATCCAGCAGGGCTCTTCTGATGTTTTTATGGTCCAGTTGATCCTGTCTAGTTAGGAGTCTCTTATCAGGATTTTGTGACATTGCATTTCCAAATGCAACCCTCAAATTGGGTCTGCATAGTTCACATATCCTCCCGTTTATTTAAGAGCCACTTGGAGAGGTGTATGTGTCAAGGATCACATCCCCACTCCTGTCTGACACATGTTTGCATGGGGGCTCCAGCACAAACAGCCCAATGCTATTGGCATGCCCCATGCGAGATGTCAACGAGAAGGTTGTTGTGGTTCTTGCCTACACAACCGGGCCGTAAGCGAAGATGACCGCAGCAGGGAAACATTGAGTGAGCCAGGGAAGAGTGAGCCCGGCAGTCTTTCTGTATAGAAGATGGCTGCCTGCGTAGGGCTTCCAGTGCTAGCCAAAGAATGTGGCTTCTGGTGCCACCCGCCTGGTGCAATATGGCATTGATGTGCTCCTGCGTTCCTCCTCAGGTCTACATGTTCAAGTATGACTCCACTCATGGGCGCTTCAAGGGAGAAGTGAAGGCTGAAGGTGGGAAGCTCGTAGTGAATAATATGAAGATCTCTGTATTCCAGTGGTAAGTGACTGTCAGGGAGACCCTGTCCTGACTTTAGGTGTGTCCACCCTTGCATATGGTCTACTGGAGGTTTTTGAAACTTTTGCTAAGGGGTTGTGTTGCATGTGTTTATGCCGCCCACGGGCAGGTTTAAGTCTAGCATTTCTAAGGCGCACGCATAGATGTACATGTTCATACCTGTCCTCCACAGCAGAAAATGTCGTGTTTGCAGGAGAAATGTTGCCCTTCAGCAGGCAGCAATAAAACTGCGTAGATCAGAGTTGGTGTGGTATAGTAGATAAAAGCACACGTGTCCCCCGTATCCACGAGGGATATGTTCCAGGATTCCACAGATAATGGCGAACCCTATTTAAAAAGAAAAAAAAAAGTCATTTTTAATTTACCTTGCAGCAGCGGAGAGTTGCAGAATGGCCACGCAAGGCATTCTGGGGCGCTACCTGTAATTGGCTAGTGTAATTTACTAGCTCTAAAATGGCTGGGGAGAGCTCTAGAATGGCTGCAGAGAGATTCAGAATGTCGTGGAGAGCTTCAGAATGGTATGGATAGAAATGGCACGTATAGCAATGACACAGAACCGCGGGTAACCAAAACTGCGGATATGGGGGGTTATATGTATTGGGTGGACTGAAAAGACCTGGGTTTGAATTTCCACTTGGCTACGAATCTCACTGGTGACTGTGGATCAGTCTCTCTTACCCTGGCCTACCTCACAGAGTTGTTTGGATGAAGTGGAGGTTGGGAAACCACATACTGTCTTTGGAGTAAAGGTGGGATAAATCACCTTGAGCGCCAGGTTTTTGTTACCTAGGGAAAGGTGGTATAGAAATCTCTAGATATATAAATAAAGCATATAATTGGTCTTCTTTCCACTTCACCAGGCTCTCAAATGGGGTGGGAGAAATGAGTGGTAATCCACTTGAAGCTTGCTTGCATCATCTCCAAACTCCTGGTCAATAGCTTAAGAGAATTGATTTGTGGCATAGTTTAGCTGGTACATAGCTGCTGATTTGGGGTGGCTAATAGGCCTTATGGGGCTTGTGGCCCTTTGAAAGACTGAAGCTACAGTTCAGAATTTGGCATCCAGTGAAGTTGACATGCTGCAATAAATCGGTTGGCCTTTAAGGTGCTACAAGACTTTGGAGCTGTCTGCTGCCACAGACGAACACAACTATCCCCCTAGAGCAGTGGTTCCCAAAGTTGGAGCCGCGGATACCAGCCAGGGGAGCCACGGATACCAGCCAGGGGAGCTGTGGAGTGCCACAGAATCCTCTCGGAAAACAGTGCAATGCCAGTTGGCAGGCATCAACATCATGTCATGGGGAGCCGCGGCCAAGGTTCAAGGGAGCCGCAGGTCGAAAACGTTTGGGCAACACTGCCCTAGAGTGACAGCGCATGTATCAAACTGGCTTCGCGTCGGAGCAGGGGCCCAGCAGACAGCGCCTTGTGAAATAATACGGCGTTCTTGTCCCTTGCAGCATGAAGCCAACTGAGATCCCGTGGGGTGAGGCAGGAGCCCTATATGTAGTAGAATCGACTGGAGTCTTCCTCAATGTTGAAAAAGCATCGGTAAGTATGTGGAGGTGGCCCCTTGACTAGTTTGCTCAGAAACGGGAAGCGGTGCTGGGCTCCTCCGATGGGGCTTATGCTGTCCTTCCCTGTAGGGGCTTAGCTGTGCTGGCACCCATCCTTATTGTGGACTCGTCCTTCTGGTGACCCCACGAGACTGGGGGCCGACCCTCTGCCCTGCTCCTCAGTGCCTCTTCTGCCTGGCGTAGTTTGTTCTTCGATAACCAACGTAACAACCTGCCCTCTTCTACAGGCTCATATCCACGGTGGGGCCAAGCGAGTAGTGGTGAGCGCGCCCTCCCCAGACGCTCCCATGTTTGTTATGGGAGTCAATCACGAGAAGTATGATCCCTCTAGTATGACTATCGTGAGGTAAGGCGACCCTTGAAATTCTCTCTTCTTCAACCTTGGGGTTGGGACCCCAGTGGTGTTGCGAAGCCTCATTTGTGGGGTTGCGGCAACTTAGAGG
The DNA here is from genome assembly GCA_026170595.1 of Plestiodon gilberti rubricaudatus. Lineage (NCBI taxonomy): Eukaryota > Metazoa > Chordata > Lepidosauria > Squamata > Scincidae > Plestiodon > Plestiodon gilberti. The sequence continues at coordinate 4,565,700 of JANXHW010000011.1, forward strand.
AACCAAAACGGCCACTTGGGGGTAATGCTGGGGGGGATCCTGCTGGGGGTTTTTTTTCCCCTCCCACTTTCGATTTGCTCGGGAGGCGGTGGGGAGCCGCGGCTCGGCTCTCCTGTTCCAGAATGACCCTGCTGCTGGTGGTACGGGCAGAACGAGGGTGCCAGTGGGGGCTGGCCGCAGGGGCAGGTGCTGGGCAGATTGGGTCCTGGGAGGGGTGGGCAGGATCCATGTTGGGTCCCCAGCCTCATTTATTTGTTGGGGTCGTGGCACAGAAAAGGTTGAAGACCACTGCTCCAACTGACATAAGCCTGGGGTGGAAAATGACTCGGCTGTGCTACTGTGCCAAGGCAGGACGTCTGTGGACACTACAGCAAGGAAGGGCATTGAAGAATGCATGCAGGGAACCTGTGGGTGTATAGAGGGGTTGTGGTTAGAGAAGAGCCCCATCCAGGAGCAAAGTCTCGCCTTTACCTTTCACGTAGCCAAGCTTCTCCTACACACAAGGTGGCGATGGGGTGTGCGCATGTGGCTGATTCCATGTACACCCAGGCACGTTCCTGCACATAGTTCCAAGGTGTGCCAGTGATTAGCTGGAAGAGGGACACTTTTTCACCTATATCAGCCAAAACCTGGGGCATGTTGTGTACCTGATCACAGGACAGCAAGCCCAGCTGTGCCTGACTTGGAGCGCTGGGGTGTAAGTTCAGTTTTGTGCTCCGGGGGGGGGGGGGACACTGCAGCAGCCACCACCGATCTGTGCTTGAGGGGTGAGCTTCAGCAGTAACTTGGGCAGCAAGCTCATTGGGTGGGTGCCAAGCCAGCCGAATGCCTTCTGTGTGTCTTTCAGCAATGCTTCCTGCACTACTAATTGCCTGGCTCCTTTGGCCAAGGTCATCCATGACAACTTCGGCATTGTGGAAGGCCTTATGGTAAGTGTGACGCGAGGGCAGAGCTTGCCTCAGGGTAGAGTTTTCTCTTTCCGGCAAATTCTTGAGTACTTTCATTTCCTTGATCTCTCTCTCTCCCCCCCCCCCCCCCCGTGGAGAGAGAGGTCTAATGCAGAGGTGGCCAAACTTGATTAACATAAGAGCCACATGTGATAAACTTCAGATGTTTGAGACCTGCAATATTTAAGAAGCATTTCAATTCTTAAATACGTTTACTCACCATGAACATTAAACTTGTGTTTTAATCCAGTGGACTCTCAGTTTATGTTGTTGTTCAGTCGTTAAGTCATGTCCAACCCTTCGTGATCTCATGAACCATATCACACCAGGCCTTCCTGTCCTCCACTATCTTCCTGAGTTCGCTCATTTTCATGTTCGTTGCATCGGTGATGCTGGCTAACCATCTCATCCTTTGCCTTCCCCTTCTCCTTTTGCCTTCAATCTTTCCCAGCATCAGAGTCTTCTCCAGAGAGTCCTCTCTTCGCATTAGGTGGCCAAAATATTTGAGCTTCAGCCTCAGTACCTGTCCTTCCAGGGAACAGTCAGGGTTGATTCCAGGGAACAGTCAGGGTTGATTTCATTTAGGATTGACTGATTTGATCTCCTAGCAGTCCAAGGGACTCTCAGGGACTAAATAATTATAAAACTTGAAAACTTCTTATTTCCCTTTTATATTTATTGCGATGCAAAAAGGAGCTCAGCCAACATATTTCCGAGAGCCGCACATTATAGGTCAAAGAGCCGCGTGTGGCTCAGGAGCAGCAGTTTGGCCACCCCTGATCTAGTGGGAACTAGACAATTTCTGTAATCCGGTGTAGAAACACTGAAAAAAATTGCAGTTTGTTTAGTGTTCAAAAAATACTGCTAAGCTGCCTTTCTGTCCCTAAAAAGCAGGGAGTTAAAATCCAATTGACTACTATTGCATGACTGTGTATTGACTATGGCTGGCAATGATATTGATGCTTTTGTGATGGGCTTCTGTGTTTTTGTTTACTTACTGATTGCTGTTGCCAGTTGAGACTCAAGTTTGTCACCTTTACAGAAATACAAACGCACAAACAAATTCTAGCCTGTCAGCTTCACTTCTCCATGTATAGGGAGTGTGTAGAGCAGTGGTGGCCAACCTTTCAACATGAATGCTGGCCCTTTAAATGATTGTGTAGGTGAGGGCATTTCAGCAGGTGCAGCTGCTTTAGCAGCAGCATCAGTACTTGCAGCTGCCAAGATTCTGTCTTCTACACAACTCTTAAGAACACAGAAGCCCTAATGGTGGGAGGTTGGCCACCCCTGGTGTAGAGCATGCCAGGAAGAGACTTGAGTATGTGCTATAGGCTTGTTAGACCAGAAACGGCTTTTTGCATTTCTGTACCAACGGGCTTCTCTTGTTCGCAGACCACGGTTCATGCTTACACCGCCACTCAGAAGACTGTGGACGGCCCTTCTGCCAAGGCTTGGCGCGATGGGAGGGGTGCCCATCAGAACATTATTCCAGCTTCTACTGGAGCCGCCAAAGCTGTGGGAAAGGTCATCCCTGAGCTCAATGGGTATGGGATGTATTTTATCCGTGGGGGGGGGGCATGACCACAGGCATGTACCATTGTAGCAGTCATCACTGTTTGTCCCCTGGGAAAGGCATCTTGCAACTTCGGGCATTAGAGACCGGTATTCTTTCAATGATTACTTCCCCTTTCCACAGGAAGCTCACGGGCATGGCGTTCCGTGTGCCAGTGTGCGATGTCTCGGTTGTTGACCTGACCTGCCGCCTGGCCAGGCCAGCTACCTATGCTCAGATCAAAGAAGCTGTCAAGAAGGCATCTAAAGGACCAATGGCTGGAATCCTTGGATACACAGAGGATGAGGTGAGCCTCGATAGCTTCTTTGCAGTGGCATCTTGGCCTGGGCCAGTATGGAGGGTGAAAATGGGGCACCCCAGCAAGTTAGTGGAGGGATCAGAGTTCATCTGACTCCATGGCAATCAAAGGTGCGTTCTTTGGCTCAAGACTGCCTAGATCCAAGGACTTCTGTTCTCTAGTTGATTCTCATAGTGGCTGTTTACTGAGGTTGGTTGCTTAATGAAATGGCCCCTGTTCTAACCAATAATCCACAGGCTGTCCTAAACATTTAAACTTAACCCGTGAGCCAGTGTAACCCTGGTGAGTTCCTAAGACAGTGGTTCCCAAACTTACCAGGGTCACGGTTCCCCCGCAATCTCTTCTTCCTGGCTCAGCCAGGCACCGCCATCTTGGATCACGTGAAATCTCAAATTTTGAAAGATCCGAGATGGCTGCACCCAAATCTCATGAGATTTGGGCACTGCCAGCTAGGATCTCACGAGATTTTGCACGGTCCAAGATGGTGGCACCCGGGAGAGCTGGTAGGAGGGGCCAGTGGGGACATCCTGCAGCGCCCTTGTGAGTGCACCACGACACCCTAAGGCGTCGCAATACACAGTTTGGGAACAACCAAGGGAATGAATTGGGGTTGTGTTTATGCTACCTTGTGTGCCTAAGGATCTGGTTTGTTGATCCTGACAGCCCAGGGTGATGGGTTTGTGTTTCTTTGCATACAATAAAATCTCACCCATATCCCCTGGTATTTTGGCAGGTTGTTTCTACTGATTTCATTGGTGACAATCGTTCTTCTATCTTTGATGCTGGAGCAGGGATTTCCCTCAATGATAACTTTGTGAAGCTTATCTCCTGGTAAGAAATGGGCTGGGGCTGGGAGGGTGTCGTTGGGATAAATACATAGGCTGTCGCTGAACCGCCTGAGAAACCTTTCTGAGGACAACAAGCTTTACCGCTTCTCTGCTGTTGTAGCAATGCCATTTTGGTTGAAAGCTGACCTTTAACAGCAGGCGCACGTCATGTCGTAGGGAAATCAGAACATCGATTTCTCACTTGCTGAGAAACCACAATAGATGGTGTATACCAGGGGTGGGGAACCTCCGGCCCGCGGGTCGATCCAGTCCAGCCCCTGCGGGACCTGACCGATCCGGCCCACGGGACCGGAGGTTCCACCGCCCGCCTGCCTAGTCACTTTAAAATCGGCCTTTCTGCAGCTGCGCAGATCGCTGTTGAGGCCGAGAGATTGCCCTCTCGGCCTCAACGGCGATCTGCGCAGCTGCAGAAAGGCCGATTTAAACTGGAGCTGACGCAGGAAGGCGGCGGCGGCAGTTGCCGCCGCTGCCGCTCCCCGAGCCTCAGGTAAGCGTCCGTGGGTGGGTGGGTGGGAGGGAGAGTGTTCCGTGGGTGGGTGGGTGGGTGGGTTAGAAGGGTAGATTCGCGGGGGTGTGTGTGTCAAATTTGCGGGGGGGGGGGGGAATTTTGGACGCCCTTACGGGCGGCCCGCGGCCAGTTTTCCCAATGGGGAAATGGCCCCCCACCGCAAATAGGTTCCCCACCCCTGCTGTATACAGTATCCCTTATCCATACTGCTTGGGACGGGAAGTTGCCTGGATTTTGGAATAGTTGCATAAATATAATGATATCTTGTTGGGATGGGACCCAAGTTTAAACATGAAATTCATTTGTCTCATATTCACCTTATACACGTATCCTGAAGGTAATTTTATGCAATATTTTTCATAATTTTGTGCCCCAGCATGCCTTGGCGAACCAAGCCTGAACCAAGAATTTTTTTTTTTAAAAAGTCATAGCTCCCAAAATGTCTGGATTTTGGATAAGGGGTAATCATCCTGTATATGAGAGACGATATAACTGAGCACTGCCCTTATGAAAGGTCAGGATCTACAAAAGCGCCTGTAGGATATTGAACTGTTTAGGCTTGCCTAAATCGGCATTCTGGGATAACAAAGATCGCTTATGGCGTCTGTTTCCGCTCTGCAGGTATGATAATGAATATGGCTACAGCTGCCGCGTTGCTGATCTGCTGAAGCATATGTACACCAAGGAGACCCACTGAGCACTGGCGGTCCACTCCACATCCCAGGCAGTCCCAACAGAGTGGCCACACCCCGTCTTTAGTCAAATAGGTTTGATCTCCCGGCCAGTTCTTTGCTTCAACCACAGAACCCCGAACACTGCACCTTTTGTGTGTCACTGTCGAGCTTTGTGCGTGTACATGTGAGTGTGACTCCTGCTTTCCACAGCAGCTTGTATGAGCTTTAAAATTGTAGTGAAGACAAAATTGCACCAAATTCCCCCCTCCCAAAGGAGGAAAGGTTTAGCCTCTGGGGGGGGGGGTTTAAGCATTGGTTTTTGTGGCTGTAGTGTCCTTGAGATCTTGTAAGGTGTTGAAATAAAAACCACTGAAGCTTTTGTGAACCTGAAAATGTTCTTGTGGTTCTCCATTTCCTGTGGTTCTAAAATCCAGTTTGACAACGCGCACCATACATGAGACTTCACGGGCAGTGCAAAATATTATCTGCCTTAAGGTTCCTAATAGAAACTGGAACTGAGAATCCTGATTTATTATTGCTCTGGAGCCAAATGCACCATTTCTGTAGAGTCTGTCAGCTGGCAGGGCTACTAGAGAACTTTGGGTTCCTGGTCCTCATGGTTATAGAGCAACATGTTGATAGTGTCTGCCCAAGGTGCCATTGCTCAGGGGTGTAAACTATGCACATTGTTGAGGGGTGTAAACTATGTAAACTATGTGCACTTTTGCATATCTAGTTTGCCTCTTCTAAATATACAGCCTCACTTCTGGTCTTGACAACTGATCTTGTTATACGACCAATCGAATTTCTACTGACTTCATTGGCAACAACTATTCCTTGTTCAATTTTAAGGACAGTAGCACAAACCACTGTCCATGTATGCCAAGTTGACTTGAATTCTTGTATTAACAAGGAAGTGTCATCGTCCCCCCAGCCCTGGTTTGCTCTAGGCCGGGGTTCTCAACCCCCAGTGGGCTGTGTACCATCTCCCAGGGTCTGCTTTCATTGGCATACCACCGGAAGTGGCAATGACATCACCATGGTTTTGGCCGCGTTTTCAGCGAGAAAACACAGGTAGGACAAGTCAGGGATGGAAGGGCCTTCGCAGCGCTCCCGATAGGTTGACCAACACCCAGAGCCTCTTGGAAGTGAGGACGCAAAGCAGCCGCATCAGTGCGGGGTTCCAGTAGACTGGTGGTTCGTGTACCACCTCCAGGCAGCTGGAGTACCACCGGTGGTACGCGTACCACCAGTTGAGAACCCCTGCTCTATGCTGCTTTCACTTATGAGTTTAATGGCAGAGGTGAGGTGTGAACTGGGGAAGACCTGACTTGCATGGTGGCTAGGACCTAACAGCATGTTTATGCACAGGGTGGCCACAAAGTCCTTGTGCATGAGAGAGTGGGTTTGGGGTTGAAGCCATTTAAGCCTGCATAGGGACATTGTGGTACCTGTTGGAAGTGGGTCATCTTATCGCAGGAAAACCTCATGCCATGGTTCTTGCATCAACGTCCATTTTTTAGGAAGGCTTGTGGAGTGTGTCCTTGCTTAGAGGGAGTAGCTCAGGGGCGCAGCAACTACATGCAGAAGGTCCCAGGTTCAATCCCCCCAGTATTTCCAGGTAGGGCTGGGAAAGGACTCTGTGTAGTGTTTTGTGTAGTGGTTTGGGAGTCGGACTTAGACCTGGAAGATCCAGGTTCAAATCCCCGCTCAGCCACAAAGCTTCTTGGGTGACCTTGGGCCTGTCACTATCTCTCAGCCCCACCTACCTCACAGGGTTGTTGTGAGGACAAAAAGGAGGGGAGGAAATATGTACACCACTCTGAGCTCCTTGGAGGAAGGGCGGTATAAAAATGTGAAAAATAAATAAAAATAAACCCCGGAAAAGCCACTGCCAGTCGAGGTGGAGGCAGTGCTGACCAGTGGTCTGACTCATAAGCCTGTTTTCTAGGGAAGTTGAACAAAGCAGCCGTTACAGGCCACTAACAGGTTAAATGACCTCTCTTAGTCACTCTTTCAGTGGTTTCAGGTGAATCTGTCTTGACCATAGCAGTTTAGCTACTGGCACAGAGCTCTGAAGTGACTTGGCCCTTGAAGATAAGCTCTCTGCAAAGACAGAGGCCTTCAGTTCTGGACCGACTTTGCAGGGATTATTTGCCCTTGCAAAAATGCTCACTGTTCTCCTGATTCGCAAAGGAGACTGGTAAACAGTCCTTGCCGCCAACCTGAGATGGAATGACTCTCACAAATCTGTAGCCTTAATACTGGGAGCTGTTTGTGCTGTCTGTTGGGTGTAACGGCAAGCACGATACCCCAGACCTTCTTCTGCCGGGAACCTGTACTTGGGTTTCATTGTAAAGCACACCTCGAAACAGGATGTGCAGATACTGAGAAAAAACAAACCCAAATAAGCATCACAAATTCATGGAAAATCAAAAAGACACAATACCGCTCACCACAACAGTGAACTGAAAAACCTCAATGCCCCTTGTCACTTGAATTTGTATCACAAAAGTGTCAATCAAAACTGATCGTCTTACCGATAGGTTCAGTAATTCCTGCATGAAATTGTGAAAATGTGTCCTCTTTTGATCTCTTGTAATGGGTTGAGTAATCATTGGACAATGTCCCAAGTCTTTTTATCCCATCTCTTACAGCCGGTGGGTCTTCTGTCCAGTTCTAACTATTGGCTTTACTGTTGGGCACAAAGTTATTTTAATGGAGAGGGGGAAGAGTGGAGGATTGATGTGAGAGAAGAAGCCATTCTGGAGTAGGAGGAATATATGAAAGATGGGGTTAGGCCAGTGGTTCCCAAACTAGGAGCCACAGATACCGGCCAGGGGAGACACTGAATACCACGGAATCCTCTCGGAAAACGGTGCAATGCCAATTAGCAGACATCAACGTAATGTAATGGGGAGCTGTCACCAATGGTCAAGGGAGCCGCAGGTCGAAAACATTTGGGAAACATTGGGCTAGCTACCTCTTTTCTACAGAGGAAGATTTGCAGCCTTCTGGGATTCCGATTCCGTACCTGAAATGAAAAGATGCCCCACGCACATCTAGTCAAATGGCCAACCAGAGTAGACAACGCAAAAGTGCGATCATGTGAACCAGTGGATTTCCTTGGTAGGAGGTAGGTTGATCAGAACACCCAAACTATGCATACATTTATGACCCTTGTTAACACATCAGGTTACCTGCTCGTGGACATCTTTGCCTTCCTGCAAGCAAGAGCTGTCTTGTGGTGTTGTGTACTAGCAAGAAGGCATCCAATTCAGAGCTTTTCTTGCCTTGCGATGAGAATTAGGATTCCATCTGTCATGGAAAAATGCTAGTTATCAATCTATTAAACCCATTTTCTCCAAACCCACGGGTGTACGCATTTAACTCCTGTTGCGTATATAACTGTACACCCTTAAGTAAAAATGGTTTACGGCCAAGGGTGAAGGAAAGCAAACCATCAAAACTCCTGTTTGGTTATCTCTCTTGGTGCAGATTTCCTGAACTGTAAACGATGGAAGTGTACAGTTTCCACTGCTGGGTCTATTTTTGGAGCAATTATTATGTAGAGAGAGGAGAGTTGTCTGTGTGTGTTAATTGGGGGGGGTCTTAATTGTCTCAGGAAATTCGAGGTGCCTTCCCTAAAAGTTCGGTTTTCTTTTTTTAAAAAAACCTCTTCAGCGGTGCCTAACTTGGGGCAGACAATTGATCAGGATGTATTAGGTGAGATGCTGAAGAGTGACACAAGTTTTTTCTGACTGCCAACAGTAGACAGGCAAACAAAACATGACTCGGCTATGGCTGGCCTTATGCTAAATATGAAGACTGAAAGTTGTTTGTCTCCTGAAGAATTGGAGAATGAATTGAGTTGCCTTTGGCCAGATCTTCATGTAGATCATCCCTCTGTATGGCTTATTATGGGATGGTCACCTCCCTGTTGAGCCATCATTTTGCCTACCCAGTTTCCCTGAAAATAAGACTGGGTTTTATTTATTTTGGCTCCAGAAAACGCAATAGGTCTTATTTTCAGGGGATGTCTTATTTTTTAATGTCCAAATGCAATCATGTCGTTGTCTTCTGGAACATTCTCATAACTCTCCAAATCCGGCATTCCGGCCTGAATTTCTTGCGACTCCATTGCCTGTAGAACCATTGGCCCAATCTCTCATGTCCAGCAATAGAGCAGGCGAGTATTGGCAGGCGAGCTCCAAACTACCGGTAGGTCTTATTTTCGGGGTAGGTCTTATTTTCGGGGAAACGGGGTACTGTTTGGCCGTTAGCCACTACTTTGCTCCTGCTTCCAGCTATCAGAGGTCTAGTAAAAGCGTATCTAGTTACTCTTATCTTCTTACAGAGGGATAAGGAAATGTGCCAGCAGGCATCTATCCAATTGATCACAGAGGAGAGAATCTGCTTCTTGCTTTCACCTTCTAGCTCTCTAGTCAATGAGTGCAAAAATATAGGGGAGCACTGGTCATTTATTTTAAAATGTTGCAAAACAAGCATTTCTGAATATCCAGGATCCTTGATCAGGAGTATGTAGCCAAGATGGCATCCTGATGTACAGTAAATTCTCTGTATCCGCAGGTCAGGAGTTAGGTTCCTGGAAAATCCAGCAGATACTAAATCCACGGATACAGAACCATTGATCCTGTGAGATCAGTGGGGTTAAGGAGGAATTGGCACAATACCTTCAGGAATGGCTGTGGATAGATAGCTCTTCTACCACGGGTTTGTTCGCACCACCGGTAACAAACGTAAAATGGTGCTGTGAGATTCAAAATGGCCACCATGGATGCTGGGATCACTTCAGAATGGCCACGCAAGGCATTCTGGGGTGCTGCCTGTAATTGACTACCTTTTAGAACGGCCAGGGATAGCTTCAAAATAGCTTCCACCGATAGTGAATGGCTACCGCGGACAGCTTCAGAATGGCTGTGGATAGCAGAGGACAGATTGCAAATAGCGTGAGGTAAGTTGCACTCCTGTTCCCCGTGGGTGCAAGTGAATCTGTGGGTAGTGAGGATTGACTGTATCTGGATGGAAAGTACAAGCTTCTCAACATGCTTTAGCATCTGGTCTCCTACTCTCATAATCATGAATAGCCTTCGACATTACTCTGTCCGCCTGGATGTTAAAACTCTTCTCCTGTAGTGGCACCTAGTGGTCACACGTCATTCCATTCACGGTCACCCTGCGCTGTCAGCTTTTACACAGGAGTGGGAGAAGAGTGGGGGTGGTGGGTGATGTGTCCCTGATTCACTTAGGAAAACAGGTCAGCGGACAGGTAGGGATCACTGGTCAAGAGAGAGAAGCTGCAGCAAACTGTTATGCTATGGCGCTCGAATTGGAGCAAGTGATTTATCCACAGAATGTAGGGCTCTTGAGATCTGCGATCGCAGACCCAGGGCAAAACCCTGCATCCTCTTTGGTTCAAGAAGCAGATTGTTAATCCACTAATCTCCAATGAACTGCATTCTTCAAACCTGTTCATAATCTTGCCCTTGTTATGTGGGGTATTGCAATTTGTTTCAACAAAGCCTGCCCTTGAAACAATTGGTTCCAGGATTGAATGATGCGGATACAAAGGAAGTATCAGTGACTGGAGTGGTACGTCATGGGTAGTTGCTGATGCAAGCTGGAAAAGGATCGGTCGTTGGGGCAGGCTGGACCCCCACTTCTCCAGTCCTTCAATCTCTGCCTTTTAAGGGGTGGAAGATAATCCCCCTTTATGCAATGGGATTATGCATAAGGAAGAGAGAGAGAGAATCCTATGCAGGTCACAGGGGCATTGGCATGGAACATCTGGCCACACCGGGATGGATTTAGCTGGCTCTAGCTTTGCAAATGGTTGGGAGAAAGACAACAATGCCATTAGTTGCCCAGAATCATTCATGTCCCTGCTAACTGGGCAAAGGAGCCGTTTTGAAAGTCACAGCTCTCTAGTTGAGAAGGAGGAGAGCAACTGCCCCTGTTCACACCAGCAGTATCAAGTAAAGAAAATATTTCTTTACCCAGCATGTAATTCATATGTGGAACTCTTTGCCACAGCAGGTGGTGATGGCACCTGGCCTAGATGCCTTTAAAAGAGGGTTGGATAGATTCATGGATGGAGGAAAAAGACCATCACAGGTTACAAGCCATAAGCAACCTCCTGGTTTTAGAAGTGGGTTTTCTCTGTGCCAGGTGCAAGGGAGTGGCGACAGGAAACAGGTTATCTGTGCCAGGTGCAAGGGAGTGGCGACAGGATGCAGGTTATCTGTGCCAGGTGCAAGGGAGTGGCGACAGGATACAGGTTATCTGTGCCAGGTGCAAGGGAGTGGCGACAGGATACAGGTTACCTGTGCCAGGTGCAAGGGAGTGACAACAGGAAACAGGTCTCTTGTTGTCTTGTGTGCTCCCTGAGGCATCTGGTGGGGCCACTGTGAGATACAGGAAGCTGGACTAGAGGGGCCTTTGGTCTGATCCAGCTTCTTATGTTCAGTGACTGTTGCTAGGGTCTCCCTTGTGCTTTCTAGAGTGTGAGCCCCTTTCAGCTGCTTCTTATGACCACTCCTCTGCCTGGGGCAGCTGTGGGACAGGCTCAGATTGTGCTAGTCTCCATCCCAGACCCAGCATGAGATGAGCCTGCCCTGCAACTGTGTGTGCCTGTTCTCCCCCCCCCCCCCCGTGCGAAATCCAACTTTTGGCATGCTGCGTTGAGCCCATATCTAGAGAAGCTGCTGCTGGTCTGCGAAGATAATCCTAACTTTGATGGTCTTGCAGTCTGATCTGGTATAAGACAGCTTCCTACGTAACGTTTGTAACCTACAGCTGCTACAGACCCCTCACTGGGGCCTCCGTTGATATGAGGGGGCTTGTGCTCTCTATCCCCGCTGACCTGGTAGTGGGCCAGCCTCTGCTCTCCCCACTCCCTGAATTGGAAGAGGGAGATGGGGAGGAAGTATGGCAGAGACCAGGGCCAGCCCAAAAAGGGTTGCTTCAGGCCACAAATCAGTGGGGAGTGCCTATCTGCCTACTTGCCCCCAGTGCTAATTCCACACCCTGGATTGAAAAAGGAGAGAGGAAAAGGAGCTGGAGGGGAGGAGAAAGCTGAGCTAGAAGACTGGAGAGTGGGAGGGACCAGAGGCTGGTACAACACTATTGGGTAATGGGGACAGCATTTGGTATGTGGTCTAGGGAGATCTTTTGCAGAGATACCATAGTCCACCACTCTCCTCTTCTCCATGCTTCCTTCTGCAATCCAGTGAGTGGAAGGAGCATTGGAAGCAGGTGGAGGTGGGCAACCCCCCCCCATCAAATCAGTTGCCTGAGGCGACCGCCTCACTTGGCCTCATGGATGGGCCGGCCCTGCACGCATCTACTTGTGTATATGTGCCCTTGTTTGCAGTGCTGTTGAGTTGCTTTCAAAGCTCATTCTCACATAAACATATATATGAGTGTGCATGCATGTATGGAGAGGAGGAAAAAAATGTCAAGATCAAGAAATGTGACCAAAATGCTGGAGATGCAAGAGACAAAGACTAAGTGCAACACATGTCCCCTGGTTAAATAACGACTGTTCATTTAACAACAATCCGCATAGGCAGTCTCTCACAGTACCTTACAAAAAGTCACTGCTGTTTGCTGCCTGATCCTGCTGCTGATTACAAAATGGAGGCAGGCACCAAGAAGCACTCACAGCCCTTTTTAAGTCCGTTTTAACGCAAGCACTAATCTAGTGCCAGAAAGCTGATGGGCTGGGGATTTTAAAGATGCTTTTGGAGTACGGTAAAGGTATCCCCTGACAATTAAGTCCAGTCGTGTCCGACTCTAGGGTGTGGTGCTCATCTCCATTTCAAAGCCGAAGAGCCAGCGTTGTCCGAAGACGCCTCCGTGGTCATGTGGCCGGCATGACTCTCCTTGCCGTAGCGCGTAGCATGCAGCTGGAACACGGAGCGCTGTTTACCTTCCCGCAAGCGGTACCTATTTATCTACTCGCATTGACATGCTTTGGAACTGCTAGGTTGGCAGGAGCTGGCCAAGCAACGAGCGCTCACCCCGTCGCGGGAATCGAACTGCCGACCTTTCGATCGACAGCTTATGGTTCAGCAGTTACTTCCCATTCATTCCCTATTAAAACTGTGCTGTATTACATAGGCTATACGCGCTATATGAAAATTGACCACTAGATGGTGCTGAAGACTAACATATCCCCGTCGTTAACAGGGGGTTACTTTGTGTGTGCGTGCGCGCCTACATTCTTTTTCTAGTGTGTGGTAAAAAAAAATTATTGATAAAAGGAAAGTCCCACCATCGGACTCAATGGTGTTTGCTTATTTTTGATTCTGAGGGGCATGCATAAGATTACATTTAGAGTCTGTGGCACTTTGATGATACTTTGAATAATACACAGAAGCCAACAAGCCGTTTAGAACAGCGAACATTGGCTGCGTAATGCGAATCTGAAAACTACAACTCCCACCGTGCATCTCTCATCGCAGCCCTCATTAGACAGACATTCCCATACTGCACCGCGCTGAAAACACCCGCCCCGCCCCTCTTATCTTGCCCAATACGCTTCCTGCAAACGGATATTATTTAAGCGGACTACCGTTCCCATGAGGCATTGGCGCGGCCCCCCCGCGCTGCATTATGGGGATTGTATTTCGCCGCTCCTTGTATCTAATAGAAAGAGACGAAGACGAGAACTACAACCCCCGAAACCGAAGAAGGGAGCATTTGAGCGCATGCGCTTATGGAAGAGATAAGGAAGTGGTGTCTGTCCGGTAAGTACCAAAGGCGGAATGGGGGTTGTCAGAGGGGATAGAAGAATATGGGTCTTGTTAGGGTGCTCCAGGCGCAATGCGGGAGAAGGAAATGTCTAGGGGTGCTTGAGTTTATGGTTTTGATGCTACATACATGTAAGGTTTTGTAGAACAACACTTGCAAAAAGCTGGGCTTGCCCCGAAGTGCTTACAGTCTAAATGAAGTGGGAGGTGGTGGGAATGGGGGGAGAGATCAGGCGGAACGGGGCGGGGGATGACTGTCTTCTAGCCCCAGTGTGTGGTTGGAAGGATCAGGTGTTGAACTACGAGTCAGGATTCCTTCCTTCTCTCCCCAGAGCACTTTGATAGGTTAGGTTGCGTGGGGGGAAAAAGGGTGTGTTTCTGGTTCTTTGCAATGCTTCTTCTCTTTTTCTCTTCTTCCCCCCCCCCCTTCCTGTGTTTCCTTTTCCAAGGCGCATCCCAGTGCTGCTAGGTAGGTGGGAAGAAAGCCACCCCACCCTTCTCCTGAGACTGGATCCATCGGGCTGGCACCAACATGACCCTCTTCCATTTTGGGAATTGCTTTGCTCTGGCCTATTTCCCCTATTTCATCACCTACAAATGCAGCGGCCTGTGAGTAGTGCTGGGGGTGGGAAGGTTGTGCTGATGGTGGGTGGGAGGGAGGGAGAGGTTGTGATTGGACTGGGGTGGGCTTGCTTCCCCTGTAATATGCAGCTTCTATGCAGCTTATTAAAGTGGTTTCTTTTTTGAAGGAAGCATCAAAGACAGAAAATGAAGAGGAGAGGGGCAAAGAGAATAGGAGTGGTCTCACTAGGGCACTGTTCTTCAACCTTGGGGTTGGGACCCCAGAGGGGTTGGGAAGCCTCATTTGTGGGGTTGTGGCAACTTACTTACAGGAACCAAAATGGCCACTAGGGGGGTTAATGCTGGGTGGTGGTGGTGAACCTGCTTGGGCGGGGAGGGGCTAACGTAGGGATTTAATCCCCCTTCTCCCCCTCCATCGATTTGCTGAGGAAGCGGTTGGCTCTCCTGTTCCACCGCTGGTGGTGTGGGCCAGGTGAGCTCAGCAGGACGAGACTGCTGGGGTGGGGGCCGGTGACAGGGGGCTGGGTGGGTTGGGTCTTGGGAGGAGGGGCGGGATCAATGGTGGCTCCCCAGCCTCATACTTTATGTATTTGTTTATGTATTGGGGTCGTGGTACAAAAAAGGTTGAAGACCACTGCAAAACTGAACAGGTGTGATTGGCAATGGCAGGTCACACTGATGTTTGTGTTGAACCACACACATACACCCCCCCCCCTCTGATTCCATTGCTGAGTCAAACCCACACAGATTGATCCAGCAGTTCCACCTCTGGACTTGCCAGCTCTTGCCCCCGAGATTATGCTTAATACCGATTTTAATACTTCAAGGTGCACAGTGAGAGTAACATCTCTGCTGATTCTCCCATCCCTCTTTCTTTACTGGGGTCTGCGAGAGGACTGATGGAAGAGCAGGATGGAGCGTGCCTTGCTTGGAGCATTTAAACACAACCTCTGGGTGGGGACCTTGTCTGTCTCCTGTCCTAGAGGATTATAAGGATTCCCTCCCCATACACACCTCTGTATTTCTTCCTCTTCTATCAGATCCGAGTATAATGCCTTCTGGAGATGTGTCCAAGCTGGAGCGACCTACCTTTTTGTCCAGCTTTGCAAGGTAACGGTGAACCCTTTTACTGTCTTGGATCCACCTAATCTGGACTTGAAAGAGTGAGACGGACTCTCCCACTGCAGACGACCATGGGGGTCACTAGAACATGCCAGCTTTTCTTTCTGGAATTGTGGTTGAATGTGCTGGGTTTGCAGAACTCTTAGGTTTGCTTCCAGTGATGGGAGGGAAGTGGGAATCCAGGAAAGAAAACTTATTCTCCTGTTTCACGTTGCGGACTCGAAGTCCATAAGTTGGGCACATGAAGATAGGAAACGTCTTGATATGGAGTCCGACCATTGATTGCTAGATGCTGACTTGTAGCAGAACGTGTCCTCGGTTGCCAAGGTATGGCCCCAGCAAGGCATAGACTACTGCAGAAACTGGTGTACCTACTGCGATTTCGTATTGGTGAATCTAGCCCCTGGCATTTCTTTATGGAAAGAACTCCCTTTTCTTGCTGTGCTTGTTAAAAGACATTTGAGAGTTTATGGGAGACAATATCTTTGGATGGAGGTCAATTTCTGTCTTTTGCATGTGAGGATCTCTCTCTCCTCTTCTGCCAGATTTGCGATGTTTGGTGACTGTTTTTTTTTTTTTTTTTGTTTTGTAATGCAACGGTGTTTGCCCCCTGTCTTACAGATGCTGTTCCTAGCAACGTTCTTTCCAACTTGGGAAGGTGGAGCAGGTGCTTACGATTTTGTCGGAGTAAGTTGGGGACCTCCTGGTTTTAGAAGTAGGCTCTCTCTGAATGCCAGGCGCAAGGGAGTGGCAACAGGAAACAGGTTATCTTGTTGGCTGTGTGCTCTCGGAGGCATCTGGTGGACCACTGTGAGATACAGGAAGCTGGACTAGATGGGCCTTTGGCCTGATCCAGCTGGGCTCTTCTTACGGTCCCTTAACCCAGTCGCAAGCAGGTGGGATTACAAGAGGAAATGAACTGGAAATTATCTTCCGGTGCAATGTGTTATTCTCGCCTGTAGGGGGTGTACACAGAAGTCCAAGGTGACCAAGATCTTCCTGCTAAGGGTGAGACAATCTAGGCAGGATTAGACAGATTTATGGAGGATAAGCAACCTCCTGGTTTTAGTATTAGGCTCTCTCTGAATGCCAGGTGCAAGGGAGTGGCAACAAGATACAGGTCTCTTGTTGTCTTGTGTGCTCCCTGAGGCATCTGGTGGGGCCACTGTGAGATACAGGAAGCAGCTGGACTAGATGGGGCTTTGGCCTGATCCAGCAGCCAGGCTCTTCTGATGTTCTTACGATTTAGAGGAAGGAACAGAACGCAGTGAGGGGAGGGTCCCAGCTATATGAAAGCATCCGGGCCGGCATACTGGAGACGGGTGGATTTGGGAGTGAGGAGAGGTTGGGAGGGGTCCAAGGAAGCAAGTGGGATTACTCAAGTGTCATTCCTTGTTTGTGCCCTGCCAGGAGTTCATGAAAGCCACCGTGGACCTGGCCGACCTGGTGGGGTTGCATCTGGTGATGTCGCGCAACGCGGGGAAAGGGGAGTACAAGATCATGGTGGCTGCTATGGGGTGGGCCACGGCGGAACTCATCATGTCCCGGTGAGTTGGGCCCTAGCCCCGCCTCTCGGTAGGAGGGGCAAAGCCGGAGGCAGCTAGGGAAGAGATGGGTGTCGCTTATTCAGAGCTGCTGGAGCCGGATACGTAGTGCTAGGCTGCTTTAGCACTCTCTCTCCTACCCATCTTTCCAGCATTTCCTCTCCAAGACTGTGTCCTCCTCATTCCCGATAATTCACCTGGAGTAACACCTGCTCTCTGATTTAACTCGGTAACCTGTATTATTCTGACTTCACCTCTAGAATCCCAGTTTCTTCTTGGCTGCCACAGCGACATTATTTTTTAAATGCAGTGCATGCTTGTTAACCAAGAGTGGTGTTGGTGTGCATATGTGTGTACATACGCGCACATATGCATGGCGCCAGCGCTGGAAGCCTAACTAAGATAATGGGCACAGTGCGGGGACCCTGGCGAACCGCGGATAAGTGAATCCGTGGACGAATCCGCAGATATGGGGGGCCCTGTGTACAGATGTAATGTATCCCCATTGAGTTCAATTTTCCTTCCTTTCCGTACTGCCCTTGCCATTTGAAATCCTCCATAAAAATTCCTTCTGCTTCTGATATGCCTTGAAAAATTGAAACAAAAGCTTCCCCCCCGATTTTATCCAAACCATGGATTCCCCCTCCCCCTCCAACCTTCTAATAACAGTAGCTAATGGGTTATTTTATTTTTATTTTTCACATTTTTATACCACCCTTCCTCCAAGGAGCTCAGAGTGGTGTACATATTTCCTCCCCTCCTTTTTGTCCTCACAACAACCCTGTGAGGTAGGTGGGGCTGAGAGATAGTGACTGGCCCAAGGTCACTTTTAAAGGGGGCTCTGACTCCTCCTGAAATGTGAACGCAGGATTAATTTTCTTTAACTGGTGCTGACCAGTACTGGCACGTGAATTTGCTTGGAAGTGTTAATTCCTAATCTACAAGACACGGCTACTTCTTGTAGTTGCACATTGTCCAGGGAAAGATGCTCTCCATTTTCTCGGGGGGAGCATCAGCCGGATCTTTGCACTGCAAATAGGTACTGATGCTGAATTCTAGTGTAATTGTGTCCCATAATCTTAAGTGTGCACTTTTGAGTCTCCTTCTCATCTGAGAGATCGAAGGCAGCTCATGATCTCTGGGGGTCGCTTTCAGAGGTCTTCTGTTTGCGGGATCCCTGGGTGTGTGTGTGTGTGTGTGTGTATAAACTGCAGCTGACAGCCCCTCATGTCTCGAACAGGTGCATCCCACTCTGGGTGGGCGCTCGCGGCATCGAGTTCGACTGGAAGTACATCCAGATGAGCATCGACTCCAACATTAGTCTGGTAGGTACTCGTTTTGCCCCGGGGGGGGGGGGGAATCTGCCTGGGAACCCTATTTAGTAAAGAGTGGAGGCTTTCATGGCCAGGTAGAATGTTCAAAGAGAGAGGATATACAGGTTCCAATGCCATGTAAAAAATTGAAATAAAAACTAGTGGTTACGTTTAAAAACACGCTAAAAACACGTCAACAACGTTTTTTTAACATGTGTTCTTGGTGTGTTTTTAGCGTGTTTTAAACATAACCACTAGTTTTTATTTCAATTTTTTACATGGCATTGGAACCTGCATTGGAACCTGTATATCCTATCTCTTTGAACAGAACCCTATTTTATTTTTTCACATTTTTATACCACCCTTCCTCCAAGGAACTCAGGGTGGTGCACATGGTTCCTCCCCTCGTTTTGTCCTCAACAAACCTGTACGGTAGGTGAGGCTGAGAGATTGCGACTGGCCCAAGGTCACCCAGGAAGGTTCATGGCTGAGCAGGGATTTGAACCTGGATCTTCCAGGTCTAAGTCCAACTCCCAAACCACTACACCATCCTGGCTCTACATGCACTGCAGATTTCATTTCCATCTTTATTATATATAATTTTAAGCAACACCGTAGAATAACAAAATTACTGAGGTGGTTTAGGAACGCTCTATTCTAGTCCTTTTTAAAAAAAAAAAAAATCATCCATCTATCCATCCCAAATCTAATCCGATTGTGAGCCCTTTGGGGACAGGGCACTGTTGATTGATTTTATTTTTCTATGTAAACTGCTTTGTGAACTACTCCTGTTGAAAAGCGGTACATAAATATTCTTAATAATACAGGTTGAGTATCCCTTATCCGGACTGCTTGGGATGGGAAGTTGTCTGGATTTTGTAATATTTGCATAAATATAACGAGATCTTGGAGATGGGACCCAAGTCTAAACAAAATTCATGTGTTTCATATACATATAGCCTAAAGGTAATTTTTTTACAATATTTTTAATAATGTTGTGCCCCAGCATGCCTTGTGCTATGCCAGCCTTAAAAAAAAAAAAAGTCATAGCCCCCAAAAGTCTGGATTTTGGATGTCTGAATTAAGGAGCAACCTGTAATAATCTTATCCCCCTTTCTTCCTAGGTCCATTATATTGCCACAGCGGCCCTGGTATGGATGTTTACGCGTTACGACTTACCCAAACACTACCGCTTGCCCCTCACGTTCCTCCTGGGAGTCAGTGTCTACAAAGCCTTCTTTATGGAGTGAGTAACCGGGTACTGTGGGGTAGGGGCAGGGCTGGTGGGCAGACCGTAGCTGCTGTTTCATACGGGTGATTGTCCATTCAGGTGGTGCAAGACTCTCTGGTCTCATTGAATGATAACCGTTTCTCCCCGTTATCGATTAACGGTTTTGATCAGTTTTTCAAACTTCGTGCTAGGGTCAAAGCTTTAGGAAAAACGGGCATCATAGCCATATATTTTTTAAAAAATAAAGACTTGAATAAAACAAATTAAAAAGACTGCTTGTATTCTGTTTCAACAAGGCAGGCAAAAAAATCCATTAAAATCTGAAGTCCGATATTAACACTCCAACGTTTCGTTTCCAAATCCCGGAAACATCGTCTAGGGAACAATCTAAAAGACTGAAGGAAACGAAAAGCCCCGCCCCCCCCCCACCTGGAGATGGAAGCTGGGACTTTGTAGAGCAAGTCCTCACTTAAAGTTGTCGATAGCTGCTCAATCGCAGTTTTCAAGAAGAACCTATCTTGCAAACTGCAGGAGCTCAGCTGTTTGCAGGGCAGTGAGCAGCTATCTTGCAAACTGCAGGAGCTCAGCTGTTTGCAGGGCAGTGAGCAGCAGCTATCTGACTTTTCCATCATCCCTGTTTTCATTGGAGGCTCTGTGGGACCCACCAGAAATCCGGTCGCGACCCACCCACCGTTTGAGAACCCCTGGTCTATACCATCCCTCCAGAAGGGATGACCCTCCCCAAGTCCTTACCAGCCTCCCCCTCTCTTTGTCTTTGCAGATCTTTTGTTCATGTGTTTCTGCTGGGCAGCTGGACGGCGCTCTTGGTTAAAGCCGTCATCACCGGTCTCCTATCCCTCAGCTCCTTGACTCTCTTCGTCACTCTGGTACACAGTAACTGAGGTTCTCCTTTCTGCCTTCTGTCGGGGGAGCACCAGCCCACGCTGCTGGGGCTGTCCACCCAAGACCACGCTCAGCTTGGTCTTGCCTGCCACGGGATCAGTGCCACCGATACGGCTTCCCTTTGCACGTGAAAGGAACAATAATAAAGTCCTATGTTTTGTTTTTATTTGTGGAGGTCTTTTGACTGTTGTCTCAACATGCCAGCTGTGTGATTGGCGATAGAGGTGCCTGTGGTTGTATTTAACTTGTGGGTTGGATGTGCCCCGTAACAATCTGTGCCAGGGTGCCCTTTGATATACCTGCCCCTTAGTGACAGAGTTCTCCCAGCTACCCTGAATCATATAATTAGAAGGCACCTTGGAGGTCATCTACTCCAACCCCTTGCTCGGAGCCGGCAACTGCTACCACATCCCTCATAGGTGGCTCTCCAACAGTACTTAAAACTTTGGCATAGGTTCATATTTTGAGGTAATCCTTACACCAACCTTGTAAAGTGAGTATTATTCTCTCCATATTACAGATAGGAAAGACTGAGGCTGAGAGGAAGTGGCTCGCCTAAGTCCACCTAGTGAGGTTGTAGTAGAGGCAAACTTCAAACTTGGGGCAGTTCCAGTTTCGCAGCTCAGTCCTGTAGCCAAAGTGCTCCATCAGCTCTATGTAGCAATGAGTTAATTTGAAAGAGGGTGAACAATGTATTTCTTGATGTCGAACGGCTTATTCGTAATATTATCTGTGAGCATGCTACTTAGTGAAGAATGTGGAGGCAGATCCCTGCCCCAAGGACCTCACAATCTAGAAATAGACACAAGGGGAGACAGCGGAGGAAAGGGAAGGAAGCGGAGGCCGGGATAAATTGGGGAAGTGTATGTGATAATTCAAGTACATGAATTTGGGCTTGCAGTGCGGGATTAAGCGTTGGGTGAAAAGGCTTCATGGGGAAAAATGGCACTAGTGGAGAAGTTCTATGGAAAGTCTCAAAATGCACAGTGTTGCTTTTAATAGTGCCCACAGTTGCGTCACTAGGGGTGTGTGCAAGGACCGCACCGTGTGTGTGTGTGTGTGAGACAGACAGACAGACAGACACCACTAGTTTGCCAAAATGGTGGAAACCTCTTGGAAAAATTATCTTTATGAATAAGACCATGAAGTTATATATCAGGGGTGGCCAAACTGTGTGGCTCCTGAGCCACATACAGCTCTTTGACATATAATATGTGCGTCTCGGAAATATGTTGGCTAAGCTCCTTTTTTGCAACACAATTAATATAAAAGGTAAATAAGAAATTTTCAAGCTTTATAATTTACCAGGTATAAACTGAGAGTCCACTGGATTAAAACATAAGTGTAACGTTCATGGTGAGTAAATATACAGGACAGGTACTAAGACTGAAACTCAAATATTTTGGCCACCTAATGTGAAGAGAGGACTCTCTGGAGAATACTCTGATGCTGGGAAAGATTGAAGGCAAAAGGAGAAGGGGAAGGCCAAGTATGAGATGGTTAGACAGCATCACCGATGCAACGAACATGAAAATGAGCGAACTCAGGAAGATAGTGGAGGACAGGAAGGCCTGGCGGGATATGGTTCATGGGATCACGAAGGGTCGGACACGACTTAACGACTCAACAACAACAAATATACAGTATTTAAGAATTTAAATGCTTCTTAAATATTGATTCTTAAATACTGTGGCTCTCAAACATCTGAAGTGTATCGTATGTGGCTCTTGTTTGGCCACCCCTGTTATATATCATCAGAAAGGGGATTTAATGCAGAATGTATTGAAGCGAACCATGTTGAATTATCTGTATTCTATCAAACGATATGGCCAAATAACCGGAAAAAGAAAACACAACCGCCTTATTGAACCAAAGGTGGATTTTCTTCACTTAAAATGGGACTGATTGTTCTGAGAGCCAATGAACGGTATGGGTCGTTCCTCAAGAGCTTTGTCATGATCTGGGTCGGATAAACTCTTGCCACAGGCAAAGCAGAAAGCATAGACAGCGGCCCTGGTCATTGTACTTAACCCCAGTTAGAAAATCCTCATAAGACCCCCAAAGTTCCTAGCCCATAAAAAACTGCTGCCAGTCCATCTGTTCGTCTTAAGTTTTTTTTATTTATATACAGTACAACATTTTATATCCTGCCTTTCCAAAGAAAACCCAAGGCTCCATTGTTTAGTCAATTGTGACTTAAAATAAACGAAACAACGTGAAAGTTGCCCTGCCTGGTTGCCTTGAAATGGTCGAGACTCGCCATAGGCGACCACATGAGTAGCGTTTGGAACACCTGTGTTAGGTCCAGTTGGGTCGTTGCTGTGAAAATACTGTAGCCATGTTACTTGTACTTAGCATTATTTTTTATATATAATATATATAATTGAACCAAGGTAATTCACACTCTGCCTCAAGAAAAAAAACTGTTCTCTATAAATGATGCAAATTGGAGTACTTTGTTTCCATAATTTATTGTCCTGCTGCTACTGTTAGGGAAGTGCAAAATGCTCAGCCTTCCAGCGTTGGTTCTCAGAATGGTCCGTCCTTCCTGTGCCCTTCTCTCGCAGGAGATTTTATCGGGCATCCTTCTCATGCTTTCAAAGTTTCAGTAGCCGTAAAAGGCACGAGAATTGGTACTACTTAAAAATGTGGAATGCGGCAGAGGTGTGGAATGCGGATCTAGAGGTGTGGAATGCGGCAGACTCGGTTCTGTCGTCGGTCAACGATGGAAGCACATCCTTTGATGGCTTGTCACTGTAGTTTCTTGTGTCGGCAGGTGATGCGGACAGCAATATTGAGGGTAGGTGTGCGGGCCATAAAAGGCCACGCTCAGTAGTAGAGTTCTTTGTCCCACCAACCTGTAGGAAGGGAGAATGAATTAGATGTGATCGTAGCAAAGGATGGTGTCCCAGGAAGATGTACCCACCAACGTCGAAAGTGGTTCAGGGGGATGATGAGGGTCCCCAATTGTGGATAGAGAGAAGTTCTTTTCCCTCTCACACAACATTAGAACCAGGGGACATCCACTAAAATTGAGCAGTGGGAGAATTGGACAAAAGAAAATATTTCTTGACCCAGCATGTAATTAATCTGTGGAACTCCTTGCCACCATGAAGAAAAAGCTGCATCCAAGGTATGGTAGGACTCTCCGCCCCAATGACTTACTTCCAGGGTGTCTCCGGACTCCCAGCTTTCGGATTTCATCATAGACGAAGATGAGGATCCCGAAGGGCAACGGAACTAGCCACCACTGGAACCTGGAGCAGTCCGGGGAAGGGAAAGTCTGGTGTCACGTGGTGAAGCCAGTTGACCGGGCTTTTCCTTGGGTTGGTCTGAGCCAGACAGAGCCTGTCTCTTGTTCCGTCTCCTCTTCTCTCCCCCCCCCCCCCAAGTATGACTTGCGCTCTTAGACTTCCAGGTTTAATTCTTAGGGGCTTTGTTGGTTACATCTAGCAGAGCTTGAATGAGGTGCTTCTGCAAGCGACGTATAGAAAAGTGGCACCAGATTTGCCATTGGTGGGATAGTCAAGGCTGCTGTCCGTGGTGCTGATCTGATGGGAGCTCTTGTGAAATTGAGCTCCTGTGTGCATCTGCTTTTCCCCTTGGGAGCTATAATGGGCAATGGGGAACATGAACTGGGTGCAGATGAGACGAACTAAACTATGGGGTAATAGTGAATGTGTGCACGTGTGCGGGATGGATAGAGAGAAGTTTTTTCCTCTCGCACAACACCTGAACCAGGGGACATTCACTAAAACTGAGTGGCGGGAGAATTAGAACAGAGAAAGAAATATTTCGTGACCCAGCGTGGAATTAATCTGTGGAACTCCTTGCCACAGGATGTGGTGATGGCACTTGGCCTAGATGCCTTTAAAAGGGGATTAGACGGATTGATGGAGAAGTCCATCACAGGTTACAAGCCATGATGGGTAGAAGCAACAACCTGGTATTAGAAGTAGGTTATCTCTGTATGCCAGGTGCAAGGGTGTGGCCACAGGATACAGGTATTTTGTTGTCTGTGTGCTCCCTGAGGCATCTGGTGGGTCCACTGTGAGATACAGGAAGCTGGACTAGAGGGGCCTTTGGCCTGATCCAGCAAAGCTCTTCTTATATTCACATACACATGTGCAATCTCAAACGTTTCCTCTACTCTTTCCCCAAATTCATACTAGAGCAGGGATGGGCCCCTAGGCACCCTCTCCCATTAGTCCACAAAAGCAATTGGCTTTTCCAGACTTACTACTAACCCTGCTCCTGCCCTGCAGAGTATCTGTCATGTGACCTGCTGGGGTAGGGGTCCTGGGGGCACCTGTCCTTACCGTATGGGCATGAAGTTGAAGATATTGGGCATCCCAGGACAGTAGCAGAGGAAACAGCCCAGGCACAGTTGGAACACAATTGCGATCACGAGTACTTTATTTCTGGGGAGGGAACGAGATGAGAGGGTGAGGAGGGAGGGCAGCGATGGAGAAAGGCTTTGTACAGAAGCCTATAATATGGTTCAGGAGTTGACCTCCGATCTGGAAGATCCAGGTTCAAATCCCCGCTTAGTCATGTAGCTTCCTGGGTGACCTTGGACCAGTTACTCTCTCTCTCAGCTTTGCCTACCTCACAGGGTTGTTTTGAGGACAAAAGGAGGGAAGAAACCATGTACACCACCCTGAGCTCCTTGGAGGAAGGAGGCCCCGGGCTTGCTTACACCTCTGGAAGGGGATGAACGTCCCCTTCTCCCGAGGTGCGGCCTAGCAGTAGGAGCCCTGGGGCAGCCTGCAATGGGCTTAGGACAGTGGTTCTCAAACTTTTTAACACCGGGACCCACTTTTTAAAATGACACTCTATCGGGACCCACCTAGCTTTATGATACTTTAAAAAAAAGTGATCTAGAAGTAAATAAAGAAATAAATTTTTATTCCAAGTAAAGAGCTCAGCTGCTCGCCAGGTAATTAGCAGCTATCTTGCAAACTGCAGGAGCTCAGCTCTTTGAAGGGCAATTAGCAGCTATCTGATTTTTGAATAGCCTTGGGGCTTGTGGCAATTACTTATCTGATATTACCATCACCTGGGACCCACCAGAAATCAGGTCGCGACCCACCAAGTGGGTCCCGACCCACAGTTTGAGAAACACTGGCTTAGGATACAGCGGCTGGACCTTTAGGGCGGCCGCCTATCTTTACACGATTGCGCTGCCCATGTGTTACATCTGAGGCTCCTCCAGGATTCCAACTCTAGATGAACCAATAGGGGTCTCCCTGTTGGAGACTCTTGGACTCCCACCTACCGAAAGAATCCTTGCTGGAAGACGGACAGACGCCGCGTCTTGCGGATGAGCACGTCGGCAATCTGGCACATCTCGATGCTGATGAAGAAGACGGTGTAGCACGTATACTCCTGGTACAGGCGTTGCCCAAAGGTCTGCAAGAGGAAAGAAGGGCGTGCAGTTGTATTCAAAGTCTGCCCTTTCCCAAGGCCCCAATCCACACCATCAGCCTAGCATTGCCCCTTGGAAGGGAGTGGTCCTGCTTCGATATTTATTGCCGTCCTATTGCGACTTGAATTGGTAGTTTATTACAAAGTTAACATTTGTTTCTGTGGCCTGTTTGTTTGTCTGTTTATGGCTGATCTTAATTTTTGTGTAGGTTTTTCGGTGCCACCTTTTTCCAAAATGGGGAGGGGGCCTAAAAATGTTAAGGTAGCAGTAAAATCTCAATCCTTCCCTCTGTGCTCATTTTCTACCTCCAAATTGGATTCTGCCCCCAGCTGTTTTTAGTTGCTTGTTTCTCCCCCCCCCCCCGTATGCGTGTATTTGATTTTTATCCCGCTTTTCTCCCAAAGAGCACACACAGCGCCTTCCAAAAGGACCTGGAAGATCCAGGTTCAAATCCCTGCTCAGCCACGAAGCTTCCTGGGTGACCTTGGGCCAGTCACTATCTCTCAGCCCCACCTACCTCACAGGGTTGTTGTGAGGACAAAAAGGAGGGGAGGAAATATGTACACCACTCTGAGCTCCTTGGAGGAAGGGTGGTATAAAAAAAAAATGTGAAAAATAAATAAATAAATAAATAAATAAAATAAACTATAATGTACAAAATTCCTCTGTGTTATAGGATTTGTATTCCGTCCTGCTGCCGCTCAGAGCTAAAAAAGAGCCGGCAGGAGGGGTGAAATTTGGAGATGCAAATTGGCAGAGAGGAGAAGGGTAATATATACCCCCTCCCCATCTCTAATTTGATATCATGGCCTGCAAGGGGAGGGGACACTACAAGTGATTGTGCCGTTTTGAGGCTTTGGAAGCAGCTATTGCAGGTCCAGTGGTATGAGGGGGCTTCTCTGCTCACCCATTCTTGCCCGTAGCTATCCTGAACGTCCTGAAGATGATCGTTCTCCCAGTCGGCTCGAAGCCCCACACACTTGAGAGGGTACCAACCCTCCTGAGCCATGGCTGTGAAGTAGTCGGTGAAGCCGGCAAATGATTGGATGGCACCTGGACATCACGGAAGAAGGACAGGTGCAGTTGCGTCAGGGATTGGCCAGTTCCAAATGGAACAGTTCCCTCTGGACCCTTTAGCTACTCAGGGCAAAGGACAGTATGACTAAGTCCCTCTCTCCCCCCCCCCCCCCGTTGCAAATGGAATCTCTCCTCTATGGCTGTTTTTAAAAAGTCACCTAGATCTGGGGTTTTCAACCCCTTACCGCTGGCTGAGTAGCACTACCAGCGCCACTCTCCTGCTGCGTACCGCTGGAAGTGACTGGTGATGACATCATCACCATTTACGTCTGGGTTTTTAGAGGCTAGAAAATGCAGGTAGAAGGCTCTGGGCAAGTGGGGGGGGGGCTACTCAGCATTCCCAAGAGGCTCGGCCGAAGGCAGGAGCCTCTTGGGAGCGAAAACGTGCTGCTAAAAGCACCGCGTTGGAGTGGAGTGCCAGTGGTCCAGTAGTCCAAGTACCACCACCGGTCGGCCAAAGTACCACTGGTGGTACTAGTACCACTGGTTGAGAACCTCTGACACCCACTGCCCTCCCTCAAAGTACCAGGCATGAATTCCAGCAGGGCCAATTTTTTCTCTCCCCAGCTCTAACCACTAGACACTACTTTCCAGGGCCAGCACTCACCAATCTGGAAGTAGGAATAGACAGCCAGTGCTTCGTTGACCAGGCGGTCCCGCCGAGGGTTGCGAGGCTTCAGGTGCATGATGTCGCTCTCCGCCCTCTCGTAGGCCAGGGAGACCGAGGGAAACTACAGAAGGAAAGGAGGCAGCAGGGGTCAGAAAAAAGGTCCTGGGGAAGAGTTGTGTCCATATCTCTGCACCCTCTAAAGTTGAGAACTGGCCAAGGGGGGGAAAAACAGACCTGGTGTGCGTGCACCTGAGCCTTTAATAGCAAATTAATCTGAAGAAATCAGTAGGTGAAACTTTTCAGGGCTTGGAGAAAAAGCCTGATCACCTGCTAGTATCTCCAGGTCAAGTTGCTGATAAAGGCACAAGAGCAAGCATTGGGAAAGAAGTTGGCAACCCTAGATCCCTGCGCCACTTCCTCCTCGCTCGCCTGGCAGAGGCGTTTTGTCACTCACGATGTCTGTGCACAGCTCGATGAAGAGGATGGTGATGCAGCCGAGGGGAAGGGGGACACTGACTGTGATGTAGATCAGATACGGCGTCAGCTCCGGGATGTTTTTGGTCAGGGTGTAGGCAATGGATTTCTTGAGATTGTCGAAGATCAGGCGTCCTGGAAAGACAAAGATGGGTTTAACAGAGGGCTCATGAGTCTCCCCCCTGCAAGTACGGTATTGTCTTGCTGCGAGCATCTCTAAGCACAGAGAGCGTTAAGTCTTCTGTGGGCTCGCATGAAATGTGGGCTCTCTTCACCGAGAACAGGACTCTGTCTCTGCTTCTTGGAATTTTGAGGAGGGGAGGGAGATGGTTCAATTGGTGCCAGAGAGTCTACAGGAATAAATGGGGTGGGCATAGTGGTGCCACTAGGGGTTGCGGGGGGTGGGGTGTCTGCGGATCGCATCAGGTGAAACCCTCAGGGGGAGGGTAACACCACTAGTGGCCAAAATTGTGGAAACCTTTTGGAAAATTTGTATTTATGAATAATACCTTAAAGGAATATATCTTTTGGAAAGGGAATTTAATGCAGAATGTAATGAAACAAACCCGCATTGAAATATCTGCATTCTATCAAAGGGTATGGCCAAATCACCGGAAAAAGAAAACAAAACTGCTTTAGGTAACAAAAAGTTACCTAACGATTTCCTTCACTCAAAACTCCTGTAGCGTCTCAGTTTTCACTCAAAACTGACCCATGAGACTGATGGTTCCAAGAGCCAATGAGGTGTTATGGAACACACAGCATGGAACCAATAAGGTGTTAGTATGAGCCAGCTCTCATTTCTATGTATCTGAGCTAATCCTAGAACTCTTATTCAGTGGTGTGATTGTCATCCAGTTGGCCACTGGTTACTTTGTTGGTTACTGATTAGTTGGGTGACCTGTACCGCTATATATTAAAATAAGTAAAGTTAATGGGGGTGACGTCATGAGTTACCACACCGGGTGACACCAACTTCAGTGACACCACTGGGGTGATGCGATGAGCTCTCGCACCGGGTGACACAAACCCTATTGACGCCTCTGGGTGGGCAGCTGGGGTCCTGGCTCCTTCTCTCTGGGGGTGTGCTAATAGTATTTACCCCTCCTTCCCCATGATCAGTGCTTGCCTGTAGCAACAAACACTGAACATGGACAGAGCTCCTCCCTGTGATTGTCACTCTGTGTTCGGGTTTGTTGTGGCAAGAAAATGCAGATAATCTCTCCATAGGTAACCTTACCAAAGTCCCGAAATCGAGGCTGGCTTTGGCCTAGAGTGGACCCAAGTCACTCCCAAGTGTGCACTGCGGCTGCCCAATGGGCTTCCGGCTTCCGGAACTTCCGATCAACGATGTGACGGAAGACGGAACCCCATTGGGCAGCCACGGTGCACACTTAGGAGCGGCTCGGGTCCGCTCTAGGCCGAAGCCAGCCTCGATTCCGGGACGTTGGTAAGGCTATCCATAGGGAGACGGATACCTGAATAGGGCCATAGAGTAAATATCACTGTGATGATCAGGGGCAGAACCTGTGGGACAAGGCTAGGCTGCCATAGGGAACAACCTGTGTTTTTCATGTTGTACTGAACATCTCAGGAACTATCTGGGAATTGTAGCTATCTTAGAAGAGTCGATAACTCAGGATGCTGCCCCCGCAACCGTACACCACAGCCTCCCAGTGACAGACCCTGTTCGACGCCAGTGACGATGGAGGCAAAATTGTCATCAAGCAAGATCATATCTGCGGCATTCTTGGCAGCGTCGGATCCGGCAATGCCCATAGCCACGCCGATGTCTGCCTTCTTCAGAGCCGGAGAATCGTTCACCCCGTCTCCTGTGACTGCCACAATTGCGCCCTACAAATGAGCGTGAGATAGAAGCTCAGAGATTTGTCCTTCCTAGACACCATCTGTTCCAGCCTCAGAGTGAGTTGTTAAAGATTGATCGTGTTAATTAAGGAACAAAGCGTCCTCAAAAATACAGTTGGCCCTCGCTATCCGCAGGATCCATTCCGGATCCCGCTGTGGATAGTGAGGATTTGCGGATACTGGGGTCCGCGCTAAAATCAGTAAAAAATTGGGGTGGGGGGAGGCAAAAATGTAGGTTTTTTACCATTAGCAGCAAACTGCGCCATTTCCAAGCCTCTGGAGGGCTTCTCTAAGCTTATGGACCCACTTAAGGGTCACACGAAGGCTCTTCCCCCCCAGTCTTGTCTCAGAATGCATTCTGGGTATGACACATCTGCAGGTCCCAAATCCGTGAATGGAAAGGGTCCACTGTATTGACTTCCCCCTGCCTCCCATATTTTTTTCTAGGGCTTTGTGTCCCTTACCAGTTTTTGGCAGCTTTCTACAATGATGAGTTTCTGTTGCGGGGAGGTGCGGGCAAAGACCATCTCTGGGTGCATCTTGAGAATCTCCACCAACTCCTCGGTTTCCATGTCTTTCAGCTGGCCCCCATTCACCACACACGCCCGGGCATCCCTGAATGCAGACACAGAGAAAAATCATGCCTTTTGCTTCAAGCGAGCACGAGCAACGGAAAACAAGGTGGACATTCCCGAATCCAAGTGCGTGAAGCTTGCTCAAACACACTAGTGTACGGCGGCTTCTGCCATAAAGCACTGCTGTTGAAAACTGCAGTAAAACCCAATAGGCACATCATGTAATCTAGCACAGGGGTTCTCAAGCAGTGGTACACGTACCACTGGTGGTACTCCGACTGACCGGAGGTGGTACGTGAACTGCTGGTCTGCCTGAACCCTGCTCCGACGCAGCTACTTTCTCGGGAGCGCTGAAAATGGCCTGCCTGCCCAGAACCTCCTACCTCTCTTTTCTGGTTGAAAACGCAGCTGAAAATCGGCCCAAGGAGGTACGGTGGAGGTGGTACTTGTTTGCCCGGGGGTTGAGAACCCCTAATCCAGCAGCCGAATGTAGCAGAGGCACTGCTCTGCAGCTACGGCCGCGGGTTTTGATGCTCACCGTTTGTTGACCTGCTCCACGGGGATGCGCAAGCGGGTGGCAATGTCTTCCACCGTTTCGCTGCCCTCTGAGATGATGCCCACGCTGGCAGCGATGGCCTTGGCGGTGATGGGGTGGTCACCTGTCACCATGATCACCTGGCAAAGGTGGGGGAAGAGGCAGAGGGTTTAAAAACAGCTGCTTTGGCAGTCCGGTTCTTTCTAACGGGCAACTTAATGCGGCGTTGAGACATCTCGTACGGGAGAATCCATACGGTAGGACGGTTAGAGCGTTGCAAAGAATTCATAGTTAGGGTCGAAGCCCCATTTGCCATGAAGCTCAGTGAGTGGCCACGTACCCGGATACCCGCCGTACGGCACTTCATGACGGCATCTGGCACTGTGGCTCTAGGTGGATCTATCATGGAGATGAGGCCCGCGAAGCAGAGCCCGCTGGAGGGGAAGTTCATTTCGTCACTGTCAAACGCATAGCCACGCGGGAACTCGCTCGGAGGCAGGTACAGGTGACAGAACCCTGTGGACAAAAGAGAATCGGGATAAGGCCCGCCCCTTGCTCTGTCACAGGGCTCTCGACCAATGGAGGAGGTCCTTGGCTAGGATGATGTGTCTTCATCGTGGGCTCATGAACAATTCCTTGGTCCATATTTGGGAAAAAAAAATTAACAGCGCAATCCTGTGTAAAGATACGCGGCCGGCCAAAATTGTCGGCCACTGTATCCTATCCGAATTGGGCACTGCCCTGGGGCTACTAGGCCACATGTTAGTCCCCTTCCTCAGGTGTAAGAGAGCCTGGGGCCTATGGGCCGCCTCGAATGCATGCCAGGTCTAGACCTGGCATACATTTGGAGAGGCAGTGGCAGGGCGCCGATATCCCCGCCCCTTCCCAGACTGGACCGCCCAATGGCCCTCCTCCCTCGCCGCCCTGACCCGCCCTCCCACCAACTGGTGCAGGACTTATCTCTAGCGCCGAAGTTGGGTGAGTTATATGGTGTTGTGAGTGGTGCTTGCCTCTGCGCCGGCGCCACTTACACCCACGTCACTGAAAAAGTGCCTTATGGCACTTTTGCAACACGTTAGGGCGGCAGAGTGAGTGCTTCGCAGCGCTAATGTTACGCTGGATTATGCTGTAAGTATGGCTAGCTCGTGGCATGGAGATCAATATTACCAGTCTTCCCTGTAAGCTGCGCAGCTGCAATCAAAGCACATGGCTTCCCTTTCGGCAGTCCGGAGCTCGGTGATGCCGCTGCCACCGCCACTGTGTGCTCTGGAGCTGCCCTGTGCTCTGTGCACTCGCCTCAAAAATTAGAAAGAATATTGAAATTTTATAACCTGAATCCCGGAGATGATTCGTTCTGTGTACATCGTAACCGGTTATAACAGTCTTCAATCCTTTTTAATATTGAAAGTGACTATCAGCTAATTGCTGCAGATCACATCATGGTCGAAGGCACAGTTACAGGGGCTGGTTGAAAAGTTGGCAACCCTACCTGTAGATGGGTATCGCCGGCTCTGCCACAGTCTGCTGCATTCTGCAGCAGGACGTGCTACTTCAGTGAGCATAACCATTTCCTGTCTAAAGAGACATTTACTAACCTAGTGGGAATGAATGTATTCTAATGTACATGGATGGAGCTATATCAATTATGGCAATAATTCCAAACACATCTTCCAAATGGAAAATGGGGACAAAATGGGTTATTTAACCAAAGAAAGATACTAGGAAAAAGGAAACATATGTAGTAAAGCCAAATTGTACTGCTATCTCCATCCTGGTTTTGTTCCAGAGAACTCTCTGTACCTATTTAGGCTCCCAGAAAAAAAATTACTGGCCATTAAGAACCATTAACTGGGCTTTTTAGCCACTAATCTACTGAACAAAAGAAATGGCTGGCCATCAGCCATAAAATATACTTTCAGGTCCCTGCGGCATCCCAGTAATTGTCACACGAGTAACTCCATGGTTAGAGGTGTTTGAAAATGGTGTTTTTTGTTTTTTTTAATGTGTGGAATTAAAATGCAAAATGTGGTGTTTTATGTTCTTAATCACAGGTGTGAATTCTTAAGCATCACTCTCAGGTTTAATATCGTGACGCTGCAGCCTTCAATGCAAAAACAAATTATTTCTCATTGGAAAAGTAATCTGTTTCAACCACGTGCATTCTACAACCAGTAGAGAGAGTGTAATTTGGTTCCAATTCGGTTTGAAAAGGTGGCATTTTGTGTTTGAAAAGATGGTGTTTTGTGTTTTTATCTGGTTTGAAAAGGTGGTGTTTTGTGTTTTGTATTCGGTTTGAAAAGGTGGTGTTTTGTGTTTTTTATCCAGTTTGAAAAGGTGGTGTTTTGTGTTTTTTTATCCGGTTTGAAAAGATGGTGTTTTGTGTTTGAAAAGGTGGTGTTTTTATCTGGTTTGAAAAGGTGGTGTTTTGTATTCAGTTTGAAAAGGTGGTGTTTTATGTTTTTTATCCAGTTTGAAAAGGTGGTGTTTTGTGTTTTTATCTGGTTTGAAAAGGTGGTGTTTTGTGTTTTGTGTTCAGTTTGAAAAGGTAGTGTTTTGTGTTTGAAAAGGTGGTGTTTTATGTTTTTTATCCAGTTTGAAAAGGTGGTGTTTTGTGTTTTGTGTTCAGTTTGAAAAGGTAGTGTTTTGTGTTTGAAAAGGTGGTGTTTTGTGTTTTTATCTGGTTTGAAAAGGTGGTGTTTTGTGTTCAGTTTAAAAAGGTGGTGTGTGGTGTTTTGTGTTCAGTTTGAAAAGGTAGTGTTTTGTGTTTGAAAAGGTGGCGTTTTGTTTTTTATCCGGTTTGAAATGGTGGTGTTTTGTGTTTTGTGTTCAGTTTGAAAAGGTGGTGTTTTGTGTTTGAAAAGGTGGTGTTTTGTGTTTTTATCCGGTTTGAAAAGGTGGTGTTTTGTGTTTTTTATCCGGTTTGAAAAGGTGGTGTTTTGTGTTTTTTATCCGGTTTGAACAGGTGGTGTTTTGTGTTTTTATGCGGTTATCAACAAAAATAAACACCCCTATTCAAGGCAGAGCACATGCCTTCCCCCTTCATAGGGTCTCGGATTGCCTCTTTTGTTCGCCTTACCCAGCACACGCTCGCCCAGCCCGCCAAGGTCCATGTAGGCGGTTTGGAAAGCTTCTTTCCACTGCTCGTCCAGGGGCAGCTCTTGCCCTTTGATCATGATGGTGGAACAGCGCTCCAGGATGCGTTCGGGAGCCCCCTTCATCACCAGCAGGTGGCGCTGGTCGCGAGGGTCCTCCATCTCATGGATGGAGAGCTGTAAAAAGCATAAGGATTTATTCTTTTAAAAACTTTTCCCACCCTCATTTGGCCACCAACTGAGCATTGTGAGGCTGAAATGAATCCCAAATTGGCAGCATTGGGTTGTACCACTTTAGGTGGCGGGTAGGGCGTGGCATGCGTGCTATTTTTGAATGTTCCCCATGTAAAAACAAACAAAAACAACCCTGCAGATACCTTAAAAAAACCCTAGCAGATAAGAGATAAACGTTCTAGGCCAGCCTTATTCCCCATTGCAGGATTCAAATTGGGATTCCCCCATCTATAGCCCAAAATGGTACAGCTTGTTCTACTTCCTCTGCTGTTCAGTCGTTAAGTCGTGTCCGACCCTTCGTGATCCCATGAACCATATCCCGCCAGGCCTTCCTGTCCTCCACTATCTTCCTGAGTTCGCTCATTTTCATGTTCGTTGCATCGGTGATGCTACTTCCTCTACTTCCTCAGTATCCTGCAATTTCGTTCTGCACCTGTGTAAGCTAGGCCTTAAGAGGAGGGGAGTGGGTATACGGAGGTGGGTGCCTTTTGCCAATCTCCTGCCTGAGGCAATCAACTCAGTTGGCTTCACAAATGGGCCGGCTCTCTCCCTAGCTGACTGGGAACTGAGCTTTGAGCCAGCTCATTGGAACAAGAAGCTTCCAGGAGCAGGAAATTCAGCACCTGGGGTGGCTGCCTCCTTGTGCTCAATCGCACAGGTGAAACAGGTTTTAAAAAACAGGTCCCCTTTGTACATTTGTCCAAGTTCAATGTTGGAAACATCTGATGCTTCAGAGGGATTCGCCCACTCACATTGCTACAAGGGTGCAGGTAGGACCAAGCTCTTATACTTTCGAAATCTGACCAATCAGGGTACAGTACTGAGCCTAGATGGACCAATGGGCTGTCTTGGGGTAAGGCCCGTCTATATCTTTGCCTGACTTATTCAGAGTTAACGTAGCTTGTCTGGAGTGGAGGGAATGGAACATGTTGGCTGCTGACCTGGAACTTGTTGGTGGAGTTGAAGGGGATCTCGCAGACTTTTTTGTGGCGTTCCCGGTACTCCATCACATTACCCAGGGTGATCTCGGAGAACTTCACAAGGGCCGTCTCTGAGGCATCTCCGATCACGATCCGCTGAGGTCAGAGTACATGGAGAAAATAGGAACTGCTTAATCAACTTGAAAGGCTTAGAGGCAGCCCCATTGGGTGGGTGGAAACGCAGAAGTGCTTCACCCAGCGTGTAATTAATCTGTGGAACTCCTTGCCACAGGATTTGGTGATGGCACCTGGCCTAGATGCCTTTAAAAGGGCATTGGATAGATTAATGGAGGAAAAGTCCATCATAGGTTACAAGCCATGATGGGGATAAGCAACCTCCTGGTTTTAGAACTAGGATAGGCTATCTCTGAATGCCAGGTGCAAGGGAGTGGCGACAGGATACAGGTTTCTTGTTGTCTTGTGTGCTCCCTGAGGCATCTGGTGGGGCCATTGTGTGATACAGGAAGCTGGACTAGATGGGCCCTTGGGTCTGATCCAGCAGGGCTCTTCTTATGTTCTTATGACATGGAATTGACAAGTTGTTTTCTTAAATGAGACTTGATGGCTGGTGGCTACAAGCTCTGGCACACAGTTGCATACCATTGAGAAGGGAATGGACATGTGATCGCAATTGTGGGCAGTAGGAATGAAGCCAGTCTTTCCATTGTCTCTGGGTCAGGACTTCACTGGGGCTCTATACAGGGCCAGATTTATATTTATTGCATGTTTAGATCCCACTTTTCCTTCGGGGAGCTCAAAGCAGCATAGCTGGGGGTTCCCGTCGGGTCTCTTATCCAGGAAACCAACCAGCTCCAGACTTACTTTGCTTCTGCAAGATAGCTGCCTTAAGACCCTTCAGTAGCTGTTGCACCGTTCAGCCATTCTCCCTCCTTCCTTACCTTTGGGACAGGTACACTGTCCTGGCCCGATTTGAAAAAGGCCCGATTGCAGAGGCTCACAACCTTGCAGAGAGCTCTCCAAGTCTCAGATGACTGGTCAAAAGTCTGCCCTGCGAGGAAGAAAGGGAATGAGTTAGAGGTGGGGAGAAGGAAGGACAAGGAGGTGCTGACAATTTTGACACATGGTCACTTCCTGACTTGTCTTGACAAGTCCCGACTTGACCACTCTTGCCAATGCTGTCAAATAAGAAGCAAAACTTGCATTGACTGGGCTATGGACAGAAGGTGAGAATCTGGCCTGGGAGAAATGCAAGCTCATTGTGTTGGTCCTGCCTTTGTTTGGCTTTTGCATTTCCGTTTTTGCAAACATTTTGTCAAGCGCCAATGGTACCCTGTCTCCTAGGACAAAAAGCAGCTTTGGATCAGGGAGGAGATTTCTGTTTGGGTTATGGCATGGAAGGTAATTCATCTGTGGAACTCCTTGCCACAGGATGTGGTGATGGCACCTGGCCTAGCTGCCTTTTAAAAGGGGTTTGGATAGATTCATGGAGGAAAAGGCCATTGCAAGTTACAAGCCATAAGCAACCTCCTGGTTTTAGAAGTAGGTTTTCTCTGTGCCAGGTGCAACGGAGTGGCAACAGGAAACAGGTTATCTTGTTGTCTTGTGTGCTCCCTGAGGCATCTGGTGGGGCCACTGTGAGATACAGGAAAGAAGCTGGACTAGATGGGCCTTTGGCCTGATCCAGCAGGGCTCTTCTTATGTTCTTATGAAAAAATGACCCTCCCTTCTCTGTGCGGTGGTCCCAATCCTGAAACAACAAGAGCACAACCCAAGCCTAAACTATGCATCCAATACCATATGTATCTTGGCTGATGGATGTATTTAATTTTTTTACTGCAGGAAATGTACGACCTAGAAAATTGGAAACTTGATTTAGATCAGGGGTTCTCAACCCATTTCCGGCCGAGTACCATCTCCAGCACCACTCGCCTGCTCCGTACCACCGGAAGTGACTGGCGATGACATCATTGCCAATTACTCTTGGGTTTTTGGAGACC
Source organism: Plestiodon gilberti rubricaudatus (assembly GCA_026170595.1). Classification (NCBI taxonomy): domain Eukaryota; kingdom Metazoa; phylum Chordata; class Lepidosauria; order Squamata; family Scincidae; genus Plestiodon; species Plestiodon gilberti. The sequence continues at coordinate 4,602,846 of JANXHW010000011.1, forward strand.
AGAAAACGCAGGTAGGAGGCTCCAGGTGGGTGGGCCCTTCTCTCAGGATTCCTGAGAGGCTCAGCCAAAGGTAGGAACCGGGAGCAAAAACGCGGCACCAAAAGTGTCGCTTCAGAGCGGGGTTCCAGCAGACCGGCAGTCTGAGTACCACCAGCAGTCGGCCAAAGTACCACGAGTACCACTGTTTGAGAACCCCTGATTTAGGTCAATGATTCCTGTCGATCTTTTCCTTTGGCAATTGACATTACACTGGACAACGCACAATTTGCGCCTGAAATTAAAAGATCTAATCTGTACTAATTTTGATGTGCTGAAAACGAAAATGACAATAAAATTTGCAGATTGGCTCTAGTTTAGGAAAAGCAGTCCGCATTGAGTACATAGGTGTTGTAAGTGCCAGCCGGCATTTACCAGTACGTGTCTCTTGCGTTTTCATGGTCATATTCGTGTTCAGCACCTCAAAATCTAGAAGAAATGACTAATTTAATCTTGGATGCATGATCTTTGTTAAACTTTGTTGTCCAATGTTATTTAAATCCCATCTACCCTGCATTCTGGCCTGACAACGTTCACCACCCCTTGAGATGCGTTCGTCTCTGGTGTGGAGCATGACAGCTGCTAATGCCATACCTGACTGGTCCTCTGTGGTATCTGCTGTGTGAATCTGGTTGTCGAACCAAAGATGGGAGACCGTCATGCGGTTCTGCGTGAGGGTCCCGGTTTTGTCAGAGCAGATGACGGAAGTGGAGCCCAGCGTCTCAACAGCCTCCAGGTTCTTCACCACACAGTTCTTACGGGCCAAGCGCTTGGCTGTGAGGGAGAGACAGACCTGCCAGGGCAGAGAGAGACAGAGATGCAATATATAAAACATAGGTTGCATCGGCATGTGTCTGTCCTTTGTGACAGCTCTTCCCACTTAAAGGTTGCAGCAGGCTATCAGGGAGCCCAGTGGTGGCTATCAGGGTGGCCCAGTTTGGCACCAGTTTTTTGGAGGGCCTTGGTGCAAAAGTCCTGTGAGGGCACTCCAATGATGTACTCTCCCCATGCTTTGGAAAGTGCATGCACATTCCATGTTGCCTGAGAGCCAGGCAGCAGATGGACCCATGTTCTCCTTCATGTCGCCATCCATAGTAACAGTAGCAGCAATGAAGAACTCTCATTTTGATGGGCATTTTCTCATTCTCCACATCCATCTGAGGCCAGACTGGCACTGTGTGCAATGATAGTTTGGTCCCCAGTGTTGTCAGAAGACCCTCAGGGACATAAACCACCACAATGGCCATGAAGAGGATACCAGGTTAGTAACCCTGATTGGTCAAGTGTTAGCTTACTTCTGACATTAGAATATTACCAGTAACATTGGGTCTCCTGGAGAGACTCTAAGCTGATGGAGAGGTTTACTCACAGTAACAGTTGCCAGAAGACCCTCAGGAACATAAGCCACCACAATGGCCATGAAGAAGAAACCAGATTAGAAACCCTGATTGGCCAAGTGTTAGCTTACTTCTGATGTTAGAGTATTATCTGTAACATGGAGATACTTTAAGTCGATGGAGAGGCTTACTCACAGTCACAGTTGCCAGAAGACCCTCAGGAACATAAGCCACCACAATGGCCATGAAGAAGAAACCAGATTAGAAACCCTGATTGGCCAAGTGTTAGCTTACTTCTGATGTTAGAGTATTATCTGTAACATGGAGATACTTTAAGTCGATGGAGAGGCTTACTCACAGTCACAGTTGCCAGAAGACCCTCAGGAACATAAGCCACCACAATGGCCATGAAGAAGAAACCAGATTAGAAACCCTGATTGGCCAAGTGTTAGCTTACTTCTGATGTTAGAGTATTATCTGTAACATGGAGATACTTTAAGTCGATGGAGAGGCTTACTCACAGTCACAGTTGCCAGAAGACCCTCAGGGACGTAAGCCACCACAATGGCCATGAAGAAGACCATGGCCTTGAGGAAAGGATAGCCAATCACCATGGCGACGACAAAGAAGGTGGCGCCGAAGAAGATGGCCAGGCCAGCAATGATGTCAACAAAGTGCTCGATCTCAATGGCGATGGGCGTTTTCTCGTTCTCCACACCCGAGGCCAAGCTGGCAATGCGCCCAATGATGGTTCGGTCCCCGGTGTTGATGATAATGCCGGTGGCTGTGCCTGAGGGGAATGTAAGGAGATTTGTAGGGAATATGGGTTCGTTACCAGGGCGCCCAACCTCTTGAAGGACTTCAGATGGCCACATCCCACTTATTTTGCCCTCCCAAGAATGCCATCAAATTCACTGTGGGACTGCTAGTGGACTTCTGCTGGGCCCTGTGGACTAGGGAGCAGTGTGGATGAGTCCTACCAGAAAACGCCAGCAACTGGGTTTAATCTCAACACAAGAGACCTCTCCCTCTTACCTTCCAAGCACATGGTGGAGAAGAAGGCAATGTTCCTGGTTTCCAGTGGGCTCTCATGGGTGCATTCAGGGGACCTGGTTTGGGGCTCCGATTCCCCAGTCAAAGAGGAATTGTCCACCTGAGAGAAAAGCAAAGAGGCTCCTGAAAAAAGCACCCGAGGCTCCAATTTTTTTAAAATAAAAAACCACTCATGTTGGAAACAGCCCAACTACATAATACTGAAAGGAGGGGGGGGGGAAATACACTTTTAAAAAAAATACAGAGATTGGAAATTTACTCAGTGGTGGTGAAAGAAAGGCTAACCTCCACTCCTGCCTTTTGCTTTGCCAGATCCCTGGAAATCTCTTCCTCTATGTCAGTGGTTCCCAAACTGAGAGGTGTGGCTCCCAGGGGAGCCGCGGATACCAGCCAGGGGACCTGCGGATACCAGCCTGGGGAGCCGCAGTTTGCCACGGAATCCTCTCGGAAACCAGTGCAATGCCAATTGGCAGGCATCAACATAATGTAATGGGGAGCCATGGCCAATGGTCTCCAATGGTCAAGGGAGCCGCAGGTCGGAAACGTTTGGGAAACACTGCCTATGTCTACGACAAACAAGTCGGATTTTATTGTGTTTTCCAGCAGGGGGCGCTGGCAGCACATTTGCTCAAGTTGGGAAATGGTGGTGTTTGTTACGGCTTTCCTGGATTCCTCCCCAGTGTCTTGCTCACGTACCTTGCAGCCTTGCGCCGTGATGATCCTGATGTCTGCTGGGACTCGGTCTCCCCCTTTGATCTCCACCAGGTCACCCACCACCAACTGGTTGGCGTTGATCTGGAACTTGTCCCCGTCTCGGATCACTGTGGCTTGCTGTGGTTGGGAGAGGCAAGACTTGGAGTTATGCCAGGGAAGCGACGCAATCAGGTGTGTTGGGGTCTCTGATGGGGAGGCAAAGCTGCCCTTGGGTATTATGAGCCACCCAAGAGAGCACGGTGGGGTGATCAACAGACAAGCGGGAGGGGAATGGCCGATGAAGGCATTTCAAGACAGCAGAGAAAGTGACGGGCATCTCCATGTCATGTAACCTGGGCCGGCCCATCCATGAGGCCAACTGAAACAGTTGCCTCAGGCAGCAGATTGTTGGGGAAGGGTGCCCATCTCTGTCTGCCAACTTGCCTCCACTGCTCCTCCTCCTCCTCCTCCTTCCACTCCCTGATTGGAAAAGGAAGAGGGGGACAGAGAAGAAGAGGAAATATGGAAGGGAGGGGAGTGCTGAGCTAGAATATTAGATAGTGGGAGGAGCAGAGGGTGGCACATCATTGGGTAAGGGGGGCAGCATTTGGAATGCTGCCCAGGCACCAGGAGGTCTTGGATTGGCCCTGTTCTGTTTGGCCCTAAAAGGTATGACTCTTTTTTTTTTTTGGCAGCGGATCCAATCCTGCACTGTTTTCAGCCACAGGGGACCTCGTACCTGGAAGTCCCTAGGCTCTGCTTTTTGCTTACCTGTGGCACTAGGTTCTTGAAACTTGCAATGATATTGGTGCTTTTGAATTCCTGGTAGTAACCAAAGCAGCCGGTCACCACCACCACAGCGATGAGGGCGATAGCCAAGTACAACTAGGGGGAGGAAAAGGAAGACAGGGTGACTGCCGGTCTCCTCGGTCACACGCTGCCCCAGCAACCCCCCCTGCAACATCCCTTAGCAATGATTGGAGTCCTGCAGTTAGGGATTTCGTCACGATTTGTATTTCCTGATTTGGAAATATGAGTGTTGGGGGCTTGTAATCTCTCTTTAAGATGAGGTCCACATGACAACATTTGAGCCAGAAAGGAATTGAGTGTTATCCCCTCCAGCCCATCCACCCCGCCCCAAGACCCTTACCAATGACCTTGAAAACTCCTTCCCCTTTATCTCCTACCCACTTCCCTGGCAGATGCTCTGTCAGCCGCAAGAGAGAAGAAAGAAGGGAGGCAGGGTCTCCTTTCTCTCCCACGTGCCTGGCAAGCTGCTACTTAGGTGCCAGGAACGTGTGGTGCAGGGGCGAGAGGCGGGGCAACCCCACCCCGTCCTACTCTACCGAAAATCGCCGCGGTAGACCTTTGAAGTGCACTCACACGCTGCCCACTACTCGAGTGCTGCGGACAGTGTGCGAGCACACTTCAACGTCTATCACAACGAATTTCGGTAGAGTAGGAGGGGGTGGGGTTCTCTCGCCCCCACACCGCACGTCCGTGGAAGGTGCAAGTAGACCTACAGAATGTAGTTTTCCCAAGGCCCACTGCATACATCAGTAGCCTTGGGAAAACTATATTTCCCAGGTCTTCCGGTGCCTGGTGCAGCAGCATGCCAAACATGGGGACTTCTTGGGCAAGGGAGAAGACCCTCTCACTCTTTCCCATTTCCCACTAGTGAATCAGCATTCTCAATTCATTTTGAGAAATAGCTTGGCTTAATATGAGCCGATCCAGTTCAATCCTGGTGGAGCTTCTCCAGCTTTAATTACAGTTGCCTGCCCTGACCGGGAACCTGAACCCCTCAGTCTTTGCTCCCAGCACTCAACCCTCACTCCCTGGTCCCTTTCCAGTATCCCTGGGTACTTACATTGTCTGCACTGGTGAGATCACCTTGCCCTTCCTGGATGCCAAAGGCGATCAGGCAAATGGCGGCTGCTACCCACATGAGACACTGCAGCCCTCCAGCCAGCTGACGGGCAAATTTCACGTACTCAGGGGTGCCCTTGGGGGGCTTGAGCTCATTGGGGCCATCGCGAAGAAAGACCTCTCCAGCCACCGAACTGGTCAAACCCTAGAGGAGCACAGACACATTGAACATTTTCTTGATTCTAGCCTAGAGTCCAGCTTCGCAATTTTTGAAGCTAGTATTTATTTTTACACATTTTTATACCACCTTTCCTCCAAGGAACTCAGGGTGGTGTACATAGTTCCTCCCCTCCTTTTGTCCTCACAACAACCCTGTGAGGTAGGTGAGGTTAAGAGATAGTGACTGGTCTGAGGTCACCTAGGAAGCTTCATGGCTGAACGAGGATTTGAACCTGGCTCTTCCAGGTTTAATTCCAACTCCCAAACCACTACACCAGGGGTTCTCAACCTTTGGGGGCCTGCATACCCACGATATGGGCCCCCAAAGGTTGGCATACCCCTGGATCCCCCCAAGTCCCACATACCCCCAAAAGTGCCCCCCCAAAGTGGGTTTTTCCAGTCTGCAGCGCGGCCGAGCGTGTTTTCCTGCTCACGCTGCAAGTCGGAGGGAAAAGCTACAGCCCTGCCGAATCAAGCCTGATAGCCCTTGACTACCCACCACCGGCCAATGCAGATTAGCTTGGTACATGTGCTGAGATGAACTTTTGCAGTGGGGTGGAAGAATCGCCAGTGATACTGTTACCAGCTTGAAATGTCGTATGCAAAAAACCCAGATCCTCGTTTGATATTTTCTGACATGTCCAACTCTGGACACTGTTGGCATTAGGGCAGTGGTTCCCAAACTGGGAAATGTGGCTCCCAGGAGAGCCGCGGATACCAGCCAGGGGAGCCGCGGATACCAGCCACGGGAGCCGCGGAGTGCTACGGAATCCTCTTGGAAAACAGTGCAATACCAATTGGCAGGCATCAACATCATGTAATGGGGAGTTGTGGCCAACGGTCGACAGAGGTCAAGGGAGCCGTAGGTTGAAAAAGTTTACACTGGATTCGGTCAATGGTACCCAGCCAGAAATGGCACAGTTCTTCGCTGTCGCCATTCTAGTTAAGGGTGGCAGCATCGAAGAGGTCATGTGTCTGCTGCCACCACCTGCTCCCCACTGCCTCCATAGAAGGCTCCCCATCAGAGGCGTCGCTCCGGTAGGGGCGGGGCCGTACGTTTTGCTCCGTCCTAGTCCCGTTTACCAAGCGAGCAGGAGGCGGCCCCGCTCCCTCACTGTCGGAGCCATTCCATGCGGAGAAAGCAGCAGGCAAGAGACTCCCTGCCTGCTGCTTTCTCCGCAGGGGAAAGGCTCCGACAGTGAGGGGGCGGGGCCGCCTCCTGCTCGCTTGGTAAACGGGACTAGGACGGAGCAAAATGTACGGCCCCGCCCCTACCGGAGCGACGCCTCTGCTCCCCCCATTGAACCCACGGCTGGCTGATCAGGAGACGGTGGAATTTGTGGAAAGCAGCTGCAGTGGCCAGCGGTAAGTGTCCCAATGGGTTCTGGCTTTGGGGGCAGTGTGGGTAAGGTTGCCTCGGGGGGGTGGGTAAGGTTGACCAGGCATGGGTGGGAAGCCTACATGGCGATGGGCCCCTACCATGTGCCCCACCAGGCCCATGTGTGGAGCCAACCTGATACTCATCCTTTTCCATATTCCCTCCTTAAATTGGATGCCATCACCTTGGAGACGCTGGTCCGATACTTCAGCTCCAGCTCTTCCACCTCTAACTGGTGGTCATCCTGAAAGGGAGAATAGACCCAAGGTAATGAGCAGCCTCAGAGAAGAAACAGTTGCCCTTCCTTGTGTGTAACGTTTGACTGTACAATCTTAGGTCCCATCGAAACATGTGATACAGGAAAAGGGACGCTGTCTTTCTAAGCGGCATAATGACAGCGGACAAGCTGCTGTGGAACTGCTCCAAAGGTGTAATCCTATACATACTTTCCTGGGAGTAAGCCCCACTGAACACAATGGGATGTACTTCTGAGTAGACATGCATACTGTCTGTCATGCCATAAGCCCATTGAGGTCAGGCATATAATCTTCCCTGCAAGATCATGTTCAGGAGAAACCAGTTTTGCTAGTTTCGTGTGCAGGGTTGCTTGGCCAACTCTTGTGAGGTCACCAACCCAACCCCCACCTCCCTCCCCTCCCCCCCCGAGCTGTTTTTCAAATTGAAGGGGAGGGAGGAAGGGAGAGTTTGTGCGTCTTTAAATTAAATGCTGTATAAACATTTAACTGGATAAACTTGCAAGGTGCTTGAAAAAGTAAACATCTGTTCATTTATTTTGCAAAGGTAAACCTCTTTGACTTTTTTTTTGCTGAAAAGCAGTCTATAAATATTAATATTGATACGACTATTAATAATATTAATATTAATAATAATAAATAGTGATAGACAATCCACCTGAAGCATATGTGGGGGAGGGAGAGTGAAGAGGACAAAGAAAACAATGTTGGATTTTGAGGCGAGCACATATATTTTGAGAAGCAAAGGAAAAATACCTTGCAGCCTTACAAAAATTGTGCCAACTCTTGTTTCTAAGGACATCTGCACAGATTTTAATATACTGTTAATATAAACCATGTTCTAACTTTTAAACTGGGTTCGCTAAATGCACATGGGTGTGTGTGTGTGTGTGTGTGTGTGTGTGTGTGTGTGCGTGCGTGCGCGCGCGCGCGCGTACGTGCGTGCGTGCGTGCGTGCGTGCGCAAGGCTGTGCTTGCTAGATGTGACAAACTTCCAGCTACAAACTTCGAGATGTTTAGCAGAAGGGGCAAACCTGGCTGTATGCCTGTATTACTGTGTAAGCATTTATGCACGATTGGGAACAACTATGCAAAAGAGTTACATAAGTTACATATTTGAGTGATGGATAACTCAGCTCCTTTGAGAATATCCAACAACAGCCCAATCCTATCCTACCCTCTGCTCAGCAATCCAGCTATGCTGGCACAAGCAATGCTGGTTCTTGAGTAGAGTGGGTGGGCTTGGAGGTCTCCTCAGGGTAAGGGAGTTTCTGTTCCCTTACCCTGGGTAAAACCCTAGTCTCCACAACTGGCCTCCTCGGATCTGTGCCGCTGCCACCCCCTCCCAGGACCACTGCCGATCCCGCCCCCTCCCAGACCCGATCCTTCCTCCCCCTGCTCTCCCCTGTCCCGGACCGCCCCCGGAACACACACACACACCGCTCCTGCACTGTACGGCCCAACCACAGCTTACCTGGGCTGCATACCCTCGGGATCTGGCCCGCAGGGGCTGGCGCAGGTCTCTGTACCGGTCTGGGGCTGGCGCAACTGCCTTACAACAGCTTTTGCAATGTTCCTGGGCCGGCACAAGAGTTCCTATGCCAGCCTAGCGACCAGGTAGGATTGCAACCCCAAATCAGCAAAGCTGGGCTCCTGACTCACCACATCCATCTCTTTCTTCATGCTCTCTAGCTTCTCCTTCTTCTTTTCCCCTTTGTTCTTCTTTTTCTTGATGGTCACGTCCATGTCCCCCCCGGACCGCTTCTCCATCTCCACCGAGTACATATCGTACTTGTCCTGAAGCGAAAATAAAATATTGTGAGGGCTTCAGGCTTGGATCACTTCGCCAGTGTGATTATTCAACAAAAGCATTCATCGGATGGCTTCCGACGTTCACATGTTCAACATGGTTTCTGACGTTCACATGTTCAACATGGTTTCCGACGTTCACATGTTCAACATGGTTTCCGACGTTCACATGTTCAACATGGTACCTGGGTACACCTGTATATCCCGGTGCAGCAACTGTTAGTCTATACCTAGGTCCAATTATTCCTACATCCAGTCAATGCAATCACAATCCGTGTGTACAGAGAAGCGATGTACATGCTTGTGTGAACCAGGCCAGTGTAATTTGGAAATGGGTTGGCAATCCCTTAGCACAGTGGTTCCCACAGTTGTTTGTTTATTTATTTGCCCCAAAACCCGATCCATTTCTCGTAACGAGGCAGCCCTAATGAATAGCCTCAAGGCTTGAGGGGCTCAGTTATGTGACCCAGACTTCACCTGCTCCCACTACTTGTCATGGGCAGACTTGCAAAAAAAAAAAAAAAAAAGCACATTTATCTCCCTATATTTACACAAGCTTGCAAACTGCAGGAGCAGCTATCTGATTGCTGAATAGCCTCAGGGCTTGAGGAAGTTTATCTGTCACCCCTGTTTTCCCTGGAGGCTCTGCAGGACCGACCAGAAATTGGCTCGCAACCCACCAAGTGGGTCGCGACCCACAGTTTGAGAAATGCTGCCTTAACATGATAGAAAGTGCAGAAGGATTTGTAAAGAAAAAAAAAAGCACCCAGATCTTCAAAGAGTTTTGAAAAGGGGACCAGAGACAAAGAGGACAGTCAGATCATCCTGGAGTAAATGCATTTGCAATGTTATTGCTTAAAAGAAATGAATCAAGGCACATAAAATTCCTGTTCCCCCTGCCATGAAAATCCTAATATGGGTACTGAGGACAAAATGTGGCAACAGATGGCAACTCATATATGAGAGTTAAACACATTTCACTTTAGATTTCACTAGGTGAAATTTGTATTTTTGCGCACAATGAAAGGACTTAAGTATGACATGATTACTTTTTGTTTTTGCAAAAACTTCCAAGATTTTTTTCTCTCTCCATCACCATGAGATCTAGAAACCTATCGTTTTTAAATCTGAAAGTGGAGATTCCCTGAATTCGGCTCATGCTGTTGGGAGTTCTGGTTCTACCACATTCCGTGCTCGGCTATGAGACCGCTATCCTGAAATAATTTTGTAGCTCCTAGACACATGCTGCCCGTCGTTCTTTTGCTCAGCGGAATCATGAATGGAGTGGGTTGAGTTCTCCAGGAAATTGTGAAATCCACAACTTTTAAATGAGTCTGGAGGATTCATAAATGGGTATGCCAGCATGGAGGCAGGAGAAGAATCAGGAGTCAGTCCCCTGGTTTCCCAGTTTACACAATATGCTTTTTCATATACACAGGGAGACAACAACAAAACACATCTGAATTAGCAGCTAATCTCCAGCAGTTTTCATGTTGGCTGCTTAAGGTGGCTTTTGCATTGCCTGACTGGAATGTTTAAATCTAAGTTGCCTAAGATGTCAAGTCTACTTGATTTCAAGTTGGCTCAACAGATCCAAGCTTCTTTGTCCTCGCCCACATTAGCAAACAGACAAATAGCGCAACGAAGGCTCGAAAGTGTTTCAGGATGTTTTCAATCTTGTGAAGGATGTAAAACGTAAGTTTAATGTTCATGGTGAGTAAATATATTTAAGGATTTAAACGCTTCTTAAATATTGCGGCTCTCAAACATCTCTCTTATGGCTCTCAAACATCGGATGTTTATCGTAGAAGAATGTAGGTTCTTGGTTAAAGGGATAACTGGCAGATACCTTGCATGTGAAGGACAGAGAACATTTTCATGCACGTTAATAATCTCAGCGATTGCTGTGCATATCTCGAGTCATTAAGATGGGACAGGAGTGGAGCTGCGTCATTTTTAAATCAAATGCACATTCCAGCCCATGCAAACCTTACATTGATGTTACTAACACAGGACAAGCAAAATCTTTTATATTTTAATCCAGTGGACTCTCAGTGTATACCCAGTAAATAATGATAAAGCTTGAACATTTCTTCTTTACCTTTTATACTAATTGTGATGCAAAAGGGTGCTCAGCCAACATATTTCCGAGAGCAGCACATTCTACATCAAAGAGCCGCATGTGGCTCAGGAGCCACAGTTTGGCCACCCCTGTCATAGCGTTTTCTGAGCGCGCAAAGCATTTCACGCCGTGATGCTTTTGGTACCTGCTTAGGGTTAAGGCTGCTGCTCAAGGGGCAAAGACAGGTTCTGAATGAAAAGTTGACAATGCTACGCCTCCCTTTTGTGTTGGAGCGTCAAGATGAAAACAGGACACTTACCGCCTTCCCCATCTTGAGTTGTTTCGGTCTGGACCGGTGCCTTCTGGGGTCCACAAGACAGACCCAGGTGGGTCTTGAGTGTTGGTGGTGGCGGCTGCAAGCTCTATGCACAGCACAGAGGACCAAATAGTGGTCTTTCTCTGCTACCCCCTTTTATAAATTCCTGTGGGTGTCGCCCTGCCTGGGAACGATAAGTGGTTCTCAGTGCCACTGCTGGGGAGGGGGGGGGGCTTTGTGCCTGCCTTTCGAAGTCACACACCAGGAGGTGACAGCCTTGCAAAGGGGAAGACAAACAAGGTAAAAAGCTTCACCTTGGAGCAACCCTTCCACCGTCCAAGGCTCTCCTCATGGAGCAAACACATCCAGAGCAAAGCAAAGACCTTCAAGGTGAGGGGGGGGGGGAAGGTGCACCTTGTATAAAAGGACACGGGTGAGAGCAGAGAATAGACCCAGGAGTCCTAGGAAGAGACAAAAAGAAAATATTTCTTTAACCAATGTGTAATTATCGGTAATCTGTGGAACTCCTTGCCACAGGATGTGGTGATGGCACCTGGTCTGGATGCCTTTAAAAGGGGATTGGACAGATTGACGGAGGAAAAGTCCATCAAAGTTACAAGCCATGATGGGGATAAACAAGCTCCTGGATATCTCTGTATGCCAGATACAAGGGAGTAGTGACAGGATACAGGTCTCTCGTTGTCCTGTGTGCTCCCTGAGGCATCTGGTGGGGCCACTGTGAGATACAGGAAGCTGGACTAGAGGGGCTTTTGGTGTGATCCAGCAGGGCTCTTCTGATGTTCTAAGAGCCCTGCTCGGTCAAGCCAAAGATTCATCTGGCCAAGCAGTTAGCATCCTCTTCCCCACAATGGCCAAACAGGTGCTACTGGGAAGATGGGTGGGTATCCACCTTAGGGTTTCACTCATTTGCTGGAGACGTGGAAACGATCCGGGGCTTGGAAGAGAAGCTAAAGTCATGCACCGGCACCAGGAGTGCACCTCCTGATCTTGCACTGCGCACCGTACTGCCACAGGCACTTAGGGGCTTAGGCTGCCCAAGAGGGCCCACGTCTAGTCCCTGACCTCGAGGACACTCAGAGAATGGGGCGTCAACCAATAACGTTATTTGGTAGGCGACTGAGGACGGAGAAAATGGAGTGCTTCACTCGATGCCTCATTCATGTGTGGAACTCATGGCCACAAGATGAGGGGCTGGCCACTAGTGTAGGTGGCTTGAAAAGGGGATTATTAGACACATGCATGGAGAGGAGAGGTCTGTTCCTGGATATTTGTCATGGCTCCTCCAAGCTCTGAGCCAATATGCGTGTGTGAACTGCTCCTCCTGGGTCACCTTCCCTGTTCCCTCCTCCCTTCCCTGAGAGGACCTTGACAGGACCTTGCTTTAAAATGCCCCAGTGGTGCTAGAGTTGGCACTGCCTCCGTCATGCCCACAGACCTCGGCATGGTTTTGGAGCCAGGCATCTCTGGCCCAGGCAGCCCCTCCCCCATGCTTATCAGCCAACGACCTTATAAAAAGTGAAGGAGAGATAGGGAAGGCAGAAGGATCAACACACAGGCACGCAAACCACACACACACACACACACACACACACACACACACACACACACACACACACACACACAAACGCAGGCCCAGGTGCCCGACTGCCCTTCTGTGCTGACGCTCCGAGATTCCGCCCGCCCACCCCATGGCGTCCCAGCCCAACCGTGCTTCGACGGCGATTGCATAATAATACCCCATCCACACGGGAGAGGTGTCAGCACACCTGTGACGTGGTAGAAGCACAATCAGGGGCTCGGATAAGGCGCTTCGAGCCAGGTGTGTCTCCCCTTTCCAGAGCATAGGGGCTAGGGAAGATGTTCTCCGTCATATCAGCCCTTGCAAAAACGTTGCATTCTCCTGGTTTGAGTCAGTGCCGCGGATAAGATAACACGCAGGCCGTGGAAGGGCTTGTCGGGGTGTCTGATGCCGAGATGACGCCGGGAATATGGGCAAAGAGGAGCGCAGGCCAAACGTGTTAGGAAAACATGGGAGAACAGACCACAGGCATGAAGCAAGTGTGATGTAAAGATGGACTTAGATTGGCCCAAACAAGTTTCAAATCCGTGACGCTGATAGCTTTGTGTTTGGGTGGGGTGTACTATTAGCTATGTGCTACCCCATGGATGTTGCCCTGACTCCAGGCTACCTCTCTCTGTCTCCCCTTAAAAAGGTAAAGGTGACCCCTGACAATTAAGTCCAGTCGTGTCCGACTCTAGGATGTGGTGCTCATCCCCATTTCAAAGCCGAAGAGCCAGTGTTGTCCAAAGACACCTCCGTGGTCATGTGGCCGGCATGACTCTCCTTGCCGCAGTGCATAGCATGCGGCTGGAACACGGAGCGCTGTTTACATTCCCGCAAGTGGTACCTGTTTATCTACTTGCATTGACATGCTTTGGAACTGCTAGGTTGGCAGGAGCTGGCCAAGCAACGAGCGCTCACCCCGTCGCGGGAATCGAACTGCTGACCTTTCGATTGACAGCTCATGGTTCAGCGGTTTAACCCACTGTGCCACCCGCTGGCTACCCTTACCATGAGATAAATGCTGCTGCAGGCCTGTGTAGGGAGCTTGGCCATATATAAACCTGTTAGAATTAGATGACCAGCACCTGTGCAGGACCTGAATGTGATAGCCCAGGTTTAACAGACCATGGTGTGAGAGTATTATTATGGGTAACATTTGTATTGTATCTCACCCTTTCTCCAGGGAGCTCCGGGATGATATGCAGGGTTCACCCTTCCCTGCTTTTACCTGAGTGATGAACATAAGAACTTCAGAAGAGCCCTGCTGGATCAGGCCAAAGGCCCCTCTAGTCCAGCTGCTTCCTGTATCTCACAGTGGCCCCACCAGATGCCTCGGGGAGCACACAAGACAACCAGAGACCTGTATCCTGTCGCCACTCCCTTGCACCTGTCGATATGGGGTAAGCATGGGGTAAGGTTAGGCCACGAGGTGGTGATTGACATGGGGTCAGTCAATGAGCTTTGTAGTTTTATTTATGTATTTATTACAGTATTTCCCTACCGCTGAGAGAGAGAGAGAGAGAGAGAGAGAGAGAGAGAGAGAGAGAGAGAGAGAGAGAGAGAACCCTCCATTTATCCTGATGCTTCCCTTCATGGCGCAGTTGTCATCCTTAGGCATACCAGATCTCCAACAGGGACAGAGTGCTAGATCTTTAGGAGAAGGAATGTGGGCAGGTGTAGCTTGTTAAACCTTGGAACACAATCTTAGGCATGTCTACTCAGAAGCAAGCCCCATTGTGTTCAGCTATTGTGTTCAGTGGGGCTTGCTTCTGAGTAGACATGCCTAGGATTGTGCTCTAAGGTTTAACAAGCCTAGGATTGTGCTCTAAGGTTTAACAAGCTACATCTGACCACATTCCTTCTCCTAAAGGTCTAGCACTCTGTCCCGGTTGGAGATCTGGTAAGCCTAGTCATCCTGGCTGCCAGCTCCTGCACTTTCCAAGCTTTTGCAGGCAGCTACAAATCATGCTTCAGACTGATTCACAAGATGTTATCCGCATCTTGCCAGCTAACTCCTTTGCATTTCTTCACACTCTTCCACAGAGATCCACCAGCAGCTTCAGTCTCCCATCCAAGCCAGCTAGTCTTGCTTAGCCATTGGTTCTTTGGGAATAGACTGTGTAAATAAGTTGGCAGTTAAAAGAAAAAGCTAAAAGCTAAAGCTAAAAGCTAAGGCAAAAGCTAAATGCTAAAAGCTGAAACTAACAACCCAATCCTATGTAACTCTTGCACTGGTGTAACAGTAGATCCACCGGTGTAAGTGCACTTATGCCAGTGTAACTTGCCGTATGCCAACGGATGCAGGACAGACACCCCTCAGACGCCATGCTTGCACAGTTTGGACGCGGGACAGACGCCGCTGGAACTCTGCTGGCACAGCGGCATTCTGGGGGTATTCAGATGCCCATGGAATGCCCCCTGCGCTGGTAGAGTTGCGCTGGCATCCGTCCTGCATCCGAGCTGCACATGTGTGGCATCCGAGGGGGGTTACGAATACATAGGATTATGAATACATAGGACTGGGCTGTTAGTTCCAGCTTTTAGCATTTAGTTTTTAGCTGCCAACTTATTTACACACAGTCTATTCTTGAAGAACCAATGGCTGATACTAGTGACTATGAGACTTTGAATATGTTGATTTGTCCAGCTTAGCTTTTTGGGTGCTAGTAGTTGGGTGGGGATTTGAACCTGGCGGGTTAAACCGCTGAACCATAAGCTGTCGATCGAAAGGTCGGCAGTTCGATTCCCGCGACGGGGTGAGCACTCGTTGCTTGGCCAGCTCCTGCCAACCTAGCAGTTCCAAAGCATGTCAATGCAAGTAGATAAATAGGTACCGCTTGCGGGAAGGTAAACAGCGCTCCGTGTTCCAGCCGCATGCTACGCGCTGCGGCAAGGAGAGTCATGCCGGCCACATGACCACGGAGGCGTCTTCGGACAACACTGGCTCTTCGGCTTTGAAATGGAGATGAGCACCACAACCTAGAGTCGGACACGACTGGACTTAATTGTCAGGGGTCACCTTTACCTCCCTATTCCTAATCTGACATTCTAACCACTACACCAATTCCCCACTCCTTCCCTTCCATCATTTGTCCCCTGCAAAGACCGTATGATCCCTTCATTAGCATTATAAGGGAACATGGGATGGATTTCCTTAACATTTCGCTTTGCTCTTTTATATAGTGTCATATTATATGACCTTGAGAGAGAGAGAGAGAGAGAGAGAGAGAGAGAGAGAGAGAGAGAGAGACAACTTCCCTATCATCATGAAGACCTGTGTGGAATAGGTGGGGCGTTAAAACACTCTCACTTCCAGGAACCATCACCTTGGAGAAGTACGGTGCGTCAACAGTTCAGCTTCTCAGAACTCGCCTGCTGGGGAACCCCCCAAACAAGTTCTTATATGCAAACTGGTGTGTGAACAGGGTTTAGCTTTCACTTCCTCATCATCTGTGGTTTGAACTGAAATTCTCCTTCGCTTTCACATACTACTGTGGCTAACCTTGCCTTAAACCAGGGTGGGTCTGTAGGTCGACTGAGATGGTCACCTCAGGCTAGGCTTACCAGATCTCCAACCGGGACAGAGTGCTAGACCTTTAGAAGAAGGAATGTGGGCAGGTGTAGCATGTTAAACCTTAGAGCACAATCCTAGGCATCCATGGGGCTTGCTTCTGAACAGACATGCCTAGGATTGTGCTCTAAGGTTTAACAAGCTACCCCTGCCCACATTCCTTCTCCTAAAGGTCTAGCACTCTGTCACGGTTGGAGATCTGGTAAGCCTACCTCAGGCAGAGAACTGGCGAGGGCGCCCACCTCTCTCTGTCCACTCACCCTTCATTTCTCCTCATCTTCCCACTCCCTGGATTTAAAAAAGGAAGAGTGAAATGGAGCAGAAGAGGAAGTATGGAGAAGAGGAGAATGGTGGGCTAGAGCGTCCGAGATGCTCTAGCCTTCCACTCTCTACTCCTCCACACTTCCTCTTTTGCTCTATTCCTCCGATTCTCAACCTTTTTCATCTCATGGCACACTGACAAGGTGCTAAAATTGTCAAGGCACACCATCAGGTTTTGGAAAACTGACAAGGCACACCGCGCTGCTGACGGGGGGGGGGGCTCACATCTCCCAATAGCTCTACTAATAAATGACCCTCCCCCAAACTCCCATGTCAAACCTGCGGACCAGCCATGGTTGAAATGGCACCATGGCACCCTGGTTGAAAATCACTGCTCTGTTCCTTTGTAATCCAGGATGAGAAGTGAGTGGAGGTGGGAGCCGGACTGGGCAGGTGCTGCCAGACAAAAGAGTTTGGAAATGTAAGACGGGCTGAGTCCATCCATTTATTTGGTGAGGATACACATCAGTTTGGGAGCTGTCTCCATCTTAGAAGAGGCATGCCCGAACTTCTTTGGGCATGCCTCTTCTAAGATGGAGACAGCTCCCAAACTGATGTGTAACCTCACCAAATGAATGGATGGATTCAACCCATCTTACACATCAGTTTGGGAGCTGTCTCCATCTTAGAAGAGGCATGCCTGAACTTCTTTGGGCATGCCTCTTCTAAGATTAGGCTTACCAGATCGTCAACCGGGATGGAGCGATCTCCCCTTAAGGGGGCGGAGCGCGGGGGAGCCAGAACGCATCACGTTCTGGCCCCCCGCGCTCCGCCCCCTTAAGGGAAGATCGCTCTGTCTCGGTCGACGATCTGGTAAGCCTATCTAAGGTGGAAACAGCTCTCAAACTGATGTGTATCCTCACCAAATGAATGGATGGACTCAGCCCGTCTTACATTTCCAAACTCTTTTGTGTGCCAGTGTGTGCCATCCATAGTTTTTGTATTAAAAACCAACACGTTACAAAAATCTCCTGCCTGGTTAATTAACTGAGGACACCTTTTTTTAATGAACCAGCAGGTTTTAAATGAACGAATCTACCGGATTCAGTCGAATTCTTCCAACCCCTGCTTCAGATCTGCTCTACCTGAAAACCTGGGCTGACATAAAGAGTGTTAAAGGGTGAGTATAAAGATTGTTTGTACAGGAAATGTGTCCAGAATGTGTCTCATCTTGCTGTGGGAAGATCAACTGAAGTCAGTTGAAATAGGACGAGGGCATTGTATGCATATTCTGCACGACACACCCTCACTTACAAAACCACATTTGTATTGTGATACAGTTACAGTAAACAGTACAATACACCCATAAGCCGCTGAATTTAATATCTTCAGGGCAGGAGGCAGCAATGGGGCTTTCCAGCTTTGTTATACCGTATTGGTCTGAGTATAAGACTCACTTTTTTCTCCTAATTTTAAGTTTTTAAACTAGGGATGCGTCTTATAATCAGGCTGTTGCAATTTAACGCCAGTGGTTTAATTAAATTTTTTTAACAGCACCAAACTTTAAGGGTGCGTCTTATAATCAGGTGTGTCTTATACTCGGGACAATACATTATTTCTTTTCTAAACGATTCTTTATTTCCTTTTTAAATCCAGTGAGGATTTAGTGAGTGGGGCATAGTAGGGCATAGCAGCTGGGGGAGGAAATAAATTAAAAAAATAAAGGGGAGCAGGGCAGAAAATGGACAGGTGAAGCCTAAGGAGCTGATTCTGAAAAGAATGGCAGCTTAATGCTAACCAGGTCCACTCGTGAGCTAATTGTAGACTTATACATTCTACCTTAAATTGTAAGCTTAGACTCTAAACCTAGCTCAGTTTAAACTCAAAGTCAAGTAAAGTTTAGGGTTTAAATTCAGTCCAGCCATAAAGCCAGTTTTAAAATAAGAGAGCAAGGGTCACTAGAGCATGGGTGGCCAACCTTTTAACATGAATGTTCCTGGCCCTTTAATGGTTGTATAGGTGTGGGCATTTCAGCAGGTGTAGCTGCTTTAGCAGCACCATCAACACTTACAGCTGCCAAGATTCTGTCTTCTACACAACTCTTAAGAACGCAGAGGCCCTCATGGTGGAAGGTTGGCCACCCCTGGTCTAGAGGAAGGGTACATTCCTACAGCTAACACAGAGCTGTAGCCTCTTGCAGGGCCTACAGCTATCACTACCATCCTGCTAATCTCTTGAAGACCAGCCTTTTCAAATAAGTTGGAAGAGTAGGGGAAGAGCTAGACACGGATATAAAACTAGGTCCTGGGTTTAAGTGAGCTTTTTCCATGAGTAGGCTTACCAGATCTCCAAGTGGGACAGAGTGCTAGACCTTTAGGAGAAGGAATGTGGGCAGGTGTGGCTTGTTAAACCTTAGAGCACAATCCTAGGCATGTTTACTCAGAAGCAAGCCCCATTGTGTTCAGTAGTAGACATGTAGACATGCCTAGGATTAACAAGCTACACCTGCCCACATTCCTTCTCCTAAAGGTCTAGCACTCTGTCCCGCTTGGAGATCTGGTAAGCCTACTTAGAGGTAGGCAATGCATCTTTTGTTGACCTACATGAATAGGCTTACCAGATCTCCAACCGGGACAGAGTGCTAGACCTTTAGGAGAAGGAATGTAGGCAGGTGTAGCTTTTTAAACCTTAGAGCACAATCCGAGGCATGTCTACTCAGAAGCAAGCCCCATTGTGTTCAGTGGGACTTGCTTTTGAGTAGATAAACCTTAGAGCACAATCCTAGGCATAACAAGCTACACCTGCCCACATTCCTTCTCCTAAAGGTCTGGCACTCTGTCCTGGTTGGAGATCTGGTAAGCCTATGCAAAGAGCTCTGGGCAATCCAGGAATAGGTTTGCTCTCTTGAAATCCTGGTAGCTGACCTGGAGAAGCACAGAAAAGCAGAGAGGGATCTCACTGAGATTTCCAGGGACATGAAGGTATTGTCCCACTCTCAGGATGGTGGCTCAGTCTGCCACATTGTCAAAAAATACCGTTTGTTCAGATTTTTCCTTTTTTCTCATGTACAGTAGATGGGTTGTAAAAGTTAAGCTGTTTCTAGCAGCTGCTGGGTTCAGATTTCTTCCTCTCTCCCCCCCCCCCCCAATGATTGGTAGTTTTGCAACATCACCTGTCCCTGCCTTGGAAATCTCAGGTACAGTAGGGTCCCGGTATCCGCGGGGATAGGTTCCTGCCCCCCCACGGATACCGGAAACTGTGGATAGGGGAAACACTATCCTTGTGCCCCCCTGTGCCATTACGTTTCTTTATATTCACAGAGCTGGTGCCAAGCTAGTGTGTTTCTTGGTAAAGAAAGAAACATGCTGGCTTGGCGCCAGCTCTGTGAAGTTAAGAAAGGTAATAGGTGTGTGTGGGGGATATGCCTGCCGCGGATATCGACCTGCCGCGGATATGGGGCTTGCATCTGTATGTGGATGCAAGCAATCTGAAAATCTTCGTAGCACCTTCTTAACCCCCCCCCCCCAGCACTTGAGCCCTGGTTATTTGTGATACAGGCCCTGTACTTAAATCATTCCAACAACAGACATTTGGGAAGCGTAAAGCAAATACATTTTATTTTACAAGGCATTGCAAGGCTGTCAGTGGCCTTTCATAAAGCAAACCATTTCTCTCCGTGAAATAACATTGAAAATGCATCCTTGCCCCTTGATGAAGTCACTCGCTCACTCTCACATGCACACAACTCGCATGGCTACCAGCACCGTCATATCTCATGGTTCAGAGGCCGGTTCTGTCTTCTTCCGATTCTGTGATTAGTCTGCGGCTCATTTTACAAGTGCAAATGGCATAGATGGTTTGCTGTCGTTCCAGAGGTTCGGATACTTTTTACTGTGCTGCCCACTTAAAATTTGCTTCCCTGGGCTGTGGCGACTGATGGTCAGCAGGAAATGAACGGTTGTGTCACAGAGCTGGATCGCGCATGATGGTTATCTCTCGATACAAGAGGGCCATCCCGGATCCAGGGCAGCATAATGCAGATGGGGAAGACTGAGGCTGAGAGGGATTGCCGTGCCTAAGAGCATTCTAGTGCGTTCTAAGCAGAGGTGAGATCTGAACCCGGGAAGAATTGATTCACAGCTCAGGCTCTTCACCGCTGCACAACACCCACTCTCATCTGTAGCAACCTATCTTTGCACATCAATCGGACCACGTTTTGTCCCCGTCAGTGCCACGCTTCGTAGCCCACGCATTCAGCTGCTAACCGTCAAGTCGGGTGTTGAGAAACCGAGTAGCGTGCGTGCGTGCGGGAAGCAGTCCGGACTGTGTCCCATCGTGGGACGATTCTGAGAGGCAGTGGCTTCAGGTGGGGACGTTGCTGGTTTGGGGAGGAGGGGAGGCCTCAAAGCATGTGAACGCTGACATCCTCAGGGGTTCGACATCTGATAGAAGGGCACAGTGGCGAACACGACCAGGATAATGTACAGGACCAGGAACGCGAGACCCAGCCCGAGGGCCGTGTGGGCTAAGATGCGGGCCATCCTCGAGTTCCGTTTTGCGGATGCGCCATTTCCAGCCAGATTGGCTTCTCGAGTCTGGGGAGAAAGAGAGAGATTTAATGGGTCTGTAAAAAAAACACCAATTGGTACAGTAGCATAGCTGGAACTGTTTCCATTTCTGTGAAACTTCGGGCATGCAGAAGTGCGTGACTTCGAGGAGCTGTGTAACAGTGGCCCTTGTATGAACTAACAAGGAATCCTTTGTGGCCAGTACATGACCTGTTGAGAATGTTGTATAAAAAGCCTAGGGCTTTGGACTGTATGCCGGGGGCTGAGGTTCAAACTACCCACGATCATGGCAGTTCCGTCTGTATAAACCCAGATCTGCCCCGTCACACACGGCATTAAAACATTACGTTTTCACTTCACCCTTCCTCGAAGGCACCCAGGGCGCAGAGTACATGGTTGTCCATCTCCGGTTTCACAACAACCCTGTAAGGTAGGTTAGGCTGGTGAGGCAGGGGTCACCTAGCAAACGCTGGGGCCAAGTTGAGATTTCAATCCCGATCTTCCCAAGTCGTAGCCTAGGGCTTTTGACCTAAGGATCACTTGGGCATCTGGAATTTGATTTTGATTTGATCATTTGATTTTGTCTGTAAACCGCTTTGTGAACTCTTTGTTGAAAAGTGGTATATAAATAAAGGTAAAGGTGACCCCTGACAATTCAGTCGTGTCCGACTCTAGGGTGTGGTGCTCATCCCCATTTCAAAGCCGAAGAGCCAGCGTTGTCCGAAGACGCCTCCGTGGTCATGTGGCCGGTATGACTCTCCTTGCCGCAGCGCGTAGCATGCGGCTGGAACACGGAGTGGTGTTTACCTTCCCGCAAGCGGTACCTATTTATCTACTCGCATTAACATGCTTTGGAAAGGTTGGCAGGAGCTGGCCAAGCAACGAGAGCTCACCCTGTGAGAATTTCCATCAAAACTTTGATTACAACTTTGTAAAAAAAAATGCATTCCATTCTTTTTCAAACACAGAAAAGCATTCATTGTTCACTCCCCCCCCCCTTTTGCAGAGCTCGTTTTTGGATTGGAAGAGGTCTAGGAAGGTACACTGGGAGTTTTCCTTTCTTGCTTTCCACTACTACTAGTTTATAGCCTGTGCTTTTAGTCCTGCTCTGTTTCCGGCATGTTTGTGCTCAGTCCCAACATGGTTTTATGGTCTCTGCCCTTATTTTGTGTGTGCCCATACCAGTGAAAGACGCTTACTCCTTGGAAGGAAAGCTATGGCAAATTTAGATAGCATAATAAAAAGCAGAGATATCACCATGCCAACAAAAGTTCTCACCAAATGATGGTGTTCCCAGTAGCAATGTATGGTTGCGAGAGTTGGACCGCCGAAGAATAGATGCTTTCGAACTGTGGTGCTGGAGAAGACTCCTGAGAGTCCCTTGGACTGCTAGGAGATCAAATCAGTCAATCCTAAATGAAATCAACCCTGACTGTTCCCTGGAAGGACAGGTACTGAGGCTGAAGCTCAAATATTTTGGCCACCTAATGCGAAGAGAGGACTCTCTGGAGAAGACTCTGATGCTGGGAAAGATTGAAGGCAAAAGAGAAGGGGAAGGCCAAGGATGAGATGGTTAGACAGCATCACCGATGCAACGAACATGAAAATGAGCGAACTCAGGAAGATAGTGGAGGACAGGAAGGCCTGGCGGGATATGGTTCATGGGATCACGAAGGGTCGGACACGACTTAACGACTGAACAACAACATACCAGTGACGCATCTGTTTGGGAGACTGCCACACAGGGCTTCTGAGAGGAATTTTATCAGGGGGTACAAAGTTCCTTTTTGGACCCCTTCTCAAGGGTGGGGGGAGAAATGGGGCAGGGGTGGCAGCAATGACTGGAAAAGTCTCCAGACCCCAGGTCTACCAGGCTCCCGATGTGGCACCCAGGTCTCCCGGGCCTGGTAGACCTGGCCTCCCGGTTGGCCCGGCCTCCGTCTTTCACTCTCCATGAGGCCAGCTGAGATCCAAGGAAATTACTGCCCCCCTCCTTTGGCTCCTGGGCCCCCTTTTTGACCCTGGGCCCAGGAACAATCTACCCCCTTTTTACCCCCCACTCAAGGGCCCTGATGCCACGTTTGGGCAGGCGGTGCCGGCGTCCCTCTGTGTGTCCAAGGGGGAAGGCTAGATGGTTAGCCACAGAGGGGGGGGGGGCAGGTGGACAGCCAAATCAGAGGGCCACATCCCCCCCCCCCAGGTCTTTCTTTGCCCACCTCTGATATAGCCTAACCAGGACATCACATTGGCAGGGGATGGGGAGAGACCCAATTGGTAGAACAATGTGGGCACATGGAGGAGGGGTGCGAAGGGAAGGTGCTAAATCTGCCTATAGCTTGCTTCTCTGCAACCTTATTGGCACCAATACTGGAAGGGAAACGGCCACAAAGAAATAAAGGCAGACATGGGGAAAGGTTCTGCTCTCCTTCATCACGCGATCCTGTTGTGCTAAACCCCAGATTTCCCACTCCCTGCTTTATTCTTGATTGGGTTGGTTTTGGATTTAATCAAGAGTTGTTTCAACCTGGCGTGGGGTAGGGTTTAAAAACGGCATATTATGTTAAACATATAGTTGACCCTACATTTTAGTTAAACTGCAGCCATGGGAAGGGGAGGGGGGGGGGGAAGATCAGGCTTGGCGTTACAGTGCACAGGTGGGGGTGTTTTTAACCCATTTCTGTCATGCTGCGATCCTGAGGAAAGTTGTACCCTTAGAACATCTCTTCACCCTAGGAAGCAAGATCTCACTGCTGCCAGCGGGACACATGACGCTGCCATGCAGAGTCTGACCCTTTGTCTATCTAGGTCAGCATTACCAGCCCTGACTGGCAGCAGCTGTGTGCAACAGGGGTCTTTCTTTCACTGAACGTACTTGGAGATGCCAGAGAGTGAACCCAGAGTCTTTTACAGAGAACGTCTGTGCTCTGTCATGGAACGATCTCCTCTCCCCAAGCTGTTTTGCTCCCAAGGGATTTAAGAAAAACTGGCATAATAAACCCTATTTGCTTCCAATGTCTCTCTCTCCACCCCCCCCAAAAAAAATAATGTTGGTGTCAACGTGATGCTGACGTGGATCCAGTTTACGTGGATTCTGCCACGTAAACCTTGCAATCCTATGTAAACATTCCTGGGACTGGAGAAAGCCCCACTGAACATAATGACTTTTGAGTAAACATGCATAGGCTTGCACTGCAAATGTTTGTTTTTAACACACCAAAACGGCTGCTTGGGTTATGCTTTCCCCCCCCCCCATCTCCTACAGACGTTACCCCATCCACTCCTCTGGAAATTTCAGTAAACACTAGCTCCTTAACCTGCTCCCTGTTGAATGTAGCACATTCCAGTTCTTTTCCCTCTATTGCAGTGGTTCTCAAACCTTTCAGCATTGGGACTCACTTTTTAAAAAGGACACTCTGTCGGGACCCACCTAGCTTTACAAGACTTTAAAAAAAAAAGTGATCTAGAAATAAATAATTAAATGTATTTATTTACAAGCAAAGAGCTCAGCTGCTTGCAGGGTGATTAGCAGCTCTCTCGCAAACTGCAGAAGCTCAGCTCTTTGCTGGCAATTAGCAGCTCTCTTGCAAACTGCAGGAGCTCAGCTCTTTGCTGGCAATTAGCAGCTCTCTTGCAAACTGCAGGAGCTCAGCTCTTTGCTGGCAATTAGCAGCTCTCTTGCAAACTGCAGGAGCTCAGCTCTTTGCTGGCAATTAGCAGCTCTCTTGCAAACTGCAGGAGCTCAGCTCTTTGAAGGGCAATTAGCAACTATCTGAGTTTTGAATCGCCTCCGGGCTTGAGGCAATTAGTTTTCTGATCTTTCCATCACCTGTGTTTTCATTGCAGGCTCTGCAGGAGGACCTACCAGAAATCAGGTCCTGATCCACAGTTTGAGAAACACTGCTCTATAGACATCTAGACGCTGGTTGGGAGTGGACAAAGCAAAAGGAGAGGGGAGCCCCCTCCGACTAGGCTTACCAGATCTCCAACTGGGACAGAGTGCTAGACCTTTAGGAGAAGGAATGTGGGCAGGTGTAGCTTGTTAAACCTTAGAGCACAATCGTAGGAGAAGGAATGTGGGCAGGTGTAGCTTGTTAAACCTTAGAGCACAATCCTAGGCATGTCTGCTCAGAAGCAAGCCCCATTATGTTCAGTTATACAAGTTCAGAAGCAAGCCCCATTATGTCAGGGGCTTGCTTCTGAGTCGACATGCCTAGGATTGTGCTCTAAGGTTTAACAAGCTTAACATGCCTAGGATTGTGCTCTAAGATTTATCAAGCTACACCTGTCCACATTCCTTCTCCTAAAGGTCTAGCATTCTGTCCCGGTTGGAGATCTGGTAAGCCTACCTCTGACCCCTCGAATTTCAAGCACTGCATCTCTATCTCTCTCTCACACACACACACACAACACACAACACACAGGTACACAAAAGCTTACCTGTATGGAGTACACCAGCGCTGCGATACCCAAGGGCAGGCAACAGCAAAGCATGGTGAAGATGGAATAGGCCAGATAATCGGGCTCGTTGGTGGGTTGGGCGTGGGTGATGAATACGGTCTGTGGCTGATGCACGATAGGACCTTGGCTGGGTCCTGCACCCGGTGGGCTGTAATAAGGCGGGAATGGGGGAGAGGTCCCATAGGCCATGGCAGGTGCTTCCCCCGTGGAAAAGTTCTGTGGATCATGCTGTGGTGGTTTTTCAGAATAAGGCGGCGGATTCGGAGTGGAAAGCTCGTCTTGGATCTTCTCGTAGGTTGGGGCACTCATTCTGGAGATCTCTCTTTCTCGCTGTCCCCTCTTTGCAGGGCTTGCGAGGACTGCCTTCTTCTTGGGATTCTCGGTTCTTCTCTGTGGCACCTGGAACAGCTCTTGGGAGTTCTCTTTTCTCCTGCACCTTCAGCGGTTCCTCCTCCTTCTATGGTTCTCTCCTCCGGTTTTCTTCCTCTTATGCGTGACCTCTTCCTCTTAAGCTCTCTCACTTCTTTGCAGCAAACTGCAGCCCAGATGAACAAAAGAGTGGGAGGGATGAAGAATTAGGCAATGAGTAATCTGAGCAAACAGTTTGGAAATGGGTGCGGGAACTTCAGGGACTAGGGGAAGGCATTGACCAGCAGCAAAGTTTTGTAATAGTTCCATTTCCATCTTTGGCAGCCTGTGGGGGGACACATATTGCTTCCCCACCCCTCATATCTACATATAGGAACATGTGAGACTCCTTTGAGTAACTCAAACTGGTATTTCTTGCTTGCTGGGAAACGTCCAGTGCAGAAAAAGTTGGATTAGTGAAAGAACAAGGATGGCTGAACTGAGAATTATCTGTGCTTGCTTGCCCAACCATGACCTAGGACTGTTTAAGCCACTGAGGAAATTATCCAGGCTCTCATGCATGCATACAGGCTGCACAGAGAATAATTTTAGGCACTGGACATACCAGAAAAGTCAATACAAGGTACATGGAACCTCCATGTTCAGGAGCGCAATACCTTTGAGTGCCTGATATTGGGGAAGTGCCATGGCAGGTGGGGAAGTACAGTACTCCCCCCATATCCGCTGGGGATATGTTCCAGGCCCCTCCCTGGATACTTGAAACCGTGGATAGGAGCGAACACCCCCTCCATGGTTTCCTGAGGCGTCCCCAGCACTTATTTTTCTTTCAGCAAGCTTCGTTTCTTCCTTAAAACAAACAGAAGCAGCCTCCATTGCATGCAAGTAGAATGAGACTAAGTCCTAGAGAGGCTCTGCAAGGTTTCTGTTAACCTTGCAGAGCCTCTCTAGGACTTAGTCTCGTTCTACTTGCCCGTAATATGCAGCCAGAGGCTGCTTCTCCTGTTTGTTTAAGGAAGAAACGAAGCTTACTGGGAAAAAGTAAAAGCCGGGGGGGGGTGTGTGTTTCCCCGTGATCCGTGGATAACTGAAACCGTGGATAGAGAATCCGTGGATATGGGGGCCCATCTGTATTTCAGGATAGCGGTCTCATAGCAAAGCATGGAATGTGGTAGAACCAGAACTCCCAACAACATGAGCCGAATTCAGGGAATCTCCACTTTCAGATTTAAAAACAATAGGTTTCTAGATCTCATGGTGATGGAGAGAAAAATCTTGGACGTTTTTGCTAAAAAAAAAAAAAGTAATCGTGTCATACTTAAGTCCTTTCATTGTGCGCAAAAATACAATTTTCACCTAGTGAGATCTAAAGTGAACTGTGTTTAACTCTCACTAGATCATATATATATATATATATATATATATATATATATATATATATATATATATATATATATATATATATATATATATATATATGTGTGTGTGTGTGTGTGTGTGTGTGTGTGTGTGTGTGTGTGTGTGTTTACCATGCATGGCATTTACGATAAGACATGTGAAAGGACACAGATGTATTATAGGCTCTGGAATGATTATGACCATGTGATTCTGCTTTTGCAACCACAAGTGCCTGGCAGATTCCACATTCTAGAAATCTTTGCTGGATCAGACCGAAGTCCCGGCTAATCAATCATTGCCTTCAGCAGTGGTCACCTAAAAGTCTCTGGATAATTCACACCAGGCAGGCATGAAGACTACAACGGGGGAGAGTTCTCACATTCCTGCCCCGCTTGTGAACTTCCTGGAGAGAGTTTTCTCTCCAGCAGGGGCATCACTGGGGAGATGGGGGGGGGGGGTGCAGACCGGCCAGGGTGTCACCCCAAGGAGGTGTGACATCAAAACGACTTTGAAAACACACCACTGGTAGAAAATGAGCAATTTTTCCCCCAATCCCTGTCGCAACTCGCGTGTAGATCGCATTTCCCAGGAGGCCTCCACAGCATTTTTTCTGATATGGGAGGAGACAGGGCCACTCAGATGAATTTTAACAGGGGGTGCAAAGTTTCTTCTGGGCCCCTTCCCGTCATGTGAATTTGGCTTCTGGGCCCCCCTTTTTTTGCTCCAAGCCCCCCTTGTTGACCCCTTTTTGGCCCTGGGCCTGGGTACAATTGTACCCCCTTAACACTCCTCTCAAGGCAAGCGGGTGGCACAGTGGGTTAAACTGCTGAACTATGAGCTGTTGATCGAAAGGTCGGCAGTTCGAATCCGCGATGGGGTGAGCTCTCGTTGCTTGGCCAGCTCCTGCCAACCTAGCAGTTCCAAAGCATGCTAATGCGAGTAGATAAATAGGTACCGCTTGCGGGAAGGTAAACAGCGCTCCGTGTTCCAGCCGCATGCTACGTGCTGCGGCAAGGAGAGTCATGCCGGCCACATGACCACGGAGGCGTCTTTGGACAACGCTGGCTCTTCGGCTTTGAAATGGGGATGAGCACCACACCCTAGAGTCGGACACGACTGGACTTAATTGTCAGGGGTCACCTTTACCTTTTTAACCCTCCTCTCAGAGGCCCTGGGTTGATACCATGAGATCTCATTCAGGGTGTCACCACCCCTAATGATGGATGGATGTTCCATTTATTCTTCCTGGTCAATAGGCCTTCATAGAAGTCTCAGTTCATAAATGTGTCTCTAGTCCTCTTTTAAAGCTGTCTAAACCAGGGGTGGGGAACCTATTTGCGGTGGAGGGCCATTTTCCCATGGGGAAAATTTGCTGCGAGCTGAAATTTTGGGGCCCCCCACCGCAAATTTGACCCCCCGCAAATTTACCTCCCTCCCACCCACCCACCCACCGCTCTCCTTACCCCCACCCACCGCTCTCCTTACCTCCACCCACCTATCCACCGCTCTCCTTACCACCGCCACCGCCTTCCCGCGCCTCCTCCTTTTGAAAGCGGCCTTCATGTACCTGCGCAGAGCGCCGCTGAGGCCGAGAGGGCAATCTCTGGCCTCAGCAGCGCGCTGCGCAGGTACAGGAAGGCCACTTTCAGAAGGAGGAGACGCACGGCGGACGCAGCGGAGGCACCTCCGGTCTGGTCTCGTGCGGGCCGGATCGGTCCGGTCTTGTGCGGGCCGGACCGGATCGTCCCGCGGGCCGGAGGTTTCCCACTGCTGGTCTAAACGAACATCAATCACTCACCCTGTGCCCGTATGAAATTATTCTGCATTGGGTCAGCATAACCTGGGATAGGCTTCCTTTGGGTGAGTGCACATTGAAACAAAGAAACATAGTACAAGAAAAGCGTTGGGTTTGTTTGTAGGCTCCAACACTTGTGTGTGTGTGTGTGTGTGTGTGTGTGTGTGTGTGTGTGTTTTGCACATTTTTAGTGGGAAAAAGACACTTTTGCTTGAAAAGTCTCATGCCAAATAGATGAAAAAAGAAATATTATATAGCAGGGGTGGCCAAACATGCTTAATAAAAGAGCCACATACGATAAACTTCAGATGTTTGCGAGCCGCAATATTTAAGAAGCAGTTAAATTCTTAAACATATGTACTCACCATAAACTTATGCTTTAATCCAGTGGACTCTCTGTTTATACCTGGTCAATAATTATAAAGCTTGAAAATTTATTTACCTATTAATTTCTTATTTGCCTATTATATTAATTGTGATGCAAAAAGGAGCTCGGGCAACATATTTCCGAGAGCCGGACATTATATGTCAAATTATTTACTTAGGAGCCACAGTTTGTCCACCTTTGTTATATAGTCTTCAGTTCCTGCTTTGCTCCCTTGAAGCGGTTGGGATGACGACTAGAATTACATTGCTGAACAGCTCATAACTCAACAAATGTACTGGGAACGAGAAGAAACTTCCCTAAACAATCTCTATGTATCTCTAGTCAAAGAACAGAAGCAGCTTTTAGGAAGTAAAGAGAAGGGGGGACAGTAGTGTCTAAATACTAAATGTATTGGTGGTGGTGTACTAAATAATAACCAGTATTTATATATGACAGGGGTGGTCAAACCTGCTTAATGTTTGAGAGCTGCAATATTTAAGAAGCATTTAAATTCTTAAATATATTTACTCACCATGAACATTAAACTTATGTTTTAATCCAGTGGATTCTCAGTTTATACCTGGCAAATAATTATACAGCTTGAAAAGGTCTTATTTACCTTTTATAGTTATTGTTATGTAAAAACGGAGCGCAGCCAACATATTTTCGAGAGCCACACATTATACGTCAAAGAGGTACGTCAAAGAGCCACAGTTTGGCCACCCCTGATATGTGACAATGTTTGAAATGCAGAATTATTGGATATATTAAAAGGTAAAGGTATCCCTTGACAATTAAGTCTAGTCGTGTCCGACTCTAGGGTGTGGTGCTCATCTCCATTTCAAAGCCGAAGAGCCAGCGTTGTCCGAAGACACCTCTGTGGTCATGTGGCCGGCATGACTCTCCTTGCCGCAGCGCGTAGCATGCGGCTGGAACACGGAGCGCTGTTTACCTTCCTGCAAGCGGTACCTATTTATCTACTCGCATTGACATGCTTTGGAACTGTTAGGTTGGCAGGAGCTGGCCAAGCAATGAGAGCTCACCCCGTCGCGGGAATCGAACTGCCGACCTTTCGATCGACAGCTCATGGTTCAGCGGTTTAACCCACTGCGCCACCTGCTGGCCTGATTGGATATATTACTGTCCAGCAAAATACTGTCCAGTTTGATTGTGCAGTGACCAGGGCCCATGAGAGGAGGGTAAAGGGGGTAATTTGTACTGCTGACTCCGATGACGATGACCTGGTCCTCCCAAGTCCAACAAAGCAAAGCGGCACATGGTTACTATAGGGGCCTGCGCGCTGTGAGGGAGGGGCATAATCTGGCTGATCTACACCTACCCCTGTTGCGTTGCGCTTGCGTTGGGAGGCGCGCGAGCGTAGGGGACAGGACGCCCCACCCGAAACGTTACCCTGGGCTCCACCAGTTTCTTCAATGCAAATAGTCTCTCCTGATTGTCCCGCCTTCTAATAAAGCTCAACGCTGATTGGCTGAAACACAAGTGCGCTCCTATTGGCTGAAACCCCCCTCTCTTCCCATTGGTCAAACAATTAGCTCCGCGTCCCGCCCTCTCAAAATCATGAGCATGGTCCATGTGGCCGATCGCAACGGAACTCGGGAGAATGGCGATTGGCTAAAAAGGCAGCCACACCGCTCTGCATATGCCGCACGTACCTGGGATGCGCCGGGAGAAGTGCGGGGTAGATCAGCCTTAAGCTTTGTCCCTTTGGCTGCTGGGGTTTCTGGCAGCATTGGTGGCCCAGTAAAGCCTTCCATTAGTAGGAAAGCCTCATCCTCAAACAAGGAGGAATTGATCTTGAGTAGCCATGCACAGGATTTTGAAGAAGGGGGCAGATGCAGAAAGTGAAAAACAAAAAGAAACCACCGATACTAGTAAGTTTATCTGCATTGTGAATTCTTCACAGAAACAAAGACGTTCAAATCAAATGTGCTTTCTTATCTCTGATCCTTTTTTACATTTTATTTATTTATTTAAAGGATGCCCCCTTCTGGACCTGATCCGCCCCCGTTCTGCCCCCCTCCCCACCCCATTTCATCCTCAAAAAAGAAACTTTGTACCCCCTGATAAAATTCCTCTCCGAGTGCTTGGCAGTGACCTTGTGGTTATGTTAACTATTAACTAACTCTGCCTCAGCTTGTTTCAAAGCTTGTTTTGAACCTTCTCATCATAAATCTAATTGATTTAGTGCACCGAGTGGGGTGGAAGCTTGCTTTTTCTGGCTATGCTCACAAACAAAAGCCCAATGGCATTGCAAAAGTTGAATGCAGTAACTCTTTAAAAAAAAAAAAACCTTCCAGGGAATTCTTAGTCAACCCACTAATTATCCGGCTCTTCCATGGAAAAGACCAGAGCAAAGGGAATCTTGACGATTCACTCTTGCGTTTCGAAACCCTCCCTGGAGCAAAAGGGTTGATGGAAAAGGAAAGTGGGGTGCATCAGGGTTTCACTGATTCTCTAGGACAATCCAAGTGGAGTAGCATCAGGGATAGGGCAAGACAGGGTAGCATTTATGCTCATCAGATGCTCACTTGGTCAAGCCAACACCTGAGCCTTCAGTAGAATCAATGGCAGTGGTAATGCCCAGGGTGCTATCACAGAGTGGGCAGGGGGTGGTGGTGGTACCACAGGGCACCAGCACTGAATCCAACCCCTAATCCCATCAATCATAAACAGAAAGGGGAAGGGAGACTCGTGACAAATTATTGCAGCATCTCAGCCCCTCAAAGGTCTGCTTGGTTTTCTTAATTGCATATACAGAAGAGGAAATATTTCTTCGCTGAGGGTGTAATGAATCTGTGGAACTCCTTGCCACAGGATGTGGGGATGTCACTGGGCCTAGATGCCTTTAAAAGGGGTTCGGACAGATTGATGGAGGAAAAGTCCATCACAGGTTACAAGTCATGATGACTGTATGCAGCCTCTAGGTTTTAGAGGTAGCCAATCTCTGAATGCCAGATGCAAGGCCGTGGGAACAGGATAAAGGTACAGGTGGGCCCCCATATCTGCTGGGGATATGTTCCAGGCCCCTCCGTGGATACTTGAAACTGTGGATAGGAGCGAACACCCCCTCCATGGTTTCCTGAGGGCCCCCCACCCTGCCTCCCCTGTGGGCAGGCGTGCGCCCCCCCTAGCTCTTATTTTTCTTTCAGCAAGCTTTGTTTCTTCCTTAACACAAACAGAGAAGCAGCCTCCATTGCAGGCAAGTAGAACGAGATTAAGTCCTAGAGAGGCTTTGCAAGGTTTCTGTTAACCTTGCAGAGCCTCTCTAGTACTTAGTTTCGTTCTACTTGCCTGTAATAAGCAGCCAGAGGCTGCTTCTCCTGTTTCTTTAAGGAAGAAACGAAGCTTACTGGGAAAAAGTAAAAGCCTGGGGGGTCCCCACGATCCGTGGATAACTGAAACGTGGATAGCGAATCAGTGGATATGGGGGCCCACCTGTATTTGGTTGTCTTATGTGCTCCCTGAGGCATCTGGTGGGGCCACTGTGAGATACAGGAAGCTGGACTAGAGGGACCTTTGGCCTGATCCAGCAGGGCTCTTCTGAGGCTTTTCACCAAGCTGGTGTGGTTTTAACCCTTTCTGTATACGTCTTTCTGTTAATCTTGTCCTTCTTTTGCCTTTATTGTCAGTTTTGCCTTGCCCATTAAACGCACGTAGCCCATTCAATCCAGAGATGTATCGGCACACATTCTGATCATGTGCATTTTTTAGGTAGCAGGTACAAAGTGTGCACAGAATTCTGCAGCCATTTCCGGCCCTAGAGCCTGTGCGGAACAGATAACAGCACATTCCCTTGCAAGGACTCACTCTGAGGCCAGTAAGGAGGAAATAAATCATTGGGACAATTGAGTCATCTAGCTAGATTGATTGCGCCTCTTTGCCACCGCTTGCAGTTGCGGCTTTTTGTACAACCACAAACACAGCAGGAAGTAATGCATTTCTACAATGGGGAGGGGGGGTAGGCCAATGGGTCAATCTTGTCTGAAGATCGGGCCTTATGACCTGGGAGCTATTTGGTCAAAGATCAGCGTGAGACCAACTCAGGGTTGACCCAAGTTCTCCCAGCTGGGGCGGTTTCAGAGGCCGCCCATGTTGGACACTGGCTGAGGAGAGTCATGTCCATTTGAGGACCCACCTGGCTAGGCTGACCTCCCAGTAAAAGACTCATAGGATTGCCACCTCCATCTTTCAAATGGTGGTGTCACCCAAAGACCCCTGTGCCTGCCAATTGGGGATGCGCTTGGTCACCACTGGTATGTTTGCTGTGGCACAAGGACCCAGTGAAGTTTGGTGGTACAATGCATTGGTGTAGAAATGGGGGGCAGGGGGGCAAACCGCCCCCTGGCAGCATGGGGGGTGCACAAGGTGCCAGGGGGTGCACATGCAGTAAAAAGTGCATTTTCTGTGCTATTTCGCTGCGTTGGGGGGGGGAAAGGAGTTGCCCCGCCTGCCTGGGCACCTAGTGGCTGTTTTCCGGCGAAAAACGCAAGGGGGCGGGCATTCTTTCTTTTACCCAAAAACCCGCTGGAGGGGCGGGGCTCGTGACATCACGAGCAAGGGGGTGGGGCTTGTGACATCACAGGGGGTGTCACATGGGTGCCCCCCCCAGCGGGCTAGCTACGCTACTGGTACAATGAAGGGGTTTGCCCCAGTAACCTGCCACCAGCACTGCATTGGAGGTGGTGCAATAAATATCAACTCCTCCCTTCATCTCTGACTTTGAAAAGGAAGATGGGAATGGAGCAAGAGTTGTGGTTTGGAGGTCGAGCTGCCGCCTTGTCTGAAAAGCTAAGCAGGATGGGCGACTGAGAGAATGAGAGAGAGTGAGAGCTGTTGCGGAGGAGTGGAGTGTGGAGTAGTCCGGTGGTGTCACTAGGGGGAGCGCGTGGGTGTGTGTGTGACACCACTAGTGGCCAAAATTGTGGAAACCGTTTGGAAAATTTGTATTTAGGAATAATACCATGGTGCTATATATCCTTGGAAAGGTAATTTAATGCTGAATACAATGAAAAACAGGGTTGCAATATCTGTGGTCTATCAAACGTTATGGCCACATAATTGGAAACAGAAAACACAAATGCCTTAGACAAGTGGATTTCCTTCATGCAAAACTGACCCATGAGACTGGTGGTTCCGAGAGCCAATGAGGTGATATGATGACACAGCATGGAACCAATAAGGTGTTAGCATGAGCCAGCTCTCATTTCTATGTCTCAGAGATAATCCTAGAACTCTGATTCAGTGGTGTGGGTATGATCAAGTTAGCCACTGGTTTTTTGTTGGTTACTGATTTGTTGGGTGACCTGTACTGTGATATATTAAAATAAAGTTAATATGAGGGTTGACACCATGAGTTACCGCACTGGGTGACACCAACCCTAGTAACACTGCTTTGTCTTCAAATGTTTTTATTTCAGAAAAGGAAAAACAATCCCTTAAACCTGAACCCCCTTTCGACTCCCTTGCCTGTATGTAACCACCACCACCCCTGCCAACATCTTTAGCTCTACGATGCTGTTTAACTTCTAAAACATCACGTAAGTTTTTTTATATGCTTCAGCTTTTTAAAGTTTACTATAAAAAATTATATACTGTACATGTGTGTATCTACCCCCTCCCAAGGGTTGTATTACTTAACTCTCTTCCTCCCTCCCCCTTCTGTGGGGGTTACGGAGTTCCTGGATGGGGTGGGGACTCCTCACCCCATCGAGGAACTCCTTAACCCCCCACAGAAGGGTCTCTTTCCTGCATTCTCCACATACATAAATAAATCTCGGGGCCTGGTGTCTGGACTGAATAACACCGACATGTTTAATGGCTCTTGGAAGAGATTTTGGGAGGAGAAGTGTGTGTGTGTGTGTGTGTGTGTGTGTGTGTGTGTGTGCGTGTGTGTGTGTGTGTGTGCGTGTGTGTGTAAGAAGAGGGAGGGAAATTGGTAGGAGAGGAAGGACTAGGGAGATTATTTTTCAGGGGGTGGGGGCTTCTGACCGGCACAAATGCGTTGATAATCGTTTGATGCTCATTTTCAAAGAGCTCTCAAAACCCCACTAATTCCAGTTGCTTGAAGTGGAATTGGTTCTGATCTGTTGGAATTCTGCTGTCTTCTTTCACCAAAAAACCCGCTGGAGGGCGGGGCTCGTGATGTCACAAGCAAAGGGGTGGGGCTTGTGACATCATAGGGGTGTCACATGGGTGCTCCCCCCCAGCGGGCTAGCTACGCTACTGGTACAATGAAGGGGTTTGCCCCAGTAACCTGCCACCAGCACTGCATTGGAGGTGGTGCAGTAAATATTTTATTTTTATTTAATGATTTTTCACATTTTTCACAACCCCACTAATTCCAGTTGCTTGAAGTGGAATTGGTTCTGATCTGTTGGAATTCTGCTTGTCTTCTTTCCACTTGCTTTTTCCCCATCCACAGTTGTCCTTCTCCAGCCTTCTGATGAAATTCCTTTTCCTTGGAGACCTGCTTCGTTTCTCGGGAGAGAGGGAGTGTGAAATCAGCCAGCTTTGGAGTAAGCGGGAGTATTTGGGCTTTGGAGTAAGCAGGAGTTCCCCAGATTTGGGGAGAGGGTTTCCGAGGCTGCTT
The DNA here is from genome assembly GCA_026170595.1 of Plestiodon gilberti rubricaudatus. NCBI lineage: Eukaryota > Metazoa > Chordata > Lepidosauria > Squamata > Scincidae > Plestiodon > Plestiodon gilberti. Next base: position 4,638,851 of record JANXHW010000011.1, read on the forward strand.
CTCTCTGTCATGGCAGAAGGTCCTGGAGATCGTGTCCCTCTTGTCCTTTCCAGTCTCTCCCTTCACGCTCCTCACGTGCCTGCAGGTGTCACCCCCATGATGAACCTTCTCCCGTGCGGATGGTGAGGGGAAATGCATCATCGCCCCACACCCATGCCATTGCCCCACCTCCCACTTAATCAAAATTACACCTTTAAATTTACAATCTTATACGCACAGCCTAATGTATGTTTGCAGCCTAAACAGAGGCATCATAAGGGTTTGCGTCACCCAGTATGAGAGCATTAACTTTATTTATTTTAATGTATAACAGTATAGGTAACAGTAACAGTAACCAACTCGGCTCTCAGAACAATCAGTCTCGTTGGTCTGTTTTGAGTTAAGGAAATCCGCTTTTTGTTACACAAAGAAGTTGTGTTTTCTGTTTCCGGTTATTTGGTCATAACGTTTGAAAGAATATGGATATTTCGTAATGGTTTGTTTCAGTGCATTCTGCATGAGATTACACATCAAATGATATATAACATGATGATAGGATTCCTACAGACAAAGGTTTTCACAATTTTGGCCACTAGTGATGTCACCCCCCCCGAGGATGTCACATGGTGCGGTCTGCACCCCCCGCACCAGTGTAGGGATGCCATTACGTGCCTCTGGATCTCATGAACCAGGAGACTCTGGATTCTCCACCCTAAATGATGGGTGACCACTCATACCCCCCCCCATAGGTTGTCATTGGTTAGAAGAGATGCCCCCTTTGCTCTGGTCAGCTCTAGTTTCTGCAGGATTCCTTCCTTCCTTGATGATTGGGAGGAGATCGGACGGGCACGTCACTATGGGGTTGTCCAGGAGCCAGGATGGTGTAGTGGTTTGGGAGTCGGACTTAGACCTGGAAGATCCAGGTTCAAATCCCCGCTCAGCCACGAAGCTTCCTGGGTGACCTTGGGCCAGTCACTATCTCTCAGCCCCACCTACCTCACAGGGTTGTTGTGAGGACAAAAAGGAGGGGAGGAAATATGTACACCGCTCTGAGCTCCTTGGAGGAAGGGCGGTATAAAAATGTGAAAAATAAATAAATAAAAATAAATAGCTGAGGGGTGGCTTGGTGTGGAGGCCAGCGCCTGGACTTCTCCTGGAGGAAGAGCGATGATGCCATCAACAGGCTTCGGAGGGGAGGTCCCTGGGGTCTGTCCTGAGGTCTTATGGGTGGGGGGCGCGGCGCAAAACCCAACTTACATCAGCAGCGCCTTCCAACACTGTCTCACTGAGACCCTCCCTGACACTCATGCTAATTTCCTAATCTAATTTCCTAACGAGCTAAACCCAAAAAAGTATCCCTCCCCCACAAAGCCCTTAAATAAAAGAAAGAGGAAATTGAGAAAAAACCGAAGATCCCTCCCTAAAGCCCTCTCTTAACTATACCCAATTCTAAACTGAATGGTAAGAAAAAAAGACCCTCCCTGAAAGCCCGAAATAAAAGTAGTTAAAAAAAAGAAAACGCAAAGAAATGAAAAGTGAAAAACAATAAAATAAATGTATAAAAAATAAAAATAAAAATAAAAATAAAAAATATATAGAAAATAAAAATTAAAAATAAATGCACACACAGAAATCAAAGAAAATAAAAAGAAATGTAAAAACTAAGACAAAGAAAGAAAAAAGAAAAGAAAAAGATAATGCTCTAGTCACTCCACACATACCTTTCACACCACATGTCTCATGCCGCTCTATCTTTCGCTCTTTCTTTCACTCCTCTGTTCGCTCTGCCTTTTACGCCACAATTAGAATCTAATTGAACCCCCCTCCTCCTCCTTTCCATTTCACCACCTTTCTCCACCTCTCCTCTAAGAACCCACACTGAGCCTCTCCAGGTTTTTATGCAGCCCCAGCAACTGTCAGGTGATGTCACAAAGGGAGGACGTGTCACCAGCCAACTGACTCAAGAGTGGCCAGGGCTCCCCTGGTGTCTTCAAGGTTCTGCTGTCTGGAGGGCAGCTCCTCACCTATCAAATCTGGATCTTCCTCCTTTTTGAATAAACCAGACAACCCTTCCCCCACCACGGTTTCTACTGGGTCCCTTCCCACATCCCTCCTAACTCTTGATGCCTCCATCTCTGGAATTGATGCAGGCCGATAGCTCCCTTCTGTGACCAAGAAGCGCATGTTCCTTGTCAGGCCACCGACGCTTCCTTCTTGGGAGATTCCCCTGGAAGGTGGAAAGGCCAGCAGGGCTTCTATGGGAAGGGTCCTACCCCCTCCCCACAAGAGGCGGGTGGATGTGCTAGGTGGCCACCCCTCTCCCATCACTCCACTCAAGAACTGGTCCTAGAGTAACCATTGGAACTGAGGACTTGTTGCTCTGGCTGTGGCCTCTGTCGGTGAACAACCACTCCCCAAACACGCTCCTAGGTTGCTCCTCCTGCCTTTTCTGTGGCGTCTTGCTCCAAATCCCATCCAGCCCTTGTCACATTTCGAATGGGTTCTGGTGCCGACTCAGCTGGGTCTTTTGAGAGTCTGGTTCTGCTCCAGTTCCATCACTGACTTTACCAAGTGGTTTCAGAAACTCTGTTGTCCCTGGCGGCAGCGGAATCCTGGGATTGCCGCCCTTGCAAGTAGTCAAAGTTCTCCCCTACTCATGGGGAGAACTTTGAGAACCACTGATCTGGAGAAATGGAAGTTCTATGAGATGTTCTCACAGCGTAATGTTTGTAAAAAAAAAACCATTGAAAAAATGGGGTTTATGCGCTATGTAAACCGCCTTGAGTCTATGAGAAAGGCGGTAGATAAATACCGTAAATAAATGGAGCAGAAGAGGAAGTGTGGAGAGGAGAGTCTCCTCTCCTCCACACTTCCTCCAACGTTTCCATCGCCGCGTGAGCATGGCCTGCCGTCCCGCAATGCTTTGCTCATGTCTTCAGGCTGCATATATTATACTGCGGTAATAAAAGGAAGCTTTCCCTGTCAACAGCTTTATTTAATCCAACTTGCAAAGTTTGGATTCTGACACCCCAGGTCATGATTCAGCCAGTAAAACACGGAATGCATCTTTACAGAAGAAGGAGTGGCGAGGCTGCAGTTTATGGGCACTGGCAGGCTCCAATAAACAAACGCTTCACTTGTTGTTCAGCTTCCATCGCTCCTGAGTCTTTGAGAGGAGGATGTGGCTCATTTGCTGCCTGGAAGGGAGTGGAAATCTATTGCTCGAAGCCAGCCAAGTGCTGCAAGCTGCCTAACACAGCTTAAACCCTGGCCCTCCGGGCACATCCACTGGCATGTGGATTTATGGCTTTATTCTGCCATAAAACACGGTTGCTAGAGAGACGGCAGCAAGCCTTTCATCCTCCGAGCAAATGTGATCCTCGTTGCCAGGACTAAAACAACCAACAGGAGGACATCTATCAAGTGAGCTGCTGACTTTCACGCCTCTCATAGCCTCATAAACGGGCTCCTGAGTCCTGGGCGTGGATCGCAACCGTCCCTGTGGGTTGCGCCATGTGTGGCCTCATTTCCTCCGTTATTAAGTCAACCATGACAAGTTCTAAAGTGTGTCAAAGAACGACTGCTCTCTTCCGCCATGGCCATGAAGGAGGGGCAACCACACCTGGCACCAGGCTCCCCTCAGCCTCCGGTTATGTGGGAGACCTCCCCTAAGGGGGCTTGCTGTAGCGGCAGCACTGGTGGCGGGCCATGCTCCCCCATCAGGTGGTGTTCCAGGTTGTGTCGCCCATGAGCTGGCACACATAATACTGTGGGTGTTCGATTGTCTGTTTCTAGGGGGGCATAGGGTGCTCCAATGAGAAATGTGCATCAGTGCGTCAGCGGTGGGGGCCTTGGGGCGGTGGGCCCCCAGGCGGCGGGATTGGGCCCCAGGCAGCAGGCAGGCGGGGGTACAATGGCGGACGGCGGCAGCGCGGATCGTCCTGTTCGCCGGGGCAAGTGAGAGAGCCGTTGTCATGTTTGGCCCTCCCGCCTGCCGTGCGCCTCTGAGTGAGCGATAACGGCTGCTGCCGTTACGTCACTTCCGGTGCGGTGGGGACAGTCATAGGAACGCTACTGGTGTGCATGACGTGAGCTGATTGTACTTAATGGAAGGGCATCTAGTTCAATGGTGGAACATCTTCTTTGCCTTGAGGTTCCTTCTAGGTGTCCTTTGTCTTTGTTCGTTCTCTAGGACTTCTTTGTTTTGAGGTTCCGTCTAGATCTTCTTTGTCTTTGTTTGTTCTAGGTCTGTTCTAGGTCTTGAGCAGTGGTTCCCAACTTTTTTAACACCAGGACCCTCTTTTGTGGTTCCGTCTAGATCTTCTTTGTCTTTGTTCTAGGTCTGTTCTAGGTCTTGAGCAGTGGTTCCCAACTTTTTTAACACCAGGACCCTCTTTTGAGGTTCCGTCTAGATCTTCTTTGTCTTTGTTTGTTCTAGGTCTGTTCTAGGTCTTGAGCAGTGGTTCCCAATCTTTTTAACACCGGGACCCTCTTTTGTAGAATGACAATCTGTCGGGACCCTCCTAAGACCTAGGGTCGGAAGTGATGTTGGTAAGCAGGAAGTGATGTCATTGTTTTTAATAAATGACAGTTTAAAAATGTGATTCATTTTACTCATAAGCAGCCCCATTGTTAGCATCTCTGTTTAATATGAACAGAGATGCTAAAAGGCAAGCAGAAAGTAACACAAGGTGAGCAAACAAGCCCAAAGAGAGCATCAGACACTTCTTTATCTGCTCAGTGTGTGTGTGTGTGTGTGTGTGTGTGTGTGTGTGTGTGTGTGTGTGTGTGTGTGTGTGTGTAAGTGAGCCACCATCTTGGGTTTGGCCAACCAGCCAACGTCCCGCCACACCCCAGAAACTGCTTCGCGACCCCCTTGGGAACCACTGGTCTTGAGGTTTGTTCTAGGTCCCCCTCCCCCCTCCGGATTTCATATAACACTGATTTTCTTATCCACTGTGGTTCCAGGAACAGAACCCCAGCAAATAAAAAGGTCCGACTGTATCCCAATTCCTAAACTGAATGACAGATAAAATTGCAGTCTATGGAGACCTGGCAGGATGGTGGTGGATCAAATATACAAAATCCGAACAATTGTGCTTCCAATTTTCTCTGATCGTACAACAAAGTCCCAGAGACTTTGCTGCAGAAGGTCCCCAGGTCAGTCCTATCTATCTCTGTGTATGGCTGAGAAAACCACCCACATAAACCCTGGAGAGCTCTGCTGGTCAGTGTTGACAATACATAAGAACATCAGAAGAGCCCTGCTCGATCAGGCCAAGGGCCCATGTAGTCCAGCTTCCTGTATCTCACAGTGGCCCCACCAGATTCTTCAGGGAGCACAGAAGACAACAAGAGACCTGTATCCTGTTGCCACTCCCTTGCGCCTGGCATTCAGAGATAGCCCACTTCTAAAACCAGGAGGCTGCTTATGGCTTGTAACTTGTGATGGACTTTTCCTCCATGAATCTATCCAATCCCCCTTTAAAGGCATCTAGGCCAGGTGCCGCCACCACATCCTGTGGCAAGGAGTTCCACAGAGTAATTACACGGAGCTAGAGTTCCACAGATTAAATACAGAGCTAGATGGGCCAATTGCATGACTCAGTAGAACCACTTCAGGCAGCAGGAGGTACTGATGTTCTTTCTTCCTCCTCCCACTCCCCGGATTGGAAAAGCAGCAGAGGAAGTCTGGAGAAGAGAGTGGTGGGCTAGCGCGTCTCCCACAATATGCTCTAGCTCACAATGCTACACTTCCTCCTCTGCTCCATCCTCTTCTTTCTTTCTCAATCCAGGGAGTGGGAGGGGTAGAGGTTGGTATATCACCAGGTAAGTAGCATATGGTGTGCTGCCTCATGTGCCAGGAGAATTTTGGGCCAGCCCTGAACAGAAAAGCCGCTTTGCATGTTTCAAAGCAGCCCCAGGGAGCTACTGCTTTCAGAAGAGTTGCCATAGCGCCTGCTTTGGGATGCAGAAGAAGATGCAGAAGAGAGGTTCAGCCTCTCGCATTTTCAGGAAAGGCTGGGAAAGAGCTCCATCTGGAATCCTGGAGGTCTCTTGCCCATCTGAGTAGACCAGAGGTTATCAACTGGTGGTACACATACCACCAGTGGTACTTTGGGGTACCTCTGGTGGTACTACGACCACCAAGACCCCCGAACCCCGCTGGGACCCCTGAAACCCCACAAAATGCGGCACTTTCGGTGCAACGTTTTCGCTCTTGCCTTTGGCCAAGCCTCTCAGGAGTGCCAAAAACAGTCCACCTGGAGCCTCTTACCGGCCTCTGGTGGCCTCCTGTGTCCTTTGCTGCTGAAAATTGGGCTGGAAGGCTTCCACCGGGCCCGGAGCCTAGAATCCGGGACGGTCCCGGGCATCCCAGGACAGATGGTAAGCCTATCCAGATCAGAACCTTGGGGGTCTAGCTGACTTCTCTAACAGCAACCAAGTGTGGTAGCGGCCATGTAGGTGGTACGCCACGCCGTGTATGTCGAGAACCGCTGGAGTAGACAATATTAAGGCAGGTGGACCAGAGCTCTGAGTCAGCATCAAAATGACCCATAGATCTGAATCAGCATTTTGACATTTGGTCCTGGGTGCAGCAGTCCGAGGAATTGACTGAGTATGGCAGTCGAAGGAAAATCAACGAAAATTCCTCCTCTGCTGTTATAGAGGGTTAAGCTGCTGGCTCCTGACGGCAGAGAAGTTGCTTAGAGGAAGCGATCCTTTTGCTATGGAGTCGTACAACTTTAGGAAGAACACAGAGCTGGTGCCAAGCCAAAGGGCAGAGCGTGTCTGCTTGGGGCACGTGTTGGGCAACAGCTGGTCTGTTCCTGCCTGGCGCCAGAGTCTAGAATAAACCCCTGTTGCCTCTCGGACTCCTAGATCCCCTGTCCTAACTGCTAGGCAGCACTTCCTCCTCCCACAATGATATATCTCTCTGGCTCCTGCCTTGCCCAGCCCCACCTTGCTTACGACTTAGACCTCATGATGTCCCAGTTTGCAGGTCCTTGAAAGAGAGACGCCGAAGCTAAATAATTTACATTATTGTGGTCTCTGTTTTTTCGTTCCCAGACCTCACCCTCCCATCAGGATGCTTCGTTCCTGGAAAGGGGGGGGGTAAGAGGAAGGAGCTGGGGAGGGGATGCAACTGGGCGGGAGAATGGCAGAGTTTCAGAAAAGCTATTTTTAGCTGTGACTCTGAATAGACACCTCCTCCTGGTTCTGAGTCGGAGCGTTAGCCTGTCTAGTGCATTATTGACAGTGGCTGTGGGTCTCAATGAAGGGTCTTTCTTTGCTCTGCTGGGAAAGGCCAGGAATTGAGTTGAGCAGGTGTTTTGGCATTGAGCTACAGCCTACACTTCCTAGAATGGTCTATGAAAGTCTTAGAAAGTCCCTTGGAAACATGGGTGTTTGCAAGGCAGGAACCAGGAGGCTTCCTGCTTGACAAGTACGAGGGGCTGTAGCAGCGGTGTTGCGGCCCCTGCGTGGGGGGCATACAAAATCTCGAGATTTGGGCACCGCCATCTTGGATCTCGTGAGATTTTGCGAGATCCAAAATGGCTGCCAACAGGAAAAAAAATGCCTTTTGGTACTTTGCAAGCAGCAGTGGAGGAGGAGGTTTCCAGCAGGACCGGAAAGCCCGGGACTGGAGCCTGGAACCCGGGACGGTCCCAGGCGTTCCAGGATGGATGGTAAGCCTATCTAGATCAGAACCTTGGGGGTCTAGCTGACTTCTCTAACAGCAACCAAGAACCCAGCCAGCATCTCATCTCTGCAGGGAGGTGGGGATGGGCAGATCCAACTTGAGACCATTGTGGGGGAACAGGGTTAAAACCAAATTTTTCTCTAATTCTCCCCCACACACACACACACACTGGGCTTCCATTGATAGCTCCTGAAGGCAGAGAAGTTGCTTAAAGGAAGCGATCCTTTTACTATGAAGTTGTACAAGTTTAGGAAGGACAGAGCTGGCCCCAAGCCAAAGGGCAGAGCGTGTCTGCTTAGGGCACGTGCTGGGCAACAGCTGGTCTGTTCCTGCCTGGCGCCAGAGCCTGGAAGAAACCCCAGTTGCCTCTTGGACTCCTAGATCCCCTGTCCTAACTGCTAGGCCGCACTTCCTCCTCTGACACTGATATCCCATTATCCCAGAGATCTCCTGCCCTCCCCAACCCCACCTTGCTTACTACTGAGACCTCAGTGAATGACCCGAGCAGTATATATTATTTTATTTATTCTTATTAAGAATATTTAAATACTGTACTGTTTTTCAATAAAGGGAACAGTGGTTAAAACCCTTTCTTCCCCACAGCAAAGTCTCATTCTATGAGGATCGATCCTGTTGCTCTTTACTGAATTTGAAGCACTTAGAGCAGTGTTTCCCAAACTCTTTTGACCTGTGGCTCCCCCTTAACTGTTGGCAACTATTGGCTGCGGCTCCCCATGACATTATGTTGTGTGACAGGCAGAAATCCACCAGGTAAAGCTTTCTCCCGAATTTCACCTCTTCTGTGAATAAAAGCTGCATTAGTTCAGGATCTGACTTTGTCACACAGGTAGAGACGTCCGGGGGCAAGGGGGAGGAATCCCAGGAAAAAAAGTGCAAACTACATCCTAGACACAGGGTCGTGGTGGCTTAGTGGTTAAGATGCTGAACTGCAGACCATAAGGTCAGTAGGACAGCAGTTCGAGACCCGAGTGCCGCGTGACGGAGTGAGCTCCCGTCTCTTGTCCCAGCTCCTGCCAACCTAGCAGTTCGAAAGCAAGAAATTGCAAGTAGATAAATAGGTACCACTGCGGCGGGAAGGTAACAGCGTTCCGTTAGACATGCTGGCCACAGAAGCATCTTCAGACAGCGCTGGCTCTCCGGCCTTAGAAAGGAGATGAGCACTACATCCTAGAGTCGGACACGACTGGCTTTCGAGCAGGGGAGACCTTTACCTTTAGCTACACTCTGAACAGCCGCGGGAAGGAGAGCTCTACCTAGTGCAGTGATGGTGAACCATTTAAGCTTGGTGTGTCAAAGATTTTGAAAATGCCTAACTTGACTCTGCTGGTGTGTTTTCCCCCCCTCCAAACTTTTAATAGCACTTTGACTATTGCTACTTTTAATAGTAATTTTGAATTGAACTGAACTGAAAACAACTATACAGTAGAACACGTTGCATTTTATTTAACATCAATTAGTGACTTTTTTTGTTGCAGAGTTTTACTAGATAATAATTTGAAAGAAGTCTGCCAAAAGCCCTGCCCTAAATGTTCAAGACAAGCCTGTAAACGTTTGCGAAAATGTAAGGTGTCTCAGGGCCCTGGGGAAAACACTAGCGTGTCACCCAAAATGACCTCGCGTGTCACTTATGACACGCGTGTCACAGGTTCGCCATCATGGACCTAGTGAGTGGTCAGGTCTTCTGCACTGAGGCAATCCTGAGCATTTAGGAGGGGGTGCAGGGTGTGTGTGCGGGGGAGGGTGTCAATCCATTTGTGGAGCTGCCCAGTGCCCAACGTGGCTCTCCTTGGCTCCCCTGGCTGGTTCCTGCAGCTCCCCAGGGAGCCGTGCCTCACAATTCGGGAACCACTCGACTTCGGGTAATGTCCAGCTTTAACCTCCCCCCCCCCCACTCCGGGTGGTTTCTGCATCGAGAGAGCTCCACAGTGCCGAACCACTAGGTTAAATACGGTATCAGATAATTCCACTATGGAAACCTCCAGGGATGCCTGTTGTTTGGAGTTTGTCATTTGGATTGTTAGAAAACAATGGGGGCTGTTGTGATGCATGCATCTTGTCTCATCCCTCCCAGGTGGCGGGGAAGGCTTCTGTCTCAGGCCTGGATGCAGTGACAGGTTGGAAACCCATTATCTGCATCTCTGCGCATGGTAAACATTGGGGAAAGGACAGCAGAGATAAATAAAGCATGCGCCATACAATGGGCATTGTCAGGAGACAGAAACATCCTGTCTTGGTTCCCCCCCTCCCCCGCCTGGTAATGCTGGTTGTTGTCTCATCTCCGAAGCCGCACCCAAATGCAAGGAGACAATGCATCGGGGGTCTTGGTGACGCGAGGAAAAACACTGGCCTTGTAAATAAACTTGGCAACTCATAGCCAGAACTGGAAGACCAAGGTCGTGCCTTCCAGGACCCAAACTCTGGACCCAATTCTCCCCCAAATTGAGCACCAAGCCCTGGTGTTTGAAGCTACAGTCAGTTCTCTTTATATGCGAAGTCAGTTCTCTTTATATGCAAATTTGCTATCTGCGAATTTGCTAATCTGCAAGGGGCAGAATTACCAACTTTCTCTCTGTATCTGTTTTCGCTACGTGCGATCTTGTCGGAGCCTTTGTTCTCATGAGTGTGTACTTATCGTTTTTTCATGGGTTGCCACATTGCTCTGGGAGCAAATTCCCCTGCCTTTGCTGCATTTACTATAAAAGGTAATCTCTCTCTTCTGGAGTTGCTGTGTGTATGTGTGTTTTCTGTTGAATGCCATTTGCAACACAATGGGAACTGTTTGTGCTCTCTCTGGGTTTCCAGTGTATAATAACTTTTCTATTTGCATAATGTTGTTAGGAAGGAATAATAATGAATTTGATAGAGTTAGGAATTGTTCCATACCCAAGAGCCAGGATCCAATCCTATCCAATTTTCCAGCACTGATGCAGCCGTGCCAACGGGGTGTGTGCTGCACCTTTCGATGGTGGTGGGGAGTCACGGAGGCCTCCTCAAGGTAAGGGAAGATTTGTTCCCCTTACCTTAGGTGCTAGAAAGTTGGATAGGATTGGATCCCCAATGTGGTATACCGGATACTGCCCCCGCTATCACCCAGCCCATAGACTTCAAGGTAGGATTCTGGTTCACAAAGTTCATATAGTGTATAGCAAAGAGGGTCCCCTGGAACCTAACCCCATCCTCCCCATAGGCTCAATGATTCGGTATCCGCTAATTCAGTGTTTGCTGCAGATACAGATGTGTGTGTCCTTTGCAGAGCAAATGGGGGAGGGAAACTGTGCTTGCTTGCCTCAGAGGTATCCACTAGGTTTTCCTGGAATCTAACCGTAGCGGATAACGAGGACTACACCTGGTTGGCGTAGTTGGTGGGGGGCAGAGGAGGGCTTCTGCCAAAAATCTCAACACAACAAGATCACAACAATTTGCACTGGAATAGCCACTCTGACAGGCCGGAAATGAACCGGGAGCAATAATAGCAGGAGCAATAAGAGTGTGACAAGCTTCTGTCTATTGTGATCTTTGATGAAGACCCTGCTCTGCCCCCCCATCAACCAGAACCTTCTAGATAGCCTCAGGCTGGAGATGGGCAATGCACAAAACTTAGATGACTAGTCCTTAATGGAGCAGGAAACATCCATTGTTTCCAAAGTCGTTTAAATCGAGGATTCACTGTACAGCAAACACCATGGATTGAATTCAAGGAAAGGATCAACTAACTTACCGTATTGGTCTGAGTATAAGACTCACTTTTTTCTCCTAATTTAAGTTTTTAAACTAGGGGTGCGTCTTATAATCAGGCTGTTGCAATTTGGGTTTGCAGCCGCCCCTCCCCCAGGCTCAGCAGAGAAAAGGCAGCAAAATACTCGCTGCTGCTCAGCTGTGCAGTGAGGGCCTTTGAATGGCATGGGATACTGCTGGAAGAAGCAGCGAGGCTAAGAGGAGATTTCGGAGCACGTGTTTGTTTTTAGTGGAGATAATGGCAGAGATACAGTGGGCTCCTTCTCTGCCCTGGAGGGCTTATGGTATGTCCTTTTTCTTCGTTAAAACAAGAGCACACATACCTCTCCCCTTTCCAGGTTGTAATCAGTTGTTAATTTTCGTTCTCTGGTCTGCTGGGTTTTGTATCCTTTTGTAAAGCAAGATCACATACACTTTCATCCCCCCCCTCCCCAGGCAATCCATGGTTTAGGCTGCAATCCTGTGCACACTTTCCTGAGAGTAAGCTCCATTGAGAACAGTGGGACATGCTTCTGAGTAGACATGCACATGATTGCACTGTTCGTTAAATCACTGGCATAAATTTAATGCCAGTGATTTAATTATTATTTTTTAATAGCACCAAACTTTAAGGGTGCGTCTTATAATCAGGTGCGTCTTATACTCGGGACAATATGGTATTTCATTAATTTCACTGCAAATTAATCAGGACTAACTTTCTCTGAATACAACCCTGTATGATGTATAAGCTCACCTTCATAGAGAAAGAAACAATGGGTCATTGCCCCAAGGCGCTTACAATCTATACACGGTGACAAGAAGAATACAGTATAACATTAATTTGGTTACACCCTAACCTTACCTAACGACTCTAGAGCAGGGCACACCGGTGGAGAGGCCTGCACCGGCCTGCCGGCGCTATCCCTTGACCTCTGCCTATTGGCGGAGGTAGGTCCAGCGCCAAGTGGTGCAGGGGTGGGGAAGGGCAGAACGGGGGGTGGGACAGGCCCGGGAGGGGGGCAGGTTCAGCGGAGGAGGCCTCTGCCGTATCCTATTCTCCCTCTCGGTCTGGACTCCCGACATGGTACTTCCCAGACTTGCACCAACTAAATAGCTGGCGCAGATCTGAGAAGCCCCATTGGGCAGGCTGGGGCTTTACCCAGAATAAGGGACAAATGTCCCCTTACCCTGAGTAGACCACCAGTCTCCTCCTATCCAGCGCTGGATACAGCATAGGCCACTTGGCCCTGTTGCACCGGCACTGCCAGTCTAAATTACAATAGGGTAGGGGGTTCTCAACCAGTGGTACTAGTCCCACCAGTGAATGAATGAATGAATGAATGAAACCTTTATTGGCATAAATAGTACCACCAGTGGTACTTCCGTTGACTGCTGGTGGTACTCGGACTGCCAGACCACCGCTCTGTAGCGCTTTCGGCAATGTGTTTTCGCTCCCAAGAGGCTCCTGCCTTTAACCGAGCCTCTCAGGAACGCTGAGACGGGCCCTTGCACCCACCCAGAGCCCCCTACCCATGTTTTCTGGCCTCCCAAAAATGCAGAAACTGGTGATGATGTCGTCGCCAGTCGCTTCCAGTGGTACGCAGCCGGAGAGTGGCGCCAGAGGTGGTACTCAGCCGGGAAAGGGTTGAGAATCCTTGGCGGTATTGCGATGGGTGTGTGTGTGTTGAAGGTGTCAGAGAAAAGGTGGGTTTTGAGGAAGGATTTATACTTTTTTAGGCAATAAGGGAAAAGAGACAAGCAAGTATGGACAATTGCTCAAACAGTAGAGGTTAAAAAAAAACACAAACCCATCTTACTGGTACATTTGAAAATATACAACTGCAGAAATACACAGCTATCCTCATATACATGCACACACAAACGCTGCATGTTTTCCACATTTTTTTTTTTACAAGTGGAGGAAAATCTGGATTAACTTTCCCCCCTCCTCGCCCTTGTCTGGCTTCCTGCTCCAGCCTTACTCCACTGATGCTACAGAGGTACGGAGCTGGGAAGAGGCAAGATAAATATAAGAGAGGGGGTGGGTGGGTGGGGTGGGGGAGAAGAAAGGTTTATAAATAGGGCAGAATGCAGAACTCCCTGTTGCAAACCGCTAGTGTTGAGTGAGGAACCCAGTTCTCCCTGTGTGCTAATATGATGGAACCAGAGATATTTCTCACCTTCATACTTGCAGCAGGTAAGGGGAATGAATTATTTTATTTAAACTATTTTTACCCTGCCTCCCCCCCCCCCCGCATTGGGGAACCCAAAGCCAAGGGAGAAGAGTGTGGGGTTTGTGTCCAGACAGCATTGCACAAGCTACCTACAGCACAAAAACATGTTTACTTGGAAGTAAGTCTAACTATCTGGGTCTTGTTCTCAGGAAAGCACGTCTAGGATTGCAACCTAAATTTGCCTGGATGCTATTTCATTCCTATAGACGACAATAGAATTTAAGGCTCAAACATTTATCCCCCTATGTTTACACAAGCTTGCAAACTGCAGGAGCTCAGCTGTTTGCAGGGTAATTAGCAGCTAGCTTGCAAACTGCAGGAGCTCAGCTTTTTGAAGGGCAATGAGCAGCTATCTTTGAATAGCCTCAGGGCTTGTGGCAAGTACTTATCTGATGTTTCCATCACCTGGGACCCACCAGAAATCAGGTTGCGACCCACCAAGTGGGTCCTGACCCACAGTTTGGGAAACACTGCTGTAGGGTTTGAAAGTCTGCTGCTTTTGGTTGATGTTAATAAATACCTTACCCAGATAAGATTGGCTTTGTGTTCTGGGGCTGGAGGAAATAACCCTGCATTTCTGTTGCATGTGTCTCTTCTCTCACAGGAATCGTCCGCTGCAAAACACCGTCTCTGGAGATTATTCCGAGCATTGGGGATGTGCAAATCGGCCAGCCAGAGAGTTTCTTGTGCAAAGGTAAAATGAGATAATTGAGGGTATATACAGGCATACAAAAGGGTGGTATATAAATACTGCATAATAATAAGGATGATATATAACATGGGTGGCCAAACTTGCTTAATGTAAGAGCCACATATGATGATCTTCAGATGTTTGAGAGCCGCAATATTTAAATTCTTAAATATATTTACTCACCATGAACATTAAGCCTATGCTTTAATCCAGTGGACTCTCAGTTTATACCTGGTAAATAATGATAAAGCTTGAAAATGGGGAGATTGGTACTTACCGTGAATTCCCGTTCTCTGTGGTTCCGGTCTGGGTCAGTTCTCCAGCATTAACACTGGGCCAGACCAGGAACCACTGGAGAATTTCTTATTTACCTTTTATATTAATTGTGATGCAAAAAGGAGCTCAGCCCACAGCTTTCCAAGAGCCGCAGATTATACGTCAAAGAGCCGCATGTGGCTTAGGAGCCACAGTTTGGCCACCCCTGATATAATAATAATAATAATAATAATAATAATAATAATAATAATAATAATAAAAAAATGAAGAGCCAGAGTGGTACTATGCCTCTTTGAGGCAAGCAAGCACAGTTTCCCTCCCCCATTTGCTCTGCAAAGGACACACACATCTGTATCTGCAGCAAACACTGATTCCTTGCCAGACTTCCCCCCCACACCCCGCAGGTTTCTAGAGGATTGTCCACTTTTTTTTTTTTTTTGCTTGTATACAGCGCTGTTTGTACAACTATTTAAATATACAATTATATGTGCTGGATTAAAAAAAAAAATAACAGTGATTTTTAAGCTTAAAAAAAAAACTTCTCCAGGGAGAAGGGGAGGGTATGTCATGAAGACACAGACACCAGCCAGTCAGTGCTATGCACAACTCCTTTTTCTGACTGACAATATGTATCCCTTCTGGGCTGGATCCTCAAGCAATGATAATATGTCTGACAATAACTTGGTCCAGAGACTCCTGTTTTTAGGTATGTCTAGAGCAGGGGTGGCCAACTTTTCAACCTGAATGCTCCTGGACCTTGAATGGTTGTATAGGTGGGGGCATTTCAGCAGGTGTAGCTGCTTTAGCAGCACCATCAGCAACTGCAGCTGCCAAGATTCTGTCTTCTACACAACTGTTAAGAATGCAGAGGCCCGAATGGTGGAAGGTTGGCCACCCTTTGGTCTAGAGCAGTGGTGGCCAACCTTTCAACATGAATGCTGCCCCTTTAAATAGTTGTATAGGCGAGGGCATTTCAGCAGGTGCAGCTGCTTTAGCAGCACCATCAGCACTTACAGCTGCCAAGATTCTGCCTTCTGCACAACTCTTAAGAACACAGAGGCCCTAATGGTGGAAGGTTGGCCACCCCTGGTCTAGAGTGAGGGCATCACTTCCTGCTTCTGCCCGCGCTCTGAAGATGTCATGGTGAAGCCAAATCAGAGCGAGGGCAGGAGCAGGAAGCAATGCTTTCGACCCTCACTCTGATTTGACTTTAGGGCAGCACAATCAGAGCGAGGGCAGAAGAAGGAAACAATGTAGGAATGGAAAGAACTTGGGGGACAAAGGCATTTAGCAGTGGGGCGGGCTACCAGGAGTACATGAAAAAGTGGGGGTGAATTGAGGTGGCATGTTCAATTCACAGCAATTCTTCCAAAAATGGTGAGTAAAATACCTAGTCTTGTCGCTATCTACCTTTCCATCTAACTGACCGATATGCCTAAGTATCCAGTTTCCTTTTTTCTTCCATGTTCTACCAGACAACCTCCCATGACCTTTTTTGACTTCTCTCCTTGGCAGTGGCCGGAGGTGGGGAAGCCGAGTTGACTTGGTATGACCCTGCCGGTGAAGAAATCTCTGAGGATTCAGAACCGTATAGAGAAGAAAGAGTTGATGAACGGTCCAAGTGGCTGAGAATAACACTTTCGGAGCCAGAGCAGGGCGGGATCTTCCAGTGCAAGGGGGACTTTGATGGAGAGTTTGCTACTAGTACTCAGATCAAAATCCGAGTTGTCCGTAAGTTACATTCTATATTGGGACCATGCAATGGACAATGTCAACCCCAGTGGAGTTTGGATTCCTGTACATAGTGGCGCCCTTCCCCCAAATGTTCCAGGCCAGGGTGTGTGTGTGTGGTGGTTTTTGCCCCACTGTTTGGGAAAGCATCGGACCTGGGCAGGAAAAAGGAGCCGGTTTGAGTTTAGGATGGATGGGTAGAGACAGCTTGGCCATTGGCTGATCAGTTTGGGACAGCCAAATCTTTTACCCACCCATCTTAGATTCATGGTATATAGCAGAGGTTCTCAACCTGTGGTATGGGTACTCCTAGGGGTACGCGGACCTCTTGCTGGGGGGTACACCAAGCCCTGCCCCATATCTGCCCCATAAACAGCTAATTAAGTGTTAATTAACATGGATTTTAAATTGTAATTATTTTCGGAGCCCCTCTGTCTCTCTGATTTTGGTTTTGGGCTTATTTTTGTACTTTGGAAAATGTACTTTGGTGCGGTGGGGGAGGGAGGAGCTGATTTTGGGAAGTGTGACTTGGAGAAAAAAAGAGATCCTTTCATGTCTGTGTGTGTGTGTGTGTGTGTGTGTGTGTGTGTGTGTGTGTGTGTGTGTGTGTGTCCCACAAACACAGTTAAATAAGACATTTTAACATTCAACATTGTTTTAGTACTTTTTTATTTAATGATTAAATACCGAATTAATTAATTGATTAATCCAATTAATTAGCAGTTAGCAGGGGGTACTTCAGAAAACTGGACCATGATAGGGGGTACCCAGGCCTCCAAAGGTTGAGAACCCCTGGTATGTAGGACTAACTGGTTGCTCTGGAATTTTTTTACCTCCCTGCCTAATTCCCCCCCCCCCCCCACTTACTCCTTACAGAGGGTGAGGTATTTTGGTAGCTACCTTGCCTGGCCTTTAACAGTCATTCCCCTTCCTTGGAAGGAAAGCTATGACAAATTTAGATAGCATAATAAAAAGCAGAGATATCACCATGCCAACAAAAGTTCGTATAGTCAGGGCGATGGTGTTCCCAGTAGCAATGTATGGTTGCGAGAGTTGGACCATAAGGAAGGCTGAGCGCCGAAGAATAGATGCTTTTGAACTGTGGTGCTGGAGAAGACTCCTGAGAGTCCCTTGGACTGCTAGGAGGTCAAATCAGTCCATCCTAAATGAAATCAACCCTGGCTGTTCACTGGAAGGACAGGTACTGAGGCTGAAACTCAAATATTTTGGCCACCTAATGTGAAGAGAGGACTCTCTGGAGAAGACTTTCCCTATGCTGGGAAAGATTGAAGGCAAAAGGAGAAGGGGAAGGCCAAGGATGAGATGGTTAGACAGCATCACCGATGCAACGAACATGAAAATGAGAGAACTCAGGAAGATAGTGGAGGACAGGAAGGCCTGGCGGGACATGGTTCATGGGATCATGAAGGGTCGGACACGACTTAACGACTGAACAACAACAAAACCCCTTCCCCAGGAAATGAACCCAGTCCTCACTTAAAGTAGTTTCATTATAAGTCATTTTGTTTTAAAGTTTTTGAGAAGAAAAAAAATCTATTCCTGGCTGCAGCCGGGTCCACAATCTGTGTGGAGTTTGAACGTTCTCCCCATGTCTACGTGGGTTTTCTCTGGCCCGGAAAGCTCACATTTATTTCAATGTTTGATATTAGAAGTGTTTGGGGTCTTTATTTAGAACTGTGGTGATCTTTTTTGTGTCCAGAAATATGCTGTAAACTCTTGTTTTATGAATACCAGTTAGCCTATGGTCAAATTGGTTTCGTTATAAGTCGTTTCACTTAAAGTTGCAGTTTCCAAGAACCTATCGACAACTTTAAGTGAGGACATGCTGTACTGGGAATGGCAGTTCTGCGAGAAGGGATTCTGAATGAAATTAGCACCCTCAACCAGACTACAACCCCCAAGATGCTATGGCACAAGGCACTACATATAGCCTCCCCCTCTCTGTTGCCCCCTTTGGTAATTAGCACCCAAAAGCACACAGGGGAACACATATTGCCATCATGACAAGTAACCCCTGAGAGAATGTGTAGTAATCTAGTAGGTTCAGAATGCATGATATGGAGATATATGCATCATTAATATTTGGCCCCTCCCCAGTCTGATTTTTATCCCTGGCTGTGGTCTACAGAGAGACCTACGTTTGCATCTGCGCTGGATACTGAGAAGGAAGTGACGGAAGGCGAGAGGGTGAACTTCAGCTGCTCGGCCACAGGGATCCCACAACCAACACTTAGGTGGTTCTATGGAAACCAGGACCTCAGTCTTCTTAAGGATGGTGAGTAGATGACACTCATAGATAGGACCCTTCTCCCCATCACCCTTGCCAGTCACGTGTAATTAATCTGTGGAACTCCTTGCCACAGGACATGGTGATGGCCTAGATACCTTAAAAAGGGGATTGGACAGGTTTATGGAGAAAAAGTCCATCACAGGTTACAAGCCATAAGCAGCCTCCTGGTCTTAGTAATAGGCGATCTCTGAATGCCAGATGCAAGGAAGTGGCGACAGGATATAGGTCTCTTGTTGTCTTGTGTGCTTCCTGAGGCATCTGGTGGGGCCACTGTGAGATACAGGAAGCTGGACTAGACGGGCCTTTGGCCTGATCCAGCAGGGCTCTTCTGAGGTTCTTATGTAGCATCTCCCTTTTTTTGGTCCACAGGACGCATCTCCGTTGAAAACGGTTATCTGGTGATAGAGGACACTCAGCCCACTGATGCGGGGGTCTATGCCTGTGCAGCCAGCATTGAAGAGCGGAAGGAAGTGGCTTTCATGAACGTCACGCTGAGTGTGAAATGTAAGACTGGTTTGATGTCTACCCATTGTGCAAAAGTGGGGGCATTGGCCTTTAGATGGTGGGCAGGACTGGGGATATGTACCTAATCCATGCTTATGTTTGTGAAGCTTAGCATCGATGGATCTGGCCGTGAAGGGTGCAACAGTTAGTAAGTCCCTCGATCAGGTCAGAGTTGGTGGGAAGATCAGTTGCAATATGTTGTACAGGTGTGACGTATCCATTCAAACTCATTTGATAAATCAGCCTTTCTTAATTGGATGACAGCTCTCCTGGGTAATTATAATTTGTTCGCAGTAACGGTTCTCCACATGAACGTCACGCTGTGTGACCCTGAGTTCAAGTGACCCTGAGTTCAAGTCATAATACTCGAACTCAGGGTCACACAGTGAAGATAACCAGCAATAGACTGAGGACCGAGAAACATAGCCACCAGGGCTGGCCAAATACACATAGGAGGAAGGAAGTCATTCAGCTTTCCGGTGAAAGAAAGTTGAATAATTCCTCCTCTATTAAACATATGTGTGTGTGCGCACTCACACCCACAGAATGACTACACAAAAGTTGAGTTAAGTGAGTTGTCAGGACATATCCCACCCCATTTCCCTTTTCAAGCCATTTGATTTGGAAGAAGACCCAGCAAGTATGTATACCAGGGGTGGCCAAACTGCTGTTCTTTGACATATAACGTGCGGCTCTCGGACATATGTTGGCTGAGCTCCTTTTTGCATCACAATTCATATAAAAGGCAAATAACAAGTTTTCAAGCTTTATAATTATTTACCAGGTATAAACCGAGAGCCCACTGGATTAAAACATATGTTTAATGTTCAAGGTGAGTAAACATATTTAAGAATTTAAATGCTTCTGAAATATTGCAGCTCTGAAACATCTGAAGCTTATCGTATGTGGCTCTTACGTTAAGCAAGTTTGGCTACCCCGATATATACTGAAGAGACAAATGTTCTCCAAAACAAACGTTTCAAGCCTATTTCGGAGAGGGGAGGAACAAACAAAGGAAGGAAGGAAACACAAATGCACACACACACACACACACACACACACACACACACACACACACACACACAAAATGGGATTTTGTTCTAGGAAAGTGCTGCCAGTTGAGGCGAGGAAAGAATCAAATGAAATCGGGCAGGCAGGAAAACAAATGCAACACAATTTTTTTTTTGGTCCTTAAAACCAGAAACTCTAGAAAAGGGCTGCTATGCTCACCTGCTTGAAGAATGCAGAAGGTCCCCTGACGAAGAATGCAGAAGGTCCCCTGACTAAAATGGCGGGGGGGGGGGAGGAGGAAGACCCAATGAACGGAGAGTCTGGCTGCGGAGTGGTGAAGGGTGAAAAGATCTGCTTGCTAGTGACAGCGCAATCCTATCCAACTTACACCACTGGTGTAACCAGCGGGGGAGGGCAGGTTGGGAGGCTTGGGAGGGGAGGGGAGATTTAAATCCCCTTTGAATCCCCCTTTTGAGGGTATTTGAATCCCCTTTCTGTTCTGGGGCCTCCTCACTGCACCGCTGGTTACACCGGTGGTGTAAGGTGGATAGGATTGCGCTCCGAGACAAGCATCTTGCGGTGTCGTGGTTTCAACCTGCCTCCTAACCAGGCCCAGTGTGGAATTAATCTGTGGAACTCCTTGCCACAGGATGTGGTGACCACCACAAAGCATCACTGCCACCGTTTGGTTGGTGGAGATTGCTGGACCAGATGGACCATTGACGAGGGTCTTCTCAAGTTCTTATCTGGGTTAAACTCTGGTGCCGATCTGGTTTGTCTTTCTAGTCGCTCCCAGGATAGAGCTCATCCCAGGCACGTCGCTGGTCACCCCGATTGGAAATTCTACCAAATACAACTTCACTATCCTGGCCAACCCCTCCCCTTTGGTCTCTGTGTCTTGGAAGGGGCAGGTGTTCGAAGGCGATGATATCAAGTTGGTGGTGCAAGACCAAGACAGATATGTTTTCTCTTTTGAGGTAAGGCCCTGCACCCTGGAGGGTTGAGCCCTGAGCCACAGCATTGAGGCTAGGAGATAGGACATATCCTTGAGTTCTGGGGCATGTCCACACACAAGGAACTTGCTTCAATGCAGTTTGTAATGCCAACGTGAATCTCTGTTGTCCAAAATGCTCATTTGCATTACAAACACCTCCTCTTCACTTTCTCATCCCAGTAACCCAGGGTTTAGGGTACCCTAGAGAACAATCCTTGTGGGCCCCAGTTCCACCCATGTTTCCTACCCTAGCTTGCTCCAACAGCATCGTAAATGTTGTTCCGGAAACAATTGGAATATTTTAATGTCTGTTTGTTGCAGTTCGCCCCAACATCGAAAGACGACATTTCAGAAGTCGCGATCGTGGCTACGAATGAACTGGGAAGGAACGCAAAGGCACTTACTCTTGTGGCAGGTGAGCCATGAACAGCGAGTCTTTCGTCGCCAGGATGTGTTGACACTGCAGATTTAAACTTCCAAACCAGTGGTTCTCAAACTTTTTAGCACCGGGACCCACGTTTTAAAATGACACTCTATCTGGACCCACCTAGCTTTACGTGACGCTCAAACATTTATCTCCCTATATTTACACAAGCTTGCAAACTGCAGGAGCTCAGCTGTTTACAGGGTAATTAGCAGCTATCTTGCAAATTTCAGGAGCTCGGCTCTTTGCAGGGCAATTAGCAGCTATCTGATTTTTGAATAGCCTCAGAGCTTGTGGCAATTACCTATCTGATCTTTCCATCACCTGGGACCCACCAAGTGGGTCCCGACCCACAGTTTGAGAAACACTGTTCTAAACATATAAAGAGAACCACCAGTGGGGGGGGGGGAGAGCCTCTTTGCCCGGATAGCAGGGAATATGGGAATAGCTCAGGAATCCTGGCTCCTCTTTCCCCTGCTTTTGTGACCAGGTTTTTTTTCTCCCCTTCCAGAAAGTGCGGAGGAGGGATTGGGGCCCGGCAGTATCTTGGCCATTGTGCTGCTCATCCTTCTCGTGGTTTTGCTGGTGGTGGATGTGTCCTGCTATTACAAGCGCCAGCGTGGCCTGTTGAGGTTCTGCCAATCCCGCGTGCTGAGGAACAAGTCAGCTGGAGCATGTTCGGAAAACAATGGGTGAGACGAGGGGGGGGGGATTTCAGAAAGCAGGGTCCAAAGATAGACACAGCAGTGGTGGAACCCCATCTTGCTGCTCTCTATGGGTGGTCTACCTTCTAGGGTTGGGGAGTCGTGGGACTCGTTCTCAAGTCATAAGAACATAAAAAGAGCCCTGCTGGATCAGGCCAAAGGCCCATCTGGTCCAGCTTCCTGTATCACACAGTGACCCCACCGGATGCCTCAGGGAGCACACAAGACAACAAGAGACCTGTGTCCTGTCGCCACTCCCTTGCACCTGGCACTCAGAGATCGCCTACTTCTAAAACCAGGAGGCTGCTTATCCCCATCATGGCTTGTAAGCTGTGATGAACGTTTCCTCCATAAATCTGTCCGATCCCCTTTTAAATGCATCTAGGCCAGGTGCCATCACCACATCCTGTGGCTTGAATGATAGAATGCATATCTCAGATTTTCTACTGAGAATAAAAATGGCTTTTCAGTTGAACTTTCAAAGTTTGGTATCAGGAAGTCGCTTGCCTGATCGGCAAGTTGTAGCGGAAATAAAACAGGGAGGAGCTACATATATTTCAACATCAGAACATACGAAGAGCCTGGCTGCTGAATCAGGCCAAAGGCCCATCTAGTCCAGGTTCCTGTATCTCAGAGTGGCCCCACCAGATGCCTCAGGGAGCACACAAGACAACGAGATACCTGTGTCCTGTCGCCACTCCCTTGCACCTGGTGTTCAGAGATGGCCTATTTCTAAAACCAGGAGGTTGCATATACCCATCATGGCTTGTAACCTGTGATGGATTTTTCCTCCATGAATCTATCCAATCCCCTTTTAAAGGCATCCAGGCCAGGTGCCATCACCACATCCTGTGGCAAGGAGTTCCACAAACCAATTCCATGCTGGGTAAAGAAATATTTTCTTTTGTCTGTTTTAATACTCCCTCCACTCAATTTTAGTGGATGTCCTCTTAAGTCCGACTTAAGTCACTGCTGAGACTCGACTCGGACTCAACTCGCAACTTGGCCCCTTTTCGGCCGAGTCGCGATTCGAGTCACCAGGGGGCTATAGGGAGTTTTATTTTTTTTTAATAAACCTTGCTTTTACCTATGGGCACCTTTGTATGCCAAACCGCTGCGTTTTCTTGCTTTTACAAAGCAAAATTGTGCTCCAGGAGGCACTTCCTGGTTGCATGATTTTGCCCCAGAATGTATTGCGCAGTGCGTTTTAGTGTGAGTCTGGAGGAAGGGAGGGAGTCGCGCAACCAGGAAGCGCTTCCTGGAGCATGATTTCGCTTTGTAAAAGCAAGAAAACGCAACCGTTTGGTGCGCAAAGGTAAAAGCAATACGTTTTTAAATTGAATCAAGGCTTATCAAGTCTCGGAGCCAAAGACTTTGAGACTGGATTCGAGACTTGGAGCCAAAGACTTAAAGACATCACTGCTACCTTCCCACACAGAATTGGCCCACAATCTCCTGCTTGCTTAGACAATATATGCCAAATGTTGCCCCCCCTCTTATCTGCTAATGGGTCAGCCTCTCCTCCTCCCACTTCCTAAATTGGAAAAGGAAGACACTCTAGCCCACCACTCTCCTCTCCTGAACGTGTCATCTTCTGCTCTGTCCCCCTATTCCTTTTCCAAGCCAGGGAGTGGGAGAAGGAGAGGTGGAAATGAGCGTGCAGACAGAGGTTGATGCCCCGTCTGATCTGTTACCTGAAGCAACTGTCTCAGTTGGCCTCATGGATGGGCCGTGCCTGTTCCCACACCTCTCCCTCAATGGGGTTGTGTGTGGCCAAAGTTTTACTAGCAGACTTTGACTCAATTTTTAAAAAAATCATTTTTTTTTTAAACCAACAAATTCAATTTTAGTGGCAAGTCTGTCCCCCACAGACAGGAAATGAAGAGGGCTGGCCACACTACTTCCTGTTCAGTCCTGATGTGATCCTTGTTCCTTCCTTCCACAGGCTCTCAAAGTCAGGCAAACACTCTGCAGGGAACGTCTCGGGCAGTGAGGCCTGAATAGTTCGTGGCATTGACCTTTGCGATTGGACCTCTCTGAAAAGCTTGAATGGAATGGGGCCAGGATCCTTAGTATTCCAACAAGTGCTCAAATTAAAGGGGGGGGAAGTATGAGGGGTGGGTGGGCTTAATGAAACCCACCAGTCTCAACCCTTTGGCTCTCCCCCCCCCCAATTTTGGTCAAGCAGTTTTGCCCCTTGTAGCCATCTTAACTATTTGACAGCCACTCGCTTCGCAGAATCCTTAGGCTGCAATCCGATATGCTCTTTCCTGGGAGTAAGCCCCATTGAACACAAGAGGGCTTACTTCTGAGTAGACTTGCCTAGGAGTGTGCTGTTAGCATCTGTCTTCGAATTCCAGAAATGTTACCTCTTACAGTCTAGACTGATGTGTCTGCATGACTGAATGCATTGCTACATGTTGCTTGGTTATAACCAATGAAATGCCACCGTTTCATTCACATGACAAATAAAGATGCTCTGGACCCACCTCCCTCATTGTCATTAATGCCATTATTATTATTATTATTATTATTATTATTATTATTATTATTATTATTATTATTATTATTATTATTATTATTATTATGAAGCTGTGTTTTGTGCAAACAAGCCTCAAGGATCTTATTGCAACCACACATTTCATCATAGCAGGATATAATGGATCTTCCAGTTCCACTTGGACACTAACTACTACACCACACTATCTCTAAATGGTCTCTGACTCTGGATTATGGGGACAGCATGATCCTGCTGGTGGGAGGAAATATTGACTGGGCTCTCCTGCAGCTTTTCAATTTAGGAAAATGCAGGGCCCCCTATGTTCGGGAAACAGTGACCCATGCCTTAAGACAGGGGTGGCCAACCTTCCACCATTAGGGCCTCTGCGTTCTTAAGAGTTGTGTAAGCTGCAATTGCTGATGGTGCTGCTAAAGCAGCTGCACCTGCTGAAATGCCCTCCCCTATACAGCCATGCAATGGTGTCGTTCCCGTCAAGCGATGGGAGCTGGCCGCTATGGGGTGACGCGTGTCACCCTCCGGACGCTCCGAGGCCGGCCTGGGAGCCAGCTTCGGAGCGTCCGGCCCGGCTGACGCTCCAGGGCCTTCTGAAAGAAGGCCCACTGCGTCAATACTAGAACTTTTACGGTTTTCGCGCATGTGCAGTCCGTTTTGAGGGCAAGAGGGCAGGCCCTTGCCCTCAAAACGGTCTCTGCGCATGCGCGAAAACAGTAAAAGTTCGCGTATTGACGCAGTGGGCCTGGGCCTTCCCTGGAGTGCCGGCCGGCTCCCGGGCCGGCCTCGGAGCGTCCGGAGGGCGACGCGAAGAGGCGGGGGGGGGCACCCGGGGCAGGGTGCAGCCGGGTTGCCCCCCCAAAAAATTGCGGCGCAGCCAATTGTTCTATTGGGGGGGCTTCACTAGGGTGACGCGCCCCTCCCCACCTTGGGGTGACGCGCGTCCTAGTGACGCCTCTGCAGCCATGAAAGGGCCAGGAGAATTTATGTTGAAAGGTTGGCCACCACTGCCTCAGGAGGTTTTCTCTCCTGTAGATTTTTTAAAAATGATGTGTAGTAAATGCAGACAGCGCCACCTGCTGTGCAATGTGCAGAGTGAAGTCAGTAGCAGTAGCAGCAGCAGCAGCAACTGGAAATTCATAGAGCAATTGACGGACAAGAAGAGATAAGTGGTGTGCAGGGGAGATAAGTCTGGTAAAATCCTTTTCCACACAGATGCCAGAAAGAATGGAAAGATTTGGGCACAGAACAGGCAAGAATATTATGGGCTCATTTCTGAATACCAGAGAGAGAGAGAGAGAGAGAGAGAGAGAGAGAGAGAGAGAGAGAGAGAGAGAGAGAGAGAGCTGCATCAGTCTGATCTGATGCATGCTTACTCAAAATCCACTCCGATTTCCCAGACAATTTCCCATGCACCAGGAAATTGTAGCTGATGCTTCCATGCTTTCCAAAGCATTGGGGAACATGCCATTGAGGAAGTCACTGCAGAACTCTACTTTCCAGGTCCTCTGCTAGCCCCCATATATGTTGGCCATCCTTCTATGTCCAGCGGCTTGGGCAATGCCTCTACCTAGAAATGGATGACTTCCTCTGAGCTCAGGAAGGGTGGATGTGGAAAAGAAGATGAACTACCTAAACCTCCCCACAAAAAACCAGAAAGGGTTCTGCGTATTTTCTGAGCCAATCTGGTGTTTGGAAGTCACCCCCTCCCAAATAGCCCAGCAGCTCCCTGATCCCCAACCCCTTTCCCTGCAAGCCCTTGTGCTCTTGAACCCCCCATTTCCCTTTACAGTAGACTTAGTGGGTTGGTGGTAATGAAAATGGCAATTGCAAACAGAGAGAAGGGGAGAGATCTCTTTACCTGCTCACTTTTCTAGTGTGTGACTACAAGAGACCTTGGGAAAACTACATCTCCCAAGGGTCAGCAGACCCTTTTGTTCTAGTTACACAGACATTCCCCCTCTTGTCGTGTGTTGCCCTTGTTGTTTGCTACTGGCCCCATCAATCTTTTTTAGAGGGAAAGGGGTGTGTGATTTGAGACTTGGGTGGGAGGGGGCTGGATTGGATGGAAGCCAGGGAATCCTGTTCTGATTTGGATTTTCATATGGGCCTGGGAAGAATATAGGAGCTCATGAAGCTTGCTTGCTGCATCTTTGAGTCCAGCATTACAAAACCCCAAAACCTCCTCTGCAGGCCCGAGTCTAGCACATTTTGCTGGAACCTCTTGCAAACATAGCTCTGCCCCAAACCTCGTCGAGCCAGCCAACCCTGAAGCAGTGAAAACAGATGCTTTCCGCTCAACTGTGACAAGAGAGAAGTTTCTGTGACTGATGCTGCATGACCTTGTGGCACTCTTGGCCTGACCTTCAGAGCTCGGGGGACTGCCAGAGAGTTACGCTCAGCACTGCAAGGGTCATCATCTGGCCACAACGAAGGTTGACTCCTTCGTCTCAGCAGCAACTTCACTCCATGCTGAACAGGTAGGGAAATGAAGGGCCGCTATTTCTGGGGGAACAATTCACTCTCGAGGGCTTGGACCTCGGAAGGGGTTTGGTGAAGAGTTCACAAGACACAGATGACGGGTTCCCTCCTTCGATGGTGCCTGAGTCTTGAGCCCAAAGGAGACATGGTCTATGTCAGCCTAGCCTACTTCGCAGGGTTATTGTGAGGATAAGGGGGCAGGGGAGAGAGAGAGAGAACATGTATACCATCCAGGGCTCCTTTGAGGAAGGGCAGGATAAAAATCATGGGGTATTTATTATAATTGTTGTCTATATTATTTATTTATTTATTTATTTATTTATTTATTTATAAATATCAGTTGCAACAGGCCTAAGTCTAGGCTTACCAGATCTCCAGCCGGGACAGAGTGCTAGACCTTTAGGAGAAGGAAGGTGGACAGGTGTAGCTTGTTAAACCTTAGAGCACAATCCCAGGCATCCATGGGGCTTGCTTCTGAGTAGACATGCCTAGGATTGTGCTCTAAGGTTTAACAAGCTACACCTGCCCACATTCCTTCTCCTAGGATTGTGCTCTAAGGTTTAACAAGCTACACCTGCCCACATTCCTTCTCCTAAAGGTCTAGCGCACTGTCCCGGTTGGAGATCTCGTAAGCCTACCTAAGTCAGACCAGGCTCCTGCTGGCTATTTACCTTGGAGAGGAGCTGTCATGGCTCCAAGGGAAGCTACTGCAGTGTGTGTGTGTGTGTGTGTGTGTGTGTGTGTGTGTGTGTGTGTGTGTGTGTGTGTGTGGTCTGCGGTGGAGACAAAGGTTCAATCCACCCTCTCTGACACAAGTCAGTTTCCTCCCTCGCATCCCTGTTTTTTACAAGAGAAAAATCTAGCATGCCAGAATGTAGGCTGCAATCCTATACACATCTACCTGGGAGTAAGTCCCACCGAACTCAGTAGGAATTACTCCTGATTAGGCACGCATACTCAGGCATGTTACGACTGGATCCCCCCCCCCCCCCGTTTCATTCCTCATTATGCTGTTTTATGAACTCTGATATCAAGCAACACTGTGTCACATGACAACACCAAGGAATACTAAGGTGCAAAATGAACTGTTTTACTGGCACCTCTTGCTCCACATGAAATGGACATTTGACAGGCCATGCTTTGCTCAAGAACTCTGTGGAAGCTCAGAGTTTACATGAACTCTCTCTCACCTCACAGACACGTCCTGGAAGATTTAATCCGCCTGGCATCTCTAGTTGAATGTAAATGTATAATCCTTTATTCATGTTTTACAGTTTCTGTAAGTTTGTAACAGAGCTTACCTGCATTCTTGCATTTCTCTTCCCCCATGGAATGTCTCATCCTGTAAACATCTGCATATTCTTATTACAATGTAATATCTTGATTGTACCTGTTTTGCTGCAATTGTAAGCTTACATTCTCCTAGGATGCATAAGAATTTGCATTTTAGCTGTTTGCCCGGGGAACATCCCCTATCATTTCACAGTGATTTCCTTTTAATGGTGGATCAGGAACACATATTTGATAACAATGGTAAAGTCATTCACCAAACAAAAGATATCTCACTTCCAAACTTCCCTCCCATCTCCTCTGGATTATCTTCCAAAGTTGTTTACCTCCAAAGTTGCATGTAACAAGCAACCCAACAACTCCTTAAAATCAGGAGTTTTAGAACTGTTTTTGGTCACTCTTCCTGAGTTTCCAAGCCTGCCACGCCTTCTGCCTCCCCCCCTTTCCCCTCTCTATTCCTTAGCTGTTTAGAAATGGGATTGGAGAAGTAGGGTCTTCCAAACTTCACTCCCAACCCCGCCCCTTTCCTTTCATTTGCACCAAATACACTTTGCATCACACACAACCACCATAAATCAGGAACATGCCACACTGTCAGGGTAAAAGGAAATGTATTTTCTATCAATCCTATGTATGAACAGTTTTACCCTTTTGTTCTGTTAATAAATTCATACTTCTTTATTTGAAGTTATTTCTCTCAGTCTCTTTGCCAAGTTAAAAGGGAAGCTCTGCATTATGCTGATTTGTTATCCAGTATAAAAGATCCCTTGTTCCATTGGGCTGTGCTAATTTCCCCTAAGAACCAGCTCTTTTGGTAACAGGCATGCATAATATAGTGTGGTCTAGTGGTTGGAGCATCAGATTAGAAGCAAGGAGACTTGGAAGATAACCCAGCCCTGTCATGTTGTCCTTTAGCTGAACTTGTCTTACAGGGTTATGGTGAGGATAAAACAGTCTTGGAAGCCAACAGGGCCACTTGGACTGGAGAAAAGGCACAAGAATACAATAGCACTTGCAGTGAGGGAACATGTGATGTTATGCTGGTGGGGAACACTAGGAAGGCTTGTAAAAATCTGGTTGACATATTATGAGATGTTTTTGGACAGAACAGGTAACCACAACTTGACCTATTATTTGGGTACCTGGATATAGGTCAATAACTTGCTTACATATCCACATATGCATTGTCTCTCCCCCCTTTTTATGTTTTTCCCATTCAAATGTTCCCCCTTCCCTCTCCCACCTTTTATTTAATCCAACCACTGTTATTTATTTAGAAGATTTATATCCCGCCTTTCCATCTTTCCAGGAGGTCGAGGCAGTCAGTAAATTGCAAGGGAAATGGGCGAAACGTAGAGGGGAGTTTGTTTCTTATCTTTTGTACTGGGGAAAAACAACAACCCAGAATCAATGAACAGTCAGGGATGTGGATCAAGTCTCTGACTCCAAGTCTTGAGTCAAGTCCCAAGTCTCTGGGTTCAAGTCTCGTCAAGTCCCAAGTCTTTGCCCCCAAGTCCCGAGTCTTTGGTTGCAGGTTGCGAGTCCCTATCTATTGGGGAAAACGGGTTTAAACTTGAATAAAATTCGACTTGTCGTAAAAGGTTCCCCAAGTCTCGAGTCTAGTCTTTTGAGTCTTTTACAATCGCCGAGTCAAGTCCGAGCCGAGTCATTGATGTGACTTGATTCCGAGTCGAGTCCGAGTCAATAGACTCAAGTTGACATAACTGTGAACAGTTAATAAGAGCAGCGACAAAAAACTGTGAATGCCTGAATTCCTTGGAAGAAGGACAGGAGAAAAATGCCATCAATAAACAAGTTGACTCATTATTGACTTTAGTGTGTATTTTGGCTCTGTGAATTGTCCTCATTCAGAATTTGTCCTAGTGTTATTTTTGCCACCTGCTTTTTGTGTTGTTTGCGGTTAGTTTACGTCGACTGTACTGTATTATTTTTATGGCTATTTTGCCGTTGTTTGCACATTTGCAAGCCCGTTTTGAAATGCAGAGGCAGAAGTGGCATGCAAACATTTCAAACCAAATAAATGATTGGGGAGAGTTAGTTTGAAAGAAACCTGAAGTCCAGGCTAGTGAGATGATGGGTCCCTTCCCAACCCAAATCAGAGAAACTGCTAATGACGATTAAAGGGATGAAATCAACATAACGACAGTCTGAGAATTGATAGCAGGTTGATAGGGACCTGTTCCACTGTGCTGTGAATAAGGAAGGACACCCACCCACCCACCCCGGTTCAAATTTGCTAGGTGGTCTTACACCACAATCCTATGCATGTCCACAGAGTAGTGAGTTCCAGTTTGTGCAATTGGGCTTACTTCCAGGAAAGCATGCAGCCCTAAGCAAGTCATTCCCTTTCAGCCTCAGTCTTCCCCATCTGCAATATGGGGATAATAATGGCATTTACCTTACAAGGCTGCTATAAGGGCTGTATTGCTATACAATCACAAAGTAGTATTATGGGGTTCATGGATGTGCAGTTTCCTTTCCATATTTAGTGTTGGGTGATTTATTTAGATGGCAGCATTTCATTGTTCAGTGGTACAACATCCTGTCCCCCCCCCCCTTAATCTTGTTCATTTTGAAACCGGATGTGGTGCTTTGTCAGCCCTTCCTCCTCCTCAGCACAAAGTGGAGCCCAGGTCTACCCAGCTTCCTGATGCAGCACCTGGGTCTACCCACCTGGTAGACCTGGCCTCCCAGTTGACCCAGCCCAGCCTTCATCTTTCAATCTCCATGAGGCCAGCTGAGATCCCAAGGACATTTCTGGGCCCCCTCCTTTGGCTCCTGGGTCCCCTTTTTGACCCTGGACCCAGGTACAATTTACCTCCTTTACCCCCCTCTCATGGGCCCTGGGTCGTCCTAAGTACACCCTCTGGCTGGAAAACATAAGACAGCCTTGTTAGATCAGATCACAACCACCTAGCGAAGCTGTTTTCTACTGAGAAAGGCTGCTGGTCCATTGGTGAAAGCTCTCCAGGACTTTACAGCCCTATCTGCAGCTGTCAGGGTTTGAACCTGGAACCTTCAGCACGAAAAGCCGGTGTTGCCACCATTGAGCTACAGCTGGACCATGGTCTACCTGACATAGCTTTGCCTACTACTCTTGTTGTAGAACATCTTGCTTCTGCTTTCCCTTGCTGGACGGAAGGGCCAAGGGAAAGGAGGTTCAGGTGAGGCCAACTGGGACGAGACGTTGCAGCAGGCTCTCCCCCACCCATTGAGCTACATCTTTCCATGCAGAGCTCCCCGATGTGGGCCAGCATTTCATTCATAATACATACCAATGCAGATGTCTACAGCTATAACCAAGAATCTATTTTTCTTTTCCTAGGCTTGGCCCTTGGAGGAACTCAGAATGAGATGCTTCTTTTGCCTGCTCTTCCTTCCGGGTAAGAAAAGACAGGGTTGATTCGCCCCACCGAAAGCGGGTTGGACTTGGGGGGCTCCTAGGAGGGAGAGCAAGGAGGGAGAACGAGGAGGAGGGATAAGGACAGGTCAGAGATTTCCTGAAATAACAAGCTACAGTCCTCCTAAGCCTCTGGAACAATTCCTATAGCAGTGGTTCCCATACGTTTTAGCACCAGGACCCACTTTTTTAAAATGACAGACTATCAGGACCTATCTACCATAGTATTTATTTATTTATTTATTTATTTATTTATTTATAAGTAATATTTTATTTACTTATTTGCAAAAACCCCCCTCAATTCATTCAAAGCAGTAGCTGATTTCAAAACAATGTGATTAGCTGAATGTCTAGAATGAGCCTTCAGGTGTCTTTCGCCTGCGGAGCATGCGCTCCGCAGGCGGAGGGTGCTGTAAACGCATTGTAAAGTGTGTTTTCGGCACCCTTGGAGTAAGACTTGCTGGCACAGAGGCTGGCAGGCCTCGCTCTGCCATGGACCCAATGTTGCAGCCACCGGAGCAGGTAAGGGTTGCACCGGTAGGTGCAGGGGTGGGGGGAGGGAGGGCCGGGTGGTGAGGGAGGATGGCCATTGGCTGAGCCAGCCCGGGAAGGGGCGGGGATGTTGGCAGTGATATCCCCATTCCCATTCCTGGGCTCGGCGGCCCATTCCCTGCCACCCCGGATGTACGTTAGCTCTCGAGCTGACATACATCCGAGGAGGCCCATTGGGCCATGGAAGCCCTACACCGGGGGAAGGGGATGAGTGTCCTGATGCAGAAAATATTATTCTTGGTTTTGTTCTGGTAATATTCTTGTTGTTACACACTTCCATATCTGCCTCTCCAAGTCACAAGGGGGAAATCTCACATTTGGCAACCTCCTTTTGTTTTCTCCTCTCAGTAGAAACACACACATTAGGCTGATTCTGGGGGAAAGGGAGGCTAACTCAATCAAGTCTAACTAATTCAACCAGGTCTCCCAGGACTCAATGATCAAACCATCCAAGGACCATCTAGAAGACCTCCACCCAGAGCAGCCCACTATTGTTCCCATTGTGTTTCTGTATTACTCTGTTACTATGCACATTCTCAGCAACCATGTGATGTTCTGCTTGGAAATGTATAAAAACTGTGCTCACATGGAGCAAAGGGTCAGTGCCCCTCTTGGGGTGCTGTCCACTGCGCTGCGTAACAATAAACCCATACTTTTTCCTTGTTCACCAGTCTTCCTGGTCCTTCATTATTAACTATCCTCTGCTTAAAAATTCCGCTACAGTCCCCTTCCCCCGAGGAGTCCCTGTGCCGCACCGGAGCAGCCTGGGAAGAGCTGAGAATTCTGCGGCCGGCCCTATGAACTGGTCGCGGATCCTTATACAGGATCGGGCTGCCCGTAATATTTCTTTGCTTGTTGTTCTGGAAGGATAGTAGGAGCTCACTAGCATCTCCCATGTGCTTCTCCGTTTCAGGTGTCCTGTGTCCTGAAAACTCAGGTGTCTCGAGTTCAGATAACCCGTTTCTACTGCGGGACAGAAATCCCATTGCTCTGAGAGCCTGGCATGGATCGTGTGTGGTGATTCCATGCAACATCAAGCAAACTGTTGGTCGCCTGTCACTCGATATCATCTCGCTGATTTGGTATTTTGGGCCTGTTTATAATAAAGCCTTGCAAGAGTTTGATGGCACCATGTTGTACAATGTCTCCAGGAGCCCCCCAAATCACATGAGCACCACAAGTCCCACCTTTGAGGATCGGGTGAGGTTTGTAGGGGATTTGGAACAGAGAAACTGCAGTTTGAAGATTTCCCAACTGCGGAAAAATGACAGTGGTGTCTACCTGCCAAGATTGTATGGGTTGCTTGAAGGCATACGTGAGCTAAAGAAATGGGGTCTTGAAATTCAAGTTAATGTTATGGGTAAGAATTTTGCAGAAGTATTTATTTCCTCCTCATCCTGACAACATTTGCCTTTTAGTAGGGACAAATTTTCAGAATTTAAGACTGCCAGTTCAAACCTTTGTTGCTGACACTTTGAAAGGGCGGGTTTTGAGGGAGATCCACAAGGAAGCCTCCTGCAGCTGTTCCAAGAGGCTGTTCCAAGCATAAAGGGCAGCCAGGGAGAGAGGGTGGATTCATTCATCCCCACCCCTACCCCAGAGCCTGTTTACTAGTAATTGCTTCCTCCAATTCTGTGCAAATGAGAGAAGATTTAGGAACAGAAATAAGAGAAGTTCTGTGAAAAGACATCTGCAAAGCAATCTGCAAAGCAAAAAAAAAAAGAAAGACACAAAACAGTGTGCACACATTTGCAAGAGATCTTTTTATCCATGGTTGAATCTTTTTATCCATGGTTTTTCCACCCACGGATTTGACTCAACATGGGTGGCAAAACTGTGGAAGAGGGAGTCCGACCACGCCACATTACCTCTTTTTTCCAGCGTTGTCGTAGGCCTGCTAGCCGCTTCCCTCTTCCTGCGCATGTCCAAACCACTGAAAAAAGAAAAAAAAATGCAACCAGGAATCTCGTGGGCCTGCCAGCCACTTCCAGACATGTTTAAACTGCTGAAAAAAGAAAAAAATGCAACCGGGAGTCTCTGGCACCATCTACAGGTTCCATCCGGTAGCAGTTCTTCTCTTTTTTTTTTTCAGTCAGTTTAAACAAATTTAGGAGGAGGGATGCTGCAAAGATGCTAAAAAAAAAAAGGTAATGTGGCACTGCTCCCCACCCCACCCTGGTTTTCCTATAACACTGTTTTTTTTATCCACTGGGGTTCCAAGAACTGTATTTCTCTCTTGAATCATTCTTGTGCTAACACAGCTCTTCTGAGGACACTGTCAAAGATAGGTGTAGAAATTGAGATCGTCCTGCCATTCCTCGACAAACGTGTCTGTGTCTGTCTGCGGAACCAAACTGATATTTCTGCAACAACTTCTTTGTTGATGCAGAACTGCCTCCAAAACCTAAGATGGAAATCATGCCCCGGAAAATCAAAGAGAACCAAAGTACTCAAGTGATCTGCTCTGTGCCTTATCATTGCCTGGACGAGCCGTTAATGTTGAGTCTCAGTGGCTTGGATGGTATGTCTTGGAGGAAAACCACTGAAATTGACAAGATCCAGGTGACGTTGACATTTGTACCGACTTGGAAGGATCACGGCAAAACGCTGAAGTGCTTGCTGAGTCGCCAGGATGGGTCCATGATATCCCAGAGTGCATTGCTGCTGAATGTGGACTGTGAGTGTGCAAAGATGGGGGGACATGGGCTGGACACTGTGAGACCTGTCTGAAAAGAAGGCGCTTTCTGACCTAAGTAAGAAATACATTCACTCTAATAAACCACCACAAGACGGGCTCTCTATGTGGGGGCGCATAGAGTTACAAAGCATTTTTCAGTTCAATTCGAAGCTAATTTATTAATATTGCTAATTTAATAATATTAGACAAAAGAACTGAATGCAGAAAACGATCACGTTGGAGATATTGGTCCAGCCTAAACACCTCCCAAACGTGCTATTTTCCTCTGCACAGGGATTTTTAAAACAACGTGGGTATTAATATGTTAGAGCAGGGGTGACCAACCTTTCAACCTGAATGCTCCTGGGTCTTTAATGGTTGTATCAGTGAGGGCATTTCAGCAGGTGAAGCTGCTTTAGCAGCACCATCAGCAATTGCAGCTGCCAAGATTCTGTCTTCTGCACAACTCTTAAGAACGCAGAGGCCCGAATGGTGGAAGGTTGGCCACCACTGGGATGGAGTGAGGGCATCACTTCCTGCTTTTGCCTGCGTTCTGAAGATGTCATGGTGAAGCCAAATCAGAGCGAGGGCAGGAGCAGGAAGCAATGCTTTCGACCCTCACTCTGATTTGACTTTAGAGCAGCACAATCAGAGCGAGGGCAGAAGAAGGAAACAATGAAGGATGGGAAGGACTTGGGGGACAAAGGCATTCAGCAGTGGGGCAGGCCACCAGGAGTACGCAGAGGCATAGCTGGAGCGCGGCGAGGAGGGCGGACCGCCTGGGGGCGATGCGCACAAAGGGTGATGCGCGGTCCTGCGCGCGTACCCGCGCGTCACGCGTCGCCTCCTGCTCCAGGAGGAGGCCTCAGAGCGTCCGCCCTCAGCGGAGCTCCAAGGCCTTCTGAGGGAGGCCTGATGCGCGACGTCATATTTATAAGGATTTCACGCCTGCGCAGAACGTTTGAGGGCAAATTTGCCCTCAGAAACGTACTGCGCATGCGCGAAAACCTTATAAATATGATGTCATGGATCGGGCCTCCCTCAGAAGGCCCAAGACAGCCGGCCGGCAAGGATGTCTCCGGAGCCGGCAGCAGTGGAGGCTCCGCTGCTGCCGGCTCCGGAGACATCCTCTCCGGTCGGCTGTCGCGGCAGCACGGGGGTCATTAGGGCGGCATACGCCCTAGTGACTCCGCTGGGTGTATGTGAAGAAGTGGGGGTGAATGGAGGTGCCATGTTTTTGGGAATGCTTCCCCTTCACCTGGCCCCCCAAATCTAGAAACTGGTCATGCCCTTTGTAGAAAGGATGGGTAGAACTCGTACCTTTTTCTCTAGCCCCTGATCCCAGTCAGTGTTCTCATTTGCAGCAGCAGTAACCCCTTGATGCAACATGCTGTCTTTCATATGGACCCATTCTCCAGTTACACATTTTCCCCTTCTCTCTTTACCCAACATGCCACATGCTGCCCCGCCACCTGCTGATATGCCAGTCTCTTCCATACTCTACATGCCCCATTCAGCCAGTCCAATGTTTTAGAGCAGGGGTGGGGAACCGGCGGCCCGCGGTCCGGATCCGGCCTCCGGAACGATCTGGTCCGACCTGTGCAAGACCGGACCCGAGTCAATCAGGTCTGGCCTGCGCGAGCAGACCGGAGGCTCTGCCAGCCCCGCCGGTCCCTCGCGCGCTCACCTCAACGCGACTCCTTTCAAATCCGGTTGTTTCTGCACATGTGCAGAAACAGCCGGGTTCAAAAGGAGTCACGAGAGCAGCGCGCGCGGGGCTGGCGGCGGCGGCGGCCGCCTGAAAAAGTTAAGGCGAGCATGGGTGGTATGTAAGGAGAGCATGGGGGGCGGTGTGTGTGTGTGTGTGTGTGTGTGCGCCCAATGGGGACCCATTTGCGATGGAGGGGCACACGGCCCGCGGGACATTTTCCCCATGGGAAAATGGCCCTCCATCGCAAATCGGTTCCCCACCCCTGTTTTAGAGGGACACATTACAGATTGGGCACAAGCACGCCCGACTTTGTGAGAGGGACATGTGTAGAGAATTCTGCATTTTGATATCTTTTGCCAAGGGTAAAATGTCCTGTGAAAAATCAGGCTGGCCCTATAGCCTGCCTGCCCCTCCAAGGTTGGACAGGGCATAATTGAGATCTATGTCAATCCCAAGCTAAAGCTCAGTGGTAAATACAGCACATACTCTGCATATGCAGACAGTCCCAGGTTCAGAACGACATCTCCAAGTAGCGCAAGGAAAGCTCATTGTTTGTAACTTGGGAAGCTGCTGCCAGCCTGTGTTGACCATAGTGAGTTAGCTGGATCAAAGGTCTGACTCAGTATCCAGCAGCTTCTTATTTTCTTTCCTGGACGTTCAGCCTCGTTGCTCCTGTCGTACAGTACTCCCCCCATATTCACTGGGGATATGTTCCAGGCCCCTCCGTGGATACTTGAAACCGTGGATAGGAGCGAACACCCCCTCCATGGTTTCCTGAGGGCCTCCTGCCCTGCCTCCCCTGTGGGCAGGCGTGCGCCCCCCCCCCAGCTCTTATTTTTCTTTCAGCAAGCTTTGTTTCTTCCTTAAAACAAACAGAGAAGCAGCCTCCATTGCAGGCAAGTAGAACGGGACTAAGTCCTAGAGAGGCTCTGCAAGGTTAACAGAAACCTTGCAGAGCCTCTCTAGGACTTAGTCTCGTTCTACTTGCCTGCAATAAGCAGCCAGAGGCTGCTTCTCCTGTTTGTTAAAGGAAGAAACGAAGCTTACTGGGAAAAAAGTCAAAGCCTGGAGGGGTCCCTGCGATCCGTGGATAGCGAATCTGTGGATATGGGGGCCCACCTTAAAAAAAAAATTATTGGTGATTTGATTCTGAATATTTGCTTTGGTGCAGATGCTCCCACGGGACTCATGCTGAAAGCGACACCCAGAGCGACCGTCCAAGAGGGGGAGAAACTCTCTCTGGAATGTACAGTCAACAGCAGCAACCCCAGTATCATTCAGTACCGCTGGTATAAGGACGACATGGAGACTTATGAATGGACAGGCCACAAGATTGAATTCAACTCTGTAGAAGAGCACAATGCTGGGACTTATAAATGTGAAGTTAGAAACACAGTTGGGACCGACATAAAAAAACTGAGTATAGAGGTCCAATGTGAGTTCATTCAGGGGGACGGTGTAGTCGAAGGAAAGCTGAGCATGAGACTCTCCCGCCACAGGTTGTCTCTTTGGAGCAGGACCAGCCTAAGATCTCCCAATACCACATGCTGCCCTCCCCACCTGCTGATATGCCAGTCTCTTCCATACTGTATATGCCCTTCCACTCTCCAATGTTCCAGCTCCTATCCTCCACATTTCCTCTTCCTCTCTATCCCCCTCTTCCTTTGCAATCCAAGGAGCGAAAGGAGGAGGAGGAGCAGTGGAGGCCAGTAGGGAGATAGGTGCCCCTCCACCAACCTCTTACCTGAGGCGACTTCTTCAGTTGGCTTCATGGGTGGGCCGGCCCTGATTTGGGTCTCCAAGTCTCTTCCACTCTCTGGTTCCACTGACTATGCTTTCATAAAAAGGTAAAGGTATCCCCTGACAATTAAGTCCAGTCGTGTCTGACTCTCGGGTGTGGTGCTCATCCCCATTTCAAAGCCAAAGAGCCAGCGTTGTCTGAAGACGCCTCCATGGTCATGTGGCCGGCATGACTCTCCTTGCCGCAGCGCGTAGCATGCAGCTGGAACACGGAGCGCTGTTTACCTTCCCGCAAGCGGTACCTATTTATCTACTCGCATGGACATGCTTTGGAACTGCTAGGTTGGCAGGAG
The DNA here is from genome assembly GCA_026170595.1 of Plestiodon gilberti rubricaudatus. Lineage (NCBI taxonomy): Eukaryota > Metazoa > Chordata > Lepidosauria > Squamata > Scincidae > Plestiodon > Plestiodon gilberti. The sequence goes on from JANXHW010000011.1 coordinate 4,677,887, forward strand.
CTGGCCAAGCAACGAGCGCTCACCCCGTCACAGGAATCGAACTGCCGACCTTTCAATCGACAGCTTATGGTTCAGCGGTTTAACCCGCTGCGCCACCCGCTGGCCTTTCATGCTTTCATACATGACACCAAAGGGCACCCTTTTCTGTTGGGCTATAAGTATCCTGGACATATACTGTGAATGTGACTAATGGCTTATTATTATTATTATTATTATTATTATTATTATTATTATTATTATTATTATTATTATTAAAAATCTCATAGAACACAGATAGATAAAAAGTGTCATTGACTGGTGCTAAATAGTGGATACAAGTTTCGACCTGAAACCTAAGTATCAGCTAGATATCGATATGATGTCAGATGTTCCTAAAAGCGCCATTTTGCAATTCCAATGGTGTTACTTCAGTACATTGTAGCTGCTTAAAATAATTCCCAGAATTTTTCGAAATTGTTCCAAGTGCCCCAATGACAATGGGGAACACTTTTGCATGGTTTGTCCATAGCTGTGTGATTTCAATAGCCAGGTCTCATCGATGATGATGATGATGATGATGATGATGATGTCATCATCATCATCATCATCATTAATCTCATTATTATCTCTTCAAGAAGTGCCTTTTTGGCCAGTTAGCAGGAGTAGTAACCCCCAACACCTCCAACCGTGTCCTAATTTCACTGTCAATCTCTCTCCTGCAGATTTACCCAAAGAGACCAAAGTTGACGTGACACCACAGGTCATCGAGGAAGGCGCCAGAGTGGTTTTGAAGTGTTCTTCTCGAGGAAACCCACCCATTGACCATTGGCAATGGTATAAAAGCCCTCAGCACAGTCTGTACGGCACCGGTTTGGAGCTGCGCTTTGATGCAATTCGGCCCAATAATTCCGGGACCTATTATTGCGTCGCCCAGAACCATCTTGGCAATTCATCCTCTACACCTGTCAAACTGAATGTTCTTTGTAAGTAATGCAGATTCAGGACACAAACGCTTGTTTGTTTGTTTTTGTTTATTTATATGACGGTCTGTTTAATGATTTATTTATTTATTTAAAGGAGTTATACCCCACTTCCCCCCCCCAAAAAAAAATTAAAGCGGCTTGCAATATTAAAATGCTTAAAATGTAGCTTTAAAAACATACATAAAACATGTTAAGTGCATCAAACAGGCCTAGTCAATAGGTGATTAGAGCAATAATAGCTCCCAAAGGACTACTTAATATATTAAGTATTAAGTATGCTCCCAAAGTCCAGCATACTTCCTATATAATCAAAATAAATAATCACAGAGCATATAGTTTAATAAAAGAATCCAGCATAATAGGGAGAATTCAGGGGCAGGAGCCCCACAAACACTGTACCCCCACTAAACCTGTACCCCCACAATCACTGTAAAAACTACACCTCCCCCCTACCCCCTCTCCAAAACACACATGGGGATTTTTTGCATTAGCCACAGTGGAGGGGTAGCTACTGAACACAAGGACTACAGAATAAGTTATAGTATGAAGTACAGAGACAGATCCTGTATGAATACACTGTGGCTTTAAAAGAAACAAAATAAAACTATTTTTGTTGCATGTGCGCAAGGTCTAGTTCTGGTGCGCATCCCCTAACTAGGTATAGTTAAGGCAACATCTTCATCATGGTCTGTTTTTTTCACTTTGGAACTGATTTTTCAGATCCTCCTAAGAATGTCAAGCTTGCCAATCAAAACCCTCTGTCCATCCTGGAAGGAGACACCGTCAAGCTTAATTGCTCAGTGGACAGCAGTAATCCTCCCGTCAGCCAGTACAAATGGTCTACTAGTCCGTGGGGCATGACTGAGCGAGGAAACCTCCTGATCTTCCGTGCAACGCGTAGAGAAGCCGGATCTTACCGCTGTGAAGCTTGCAACTCCGTCAGGTGTATTCCATCGACGCCAATCCTTGTGGATGTGCTCTGTGAGTTACGTCAATTTCTCAACTGTAAGCTGTGTGAAATACAAATCACTGGCAATTGGCGCATGTTCGTGGCGAGAGGGAAAGGGTGTGGAGAACATCAGTGCGCAGACCATGTGATCCCTCTCTTTGTTCATACTTTGTTCATACAGTAGAAGGTCTATATATCGACCTTCGGTTCGTGTGTATATGTGTGTGTGTGTGTGTGTGTGTGTATGAGAGAGAGAGAGAGAGAGAGAGAGAGAGAGAGAGAGAGAGAGAGGAGATCCATTTGTTCAATCAAATGGCCTTTTGGATTCAGGGTATGAGGTATGGTTGGCATAGACCAGGGATTCCCCCAAAATGGCGTGGGAGCCACATTCAACCCACCCACACATTTTGGTGAGCCCACAGAGTCCCTCTGCCATCACTAGATGGGTGCTGGGTGTGTGGTCCGCACTGGGTGATGCACATTTGAAGGGTGACATGATGGAGATGGCTGCCAAGCCACCCAGGCTCCGCTGCATTTGGCCGCTCCAACTCGACTTGCTTGGCTCGGAACTGAGTTGCGAGGTCGGAGCGCTTTTGCCTGCTCCGACTCTGCTCGGACCTGAGCATGCCCAGTTGAGTCAGAGCGTTGCGATTCAGCTGTGGACGAGCTGAAAGTAATTGGCGGTCATGTCACCACACCGCCAATTACGTCTGGGTCAGTGAGCCGGAAGTAATTGGTGGTGATGTGATGACGGCATCACATCAGTGCCAATTACTTCCGCTTCAGCACCCTCGTTTTTGAAAAAGTTGACCGGTGCTTGTAGAGGATGAGGGTTTTGTGAGCAGTGAAGCCCCATCGTTGGCATCGGGAGACAAGGTGGGTGATTAGCAGTTGAATGAAGCAAGCGTGTGATTTTGGAGCGGATCATTCTGTTCGCGCAGCTTCCTGCTGTGGAATTAGCCTTCATCGGCTCCTAGGTAGTGTCATTTTTCTAGGTTCTGTTATCTGGATATCTCCATCTCATGCTTGGTTTTTGTCCCCCTTTCCTGCAGACGTCCCCAATGAAGTAAACGTTGTGCAAGAGCCAATGGGACGCATTCGGGAAGGCACCCGAGTTCAGATGCGTTGCCACGTGGGTGCGGCCAGTCCCAAGGAGCTCACCTACGTGTGGTACAAAGATCATCAACAGCTGCAACTACCGTCTGCAGATGCCACATGGATTCTCTCGAAGGTGATGCCAGGTGATACTGGCACCTACTCTTGTGAAGCCAGGAACAGTGTGGGCAAATCGTGGTCTTCGGCAGTCACGCTGGATGTTCTGTGTGAGTAAGAGAATACAAGGGTGCTGGAAATAAACTAATGGTACGACCCAAGAGCCTATGGTATTGCACTAACCCCTAGGTACCACTCCTCTCTTCTAGCTGAGAAGCCAAAGTCTTGCTTTTCATGCTTTCCACTAACATCTACTCTTCTATATGAGGGAATATAAATATTCCCTCGATATCCCTTCCAACCACAGGATGGAGATATCCAGCCACAGGGTGTGTTGTGTGTCATTGTGTGTTGTGTGTGTGTATCCATCCTGTGGTTGGAAGGGATATTATCCAGGGAATATTTATATTCCCTCATATAGAAGAGTAGATGTTAGTGAAAAGCACTACATATAATAATAATTTGATGGGTTTGTCAGATGCTATTAAAGTGAAATATTTGCTTAACGACTGTTCAACTAAAATTCGGCAAGGAGTAGCTAAATTTTTGTTGGGGGTGGAAGAAAAGCTCATGGGTAGGCCTATTCGAAATGCTCTCCATTGTTGTATCTTGTAAAGATTGTTATTTTTATTGTACTATATGCCAATAAAGGGAGCGGAAATGTGAAATCTCACTTGCCTTCCCTCTCCCTGGATTGGAAAAGAAAGAGAGGGGATGGAACAGAAGAGGAAAAGTGGAGGAGAAGAGAGTGGTGGGGTAGAGTACCCTCCACACTTCCGCCTTTGCTCCGCCCCCTCTTTTTTCCCTGATCCAGCACATTGGGAGGATGAGGAGGAGCAACGGAGGCAAGCGGGTGGATGCAGGTCAGCATTCCCATCCAATTGGTCGCCTGAGGCGACTGTTTCAGTTGGTCTCATGGATGGGCCGGCCCTGACCCCAAGGACAAATGATGGGAAATATTGAACAACTGTCTCCTTCCTTCCTGGCAGACGGGCCTCACAATGTCTATGTGTCCCTGAGTATTTCGGAAGCCATCACCGAAGGAATGGACCTCAAAATGCTGTGTCAAAGCGATGCCAACCCTGCACCGAATTATTATGAGTGGTACTGGGATAAAGAATGGAGGCCTTTCGAGAATTCGAGAATCCTGGCGTTGCCCAAAGTCCAGGTCAAGCAGTCAGGAGTTTATCGATGCCGAGCAAAGAATATAATCTCCCTGGGGGAGTCGGAACCTCTATACCTCACTGTGTCCAGTGAGTAGTTCAGAAAAGTCCCTCTCCCCTTTATTCCCCTTGATGGAGGAAAAGACCATCACAGGTTACAAGCCATTAGCAACCTCCTGGCTTTAGAAGTGGGTTGTCTCTTTATGCCAGGTGCAGGGGAGTGACAGCAGGAAACAGGTTATCTTGTTAGCTGTGTGCTCCCTGAGGCATCTGGTGGGGCCACTGTGAGATACAGGAAGCTGGACTAGATGGGCTTTTGGCCTGATCCAGCAAGGCTCTTCTTATGTGCTTATGTTCTTAAGCACTACCTGCAAGGCACACGGGTGCAAGAGAAGAGTGTGGCACTATTTGGGGAAGTTTTGATGAGTTCCGGAGTGCGTAGGCTTACCATCTTCCCGGAAATGACCGGGATTGTCCCGGCGACACCCCCTTCGTCCCCCTGTCCCCCCCGAGCTGTCTCTTTGTCCTGGCCCCGGCCCGCCGGCTGCATCGCGGCGGGCCGGAGCTCTTCCGAGACTGTGCTGCCAGCTGCAGCGCGTCTCTGTTTTGATCTCTAGTCTCGCGCGCCTATTTGTGCGACGCTGGGAGCTCTCCGGAACGGCCCGAGTTCACTCGGGCTGTTCCGGAGAGCTCCCAGCGTTGCGCAAATACGCGACGAGGCTGAGAGCGCTCCGGAACAGCCCGAGTTCACTCGGGCCGTTCCGGAGAGCTCCCAGCGTTGCGCAAATACACGACGAGGCTGAGAGCTCTCTGGAACAGCCCGAGTTCACTCGGACCGTTCCGGAGAGCTCCCAGCGTTGCGCAAATACTCAGCCTCGAGGGAGGACGTCCCCGCCCCTGGCCACACCCCCGGCCACGCCCCCAGTCCCGGCCGAGTGCCGGGCATATCTGGGATGGCTAGGAGTGCGCTAAACCAGGACATGCCTCCTTTCGATCAGACAGAAGCCTCTTAACGCTTCGATTTGGCGCCTGCTCGCTGTGGTCATTTTCCTTTTGCTTTGTTCAGTCAGCGGGGCGACAGTGCTGAAGAGGACCCTGATTGGCCTGGGCACCGCATTTGGCCTGCTTCTGCTCTTGGGGGTTCTTGGTTTTGGCCTGCGAAACTGGTAAGTGATGCTGGCGGGGGGAGGGGGGAAGGAGATGCCTTGTACCTGAGCAGATCTTTACCTCTTTCCCAATAAACCAGAATTCCTTACTGAACACACATGACCAAGCCTTATACCGGATCAGACTATTATGATCCGGTATAACAATGGGCTCCCACCAGATCCCCCTCTGGTGGGAGCCCATTACTAAGAGATTGCCCCCTGCTAACCAGGCAAAAGGGCACCTTTTAAGTTACAATTCTCTTATATTCAGCAGGGGGAGGGAGACATGATCGCTACTCATTCAATATAGCATCCTTTTTCCAGTATCTGTTTGCTGGTGTGTGTGCCCCCCCTTTTTTAAAGATGAAAATCTGTGAGCCCTTTTGGGGTCACAAAACTGTCTTTTCCCTTATTTGTGAAAAGAGAGTTTCTTATTTGCAGCGATTTCGGGATTATGGGATTTGCAGCCATGTAAAATTTGTTGAAGAAATAAAGTTCTTACTAAAACCAGTAGTCTGTAGAAATTCCTTTATGACAAAGCAACAGCATTCGCAGTAGCGCTGCGGGCGCCAGTGTCTAAGGATTATCCAGAGCAGACCCACGGGCACTAACTTCGTTCCTGACGTTTCAACCCTCACTTGGGCTTTCTTATTTGTGTAAAGTGCTCCATGAACATTTTTGGGATGATAAGCAGTATGCTTGTAATGGATATACAATCGTTGGTGAAGTATGCATAGGCTTACCAGATTTTCCGGGACCCAAGGGGGGCGGGCAGCGGCAGTGATATTACGGGGACGTGTCCTGGGATTGCTGAAAAATGGCCATTTTAGGCCACTTCCGGTTTTTGCAAGTTTAAGGGACTGGGGGAAAGTGTGTGTGAAAGCCAGAAATTTGGTGTTTGATGGAATATTAAGGCTGGAAGCACCCCGGGGGGGGGGGGAGATGTTGGACCTTTCTCTGGGGATCGGACACAAAGTAATGTGTCTCCTTCCTTGTTGGAGCATCTGCCCTTTGCTTTGGCTTGTGCTTTCTTGTTGATTTGTAAATAAAGCACAGCTTGCAAAGACACCATCAAAATCTTCAGCGCTCTTGCTAAATCAACTTTCTCACCGCTCAGGGAAGTAGAGAGCTAGCACCGGTATAGATCACGGGTTGCTTGCGAGGCAGTTTGCTGGAGGCCTGCCAGTGAGTTGAGCGCATGGGTGGTTGGAGTAGGAGGAACAGGAGACCCTTACCGGGCGGTGTTGTGAGGCAGAGGCTGCAAAGTTCAGCACGGCAGCTGCACATTGGCTAGCGACTGTGCCGTCATGCGGAGCACCACGTCAATAATTGCTGGGAACGATTTTGCTTTTTCTTCCTCTGCAGGAAGAAAGAGATTGATCCAGGCGCTGGCCACACACGGAGAACCTCATTTTTGGTGAAGAAGGTTAAGTATTATTATTTTTCTCTATGCATTTGGATGTGTTGCGGGCAGGGCACTGGGCTGGGTTGCAAGTTATGCATTTACTTCTCTCCAGCACTGTAGATATTAAGGACCTAAGAAGCTCCTTTCTGTGAGTCAGATCGTTGGTCCTATTTCAGTGTTTCTCAAACTGTTTAGTGGGTCACAACCTGATTTCTGGTGGGTCCCAGGTGATGGAAAGATCAGATAAGTAATTGCCGCAAGCCCTGAGGCTATTCAAAAATCAGATAGCTGCTAATTGCCCTTCAAAGAGGTGAGCTCCTGCAGTTTGCAAGATAGCTGCTAATTACCCTGCAAGGAGCTGAGCTCCTGCAGTTTGCAAGGAGCTGAGCTCCTGCAGTTTGCAAGGAGCTGAGCTCCTGCAGTTTGCAAGCTTGTGTAAATATAGGGAGATAAATGTTTGAGTGTTTTGTAAAGCTAAGTGGGTCCCGATACAGTGTCATTTTAAAAAGTGGGTCCTGGTGCTAAAAAGTTTGAGAACCACTGGTCTATTGAGCTCAATCTTGTCTAAACTGACTCGCAGCAGCTCTCTGAGGTTTCCGGCCAGGGTCTTTCCCAGGCAGGGACTGAAACTGGCACCTCCTACATGCAGGGGATGTGCTCATCCCCAGAGTCAGAGCCCCTTTGTCGTTGTATTAATCTGTCAAGTACCGTATTGTCCCGAGTATAAGACGCACCTGATTATAAGACGCACCCTTAAAGTTTGGTGCTATTAAAATGTTTTAATTAAATCACTGGCATTAAATTTATGCCTGATTATAAGACGCACCCCTAGTTTAAAAAACTTAAATTAGGAGAAAAAAGTGAGTCTTATACTCAGACCAATACGGTATATTTCCCTACAACTCTTAGAACTGATAACTAGCAAGAAGCAGATCGGATTGGGGAAGGGGAAAGAAGGTCTGTGGCCTCCCGGGTCTCTGAAACCTGACAGGGCATGGGCTTAGGGTTGTCAACCAGTCAGGGTCGGCCCATGCATGAGGCCAACTGAAGCGGTTGCCTCAGGCAGCATATTGGCGGTGTGTGTGTCCATCTCTGTTTGCCTACTTGCCTCCACTGCTGTTTCTGCTCCTCCTCCCACCAGAGGCATCGTCGGGGGAGGGTGGGGGCAGTGGGCCCCCGGCGGCAGTGTCGGGTTCTGGGCAGTGGGCGCTCGGGGGTGTGTGTGTCAAAGTGGGCGGCCGCGTGAATTGTGTGAATCTCCAAGAATAAATGAACACGCCACTAGCTTTTAAGCTCACCTTAGGGCAACCTGATCCAGAGGTTAGAGGTATTATGTACCTATAGTAGCTGTGTAGAAGTGAGAATTTCAGAGGTGCAGTCTTTCTCTGCCCTGGATGATAAATGGCACCTGACCAAACACACTCACCTACACAGCTATAAAAGGTGCAGGGATTCCCATCCTATGACCGTCCTACACCTGGGGCAAGTAAGTTATCTCTGCGTTGAAAACAATGGAGGGTTGGGGTCAGCCAGATGGACACTGATTGAGAGCCTATGCCAGTGATGGCGAACCTTTTGGGCTCGGTGTGTCAAAAATTCAGAACTTGACTCTGCTGGTGTATCAACCCCCCACTCCCCCCGAACAAAAGAGAAACAGTTCTTCTTGTTCATGTGAACGAAGACCGCAAATATGCGTGACCCTTTAAAAATCATTTTAAAAATTAAAAACAAGTCAGAAAAAGCCTTCCCTACCATTGCGCGGCAAAACCACGCTGTTTGCAGGCCTGCAAGGCAGTCTTCTGCTCTCCTGGAAGCCACTTCTGGGTCACGCGACAGTCCCCCTTTGCCCTGGCTCGCCCATCGCGATCCATTCTGGGGCACGCCAGGTTGCGAGAGCGCAGAAAACTGCCCTGCAAACAGAGCGATTTTGCCGCATGGTGGTAGGGAAGGTTTTTTCCTGACTTTTAAAAACGTTTTTTAAAGGGTCCGCCATACCTGCAGCCTCCACGGATACTGAGATCCTCCCAATTTGAATGTATGTCCTTTCCCTGCTAATTGGGCAAGAGGCACTTTTTCAATGGGTGCTCCTCTTATATTTAGCAGGGGGAGAGTAACTGCTCCCCTTTCACCCCAGCACAGTGTCCTTCTGATGGCTGTTTGCTGGTGGTGTTCTGCATCTTTTTTTTAGATTGTGAGCCCTTTGGGGACAGGGAGCCATTTAATCATTTGATTTTGTCTGTAAACCGCTTTGAGAACGTTTTGCTGAAAAGTGGTATATAAATACTGTTTATTATTATTATTATTATTATTATTATTATTTTATAATATTTTATAATAATAATAATAATAATAATAATAATTATTATTATTATTATTATTATTATTATTAATAATAATAATAATAATGTTGTCAGGTGTTGGTGAACGCTGGTGTGTCACTCAAAACATCATGGCGTGTCACCTTTGTCATGCGTGTCATAGGTTTGCCATCACTGGCCTATGCTCATCGGATGGCTCACCTTCCTGGCCAACCCCTTAGCTATCATTTCCACCATCAGTTATAGCACTGAACGTGCCATCAGGGGTGGGCAGGTAGGCGTCATGGGGGCCCTGGGAAAATCTTTTCCCCAAGACCCCCAACAACTTGGCACCAGCTCTGGCAGAATGTTACAGCCTACGAGGTTGAAGACTAAAGGCTGCTTTGTTCCACAGGCCAAGAGAGAAAAACTGTGCCATAACAACCGATGCAATGAAGGACCAACTGAGCCCCCGCTCAGATTCCAGAATCAGGGAGCAGAAACCGACATCTCCTATGCAACAATCCGGTTCCCGCCCAGTTTTTCCGAGGACAGAATTGAATATGCCTGGTACGCTGCAGAGGAGCATGGGATGTCTGTGTGGTCGAGGGAGATGTAAAAGGCCAAGAGTGGTTGGGCGCTAGATGTAATAGAGGAGGGAAAATCTGGCCTGTTTGTCTCATCCTTGCGTGGTACACAGCGCTTGCTGGGGTTTCCTCTTCCTTGCAATTATTAAAAGCACAGGATGCCCTTGACTTGCCTTAGAGAGCTGGCATGGTGGCTATGAGACTGAGGTATCCGTCAAGACTTCGCTGGTCTGAATGGTTCCTTTGCCATGAATTCCTTAGTTGGCCTTAGGGAAGCCGCTCCCTTTCAGCCTCAGCTGCAATATGGGGGGAGTAGCATCATCATCCTTGTAGTATGCATCATCCTTGCAGGGTTGTTGTACAGACCAGACAATACCTGTGAAGCACTTGGCATGCTTCACACACGCTATACATCGAGTATTCTTATTTGTGACATTTATATGTTGCCCTTTCTGTCCATGTGCTCAAGATCATGGCTTCTAGTTTCATGACAGATGTGACATGGAAGGGGAAGGGAAGATGAAGTCAAACAGATGCAGGTACCAACCCCTGCAGCATATTACTTACAGGTTGCCAAGGGCCCCTCTAGTCCAGCTTCCTGTATCTCACAGTGGCCCCACCAGATGCCTCGGGGAGCACACAAGACAACAAGAGACCTGTATCCTGTTGTCACTCCCTTGCATTCAGCATTCAGAGATAGGTGACTTCTAAAACCAAGAGGTTGCTTATACCCATCATAGCTTGTAACCTGTGCTGGCCTTTTCCTCCATCAATCTGTCCAACTCCCTTTTAAAGGCATCCAGGTCAGGTGCCATTCCCACATTCTGTGGCAAGGAGTTCCACAGATTAATGACATGCTGACGGCTGAGGAGCAGAGCAGCAAGTGATCCCAGCCAAGCCACAGACATGGTCCAGATGGTTTAAGCTCTGCTTCCGAAGCAGCCGAGTGGAATGGCCGATGATAGAGGTGGGGTTACAGGAGAGGCTGAGCTTCGTCGCTAGAGCCTTTTCTCCTTCTTCAGTGCTTTTCTAATCAGAAACTCTGCTCTCTTACAGCATCAAAGGGCCGACACTTGCCATGGCTCCTGCAGATGACGCAGTGATCTACAGTGTAGTGACAAAGCCCTGTCTCCCTACAAAGGTACACCCCCAATTTCAGTTGGGCTCTTCCGGGTTGTGAGTAACTTGGCACCTCCCCCCTCCCCACCTTGTTGTCCATGCTTTTCTGCTGCTCCTATAGGAGCAGAGAAAGACAAGTGTCCAATGTAGGCAGCCGGGGAGGGGAGGTCAAGGGGGAATGCAGTCTCAAAGCAACAGCAGAAGTGATTGCTACTTCTGGCATTAGTAAAGGTAAAGGTCTCCCCTGCTCGAAATTCAGTTGTGTCCGACTCTAGGGTGCGGTACTCATCTCCGTTTCTAAGGCCGAAGAGCCAGCACTGTCCGAAGATGCTTCCGTGGTCATGTGGCCGGCGTGACTAACAGAATGTTGTTACCTTCCCACCACAACAGTACCTATTTATCTACTTGCGATGTCTTGCTTTCAAACTGCTAGGTTGGCAGGAGCTGGGACAGGAGACAGGAGCTCACTCCATCACTCCATCACCAAGCGGCACTCAGGTCTCGAACTGCTGACCTACCGACCTTCTGGTCTGTAGTTCAGTGTCTTAACCACTAAGCCACCGCGGCCCTCACTTCTGGCATTACACTGAATTAAAATGTTACTCAGATTGCCAGTTCCTAGCATGTGTCACTCATCCCTTTCAGTTGCAGAGGTACAGCGACAGTCTGTTCGCAGCCATTTTATATCGCACAGCCAATGTTGTCTTCCAACCCAGTACCTGAAGTTCAGGGTGTGTGCCACTACCGTCTCTTTCTTAACTCTGTGGTCAACTGCGTTGGCAGTTGGATTCCCAGTTCAAACTGGTAAACACAAATGCTATTTGTGTTTACCAGTTTGAGATGCCACTCCAGACATCCTCCAGCCCAGAATGCAACTGTTCCTTTTCATCAGAACTGATCTGCAGCTTTTGATGCTCTTGAGCTAGGATGACCTGATGCAGAGAGCAGCTGTCGTTGCAGAGAGCAGCTGTCGAGAGCAGCCATTGCAAGCTACAAGTACTGGTTTGTTTGTTTTTTGCATCAGAAATCCCCTTGGTCAAGTGACACAGCATCACGTCCTTTCAGCTATAAAATAGTAGCAAGGAAGGCAGAAAGTCCAACACAGATGCCAAGAAAAAAAGAGTATTATTGTATCTTTAAGGCTTTCTTGCTATCATTTTATAGTAGAAATGACACGCTGTGTCGCTCAACCAGGGGGTTCTTGATGCAAAGAAAACCAGAGTACTGGCAATGGCTGCTCTCGACAGCTGCTCTCTGCAACGACAGCTGCTCTCTGCATCAGGTCATCCTAGCTCAAGAGGATCAAAAGCTGCAGATCAGTTCTGATGAAGAGGACCAGTTGCATTCTGGACTGGAGGAACTCCGGAGGGGCAAACAGCATTTGCGTTTACCAGCCTGAGCTGGCAGTCAGGTGTGTGGAGAAGCGGGTCACGCCGTTCTGATTCCATTTCCTCTTCTTTGGTATTTTTTTGATTTGCAGATCACCCAGCAGTTCAGTCTTGAAATAAAATCATTTGTCTAAAAAAGAGAGAAATGTGCTTCCTGTTCAGGGCCCACCTAGAGTCTCTCCAGAGCGTAACATGGCCCTTGGGGGCCTCAGCTGGCAACGCCCTTGAGAGTTGTCATATTCTTGTTTTTACAGTGTTTTTGTGTCTTTATCAGCAGCACGACCAGCAGAAATTGAATAGGGCAATGTTTCTCAAGTTGTGGGTTTGGACCCACTTGGTGGGTCGCAACCTGATTTCTGGTGGGTCCCAGGTGACGGAAAGATAGGAGAAGTAATTGCCACAAGCCCTGAGGCTATTAAAAAATCAGATAGCTGCTCAGCCGTTTGCAGGGTGATTAGCAGCTATCTTGCAAACTGCAGGAGCTCAACTCGTTGAAGGGCAATTAGCAGCTATCTGATTTTTGAATAGCTTCCGGGCTTGTGGCAATTACTTATCCAATCTTTCCGTCACCTGAGACCCACCAGAAATCAGATCGTGATCCACCAAGTGGGTCCTGACCCACAATTTGAGAAACATTGGTGTGGAATGACTGAGAAATGTTTAGTGGGCTGTTTTCAGTATTGTGTCCAGTTCTGGTCACCACACCCCAAAAAGGATATCATTGAATTGGAAAAGGTGAAGAAAAGAGTGACCAAAATGATTCGTGGGTTGGAGCACCTCCCTTATGAGGAAAGGCTACAGTGTTTGGGACTTTTCAGTCTAGAAAAAAGGTGCCTGAGGGGAAACATGATTGAGACATATAAAATTATGGATGGGATGGAGAGAGTGGATAGAGGGAAGTTCTTCTCCCTCTCGCACAACACCAGAACCAGGGGACATGCACTAAAATTGAGTGGAGGGAGAGTTAGAACGGACAGAAGAAAATATTTCTTCACCCAGCGTGTAATTCATCTGTGGAACTCCTTGCCACAGGATGTGGTGATGGCACCTGGCCTAGATGCCTTTAAAAGGGGTTTGGGCAGATTCACAGGTTACAAGCCATAAGCAACCTCCTGGCTTTAGAAGTAGGTTTTCTCTGTGCCGGGTGTAAGGGAGTGGTGACAGGAAACAGGTTACCTTGTTGTCTGTGTGCTCTCAGAGGCATCTGTTGGGCCACTGTGAGATACAGGAAGCTGGACTAGTTGGGCCTTTGCCTGATCCAGCAGGGCTCTTCTTATGTTATGTTCTTATGTTCACCAAGCTAACATGGGGTTCCCCCCTGCTGCAGGGAGATGCAAAGCATGATTATGAGAATGTGACGAAAAACCAAGAAGAGGAGATACACTATTCATCCTTAGTGAACCTGGCCCAACGGCCCTACCCCACCTGCAGAGACTCGGACACGGACTCCGAATCGGAGGAGAGCATCCAATATGCGTCCCTGAAGCAGTGATCCTCCAGGAAGTTGCTGAGATCAGGAACTGCTTGTAAGACTTTTTCCATCTTGTGGCAGGGTCTATATTTCAGCTGACTCTTTGTGGCCAAGAATAGAGAGCTAGAGGGATATGGAGAAAATCTCTGTCTGGACCTGTGAGGCTGGATCCCGGATGTCTGTGTATTTTGTATCGCAACATGCATGGTGTACATAGAATAAGGGTGATGCTGGAAATGGCCACGTCTGGCCACAGAAACACAATTTCCGGATGGCTGAGAAACTGGAGATGTTTTTCCCAACGGTTGTCTTTTCTGTTTGATCGGTCCTACTGCTTCCCTCTTTTAGAATGACCAGGAGACGTTACTGTTGCATGGTCCTCACTAACTGGTCAAAAGAGAGATTGGGAAGCTGGGAAGCAACATTAACTGGGCTGCTACTACCCCCAGTTGCAAGGAAGATGCTTGCCCATTGTTCTGGGACTGGACGAGAACGTCTCTCTTTTTTTGAGAGTGCATGTTGTTGAGATATTAGCAGCGTTTGTCTGCTAGGACCCTGGAGGGCAGTGGGTGTGTTCCGGTCACCTGCAAGGACCTTCACCTGGCCCTTCCTCTGTGCCCTGGAAGGGGCATGACCCTGACCTTTGTCCCAACTTCCTCTCCTTTGCACATGTGCTCGCTCTCTTCGCATCTGACTCTGCAAGGGGAAGGTTGTGTTTTCTGGGCTCCAAGCCTGGAAGCCATTTTCCCAGCATGGGTGTGCCAGCTCGTTAGGGGCATACCATCTGTAGTGTACCTCTAGTCATAACTAGATGAATGTAGAATATGATACTGAACTGTAAGTAAACTATTTTTCTTCTTTTTACTATACAAGCCTCTGCCTCCGTGTCTCATTTTTATCGCTATTGATAGCTGGCTAGTCTGGGTGCTGGGATAACTCTACTGGTTATATAAGAATAAGGTCTTCTTCCGTTGCATACTCTGCTTACTTGAACCCCCTAAGGTTTATGATATAACCCCAACACATGTCTCTGGTTTTCGTACAAACAAGCAAGACTTTGTCCCTGATATCGAAAGTTAGGCAAGTTCTGCTCTCGTTAGCTATATGTCTTCAATAGACAGTGTCGCTATGCAGGCCGGCCACAGGTGGAGTGACCAGGTGCCTCGGAAGATACATAACTGTTGCCTTAAGAACATAAGTAGAGCCCTGCAGGATCAGGCCAAAGGCCCATCTAGTCCAGCTTCTATCTCACAGTGGCCCCATCAGATGCCTCTGGGAGCACACAAGACAACAAGAGACCTGTAACCTGTTGCCACTCCCTTACACCTGGAGAAAACCTACTTCCTTTCCATCAAATAATTTAGAAAACCGTTAAGGCTGACCTGAAAGTTCTCAACAGAGCACTGTTATTCTCACCATGTGGGTGGGTGTGCTGGGGGTGACAGTTGCCCCCTAAACCATCCCATTTCACCACCGATTCACATAGCACAGGTTCTCAAACATGATGTCATTGTGACCCCTGAAAAATAATGCATACATTTACGTGACCCTCCCCCATACTGTAGCTAGTTGCAACCCACACTTTGAGACACCCCCCCCCCCCGGAGTAAGACAATTGGTCGATCTAACTCAGTATTGCCTACACTTACTCTTCCTAGCTTTTTGGGGGGGGTTCATACAAGGGTCCCCCCCAGCTCTACCTGGAGACAGAGGTGAAACAAGGGTGGAGCGAAGGCAAGTAGTTCTGCAAGACTCCATTACACCGGAGTCAGCGGCCCCTCCCCCTTGCTGTTGGAGCCATTCCGGCAGCGACAGGGGAGTGTCCTGCGTGTTGCCTTTGCTGCCAGAATGGCTCCAACAGCAAGGGGGAAGGGCCACGGAGTCTTACAGAACTACTTGCCTTCGCTCCACCCTTGTTACACCTCTGCCTGGAGATTCCAGAGATGGAATCGAGTTCTTCAGAGCTTTGCAACTCCCTTCCAAGCTGTTTGTGACCCCCCCAAGACTTGTGACCCACACTTTGAGAACCCCTGACCCTGTGAACTCCTGAACCTGGAATCATTCCAGGGACTTACAGTATGGAAAATAAAAATGGCGGTCATCAGCTGCTCCGGAGAGTACTGCTGCCTGTAATGGTCCCCCCTTTCCTCCCCCTTCCCCCCATTTTGTGTATTCCCCCAAATAGCCAAAATGTCTGATTCCCCACTCAGTTTTTACTGCATGTTAATGGGGGTAACAAAATTAGAGGGGCATTTTGGGTCAGCCCCCACATTATATAAGTATCGTATCCAAAGTACATGAAAATATTGGTTATGTTAAATTTACGCACCTGCTATGGATGGGGCAGGTGATCCTGTGCTGTCTGTTTTGAATTTAAGCAGGGTCCCATTCTGGGCCCTCCTCCGTGGAGGGACTGGGGTTTGAACCCAAGACCCTTTTGCATGCAAATCAGTGGCTTTGCATTTGAGTTATGGCCTCCTGAGCTAAATGCAGCTATATATTCTGGCGTCTGACCCTTCTTCTGCCCAATACTATTACGGTGCTGAAGGAAACGGTTATCTCTTTGCCATCCGTCTTTCACTCTTGCATAATGTGTCGATTTTGACAGGTGGCCATACCCATCTGGTTTGCATTTGTATCCCGCTATCGATTGAACAAACAATAATCTCCAGTGTTTTGCAAAACTCTATCCTAGCAGCAGTTATCAGATCTGAAATGATTGCATGCAGTACGTCCTTGCATCCTTTAGCAGGCCTACTAATGGATTTAAGGACAATTATAATACTCTAGAAAGTTTCTTTGTTGTTGGGTGATCCATATCATGTTGAAATAAGTGCCCAATTGTTGGACACAGCCAACAAATGGGAATTATATCTACTTATTATTTTATAGTCTGTAACTTGGTGTCATTTACCATCTTGTCATTCATTAAAGACATATTTCTTATTCATTTTAAAAACAACAAAACATCATTGCCGTATGTTATCACCATTGATATAATTAACTTAATCGAGATACATTCTATCCACATCATCAATAAAGTTAATCAGGATCATTATTGCTCGTATGTCAACATCGACCTATTAAGAGATTGTCTGCGGCTCACTGGATAATTCTTAACTTGATCCATTTCACAGGGAAAGTCTAGAACAGTGGTTCCCAAAAATTTTAGCACCAGGACCCACTTTTAAAAATGACACTCTATCTATCAGGACTTAGCTTTCTGAGACTTTAAAACAAGTTGATCTAGAAAGAAATAATTGACAAGTGGTATTTATTTACTTATTGAGTGGAGCTCAAATAAAACCTTGATCTGTTTCTCGTAATGAGGCAACCTTAATGAATAGCCTCAAGGCTTGAGTGGCTTAGTTACAGTATATGACCTTCACCTGCCCCCCACTACCTGTCATTGACAGACTTGGGAAAAAAAATCCCATAAAAAGACACGCAAACATTTATCTCCCTATATTTACACAAGCTTGCAAACTGCAGGAGCTCAGCTGTTTGCACGGCAATTAGCAGCTATCTGAGTTCTGAATAGCCTCAGGGCTTGAGGCAATTAGTTATCTGACCTTTCTGTCACCCAGGTTTTCATTGGAGGCTCTGCGGGACCCACTAGAAATCGGATCGCCACCCGCCAAGTGGGTCCCGACCCTCAGTTTGAGAAATGCTGGTTTAGAAGGATCTCTAGTATTCTAGAAGGTCTTCTGATGCTAAGTAGGCATTTATTGTTAACAGTATTTATATACCTGCTTTTCAACAAAAAGTTCACAAAGCTGTTTACAGACTAACTCAAATGATGAAATGGCTCCCAGTCCCAGAAGGGCTCACAATCTAAAAAAGATGCAGAACACCACCAGCAAACAGCCACCAGAAAAGACACTGTGCTGGGGTGAAAGGGGGGCAGTTATTCTCCCCCTGCTAAATATAAGAGGAGCACCACTTGAAAAAGCGCCTCTTGCCCAGTTAGCAGGTTAAGGACATGCATTCAAATTGGGAGTCTTGGGCGATGAGGTTTCCCATGCTCCTTAGAAGTCATGGGCTAATAGCAGGGATTCTCTTATTTAGTGACACTAAAAAAGACACTGTGCTGGGGTGAAAGGGGGGCAGTTAGTCTCCCCCTGCTAAATATAAGAGGAGCACCACTTGAAAAAGTGCCTCTTGCCCAGTTAGCAGGGAAAGGACATACATTCAAATTGGGAGTCTTGGGCGATGAGGTTTCCCATGTTCCTTAGAAGTCATGGGCTAATAGCAGGGATTCTCTTATTTAGTGACACTAAAAAAGACACTGTGCTGGGGTGAAAGGGGGGCAGTTACTCTCCCCCTGCTAAATATAAGAGGAGCACCACTTGAAAAAGTGCCTCTTGCCCAGTTTGCAGGAAAAGGACATACATTCAAATTGGGAGTAGTGGGCGATGAGGTTTCCCATGCCCCTTAGAAGTCATGGGCTAATAGCAGGGATTCTCTTATTTAGTGACACTAAAAAAGACACTGTGCTGGGGTGAAAGGGGGGCAGCTACTCTCCCCCTGCTAGATATAAGAGGAGCACCAATTCAAAAAGTGCCTCTTGCCCAGTTAGCAGGAAAAGGACATACATTCAAATTGGGAGTCTTGGGCGATGAGGTTTCCCATGCCCCTTAGAAGTCATGGGCTAATAGCAGGGATTCTCTTATTTAGTGACACTAAAAAAGACACTGTGCTGGGGTGAAAGGGGGGCAGTTACTCTCCCCCTGCTAAATATAAGAGGAGCACCACTTGAAAAAGTGCCTCTTGCCCAGTTAGCAGGAAAAGGACATACATTCAAATTGGGAGTCTTGGGCGATGAGGTTTCCCATGCCCCTTAGAAGTCATGGGCTAATAGCAGGGATTCTCTTATTTAGTGACACTAAAAAAGACACTGTGCTGGGGTGAAAGGGGGGCAGTTACTCTCCCCCTGCTAAATATAAGAGGAGCACCAATTCAAAAAGTGCCTCTTGCCCAGTTAGCAGGGAAAGGACATACATTCAAATTGGGAGTCTTGGGCGATGAGGTTTCCCATGCTCCTTAGAAGTCATGGGCTAATAGCAGGGATTCTCTTATTTAGTGACACTAAAAAAGACACTGTGCTGGGGTGAAAGGGGGGCAGTTACTCTCCCCCTGCTAAATATAAGAGGAGCACCAATTCAAAAAGTGCCTCTTGCCCAGTTAGCAGGGAAAGGACATACATTCAAATTGGGAGTCTTGGGCGATGAGGTTTCCCATGTTCCTTAGAAGTCATGGGCTAATAGCAGGGATTCTCTTATTTAGTGACACTAAAAAAGACACTGTGCTGGGGTGAAAGGGGGGCAGTTACTTTCCCCCTGCTAAATATAAGAGGAGCACCAATTCAAAAAGTGCCTCTTGCCCAGTTAGCAGGGAAAGGACATACATTCAAATTGGAAGTCTTGGGCGATGAGGTTTCCCATGCCCCTTAGAAGTCATGGGCTAATAGCAGGGATTCTCTTATTTAGTGACACTAAAAAAGACACTGTGCTGGGGTGAAAGGGGGGCAGTTACTCTCCCCCTGCTAAATATAAGAGGAGCACCACTTGAAAAAGTGCCTCTTGCCCAGTTAGCAGGGAAAGGACATACATTCAAATTGGGAGTCTTGGGCGATGAGGTTTCCCATGTTCCTTAGAAGTCATGGGCTAATAGCAGGGATTCTCTTATTTAGTGACACTAAAAAAGACACTGTGCTGGGGTGAAAGGAGGGGGCAGTTACTCTCCCCCTGCTAAATATAAGAGGAGCACCACTTGAAAAAGTGCCTTTTGCCCAGTTAGCAGGAAAAGGACATACATTCAAATTGGGAGTCTTGGGCGATGAGGTTTCCCATGTTCCTTAGAAATCATGGGCTAATAGCAGGGATTCTCTTATTTAGTGACACTAAAAAAGACACTGTGCTGGGGTGAAAGGGGGGCAGTTACTCTCCCCCTGCTAAATATAAGAGGAGCACCAAAAAGTGCCTCTTGCTGGTTTCACCCACTGTTCCAGAAAGGTAGAGAGAACGTCTTCTGGACAGGTGAAGTGTGTATGTGGAGGGTGCATCCATGTGCACACCCCGAACACTGGGTATGTACCAAAATGAAGGGAAAACACTCAGCGATTGTCCAGTTCAGCACAGCCCACGGCTTGTTTGCTTCCATCTCCCGCTTGTGCCTCACATGTGCTGAGCATGAGAACTGGGACGCACTGCAAGCAATTGACATCTCACTCCTGCCTGGGAAAACACAGGGCCCCATCCATCAAAGCATTTTATAACCTTTTATAACCTCTTTTATAAGGAGGGCAAGGAGCAGATCAATGCACCCTTGAAGGAAACACAAACAACAGCTATAGGCAAGAGAGGCGTGAAAAAGCACCCCCCCATCTATGCTCCTGTTTCATTGGCTGGCCGTTTAGCGGATTGCTGTGATGCTAATGTTTTTGCATTTAAGTCCTGCAATCATATGGCGTGAATATCTGCTGTAAGCGTAACTGGTTTGAGAAGCCGCTTTGTTGACAGGCAAGCGAAGCCAGTTAAACGAACATAACAAGCAAAGCACTTGAGGATCTGAGAGACACCTGGGCAGCCCAATCCTAACCGTGTGTGATGCAGCCAATGCTGCATCCTATCCTGGGAAGTAGCAGGCTGGAGGTCTCCTCAAGGGAAGGGAACATTTGTCCCCTTGACCCGGGTACAACCCCACCCTGTACAACGGGGCTATTCGGATCTGCAAAGTACTGAGAATGGCAGACTTGGCCCTTCCTTCCTTTTTTTTTTTTTTAAACTAAAAATGAACATGGTATGAAGATTCTCATGGCTTGTTGTATTATGTAAAGAAAACGAAGTTATGGGTCTTGCAGCCATGTGATTTTATTGAAGGAAGGATTTTATTGAACTAGAGCTTTTTCTTTCCTTCAATAAAATCACATGGCTGCAAGACCCATAACTTTGTTTTCTTTACATAAAAATGAACACTGCCTCTGCAGGCTACACGTTTTAATCACATTTTAAGCTTACTATCAGGGCCGGCCTATTCATGAGGCCAACTGAGGCAGTTACCTCAGGCAGCAGTTTGGGGACAAGTTCCCATCTCTGCCTTCTTGCCTCCCCCACT
This sequence comes from Plestiodon gilberti rubricaudatus, assembly GCA_026170595.1. Lineage (NCBI taxonomy): Eukaryota > Metazoa > Chordata > Lepidosauria > Squamata > Scincidae > Plestiodon > Plestiodon gilberti. The sequence goes on from JANXHW010000011.1 coordinate 4,698,704, forward strand.
GCTTCTTCAACTCCCTAGCTTGGAAAAGGAAAATGGAGACAGGGAGGAAGAGGGGATGTGGAGGGGAGGAGAGCGCTGAGCTAAGGTACTGGAGAGTGGGAGGAGCAGAGGTTGGCATATCATCAGGTAAGGCAGGGCAGCATTTGGCACGCTGCCTCTGGTATCAAGAGGTTTTGGTGGCCCTGTCTCTGCACTATAAAAATCTTCACCTGCCTAAAATGATGCATGAGAATGATAGATTGGATAGAGGGAAGTTCTTTTCCCTCTCGCACAACACCAGAACCAGGGGGCATGCACCAAAATTGAGTGGCGGGAGAACGGACAAAAGAAAATATTTCTTCATCCAGTGCGGAATTAATCTGTGGAACTCCTTGCCACAGGAGGTGGTGATGGCACCTGGCCTAGATGCCTTTAAAAGGGGATTGGAGAGATTCATGGAGGGAAAGTTCATCACAAGTTACAAGCCATGATGGGTATATGCAACCTCCTGGTTTTAGGCTCTCTCTTAATGCCAGATGCAACGGATCATCTGGTAAAGGGGGTATCATTTGGCAGACCTCTTCAGGCATCAGGAGATCTTGGGCTGGCACTGTTGACCAGCATTAGTAAGTTTTCACCCAACTCCTGACCATTTGCCAAAGTTTCATGGGTTCCTTCCATGAAATGGGTGCTGTTTGTCCTTCCCTTCCAGCACCGTAAAACATTGTCAGAAGTGCTGGTGGATGAATAAATTCAGCACTGTTCCAATTCCAGTCCTATAGGAAGCTCTGAAAAGTGACTCCCGCAATTATGGGTACATTATGGGGTCTCTCTTTACCAAGAATGAGGAACACCAGGAAACGAGAATGGAGGACAGCAGTTACTGAGCATGTTTCCCCATGTTAGTGACTTGATTGACGCTCATTAGAGCTGTATTGATTCAAATCTGAGACTGAGAAGTATTGCCCCGCAGGGACAGTATTTCCCCGCAGGGACGTATTGCCCCCCAGGGACAGTGAACCGCCCCTTTCTGGGCAGGCTCCCCTTAGAGAATAAACTTTCCACCAGCCATCGGAGCGTGCTTCCTCCCTGAGTCATCGAATCTGTTTTCTCCCCCCAAGTGGAAATATTACCATGTGACACATCATTCAAATAAACATCCTTTAACTATGTATTTTTTTATAATGCCCATAATGGCTAAAAGTGGAAGGAACTGGGTCTGGTTAACATTTACAGATGGATTAGGAATCAAAGGAAGTAACTCATGAAACAAGGCAACGCTAGGCTGAAGAATCAGGGTTCTGAGCAACAGGAGTTTGAGAGATCGATGTCCTGCTTGAGAGAAGGGCTTAGGGGCCATAAGGAATCTCAGCAGAATCTCGGGAGACTTCTGGGTAGAGAGGAAGACAGGTCCCACCCCTGCCAGTGATGGTCAAGGTGATGGCAAATCACAGGCAGGAGGGGGTGGGGCTTACTGATGCCAGAGCTGGCCAAGAGAATGCCAAGCTCTGCCCGCAACCCTTTTCCTAAAATGCACTCGGCTGTCAAACTTCAAGAAGGTCAATTCCTGTCTCCTATTCACTCGCGTTTCTTATTTTTGCTCCCCAATCAATCCAGGCATATCCTGAAGCCCAATGGGCCATTAACAGCATCTACTCCTGCATGGCTTTCCGGGAGTTTATGGCTTTATTGCTCTGCCTTGTGGTCACCTGCATTGAGCAATCTCTCATGGTCCATTTCACCCGAAGTGCTGCTGTTTCTATAGCGCTCTCCCCACCCAGCTGTTCAGCACTCACCTTGTGACATCCCCTGTGTGCGAATGGATGGGAGGAGGAAAAGGTAGGGAAGCGGGAAAAAGAGAAAAAGAAAGAATGCTCTCAGCGTCTCCTATCCTCTGATCCTGATGCGATGAAAGCCTTGGACATCTTTTCTTTGGTGGTCTATGGGGCTACCATCCTGCTGGGGCTACCGTCCAACATCCTGGCCCTCTATGTCTTCTACTGCCGTGCCAAAGCGCGCCTGACGCCCAACCTCATCTACATGATCAACCTTTGCCTCTCCGACTTGGTCTTCATTCTCTTCCTGCCCCTGAAGATGCTGGAGGTGGCGGAGGTCTACAGGCCCATGCCAGGCTTCCTCTGCCCTCTTTACAACCTGATCCACTTTGGCACGATCTATACCAGTGCCGGCTTTCTGACCGCCGTCAGCGTGGGCCGCTTCTTGGGAGCCGTTTATCCCATCCACTACAAGGCTTACAAAAAGCCCCTCTACTCCTGCCTGGTCTCTTTGGGAATATGGGTCTTGGTCGGATTCCATGGAGTTCTCCTCTTTGTCTTGGAGACATCCAGCGATGCCAAGTCCGGCCTCTTTGCTAGCGATGACGCCTCCTGCTACCAATTCAACCGGACCGAGTTGGAGTTCTTGGCTCCCGTCCGGCTGGAGCTGTCCGTGGTACTCTTTTTCCTGCCCTTGGCCATTACTTCTTTCTGCTATGCCGGCTGCATCCGAGTCCTGGTTGGGTCGCATCTCCACGAGCGGAAGAAGCGCCGTGCAGTGCGTGTGGCGGTGGCCACGCTCTCCGTCTTTGTCCTCTGCTTTGGTCCTTACAACGTATCCCACGTGGTGGGCTTTGTCAAGATGGAGGATGTCTCGTGGCGTGGGGTGGCTGTGCTTCCCAGTGCCTGCAACGCCTTCCTAGACCCTCTCATCTTCTACTTCCTCTCTTCTGCCATGGATGATGGGATTGCCCAACTGTGGCGCTCCCTGCGGGAGAAATGCAGCTCCATCCGGCTGAAGATCGCGTTGGCCCATGGAAAACGCAGGAGCCAACCGGCAATATCTGGAATTGCCTGAGTGATGGAGAGCTCGCCATTCCACCCCCTTCTTGAGCTCCTACTCTTGTGGCCACCAAAAGCTCCAGGATAAACCTCAAAATCACGGCTAGATGGAACTGTGTGTAGCCAGGAGGCTATCAATTCAACAGGAATGAGAACAATTTTTCCGAGCACCCACAGGATTGAGGATGTGCTGAACATAGACCTAGCAAGTTCAAAGGGCTTAGATCCTGATTGGGTCCCATGTGTGTCTACTTAGAAGTAATCCCCGTTGTGTTCAATGGTAAGTGTGTATCGGATGGCAACTTTAGACTTCTAACGTGTCTTGATCATGGCAAACGTTCATTGGACTGAGGGACTCAATTCAAAGGAGAAGAAGGACTAACAGTTTGCTCATTTTGGTGTGTTATTTCTATGGAACCCGAGATGCGAGGCATGGATGCAGGTGGATGAGCAAATTTAGGAATAGTCAGAGCCAAACTGCTTGTTGTTCAGGCCATCTGCAACTGGATCTCTGGATGTGTTTGCTTTTACTTGAAAGCTCTGGTTTAGCATGCGAACACTTTACCCCCCCCCCCCCCTTGTCCCAACAACGGCTAGCTAGATGTTCCCAGAAAACTCATGTGCAAGGCAATCTTGTCGTTTGTCCCCGGTGTCTCATAAGCAGAAGTACACTGCTTGCGAAACACAGAGGATCCATTTTCAGAAGGGCTGTAATGTTCAACGGGTTCATCACTGAATCTGTTAAACATATACAGTACACAGTATATGTTTCATGCAAGAATGTATGCAACCATCTTAAAAGAGGCATTCTGTCCGGTGAAAGAGAGAAGGAGGGTGGAATGCCTCTCTCAAATGATGCCTGCTGCATCACATGGCATATCATCTAAAAAGAATGTGTGTGTGTTTTTAGAATGATTCTTTTCGTCTATGCAAAGGGAAGCAGACGACAGTATAATCCTACACGTTTATTCAGTTCATTGAGTTTAGTGGGGTTTACTCTCAAGTAAGTGTGCATAGAAGAGCAGCCTCTGATTTAGGGCGCAATCCTGCCCAGTTTCTATGCCGGCGCAGCGACTACTGCACTGGTCTAGGGCAGTGTTTCCCAAACGTTTCCGACCTGCGGCTCCCTTGACCATTGGCGACCATGGACTGCGGCTCCCCATGACATGATGTGGATGCCTGCCAATTGGCATTGCACTGCTTTTCGAGAGGATTCCGTGGCACTCTGCGGCTCCCCTGACTGGTATCCGCGGGTCCCCTGGCTGGTATCCGCGGCTCCCCTGGGAGCCACGCCTCCCAGTTTGGGAACCACTGGTCTAGGGTGTTGCAAAAGTGCCGTAAAGCACGTTTGTGACACCCGGGCGAGTAACCTGAGCTGTCCTGCCTGTACCAGCGCAGGCTCCAGACACTGCAGCAGGTAAGGGCTGCTCGGAGCAGCACAGGGGCAGGGGAGAGGGCAGGGGAGGGTGGATCGGGGCGTAATGGGTGGGGACAGGGCAGGGGTGGGCAGATTTGGCCCGGGAGGGGGCAAGATCGGCAGAAGCAGCGCAAGCCAAATTCTATCTCCCCTTCCAGGGCTTCTGTCCCTACATGGGCCTCCTGGACTTATGCCAGCTAACTATCTGGTGTGGATCTGAGGAGTCCCGTTGGGGACACTAGGGCTTTACCCGGGGTAAGGTTCAAATCCCCGCTCAGCCACGGAGCTTCCTGGGTGACCTTGGGCCAGTCACTATCTCTCAGTCTCACCTACCTCACAGGGTTGTTGTGAGGACAAAAAGGAGGGGAGGAAATATGTACACCACTCTGAGCTCCTTGGAGGAAGGGCGGTATAAAAATGTGAAAAATAAATAAAATAAAAAATAAATGTCTTTGCACATAGAAAGCTAGCATGTCAGGGAGAAAGCCAGGCTCCCTTGCTCCCTTACATACTAGTTTTCTATGTGCAGGGAATATCCCCTCCCCCATATGAGGGAACACTCACAGGCTGCATGTTTGCCTATGGAATGATACTATCCAGCAAGAGGTGCATGACACGTTTTTACAGATTGGCTCAGCTTCTAGACTGACTCTAACTGAAGGGCTCTGCTTCTGATTCTATCCATGCTTTTCAACTGCTAATGGTATGTGTCACGGTATAGTAGAGGGTACCTAGAACCTCATTGCCATGGAGATCACATGGCACTGTTTTGCCTGGCCTGACCGAAGATATCTGGGGCAGTCGTACACCAGTGGCAAGATGTGCCTGGCCTTTCACAGGAGCTATAGTTTGCAATGTGGGGCAAGATACTTATTCCTGTCCACTGCTGCCATCTAGTGGCACAAATGGGACTTGCAAAAAAGTATCACTGAGAAAAGTGAGACTTGGACTCTTGGAGCAGTGTGACTTGCGAAACAAAGCCAATAAAATAAAATAAAATAAAATAAATGTTGACAAGCCCTGGATTACGTGATTAGAAAATGAAGCGAATAAAAATATTTGCAAACCAGAAAGAAGCACTGTGTTCTCTTTTGGAAAATATATTTTTCTTTGGCATCGTTACAGATAGTTTTTTTATCTGCATTATGTATGGGAGAACGTATAGGGTCTGTGGGTGCATCCCTCTGTTGCATGTGGCAAAGACCCCGAAGGCACAGTCACAAGACCAAAAGATCAAATTGGATAATCAAGAGGCGGAGGGGGCTATTTCAGGCGGAAAGGTGAGTCTAATCTATGCTAGTGATCGTGAGAATACGCCCAATGCTTTGAATGACGTTAAAGATAAAATTGAAAATAGAGTAGAGAGAATATTGCTGCTGGTTTAAATGTGTGTTGAGATTTTCATGGCCAGCAACTATTTTCACAGACACGATACCGGGATTAAAAGCCACGACGCTAAATCTAACGTTAAAAACACGATAAGAACTCTGTTTTTATAACTTTATAGATTAAAATTAATAGATCTTCAAAGGCGACATTTCAGTCATACTTTGATGACCCTCTTCAGGCAAAGCAAGCACAGTGTACTACAAGATGATAAAAGCACTGGTCTCTCAGGTAGCGAGTTCAAAATACACCCTTTCGCTGGCCAGCTGGAGATCATTAACGTGGAGTTAAGCAGTTCCGGTTTAGCATCTGAAACAGCAACGATGTGACCTTGGACGTGCAGGGAGAGGAACGGAATTCTCAGCCTTCTTTTTCAAAGCTGGTGCCCAGATTCTGTCCATAAATGATGTTTCCTCCCTTCTATTCAATAAATTCTAATGATTTTTAAATATCTCAATCGCCTCTCTGTGATCCCGAGGTTGAACTGCCTGAAGACTGCCGAAAGCGAAGCAGGAACAGCCCATTTTCATGCTGGAAGGGAGACCAGGAAGTCACTGAAAAGCTGTCATGACCTTTGGTGTCAGAGAGGAGTCGCTGTTGCGTGGTGCGGTGAGAGAACAGACTGGAATGCTGAGAATGTCAGTGACAGAGCGATGGCAACTGGAAAAAGGTTTCCCTGTTCAACATGATGTGTGGCGTCCTGCGGAGAGCTCGAGGCTTGTGTTCAGCAGCTAGTGAAGATGACTACACCGTGGAGGAAACCAGCTGGAATTGTAGGGTTCTATACAGAACAATATTGTAAAGATCCTTATCGGATCTAGATAAGCCTGCCTATGTAAGCCTGCCTTGAATAATATCTGAAGAGCAATCTGAGGATAAGAAAGGCGGTATATAAATAAATAAATATCTCTGACGATATGATGTTTCATAGACAAGTCTTTTGGTGTTCTCAAAAAAACAATCCTATGGCCAGAATCCAAACTATGTTCCGCAAGGGCTGACTGTTGCGGGTGTTTAAGCCTGCAAGCGCGTTCATGTTCCCTAAGTCTTGTCGATATAATGCGCTTGGTTGTACCAATATAGGCTTTACCACACGTACACGGGATCTGGTAAACACCCAGGGTGGTGGACAACTTAGGTCTCTCATCTTTAACATTTCTAAGATATTGAAATAGTTTCCTGGTAGGCACTGGTGTCACTAGACGCGTGTCACCCCAGGGCAGGGGGGCGCGCATCACCCCCCTGCCCTAGGGTGACCCCCCCAACACCCTCCCAAGCGCGGCTGTACTTGCCGCTGCCGGCGGCTCCTCTCTTCGTCCGGCTCGTCCGGCGCTCCAGGGCCTTCTGAGAAAGGCCCAATGGCTCAAAACGTGAAGATTTACGCTTTTCGTGCATGCGCAGTACATTTTCTGAGGGCAAAGGGTTGCCCGTTTGCCCTCAGAAAATGTACTGCGCATGCGCGAAAAATGTAAAACTTCATGTTTTGAGCCATTGGGCCTTCAGAAGGCCCTGGAGCGCCGGCGGGGCCAGATGCTCCGAGGCCAGCTCCCCGGGCCTCGGAGCCTCCAGAGGGTGACATGCGTCACCCCTTTGCGTGCGCATGACGCGTGTCACCCCCTGGCGGTCCGCCCCCCCGCCACGCTCCAATGACGTCCGTGCTGGTAGGTCTGAAAATGGCCTTGATCTCAATCTGTTTAAAAATCCGGGCAACCCTATCTGTGACCCCCCCCCCCGGTATATAAGGTAGGCTAATAATGTTCCCCCTTTCAGTGATGACCACCTCTTCCTTTCTTTTCTCCTTATTAGTGATATGATGTTGCCATGCCTTATTTAAAAAAGCCCTGGGATATCCATTAGTGCTTAAAGAGTCCATAATTGTCCTCTTTTCTACTTCCAATGAATTTTCTACTTCCATATCACATAGATTAATGGCCCTGAGGATCAGAGAAATGACCACAGAATTCTTCTGAGCAGGGTGGTGATTGGAGGAGAAATGTAAATATCTCCCTGTGTGCGTAGGCTTCCTGTAAACCGCACACGCGAATGTCAGATCTGGTTTCCTAGTAATTTTAACATCCAAGAATGGTAAAACCCCATCTTTCTCCATTTCTAGAGTGAATTTAATAGCTTGGTTCTGCCTGTTTAAATGATCCATAAACTCTAACAGGGCCTCCCTGCCGTGGTCCCAGATACAAAAAATGTTGTCGACGTACCTGAGCCACGTATTGGGTTTAAGTTTAGCAGATCTAAGGGCCTCCTTTTCAAACTCTTCCACAAATAAATTGGTCAAAGGGTGTCTTTTAAACTCGCTACCTGAGAGACCAGTGCTTTTATCATCTTGCAGTACGCTGTGCTTGCTTTGCCTGGAAAGGGTCATCAAAGTATGACTGAAACGTCGCCTTTTAGGATCTATTAATTTTAATCTATAAAGTTATAAAAACAGAGTTCTTATCGTGTTTTTAATGTTAGATTTAGCGTCATGGCTTTTAATCCTGGTACCGTGTCTGTGAAATTTTTTTTTCAATTTTTTTCAAAAAAAATTTCCAGGGCGCCCTGGTAGTGATGTCACGTGACATCACTTCCAGGTTTAGGCGCTATCGGCAGCCCTTGTGGTTTCACTTAGAGCAGTCTGAGTGGAATGCAAGGGCTGCCGATTGCCTGCTGCCTCCATGCGACCGCCCCTTCTCTGCACGATCGGGAGGAGAAGGAGCGGTGCGAGAAGGCAGCAGGCGAATGGCTGCCCTTGCGTTTGGCTCGGAGCATTCCGAGCCGAATGCAAGGGCCGCCATTAAGAATGTGGAGCCTGAGGGTTGCTGAGCAGCTGCCCCTCAGGCTCCACCCTTGTGACGCCCCTGTCTGTGGGTAAAAAAAAAAAAAAAACACCAGCTCACTGACCAGGTTTGAGATCAGCAGTAGAGCTGTGTACGGAGACAGGCCCAGTTCCTGGCACCTCCGGGTAGTTCTGGGAAACTCCCCTGGCTGCAACCCTGGCGGGTCACTGCCAGTCAGGGTTGGCAATGCTGAGGTAGCTGGATCACTGGTCTGACTCAATCCAAGGCAGTTTCTGATGCTTACGCTTCTGCCGAAGGCGTAACTTGCAGCAGAGGTTCCTTGACTTCAAAGGCTGGTTCAGGGCGCACAGTTAAATCATGTGGTTTCTTCCCATTACAAGGGGAAGTTGCCACAGACAATGCAGTTCAGGCAAGGGGGGGGGGAAGCAGGTGGAGATTGCTGTATTGAAAGGAACCACGTCATTCAGCCAACTTTGTGGTTCTTCTGTAGAGAGGTGATCTGCACGACGTCTGAGAATATGAGTGCAAAATGTCATTCACCGTAGCTCAGCAACGTCTACCTGGCTGCCTGTTGGGCATCTTTGATAATCTGTCGAAATCCATAGTCCTGCCTGATCGGCATCGTTTGGAGAACCCAGCTCAGCCGAACCTTGTTTCTCCCTATTCACCTCTGGGGTCCATCATGGGGCTGATGCTCTGAGCTCTCGCACTGGGTGACGCAAACCCTAGTGACTCCTCTGGGCTGCCAGCAGCTCCTCAGGGAGCCTTTCCTTGCCAGAGTTTGAACCTGGGACTTTCTGCATGGAAAGCAGAAGCTGAACCCCTGTGCTACAGCCCTGTCCCTAACTTACAGCCCCATCCCGACATTGCTGTATTGAAAGGAAGCACGCCGTTCAGCCCTTTTTGTGTGAATAAAATGCATTCTGCATTGTGGGAAGAAGTGCTTCTCAACCAGTGGTACAAGCAGGGCTGGCCCATCCATGCGGCCAACTGAAGCAGTCGCCTCAGGCAGCAGATTGTTGGGGTGTGTGTGTCCATCTCTGTCCTCCTACTTGCCTCCACTGCTCCTCCTCCTCACACTTCCTGGATTGGAAGACAAAGAGGGGGACAGAGAGGAAGAGAAATGTGGAGGGGTGAAGACTGCCGAGATAGAACATTGGTAAGCTTACCAGATCTCCAAGTGGGACAGAGTGCTAGACCTTTAGGAGAAGGAATGTGGGCAGGTGTAACTTGTTAAACCTTAGAGCACAATCCTAGGCTTGTTAAACCTTAGAGCACAATCCTAGGCATGTCTACTCTGAAGCAAGCCCCGTTGAACACAATGGGGCTTGCTTCTGAGTAGACATGCCTGGACTTAACAAGCGACACCTGCCCACATTCCTTCTCCTAAAGGTCTACTAGCACTCTGTCCCGGTTGGAGATCTGGTAAGCCTACAGTATACCTACAGGTAGGCTTACCAGATCTACAACCGGGACAGAGTGCTAGACCTTTAGGAGAAGGAATGTGGGCAGGTGTAGCCTGTTAAACCTTAGAGCACAATCCTAGGCATGTCTATTCAGAAGCAAGCCCCATGGATGCCTAGGATTGTGCTCTAAGGTTTAACAAGCCTAGGATTGTGCTCTAAGGCAGGGGTGCACAACATGCGGCCCGGGGGGCGCATGCGGCCCCCCAAAGGTTTTCTGGTGGCCCCCAAAGGTTTTCTGGCTAGAGCGGCAACATTGCTTCTTTGTCGGGCCGCTCTAGCCAAGCAGCTCTCATAACTCTGTCGCTTCTGTAAGACGGCTGGAAGCTTTGGAATCGTCCGAGGAGCGGACGATTCCGAAGCTTCCAGCTGCATTACAGAAGTGCCGGAGTTGGTGCTGGCACAGCGGTTATGACGTAGATCCCCAGGGAAGTTGGGCTGCTATGATGATGGCGACCTCCTTAGGAAGCAACGTGACTGTGAATTGCTGAAGAAGAAATCCCGGGATTTTGAGGTAAGCATGGGCTCTGGCTGAAAGCCCTGCAGAGGCTCTGGGAGGAGTGAATGAACATCTAAGCTCGCCGAGGTGACCGGCGGCCGATTCTGTGATGCTTCAGCTCTTCTTCAGGCCGTTGGACCCTCACTTCGGGGTGGCCATGTTTTTCCTGTGCTGGTTGGTTATGCATTTGAGAGCTGCAGAACGTGCAAGACAGAGTTTGTTAGGAAATACTTTTCCCAACACGGAACCTCCGCACCATGTAAGGTTTCAGAAGGGAAGGCCCTGATGATGATGATTGATGGGTATATATATGGTATATACCAGGGGTGGCCAAACTTGCTTCATGTAAGAGCCACATACGATAAACCTCAGATGTTTGAGAGCCACAATATTTAAGAAGCATTAAGAAGCCAACATATTTCCGAGAGCTGCACTTTATATGTTAAAGAGCCACAGGTGGCTCATTATTTATTTATTAATATGTTGCATTTCCGGAGATTTTCTGGCTCATGGACACACCCCCTGTGATGTCACTTCCTGAGGAAGTGACATCATGGTTCCTTGCCATGCCCCCCGCGACACCTATCTGCGGCCCTGAAGAAGTTTAGTCTATTCATTTCGGCCCCTACCCACTGCCAAGTTGTGCACCCCTGCTCTAAGGTTTAACAAGCTACACCTGCCCACATTCCTTCTCCTAGGATTGTGCTCTAAGGTTTAACAAGCTACACCTGCCCACATTCCTTCTCCTAGGATTGTGCTCTAAGGTTTAACAAGCTACACCTGCCCACATTCCTTCTCCTAAAGTTCTAGGACCTTGTCCCGGTTGGTGATTTGGTAAGCCTAAACATTGGAGAGCAGAGGCAGAGGCTGGTACATCATTGGGTAAGGGAGGCAGCATTTGGCATGGGTACAAGTCCTTCTCAGTATGGTGGGAAGACCTTGCAGTTCTTGGACATGTATGTGAAGGACACACAAGGATTATCTGGCGCAGTCCTGCACGGCTCAAGCCTATGAGCCGTGAAGGTGGTGTGAACATAGACGGATGCAGCTCTGCTGCGGTCCGGATCATGGTCTTCCAAAGAGGTGCTGGAGCAGAAGCGAGAGCAGGAGGCAGCAAGATTTGGAGAAGTGTCTTCCTCACTGGAGCGGTGAGATTGTGGTGAGCTGTCTAGACTTGCATGCAGCAGTAAACCCTGGAGGCAGCGAGACTTGCAAAAAAAAAAAAAAGGAAAAAAAAACCTTGAGAAGACCTAGTATAAAGGGAACTCAAGAATAAGCTCTTGCAAACACATGGACAGGGTTTCCTCTCTGCATTAGCGGTTATAAAGAACGAGCCAAAGGGCTTATGTTTTTTCTTGAGTTAAGCTGGGGGAAAAAACAACTAATGAGATTTTGCAAATGTCCCCAAGAATAAGAAAACTTGGCCCCATAAGCAGAGTTTGCGCCCCCATGATGTGAGAGCTCATCGCGTCACCCCAGTGGTGTCGCTAGGGCTGGTGTCACCCAGTGCGGTAACTCATGGTGTCACCCCCATTAACTATTTATTTTAATATATCACAGTACAGGTCACCCAACAAATCGGTAACCAACAAAAAAACAGTGGCCAACTGGATGACACCCACACCACTGAATAAGAGTTCTAGGATTACCTCTGAGAAATAGAAATGAGAGCTGACTCATGCTAACACTTTATTGGTTCCATGCTGTGTCATCATAACACCTCACTGGCTCTCAGAACCATCCGTCTCATGGGTTAGTTTTGCATGAAGGAAATCCACTTTTTTGTGACATTAGGCAGTTGTGTTTTCCTTTTTGGGTTATATGGCCATAACCTTTGATAGAATACAGATAATTCTGTATTTATTGCAGATAATTACATTCTGCATTAAATTACCTTTCCAATGGTATATACGAGGGGTGGCCGAACTTGCTTAACGTAAGAGCCACATACGATAAACGTCAGATGTTTGAGAGCAGCAATATTTAAGAAGCATTTAAATACTTAAATATATTTACTCCCCATCAACATTAAACTTATGTTTTAATCCAGTGGACTCTCAGTTTACTACCTGGTAAATAATTATAAAGCTTGAAAATGTCTTACCTTTTATATTAATTGTGTTGCAAAAAGGTGCTCAGCGAACATATTTCCGAGAGCCACACGTTATACGTCAAAGAGCCGCATGTGGCTCAGGAGGAGCCACAGTTTGGCCACCCCTGGTATATACTTTGATGGTATTATAAAGACAAATGTTCTAAGAGGTTTCCACAATTTTGGCCACTAGTGGTGTCACCCTTCCTGAGGGTGCCACCCGGTTCAGTTTGCACCCCCTAGTGACATCACTGCCCATAAGGATTCAAAATCTCAGGGTCCAACTAGACATGACTTGACATTATGTGGGTGCTGTCATCACAACAGTCATGCATCCAGTTCCTTTTCCTCTATGTGTAATGTCTACTTAGAGGAACACACGTGGTGATGTTACTACGTTGTGCATTTCCGAGTGCTGCGTGGGAGGGGGGGGGGGAGAGAGAGAGAGAGAGAGAGAGAGAGAGAGACAGAGACAGAGACAGAGACAGAGACAGAGACCCACAGCCACAGGAATGTAACTATAGTAATATAGATAGATGTGACAGTGAGAGTGCTAGATTTGCACGTTTGGAAGGTCAGAGCACGATTTGGAGTACCGTATTGTCCCGAGTATAAGACGCACCTGACTATAAGAAGCACCCTTAGTTTGGTGCTATTAAAAAAATCTAATTAAATCACTGGCATTAAATTGCAACAGCCTGATTATAAGACGCACCCCTAGTTTAAAAACTTAAATTAGGAGAAAAAAGTGAGACTTATACTCAGACCAATACGGTAATTCTAGTGAGCTTTTGAGCCTGAAGTCCTTGTCCCGTGATCCATTTTCTTGACAGACATCAATTCAGGGCAGCACCTGATCTTTGGCAAAAAAGAAAAGAAAAAAAAAGATACAATGTCATGAGCAGACACCCTTCTACTCAGTGGTGTAACTAGAGTGGAGCGGAGGCAAGTAGTTCTGCAAGACTCCGTTACACCGGAGTCAGCGGCCCCTCCCCCTTGCTGTTGGAGCCATTCTGGCAGCAACAGCAACATGCAGGACACTCCCCTGTCGCTGCCGGAATGGCTCCAACAGCAAAGGGGAGGGGCAGCTGACTCTGGTGTAACAGAGTCTTGCAGAAATACTTGCCTCCGCTCCACTCTAGTTACACCACTGCTTCTCCTAAGGCCCCCCCCCCCCCCAAGACAGCTCTCTATACACTGGCGTCGCTCAAGGTGAGGCGGAAAGCTAAGTTCTGCAGCTTTCCACCCCACCGTTACTCTCCGGTACGAGGCGCCCCGCCCCCTCGTCATAGGAGCCCATCAGCGGAGAGAAAGCAACACGCAGGAGAGTCCCTGCGCGTTGCTTTCTCTCCGCTGACGGGCTCCTATAACAAGGGGGCAGGGCGCCTCGTGCAGGAGAGTAACGGTGGGGTGGAAAGCTGCAGAACTTAGCTTTCCGCCCCACCTCGAGCGACGCCAGTGTCTCTATATACTGTACAGCAGTGGTTCTCAAACTTTTTAGCACCGGGATCCACTTTTTAAAATGACACTCTATTGGGACACACCTAGTTTTATGAGACGCTCAAACATTGATCTCCCCATATCTACACAAGCTTGCAAACTGCAGGAGCTCAGCTGTTTGCAGGGTAATTAGCAGCTATCTTGCCAACTGCAGGAGCTCAGCTCTTTGAAGGGCAATTAGCAGCTATCTGAGTTTTGAATAGCCTCAGGGTTTGGGGCAATTACCTATCTGATCTTTCCATCACCTGGGAACCACCAGAAATCAGGTCACCACCCACCAAGTGGGTCCCGACCCACAGTTTGAGAAACGCTGCAGTACAGCAAGTCCTCACTTGAAGTTGTTTCATTATAAGTTGTTTCGTTTTAAAGTTGTTGAGAAAAAAACCCGATTCTGGGCTGGGGCCACTGTCTGTGTGGAGTTTGAACATTCTCCCCATGTCTGCGTGGGTTTTCTCTGGCCCAGAGAGCTCACATTTATTTCCGTGTTTAATATTAGAAGTGTTTGGGGTATTTTATTTAGAAGTTTGGTGATGTTTTGTGACCAGAAATATGCCGTTAACTCTTGTTTATGTATATCAATTCGCCTCTGGTAAAACTGGTTTTGTTATAAGCCGTTTTGCTTCAAGTTGCCGTTTCCAAGAACCGATCGACAACTTGAAGGGAGGACTTGCTGTACATTGTGTCTGACGTAGGAAGGAACCTGCCAGATTCTCCATTGTGGTCAGAGGTCTGGGTCACGTATCACACACAGCCTTCCTCTTTCACTGATAATCTGCAAGCCCACAACTTGCCTGATATATTGCCAGAGAAAAATAGCCTTGACTGAAACCTGACACCTCACTGGTCATTAGTCCAGCCGCTCCTTTGATTTGGGAATGAGAAATCTGATCATCAGTTTAGAAGTAAAAAGAGTTTATCAGAGTTGGGGGGGGGGGGCTCCTAAAATGAGATAAAAAAGAACTGCCCAGGTGTGTTGAGGAAGCCAGAACTAGGGAGATGGGCAGGAGTTGCAAGATATAAGGTCTTGCAAGACCCCGGCCAAGCGGAGGTACAAGCTATGATGCTCTCCAGCTAGGAAAGAGAACTCCTAGCAAGGTCTTTTCCTCCAGTGCCATGAAGATGCTGCAATTGTAAGTGGGTGCCTATGCACGCTTCCCTGGGAGTAAGTCCCATTACCCAATGGGGCTCACTTCTGAGTAGACATGCATAGGACTGCACTGTTCAAGAACAATCCTATGCATGTGTACTCTGAAGTACACCAGTGTGTACTTTCTTTAGGTAAAGGTAAAGGTGACCCCTGACAATTAAGTCCAGTCTTGTCCGACTCTAGGGTGTGGTGCTCATCCCCATTTCAAAGCCGAAGAGCCAGCGTTGTCCGAAGACGCCTCCGTGGTCATGTGGCCGGGATGACTCTCCTTGCCGCAGCACGTAGCATGCGGCTGGAACACGGAGCGCTGTTTACCTTCCTGCAAGCGGTACCTATTTATCTACTCGCATTAACATGCTTTGGAACTGCTAGGTTGGCAGGAGCTGGCCAAGCAATGAGAGCTCACCCCGTCGCGGATTCAAACTGGCAACCTTTCGATCGACAGCTCATGGTTCAGCATGTAATTAATCTGTGGAACTCCTTGCTGCAGGATGTGGTGATGGCACCTGGCCTGGATGCCTTTAAAAGGGGATTGGACAGATTGATGGAGGAAAAGTCCATCACAGCTTACAAGTCATGATGGGGATAAGCAACTTCTCTGAATGCTAGATGCAAGGGAGTGGTGACAGGATACAGGTTACTTGTTGTCTTGTATGCTCCCTGAGGCATCTGGTGGGGCCACTGTGAGATACAGGAAGCTGGTCTAGATGGGCCTTTGGCCTGATCCAGCAGAGCTCTTCTTATGATCTTAAGTACCGTTGTATTCAGGGGTTACTCCCAGGAACATGTGCATAGGATTGTAGCCTTAGACTCTGTTTTTATTTCATGTTGGACTTTACCTCTTGATATCAAGTACTGTATAGACCAGGAATGGCCAAACTTGCTTAATGTTAGAGCCACATGTGATAAACTTCAGATGTTTGAGAGCTGCAATATTCAAGAAGCCTTTAAATGTTTAAATATATTCACGCACCATGAACATTAAACTTGCCTTTTAATCCAGTGGTAAATAAAATTACACCTGGTAATATTTACACCTGGTAAATAAAACTTGAAAATGTCTTATTTACCTTTTATATTAATGGTGATGCAAACAGGAGCTCAGCCAACATATTCCAGGAGCCACAGTTTGGCAACCCCTGGTATGGACTTTGATGGTCTGTCCCATCCCATCCCCTCCATTTTATTCCCCAATGAATTGTTCCCTTTGGTTTGAGAAAAACAAACCTGCTTCGTGCTTTAACTTTAACCCCTTGAGCAATTGGTCTCCGGTCTCTAAGCTTTCATGCCCCATGCAGGCTTGCATGCTGCTTGCATGCAGGCTCCAGTGTGCCTGAGCTTGCATGGGGAGAGAGAGAAGGAGAGAAGTGAAGCAAGGAGATTGGCCAAGATTAGGTTTACCATCGTCCCGGAATCGAGTCGTGCTTCGGCCTAGAAAAGACTTGAGCCGCTCCCAAGAGTGCACCACAACTGGGCAATTCAAGCCGCGGCTTCTGCAGTGGCGTTTCTGAGGTTGGGGCCCGACCGTTAAGTCATGCCCCGTCCTAGTACCGCGTTCAGGAACCGGAGCGAGGAGGCCCCGCCCCCTCGCCGATGGAGCCATTCACGCAGCAAAGCCGAACGGGCAGGAGACTCCCTGCCCATTTGGCTTCGCTGCACGAATGGCTCCATTGGCGAGGGGGCAGGGCCTCCTTGCTCCGGTTCCTGAACACGGTACTAGGACGGGGCACGACTTATGGTCGGCCCCAACCTCAGAAACGCCACTGGGCTTCCGCAGCTTCCGGTAAACGAGGCAACTGCGTTGGCCAGCCGCGTTGGACTCTTGGGAGCGGCTCGGGTCTTTTCTAGGCCAAAGCACGACTCGATTCTGGGACGATGGTAAGCCTAGCCAAGATGCTCCCCCTCCTTCTCCCACCTCAGGGAACTCGGCCTGTGGGTTGTGGGTTGGCGGACCGGCAAGTGGCGGAAACGTGACCCAGATCCTGCATTTCTGGTGGCAGTGAAATCCATGCCATACAGATAGTGCAAACTTGACTGTACATGTGGTTTTGATGGGATCTCAGGGTGGGACAAACACCAGATTTCCCAGAGGGGAACATAGCCCAGGGGTGGCCAAACTGCAGCTCCTGGGCTACATGCGGCTCTTTGATTATGTATAATGTGTGGCTCTCGGAAATATGTTGGCTGAGCTCCTTTTTGCATCACAATTAATATATAAACGATAAATAAGAAATGTTCAAGCTTTATGGTGAATAAATATATTAAAAGATTTAAATGCTTCTTAAATATTGCGGCTCTCAAACATTTGAAGTTTATCGTATGTGGCTCTTACGTTAATCAAGTTTGGCCCCTCCCTGACATAGACCCTCTTGACGCTATCCTGGAGCCTAGAAAGTAAAATTAGCAGCCCAACCCTAACTTTCCAGCTCCGATGCAGCCATGCCAAGAGGAAATGGGAGGCAGTCATGGAAGCCTCAAGGTAAGGGAATGTTCACTCCCTTACCTTGGGTGTACATTGCGGCTGCATCGGTCCTAGAGAGTTGACTAGCAGCGCAATCCTATCCAACTTACACCACCAGTGTAACCAGCGGTGCAGAGAGAACGGGAGGCCCCAGAACGGAAAGGGGATTCAAATCCCTATCCAAAGGGGAATTCAAAGGGGATTTGAAGCCCACAAGCAAAGATCAGATAAACCCAGCTCCTCTTCCTACTGCAACTAACAGTGCAATCCTATCCAACTTACACCACCGGTGTAAACAGCGGTGCAGTGAGAACGGGAGGCTCCAGAACGGAAAGGGGATTAAAATCCCCTTTCAATCCCCCTTTGGAGAGGATTTGAATCCCCTTTCCATTCTGGGGCCTTCCGTTCTTGCTGCACCGCTGGTTACACCAGTGGTGTAAGTTGGATAGGATTGCGCTGTAGGAATGAGCTGTAAATTGAGAGTTCACCCTCTAATCCAGTGGTTCTCAATGTTTTAGCACCGGGACCCACCTAGCTTTACGTGACTTAAAAAAAAAAAGGTGATCTAGAAAGAAATGAATATATTTATTTATTTACAAGTAAAGTCATATTTTGTTTATTTGCTTGCCAAAACCTCAGTCCATTTCTCGTAATGAGGCAGCCCTAATGAATAGCCTCAAGGCTTGAGGGGCTTAGTTATGTGACCCAGCCTTCATCTGCCCCCCCTGTCACTGACAGACTTGGGAAAAAATACCCACCCAAAAAAAGACGCTCAAGGATTTATCTCCCTATATTTACACAAGTTTGCAAACTGCAGGAGCACAGCTCTGTGAAGGGCAATTAGCAGCTATCTGATTTTTGAATAGCCTCAGGACGTGGCAATTACTTATCTAATCTTTCCATCACCTGGGACCCACCAGAAATCAGTCCCGACCCACCAAGTGTGTCCCGACCCACAGTTTGAGAAACTCTACTCTAATCTAATCCTTGATGTTTCTGTACACAGTTAGAACTATTTGGGTTCTCAGACCACGTTCTAGTAAGTTCTTGCTTCCCTCACATTGGCAGAGACTCAAGTCTCAAAGTTGGAACTTCACACTTAAAATATTAAACATTCACAAGGGGGAAGTGTATATTGGGACCACGAAAAGAACGGTCAATACTAGATTAAAAGAACATGATAGACGTTGCTGTTTAGGACAACCAGAAAAATCTGCGGCAGCAGAGCATAGTATGACAATGGGTCATACTATGTTGTAGGTTTGACTAGGCATAGGGTTTGTCTAGGGCAGTGGTTCTGAAACTTTTTAGCACCGGGACCCACTTTTTAAAATGACACTCTATCGGGACTGACCTAGCTTTATGAGATGCTCAAACATTTATCTCCCTACATTTACACAAGTTTGCAAAGTGCAGGAGCTCAGCTGTTTGCAGGGCAATTAGCAGCTATCCTGCAAATTGCAGGAGTTCAGCTCTTTGAAGGGCAGTTAGCAGCTATCTGATTTCTGAATAGCCTCAGGACGTGGCAATTACTGATCTGATCTTTCCAGCACCTGGGACCCACCAGAAATCAGGTCGCGACAAAAACATGAATAGGAAAGAAGAAACTTTGAGCCTAACTGCCTTTGAGAATGCCCAACCCAAGATTGGGCGAATGGTCAGGAAAGCAAGAACTTACTAGAACGTGGTCTGAAAACCAGTTTTAGTCATGTACAGGAACATACTGACCATGAAAGCTTGAGCTCTTGCATTAATCCCTGAGGTATTACTCAGTGGTGAAAGAAATGTACTCTGCACTTGCTCAGAGGAGCTGTCACATATATTGTACTTCACATATTCCAGGGTTAGGATTTGACATGGGAAAGAGATTCTGGGGCTGACACCTATGTGAGCCACATAGTATAGGAAATTGTGTATACCCCATGCACATGCCATTACATCAGACGAGCGCATGTGTGCATCTGTTTCTACACACCTGGTGCTACCAGAGGAAGCAATGAGAATTGGCTTGCTTGAGAAATAATACCACTTAAATAAGGATTTATTTAGCACTTAAATAAAGATAAATATACCACTTAAATAAGGATCTCTGTTTTGGGGAACCCTGAAGTTTCTTGAAAGATTATCAGGGGTTCCTCAAAGAGAAGATTAGAAATGGTGGACACGTTTTTTCTGTAATGCAGGTTATCAATTGATCTTTGCATGCACAGTCATAGGGGAGGGTCAGTCTGATTGCCACATGACCAGAAGAAATGGCTTTGTTTGCTCTTGTGTATTTAGCAGCTGCTAGATCTGCAAAACGCAGGAGATGATGCCATCTGTGGAAAGAAAAGAAGCAGTAACATCTGTGAGAGCTGTCGTAAAAGGCACAGGAGCAGAGGCATGTCAAGAAGTTGGCAACCCTGAGTATTTTAGCATGTTGCAGGGCACTCTTGGTTCACATGAGGCAAATTATGATGTGCATATGAAACTAGAGTCCTTGCACCCCTACAACATAACTCTGAATCCTCAGCAGGTCCACTCAACATGTAAAAGGTTTTCTTCAGGTAAAAAGTCTGAAGACCACTGGTTCATGCAAACTCAGATTTCATGCATGCGAGGAGAGCCGAGAGCTGGCAACGTTCAAAGCATTCAACTCTTACAAGTTTTATTGCAGACAGAATTTAGGCAACGCTGAAGAAATATCAAAGACACACACCCCCCCGCAAAAAAGCCCCAACAAATAAACAACACCACTGTCTCTCCACTGAGCAGAATTGTCCATGCTCTGGCATGTGCCTTCGGCATGCGCATTCAATAATCCTCTAATAATTCACATCCACAATTCAACAATCACATCCACAATTCAATAATCACTAATCCACATTCTTGAGGTGCTCATTTCACATTCAAAATGGCGCCCATGAGTCCGACGTAGCTGGGCCATTGCGAGGGAGCTGAATATTTGCGAATGTCCATCTTCGTTGTGCTTTACAGTCAATGTGCGGAATGCTCGCCATGCTTTGCAGGGTGTGTTGATTGCATAGGGCCCGACACTGGGACTTCACAGATCTGGTCGCAAGAGGCTTCGGTGGCCGTACGAGTCACAGGAAATTCACTGGGGAGACTTGATCCAGTCCCTGCATCGGTTCCAGTTTCTTTGGTACTCTTTTCGGGGCACCTACAACAAGAACATGGTGACTCCGAAGCCCGGAATTTCTTGCACGTGCCCCGGAAGCACTCAGTAAAATTTCTTCGGATGGCCGTGGAGGAGAAGAAGAAGACAATGGGGTCCAAGGTAGTGTTGAGGGCACTGATGACCAGGACATCTGTTCTCCAGGGAGAGCTGTTCCTCAGAATGAAGCCCACGACATGGGAGATGTTGTAGGGAGCAAAGCAGATGGCGAAATTAAGTAGAGTGGCCACAGCCAGGCCTACGGCCCGTTGCTTCTTGTGGGGCTGGATGTTGGGCAGCGTGGCCAGGATACGAATCACATTCACGTAGCAGAAAAGGGTGATGAGGAAAGGGAGGCAAAAGAGGACCACACAGAGCTCCAGACGGAAGGGGAGAATGATGTCCAGCTGGGCTGGGGTGAACTTGTCGTAGCAGTTGAAGTTCTCAGGAACTTCGGACAGGCTGCCGTTGTAGTTTTGAACGATGAAGATCACACTGAGGTGGGAGTAGGAGATCAACCAGAAGAAGAAGCTGGCTGCGACCGTATAGGATGGCCGCCGCAACATCTTGTACTTGACCGGATAGGCGACGTTCAGAAAGCGCTCCACGCTGACCGCCATGAGGAAGAGTGTGCTGAGATAGATGCTGCTGTAGAAGCAGAAGTTGGTGAGAGGGCAGAGGAAGGCAGGGAGAGGCCAGGCCATGTTCGAGGCAGCCTCTACCATCTTGAAGGGCAGGAAGATGAGAAGGATCAAGTCGGACACTGTCAGATTGAGCAGGAGGATGTCGATGGGGGTCGGCTTCTGGCGCACTTTGGCCAGGAACGTGTAGCAGGCCAGGAGGTTGGACGGGAGGCCGGTGAGGAAGATGAAGATGTAGAAGGCAAGGATGACATGGTGGTGAGCCATTTCTCAGCTTCTGGAAGTGAAGGGAACATATTTATTTTATACTTTGAAGGAATCAGGAGCCTCCCCCCCCCTTATATCTTAAGGACCACAGGACCACTGCTGATGTGATCGTCTTCCATATCCCTCAGCAGTGGTGATCCTGATTCCAGGGGTGTTTCGATTCTGTTCCAGAGCAAGAGGGTCCCCCAGTGATTGGGCATCACATTAATGAGGGGTTCCCTAACTTTCTCGCTTGAAGGAACCCTCCAGAGTAGCTCATCTGCCAAGGAACCCAAACATGTTGCAGAGGGTTCTCTGGGTAGGCTTACCAGATCTCCAACCGGGACAGAGTGCTAGACCTTTAGGAGAAGGAATGTGGGCAGGTGTAGCTTGTTAAACCTTAGAGCACAATCCTAGGCATGTCTACTCAGAAGCAAGCCCCATTGTGTTCAGTGGGATTGTGCTCTAAGGTTTAACAAGCCTAGGATTGTGCTCTAAGGTTTAACAAGCTACACCTGCCCACATTCCTTCTCCTAAAGGTCTAGCACCCTGTCCCGGTTGGAGATCTGGTAAGCCTATCTCTGGGGCATGTTCCAGGACACAGGCTCAGTTTGTGCTGGCTTCAGTGCAGGCCACCTAGAATCATACATGCAATATTCCCTTGTACCCAGGACTGACCCCAAAGTTCCCCCAATCTGTGTCAGCGTGTCAAATACCACCACCACCACCACCACCCTTAGCTGGTGGTATGTCATCTGCTGTGTCCATCCCTTCTCAAACCACTCCCTGGATTTAAAAAAGAAGAGAGAAATGGAGCAGAAGGAGAGGAGATTTGTGAGTTAGTCAGAGATGCTTAAGAATAGGCTTACCAGATCTCCAACCGGACAGAGTGCTAGACCTTTAGGAGAAGGAATGTGGACAGATGTAGCTTGTTAAACCTTAGAGCACAATCCTAGGCATCCATGGGGCTTGCTTCTGCATAGACATGCCTAGGCTTGTGCTCTGAGGTTTAACAAGCTACACCTGTCCACATTCCTTCTCCTAAAGGTCTAGCACTCTGTTCCGGTTGGAGATCTGGTAAGCCTACTTAAGAATATAAGAGCCCTGCTGGATCAAGCCAAAGGCCCATCTAGTCCAGCTTCCTGTATTTCACAGTGGCCCCACCAGATGCCTCAGGGAGCACACAAGACAACAAGAGACTTGTATCCTGTTGTCGCTCCTTTGCATCTGGCATTCAGAGATAGCCTACTTCTAAAACCAGGAGGTTGCTTATGGCTTGTAACCTGTGATGGACGTTTCCTCCATGAATCTATCCAATCCCCTTTTTAAAAAGGCATTTAGACCTTCAGGTGCCATCACCACGTCCTGTGGCAAGGAGTTCCACAGATGAATTCCACGCTGGGTGAAGAAATATTTTCTTTGGTCTGTTCTAACTCTCCCTCCACTCAATTTTAGTGCATGTCCCCTGGTTCTGCTTTCCTTCTGCAGTCAAACTGAACTGAATTTGAGGCAAATCGTTCACAAGCAAAGTTTCCTCACTCTGATTTCCTTGTAAAATCACCGAGTCATGATCCATTAAGCAACGGCATCAGACAATGGCTTTGGCAAAAGGAAATTTTCTTTTTTAAAGCAATGTAAGCCTCAAACCCAAAACTCAGAACCAAACAGACAAAGGGCATGTTTCATGTATGGATAAGTTACTTTTAAATCTCCTTAATTTCCACGGGAGGGTTATGCACATTGCCTATATCTTTCTTCCACTGATATGGAAGAGCTTAATTTTGGCTAAGCCATGCTATGTTTTTAGTAGGTTTGGGCTATTTGATTGTGTTTCCATCCTATCTGCCCTCCAAGGGACTCAGAGTGGTGACCCTGTGAGATTGATCAGGCTGATAGAAGAGCCAATGTCACTCAATGAACTTTATGGCTTTATGGGGATTTGAACTCGGTCCCCAGTTCTGAGTCCAAGAGTCTGTCAGCACTGTGGCACTCAGAAATGAGGGCAACTGGCAACACTTCTGATTCAGCTACTTTTAGTTTTGTCCCCTTTCTGATATTTTAATTCTGCCTTTGTGATAACTCTATGTTCCTGCAGCTGACGTAAAAGAAAATAATGTCTTGGTAATTTAAGACCCAGCTTTCCATTTTAATAATAATTTGATTCCTTCCATCGTTCTCAGTTATGTGCTCTATTTAATTTAGATCCTGAATCTGTTCCTTACGATCGTTGCCATAACAGTCACTACGAAGAGTTAAGATTTGCTTTAATGTATCCCACAAAGTCAAATTTTGACCGTGAAATTTGGCAAAGTTTTGAGAATGTGAATGTTGCAATATTGTCAGAGTTCACATTACATACATAAACTTTTATTGGCATAGACAAACAAACAGACAAAACAGAGGAAAAAAATGGACCTAAATAATTACATACAAATCACACTAACCACATTGCTTATATAAAACAAATCAGATCACAAATAAGTCAGCATAATATATAAATTAACAGACCCTTCTGTCCTAGTATTCAATAACTAATATATTTCCTTAAGGTTTGAGGGAAATATTGAATGCAGTTTGTCGTCATTGAACAACTAATAGAAGATACTCGGCAATATAAACGCGGGATTCTGCAGCCAATAGTAGCTGAATTCAGGATTCATCCGAATTCTCTTCGTATGATGAAAAATGGGGGGTATAAATGGGTCTGACGCAAATCATCATAGATAGGGCAATGTAGAGTTGACATTTCACCTCTCCCTTGCATGACAAGAAGAGATTCATTTGACAGCATCCTTTAGGGAGAAAATTCTACTCAACAACCTCAATGTAAATAGTTTCTGATTCTGACTCACTTTCCATGCTCTCTGAAATATTCATTCCTTCTTAGTAGGTTCCATTAATGTTGCTAATTTTAGTTTCAAAGTTATTCTAATTTTAGCTGCAATCCTAAACACACTTACCATGGCTTGAACTCAATGGCTTACTGAATATACATGTATAGGGTTGTGCTGCTTGATTCTCTATTTTGGTTGATTTTTGATTCTCTATTTTGCAATCTATTTTTTAAAGAATATCAATAGTCCAGCAATGTTTTATCTTACTTGTCATTTATCTTACTTGTGTTCTAATGCCTCTGCTCTGCTTGGTCCCCCAAGGAAACACAGAATCACAGCCTTGCACAGACGATCTACTTGCCAATCTGATGCAGTCTTCTGAAACTACGTCGCTAGATATATTGCATGCACGGTAAGAAACACCCAATTGTCGGGTATAAAATGTAAGCATCTTTTTGTGGCATTTTGGAGGAAGTAGTGGCATCCGGAAACCAAGGGTCTTGTCGAAACTCATACAGGAAATATAGAAAAAACTAGCAGCGTCCAATGGTTCATCTGGAAACGGCTCTGATGGGCGGGAAGAAGTCAGCCTGGATAATATTACAAAAGTCCAATGTTTTGCAAGCTTACCATGAAACCAGGGCCAATTCACTTCTCAACTTTTTTCAGGCATTCCCCTCTCCCCTCTTTCTGATTGCAGAACAGACATTCCCCAAGTGAAAGTGAAGATCAAAAGTATGAGATTGAGAGAATGTTCCTGTTAATGTCCCAAGGAAAACTACAAAGCAATCCTGGTTGGCCCATGCTTCTGCTGCGTACATGGTTGGATCAGGGGCGTCGCTGGAGCATGGCGGGGTGGGCGGGACGCCCCCGAGTGACACGCGCCACGGGGTGATGCATGCACCCCGCGCGCGCCACCTCCGTGACGCGCGCCAGCCTTCGGACGCTCCGAGGCCGGCCCGGGAGCCGGCCTCGGAGCATCCGACCCTGTCGGCGCTCCAGGGCCTTCTGAAAGAAGGCCCAGGCAGCGCGTCCATCCAGGTATTTCCTGGATTTTCGCGCATGCGCAGACCCGTTTTGAGGGCTTTTTGCTTTTTGCCCTCAAAACGGGTCTGTGCATGCGCGAAAATCCGGGAAATACCCGGATGGACGCGCTGCCTGGGCCTTCTTTCAGAAGGCCCTGCAGCGCCGACGGGGTCGGACGCTCCGAGGCTGGCTCCCGGGCCGGCCTCGGAGCGTCCGGAGTGCGACGCGGGGGGGGGAGCTGGGTCGCCCCCCCGCGTCGCGATATCGTAGCGTCACTAGGGTGACGTGCGCCCCCTGCCCCAGGGTGACGCGCGTCCTAGTGACGCTACTGGGTTGGATACATACACAGCCCCATCCTGTGTAAGGATACCCGACCAGCCTAAAGGCAGGTCCTAGGCAGGTCCCAGGCTGCCCTGGGGCAGCCTGGATGCACCTCGAGGGAAGGGGACAATTGTCCCCTTCCTTCGGTGCAAACTCGGACTAGACCCAATGGGCCTACCCGAGTGTATGCCAGCTCTGGAGCTGGCGTACAGTCAAGGGCTGGGTGTCAGGGCAAACCGGGCCAGGGAGAGCGGGGGATATCGGCAGAGCTTCCCGCCAATATCCTCTCCCTCCCTGCCCGGTTCGCCCTCCCTCCGCCCCTGCAACGACCGATGCAGGGTTTATTTGGTTCAGTGGGCATAGCAATGGCCCTTACTCACCGGGTGCCACAAAATTGCTTTATGTCACTTTTGCGACACCCAGCGCTGGGGGAGCGCGTGCTTCCCCGGCACTTTTTTTGTGTAGGATTGCACTGGCAGTGTTGTATCTGTGGTCCCAAGGTCCAGTTCTATGTCATTTATATGGCAGAGGAGTCTGGCTCAGTTGGGAGAGCTGCTGCCTTCAAAGCCCGAAGACCGGTGAACTTGATAAGTTCGAGACACGCCGCCGGCAAAAAGCTGTGAAAGCCTCCAGAAGGAGAGATAAGAGCTTCCAGCTGCGTCGGTCGAGTGTGGGAGGCGCTAGCCAGCAGAATTGTCAGACTGTAAAAAGGATACCACCTGGAAAGGAGCCGTTCATGAAAGATTGGACATTTATATATATCTTGGAAAAAAAACCAAGGGACAGCCTGCCCATGTACACCACCGTGGATTAAAGTCGGAGGAGAAATCCAATGTATATTATTATTATTATTATTATTATTATTATTATTATTATTATTATTATTATTATTATTATTATTATTCTGAAGAAGCACGTGGATCAGATGAAAGACGTTGCCTCGTATGTCATGGGAAGAGGAACTATGGTATGGAAAGGAACCACAATTCCCCCCTGTTTAGGGGGCTAAAACTCTGTGGTAGAGCACATGCGGAACATCCCAGGTTTCAATCTTAGCACCCCATGTGCAACTGGGAAAACCCCCATCTGGAACCCAGGAGAAACCACAGCCAATCAGTGTAGACATAGCTCAGCTAGGCGGTCTAGTTGTCTCAGTATAAGGCAGTATAAGGAAATGGACACATGTACACTCAATATCTTCCTGAAGTTCAACTGGATGAATTCAGCAATGAATGACTTGACCGCACATCCAGTTCCCACTTCCCCTTCCTATAGTGTCCAGTTAGGGGAATTCCCCTATTTTATGCTTCCCTGCCTCCATTCCATAGATAGGGACAGGAGAAGATGGTGATAACAAAATAAAAACTCTCTCGCATCACTAGAGAGTGCACTGGGTGTCGCCCCAAGGAGGGGTGACACCAGTGGTGCGAAAACACACCTGTGGTAGAAAATGGGGTCTATAGTATACCGGTGGTGCGAAACATCGAACTCAAAGAAGATCAATGTAGCAAGAATAAGAAAGGTTATCCAGTCATTAGACATCACATTATTGAGGGGTTCTCCAACATTCTCCCTTACAAAGAACCCTCCATCGCACATGGGGGGCATGTTCCAGGACACAAGTTCAGCAAATGCAGGCAGGATACAAACTAGGCCAATTGAGACTCGCACTGATAGCCCCGTTGGCTGTGAGAGTGCAACCTCGACGGGCAGAGCAGTGATTGTAATCGACGGCTTGATCTTTGGCTGTTTTTCAATTGCTCATGAAAGATGTCTGCCTGCCTCCCCCTTCAGCCAATATGGCACATCTAATTGACTGACTGGGGAGGCGGGCGAGGCTGGAAGAACCATTTGCAATCTCTCTGTCATCATCATTGATCCTAATATTTTAATTATGGCTTTTCAACCCCCCACCACCCAAAAAGTTCAAAGTTATTTCCTTTGAAAATGGAATGAGAAAGGGAAGGAAGTAGTGGGGTACTGTGAGAACCGAGGAAATAACACTCTGCAATGGACAAAGGAAGTTGAAGGGGAAGTCAAGGCTATCTTTCTTTCATAGAGGGCAATGGGGTGTCATGAGAGCTTGTCCATCTGGGCAGGTCAAGCCCTAGATCCTCAGTACTGGTGACACTGGTAGCTCCCATGGTTTCATCACAGGGTGCAGGAGAGTCCCAGTGCAGGAGGGCTTTGTCCCAGAGCCCCTAGGGACCCAAGGACTGTGGAGTGAGCTCTAGTACCAAAACTGGCTCGCCCTCTCTGTCCACCAAATGTTGGGGAAACTATCGAAGTCCTTGATCAGTGCTTGTGGTTAGGGGTGGGGCAGAGGCGTCACTAGGGTTTGCGTCACCCAGTGTGAGAACTCAGCGCGTCACCCCCATGGTGGACTCCAGAGGTGAGTTGTTGTTGTTCAGTCGTTAAGTCGTGTCCGACCCTTCGTGATCCCATGAACCATATCCCGCCAGGCCTTCCTGTCCTCCACTATCTTCCTGAGTTCGCTCATTTTCATGTTTGTTGCAGAGGTGAGTAGGGAGAAACAAGGTTGGGCTGAGCTGGGTTCTACAAAAGTTGCCCATCAGGCAGGACTATGTATTTCGACAGATTACTCCTGGCCAGTGGTGTCAATAGGGATGGTGGCACCCGGTCCGGTAACTCCTTGTGTCATCCCCATTAACTTTATTTATTTTAATATCTAACAGTACAGATCACCCAACAAATCAGTAACCAACTCGGCTCTCTGAACAATCAGTCTCATTAGTCTGTTTTGATTGCAGGAAATCCCTCCCTCATGACTTTTCGGCGGTTTTTTGTTTCGTCTCGCGTTTGGGTGATGGGTGGTTGTCTGACTCTTGTGTCTCAAGATGTTCCGCTTTGCTGCTTCTCTGCTCCATATTGTCGCTCCCCCCGGTGGATTTTATTGTTTTAATTTTATGTGTTGTTTTTAAATTATGTATTTTAATCCTTGTTGTAAGCCGCCTTGGGCATTTTCCTTGGCTTAGGATAAAGCGGGGTATAATTTTTTAAAATAAATAAATAAATACATTTTTGTTACATAAGGCAGTTTGTTTTATGTTTCCGGTTAGTTGGCCATAACGTTTGATAGAATACAGACACATTCTGCATGAAACTACGCATCGAATGATATATAACATGATGGTATTATTCATAAATACAATAAATACATAAATTATTCACAATTTTTGCCACTAGTGGTGTCAACCCCCCCAGGGTGTCACCTGGGGCAGTCCTCCCCCCTACACCCCTTATTGATGCCACTGGGGTCAGAACTGGAGGAGGGTGAACCAGTTCAAATTAAATCCAGACAAAGCAGCGGTCCTCTTGGTCCAGATGCGGGTATCGGTACAATGCGGGTATCGGTACAATGTGGGTATCGGTACAATGTGGGTATCGGAACAGCAACCTATTCTGAATGGGAACAACAGCAGGTTCCTCTGCAGGAGCAGATTCACCATTTGGTAGGTCCTCTTGAGTCATCACTGTTCAGAAATATTACCTGATGCCATCTCAGGTCCACCGCCTTCGTGCTACAAAACACCCCCCCCCCAATCCTTACCGTCCTGCCCCGAGATTCTATTATAAAGGTTGATCACCCCTTATCCGGACATTCAAAATCCAGACTATTCTGAAATCGAGACATTTGGGGGGCTATGACTTATTTTTTAAAACGTTTCTCAGCATGTGGTTGGCGTAGCACAAGACATGCTGGGGCACAAAATTATTAAAAATATTGTATAAAATTACTTTCAGGCTATGTGTATATCAGCCCAATCCTAAGCATGTCTACTCAGAAGTAAGTCCTATTATAATCAATGGGACTTACTCTTTGGTAAGTGTGGATAGGATTGCAGCCTTTGAGACATACCTGAGTTTCGTGTTTAGACCTGGGTCCCATCCCCAAGACATCTCATTATATTTATGCAAATATTCTGAACACCGCACAATTTCCCATCCCAAGCAGTCCGGATAAGGGATACCCAACCTGTACTTTTATATTGTTGCTGTCGACTATCGAACTTAGGGACTTTTATTGTAGAAGGGAAAGGCGGGATGCAAATATTTTAAAACAAACATATAACTAAATACATTCCTGGGTGGAATACGTGCTCTGAGGCATTTACAGCAAACGTGCATCTCTCCTATGATAAGAAAGGAGCAGCTAAAGCATGGAATCTGGCAGCGGAGTCAAAAAAAGCTGAATGCATCCGTTTGCATGTCGACAAAGCAATAGAGAGAATTTTTTTTGAGAAGAATAGGTTCCCTTTTGTGGCTCATTGATGTTCCACATCCATTCCAGTTTGAACTTTGTGTCGCAAGGTTTATTCTTTGATGTGATGCATTGTGAAGATGGGAAGTGTAAGTACCTTACAAGTGTTCTCTTTTAATATTCATTTTTTTAAAAAAACGAATTCTCGTTACCGCGGGGTTATGGAAAGTGCAGTTACTGAATCGTTGATCCTATGGGGAAAACGGGGTTAGGTTCCCGCGGATCCTTTTTTGCTATACACTATATGAACTTTAAGCCAGCGGGTGGCGCAGTGGGTTAAACCGCTGAACCATGAGCTGTCGATTGAAAGGTTGGCAGTTCGAATTCGCGACGGGGTGAGCTCTCGTTGCTTGGCCAGCTCCTGCCAACCTAGCAGTTCCAAAGCATGAGAGTAGATAAATAGGTACTGCTTGCAGGAAGGTAAACAGCGCTCCTTGTTCCAGCTGCATGCTACGCGCTGCGGCAAGGAGAGTCATGCCGGCCACATGACCATGGAGGCGTCTTCGGACAACGCTGGCTCTTGGGCTTTGAAATGGGGATGAGCACCACACCCTAGAGTCGGACACGACTGGACTTAATTGTCAGGAGTCACCTTTACCTTTTACCTATATGAACTTTATGAACCTTTTGTTTTATCTCTGCCAACTGTCTCCAACCTGGTGGTTCTCTTGCCTCCATTCTATGCAGGGCTGTAGCCCTGCTCCATCTATTTTTTTTAATGGGAAAATGGGCTTTTCGATTTGTGATATGGTTTATGGCACAGACATCCATGGAGTGGCTGGTTGGCCCCCACCTGCCCCCATGCCCACCTGCTCCCTCTGCTGTCATCATTTCCACTGCCCTTATCCTCTCCCTTCCTTACCTGCCCTGCCCCACAGATTGCAGAGAGTGCGAAGAACAGAAGACTGTCCTACTTGGGACTGGCTCTGGTCCCTTGGTCAATGTCAGCAGCTTGATCTATGGCAGGGGTTCTCAACCCCTTCCCGGCCACTCTCCAGTGCCACTCTCCTGCTGCATACCAGTGATGTAGACTTGTGTCTATTGAGTCGGACTCAAGTCGTATCAATGACTTGACTCAGACTTGACTCGACTTGAGACTTGAACCCAGAGACTTAGGACTTGACTCGAGACTTGGAGACAGAGACTTGATCCACATCCCTGCTATGTACCACTGGAAGTGACTGGTGATGACATCATCGCCAGTTACTTCCAGGTTTTCAGAGGCCAGAAAATGCAGGTAGGAGGCTCTGGGCGGGTGGGGGGCTTCTCAGCGTTCTCGAGAGGCTCGGCCAAAGGCAGGAGCCTCTTGGGAGTGAAAACACACCGCCGAAAGTGCTGCGTTGGAGCAGGGTTTCAGCAGTTCAAATACCACCAGCAGTAGACCAAAGTACCACTGGTGGTACTAGTACCACTGGTTGAGAACCCCAGATCTATGGAAATGAGCACCTATGGCTCCTCCCCCCCTTCACAAAATAGAGAGTCACACATTCGTCCTTGAAACATCTATGAAACTACCGAAGTAGGAGCATATCAAAAAAGTTAGCAACCCTTTGTTGTTTGGATACCTACAGAAAGCACTCGTAGTAGCTGAAGCCTGTGGCTCCATTATGCAAACTATGGGACCTCAGGGAAATGACAGGAAAAGATGCTTCGTTCTTTGAAAAAAATCACCACTTTGTGACCATAGCTTGTTGCTGCCGGGAGCATTGAGTCTAACCACAGATGGGATCTGAGACACTGCATCCTTCCAGGCCTTCCAGACCAGGTCGAACATCTGAAACAGCTTTGAGAGCCAGAACTGCTAAAGGAGGAATGGCGTGACAGGAGGAATGGCGTGACAGTATCCCTTATCCGAAATGCTTGGGGCCGGAAATGTTTTGGATTTTTCTGGCTTTTGGAATATTTGCATAAACATAACGAGATTGAGCAATCAGAAAGCAAAGGTGTCACTATCTCAGCCACCTGTTGGCGCCTGCAGTCTGCAATGTGCTGTCCGCCCCTGGTGTGGGTGAGCCCCCTGGCTCGCCCCTTTCCATTCACCTCTGGAAGACCCCCCCCCCCGCAGTGAGCCACCTGCTCGATTTTGCGCCACCTTCTTGTGCCGTCTGACGCCTGGGATCATAGCGTCGCATGGTCGGCTTCCTTGGCTGGGCATCGTCCCAGCATGCCTTGCACCATGCTGGCCGGCGCCCGCAACTGAAGTCATATCAGCGTGGAAAAAAAAGTTCTGGATTTTGGAGCATTCTGGTTTTCAGAATTCCAGATAAGGGGTAATCAACCTGTATTAAACTTCACATCCTTTCTACTGTTTTGGCATCTGCTACGCGCTGCGGCAAGGAGAGTCATGCCGGCCACATGACCACGGAGGCGTCTTCGGACAACGCTGGCTCTTGGGCTTTGAAATGGGGATGAGCACCACACCCTAGAGTCGGACACGATTGGACTTAATTGTTAGGGGTCACCTTTACCTTTACCTTATCCTCAAACAGAACTGGGTTAGCAAACTGTCGAAGTTCTATTTAGGACTCCCATAGGTTTTTGGTTCTGGAACTGATTGATACTCCTTGGAGATCCTGCAGTATATCTAAGCACCATATCTAAGCTAATTAACAGCCCAATTCTATCCTGGCCCAGCCCAGAGCATGCAGTAGTATGCGCCAGCTAAATCCTCTGCGCCAGCTAAATCCGAATGGTTCCAGGGGGGCATGCCAAGCCTGAGGCAGGGGCATAGGATACTGGCACAGCCATTGCTGCTGATATCCGCCCCCAGATCGCTCTTGACACATCCCCAGCCAGTCCCGATCCTCGCCCAGATCCTCCCCCAGAACGCCCTGGAACACCCCCTGTGCTGACTTACCTGCTCCGGCGGGGGCTCCAAAGGTTGTTGGCGGCACCCAGCCCATGATGCACCGTTGCGTCAGCTGCCATGGCAACAGCCCAAGCCTTGCCCTGATGGAACATGAGTACTGTCAGCGCAAGGACCAGATGGGCTGTACATCTCCTTTATGAATCCTTTTACATGCTCAGTTGAAAGGTGTCCATTTGTGATGAGCTTAAGGCTGCTTGACAGGACTGGCTGCCGTTTAAAGAGATGGCACTCCATCATTGGGTAGATCTGGTTTAAGAGAGTGGCTCAAAGATTAAGTGCCGAACCAAGAAGTCCCTGAATGGACTGCCATGAACCCACCTATCATTCTCTCCCACAATGACTGGCTCCAAGGCTCCAAAGGTTGTTGGCGGCAACCATGCGAGTTTTTCCAACTATCCATTCAAAACCCATGTGGAAGATTCCAAACTCATGGATTAAAGAGTGGAAAAAGTACTTGGTTTATTCCATAGGGGAAAAAAAAACCTCACGGATAAAGAAAGAGCCAGGATAGTGGTTCAGGAGTTGGACTTAGACCAGGAAGATCCAGGTTCAAATCCCCGCTCAGCCATGAATCTTCCTGGGTGACCTTGGGGCCAGTCACGATCTCTCTGCCTTACCTATCTCACAGGGTTGTTGTGGGGATAAAAGGAGGGGAGGAAGAACCCTGTACACCACCTTGAGCTCCTTGGAGGAAGGGCAGCATAAAATACAATAAATAAATAAATGTCTGTTTTGCATCCAAATATCACTACATCCATGAGATATGCTGGTTTCCGTGTGCATTTTTGAACATTTGTTCTGGGTTTCAGATTTAGGGATTTTTCTATCCTGATTACCCTAAATGCAAGAGATCTCAGATTTGATCCCTGCCATTGTGCCAGGCACAATTAGGGTAACCAAATAACCCACCCCCCCCCAAAGAGAAAGAAACATGGTCAGAGGCTTAGCAGCAACTTCATTTGCAGAAATCAGGAGACAAGACATAAGAACATAGAACTTCAGAAGAGCCCTGCTGGATCAGGCCAAAGGCCCATCTAGTCCAGATTTCTGTATGTGGCCCCACCAGATGTGGCCCCACCAGATGCCTCAGGGAGCACACAAGTCAACAAGATACCTGTATCCTGTCGCCACTCCCTTGCACCTGGCACAGAGAAAACCTACTTCTAAAGCCAGGAGGTTGCTTATCCCCCATCATGGCTTGTAAACTGTGATTGACTTTTCCTCCATCAATCACCAACTTTTTAGCCACCCCTCGCAGCAGTGCCTTTAGTAGCGATTTGATCTACTACAATTGACTTGGCTTCCTCCCTCTAATGCAAGCGCCCTTGCTAATGGGGCAGAGGAGCCTTTCAAAGTGGTGTCCTCTTATAATTTAGCGGCGGGGGGGGGGGGGAGAGAGCAACTGTCCCTCTTCACCCCAACATGGCGTCTTTTCCTGTGGCTGTTGCTGGTGTCTCTTCTGTATTTATTTATTTATTTAGATTGCAAGCCCTTTGCGGACAGGGAACCATTTGTTGATTTGTGTAAACCGCTTTGTGAACTACACTTGTTAAAAAGTGTTATATAAATATTCTTCATCATCATCATCATCATCATCTGGAGGGCATCAGAGGTCAGCAAGGCAAGTCACTAGACAAGGGTTCAAGCCCAGTGAAGGGGCATAGCGTAAGAACATAAGAAGAGCCTTGCTGGATCAGGCCAAAGGCCCATCTAGTCCAGCTTCCTGTATCTCACAGTGGCCCCACCAGATGCCCCAGGGAGCACTCAGACAACAAGATAACCTGTATCCTGTCGCCACTCCCTTGCACCTGGCACAGAGAAAACCTACTTCTAAAGCCAGGAGGTTGCTTATCCCCCATCATGGCTTGTAAACTGTGATGGACTTTTCCTCCATCAATCTGTCCAATCCCCTTTCAAAGGCATCCAGTCCAGGTGCCATTGCCACATCCTGTGGCAAGGAGTTCCACAAACCAATTACATGCTGGATAAAGACATATTTTCTTTTGTCTGTTATAATCCTCCCTCCACTCAATTTGAGTGGTTGTCCTCTAGTTCTAGTGTTGTGTGAGAGGGAAAATAACTCTCTATCCACTCTCTCCATCCCATGCATAATTAGACATTCCACTGCATGGAGATAAACCATGTGCTCCTTCCAGCTCTGGCTCAGGCTTCGGCGAAGCCATAGCGAACGGCAGTCTGAACACGTTGACTAGTCCCTCTCCGTCGCACCATCAATGACTTTCTGCACCTCAGCCAACAAGCTGAAGGCTCTATCAACCACAGTAGGAAGTGAGGTTTCCAGCTTGCCTCCAGGCTTGCAGAGCATTTGGAGAAGCTCTTGCTTCTTTCGGAGCCGTGTTTCCATAGCAGCACCAGGACAGGAGAGCAAAATCAGAAGGCAACGTTTCTTTCCAGAAATAAATGCCCAACACTAAAGTGTCGAAAAGATTCTCAAGGTTTGAAAGTGAGTTCTGAAATAAGAACCTAAGAACCTAAGAAGATATGTTGGGACTGTGGGACTTTTTATAGAGCTGTGTAGATCAGGGGTTCTCAACCTGTGGTACGAGTACCCCTAGGGGTACGCAGACCAATGGCAGGGGGTACGCCAGAGCCTGCCCCTTATATCAGCATCAATCAGTAGTTAATTACTTGTTAATTAGAACTTAAATGCACCCCCGTCTGTCTGTCTGTCTCTGTCTGACTCTCTCTCTCTCTGTCACACACACACACACACACACACACACACACACACACACACACACACACACACAGAGAGAGAGAGAGAGAGTTAAGTAAGACAGTTTTCAGATTTAAAATTGTTTTAGTACTTTTTATTTAACGATTAATTGGCTAATTAATTAATTGATTAATCCAATTAATTAGCAATTAATTAGCAGGGGTTACTCCAGAAAATTGGACCATGATAGGGGGTACCCGGGCCTCCAAAGGTCGAGAAACCCTGGTGTAGATGAACGTTGTAAATTTTTTGAAAATTGAAAATCTAGTCTCGCATCCTTTTCTAAACTTGATTCGGTACCAGCTGAACAACCCCTGGGCTGGATCGCGAAGGAGAAATCTCTCAGCTTCTCCCAGAAGATGGGGTAGCAAGAGGTTCAGAATAGGCAAGAACATTTTAAGAAACGGAAAGCATCTGTCGGGTGCAGAAGAGACAACATCCTTATGTGGCTTTTTGGAAGCAGCAGAGAATTCACGAAACTAATCGCTTCCTAAAAGCAGCAAAAGGATTGCGGGCAGTCCAGTCCATTACTGGCAGTCCAGTTCCCGATCATTATTTTGCTCATGTCTGTTTACTTCGGTGACCTTTGGGTTCAGGATCATTTATTTGCTTGGGGTGAGTCATGACAAAACAGGGAGACACGTATTTGTTTAATATGAAAGTTAAAGCATAAAACCCGCTATAATGTGTTCAATGCAAAGCAATTAATCATAAAGTCCCCAGGTGGTGAGCTGGCCTGGGCACTTTTTGTTGTATCTCCTGACCACAGTTTGTGCCACAAGTTTATTTCTTATCTCGTGCACCGCCAATGCAAAGAGAGCTATCTGTTGAGTTGCATAATGTGCTGTGATGCAAGGTGATAATAAATCTTCACAGCCTTCTCTATCCAGTGACCAATGATTGATCCGGAAAATACTTGGGAAGATGGGATAGATAGACAATCATTGTTAGCTGCGTACTCCATTCCCGCAGATTCATTTATCCGCAGGAACAAGTGTGCAACTTACTCCGCGCCATTCAAGGTCTGTTCTCAGCTCTCTGTGCCATTCTGAAGCTATCTGCAGCATCCATGGCCATTCTGAAGTTCTCAACGGCGGCCATTCTGAAGCTATCTGTGCCATTCTGAAGGTATCCGCAGCTATTCTGAATCTATCCACTGCTGGCATTTCTGGCGTAGTTACCTACCCCTCTTCCTTGTCAGCATCAGTGTCCTGATCATTTCCTCATGACAAAAGGGGTGCCAATTTGATTCCCCCCTAACTCCATTATCTCATAAGATGAATGATTGGGTATCAGCTGTCTCGGTATCCGCTGGGTTTTCCAGGAATCTAACACAGCGGTCCCAAACCTTTTTCACCCCAGGGACCGGTTTCGTGGAAGACAGTTTTTCCACGGACTGGTGAGGGGAGGGGGGGGTTGCCCAGAAACAGAGGCGTAGCTAGCCCAAAA
Source organism: Plestiodon gilberti rubricaudatus (assembly GCA_026170595.1). Taxonomy (NCBI): domain Eukaryota; kingdom Metazoa; phylum Chordata; class Lepidosauria; order Squamata; family Scincidae; genus Plestiodon; species Plestiodon gilberti. The sequence goes on from JANXHW010000011.1 coordinate 4,735,836, forward strand.
TCTGGGGGGGCACCAACGAATTTGCACCTTCCCCCTGTTTTTGCGCCCCCTCATATTTTCACCCCCTATACTCCCAATTTTTGGGTGTGTGTGTGTCAAAATTGCGTATTATTTATTATTCGAAAATCCTACCGTGAATCCAGGAAATCCTTCGGAGGCGCCTCCACAGTCTCGCTGGTGATTCAAACAGCGTGCGCAAGAAGCCACGGCACTCCTTCCGGCTATACAGGACTGGCGGGGAAGAGTCTCCTCGCCCATTCTTACTGAGTTACGGCGGCGGCAGGGCACCGCCAAATGCTCGCGGCCCATTCGGTAATGGGCCGCGGCCCGGTGGTTTGGGACCCCTGATCTAACCCCAGCGAATAACGAAAATTGACTGAAATGCAAATGTTTCATTATGAAAAGAGTCAGTTTTCCCCATTCCATTCATGTGCATTGCTTTCCTACTTGATGCGCCACCCAGCATAGGAGGGAGGTGTGGCCTGGAGGTTAAGCTGTTGCCCTGCCTGAAGAAGCTAAGCAGGATCAGCCAGGGATCTCGCTTTGGAAGGGCAACTGAAAAGCTTGCGAAAGGCATTGTGAGAGAATGCATTGTGAAGGCAGACTGTGAGAGGGTGTGGAAGGTGTGGGATGTGGAGGAGTCAGCTAGCGAGAGAGACTGTTGACACCTTGAAGCTGTTGCCTCAGGCACCAAGTTGGTGGGCGATGCCCATCTCTGTGTCCCCACAGCTCCTCCTTCTCCTTCCATTCCCTGGATTGGAAAAGGAAGAGGGGGGACAGGGAGGAAGAGGAAATATGGAGGGAAGGAGAGTGTTAAGCTAGAACAGGGATTCTCAACCTGTGGTACGGGTACCCCTAGGGGTACGCGGACCTCTTGCTGGGGGTATGCCAAGCCCTGCCCCTTATCTGCCCCATCAGCAGCTAATTGTTAATTAACATGGATTTTAAATTTTAATTCGGAGCCCTTCTGTCTCTCTGATTTTGGTTTGGGTCTTATTTTTGTACTTTGGAAAATGTACTTTGATAGGGTGGGGGAGGGAGGAGCTGATTTTGGGAAGTGTGACTTGGAGAAAAAAAAGAGATCCTTGCATGTGTTCCTCTCTTCCTAACACACACACACACACACACACACACACACACACACACACACACACACACGAGTTAAATAAGGCATTTTTCACATTTAAAATTGTTTTAGTACTTTTTATGTAATGATTCATTGCCTAATTAATTAATTGATTAATCCAATTAATTAGCAGTTAATTGGCAGGGGATACTTCAGAAAATTGGACTGTGATAGGGGGTACCCAGGCCTCCAAAGGTTGAGAACCTCTGAGCTAGAACATTGCAGAGTAGGAGGCCTCACGTGACCCAGCTGTTTCTTATGTCCCCTACCTGGAACTAGCTGCACTTTGTAAACAGCTTCAATTAAGAGGAAATAGATCTTTATGAGCTTTTTCGGGACACACTGGCGGGAAACAGTTGCGCTGTGCAGGAAGCACAGTTCCTCGAACAGTGGGCACTTACCGGCGGTTTAATTCATACCAAGAGTCCTCGTTCTGACCACAGAGGGATGTGACACCCTCCTTATCTGCCACTTGCGGAAAGGCCGTAGTTCGGTGATTGAACACATGCTTCGTATACAGAAGACCCCAGATCCCATCCTAAAGACATCTGTCTCTTACAGTGCGTAGAAAACTGTTCTTATACATGCAGCCTTTCAGCGTTGATTCCAGTTTGCCAGTCTCCTGGTGTGAAGCCCTCCAGTTGGCACTGAGGGTTCTGGAGTTGGCATGGCCGTGTGGAACTCCTTGCCACACCTGGCCTAGATGTCTTTAAAAGGGGATTGGACAGATTGATGGAGGAAAAGTCCATCACAGGTTACAAGCCATGATGGGTATATCCAACCTCCTGGTTTTAGTAGTAGGCTATTTCTCTGTGCCAGTGCAAGGGAGTGGCTGCAGGATACAGGTCTCTTGTTGTCTTGTGTGCTCCCTGGGGCATCTACTGGGGCCACTGTGAGATACAGGAAGCTGGACTAGAGGGGCCTTTGGCCTGATGCAGCAGGGCTCTTCTTATGTTCTTATGCTATGCCCCTTCACTGGGCTTGAACCCTTGTCTAGTGACTTGCCTTGCTGATCTCTGATGCCCTCCAGATGATGATGATGATTATTATTATGAAGAATATTTATATAACACTTTTTAACAGGTGTAGTTCACAAAGTGGTTTACACATATCAACAAATGGTTCCCTGTCCGCAAAGGGCTTGCAATCTAAAAAAAAAAAATACAGGAGAGACACCAGCAACAGCCACAGGAAAAGACGCCATGTTGGGGTGAAGAGGGACAGTTGCTCTCCCCCCCCCGCTAAATTATAAGAGGACACCACTTTGAAAGGCTCCTCTTTGCCCCATTAGCAAGGGCGGTTGCATCAGAAGGAGGAAGGCAAGTCAATGGTAGTAGATCAAATCGCAGAGGCACTGCTGCGAGGGGCGGCTAAAAAATTGGCAACCTGGAATATATCTGGGTGCATTCATAGCAGCCACCCACGTTGTATGCAATGGAAGTTAGTAGATATGCATAGCATTGAGAGTTAGTCGATGTTCAACTAGCTTCTTTGATCCCCCTCGCCCCTCTGCTGTTTTTCAAAGGCTAGGTAAAGGTAAAGGTGACCCCTGACAATTAAGTCCAGTCGTGTCCGACTCTAGGGTGTGGTGCTCATCCCCATTTCAAAGCCGAAGAGCCAGCGTTGTCCGAAGACACCTCCGTGGTCGTGTGGCCGGCATGACTCTCCTTGCCACAGCGCGTAGCATGCAGCTGGAACAGGGAGTGCTGTTTACCTTCCCGCAAGCGGTACCTATTTATCTACTCACATTGATATGCTTTGGAACTGCTAGGTTGGCAGGAGCTGGCCAAGCAACGAGAGCTCACCCCCTCGCGGATTCGAACAGCCGACCTTTCGATCGACAGCTCATGGTTCAGCGGTTTAACCCACTAGGCCACCCGCTGGCAACCTTTCGAAGGCTACGGAGGCCTAATTTGGTTAAAAGTGGGGGGAGTTAGGGCTCGAGGCTTCTGAATTTTGCAGAGGGCTTCCTACGTTTCCTCCTGTAATCCAGATACAGTCCCAGCAACGCCACTATAAGTTCCTCAAGCCCTGCTGCCAGATACGGAAAGGAGGCAAACGCCTCCCATTTATTAATTACCGAAATAATTTCTTTCACTTCCTCGTGCCGGTGGAGCCCAGGTTATTTTCAGGCGTCATGTCGCAACAGTGGGGAATCCCAGGCAGAGGAACCACACAGAGGGCAATGATCGGGTTCCAGGACGTGTTGTGGCAGATATCGGTGACGCATCAAAAAGCTTGGGGCCCCCGCTTCCCCCCGCGGGAAGATTTCATCCCTCACTCCAGCAAACACCGTGCATGGAATTGTCCCGTTTGAACTCCTCCATCTCAAAACTGCTCTCCTTTGCCATGTTAGGAAATGACTCATCTGCTTTCTGTTTATTTATCTCCTCCTGTAGTTTTCTTTTCTCCCACTCAGTTTCATCTCACCCACGCACATTTGCTCTCTAGCATGAATCTTGTACAGTATAACCGGATTTAATTCTCTGACATCTGTTGAATGTCCCCCTAAAATTAGCTGAATTCTGGATTCTTCCAAAAGAGGTAGGGTCCCATGCCCTGTCACTTGGTGATGACATCATTTTATTGTATTTATTTATTTTTCACATTTTTATACCACCCTTCCTCCAAGGAGCTCAGAGTAGTGTACATATTTCCTCCTTCCTTTTGTCCTCACAACAATCCTGTGAGGTAGGTGGGGCTGAGAGATAGTGACTAGCCCAAGGTCACCCAGGAAGCTTCGTGGCTGAGCGGGGATTTGAACCTGGATTTTCCAGGTCTCAGTCCGACTCCCAAACCACTACACCATCCTGGCTTCATTGCTCTGTGTCAAAGCCCAGAGGCCAAAGTCCGAATCGTGGCATTCCTGGAAGCCCTCCCTGCAGCCTTCACCTGTCCCCACCTGTCATTGACAGTCTTGGGAAAAAACACACGCACCAGAAATAAGACAGTCACACATTTATCTCCCTGTATTTACACACAAGCTTGCAAACTGCAGGAGCTCAGCTGTTTGCAGGGCAATTAGCAGCTATCTTGCAAACTGCAGGAGCTCAGCTGTTTGCAGGGCAATAAGCAGCTATCTGATTTTTGAATAGCCTCAGAGCTTGAGGCAATTACTTATCTGATCTTTCCGTCACCCATGTTTTCGTTGGAGGCTCTGCGGGACCCACCAGAAATCAGGTTGCGACCCACTAAGTGGGCCGTGCCCCACAGTTTGAGAAACGTTGCTCCAGGTCATTTCCAGCCCCGCTTGGAGATGCTAGGGGCGGAAGCTGGAACCTGGTGCAGGCAAATCTGTTGTTCTGTCACTGTGCTATGACTCCTCCCAGCAGCAAGTTTTGAATGGAACTGAGAGCACACACCTGCACACCTGCCTTCACAGCAGTCCTCACCTGGTGTACCATCCACTTCCCCTTGTTTGCTTGTGGGACAGGTGATGACTTGCCACTGGAATGCAATGCACTGTGTTATGATGAGATCATTCTTGGCAAGAGGCAGGGAAGTAAACAAGATCTTCTTACTGAGAAGGGGGATGTCTGCATACCAAGGGAAACCCCAGGGATGCCACTATGTACTAGCCTGGAAATCAAAATAGATCAAAAGCAATCTGATGAAGGCTTTCCGTCTAGAGGACATCTCCTTCAGCAAGAGCAGTGATGCTATCAGCAAGAATGCTGCCTTGGAAACTGTTTTTAGAAGGTTGTTAGCCGAGGAGAGGCTTCAGGCCCAGCAGGAGGCAAACTGAGACTTTTGCCTATGGGCACATGTTACTATCGAGGCCATTGTCTTTCCCAAGGGCTGCCTAAGAGACAGTATGTGGCTTTTGTTACATTAAGGCAGTGGTTCCCAAACTGGGAGCCGCGGATACCAGCCAGGGGAGTCGTGGAGTGCCACGGAATCCTCTCAGAATACAGTGCAATGCCAACTGGCAGGCATCAACATACTATAAGGGGGAGCTGCAGCCAAGGGTCGCCAAGGGTCAAGGGAGCCGTGGGTTGAAAAAGTTTGGGAAACACTGCCTCAAGGTCAGGATAGGCCCACTTCTAAGTCTTTTACTGTGGTGGAGCACAACAATGCTGCATGAGCAACACTGGTGAGGTGACACCCTTGTGCTGCACCAGTGGAGGAGCTGGGTAGAATTGCGCTGTAAGTCACATTTTCATGTGGGACTCCTTGCCTAAGGAAGAAGGTTCTTCTCATTTGCTGCTCTATTTCGGTTGAAATGTGAGAGCAGAGAACATGCAATATTATCTTTACTAGGCAATCATATTCAATCAAATGAACTCTCTCTCTCTCTCTCCCCCCCCCCCTTTGAGGAGATAGTATGTTGTGTCTACAGTGGCCCCTTGCTCTGGCAAATATGGGGTTAAAGCCTAGGCTCTAGCAATAGGTATGCTGCACAACTGTGGCCACTAGAGCCAGGATGGTGTAGTGGTTTGGGAGTCGGACTTAGACCTGGAAGATCCAGGTTCAAATCCCCGCTCAGCCACGAAGCTTCCTGGGTGACCTTGGGCCAGTCACTATCTCTCAGCCCCACCTACCTCACAGGGTTGTTGTGAGGACAAAAAGGGGGGAGGAAATATGTACACCACTCTGAGCTCCTTGGAGGAAGGGCGGTATAAAAATGTGAAAAAAAAATAGAGGCAATCAGGTCTTCAGGGATAAAAACAGCACCTGAAGGAAGGAAGAAGGGTGTGGGTAGCAGAAGGAGGAAAGGGAGAAGGCTGGTGAAATCAGCAAACTGGCTTGCAAACTTGGACTGGCTTACTGACTCTGACTTGGCTTATGGACTAACGTTTGACCTGGTTTACGAACTCAGTTTACGGACTGAGATAAGTGATTGGCACCCTTTGCAAAAGGTTCTGCCCTCCCTCTGAGGGTAGGGCACTCTCTTCTGGAGCGGTTCACACATGGTGGGTCAGGAGTCAGGCACAGTTCCCCGAAGGCATGTAAACACTGGGGGATATATTTGCATATATGGTCACTGTTTTGGCGGCGAGTGCTGGTGTTGGAGCCAAGAAAATGTCTTCAGCCTGGGAGAGCCGCATTCTTCAAAGCGGTTTCCTCCAGCGTAGCTTTGAAGGAGGGTAAGGGTGGGACGTGAATGACACCAAGTCCAGTTCGGAGGCCCGAAAGAAGCGCTGCTCTATCACTGTAGGGTTCACTGTGTACTAAGGCTGCAATCCTATGCTATCTTTCCTGGGAGTAAGCCCTATTGAACATAATGGGACGTACTAAACTGAGTAGACATGCATAGGCTTGTGCTGTAAATCCTATTCCCCATTGAGAGATTCCTCTGTATGAGGCCTGAGGAAAGGGGTTGAAGAAAGTTGAAGAACTCTGCCTATTTAAGAGGCAGGCCCAGAAGGCCTCAGGGTGAGACAGGCCATATGAGAGACCTGGAAGGGTTTTGGTTTTGCAGCAGAAACCTGTGTGAGTGGTTGGGTGTGTTTACTCCTTTCTTTCAGGGGTTTTAGATAGTCCTAGGCCTGGATGGCCAACCTAGCAGTTCCAAAGCATGTTAATGCGAGTAGATGAATAGGTACCGCTTGCGGGAAGGTAAACAGCGCTCCGTGTTCCAGCTGCATGCTACGCGCTGCGGCAAGGAGAGTCATGCCTGCCACATGACCACGGAGGCGTCTTCGGACAGCGCTGGCTCTTCGGCTTTGAAATGGGGATGAGCACCACACCCTAGAGTCGGACACGACTGGACTTAATTGTCAGGGGTCACCTTTACCTTTACCTAGGCCTAGATGGAGAAGAAATCGGAGACAATCCACAGAGAAGTCGCACCAGCTTTTTAATTCATCGATCTACGTTTCTGCGCATTGGGCTTTTCCAGTGAGTTAATTTTGGCAATAAATAGTTAATACAAGACATCTACTCCTGCGTGGTCCAACTCATATCTTCAGTACAGTACCTGGACCATTGCCGTGTTGGGTTGTATATCCTGTTCTTGTAAAGCCACAAACCTCAGATAGGCTAGATATGATAAATATCAATAGCACGACAGTGAAACAGACCTTTCACTCTCCCCACTTCCCTCAACAGTGGGAATTTCCAGCAGCCTTTTGCAAGGTCTGTTTCCTTGTAAGGAACGTATGCTACAGATAGATAAATGGTTTCCTTGTAATATCGGTTCATTTGCATCTATGCTGTTGAAGACATCTCGCCCAGACAGAGTGGTAGCTATGAACACAGTGTCAGTCCCTCAAAAGCAAGAGCCGGGAAAAGCCTGGATTGCTGCTGCCAGTCAGAGTTGCCAGAACTGAGTGAGATGAACGAAGAGTCAGACTCTGTATGGCAACGTCCTGGATTTTTTAATGATATTGACAGAAGCAAAGCCACAGCAGGAGGGACAAAGGGATAACATACGTGACGGTTGTTGTTACATGTACTTTAACTTACAATGCAATTAGGTGGGCTCAAGACCTCCTGGCGCCTGAGGCAGCATGCTAAACACCGTGCCCCCATCTGACGGTGTGCCAGCATCTGCTGCTCCCACTCTCCAAAGTCGACTCGTAGCTCAGCACTCCCCTCCCCTCCATATTTCCTCTTCCTCTCTCCATTTTCAATCTGGGAGGAAGAGAAGCATTGGATGTAAGTAGATGGACAGAGATGGGAGCACCCTACCAATCTGCTACCTGAGGCAACTGCTTCAGTTGGCCTCATGGATGGCCCGGCTCTCGGTAAAATCCTAGGCATGCCCTGCTAACTGGGCAAAGAGGCACCTTTTAAAGTGGTGTGCCCCCCTCTATTTAGCAGGGAGGGAGCAACTGACCCATTTCATTCCAGCGTGGCGCCTTTTCCAGTGGCTGCCAGGGATGTGGATCCAGTGGATCTACAGCTCAGGCTAAAGCATTTGTTCTTTGGAGAGACAAGCTTGGAGCATGGGCCCTCTTCCCCAACATGTCTGTATGGAGAAATTGGAGAATCAACCGGTGTCCCTTAAGCTCCTTTTATTTCTGGCTGTCCTGTGGTAGCTAGGCTGACTTTGATACACCCTTTTTGCCATCATTTCCTCTTCCCTGGAGACTAGTGTCAAATATTCTAATTCAGTGTTTCTCAAACTGGGTCGGGACCCACTTGGCAGGGATGTGGATCAAGTTTTTGCCCCCAAGTCTTTGCCCCCAGGTCCCGAGTCTTTGATTGCGAGTCCCTATCTCTTTAGGCCAGCGGGTGGCGCAGCGGGTTAAATTGCTGAACCATAAGCTGTCGATCGAAAGGTCGGCAGTTCGATTCCCGCGACGGGGTGAGCTCTCGTTGCTTGGCCAGCTCATGCCATCCTAGCAGTTCCAAAGCATGTCAATGCGAGTAGATAAATAGGTACCGCTTGCGGGAAGGTAAACAGCGTTCCGTGTTCCAGCCGCATGCTACGCGCTGCGGCAAGGAGAGTCATGCCGGCCACATGACCACGGAGGCGTCTTCGGACAACGCTGGCTCTTCGGCTTTGAAATGGAGATGAGCACCACACCCTAGAGTCGGACACGACTGGACTTAATTGTCAGGGGATACCTTTACCTTTACCTTATCTCTTTAATGGGGAGAATGGGTTTAAACCTGAATAAAATTGGACTTGTCGTAAAAGGCTCCAAGTCTCAAGTCGAGTCTTTTACAATCACCAAGTCAAGTCCAAGTCGAGTCATTGATATGACTCGAGTCCGAGTCAATAGATTCAAGTCTACATCACTGGTGGGTACTACTGGTGTCTTTTTGTACGTGTTTTTAGAGTGCAAGCGCTTTGGGAACAGAGAACCATTTGCATGTTTATTTATTTATTTACCTACCTACCTAAGCTGCTTTGTGAACGACCTTTTGCTAAAAAAAATGGTATATAAACATCCCTTTTCTCAATAATAACAATATTTATTATTATTAATTTGTATTTTGTATATCAATATGTACTATACTGTATCTTCTTATATTAATATAATAATAATAATAAAGTGGGGGCCAAGATCTATAAAGTCACATATCTATCAAATAAAGAGAGCACACATATCAAAAACAATAAACAGCCATAAAACGTAATGCAGTAGCAATACAAACAGAGCATAAAACTACAGCTGGGGAAAACGTGGTATCTACGGGTGCAAAAGCTAGCTGGAATAAAAACATCACCAGCCAGCAGATGATGATGTTGGCTGGTGGTGATGATGCTGGCTGGTGATCTACAGAGTTGTCCCATGCAAGCCACAACCATGCAGCAAAAGTCTTGCTTATCCCCCCCATCACATCAGTTCAACATGTCCGCAGAAGAATGCCTTCTGGCGTCTGAGAGGCAGCTGCCAGTTTGGGCCAAACAGATTGTACTTCTTGCTGCAAAAAAGGTGGATCTTGTTTCATGTCCCCTTCTGCAAGGGTTCGCCTGCTTCCTGTTACCCAAGATTCTACTTGGGTACAGTACTCCCCCCATATCCGCTGGGGATATGTTCTAGGCCCCTCCGTGGATACTTGAAACCATGGATAGGAGCGAACACCCCCTCCATGGTTTCATGAGGGCCCCCCACCCTGCCTCCCCTGCGGGCATGCGTGCGCCCCCCGCTCTTATTTTTCTTTCAGAAAGCTTTGTTTCTTCCTTAAAACAAACAAAGAAGCAGCCTCCATTGCAGGCAAGTAGAACGAGACTAAGTCCTAGAGAGGCTCGGCAAGGTTTCTGAGGGAGGGAGACTCCTTAGCTAATGCAAGGTACATTCACAGCTGTAAAATGGGCTTAATAGTGCCATCCTATGCATATTTGCTCAGAAACAAGTCCCACTGTGTTCAGTGGGGCTTAGGAAAGTGTGCATAGGATTGCAGCCTTAGAAACTCTGTGGGTGGCACCCTTTGCATGAGACTGATATCAGATGCTTCCTCCGCCTCTTCTCTTCATCCAAGATTTTGTTTCCCTTGTGCTGCTCGAGGAGGCAGGTCAGTCTTCTGCTGCGTCCTTCCTCGACCAAGCTTCAGGCAGATGGTCACGGCTGTGGCAAGCTCTCCTCCAGGGCATGGGAGGGAGCCTTGACTCCTGAAAGGGCAGAAGGCGGCTGGATCTGCAGTGGAAGGGTTTCGTTCCCTGCCCTGGGAAGACAGGCAGAGCAAGGCGACTGGAGAGGCTCGGCTCACAAGGCAGGTGAGAGGAATAGCTTCTTTCTTGATGGTTCTTTTAGAACATTGGAGAATGGCACTGTGCTGGTAGAACTATTTGAAAGTTTGACAGACAGCTGAATAGAGAAGAGCCCCCTGGCACTTTCAAGGAGCACCAGATTTATTCTGGCATAAACTTCGATGGATGGGAGCCAAATTTGTCTGATGCATGATGGCTTATCCGCTTTCTTTCTTTCTTTCTTTCTTTCTTTCTTTCTTTCTTTCTTTCTTTCTTTCTTTCTTTCTTTCTTTCTTTCTTTCTTTCTTTCTTTCTTTCTTTCTTTCTTTCACATTTGTAGACTGCCCTTCCTCCAAGACAATCATAGCAGAATATGTGGCTCTTCCCCCTCCTTTTATCCATGCATTGTTAAGTAGTTTAGGCTAAGGGCTCAAACACACCCAGGAAGCTTCAGGACTGAATGTGGCTTTGAACCCAGGTCTTCCTGGTTCAGAAGTGAAAAAAACAAACACCTAAAGAGCTAGTGTAATGATGAGAATGTTGGAGCAGAACTGGGACAGACCAGGCTGAAACCCACTTTCAGCCACAAAGCTCATTGGATGCCACGAGCCAGCCACTGGGTCCACATAGCCTACCTTGCAGGGTTGTTGTGCGTTTAAAATCTGCTTGATGAAAGGATGGGATAAAAACGTAAGAAGCAAACAGCTGAGTCAAAAGGTCATGAAATTCAAGAGGCATGGTATGTAATAACTCCTGAAAATAACTTCTGCTAACTGGGCAAGAGGCACATTTTCAATTGGTGCTCCTCTTATATTTAGCAGGGGGAGAGTAACTGCCCTCCTTTCACCCCAGCACAGTGTCTTTTCTGGTGGCTGTTTGCTGGTGTTCTTCTGTATCTTTTTTAGATTGTGAGCCCTTTTGGGACAGGGAGCCATTTCATCATTTGATTTGTCTGTAAACCGCTTTGTGAACTTTTTGTTGAAAAGCAGTATATAAATACAGTTTAATAATAATAATAATAATAATAATAATAATAATAATAATAATAATAATAATAATAATAATAATAATAATATGCCTTTGGCCCCTCTGTTTGTTCTTTTTTTCCCCTGTAACAGTGTGCGAGTATGTGTGTAGACCCAGGCAGGTGTATAGGGTGGAAACCCCTCTCCCCCATTTTCCGATTTTGATCTCGTTCTCCCTGTGGTTGTTGTGTAGGAAATAAAAGCTAAGCAAGCCAGACAGAGTCATCTACTTAGAATACCACATTCTGTTCTGGTTGCTCTGCTTTCAAATGGTGATCATAGGATTGGAAAAGGTGCAGAAAAGGGGGAATTTGAAGGACTGGGGAGTGGGAAAGGCGAAAGGAGGAAAGCCTTGGAGGACGGGGCAGAAGCGTTTGGGAATCTCAAGTTCTGAAAAACAAACCCAAGCACTGCAGCCCTATCTACACAGTTACCTGGGATGAAGTCTCATGGAGCTCAATGGGGCTCCATGTTTGAGTAGGATCGTGCTGGAAGGGGGGGGGGCATGATGAGGATACCCAATATGCTCAAGGAATATTCTGCAAATATTTGTGTGGTCCACGTATCTGGCGAACGTTCTGACATCATATTCCCAATTCTGTTAACATGATCAAGAGGGTTGTAAGTGGAAGGGACCCGTAAGCGATGGTTCTATTTAGCAGTAGGTCTCTCTCTCTCTCTCTCTCTCTCTCTCTCTCTCTCTCTCTCTCTCTCTCGTGTGTGTGTGTGTGTGTGTGTGTGTGTGTGTGTGTTTTAGGGAGCCCCTTTCAGGACAAGGAACCGTGTGTGTGTTTGTTTTCCATCTATTTTGCTACGCAAATCTGCTTTGTGAACATTTGGTTGCTGAAAAGTGACATAAATATTCGTAAGAGGGTTATGGTGGTCTTCTTTTCCTGGACCACGACCTCATCTTTGCGATGGCTTGGCTAAGATTTGCTCCATGATGTAGTGGACAGCATCTTGTTTTGTTTGAACTCCTGGCGTCGTGCTCTAGTCATCGTTCTCCTGTATGATTAGAAACTGAACAGCCTCTGTCTGAGTTATTGACTTAGTTGTTGGGTTTCTTTTAAAAACCGACGACAGCAAATACAAATTTTGCATAAAACGCTACGCAAGACTGACAGGCAAACACACAACCTATCCCCAAATCTTGCAGAAAAAAAACATAAGGATGGACTGGGAAGGCTGTGCTCTATGCCAGGGGTGGGCAAATTTGCTTAACGTAAGAGCCATATACAACAAACGTCAGATGTTTGAGAGCTGCAGTATTTAAGCAGCATTTAAATTCTTAAATAGATTTACAGCACAATCCGACTTAACTTTTGTACCGGTTTAACCAGCGGCGCATCGAGAACGGGAGGCCCCAGAATGGAAAAGGGATTCGAATCCCCTTTGAATTCCTCTTTTTGGGGGGATTTGAATCCCTTTTCCATTCTGGGGCTTCCCGTTCTCGCTGCGCCACTGGTTAAACTGGCACAAAAGTTAAGTCGGATTGCGCTGTTACTCACCATGAACATTGAATGTACGTTTTACTCCAGTGGACTCTCAGTTTATAACCAGTAAATAATTAGAAAGCTTGATTCTTTTTAATTTACCTTTTATATTGTGATACAAAAAGGAGCTCAGCCATATTTCCGTGAGCCGCACATTAATATATGGCAAAGAGCCACATGTGGCTCACGAGCCACGATTTGGCCACCCCTGATCTTTGCCAATCTCTTGCTTTCTGTCGTCTGTGTTCACATGTGGAAAAGCGATGGAGAAGGATAGCAGAGGCTAGTGTCTATAGGAAGGATAGAGACAATTCATGTCAATTAATTAATTGTTGATTGATGTTTGGGAGGGACTGTGACTCAATGGGCGAGCAGTCTTCCTAGGCATGAACTCTAGTATCCCCAGGCAAACGGATCTGCAGATCATTAGATAATGCTGAATTAGACAGAGCAATGGTCTGGTTGGGTAGAAGATCACTTCCTGTGTTACCGCAATCAATGGTTCATACAGCAGCTAGGATCAGCCACATGTGGTTCTCAACTGATTGCAGAGACAGACAAAAGGTACCATAGGATAGCAGCCCCAACATCCAGTGGCATCATGATGCACCCCCCCCCCCCGGTGACGTCAACACCAGAAGTCACGTCACCGATGCTGTTGCTAAACATCCCTTCAGAGGCGTAGGGTGGGTAGGTGGGCCAAAACAATCGCCCTCTCCGCCGTTGCCACCTGCTCTTCCCACCATCGAAACGGTGCGATTGACACCCCCGCTGCCCGCTTTGTCACCCTGCCCACATGCCGCCCAGGGCCCCCTCCCTCCTCTACTTCTGTCAACATCTACATAATAAAGGTGAAGGGATCCATTGACATTTAAGTCCAGTCGTGTCCGACTCTAGCAGCGCAATCCTATCCAACTTACACCACCAGTGTAACCAGCTGGGGAGGGCAGGGTGGGAGGCTTTGGAGGGGAGGGGAGATTTCAATCCCCTTTGAATCCCCCTTTGGAGGGGATTTGAATCCCCTTTCCATTCTGGGGCCTCCCGTTCTCACTGCACCGCTGGTTACACCGGTGGTGTAAGTTGGATAGGATTGCGCTGTAGGGTGCGGTGCTCATCCCCGTTAGGAAGCCTTAGAGCCAGCGCTGTCCGAAAATGCTTCCGTGGTCATGTGGCTGGCATGACTCTTCTTGCTGCAGCATGAAGCATACGGCTGGAACACGGAACACTGTTTACATCTACATAGCCTGTATAATTTCCCAATTAAAATTTTGCAGCATTCACATGTGACTCCACTTTCTGTGTCAAAATATGGAAGGTTTTAGAGGTGACAAACTCTCTTCCACGGGCCCTGTCCTACCCGGGTGGGTCCTCAGAGAATCACTCCGGCACGACTACCCAAAGGTTGGGGCGGAGACGTGGTTTGTCGGGGATTAGCAGCAGCTCGTTCAAAAAGACCCTGGGCTCTTGGCAGCTACCTGATGATTTTGACACCTACTGTGGACTCTGGTGTATCACTATTCATCTGTGGAACTCCTTCCAAAGGAGTGACAACAGGAAACAGGTTATCTTGTTGGCTGTGTGCTCTCGGAGGCATCTGGTGGGGCCACTGTGAGATATAGGAAGCTGGACTAGATGGGCCTTTAGCCTGATCCAGCAGCACTGGCGTCGCTATCGTGTAGCGACGATAGCGGGCCACTACGGGGTGACGCGCACATAGGGGTGACGCACACGCGTGACGCACGTCGCCTCCCCTGCGTGTGTCGCCTCCAACGTCCCCAGAGCCTGTCTGTCTGTCTGTCTGTCTGTCTGTCTCTGTGTGTGTGTGTGTGTGTGTGTGTGTGTGTGTGTTTGTGTGCGCGCGCAGTTGTACCAGTTATCATGGTGGTTTCCTCGTTATTCCCAACCACATCACAGTGAACAAAGAGGCATTTGATCGATGACATTAACCGCAGGTTGCTGTGAGGCTTACTTAGCGTGTTCAGAGCCGCCCTTATCAGCAAGCGCCTTTTGGGTGAGGCAGCACGTCTGCTACCACCGAGGGACGGAGAACGGCCACAACTCAGGTCCCTCACAATTTCAGGGAATAAATTTTCATCTTTTCCAGAGCTGTCATTTAGTTATGCAAACCAGGTGCCCTGTCTTGGCATGTGTAATTTGTATAGTTTTGAGCATAAAAAATAATAATAAATAGACCCGGCTCTTGTGTATTTAACTGGAGGCTAACAGGCAGAAATAAAGAAGATGATGCTTTTCTGGGCGCAGAGCTAGGAAAAGCTTCACCCGCCGGTCAGGTTGCAGCTCCCTTTCGAGGGGGGGGGGAAAGAATAATGTCAACCCAATCTGGATCATAGTGTCGACTCCAAGAGAGCCTTTGTGCCGAGGC
The DNA here is from genome assembly GCA_026170595.1 of Plestiodon gilberti rubricaudatus. NCBI lineage: Eukaryota > Metazoa > Chordata > Lepidosauria > Squamata > Scincidae > Plestiodon > Plestiodon gilberti. The sequence continues at coordinate 4,750,948 of JANXHW010000011.1, forward strand.
AGTGAGGGGCAGTGGTTAGAGACCTGAATGACAATCAGGGAGATTGTCAGGCTCTCTGTCAGCCTAATTCATAGGGTTGTTCTGTGGATAAAGGGGGAGACTATTTATGCCAACCTGTGCTTCTCCTACAAAGATATCTGTGCTGTAGGAGAAGGCTTGGAGCACCCCCCCTCCCACTGTGCCTCAACGACACCCCCCACTTACACTTGTCCTGCACTGCTGTAAAAGCAAAGGAAGTGATTCTTCTTTCAAGAGATCCCAGGAAAAAAAGAACTTGAGTGAAATCTTAGAATCATAGAGTTGGAAGGTACCCGTGAGGTCATCTAGTCCAACCCCCTGCATGTCCACTCAGACATTAGTCCAATTGATTTCAATGGCACTCACTCCCACATAGGATTGCAGCCACAGTTCTCCTACAAATTCTCCTCCGGGAATCGGCCTCCCTTTCCCAGCACAGCTCTTGGGAGCGAATCTGGAGAACTGAACTAAATTGAATTGAACCAATTCAATTGCTCAATTGAATTGGGAGCCAACCTGGAGAACTGATCGATCAACCACATCGATCACAGCAACCACAAAGTGGTAGTCGGGGCAGAAAACAAGGGCAGCGTGAATGTAGAGCAGAAATCAGGTACAGTAACTATGGAAGCAGACCGTTAAAATGCTCTCTTGACAGCACGGGGCTGTGAACAATTTTACAAGCAAGGATCCTCCAGGGAGATAGTACACGAGCGTCCTATTACCGGGTTGTTTACATTCAGGCTCCGTTCTTTTCACCTTCCCCCCAGGGATTGTATTGAGTTCCTGTCCCATGATTCATCCCTCTGATACACTAATGGATAAATAATCCCCTCACTTGGGTGGCGGCCCCCCTCCTTCACCCACACATCGTTTAGGCTAGAGTAAAGCGAGTTGTTTTAAGACACATTCGGCATGAGAGGCTCAAGGAGGAGAGGGGGGTTAGACGACAAGGGCAGTGGCAATGCAGACCTCGGAGGTAGAGCCGGCTTTAGGAGCTGCGGGGCCCAATTGGAAACATTTTCTTGCAAGGCCCCCCAAAAACATTGGAAACAAGGACAGTGGCAATGCAGAGGTAGAGCCGGAAGTGGCAATGCGGAGGTAGAGCCGGCCTTAGGAGCTGCGGGATGGATCCAATTGGAAACATTTTCTTGCAGGGCCCCCAAAATCAATTTTTTCCCACAACAACTTTAAAATGAAACCGACTTAGAATGAAATGACTTTAAGTGAGGACTTGCTGTATATTTTGGTGGGAAATCCAAAATGGCGGCTCTTCTGACATAATGCTAACAATGGAGAGGCGCCAACTCGCATTTCTGCCTTGGGTCCTTTCTGCCATCTTCCAATGTTTGTTTTCTTGTGTTGTGTTCCCCCTTCTTCTTCTTCTTCTTCGGCTCAGGGCAGGACTTGAACCCAGTACAACTCCCCTCTAAATAGGCAAGCGAACATCTAGTATCCATCTCTCCTGCCACTCCAAGGCGAGAAAGGAACGTAGTACATTCCACAAACTCTGGACTTCCCCCCTCAGCTCACAACAGGCTCATTAAAGCGCAACTGATGTCACATCTTCCAGCTGTTATCATAATAGGACTCCTTTACGATGGATATGCTTCGAAGGCCGTGGCATGATCTAGCGGATACCGCGGGCGTTTTGTCCAATTTAAAGAGCATTTTTACAGCCCGATCCTTAAAGTGTTTACTAGGAAACAAGTTCCCATTAAATTCAATAAACTCACTATGCGTATTAGGTATATATTTGTGCCTTCATTTACCAGGCACTCCATGATCTCTGTTGTGTTTTGTTTTCACAAGAACTCTCTCTGTGAAGTAGGCCGCTAGATTTTCTGTTTTTTTCTATCAGGAACCAATGCTGAAAAATAGGTCTGGAATCAGCTGTGGACAAATACCAGGGATCTTGTTCCCTGGAGGTATCCACCTCTCAGGTCTAATTGGGCCCCTTCCCCCCAAATTAATTATCTCCCTTTGGCTTTTCTCCCTTCCAAGCACTTCTGTCAGCACTGGGGAGCTGCAGCCGCCATTTTAATTTTCCCACAATGCCCCTGACTAATGCCACTCTGGAGCAACACAATAGCATGAGGGGTTCTGTGGAGGAATTAACAAGTGGTCTCCCATCTGTTTGGCTACTGCTACTTGCACTACCACTGCCCAGTAAACGTACCAGGGCCCACCCCCATGGGGGCCCCAACTTAGTTCGGGGTGCACCAGATGACACTTTGCACTCCATTGGGGCCTCCTTGGGCCCCGGGACTACCTTGGGGAAGCGACCCGAAGTGACTTTCGGTTTCACGCCCGCAACTTCCAGTTGCTTCCCCAAGGCATCCTGGGGCCTGTGGAGGACAATGGAGTGCGTTGTGGGTCCGGTACGACCTGGATGTGACCTCTCACGCAATCCAGTAAGGCATTGCGGTGCAACTTCAGCATCCAAGGCTTTTGGGATCCGTGTGTGTGTGTGTGGGGGTGTCCTGGAACCCCAATGAATACCACTGTACACCTCATCCAAATATTCCCCCCATTTTGGAGTTCTGAACTCTCAAGTCTTTCCGAAGTGGAACTGATGCATTAGGAAATATCCTCAGCTCTGCCCCCTTTGGGTCTGTTCCCGCCATCTTGACTTGACACCTTTTAGGGCTGCCAACCCGCCAGGATTGGCTTGAAGTCTCCAGGAATCAGCATCAAACTCCTTGCTGACCACAGAAAACAATCACTTTCAAGACTTTTTCCAGTTTTTCAAGACTGCATCCTGTTGGGGAAAAAATATCTGGGAATAGCTTCAGTGAGAGATAGCGCCAACTACCTCCCCCCCCTCTTCTTTGGTGCCCTGTGATACTTGAAGGTTGGCAACTCATGCTTTCAAAACCTGGCCGCCAATGGTCATGCCTTGGGTCACCATTGGTCGCCAATGGTCTTGGGTCACCATTGGTCGCCAATGGTCTTCTTGGGTCGCCATTGGTCGCCAATGGTCTTCTTGGGTCGCCATTGGTCGCCAATGGTCTTGGTCGCCAATGGTCAATCTCCCCCCCCCAAAAAAAAGCTGGCGCCACCCCTGCCTCTATATCTGCTGGCATCTGAGTCCTCAACTCGGATCTATTTTGCTTTCCTACCCTTATTTATCTTTATGTATTTAGTGCTACTTCCTTTTCAGATAGAGCAGGGCGGACGAAGGAGGTGGGAGGAAAGGGGACCAGGAAAACGGGTCTAGCTTACCATATGAAAAATTGTGAGCAAATATACCCTACGCAAATAGGGAGGTCCTCGAAAGGGGGTGGGGAAGCAAAGGGCAGACTTCCTGGCAGAATAAATGCTGAAGCAACTGGGTTAGCAAATAGCAACATCTAGATCAAAGGGACAGCAGGCTGGAGCCACCCAGTTCATGAGAACCAGGTCATGGTGAGAGTTGGCTCAAAGCAGTTGCTTTGTGGACCTTCTGAGACCTTCTCTTTTCAGAGAGCAGCTTGGAAGGGGCACTTGCCTCTGCCCAGCTGCCTGTGTCTGCCACAAAAGGGCCACAGAGGAAAGAGGAAGTGTGGAGGAGACACTCTAGCCCACCACTTTCCTCTCCTCTACACTTCCTCTTTTGCTCCATGCCCTTCTTCGAATCAAGGTACTGAGAGGAATAGTGGTTCAAGTAATTGTTTTAATTGCTATAATTATTTGTTTTTAATTATTTTAATGTATATATGTATTTTAATGTTTTTATTGTAAGCCGCCTTGAGTGCCCTTGCTGGGAGAAAGGCGGGGTATAAATTCTTTAAAATAAATGAATAAATAAAGATAGTAGTAGAGGTGGCAGCTGGTGCCCCCTCTGAAATGTAGGGTGCAATTCAGGCATTAGGAGGACTTGGGCTGACCCGAACCTTGCCCGTTGACGACAAATCACCCAGCATTTGATCGGATCGACTTCCTGCCCTCCCCTGGTCCAAGTCTATGTGTATTGTAAAAAAATGTTCTATACATGTTGAATCGTCAGGACATGGTGGTGTGATGTTCTTCCTGCGCTGCTCTCTGCAGGTGGAAGAACAGACACATGTGGGTGCACTCAAAGAGGAATTCGGAATTCTTGCAGAGGCCCGGAGATACTCCAATATTAGGCATAAAACAGGGATGCAATCACGTATAGGAGACGTAGGACTTGCTGCAAGAGCTTCCTGCAGTTCGGGTTCGGGTTGGCTCCCAACCTGTGGGACACGCACCACTGGTGGTACGCGGATCACAGGCTGGTGGTATGCGGGCTGCTGGTGGCCAAGATGGCAGCTGTCATCTTGGCCCTGCGACTGAGTCCGAGCCGGCAGAGCTTGAGCGCGCTGGCTGTGAGCACCGGGGATGGCCCTCTCCGGCGCCTTATCTAGCCAGCCAACTGGGGCGCCTGCATCGTCAGCTTCTCTTCCGTGATCATGGAAGAGAAGCCAAAGATCTGGCCGCCGGCCCGGAAGAAAGTGCTGATGGCGTCATCGGCACGTTCTTCCGGTGGTATGCGGCTGGTGGGAGGCCCACATAGGTGGTACGCGGGCCTCTGAATGTTGGGAAACACTGCTCTAGTGCATTGCTCAGACATGTCCAGGAATGATGAGAGATTTCTTCCTCTCGCACCCTTTGCCACACTCTGGCACGACACTGGCTGGTGCCCAGCAGGGATCGAAACAGCTCTCCAGGCTAAGAGCGTTCTGGAGCTGGATTATGGGAACTGGAAGCGATGTGAAAACATAATTTGGGGAAATGTCTCTCGCCTGGCTGCCTTTGGTCTCCAAAAGTGTGGTTCAAATATCAGAAACATACCCAGGTTGGCGACACGCACCTGCGTTTAGTGTGTGAGAACCTGTGGAACCAACATGGCAATCTTAGGCTTGTTTACTTAGAAGTAAGTCCCGCTGTGTTGCTAAGAACATAAGAGCCCTGCTGGATCAGGCCAAAGGCTCATCTAGTCCAGCTTCCTGTATCTCACAGTGGCCCCACCAGATGCCTCAGGGAGCACCCAAGACAACAAGAGACCTGTATCCTGTTGCCACTCCCTTGCATCTGGCATTCAGAGAGAGCCTATTACTAAGACCAGGAGGTTGCTTATCCCCATCATGGCTTTGTAACCTGTGATGGACGTTTCCTCCATCAATCTGTCCAACCCCCTTTTAAAGGCATCCAGGTCAGTTGCCATCACCATATCCTGTGGCAAAGAGTTCCCAGGTCAGTGTGCCTAGGATCGCTGCCTAAGAAGCAACGCTTCTCGCCTTCATAACAATTCTCCTTTTCTCTTGCAGAAACGGAAAGGATGGCTATCTCGGCACACGACGGCGGCATCCTAGCTGTCTACCTTGTCGCGTTTCTGACGGGCTTCCCCGCCAACCTCTTGGCTTTCTACACGTTCCAGGCCAAACTGCGCCAGAAGCCAGTCCCCATCGACATCCTCCTGTTCAACTTGACGGTGTCCGACCTGATCCTTCTGCTCTTCCTGCCCTTCAAGATGGTGGAGGCTGCCTCAGGCATGACGTGGCCTCTCCCTATCGAACTCTGCCCACTCACCGGCTTCTGCTACTACAGCAGCATCTACATCAGCAGCCTCTTCCTCACAGCCATCAGCGTGGAGCGCTACTTGGGGGTTGCCTACCCCATCAGGTACAAGCTGCAACGCCGGCCGGTCTATACGGTGGTGGCCAGCTTATTCTGCTGGCTTTTGGCCTGTTCCCACTGTAGCATCGTCTACATCGTCCAATACCAAGTGCGGGACCCCAACGAGACGGATCCGACCCCTCCCAACATCACCAAATGCTACGAGAAGTTCTCCCCCACCCAGCTACGAGTCCTCCTTCCCGTCCGCCTGGAGCTGTGCATTTCGCTCTTCTGTCTCCCGTTCCTCATCTGCCTTTTTTGCTACGTCAATCTGGTCCGGATCCTGGTCTTCTTGCCCAACATTACAACCCGCAGGAAGCAACGGGCTATCGGCCTGGCGGTGGCCACCTTACTCAACTTTGCCATCTGTTTCGCCCCCTACAACATCTCCCACATTGTGGGCTTCATCCAGAATGATAGCCCGTCCTGGAGAGTGTACGCTTTGCTCCTCAGCACCCTCAACGCCTCCTTGGACCCGGCCATTTTTTACTTCTCCTCCACCGCTATCCAACAAGCCTTCTCGGAGTGCTTTGCTAGCATCAGCTGCAAACTCCAATCCCTAATGCCCCGGTGTTATCAACTTTGTGTGCCCTGCTGTGAGGCTGAAGGAGACAACACTGCAGGGGACAAATCATCTGTTTCTAACCTGGGAGAGCGACCTTGTGAAACGATCGCGAGGTAGCTAGCCCCCTGAGGGCTTGATCTGGTCATGGTTCAGAACTAGTGATGGAAGAAGTTGTCCATTGAGTGAAATGGGGGGTCCTTCTTTCTTGTGCCTCTCAGGAGGGTCTCACATTCCTCCCCAAGGTTCCGGCCTACCTCACATGAAGGCCTTTCAGGGTGTTTTCCCACAGCACGTGGGATTTTTCTTATGGCTGACCCAAACGGGGAGTCATCAAGGACTAAAGAAAGCATTCTGGCTTAGGATGTAAGGACGTGTCGTCCACTCAAAACTATGGAAAGGATGCTCGCCCAAGCCCGTTCAGAACTCCGTCTCCCAGTGGCCAGAGAAGGATGAGAGAAGTCACTTCATGGGAACTAGGCCATACCACCTAGACCAGTGTTTCCAAACTGTGGGTCATGACCCATCACTGGGTCACGAGTTGAATTTTGGTGGGTTGCGAAAAGTTTGCAGCGGACCGGATGCTGGCTGCCATGACACAAGGCAGACTGGGGAGTGACCCACATGGCTGATTTCACCCCTTGCCTGGCTATGAGAGAGGGTGGGGCATGGGAGTGGTGAGATGGCGAAGCGGGAGAAGGTGGAGGCCCTTTGGGGCCGGATGGGCTGCTGGAAGTAAAGCTATGTGGGTAGCGATAGAGTGTTGTTTTAAAAAAACTGGGTCCCGGTGCTAAAATGTTTGGGAAGCACTGAGGTGCACTTTTGGCTATGAAGAGACTATGGACCCTAATTTCATAGCTGCACATAATGCATCTTGCACTGTGACTTTTATCTGCTACAGTTGTCATGACAACAGAGCATATGCCTGATCTGAGCCCTCCTAGGATCTGAACTCGGGACCCACTGCTTGCTGCGTGAGACAAATGTCATTTGGGTCGCAACGGCACTCACTGCAACCACCAGGCTGAGGGGTCAGCAGTCAGCCTAGGTGGCTGGGCAGCCTGATGGCATGTGCCTTTAACCATGCCCGACCTCTGACTCCATTCAAAGTTGGGATTTCTTGTTTGGCATTTATAGTCAGGGCGCTATCTTTAATACAGATTGTACAAGCAGGTGCCTTCCAGGTGGTTAACATGATTATTCATTTTAAGAGCACAAAAATACCTGCCGTTATCAAGTATATCAAGGAAAGGAGTCCCGCCTGGGGCATTAAGAAGGACTTTTATTGCAGAAAGTGTGAAAGATTAACAAACAAACCTTTGATTACTTTTTGCTTTATGGTCCTGGGTTATTCATTCAAAGCTGGGAAAGGCTGATGGGGATTCGACCCCTCCTGCCCCACAATCTGATAAATTGCTTGACAATTGCCTGCTCTTAATGATTTTTATGGAAGTGCACTAGGGAAAAGGCCATAGATCAGTGGGAGAAGAGCATGTGTCGCATACAGAAGATCCCAGGTTCAGTTCTGGAGCATCTCTAGGCAGGGCTGGGAAAGCCCCCTGTTTGAAACCCTGGAGCGCTGCTGCCAGTCAGTGTAGACAATGCTGACTTCGATGGAGCAATGTTCTGACTCAGTCGGAAGCAGCTCCTTGTACAGCAAGTCCTCACTTAAAGTCATTTCGTTATACGTCGTTTCATTTTAAAGTTGTTGATTCCCGACCAGGGTCGCTGTCTGTGTGGAGTTTGACCATTCTCCCCATGTTTGCTTGGGTTTTCTCTGGCCCGGAAAGCTCACATTTATTTCAGTGTTTAATAGTCGAAGTGTTTGGGGTCTTTATTGAGAAGTTTGGTGATGTTTTTGTGTCCAGAAATATGCTGTAAACTCATGTTTATGTATATCAATTAGCCTATGGTAAAATTGGTTTCGTTATAAGTCATTTTGCTTAAAGTAGCCGTTTCCAAGAACCTATCAACAACTTTAAGTGAGGACGTGCTGTATTCCAAATCCCAATGGACCATGGTCCATCATGCATGGTGGGATAGAATTCCCAGTGCACTACAAAGGTTTGGCAAAAGGATGCTCTCCATGAATATAAGGGCCATAAGCCACAAGGGTCCTGTTTTCCAATGCTCCAGAATGTGTAAAAAGGTAAAGGTGACCCCTGACACTTAAGTCCAGTCGTGTCTGACTCTAGGGTGTGGTGCTCATCCCCATTTCAAAGCCGAAGAGCCAGAGTTGTCTGAAGACGCCTCCGTGGTCATGTGGCCGGCATGACTCTCCTTGCTGCAGCACGTAGCATGCAACTGGAACACAGAGCGCTGTTTACCTTCCCGCAAGCGGTACCTATTACACACTTGATATGATATCCCAGACTGTAATTCTGGGGACACTTGCAGACGAGTAAGCCTCATAACATTTAGCAGGACTTGCACTGGAGGAAGCGCGCATAGGACCAGACTGTGCCTCTTTTTGCACCACTGATGCATTGATCGATTGGTGTGTCCACAAGACATTGGTTTAAAGGGTGATGAGTAGAGGTGGGAAGAAAATGGTTTTATTATTTCACAGTTTTCAGTGTTTAACCAAAACGAAATAGCAGAAAGGGTGTGTGTGTGTGTTATGTGTTTTTGTTCCGATTCTTCCCATTTTTATCAATTGTAACTGCTTTAAAAGTGTATAGGTTGTACAGTGTCAACTGATGAAGAATGACACAAAGTTACATGGTTTTATTATATGTTTTATTTTATTTTTTGCAGTTGTTTTTTTTTTAGCAGAAAGCGATATTATGTGTGTTTATTTTGTTTTCACCATTTTCTCCTGCCCCTCGTGATGAGCCTGGTTGGCAGTGGGGCTTTCAGGAGACAGGCAGCTACTTTGTCCCTTTGCTTCATGAAATGACTTGCCCATCGGGGCAAGCAGAGAAATTAGTCTATTGCATGTATGAATAAAGTCGCTTATCTGGTACTCAGACATGATTCTTCTTTTGCTCTTATGTGGGAGAAATTCTCATAGGACAGCTGGAAGGATGGGACTTTAAACCACCAGGGGTGATGGTGGACCTAATTCTTGTTAACCCCAATTCTGCCCCGAGCAAAGCTATACAGGTGGACCCCCATACCCACGGATTCACTATCCACGGTTTCAGTTATCCACAGATTGCGGGGACCCCCCCCAGGCTTTTACTTTTTTCCCCAGTAAACTTTGTTTCTTCCTTAAACAAACAGGTTATCGCAGGCAAGTAGAACGAGACTGAGAGGCTCTGCAAAACCTTGCAGAGCCTCTCTAGGACTTAGTCTCGTTCTACTTGCCTGCAATGGAGGCTGCTTCTCTGTTTGTTTTAAGGAAGAAACAAAGCTTGCTGAAAGAAAAACAAGAGCGGGGGGGGGGCGCATGCCTGCCCGCAGGGGAGGCAGGGTGGGGCCCCCTCAGGAAACCATGGAGGGGGTGTTCGCTCCTATCCACGATTTCAAGTATCCACGGAGGGGCCTGGAACATATCCCCAGCAGATATGGGGGGGAGTACTGTATCCCACAATAATAGGCAAACGATGCACCATTATTTTGAATCATGATCAATCACATGGATTAGCAATTTTCTTTTCCTGGCATCATCATTGCCCATTTTCTTTCTGCGGCCATGTGGACTAGAAACCTGGATCGACTGAATGAAAGCAGAGATTCTTAAGGCTCCAAGTTCTGTGCCCCCTTAAAAGTACAGAGCTGAGAGGTCCAAGACCAGGATGCCTGGATTCCAGTCCTCATTCTGAGATCCTGATCCTAAAAAAGAAACTGAATCAAAAGGTTGCAAGCTGGAGTAGCATGTTTAATTAACTTTAAAGAAACACAAGACTGGTAACGACAGGTAGGTAAATAAATATATGTATTAAACAGGGAAGCAACGTTGACAGAGGGTTAATGGATAACCGATACTAGGTTATGTCTACTGTGCTGGCAAAGGGGTGTGGTGTTGAGCTATGTAGTCCTCCCTTCCCATAGAGGGCACTGCAGGAAAGACAGGATTGAACTTTATAAGAGACTTGATGTGTCACTCCAGAATGTTCCGGGTGTGGCTCCGGGGTTAGGAGGGAGGAATCAGAGCACCAGCTCCATTGCTTAGTAAATAAATACATTTATTAATGAATAAATAACTCCAGCATTCTCAATACAACTGGAGCCACTGAGACGAGTCCTATTTATTTCTTGAATAAAGTTGGCACTATTGCAGTGTTTCTCAAACATGGTGGGTCCCAACCTGATTTCTGGCGGGTCCCAGGTGATGGAAAGATCAGATAAGTAATTGCCTCAAGCCCTGAGGCTATTCAAAAACCAGATAGCTGCTAATTGCCCTTCAAAGAGCTGAGCTCCCGCACTTTGCAAGATAGCTGCTCATTGCCCTGCAAACAGCTGAACTGCTGCAGTTTGCAGGCTTGTGTAAATATAGGGAGATAAATGTTTGAGCGTCTTTATTCTGGTAGTGGGGGCAGGTGAAGGCTGGGTCATATAACTAAGCCCCTCAAGCCTTGAGTACGAGAAATGGATCGAGGGTTTTTTGTTTTTTTGTTTGCAAATAAATAAATATTACTTGTAAATAAAGAAATATATTTTCTTTCTAGATCACCTTTTTATAAAGTCTCATAAAGCCAGGTGGGTCCCGATAGAGTGTCATTTTAAACAGTGGGTCCCAGTGCTAAAAAGTTTGAGAACCACTGCACTATTGAATTGCTTGGATTTTGCAGAGAAAACTACAACTCAGTTGCTGTCCCCAGATACCTGACGACTCTGTGTCAGGAGCAGACAGACACATTGCAAAGATACGGTCCTTATAGCCAGGTCAGCGTTGGATCTACAGGAAGGTTTCAGCTGAGCTAGTTCCAAGGGTGGGTATATTGAGAGAGCTCCATGTATAGTCCCGTAGGCTGTCCAGATGTTCTTCTCCAGCAGAACATCCGAATAGTCTTCCCATATCAGCCTTCAGTGTATCTAGGCCACTGGTTCTCTTTCCAACAGCAGTCAGTTGCAGGCCTGTAGAAGCACAAAAAGCAGGATGTGAAAGTTGTCAGTCCTCCAGGACAGGCCTGCAGGCTCCAGCATCAGTCTGCCGGTGACCAGGGCTTCTCAGAAGTCCAGAGAAGCCCGAACTACTTCCAGCTATTTAGACCTTTAGTTGGGGCCGGCCCACTCATGAGGCCAACTGAAACTGTTGCCTCAGGGCGCAGATTGATGGAGGGTGCCCTCCCTTTCTCTGTCTTCCTACTTGCCTCCACTGCTCCTCCTTCTTCCACTGGGTTGGAAAAGGAAGAGGGGACAGAGAAGAAGAGGAAATGAGGAGGGGAGTGCTGAGCTAAAACATAGGAGAGTGGGAGGAGCAGAGGCAGGCATCAGGAGGACTTGGGTCAGCTTTAATAAATATCAAAAACGTGAGCGTGTCACATTTTGGTCCTACAGGGATGCAAAAAAAAAAAAAAAAAACCAACCCCAGCAACAAGCGTTTACATTTGAGGCCGTCTTTGAGTTTGATGCTGATCCTTCTCCAGTTAGTCCTGCCAATGACTACTGAAAGCACTTCTGGAGATTTGTACTGTAGGGCCTCCAGGAATTTGCCACAATATATCATGTTGGGGAAATCTCTCTCTCTCTCTCTCTCTCTCTCCAGGACTAGCTGCTGCAGGCAAACTCTGTAACCTGCACAAAAGTGGTGTATATATACCCCATTATTTGATCCCAGCAGAGAGACTACATTACTGTGCAACTGTCCGAAAACTGTCCCTAGTTTCAGAAGAAAATGGCTTTTGGCAGGGAGACGAGGAGGCCAGATTTGGGGGGCAGGCATCCCTGGCAGCTGGCTGGAGCCCTGGGCTTATGGGGTCCCAACTTTCCTTGCTGGGGTGAAAGGGGGGCAGTTACTCTCCCCCTGCTAAATATAAGAGGAGCACCCATTGAAAAAGTGCCTCTTGCCCAGTTAAGCAGGGAAAGGACATACATTCAAATTGGGAGTCTTGGGAAATGAGGTTTCCCATGCTCCTTAGAAGTCATGGGCTAATAGCAGGGATTCTCTTATTTAGTGACACTAAAAAAGACACTGTGCTGGGGTGAAAGGGGGGCAGTTACTCTCCCCCTGCTAAATATAAGAGGAGCACCAATTGAAAAAGTGCCTCTTGCCCAGTTAGCAGTTCTTGTTGGCTTATATATGACTCAAATACTGATTTAAACAGTCAAGCATGGAAGTGGGTCATATATGACCGGAGTAAAAAATCATGTATGGAGATGGCACATCAAAGTCATGAAAGGAGCTACAAATAAGGGGGGGGGGGGGAGAAAGGTATTTTAAAGTTGAATACATGGAGAGATGGTTGACCTCCTCGTGCGGGGCACCATTTCAGGTCAATGGCCAGACCTGGAGGCTGTGATGTCCCTAGATTTGCCCATTGCTCCTCCAATCCAGTCGTCAACTAAGCACATGTGTTGAGCATATAGTAGCTCCACTCTAAAGAAAGTGTGGAGTGCCTCCTGAGTTTGTGTACATGGTAGTGGCAGCTTAATATCTGTTCCTGCCTTGCCCATTACTCTGAGTACAACATGTACAAACAGAGATATTGGCTCTGTGCAACACCAGACACTCGGTTGTCTCAACAAATTGGAACAGCTTATTCTGCAAACAGAATCTTGGGCCTGAGATGACCTGGGGAGGGGGGGGGCATTGAATTCATGGCTTGATGACATTTTGCACTCCCAACGTATTCTAGCATGTGGGTTGATCAAACACTATAAAAAAAGTTTGAGGTGAATTTCAATGGTCCTCCCAAGGAGAAACATCTGAGAATTTTGCTGATCCCACTCCCTCCCAGACCCGATCTGCCCCCTCTCCGTCCTCCCTCCACCCCGTTACGCCCCCTCTCCCCCAGCCAAATGAGTTTTTAGAAGACAAATGACATTTCTTGGAGGGTGGGGGTTCTATTCATGATGTGGTTGTACTCGCAATTGTATTAGGATTCATTTTGTGGATTAGTTTTGTGTGGTGTGTTTTACCAAGGAGAAATAGTCCGGGTACGTATCAGTAAAGCACCACAGAAAAATAATATTTTTTCACTGATAAAACTCTGCCAAAATGCAGTTGTGCTGTGATTGTATTCATGACCCTAATAATAGGATTCTTTTTGTATGGTATTTTATCAATGAGAACGAACACATGAGTTTATCACGTAAAACGCTACACCAGAAGAACCTCACTTGGTTAACTAATCATGTGCAGTTTTTATTGGCCCTTCAGCAAAGCTCCCAATGAAAAGAGTAAAACAATACAATAAAATACCAACAACAATGTGATAAAAGCATGAAAAAACAGCAGCACCAGTTAATAAAAACCAGCTATAGCGGAAAAGAATTCAAACCGGCTATACAAGATTCTGGAATGCCTTGGCAAATAAAATTCTTTCCCTGGCACCAGAGAGATACCCAAGTGAGCTTCTTAATGATGGACATACCAAATATGGGAATGATGCGTCTGACAAAGTCCACATTCTGATTACCACCCACCTAGCCTCAGACGGTGGTGGGACTCCATGGAGAGCTTCTGATGAGGATTATAAACTTCTGGCAGATTCATGTGATAGTGTAATGAAACGGTAAGAAGGGAGAGTAGGGACAGACCCAAGTCTGTCAGTGTCTGAGGCAGCATGTCAAATATTGAGCATATTCCACTCTTTGCTTCTCGATCCAGCAGATCTTGAACCCATTTCCAATCTGAGCAACTACCAGCATTGCACTACCAAATCCTTAAACAAAAGCTTAGGACTTGAAAACCAAGCAGTCTGAAGGATTTATGACGCAATCCTGTCTAATTTTAGACTGGTGGATAGATCTGCAGGCCTAGGGCAGGGGTGGCCAACCTTGCACCGTTAGGGCCTCTGCGTTCTTAAGAGTTGTGTAGAAGACAGAATCTTGGCAGCTGCAAGTGCTGATGGTGCTGCTAAAGCAGTTGCACCTGCTGAAATGCCTGCACCTATACAACCATTCAAGGGCCAGGAGCATTCAGGCTGAAAGGTTGGCCACCCCGGTCTAGGGTGTCGCAAACGTGCCGTAAAGAAAGTTTGCGGCACCCTGTGAGTAAGTGGCGCTGGCAGAGAGGCTTGCGCCAGCACTCACCATGCCCTGCAAATGTGCTTTTTGGCACGTTTGCGACAACCTAGACTGACTGGTCTTTCGCTCTACTGGTCTAAAATTAGACAGGATTGCGCCGTTAGGCTACAATTCTACACACACTTTCCTAGGAGTAAGGCCCATTGAAAACAATAGGGCTTTATTCTGAGTAGACATGCATAGGATTGTGCTGTCAGTCTGCTCCTGTTGATTATTCCTCTATTAATAGGGAGCGGGTGGGAGGGTAACAAGTCAAAACCCATTTTCCCATTACGTTAGTTAATTGTTATAAAGCTGCCAGATTATTTGGATACAGCTTCAAACAGTTTTGCAGAAGAGGTATTTTTGACAGCGTCTTCTCTCTCCACTGCAGTACAATGATAGGAGAGGGAGTACCTGTTGAAATTCCCCTTTTTATGAAACTACAGTACTAGGTTCATGAGGAACCCTCCTGTTGCAAACAAATCACAAGTTGGAGCCGGAATGAGGTGGCCCATAGGCTGCAATGCACGTCATGCCACAAGAGGGCAGGAGTGCTTCATAACTCTGTCCTGTACTGTATATATCAGGGGTGGCCAAACTGTGGCTCTTTGACATATAATGTGCGGCTCTCAGAAATATGTTGGCTGAGCTCCTTTTTGCATCACAATTACTGGTAATATAAAAGGTAAATAAGAAATTTTCAAGCTTTATAATTACTGACCAGGTATAAACTGAGAGTCCGTTGGATCAAAACATAACTTTAATGTTCACTGTGAGTAAATACCGTATTGGTCTGAGTATAAGACTCACTTTTTTCTCCTAATTTAAGTTTTTAAACTAGGGGTGCGTCTTATAATCAGGCTGTTGCAATTTAATGCCAGTGATTTAATTAAATTTTGTTAATAGCACCAAACTTTAAGGGTGCGTCTTATAATCAGGTGTGTCTTATACTCGGGACAATACGGTATATTTAAGAATTTAAATGCTTCTTAAATATTGCGACTCTCAAACATCTCTCTTGCGGCTCTCAAACATCTGAAGTTTATCGTATGTGGCTTTTACATTAAGCAAGTTTAGCCACCCCTGGTATATATCATGGAGGTCTTTGTTTTGGTAACAGAAGGGACTAGATCCTTGGGCCATGGAAGGAACCTGTTGGCAAATGGAAAATTTCACCAAAAAAACCCCCTCACTTTGCTTTATAGTACTACTCTATTAATTTGTAGTTAAGCAAGCTGGTTGAGGTTCACCTCTCAAGGATTCAAAAATGATCTGATCTTTTCTCCGGAAAAAAAGAGAAAAAAAATAAAATCAGATAATTGATGGAGTTGTTTCAAGGTGCAATGAATGAATGAATACCCAGCTCTCCCATCCTCCAAGCATTCTTGCCATCAACCTTCCACCTGCTGCTCCAAAATACCCTTTACGTACCCAAATGGTACTGGGGAAGTTCTCTCCCCCAGCCTGTCCGCAGATGCAGGAATGAGTTTAAACTGTGTGCGGCTCAAGGCTTTTTTCACTGCATATTCAGAGTTCGGACAAAATGGACAAAGTGCATTCCCTCCATTCTTAAAACGCGTTTGGCCCCTAGGTGGAGCTACTGAGCATACTTAATTGTGGCTGTCTGGGAGCAGTATTGCCATGTGCCCACCAACCCCCCGCCTCCCGGAGAGGCTGCCACCCCTGCATGTATGACCAGTGAGCACCATGCCTAGACAATGGAGTAGCGCACTGCGACCAAACCAGTCACTATCCCCACAGTTAGCAGCACTGCAGCCAGTAGGTGGGCCGCCAGTCACAGATTCTGTGACTACTTATGCTTCTCCCAAGGCAGGACACTTGGTTGCTGGGATAACAAGGACACTAGGGAGGCGGGTTCTGGGCTGGAAAAGGGGCGGGGCTGCACATGCCCAGGAGGCAGGCTCCAGTATAAAAGGTTCAGTCAGTGTCAGTGTTGAAGTGATAGCAGTAGGATGTAAGGTTGTGTTGCTGGAAGAGGGGGGCTGTGATGACCTGTCCCAGTCCAAACTTTGGCAAGAGGTGAAGGCTGTCCAGGTTGGTTAGTAGGTGGATGGAAGGGGATGATCTGAAGACCAAGGTAGCTGGAACTGTGAGTACAACAAGGGATGGCTCCCCTTCCAACTTGGGCTACCCCCCCCCCAATGATGCATAAATAGGGGCAGGAGAAAATGGTGATAATGAAATAAAAACACAACACTGCTTTCTGCTGAAAAAAATCTGTGAAAAATTAAAATAAAACCATGTAATTTTACTTTGTTCTTTATCTGCTGACGCTGTACAACCTATACCAGTGGTTCTCAAACTTTTTAGCACTGGGACCCACTTTTTAAAATGACACTCTATCGGGACCCACCTAGCTTTAGGAGACGCTCAAACATTTATCTCCCTATATTTACACAAGCTTGCAAACTGCAGGAGCTCAGCTCTTTGAAAGGCAATTAGCAGCTGTCTGATTTTGAATAGCCTCAGGGCATGTGGCAATTACATATCTGATCTTTCCATCACCTGGGACCCACCAAGTGGGTCCTGACCCACAGTTTGAGAAACACTGACCTAGTACATTTTAAAAGCAGTTACTATTGATAAAAATGGGGGGGGGAATTTAGAATAAAAACACATAACACCATTTTCTGCTATTTTGTTTTGGTTAAAGACTGAAATCTCTGTGTGTGTGGGAGAACCATTTCCTCCCACCTCTATGTATAAACCCTTTCAGGAAGACACACAGGAGAAGAATTTCCAGGATTAAAAACTGAATGTTCCCCTTGTAGTGGGAGGTGGCTGAGTCCTTCTCCATCAATGGTGTGATACATCTTCTGCTTGAGGGACATAAAAGCCCTGTTAGATGTGATCTGTAGCCTGTTAAGTCTAGCCTTCTGTTTCCAACAGTCACTGACTAGATACCTTTGGAAGCTTGTAAATGGAGCAGGGAGTTGCTCATCTTTGCAAAGTGTTGGCCCCAATCTCTGACAGGCAGTGGTATACTGCCTCTGTACATAGAATCTCCACATAATGAAAAGCTATCGATTAAGGTTGTATTGATCCTATTCCTGTGAGTTGTACACAAATGAAGCAGTGATATTTGTCCTGGCAGGGAGATAAAGCTACTGGGAAGTCATCACCAGTTTCAGCTGTATGTAGCACTGAGCTGTGGTTAAGAGCACAGGAGCAGGGCTGGGGAGGGGTATGTTGGCAACACCACCTGGCCAGGTATTTTCAAAAAGGTCGTTCTCATTTTTTGTTTATCAAGCAGCAAAGATTCCCCAAAGTGCTTCTTCTGCTCAGTTGCTGCCCTCGTGTACAAAGAGCCTCCCTAAACGAAAACTATCTTAATCTTAGCTTAGAATCCTACTTTGTACAGAGCTAAGCAAACATCCCACAAGGGGTTTCAGAAGCTTGAAAAACTAATGGACAACTTTCTTGTCATTACCTGCCCTTCATAGAAAAGGTGTACTACTCCACTCTCGGAGAAACCTCCTAATACAAGCAACCAACAACAAAAACATTCATGCTAAGAACATAACATAGGAAGAACCCTGCTGGATCAGGCCAAAGCCCCATCTAATCCAGCTTCCTGCATCTCACAGTGGTCCCACCAGATGCTTCGGGGAGCACATAAGACAACAAGAGACCTGTATCCTGTTGCCACTCCCTTGCACCTAGCATTCAGAGATAGCCTATTACTAAGACCAGGAGGTTGCTTATCCCCATCATGGCTTGTAACCTGTGATGGACTTTTCTGTCCAATCCCCTTTGAAAGGCATCTAGGCCAGGTGCCATCACCACATCCTGTGGCAAGGAGTTCCACAAACTAATTACACGCTGGGTGAAGAAATATTTTCTTTTGTCTGTTCTAATCCTCCCTCCACTCAATTTGAGTGGATGTCCCCTAGTTCTAGTGTTGTGTGAGAGGGAAAAGAACTTCTCTCTATCCACTCTCTCCGTCCCATGCATAATTTTATAAGTCTCAATCATGTCTCCCCTCAACCGCCTTTTTTCTAGACTGAAGAGCCCCAGACGCTGTAGCCTTTCCTCATAAGGGAGATGCTCCAGTCCACTAATCATTTTAGTCGCTCTCTTCTGAACCTTTTCCAATTCAACTATATCTTTTTTGAGATGTGGCGACCAGAACTGGACGCAATACTCCAGATGTGGCCTTACCATTTATTAGTACAACGGCATAATAATATTGGCCGTTTTATTCTCAATCCCTTTTTTAATGATCCCAAGCACGGAATTGGCCTTCTTCACAGCAGCCACACACTGGGTCGACACTTTCATCGACTTGTCCACCAGCACCCCAAGATCTCTCTCCTGATCCGTCACAGACATGCTAGTTTACCTTCCCCTTTCAAGACCTCTTTACGTGATAGGGAGCTATTCTTTCCCAAGCCACGTTTGCACTCTGACCCCGGCAGCTGCTCCTGTGCCAATATGTCTGTATCTTTTCCCCCTTTATGCCCTCTGTTATCCTCCATGACTTCCCCAATAAACACTCTCATCCTCTGCTCTGGCAACCTCGTAACTCAACATCACTAGCTATCTCTGTTCTTCCCCTTTTTTTATAACTTGTTCCTTATAGAATTAATAAAGTCTTGCTACAAGGAAAAGGAATGTTATAAGCGCCAGTGCGCTTATAACAACTAATATTGCCCCGGCTTAATTGCCCCAACTTTATTGCTCACAATGTATTAGGAGCCAGCATCAGGAAATGGTTTGCACCAAGATAAGGTTATCAACTCTGCCGTCATTTACCCGATCCAATATAACCAGTATCTGTAAAGCTAATAAATGTTACCCCTGCTAATTGGCTAAGAAGATGCACTTTTTCAAGTGAGAATAAAACGGCCAATATCATTCTGCCTTTGTACAAATCGATGGTAAAGCCACATCTGGAGTATTGTGTCCAGTTCTGGTCACCACATCTCAAAAAGGATATAGTTGAATTGGAAAAGGTGCAGAAAAGAGTGACCAGAATGATTCGTGGGCTGGAGCACCTCCCTTATGAGGAAAGGCTACAGCGTCTGGGGCTTTTCAGCCTAGAAAAAAGGCGCCTGAGGGGGGACATGATTGAGACTTATAAAATTATGCATGGGATGGAGAGAGTGGATAGAGGAAAATTCTTCTCCCTCTCGCACAACACCAGAACCAGGGGACATGTACTAAAATTGAGTGGAGGGAGAGTTAGAACAGACAAAAGAAAATATTTCTTTACCCAGCGTGTAATTCATCTGTGGAACTCCTTGCCACAGGATGTGGTGATGGCATCTGGCCTAGATGCCTTTAAAAGGGGTTTGGACAGATTCATGGAGGAAAAGACCATCACAGGTTACAAGCCATAAGCAACCTCCTGGTTTTTAGAAGTGGGTTTTCTCTGTGCCAGGTGCAAGGGAGTGTCAACGGGAAACAGGTTATCTTGTTGTCTTGTGCTCCCTGAGGCATCTGGTGGGGCCACTGTGTGACACAGGAAGCTGGACTAGATGGGCTTTTGGCCTGATCCAGCAGGGCTCTTCTTATGTTCTTAAGTGGTGTTTATTCAGCAGGAAAGGATTTACTGAGTGACTAGCGGGCCAATGAGAATTCGCTCTGGTGTTCCAATGGGAGGTCATTCTGCCATACTGGGACCTTCCTCTCTGCTAGAGTTTCTACCTTGTCACCCTGACATGGTGCCTTAGACTTTTCAATACGCTAAGCTAAGGCATTATGCTTGCCAACCGACCAGCAGGTATGTTCCTGAGCTGGCAGTAAAACGCTGTTCTGTTAGGCAACTTGTTCATGCCCGTTTCACCTGGCTGTATCAGAAAGGGAGATGTGCCAGTCATTCCTGGCAAGCAAGTAGGTTATAATGGCAAAGAAAAACAGCAGTATGGGTTGGGGGCTGTGGGCTTCTGCAATTGGTGGGATCATTGCAGGTCTACTGCCAGTTTCCCTTCTCTTGGGATGGAGATCTTGCAAAAAAGTTCCTATCAGCCTTGTACTGTTTAGGGACAACTTAGGAACTCCCCCCATTTTCCAGTATAGGGACTGGGCCAATGATATCTTATATGCTTTCAGGTGGGATCAGCGGGGGGGGGGGGCAGGATCAGCACCTGCAATCCAATCCACCTCCTCTTTTGCCTTTTTATCTGGAATGAAATCTGCATAGTACTTATGTTATTACCACAGTTTTGGGAAGTATGGGATCCACAGCCATGTAGACACAAACGAAGAAATAAAAATCTTTAAACCGTAGTTGTGTGATGGATTTCTTTAAAGATTTTTATTTCTTCGTTTGTGTCTACATGGCTGTGGATCCCATACTTCCCAAAACTGTGGTAATTATATCCGGTCATACTTATGTTATGTTTGCATTCTGAGTGTACCCCTTATCCAGACTGCTTGGGACAGGAAGTTGTCTGGATTTTGGATTTGTCTGGATTTTGGAATATTTGCATAAGTATAATGAGAGGTTTTGGGGATGGGACCTGAGTCCAAACACAAAATTCGTTTATGTCTCATATTCACCTTATACAAATAGCTTGGAGGTAATTTTATACAATATTTTTAAAAGTCATAGCCCCCCCCCCCATGTCTGGATTTCAGATGTCTGGATAAGGGGAAATCAACCTGTATTAAGAATAGAACTACCACCATTTTTGCTTTCATTGCTCCTGTGCCTTTAATTGTGCCTGTATTGGCTGGGTGGCGGGCAGAAATTCAACAGGTTGCGTTTCTTCCACTGCTGCTCTTCAATGCCAGGAAAAGCTGGCGCTGCACCAGGTGGATTTCTGCCTGTTGAGCCTCAGTTAGGATCTGGCAGGAGGGCAGGGCTTGCCATTTCAACCTCTGTTAAGCAAATTCCACAAGCATTTTCAGATTTCAGAATTTCTCACCTGCTTTCCTCTTTTTTATTGGTTTGCTTTTAGCTCCCTTTCCCGTCCTGCAGCCTGATCCTTTGCACGTTCAGAAGTAAACGGTCCCCGAGTTCAAGGAGGCTTACTCTCAAGTAAGCGTGCCAACCAAGGACGGCAGCCACAACAACTCCATTGCTGAAAAATGGCTCACAAGTTGCAAACCGAGGGGAGCATTCATTCTGCTGGGATGTAGCCCGACCGAATGCGTCTTCTAGAGACCGGCTCCCAAGCCCATTCACTCGCCCACTCGCTTTCTCAAAGCCCCGCCCACTCTCTTCCTAGCCCCTCCCCTGGGCTGTCTAGGTCATAAGGGCTGAGCAATCAGTGCATTGCGCTTCTTTGCCGGACAGAGGGATCGAGTTAAGACAGGATCAGCTGAAAAAGGTACGACTTCTCCTTCTCCGGGCAGAGGAGGGAGAGGAAGGCACTTCTTGCAAATGAGACCCACTGCTCTGAGGATGGGAATTGGGCACCAATGAGTTCCTTGTCTCGCTTTCCTTCAAGGGACCCAGGAGTCCAGCTGCCCCAGCCTAGGGAAGTGAGTGCTGGGTGGGTGGGTGAAATAGTGTTGTTTGGAAAGGGGCTGATTGAGTTCACCTGTGCTTTGCAAAACCTTTTCTTCAGGTCTGCTGGAGTGGGTGTGTGTGTGCAAATGCGGTTTGCATTTTGGGGGCTGTGAGCTGAACTCTGTCTCGCATGTTGGAGAGTTTTGAACGAAGATGAATAGTGTATTTCTGCATGTTCCATCAAAATGAGTAGTGGACCCAGGGGGACTGACATTGCGCTATATTGATGGGGTGGTGGTGATAAAAGCACTCTGAGCATGTGCAAAATGCCTTTTTCTGAAGTTACCACCAGGATCCATTCAGCATGGAGAAAGGCTACATGGGGCTGGGGACATGCCCTGCTTGTCCACACCCCCCCTCCCCGCCCAAAATTTGGTACTACGTATGTGTGGAGCAGCCTATTCCTGAGGGTGCAAACCAGCCAGATTTAAGAGTGGGCTTAAAAGGGGAGGGGGGAGAAAGACCAGGATTAACCCTTAAGAGGAAGGAAGATCCTATTGCTGGTGCCTTCCTCTTCCCCCCCCCCCCCCGAATTTCTTTCCTCAGGGCTGGAGAGATGCCAGGTAATTGAGTGGTTGGTCACCTTTTCTATAGTGAGTGGCTGCTAATTCCTTTTGGGGTGGAAGTTGAGCCCCCCCCCCAACTCCTTGCCCTTGTGGGCATCCCAGCCACTAGAATAACTTAAAGAGTCCAGAACGAATCTTGTGCACAAACTTCCGAGCATGTCAACTTGCTTCCCAAAGGAATGTGGCAAATTAGTGTCTATGGCTCTTATCAGGCTGTGGTGTTGAATTGAGGAATCAAATGGATTGGTGGACAGCATGTGTTGACTTAGCATGGAATCCCTCTGTGCGCAATCGGGCTTGCTCCCCTGTAAGTGTGTGAGGACTGAGGCCTCAAAAGAGTCTGTTGATTGTAAGGTGTCGCAAAAGATTTTTCAAATAATATATATTTGTAATATACAAGTACAGTCAGGGGTGTCACTGGAGGGGTGTGTGTGTGTGTGTGTGTGTGTGTGTGTGTGTGTGTGTGTGTGTGTGTGTCACCCCAGAGAGGGGGTGACACCAAAATGACTTTCTATTTTATTTGTTACTGGTGGTGCAAAAATGCACCATAGGTAGAAAATAAACCCCATTTTATCTTGGTAACAAACCTATGAGGTGGGTGGGTGGGGGGAGACTGACATGCCCAAGGTCTCCCAGTAAGCTTTGCAAGGAACACACAGGAGCTAGATATGTTCCCCAGGGGTTGGTGTCCGGGCTGTACATGAGCTCAACAGGGTAGTTGCCTTAGGTGGCAAATGGGGGTGGGTGGAAGCCTGTTTCCGGGATTTGAAAAGGAAGAGGGGAACAGAGTGAAAGAGGAAGCGTGGAGGAGAAGAGATTTGTGGCCTAGAGTATTTCTGACGCTCTAGCCCACTTCTCTTCTACACTTGGGGCTCTTTTTTAAAAAATCTGGGAGGAGTTCTAGAGGCAGGTGGACTCACTGCAGATAAACAGGGTCAGCTTTGGTGTGCTGCCTCAAGTGGTATGGTCTTGGGCTGGCCCTTGTTCCAGAGTCAAGGGCCCACCGCAAAGAAGGCCCCGTCCTCGCGTCTCCTCATCTGATACGACCTAGATAATGATGGAGCTTGGTGTCGAGCCTCTTTGGAGAGCTGAGTGGGCAAGCAGGATGTTATGGGAGCAAGCGGTCTTCAGAAACTCAAGGCACCAAAGCTTTAAAGTGGATAGCAGCATCTTGAGCTGGACCCAGATACAATGCAAATCAGCCAATATTGATCTGAAATATCAGAGCGCTATGCTCTGATTAATGGGTCCTTGATAATAGCCTCGCAGCAGCAGCAGTCGGTACCAGTTGTAGCCTCCAGATGCTTTTCAGAGGCAGAGAAAATATCTTGGTTCCTGGGTTGATGGTGTGTTTCTAGTTCAAGAAACCCTAGGGGGAACTAACGTATTCATGTTTTGTTCGATGCGGATGTCATTTGATCAACGGGAGATGACGACAAGTTGGTCTAAGGAGAGAGGGAATAATGGTTGGTGGGCAGCCACTGAAAGCTTGTTCCCCTGACCATTTCCGTCCACATATGGTAGATGCAGTTTTCGGTTAGTTAGTGCATTGCGCATGACACAGCCACTACTGGTCTTCATATTGCAAGTGTGAGATCACAAATGTGAATGCACACAGTCCTCCTGCCCTCCCTCCCTGCACATAGAAAATAAGCACATTGAGGAGAAGGCGGCATTTGCCCTGACACACTAGCTTTCCATGTGCATGGAGTTTTGATACAGAAGAGCTTTCGAAACCGACTTTCTCCCAACTGCTGTCTGACAGGGCCCTGCACAGCGAGAGCTGCAGTCGTGCGATTCTGCTGATTGAATTCTGCGAGTCTGAGCTTTGTTCTCAGTCTCGGGTGAGGTGGAAGAGGCAGCCTTGACCTGTTCACGAGGCCTTAGGGGACACCTGCCGCCTCAGCTGCTGCTACTGCTGCTCCCACTCCCTGGATTGGAAAAGAGGGGATAACAGTGTGGAAATGGAAGCGAGGAGGAGTAGAGTGTGATGGGCTAGAGTGGACTCAGTCCTGCAGTGCTCCAGGTCACAACCCTCTTCTCCTCTGTACTTCCTCTTCTTGGGCAAATTCTTCCTTTTCAAACCCAGGCAGTAGGAGGACGACGAGCAACTGCAGAGTTTTCGGTTTGTGTGCCAAGGAGCAGAGACACTTGGTATACCACCTTGTGTTCTTAGGAGGTCTTGGGCCAGCTGAAGGTCTTGGGCCAGCTGAATTCAGGCTGCAGCCCCTGACCTGGCCCAGCCAGGCTTGGAGCTGGGCAGTGCTCTAGGTCAGTGTTTCTCAAACTGTGGGTCAGGACCCGATTTCTGGTGGGTCCTGCAGAGCCTCCAATGAAAACATAAGTGATGGAAAGATCAGACAACTAATTGCCTCAAGCCCTGAGGCTGTTCAAAAATCAGATAGCTGCCAATTGCCCTACAAAGAACGGAGCTCCTGCAGTTTGCAAGATAGCTGCTACTTGCTCTGCAAACAGCTGAGCCCCTGCAGTTTGCAAGCTTGTATAAATATAGGGAGATAAATGTTTGAGCGTCTTTTTTCTGGTGTCCCCCCCCCCAAGTTTGTCAGTGACAGGTAGTGGGGGCAGGTGAAGGCTAATTAAGCCCCTCAAGCCTTGAGACTTTTCGTTAGGGCTGCCTCATTACGAGAAATGGATTGAGGGTTTTTTTTTGCAAATAAATAAATAAACAAAATATTACTTGTAAGTAAATAAAAATATTTCTTCCTAGATCACTTTTTTTAAAGTCTTATAAAGCTAGGTGGGTGCCGATAGTGTCGTTTTTTTTTTAAAAAAAGTGGGTCCCAGTGCTAAAAAGTTTGGGAATCACTGCTCTAGGTTATGGGTTGTTCGGATACGATCTGCCTGCGATGAGCTGTATTGTTGCACCAGTGAGAAATTGTGCCTTGTGGTTGCGACTGAACAGCTGCACCATTCCATAGATGTCCTCGTTCTCTGTGATGTTTTCCATCACGAGCTACTGAGGGTAAAGGCCATCTTATTAAGAGAGTTCATAAGTTTGCCTTGTTGTTTACTGGTGTCCATTAGAGGCATCTCCATGCTGCCTCTACCAAGTCTCGGGCACTGAGCATGATTGAGTGGATCGGAGTGCATAGCTGGGTAACTAGTCATCCACTTTTCTTTCAAAGGGGTTGTATTTTATTTACCTATCACTCCCACTTGCACACATGTCTGACTACCCGCCCACCACTTACTGGCTGACAAAACATACTTAAAAATATAAAATTGTATAAAAAACATTCCCGATTTCACAAACACACTGTAAAGAACGTGGTTTGTTCTGTTCTATTTCTGAAGCACTTAATGTGGGTTCCCCCTTCCATCAGAGGAAGCTGCGCTAGAGCAACTATTTTCAAACAGTGTGCCACAGCACATTGGTGTGCTGCGCATGGTCTGCAGCAGTGGTTCTCAAACTTTTTAGCACCGGGACACATTTTTTAAAATGGCACTCTTATCGGGGCCCACCTAGCTTTACGAGACTTAAGAAAAAAGTGATCTAGAAATAAGTATATTTATTTACAAGTAAAGAGCTCAGCTGTTTGCAGGGTAATTAGCAGCTATCTTGCAAACTGCAAGAGCTCAGCTCTTTGAAGGGCATTTGGTAGCTATCTGATTTTTAAATAGACTCGGGTCTGCTTGAGGCAATTACTTATCTGATCTTTCCATCACCTGGGACCCACTAGAAATCAGGTCGCGACCCACCAAGTGGGTCCCGACCCACAGTTTGAGAAACACTGGTCTACAGGTGTGCTGCAGGAGCTTGGGGGAGGGTCACTTATTAGTAGGGCCATTGGGGGATGTGAGCCCCCACCGGCAGTGTGCCTTGTCAATTGTCCAAAAGATGATGGCGTGCCTTGACAATGTTAGTGCCTTGTCAGTGTCCCTTGAGATGAGAGGTTGAAATCGCTGCACTAGAGATATGGATATATCTGTCTGGTAGAGCTGAGGTCCCGGGTTCAACTCTAGCATCTCCAAGTGGGCTGGGAAATACTCTTGTCTAGTACCCAGTGGGTGGCGTAGTGAGTTAAACTGCTGAACCATGAGCTGTCGATTGAAAGGTCGGCAGTTTGAATCCGCAACGGGGTGAGCTCTCGTTGCTTGGCCAGCTCCTGCCAACCTAGCAGTTCCAAAGCATGTTAATTAATAATTAAATAATAAAAAATAATTATCTTGTTCTTATTATGTAACCCCATTATGACTCTCCCAGGCCAACGGGTGGCGCAGTGGGTTAAACCGCTGAACCATGAGCTGTCGATCGAAAGGTCGGCAGTTTGAATCCGCAACGGGGTGAGCTCTCGTTGCTTGGCCAGCTCCTGCCAACCTAGCAGTTCCAAAGCATGTTAATGCGAGTAGATAAATAGGTACTGCTTGCGGGAAGGTAAACAGCGCTGGGAAGGTAAACAGCGCTCCGTGTTCCAGCTGTATGCTACGTGCTGCGGCAAGAAGAGTCATGCTGGCCACATGACCACGGAGGCGTCTTCGGACAACGCTGGCTCTTCGGCTTTGAAATGGGGATGAGCACCACACCCTAGAGTCAGACATGACTAGACTTAATTGTCAGGGGTCACCTTTACCTTTACGTAGTACCCTGGAGAGCCACTGGAGGCAGTAAAGAGCTACATTGGTTGGCATTCTGAGAAAGGCAACTTCATACACTTGTATGGCCTCTTCTATTGTGAAATGTTCTCCCGGAAGAGATCTGCCTGGTAGGAGTTAAGACTATTCTCTGTGTGTAAACCTCTGAGGATTTGTTGCCTCTATGGCAGATGTTATCTGCTCCTGTTTTAAATGTGTGTGGTGGTTTTTATTTGAAACCTTTTTGGTAAGTTGCATTATGTTAATACACAAAGGCAGGGTAAACGTTTTAGGAATCTTAAATCAAAGAGCAGGTAAGCAGCATGATTCAAAAGGCCCCCCCCCCGCCCCGAATAGATAAAGAGCAAGGTGAACTTCTCTTGAGAGGCACCGTCACAGCTTTGATGCCACTACAAAAAAGGCCCTGTCTTGCATTGGCTCTTGCCATGCTTCAGACAATGGGAGAGCATGAAGCGGGACCTCTGAGGAGTATTGTAGCACAAGGCTAGTGTCATGAGATGTATATGGTCACCGAGTCTGCAAGAGTTGCTGTTACTCTGAGAGATTTCTCGAGTTGGATTCGGAGGCAGCCCTACGAGGAGATAACAAGAGATGGGCATGTTGAACAATATGAAATACCAATTTTTTTTATCCAGTGTGTAATTAATCTGTGGAACTCCTTGCCACAGGATGTGGTGATGGCACCTGGCCTAGATGTCTTTAAAAGGGGATTGGGCAGATTGAAGGAGGAAAAGTCCATCACAGGTTACAAGCCATGATGGGGATAAGCAACCTCCTGGTCTTAGTAATAGGTGATCTCTGAATGCCAGGTGCAAGGGAGTGGTGACAGGATACAGGTCTCTTGTTGTCTTGTGTGCTCCTTGAAGCATCTGGTGAGGCCACTGTGAGGTACAGGAAGCTGGACTAGATGGGCCTTTGGCCTGATCCAGCAGGGCTCTTCTTATGTTCTTAACAACTGTTCTTGAGTGCTTTTTAGTTTTGCAGATTATGCTGGGAAAGATTGAAGGCAAAAGGAGAAGGGGAAGGCAAAGGATGAGATGGTTAGACAGCATCACCGATGCAACGAACATGAAAAGGAGTGAACTCAGGAAGATAGTGGAGGACAGGAAGGCCTGGCGGGATATGGTTCATGGGATCACGAAGGGTCTGACAGACCTGTTGTTGTTCAGACTTAACGACTGAACAACAACAACAATGTGTGGTGTGAAGAAGTCATTCTCTTGTGCAGGAGAAATTCCTAGTAGGTTTTCTCTTGCTGAATGGGAGCAGGGAAGGGATTCCTTGGGGATGTTTAAATCCACCCCTGCTAACTGGGCAAGAGGCACTTTTTCAATTGGTGCTCCTCTTATATTTAGCAGGGGGAGAGTAACTGCTCCCCTTTCACCCCAGCACAGTGTCTTTCTGGTGGCTGTTTGCTGGTGGTCTTCTGCATCTTTTTTAGATTGTGAACCCTTTGGGGACAGGGAGCCATTTAATCATTTGATTTTGTCTGTAAACCGCTTTGTGAACTTTTTGTTGAAAAGCGGTATATAAATACTGTTAATAATAATAATAATAAATCTACAAGTCAATGCAGGAAGATTACACTGGACAACTCACAATTGGCTTCTGAAAGGGAAATAGTCAGTCTTTACTAATTTTGATGCGCTGTAAATGAAAATGTCAATAAAATCTGTCGATTGGCTCTAGCCTAGGAGAAGCAGTTTGCATTGCGTACATAGGTGTTCGTGCCATCGGGCATTTACCAATGGAACTATTGCGGATCTCTCGTAAATCATTGCCAATTTTGCATTTTCAATTTGTCATATTGGTATTCAGCACCTCAAAATCTATGAGACACTTCTAATTTAATCTTGGGAGCATGACCTTTTGTTAAAATGTGTTGTCCAGTGTTCAGCATATTTATTGTTTTGAACCAGTTGTCATGTCAAATCCTGGTGAATCATGATACACTGTGTCTTAGTGTATGATTAAGAATACGTACATCAGGAAACTAGACTGTCCCAAGCCATTAGCTCTAATGATTGTCACAGCCGTGTGTTCTGCAAAGGCTGGAGGAAGGCAGGCAATTATAGGACAGTTTTACTGTGGGGGCCTGGTGATAATCTAATCGCAGAAATAAGCGTCTAGGAAATCTGACGAGCATGGCGGTTAGGACATTCATCACACCTTCATTTTGGCAACCTTTAAAGCTTTGTCTTGCCCTATGAGAAAGGAAGGGCATGCAGGCTTACTGATGGAAGTATTGCAACAATTCAAAGTGCTGGTTTTGACCTTTAAAGCCCTATACGGCTTGGGGCCAGGATATTTGAGAAACCGCCTACTTCTGTATAGTCCGGCTCGTCTCCTTAGAGCATCAGAGAAGGCCCTTTTGCGGGTGCCGTCGCCCAGGGTGGTGCGAGGGTCGGCGGCCAGAAACAGGGCCTTCTCAGTAGTGGCACCAACCTTATGGAATTCCCTCCCCTTTGACTTATGAACGGCTCCCTCCTTGGACACTTTCCGGCGAGGCCTAAAAACCTTCTTGTTCAAAGAAGCCTTCTGAGCCCTTGCTTTTTTTAACATCTCGCTGGTATAGGTGGGGGATGCTGCTGTTTTTATGCTCTTGCTTTAATTGTAGTAATGATCTTTTAAATCGATTTTTAGATACTGTTTTTATTAATTTTCATTAATTGTTTTTTACTGTTTTAAAATGTGATTATTTTTGTATTGTATTTTTCTGTATTGTATTTTTTGTTGTAAGCCGCCTTGGGTCCCTTTGGGGAGAAAGGCGGGATAAAAATACTGTAAATAAATAATAAATTAAGAGAAGACCATGCCCATTTCCTAGGGCCGGCTCATTCATGAGGCCAACTGAAACAGTTGCCTCAGGCAGCAGATTGGTGGGGGGGGCGTTCTCCTCTATTCGCCGTCTTGCCTCCACTGCTCTTCCTTCTACTCCCTGGACTGGAAAAAGAGGGGAGAAGAGGAAGTGGGGAGGGGAGCTGAGCTGAGCTACTACATTGCAGGGCAGGAGAATGGGAGGTGTATCATCAGTTAAGGAGGGACAGACTGTTGTCTCCTTGTGTGTTGGGAGACAGTTTGATGAAGCCAGATGCATGCAGAGACTTCTGTCATAAGAACATCAGAAGAGCCCTGCTGGATCAGGCCAAAGGCCCAGTCCAGCTTCCTGTATCTCACAGTGACCCCACCAGATGCCTCAGGGAGTACACAGCCAACAAGATACCTGTATCCTGTCGCCTATTACTAAGACCAGGAGGTTGCTTATCCCCATCATGGCTTGTAACCTGTGATGGACTTTTCTTCCATTAATCTGTCCAATCCCCTTTTAAAGGCATCCAGGCCAGGTGCCATCATCGCATCCTGTGGCAAGGAGTTCCACAGATGGAACTTCCAAGGAGTTCCCAATCCAGGTGGAAGCAGTAGTGTAGGTAAGCCGGGGTTGGGGGGGATGCTGGGCCCCGGGTACCGGCTGCAGTCGCCTGGCCAGGGGCGGCCATGGCAGCATCTCCCGGTGTGAGACGGGACTTCCTCCCCACCCTCGCATCCATTAGGACTTTAAATAGAGCCATTCTGGAAGCGGGGAGGGGGGGGTTCGCGACTGTGGTGAGTACGTGACATAACCCAGCCCCGGGCGGTGTGTGTGTATGGGGTCTAGTGACACTAGTGGGTGGAAGAAGGGGCAGATCAACACTTGTACATCTCGAGAAACTGATTACCGTATTGGTCTGACTATAAGACTCACTTTTTCTCCTAATTTAAGTTTTTAAACTAGGGGTGCGTCTTATAATCAGGCTGTTGCAATTTAATGCCAGTGATTTAATTAGATTTTTTTAATAGCACCAAACTTTAAGGGTGCGTCTTATAATCAGGTGTGTCTTATACTCGGGACAATACGGTATATATCGCTTTAGGAACAGACTCGCTGCTTAGAGATTCAGAAGCCTGGGCTTGAAACACTCTGACAAGATTCTTGAAATATGGAAGCATCATATGACTGCTAAACCTGTCTTGTCCCTTGGGGAGATTGATGGTCTCTGTTGGTGCCTCTTGGGGCGTTTGGTTGCAATGGGATCATGTTGTTGGTCCACCCTGGTGTTTCCCATTGTCATTGGTGTCCCCTTGTGGTGCCCTGCAGGCTGGCTGGCTCCACAGAAGTGAGCACATGTCTGAAGAGAATCTCTCCCGAGGGGTTTTAAATGGGCAACCTCTGATTCTCTCATTGCTGAAACGTGTTCTTGGATCCCTGTCTGATGTGCCAATGAAAGCATCTCTCCTGGTTCAAGGCGGAGGAGGATAAATAGCAGCTCACCCCTGTATTGCTCCATACTTCGCTATCATTTCTCTTTTGAAAGGCAGGGAGCAGGAACCTCAGGCACAGACCCGATGCGCAGTCTCCGAGTGAGGGACGGCTATATCCTTGCCTTAGGAACTGTGGAGCCCAATTGGAAACATTTTTTTGCAGTTCCCCAGGTTCACTTGTGGGGCCCCAGGGGACAAAGACACACTAACTAGATCCACACACAGGTCAGCCGCTACGGCTGACAGCCGTTTCCGTGAGACTTGGAGTAGTCTCACCTCTGTTTCCTCTTCCTCATCTCCTTCCTCCATCACTCTGGTCTACAACTCAATGGACTGAAGGCCGGGTCTGGTTGCTGTGCCCATCTGAAAAGGGTAATGATCTGTCCAGGAGGCTCAGCCTGGGAGTGATGATGTGTGTCCTGTAACGCCCCCCCCCCCCCCGATCTGTTGCCATAATCTCTGTTCCCTCTGCGGTCACATGTCTGTCCTGTGTCAGGCACCAGCTATCTATTTTGTCGCAACCGGAGGAAGGAGAGGAGGTGGCCATTAGTTGTTCCCTAGCAGCTGTACAACATTCATGCGCTGGAAAGCTTTATGTTCTAAGTGTCTCTTTCCTGTGGGTGGCCCCCACTCTCTGGTACCTGTTACTGGGAAGGGCTGCAAAGTTTAACCCCACCTTTTTTTATTTTTGCCTGGCTCCACCACGTAGAAGCCCATAAACCACCTTGTTGGGCAGAGGACCTGTCTTGTCCCTCTTTTTGCCTTTTGGGGGGGTTGCCATACTATCAGTTTGGGTTGATGCCGATTGTCGCTCTTCAGCATTTAGTCTCTTGCCCGAGGTCTCCCGAAGCGCAGTCTCCGAGTGAGGGATGGCTACATCCTTGCGAAGCCTTTAGCACCACCTCCTCATCCTCTTACCCTTTTGCACCTGAAAGAATCGCCCATATTCTATAATCTGTGGAACTCCTCGCCACAGGATATGGGGATGGCACCTGGCCTGGATGCCTTTAAAAGGGGATTGGACAGATTTATGGAGGAAAAGTCCAAGACAGGTTACAAGCCATGATGGGTATAAGCAACCTCTTGGTTTTAGGGCTATCTCTGAATGCTAGATGCAAGGGAGTGGCGACAGGATACAGGTACAGGTGGGCCCCCATATCCACTGATTCGCTATCCACAGTTTCAGTTATCCATGGATCGTGGGGACCCCCCGGGCTTTTACTTTTTTCCCAGTAAGCTTTGTTTCTTCCTTAAAGAAACAGGAGAAGCAGCCTCTGGCTGCTTATTACAGGCAAGTAGAACGAGACTAAGTCCTAGAGAGGCTCTGCAAGGTTAACAGAAACCTTGCAGAACCTCTCTAGGACTTAGTCTCATTCTACTTGCCTGCAATGGAGGCTGCTTCTCTGTTTGAAAAAAAAAAAAGAGCTGGGGGGGGCAAGCATGCCTGCCTGCAGGGGAGGCAGGGTGGGGGGGCCCTCAGGAAACCATGGAGGGGGTGTTCGCTCTTATCCACGGTTTCAAGTATCCACGGAGGGGCCTGGAACATATCCCCAGCGGATATGGGGGCCCACCTGTATCTTGTTGTCCTGTGTGCTCCCTGAGGCATCTGGTGGGGCCACTGTGAGATACAGGAAGCTGGACTAGAGGGGCCTTTGGCCTGATCCAGCAGGGCTCTTCTTGTATTCCCCATTTACCTTGCAATTGCTCCCTCCCCTGTCTGTAGAGTGTGAGCCCCTCGGAAGGGACCTGTTCTACTATTGTAAGATGCCACATGATGGTGCTGTCCATACACATGGAAGCACTGTCTGCTTATTTACTTGCCTGCCCATTGAGATCCCTAGGAGAGCTTCTGCTTGACACACCCATCCGGAGCTGAGGTTCAGCACTAAGCTGAACGGAGCTGAGGTTCAGCACTAAGCTTTGGAAATACCACTTTCCAGCTGGGCTAAGGGTAGATTCTCCCTCACTAGAGATCTTCAAGAATAGCTTGACAGGCACCTGCTGGAGATGCTCTAGGTCAGGGGTTCTCAACCAGTGGTACTTGGGGCAGGGTTCCAGTAGTTGGCCAACGTGGCGCTTTCAGCACCGCATCCTTGCTCTGGAGAGGCTCCTGCCTTTGGCTGAGCCTCTCAAGTATGCTGAGAAGGACCCTCCCACCCGCTCAGAGCCTCCTACCTGCGTTTTCTGGCCTCCAAAACCCACAAACATAGAAGTAGCTGGTGATGATGTCATCACCAGTCACTTCTGGTGGTACTCAGCAGGAAAGTGGCGCTGGAGGTGGTACTCGACCGGGAAGAGGTTGAGAACCCCTGCTCTAGGACAATTTCCTACTACAGGCGGGGTTGGACTAGATGACCTTGTGGGTCCCTTCCAACACTCTGATTCCATGAAAGTCAAGGGAAGTGCTTTTTTCCCCCTCACTCAAAACATAGTGTGAGGAAGACGCACAAAGGCATCAAAACTGGGATGGGGGCAAAGTACTAAAGCCCCCTCTGCTGTAGTTTTGCCACATTTCATTCTCCTCCCCCCTTGATGTTTTGGAGACAGCCCTGGTCATGTTTCACATTTGGGTGCATGTCTAGTCCCAGCCTTAATTGCAAGCTCCTTTAGATTGGGAAGCCGTCTCTTGTTTTGTTTTGAAACCCTCTCTGTGAACATTTTTGTGAAATGGGCATATAAATATATTTAATGAACCTCCTCCTCCCTCCCCCTCAGCCATGCTGAAAGATTTTTTTTATGCGCCTATCCTCTGGTTTGAATTCTCCTGTTTTTATGGTCCTGCTGTGGTTTTATGGTCTTACTCTTAGTTTATGGCTTTATGATGCTTTCTTTTGACTTGGATTTTTTTAGTCGTTTTGAGGGTGTTTATACCCAAGGGCAGCATTTAAGTGGATGGGTAAATAAATCTTTTCTCTCTAGTGTGCATCCATGTAAACGCGCGTGTAAGTGCAAAGGTTTTCATGCAGAATGCAGTCTGCTCTTTCACAGGGCAGCTGCTCGGTACGGGTCAAGCTGTTGGTAGCTGGCTCTTTTTCCAGATATACTGTATCTTTTAAGCAATGGAACAAACATGCTCTTCGTTCTTAAGTCCCTGGAGCACACAGGGCTACTGTACAGTAAGCAAATGCAGAAGTGGAATTGAATTTTTGAAAATGCGCTTAACAGTGCGTGGAATGCAGGCTGTGATTGCCGGTAAGATTAACTTTTATTTTATTCATGTTTTTATACTGCCCTTCCTCCAAGGAGCTCAGGCTAGTGTACATAGTTCCTTACCTCCTTTTGTCGTCACACAACGACCCTGTGAGATAAGTTGGTTTGAGAAGACGTGGGATGCTTGTTTGAGGTTGCCCTTAAGTTGGTTTGAGAAGACGTGGGATGCTTGTTTGAGGTTGCCCATAAGTTGGTTTGAGAAGACGTGGGATGCTTGTTTGAGGTTGCCCTTAAGTTGGTTTGAGAAGACGTGGGATGCTTGTTCGAGGTTGCCCATAAGTTGGTTTGAGAAGACGTGGGATGCTTGTTCGAGGTTGCCCATAAGTTGGTTTGAGAAGACGTGGGATGCTTGTTCGAGGTTGCCCATAAGTTGGTTTGAGAAGGTTGCCCATAAGTTGGTTTGAGAAGACGTGGGATGCTTGTTCGAGGTTGCCCTTAAGTTGGTTTGAGAAGACGGGGGATGCTTGTTCGAGGTTGCCCTTAAGTTGGTTTGAGAAGACGGGGGATGCTTGTTCGAGGTTGCCCTTAAGTTGGTTTGAGAAGACGTGGGATGCTTGTTCGAGGTTGCCCATAAGTTGGTTTGAGAAGGTTGCCCATAAGTTGGTTTGAGAAGACGTGGGATGCTTGTTCGAGGTTGCCCTTAAGTTGGTTTGAGAAGACGGGGGATGCTTGCTCGAGGTTGCCCTTAAGTTGGTTTGAGAAGACATGGATCAACCGAGTCAGGTTTCTGAGCCTGGAGTAGGCTGACTTGCTGATTCCTTCCTGCTTCTCCTGGGAGCAAACATTTGCTGTGTAAACGGATAACGGCCGAGAGAAATAACATAAGCAATCGGCAAGATGCAAAGCTTCGGCTTCCAAAGCAAACAGTAGTTTTGAGATGGAACAGCCTTCTCTGAAGTCCAGGGATACTCCCTACCACTGTTCCTGGGTCAGCATTGTCCCGGGAAACGGCTCTCTTCCCCATGACCTCTCGCCCACCCTCTGCTTCTCGAAGGGATACTGACCTTGTACAGATAGCTTCAAAGAACAGGCATCTTCTCCAGTTTGTGTTTTCTCATTCCAGTCCCTGGCCTGGGACGACTCTCTGGGGTTGAAGCCAGCTCTCTGTTGCTCGCTAGCATCGCCAGCACAGCCAGCCGGATGGGGGAACTGCAGCCTCAGTGAGTCAGCCTGACTCGGCAATCCACCAGATTATCCGGTGAGCTCACCATGTGGCAGTTTGCAGGCTAACCCCCTTTTGGTTATCTTGCTTTTTAAAATCTAATCGACGGTCTCTTTGGGGAAGGCCACTGCCAGTATGGTGAGAAGAGACTTGGACTGGGGTTCAAAGCCCCACTCATCTCCCAAGCTTCCTGGACCGGTCTAGCTCTCAGTCGCATTCCCTTTGCAGGGTTGTTGTGAGGATAAAAAGGGGCAGATGCATGTACAGTGCCCTGATTTTGACTGTTCACAGACAGTATTCCTCTCTGAATACCAGTTTGGGGAGCAGCAACCTTTTTGCCCTGCTTGCAGGCTAAATATCTGGCTGCCCCCTATTGGAAACAGTATGCTGGTTTAGATGGATCATTAATCTCATCTGGCAGGACTCCTCTTGCATTCTTTGGAGGAAGGGCAGGATCTATCTTAGTCTAGTATTCTGCTCTCTCCTCCCTCCTTTCTATGTGCTTCCTGGCTGGCAGGAACCTAGTTTCTAAAGAGGATCAGGCCCGTGGGGAAAGAACATAACAGAGGCAGTGTTTCTACTATGCAAGTATGTCTCCATAAGTTTCTAGTCCACCTTGTCACGATCTACCAACGCATATCCCCTGGAAGGGAAACAAATTGCCAACTTACATAAAGCTCCCTTACTTAGTTACCTGGAGGTAACTATGTGTGGGATGGTGTAGTGGTTTGGGAGTCGGACTTAGACCTGGAAGATCCAGGTTCAAATCCCCGCTCAGCCACGAAGCTTCCTGGGTGACCTTGGGCCAGTCACTATCTCTCAGCCCCACCTACCTCACAGGGTTGTTGTGAGGACAAAAAGGAGGGGAGGAAATATGTACACCACTCTGAGCTCCTTGGAGGAAGGGTGGTATAAAAATGTGAAAAATAAATAAAATAAATAAATTCACATTCTGAGACTTATTTCAGTGGCAATTTTTTTTTTAAAGATGGATAAAGACCTGCCTATCTACTTCTCTGCCTTCCTCGGCAGAGGAATGCCGCGGCTCCCCATTACATGATGTTGATGCCTGCCAATTGGCATTGCACTGTTTTTTGAGAAGATTCCGTGGCACTCCGTGGCTCCCCTGGCTGGTATCCGCGACTCCCCTGGGAGCCACGCCTCCCAGTTTGGGAACCACTGCCCCAGACCCTTACAGTACGGTACACACCCTAATAAAAATGAGTCCCCCTATGGGGGAGAAAGGTGGGATATACATTCAATAAATAATAAATAATTTATTATTATTAAATGGCCCCCCAGGCCCCCCTAGCTACGCCACTGATGGTGATTGGTATGTTTCCCCCCTTTCCAGGCTAGTATGCATTGGTAGATAAGGTGGCAATGTGGACTAGATAGAAGCTTTTATAGACTTGGTTGCAAGGATAGTGTAAAGGTAAAGGTGACCCCTGACAATTAAGTCCAGCCGTGTCCGACTCTAGGGTGTGGTGCTCATCCCCATTTCAAAGCCGAAGAGCCAGCGTTGTCCGACGACGCCTCCGTGGTCATGTGGCCGGCATGATTCTCCTTGCCGCAGCGCGTAGCATGCGGCTGGAACACGGAGCGCTGTTTACCTTCCCGCAAGCGGTACCTATTTACTCGCATTGACATGCTTTGGAACTGCTAGGTTGGCAGGAGCTGGCCAAGCAACGAGCGCTCACCCCGTCACGGGAATCGAACTGCCGACCTTTTGATCGACAGCTTATGGTTCAGCGGTTTAACCCACTGCGACACCTGCTGACCTTGCAAGGCACCACATCATTCTTTTCCCCCATAGCTAGAGGTGTTTGAAAATGGTGGTGTTTTTTTTAATCTGTTGAATTAAAATGGAAAATGTGGTGGTTTGTGTTTTAATTCACAAGTGTGGATTCTTAAGCATCAGTATCAGGTTTAATATGACATTACAATCCAATGTAAAAACCAGCAAATTATTAAATTATTTGAACTGGAAAAGTCATCTGTTTGAACCAGATGTGTTCCACAACCAGTAGACTATTGGTCATTTGGTTCCAATTTGGTTTGAGAAAGTGGTGTTTTGTGTTTTTATGCAGTTATTAACAAAAAATAAACACCCCAGACCCATAGCCCTGCTTAGGAACTAGCTTTCTGCCTGCCTGGAAGTGCGAGGACCAGAGGGAAGAGGAGGCAATGATTGCTATATGGAGGCGATGCCAAGTGAGCTGGGACAATGCCAGCTGGCTGGTTGCGGAGCCAATGCCCAAACCACTTTTATCCAAACACTCCGCTTGTTAGCAGCACTCTTTTGTAAACAAACAATGTCTCTTTGACCTTTTCTGGGGCAGCTGCCCAACTGGGAAAGTTGGTTGTAGATCACAGCCAACTGTGCAATGAACTTATAACTGGGGGAAAATACCGTATTGGTCTGAGTATATGACTCACTTTTTTCTCCTAATTTAAGTTTTTAAACTAGGGGTGCGTCTTATAATCAGGCTGTTGTAATTTAATGCCAGTGATTTAATTATTATTTTTTAATACCACCAAACTTTAAGGGTGCGTCTTATAATCAGGTGCGTCTTATACTCGGGATAATACGGTACTTCTACCGCTCCTTTGCATAGAAACCATCCCCTAAAACCAGTGGTTCCCAAACCTTTTAGCACCAGGACCCACTTTTTAAAATTACATTCTGGGACCCATCTAGCTTTATGAGACTTTTTTTAAAATCCGTTTACCACCCACTCAAGCCTCTGTTTTTATTTATTTTTACTATGGTGGGGGAGGACCGCCTTCTGGAGTGTTTGTTGAGCTCCAGGTTCATCGGATCAGGACCGTTCTGGTGGACTTGTGTTTGCCTTTGCTAAGAGCAAGGCACCAATGGTGTAGTCGAATTTTATCCAGGTTTAAACCCATTTTCCTCATTAAATAGATAGGGACGCAACTCGCAACCAAAGACTCGGGACTTTGGGGCAAAGACTTGGGACTTGACTTGAGACTTGGAGTCAGAGACTTGATCCATATCCCTGAAAGGCACGTTTGCCTACTTGCAAGTAAATGAGCTTGTGTGGTTCAGTTTTGCTTTCCATAGGGCTCAATACATTTTCCTTGTCGGCTATCGACTTTGTCAGTTATGCGACCCACCAAACAATTGGGTCAGGACCCATGGGTGAGTTGCGACCCACAGTTTGAAAAACGCTTCCTTAAACTATTTCGGTAGCAGGAGGGGGCTGTGCCCTGTGGCTGAGTACTTGCTTTGCACCCTGAAGATCCAAAGCTCATTTCGTGGCATCTCTAAGTAGGACTGGGAAAGACCCTTGTCTAAACCTCTGGAGAGACACTGCCAGTCAGAACTGGCAATACTGAGCTAGGCAGAGCTACTGAGCTCAGTAGGCAGCAGACAGCCTGGGTCCTGACAACCGTCAGATTAACTGGAGGAGGTACCTCCTTGAGGGAGAAGAGGTCTGGCATGCTCTACTCCAAGGGTTCTCAACCTTTGGAGGCCCGGGTACCCCCTATCATGGTCCAATTTTCTGAAGAGCCGGATGGTGTAGTGGTTTGGGAGTCGGACATAGACCTGGAAGATCCAGGTTCAAATCCCCGCTCAGCCACGAAGCTTCCTGGGTGACCTTGGGCCAGTCACTATCTCTCAGCCCCACCTACCTCACAGGGTTGTTGTGAGGACAAAAAGGAGGGGAGGAAATACGTACACCACTCTGAGCTCCTTGGAGGAAGGATGGTATAAAAATGTGAAAAATAAAAAGTACCCCCTGCTAATAATTGCTAATTATTTGGATTAATCAATTAGCTAACTAATCATTTAAAAAAGTATTAAAACTATTTTAAAAGTGTGTGTGTGGGGGGGGGGGCCCAACACAAAATCAGAGAGACAGAAGGGGGGAGCTTGGGGACAGGGCAATTTTTTTAAAAAATAAATAAATAAAAACCCTCTGGTCGCCGACAATCAACTGATTTGAGCTAATAAGGGGAAGCCTCTCGGGTACCCCCGCCTGATGCTCCGCGTACCCCTAGGGGTACGCGTACCACAGGTTGAGAACCCCTGCTCTACTGCAAGAACTGGGGACGGTGTCTTCAACATCTTGGCCTGGGGTCAAGAGATGCTTCCTCTTCCATGCCTGCCTTCATCAGGAAGCCAGCCCAGGCTGTCCTTTTAGCACAAATGGGTAGTTGTGTTATACAGCACATAACCATTGTCAGTATGGCCACTTGTCTTGGGATTGCTGACTTTCAGATGTGGCGTTCAGATGCGGATTGGGGTGTCTTGAGTACAAATATTGTGGCATGTTGGCTGTGTCCTGTCGATGCCACTGCACATCCACTATCGGAGTCGTGTAGTGCTGGATTTTAATGCCGATATTTAGTGTTCTGTGAACATTAGGCAAATACTTGGAGCATATTCGATAAACATTTCATAGCGCATTTGGAGAGCAGGTGAATTTCCTTTCCATCTTCCTCCTGTCTCTCACGTGCCCCCAAAGCCCCATTTGTGGCATCTCCAAATAGGGCTGGGAAAGACCCTGGAAAGACACTGCCAGTCAGTGCTGACAATACTGAGCTCAGTTGGCAACTCACATTGCATGTTAGTCATGGCCTCCACCGCCTGTGCCCAAACATCCCTCTGGTCCTTCCTATCCAATCCTCATCGTCTGTCTCTCCCCCACAGGTGACATGCCTTCAACATGACTCCTAGCCGTGAAGAACGCGAGGTCTCCCTCACCATCTACCTGCTCACCATCGTAACGGGCTTCCCCACCAACCTGCTGGCCTTGTCGGCCCTCATCCAGAAGCTGAGGACCAAGGCGACGCCCAACTGCATCCTCCTCCTCAACCTCACCCTTTCCGATCTCTGCTTCCTGGCCTTCCTACCCTTCAAGGTGGCTGAAGCCATTGCTGGCCGTTGGCCACTTCCCGATGTCCTCTGTCCTCTAAGCGGCCTTCTCTACTTCACAACCATCTATTCCAGCACCCTCTTCCTCACCGCCGTGAGTGTGGAGCGCTACTTGGGCGTAGCCTATCCCATCCAATATAAGCTGAGGCAGCATTCGGCCTACGCAGCGGTGGCAAGCCTCGGCCTGTGGGCCTGCTCATTCGCCCATTGCAGCATTGTCTTCATCACCGAATACCAGCGACTCCAAGACCCATTGCCCAATGACACCTCCAAGGACACCTGTTACAAGAAATTCACCGACGAGCAACTCCACATCCTGCTTCCTTTCCGCCTGGAGCTGGGCATCGTCCTCTTCCTGGTCCCCTCCTTGATCACCTTCTTCTGCTACGTTGCCTTCATGAGGATTGTCATCTCCTCGCCCCACATCCACAAGAGTAAAAAGCAACGAGCTGCAGGGCTGGTGGGGGCAACGTTGGCTGTCTTTGTCATCTGCTTCTCCCCATACAACATCTCCCATGTAGTTGGCTTTATCTATTGGGACAGCCCAGAATGGAGGGACAAGGCCTTGCTTCTCAGTACCCTGAATGCAAGCTTGGACCCAATCATTTTCTACTTCTCCTCCTCTGCTGTGCAGCGTTCCTGTTGGGGCTTCTTGAGCCAGCTGAAAAGAGCCTGCACTTTGCCCTCTTTAGTCCAGAAGCGCTTCTGCAAAGATACTGAGAAACTGGGGAAAATAGCTTCTCAGCCTCAGGTTTGCTGTTCCAGGCTATGATTTTCCATGTCTGTGGAACCGCCGAGAGACTCGGTCCTTCTGCACAGACTGAGTTTGCAACGTTTGAGCTGGGGTTTACCAAAACACTTTCAGGTCTCTAAAACCAAACCTCCCATGTCCATATGTCAGGGGTGGCCAAACGTGCTACGCGTAAGAGCCACATGCGATAAACTTCAGATGTTTGAGAGCCACAGTATTTACGAAGCATTGGAATTCTCAAATAGATTTATTCCCCATGAGCATTAAACTGATGTTTTAATCCAGTGGACTCTCAGTTTATACTTGGTAAATAATTATAAAGCTAAAACATGTCTTATTTACCTTTTTATATTAATGGTGATGCCAAAAAAGAGCTCAGCCAACATATTTCTGAGAGAAATGAATATTTCTTTGACATTATACGTCAAAGAGCCGCATGTGGCTCGAGAGCTGCAGTATGGCCCCCCCCTGTCATATGCATATTTTTTTGGAACTGCAGCTTTGCATCTCCAGGGCAGCTAAAAGGAGGAAGTGTGCCCTGGTTGTTGGCCGAACGCCTTCTTGGATTGAGCAATGACAGCCCGTCTTTTGCCCAGGGAGAGGTTTGCGTATGCCCCTTCTTTGCATGTGACCTCAGAGGTGCGGAAAGAGGAAGTGCTGGATACACAAAGCTTCTTCACCTGACATTTGCTTGTAATTGGCCGAGCTACTTGGAAAGCTGAGAGCAATCCAAATGGCTGTCTTGGCAGTTGTGGTTGACTTGCTATGGGCGTTTAGTGCCCCCTGGAGGACACATGATTAATTGCCTTAGACTTGAATACAGTTTCAGGCTGAAATGAATGGCCTATTGGGGCATGAGTTCTAGTTGCTGATGAGGTGTGTGTGTGTGTGTGTGTGTGTGTGTGTGTGTGTGTGTGAGTGAGAGAGAGAGAGAGAGAGAGAGATAACATAACATAACATAACATAGAAAAGAGAAAGAGGAGGAAGTAAGGAAAGTGAAGGAATGCAAAAAGAGACATTAAATGCAACAAGGGCAGAAATGATTTAAACATCAAAATACCTTAATGATGTGAAACCAAGGATTTACACCGTTTTTCACACCCCCTCCCCCCCAAGGAGTTAGGACAGTGTGCATGGCTTCTTCCATCCACCCACCCACCCCTTTTATCTTAGTCTAGCCTCACAGGGTGATTGTTGCAAAGAGGTGGTGACTAGCCCAGAAGTCATCAAGTAAGTTTAATAATGGCTGAGTGGGAGATTTGAACCCAGGTCTTGCTGGTTTAAGGCCAATGCTCTAACCACTGCACCACAGTGTTTTTGACTTGGTATAAGGCAGCTTCCTATTACCTGCTCCTCAAGAGGCATCTAGTAGCTCCAATCGAGGTTGCTGAGTCACTCCAGCGCTAGCGTCTGGCTTGCCCTTCTCCACTCCACTCATATCTTGATCTTCTCTCCCCAGTTAGTGCCATCAAGATAACATTGGCTTCTCACATTTCCTTTCAGGTTCTAATGTCCTAGGTAATCTGTACCTGTGTGCCCCTGCCAATACTTTACCTGAGGCAGGTGTCTCAGTTGCCCTCATGGAAGGGCCAGCCCCATGAATACAGCAAAGCAATGAAGAGCCTTCAGCAGACTCCTACAATGGAAGTGGTGCACCTTGCAGAGCAGTCCTTGGGAGGAGAACGGGAGTATTCCAGGCATGTCCCTGTTCTCGTCTGTGAGATACTGAAGGGTACGATAATGGAGCACTGCCTGCTACCCTGTTTTCCCAAAAATAAGACCTACCCCCAAAATAAGACCTACTGGTAGTTTGGAGCTTGCCTGCAAATGCTTGCTCTATTGCTGGACATGAGAGATTGGGCCAATGGTTCTACAGGCAATGGAGTCGCAAGAAATTCGGGCCGGAATGCAGGGTTTGGAGAGTTATGATGATGTTCCAGAAGAAGATGACATGATTGCATTTGGATAAATGTAAATGGTTGTACCGGTACATTAAAAAAAAATAAGACATCCCCTGAAAATAAGACCTACTGCATTTTTTGGAGCCAAAAATAATATAAAACCCGGTCTTATTTTCGGGGAAACGGGGTATCTGCACCACCAAGCCCACATGACAGCAGTGGGCTCGCTGGAGGGTGACACTTTTTAATGGTTTA
Source organism: Plestiodon gilberti rubricaudatus (assembly GCA_026170595.1). Taxonomy (NCBI): domain Eukaryota; kingdom Metazoa; phylum Chordata; class Lepidosauria; order Squamata; family Scincidae; genus Plestiodon; species Plestiodon gilberti. The sequence goes on from JANXHW010000011.1 coordinate 4,794,406, forward strand.
ATTAATGCCACCTAATAGGCCAGCGGGTGGCGCAGTGGGTTAAACCGCTGAACCTTGAGCTGTCGATAGAAAGGTTGGCTGTTCGAATCCGCAAGGGGGTGAGCTCTCGTTGCTTGGCCAGCTCCTGCCAACCTAGCAATTCCAAAGCATGTTAATGTGAGGTAGATAAATAGGTACCGCTTGTGGGAAGGTAAACAGCGCTCCGTGTTCCAGCTGCATGCTACGCGCTGCAGCAAGGAGAGTCACGCCGGCCACATGACCACAGAGGCGTCTTTGGACAACGCTGGCTCTTCGGCTTTGAAATGGGGATGAGCACCACACCCTAGAGTCGGACATGACCGGACTTAATTGTCAGGGTTCACCTTTACCTAATGGCTGGGTCAAGTATGATGAAATTGCAGCTCTCAGTGATGCCCATCACTTCCACTCCAGGTCAAAGGGGCTTACTGACAACTTGATGTGCCCAGATAGAAGCGAGTTGGCCACCTGTGAAAGTTGACACAGGGTTGAAGAGCAGCAATCCAGCTGTGAAGATTGATTATCCTGGAGATCATAACCCTTTGTGACGCAAAGTGGCTTAACAGGGAGATAAGGGAGCATATCAGAGAGTGAATAACGGTGGTCATTTCCTTTTTTAAATATACAGTATATCTTAACGGCTGCCTGCTTGCAGTCGCATGGAGCAGAGATGGTGAAGGAGCTTGAAGCCTGAGGTTCTGGCTTCTTTCCCTAGATGGAGACAGGAAGAGGCCCAATTTCTGACTTTATTGTTTTCTCCCTCCGTCTGATGGCTTCTCAGTTGCCATGCTTAGCTCACAATGACTCGTTTGTCTGGACCAAGCTCCAGGGGAGATGAACTCTATGTAATTAGCTCATGTTTGCAAAGCACTTGATACTGTTAGATGAGATCATAACCTGATAAGTGCTATCTGCATCTCTCCTGCAGTGGGGGGGAAAGGTGACTATTGCAGCTTCCCAGGGGATGCAGAGGGAGGGGTGTGTGGGTGGTAAAAAGGAGCATGTGCTATTGGTGGCCAACCCATGGCATGCCACGTGCCACATCTTATGTAGATAATCTTGAGCGTGCCACTTAAATAAATAAATAGATCTAAGGTAATGAAAATACCGTATTGGTCTGAGTATAAGACTCACTTTTTTTCTCCTAATTTAAGTTTTTAAATTAGGGGTGCGTCTTATAATCAGGCTGTTGCAATTTAATGCCAGTGATTTAATTAGATTTTTTTAATAGCACCAAACTTTAAGGGTGCGTCTTATAATCAGGTGCGTCTTCTACTCGGGACAATACGGTATTTAATGCACAGTGACAGCGCAAGAAGACTAAGTGGGGTGCAGAGACCTCCTCTAGTGTCACAGGCTCGGATAGGTGCGCTGGGGTCGAGAAAAAGAGAGGGCTCGAGTAGGAACGGCAGCGCCTGCCACTTAAGAACATAAGAAGAGCCCTGCTGGATCAGGCCAAATAAATAAATAGATCTAAACTATTATAAATAATATAATTATATTATACTATAGTATTATACTATTATAATAGTATAATTATATTATACTATTATAAATAATATAATAAATAGATCTATCACTTCACAAGGCACTAAGGGGTACCTGTGCCATGGGTTGGCCACCTATGTGCTATCACAGGGGTTCTCAACCTTTGGAGGCCCGGGTACCCCTTACCACAGTCCAATTTTCTGAAGTACTCCCTGCTAATTAACTGCCAATTAATTGGATTAATCAATTTAATTAGGTAATTAATCGTTAAATTGTTTTATTTAAATGTGAAAAAATGTCTTATTTAACTCTGTGCGCGTGAGTGAGGGAGAGACAGACATGCAAGGATCTCTTTTTTTCCCTCCAAGTCACACTTCCCAAAATCAGCTCCTCCCTCCCCCACCCCACCAAAGTACATTTTCCAAAGTACAAAAATAAACCCAAAACCAAAATCAGAGAGACAGAAGGGCTCCGAAAATAATTAAAATTTAAAATCCATGTTAATTAGCAATTAGCTGCTGATGGGGCAGATATGGGGCAGGGCTTGGCGTACCCCCAGCAAGTGGTTCGCGTACCCCTAGGGGTACCCGTACCACAGTTTGAGAACCCCTGTGCTATCTAGAGAGCATCTGCATCATGGTTAATCAGCGGTACAGGAAGGCCACCATAAGTAGGGGCAGGAGAAAATGGCGATAACGAAAGAAAAACGCAATAACACTGCCTTCTGATAAAAATTCTGCAAATAAAATAACCGTGTAACTTTGCGTCATTCTTCATCTGCTGGCGCTAGAAGTCAAAGCGGTGGTTTTGTTTTTTTTAAAGTGGATTTTGGTGTTTTCCAAAATGAAATGGCAGAAAGTGAGAGTTATGTGTTTGTGTTCCATTTTTTTAATGTTATAATTACTTTAATAATCACATTAAAAGTGTGCTCGGTAGGTGATATCGGTGGTAAAGTGTTAGCTGATGCAGCCACAGTCATGACCAATATGTAGTAGAGGCATTATATAAAAGAGACTACAGCATTTGGGGCTTTTCAGTCTGGAAAAAAGGACATGATTGAGACGTATAACATTATGCATGGGATGGAGAGAGTGGATAGAGGGAAGTTCTTTTCCCTCTCGCACAACACCAGAATCAGGGGACATCCCCTAAAATTGTGTGGTGGGAGAGTTAGAATGGGCAAAAGAAAATATTCTTTACCCAGCGCGTAATCTGTGGAACTCCTTGCCACAGCATGTGGGGATGGCACCTGGCCTGGATGCCTTTAAAAGGAGATTGGACATATTGATGGAGGAAAAGTCCTTCACAGGAACCAAGTTGACATGTCTGGCAGCATTATGCATGTTGCGTTCCATCTACGTAGGTCGGTCCTCGGATTCTCATTTGCAACACTAGCTGTTGTTGGAGGTTGAGGGACCCATATTAAAAGCTTATCTAAAGTGCTTGGCACTCCTGGGAGGGGAAAAACAACAGCAAAGCATTAAATCAATGTTCAAAAATAAGCTGAATGGAAGATCTGCAAGCCTGCCAAATTCTTAACAGCTGTCCGGACAGGTGATGTTAAGCAGAGCTCCAACTACAGATTGGAGAAGAAACATCTAACTCTGATGCCCAGGGCAGTAGCTATTGATTGAAAAAGAATCCAGGGTGGAGGTGGAGGGGGAAGAGAATGTATGCATTCCCAGGAATGTGTCTCCTCCTTCGGTGATGTTACAGATTAGAGAATCTGCACTCTGGAAATATATGGCTGGAGAGCTTCTTTAAGGTGTGGAAGGAAGCACCTTGGTAACTTCTATCCGCAGCATCCAGATTATTTTCTGTATGGTTACGTGTGCGTTAATGCAGGCGTTTTGGTGTGTGCATGTGGTTTAGATGACCAACTAGGAGATATGTGTCTGCATGTTTGCATCGCAAGTCAATGTACAACAACGCCAATGGAAATACAAGTAGTCTACTGGCTGTAATCCGGCCGCCAAACCTGAGCATTTTCTAATCCCATTGTGATCTCTGTGGAAGAGCTAGATTGTATACTCCTCAGGGCAGGGGCCTGTCACTTTCTGTTTTGTAAAACCCTTGCCTATTGATGGTACTGAATCACTAATACTTAAATCTTTCCCACTGGAGATCGAAGGGACCTGGTCTTTTTTGTCTAATTTGTGCCTTCATGTGTTTACAGTTATTTAAGATGTTCTATAATTGTAAAAAAATGTTCAGTTTTTGCAAAGTGTCTTTAAAAATGAGCACCACAGTCATGGACTGTTGTGAGCCTTGGTGAGAGTGTATTGAAAGATATGCTGGGCCAGTTCAGCTATCCTGAAATAATTTATGTGGTTCTGTTAAAAGTACGGTACTGTCCACACCTTCAGGGTGTTAAGGATGCCGATATGGACAGAGAGAGGGTTCAAGACCTGAGGCCAAATCCTGCCACTCCCTCGACCTAGTTATATGCCAACTGCCTCGGCTCCCTGAATTTGCAAAGGAAGTTGGCAACAGAGCAGAAGAGGAAGTGCGTAGGAGAGCTGTAATGCAGTAGCCCCGGGGTTCTCAACCTGTGGTACGGGTACCCTTAGGGGTACGCGGACCTCTTGCTGGGGGTACGCCAAGCCCTTCCCCTTATCTGCCCCATCAGCAGCTAATTAAGTGTTAATTAACATGGATTTTAAATTGTAATTATTTTCGAAACCCTTCTGTCTCTCTGATTTTGGTTTTGGGCTTATTTTTGTACTTTGGAAAACGTACTTTGGTGGGGTGGTGGAGGGAGGAGCTGTTTTCGGGAAGTGTGACTTGGAGAAAAAAGATCCTCTCTCTCTCTCTCTCTCTCACACTCACACACAGTTAACTAAGACATTTTTTCACATTTAAAATTTTTAGTACTTTTTTATTTAACGATTAATTACCTAATTAATTAATTGATCAATCCAATTAATTAGCAGGGGATACTTCAGAAAATTGGACTGTGATACGGGGTACCCGGGCCTCCAAAGGTTGAGAACCCCTGCTGTAGCCCACCCCTCTCCTCTGTGCTTCCTCTTTCACTCCATTCTCCTCTTCCTTTTCAGATAAAGGGCGGAGAAGGAGTGATGGAAGGCAGGGGGTGTCCCCTGAGCAAGCTGCCCCCCTTAGGCACCTGTCTCAGTTGGCCTCATAGCTGGGCCGGTCCTCAACACTGATCAGAACCAAATGCCGCACTGGTTTCTGTGGAAAATTGCTGAGTCCTTCTGATTTGACACCAGGCTGATTCGTAACCCATTCTGCATATGGTTGTTTAACCAAGTATTCCGAAGGGATGAACCATTGTGTAAATAGCTGTGTCGTTTACATGTCCAATCAACATCTGTTTAAACAGCACTCTTCCTAATAAAGTTTGTTTTACAAATTCCTGCGTCTGTATTTACTATATAGATCTTTTGGACTGATTTTGCTCATTATGACTATGCCCAAAGCTCACTTAGGAAAACAAGATCAGCCTTGTCGCAACATTGTGAATTAAGCCATTTTTTAGTTTTCATGTATAAGCTGCTCTGAGTTTAGCGCTGGCTCATATGTTCAGCAAAATCAAGTGGGGGGGGGGAGTTTGACAGTTTTGAATTGTGTGTGTGTGTGTAAAATTCTCCTTGCATGTAGAAAGCTAGCACCTCAGGGCAAAGTAGTTGCTAATATGTCTCATCTGATTTGCTAATTTTTAACATGTATGCATCTTTGTGTGTGGGATTGATTAAAAATGTAGTTCCCTACCAGCAGTCTGACATGGAAGATTCTAGTAGTAACCCCCTGGTAATGCTGCTGTCTCATATATGTACCCTCCCCTGAATTTTTTTTTTTGCCAGCCATGAATGAGCTTTGGGTTGCCAACTGATCAGAAAAAGCAGCCTAGCTTAGTACTGTGCTTTGAGAAGCTGTCTGCTGTGCAGAAATCAGTAGGTGAAGCTTTGCCCAGCATGGAGAAAAGAATTGTCTCCTAATGGCTGCATTTCATATAGTGCTAAAGGCATAGCTACAGTGGCTGGTTGAAAAAGTTGGCAATACACTTGCCACGCAATCCCTAACTGAGGCTGTGGCTGCATCCTAAATAAAGGTGAAGCCAGATATTCTATTGAAAGAGATGTCATAGTGGGCTTTCCTGTGCGAGTCTGGCTTTTCCCCATCCTTGTGATTTACACTCTTCTCTAGTCAAATGCTGATTCAGTGTGACCTGCTCCATATGACTGACTCACGTCTATTTAAAAAGTGGCACATATTGACATAGATCTGTTATACATTATCCCGCACAATATGGTTTGAAATGGAACCTTTTGGAACCGTTTACAAAATTGCTCCAGAGGCGAGGTATCTAACTGTCCACTGCTGTTTTTGCTCCCAACATGCCAAATGACTCCCCCCCCCCCGAGTTCAACTACAGCGAAGGAAAAGGACACTCCTGCTGAACCTTGTGAAGGCGTTAACAACTGGCTGTGTTGCTCTGCAAGTTTGACAATAGTCTTCACTCTTAGAAGGCTCGCTCGGTGCCAGAGTCTGTCTGTTGCGATTCGGTGGCACGACCCACCGGAGGTCTGCTTGAATGCTTCTTGTGATGATTTATACATGCTGTGGGAGGGGACGAGAAACCAATTGCATGTTAAAACAGCTATGTGGGCTTTAAGGCTGATCTACACCTACCCCGTTCCGTTGCGCTTGCGTTAGGAGGTGCGTGAGCGTTGGGGACAGGACTCCCCACCCAAAACGCTGCCCTGGGCTCCACCAGTGTCTTCAACACAAATAGTCCTTCCTGATTGTCCTGCCTTCTAATAAATCTCAACGGTGATTGGCTGAAACACAAGTGCGCTCCGATTTGCTGAAACCCTCCTCTTATCCCATTGGTCAAACAATTAGCTCCACATCCCGCATGGTCCACAGCCGATCGCAACGGAACTCGGGAGAGCACGGCTCTCCCGCGTTCCGATACAAGCGGATAAAATGGAAGCCACACAGCTCCGCACTCTCCACACCCGCCCAGGACGCGCCGGAATTGGTGCGGTGGAGATCAGCCTTGAAACTGGAGATGTTCTGAAGCAATGCCTGGCTACGTGGAAAGACGATGCGGGTTAAGAAATTGGAACAGGCAAGACAGACAGAAGTGTTGCTGTTTGCTTGCCCTCAAAGATCAGGCCCATAGCTTGAGGATGTAGCCCTGGTCTGGAGGTCTAGATAATTTGGCCAGCTGGTGCACTGGCAAGCACTTCCCTGAAGAAGGCAGATTTGGCTACAAGAACCCATGTCTTCATTACATTGCAGCTAGACTACTGTAATGCACTGTGCATGGGGCTGCCCTTGAAGATGACTTGGACATTTCAGCTTGTACAAAATGCAGCCGCCAAGGTCCTTTTTGGGGGCCCATTAGTTTAATTGCATGATGCCAGTGCTTTGTCAGTTTCGCTGGCTGTCTGTGTGTTTCCAGACCCAATTCAGGATATAGGCTGTGATCTTTAAACCCCTATGTGGCTTGGTGACCACATACTTTCTCTCGCGTGAGCCTGCCCATACACCACACACAGCATCGCAGGCAGACCCATCTCTGTGTTGTGGTCACTTGCAGGTGGGACAGGAGGCCGAGAGGAAAAGATGGTTCCGTACCTCCTGTGAAGAAGCTGACGGCGATTGCAGTGATCACTCCAATCTTCAACAGGTTGAGAACCTTGATCATTGAGGGAGAAAGGAGTGCTGGAGGTTGTGGCTCTAGAAGGAGAAGTGCCCCTTTATAAAATAAATCCCCCAAAGTGCCAACTTTTTTCCTAGAAGGGCTCTTCTGCCTGTAATGCAGACATCATATATTTTCCTCTCCCTGCCATGATGGCGTGCATCTGTTAAAAGGTACACATACTGTAGTTTCTCCCTCTGATGTGATAGTATATATAGCACGTAGGAGAGGAGGTGAGACCTTGGGGAATGCTGGGAAATGTAGTTTTCCCAAGGGCTGCTGCAATGGCATCAGAACATAAGAAGAGCCCTGCTGGATCAGGCCAAAGGACTATCTAGTCCAGCTTCCTCTATCTCACAGTGGCCCACCAGATGCCTCAGAGACCACACAAGACAGGATACCTGTATCCCAGTGGTGGCCAACCTTTCAACATGAATGCTGGCCCTTTAAATGGTTGTCTAGGTGAGGGCATTTCAGCAGGTGCAGCTGCTTTAGCAGCACCATCAGCACTTGCAGCTGCCAAGATTCTGTCTTGTACACAACTCTTAAGAACACAGAAGCCCTAATGGTGGAAGGTTGGCCACCCCTGCTGTATCCTGTTGCTACTCACTTGCATCTGGCATTCAGAGAGAGGCTACCTCTAAAACCAGAAGGTTGCTTATCCTCGTCATGACTTGTAACCTGGGATGGACGTTTCCTCCATCAATCTGTCCAACCCCCTTTTAAAGGCATCTAGGCCCGGTGCCATCACCCCATCCTGTGGCAAAGAGTTCCACAGATCAGTTACACACAATGGCAGGTCTGCTTTGCTGAAAAGGGAGGAGAGGGCTTAGGGATGGCTGGGGGTGGATAAAAGGCCAGCTGGTAGTAATTCTTCTCATGCCCAGATTTTGAATTCGAGTTGGAGAAGAGTATGGAAGCTCTCCAAGCTTGTGTCTTCAGAGAAACAAACCAGAGGTTGATGAACTTCACTGCTCTCACTAGGACTCACCGTAAGAGTACTGCACGCTTAGCGGTTTGAGTAAGGAAGGATGCTCCACGCTGCAAATGTAGCTTGCTCTCTGGTCGGCGTTTGGCAGGTCTAGAAGGCTGGAGGCCTGGTGGGATGCGGTGGAGTCTGTGCAGTCCTGCTGGAAGGAAGGCAGCTCAAGCCCAGAATGATACCAGGTCAGCCTCACCGAAGCAGGGTAGAAGCCGCTGGTTCGGCAAAGGAGGGTCCATTTCAGCACCGGTTCGGTTTGGAGCTGCAGGAGAATGAGGGGCTCGGAGGGACGAGCTGAGAGGGGGAAAGAGATCACGTGAGCATGTCGCTGGCCATCCTCTGACCCTGCATTGCTCCCGGCTCCACCCTGAAGGCTGATCTACACCTACCCCTGTTGCGTTGCGCTTGTGTGGTGAGGCGCGTGAGTGTAGGGGACTGGATGCCCCGCTCAAAACGCTGCCCTGGGCTCTACCAGTTTCTTCAACGCGAATAGTCCCTCCTGATTGTCCCGCCTTCTAATAAAGCTCAACGCTAATTGGCTGAAAAAACCCTCTCATCCCATTGGTCTAACAATTAGCTCCGCGTCCCGCCCTCTCGTGCAGCTCTCTCGCGTTCCATGGCAATCAGATAAAATGGAAGCCGCACTCTCTGCACGCGCCCGGGATGCGCCAGAATTTGTGCGGTGGAGGTCAGTCTTAAGTCTCAAGGTTGGGACACTGGGCAATCGTATTTGGTGGCAAACACAGGAGAAGAATAAATGACCATGTTTGCAGCCACCTCTGTCAGCAAGTTAAGGTCCATGATGGAGAGAGAGGTACTTTCAGGGCTGGCTTCTGCGAGGAATTTTATCGGAGGTTACAAAGTTTGTTGTGGGCCCCTTCCCTTCTCTATTAGTCATTCTGTGTTGTTTTCATTTTATCCAGGAAAGTAATCCAGGAAAGAACTAAATCAAATGGGTACAAAGTGCAAGAGAGATTCCGGTTGGACACGAGGAAGAAATTCTTGACGGTAAGACCTTTTTAATGACACGTAGCTTTTAGGTGTGGTCCTTTTTCATAAGGTGCTGCTGCTGCTACTGCTCTTAGGCATTTGGTTTTTTAAAATTGCAATAGTGGTTTTATTGTTTTAAGATTGAGTTTTAGTAAATTGTGGATATTGCTTTGTTTCCGTACTTGTATTTTTGTTCTTTGTAAGCCGCCTTGGGTCTCTTCGGGGAGAAAGGTGGGATAAAAATACTGTAAATACCGTATTGGTCTGAGTATAAGACTCACTTTTTTCTCCTAATTTAAATTTTTAAACTAGGGGTGCGTCTTATAATCAGACTGTTGCAATTTAATGCCAGTGATTTAATTAATTTTTTTTAATAGCACCAAACTTTAAGGGTGCGTCTTATAATCAGGTGTGTCTTATACTCGGGACAATACGGTAAATTGAATAACCAGGGTGGCTCGGCAGCGGAACACATTGCTGAGGGAGGTGATGGGTGATCTCCCTCGCTGGAGATCTTCAAGCAGAGGCTCGACAGGCACCTGCTGGAGGGGCTCTAGGTCTAGGAAGATTTTCTGCTCTAGGTAGGGGGTTGGAGTAGATGACCTTGTGAGTCCCTTCCAACTCAATGATTCTATGGAATTTCTGGCTCCCAGGCCCCCTTCTTGACCCTGGGCCCATGTATGATGCACCCCCTGCCCCCTCCTCTCAGGGGCCCTGGCTACTTTTGATGGTTTAATGAACACCACCAGATAGATGAACCTCAAATGCTGGGGGGAGTGATTAATGGCTGATCTCCACCGCACGAATTCTGCCGCGTCCCGGGCGCGTGCGGAGAGTGCAGAGCTGTGTGGCTTCCATTTTATCTGATCGCATCGGAACGCGGGAGAGCCGTGCTCTCCTGAGTTCCATTGCGATCAGCTGTGGACCATGCTCATGATTTTGAGAGGGCGGGACGCAGAGCTAATTGTTTGACCAATGGGATGAGACGGGGGGTTCAGCCAATCAAAGCGCACTTGTGTTTCAGCCAATCACCGCTGAGTTTTATTAGAAGGCGGGACAATCGGGAGGAACTAATTGCGTTGAAGAAACTGGTGGAGCCCAGGGCAGTGTTTTGGGCCGGGCGACCTGTCCCCCTATGCAAGCGTAACACAACAGGGGGTAGGTGTAGTTTAGCCTTTAACCGGCTTTGCCTCCATGGAAGTGAGGAGGCTGACACAGAGAACTGAAAAAAACAGAAATGGAGAGGCCATGATTTATTATGCTGGAGATCAAGAGCCTCCCTTTGTGACACAAAGTAGCTTAGCAAGGAGATAAGAGAGCATAAGAGAGCAAGGAGATAAGAGAGCATAAGAGAGACTTCCCCAAAATGAGAAGACTAGTTAAGAAAAAGCTGAAAGGGAAGGTAAAAGGAGTCCAATCGCTCCAGAGTGCATGGAGGCTGTTTAAAACAACAGTCGTAGAGGCCCAGCGGGAGTGTATCCCACAAAGGAGGAAGGGCTCGACCAAGTCCAGGAGGATGCCCGCATGGCTAACAAGCACAGTTAAGGAGGCTATAAAAGGCAAGGAAGCTTCCTTCCGTAAATGGAAGTCTTGCCCTAATGAGGAAAATAAACAGGAGCACAAACTGTGGCAAAAGAAATGTAAAAAGATGATACGGGAGGCCAAGAAAGACTTTGAGGAACGTATGGCAGGCAACATAAAAGGGAATAATAAAAGCTTCTTCAAATATGTTAGAAGCAGGAAACCTGCCAGGGAAATGGTGGGTCCGCTGGATGGTGAGGGAGAGAAAGGGGTGATAAAAGGGGACTTGGAGACTGCAGAGAAATTAAATGAGTTCTTTGCATCTGTCTTCACGGCAGAAGACCTCGGGCAAATACCGCTGCCGGAACGGTCTCCCCTGACTAAAGAATTAAGTCAAATAGAGGTTAAAAGAGAAGACGTCTCAGACTTAATTGACAAAATAAAGATCAATAAATCACCAGGCCCGGATGGCATCCACCCAAGAGTTCTGAAGGAACTCAAGAATGAAGTTGCTGACCTCTTGACCAAAATATGCAACTTGTCCCTTAAAACGGCCACTGTGCCAGAGGATTGGAGGATAGCTAATGTCACGCCAATCTTTAAAAAAGGAAGGAGGGGGGACCCGGGGAACTACAGGCCGGTCAGCCTAACATCTGTTCCAGGGAAGATGGTGGAAAGTCTCATTAAGGATAAAATCTTAAAATACATAGAAGAACAAGCTCTGCTGAGGGAGAGTCAGCATGGCTTCTGCAAGGGGAAGTCTTGCCTCACAAACCTGTTAGAATTTTTTGAAAAGGTCAACAGGCATGTGGATGCGAGCGAACCCGTGGATATTATATATCTGGATTTTCAGAAGGCGTTTGACACGGTCCCTCATGAAAGGCTCCTGAGAAAACTCCACAGTCAGGGAATAAGAGGGCAGGTCCTCTTGTGGATTAGGAACTGGTTGAAGACCAGGAAACAGCGAGTGGGAGTCAATGGGCAATTTTCACAATGGCGAGAGGTGAAAAGCGGTGTGCCCCAAGGATCGGTCTTGGGACCGGTGCTTTTCAACTTATTCATAAATGACCTGGACTTGGGGATAGGCAGTGAGGTGGCCAAGTTTGCGGATGACACTAAACTTTTCCGGGTGGTAAAGACCAGCAGGGATTGTGAAGAGCTCCAGAAGGATCTCTCCAAACTGGGAGAATGGGCAGCAAAATGGCAGATGCGCTTCAATGTAAGTAAGTGCAAAGTGATGCACATTGGGGCAAGAAACCAAAATTTCACATATACGCTAATGGGTTCTGAGTTGTCTGTGACGGATCAAGAGAGAGATCTTGGGGTCCTGGTGGACAGGTCGATGAAAGTGTCGACCCAGTGTGCGGCGGCTGTGAAGAAGGCCAATTCCATGCTCGGGATCATTAAAAAGGGGATTGAGAATAAAACGGCCAATATCATTATGCCTTTGTACAAATCGATGGTAAGGCCACATCTGGAGTATTGTGTCCAGTTCTGGTCACCATACCTCAAAAAGGATATAGCTGAATTGGAAAAGGTGCAGAAAAGAGCGACCAGAATGATTAGTGGGCTGGAGCACCTCCCTTACGAGGAAAGGCTACAGCGTCTGGGGCTTTTCAGCCTAGAAAAAAGGCGCCTGAGGGGGGACATGATTGAGACTTATAAAATTATGCATGGGATGGAGAGAGTGGATAGAGGGAAATTCTTCTCCCTCTCGCACAACACCAGAACCAGGGGACACGCACTAAAATTGAGTGGAGGGAGAGTTAGAACAGACAAAAGAAAATATTTCTTTACCCAGCGTGTGATTCATCTGTGGAACTCCTTGCCACAGGATGTGGTGATGGCACCTGGCCTAGATGCCTTTAAAAGGGGTTTGGACAAATTCATGGAGGAAAAGACCATCACAGGTTACAAGCCATAAGCAACCTCCTGGTTTTAGAAGTGGGTTTTCTCTGTGCCAGGTGCAAGGGAGTGGCGACTGGACACAGGTATCTTGTTGTCTCGTGTGCTCCCTGAGGCATCTGGTGGGGCCACTGTGTGACACAGGAAGCTGGACTAGATGGGCTTTTGGCCTGATCCAGCAGGGCTCTTCTTATGTTCTTATGTTCATATCAAAGGGTGAATAACAGGGGTCATTTCCTTTCAAATGATATGTCAATGTCTTAACTGTAGCCTGGTCAGAGCAAAAAGAGTGGAGCAGCTTGGAGACCAATGCTCCAACTTCTTTCCTGAGTCAAAGGGGTTAAAGGTGGACGTTAGAGGGAAGGTGGGTGAGAGATGGGAGACCCTGTTTCTGTCTCCCTCCCTGTCCCTCTGCGTGCTTCTCGGTTGCCCACGCATTGCACACAATGAATTATTTGACGGTACCAAGCTCCGGGGGAGATTAACGCAATATAATTAACTCATGTTTGCAAAGCGTTTGAGACTGTTAGATGAGATCATAACATGATAAGCGCTACCTGTTTCTCTCCTGCAGTGGAAAAAAAGGGGGGGCAACTATTGTAGCATCCCAGGGACGCAGAGCGATTCGGGTGCAAGGAGCACTTCCATGGCAGTTGTAAACACGAGCAGGTACTACCACATCTAGAGTGGAGGTTCCCAACCTGTGACTCTCCCATCCTCCCCTGTGCCTTACCTTGCTCTTCTACGTGGCCGCAAACCCGGAAGCAAGTGCCGCTGATGTCATAGGCACTCACGTCTGGTGGTACGCGGCGGCCCGGAGGCGTACAGAGGTGGTACGTGCAGGAAAAAGGTTGGGAACCTCTGATCTAGAGCAGTGGTTCTCAAACGTTTTAGCTTAGGGACCCACTTTTTAAAATGACACTCTATCGGGACCCACCTAGCTTTACAGGACACACAAACATTTATCTCCCTATATTTACATAAGCTTGCAAACTGCAGGAGCTCAGCTCTGTGAAGGGCAATTAGCAACTATCTGATTTTTGAATAGCCTCAGAGCTTGTGGCAATTAGTTATCTGATCTTTCCATTACCTGGGACCCACCAGAAATCAGGTTGTGACCCACCAAGTGGGTCCCGACCCACAGTTTGAGAAACATATATGTGTATTACCATACAGAGCATTGGTATCTAGATACAGATCTAGAGCATTGGTATCATGGTTAATCAGTGGTACAGGAAGACCCGTCAGAAGGATTCAAAGTTTGGGACTGTGTTTTGAAAGCCAGGGCGTTGGGGGCTGTTAGTGCTGGATACAGCTGTGGCAAGGGGTGTGGACTGCCTCTGGAAGCCCAGTAGACCTGAGTTCTGGAGACTTTTCTGGCCGCAGCTGGTATGGTAGAAGACTTGGCTCTCCTGTGGTCTGGTAGACCTGGGCTCCGGAGCTTTTGGTGGCACCCTCCCAATGGTGCAGTCCGCACCCCTCATAACCCCCTAGTGACTCCACTGCTTGGAAGGGTCACCAGAGGAAAAGGTAAACCACAGCGGGCAAAGTGCCCAAGCTCCCCCCTAACCTCCTGACATGATTCTGCCCGGTTTCATGTCTCCCCCCCCCCCACACCCCATGTGTTATCTTAAAGAAAAGAAAAGAAAGTAACTCCAGGCCACCTTACGCATTTTGCGCAAAGTCTGATTTGGTCCTCTGATTCTTCTTTGCACCCTTGGCAGGAATCGGAGTTAGACTAGGACTTAGAAGCTTATCTAAGAGCGTTGCACTTTGGGAACAAAAAGCAAAGCATTACGTAAGTGTTTAAGGATAAGCCTGAACCAGGAAGGCCAGCTGGACGGACTGGTTGGTATGCGACTCCGCAAATTTCCCAAAAGCTGTCAGGAGACGTGATGTTAAGCAGCACTCTGGCTCCGGATTGGATAAGAGTATTTTCTGGACGAGAGAGAGAGAGAGAATGTAGAAACTCCTTGGAATGAGCTGTCTTCCTTCTGGGTTGTTATGAGCAGATGAGGGACGGGCATTCTGGGAGGATGTGACAAGAGAGATCCTTTCAAGGGAGGGAGGAAGGGAACGCCTCACCCATTTCTATCCAAAGCATCTATCCCAGGGGTTCTCAACCTGTGGTACGAGTACCCCTAGGGGTACGCAGACCAATGGTATGGGGTATGCCAGAGCCTGCCCCTTATCAGCATCAATCAGTAGTTAATTACTTGTTAATTAGAACTAAAATACAACCACCCTTCTCTCTCTCTCTCTCTCTCTCTCTCTCACACACACACACACACACACACACACACACACACACACACACACACACACAGAGTCAAGACGTTTTTCACATTTAAAATTGTTTAGTACTTTTTATTTAACGATTAATTAGCTAATTAATTAATTGATCCAATTAATTAGCAATTAATTAGCAGGGGGTACTTCAGAAAATTGGACTGTGATAGGGGGTACCTGGGCCTCCAAAGGTTGAGAACCCCTGATCTAGCCCATTCTCTGTATGGTAATACACATATATGGCTGAATGCAGGCATTGTGTGTGTGTGTGTGTGTGTGTGTGTGTGTGTGTGTGTGTGTGTGTGTGTGTGTGTGAGAGAGAGAGAGAGAGAGAGTAGATTAGAGGATTTGTGTATGTCTGTGTGCTTGTACCTCAAATCAATGCACAGCAGCACGGTTGCGACCCACCAGTCGTTCCCAACCCACAGTTTGGGAAACGCTGGCTTAGTTTTAGGAGATGTGAAGTATGCATTGTGTGGGTCATGGGAGATTCTAGTTGGTGCATATGTGCCAATTCACAATGCAAGAGGAAAGGTCAGCCACTTCTGGAATAGACTTGCATCTGTGCCTGCATGATGCCCTCTTGTCCAGCAGGGGGCAGAGGAGAGACACATTGCCAGACATGTTTGTGGAGTTTTTCCTGCCAACAGTCACAAAGCTGAAAATTCATTTGTATTTTCTCAGCCGGGCAAGAAAAGAAAGCTCAGTTTGCCTTAAAGAGTTCTCTGTGGTCCCAAGGTTGCATCACTTTCTAGTTTCTTGCCTTGGGCTACCATCACACAAGAACTTGTGCTTTGGGGCAGCTAAATCCCAGGCAGTGATTATGCAGCTCTGCTGAGTTTCTGTTAGTATGCAGTTAGTAGTAGTAGTAGTAGTAGTAGTAGTAGTAGTAGTAGTAGTAGTACAATAGTTAGTATGTTGTAGTTTCTGTGACTGGAATTGCAAATGGGGTTGGCAAAAAAAACAGGCAATGGAGAAGTCTGCCCTCTAGTTGCAGTGACTGGAACTGCAAAGTCATTGACAAAGGAACAGACATTGGAAGGTAAACTTTTCCCTGTTCTTTTGCATTAAGTGAATACTGGCTGTTGGGGGGGGGGGGGTTGCTGCCTCTATCTAGCCAACCCACCCCTAGAATTCTGGGTACACCTGCGCTCTGTGTGTGTATGTGGGGGGCTGCTTCCCTCAACCCTTCCATCCCCTGAGCAGGTAGACCTGGCTGTAGAAATGAAGGGAAAACAAGCCATGCTAATTGGAGAGGCCAGGTCTATAGAGCAGGTAGATTTGGGCTCTGGAACCTTGTTTTCTGCTGCGGCCAGGTTGAGGGAGGGGGATTTAAGGCACAAGAGGTTGGCTAGGAAAATGCTTGGCCAAGACTTCCCGAGGGCCCAGTGGGTCTATCCACGCCGAGTCTCTCTTACCATACACGTGAAGCTGTATCCCATTTCCCCGTGTCTCCCCTTCACCCCACACCATAATTTGGCAGGTGTAGGTCCCAGCATCTTCCAGGGAAACATTGGCGATGACCAGCAAGCCCTCTCCTGGGCTGTGGAAAGATTCGGGATAGGTCAGGGCAAAGCGGGGTCCTGGAACCATCACGGCCTCTGCCCCTCTCGGCCCTTTGTGCCAGGACATGGCCCCTTTAGCAGAAGAGGACTGCCCAGTCCTGCCGGAGAAGGTACATCTCAGCGTGACGTTGTCTCCCTGGATGGCGGTCACTTCGGACGGAACCTGCGTCACGGAGTAGTTGGCACAGAGGGCTGAGGAGCGGCAGAAAGGAAACCATCCGATTATACGACCCAAGTCTGGAGAGACTGGCGTTACAGGTGAGTTTTGTTGCATATATGGCCACAAATCAGCATAACAATTTTTTAAAAAAATTTTTTTTAAAAAAAAAATTATTATTTTTTTAAAAGACTACAGGAACAAGGCTCAAGTGCAATATTTGGCATATCCGGGTTCTCTGCTAAGATGGGAGTGAGCAGGGGGTGGCTGTTTTGGAGTTGCAGTGTGGAAGCGATAGCTAGAAGTTGCTGAATCACTGCACTTTCCTAATAGATTGCCGCCACACTGCCCGCTCGATGGGTATTTGCTCCTTAAACAAAGCGTGTGAAGAAAAAAACCCTTTTCTAGATAACGGACTATAACCAGGTCCTAACACGCAGCTGTTGATTGTCAAACACACGGAGGATCATTCTGCTCGTATAAGTCAGAGGAGATGACCCACCCACAGCTACATGCTGTAAATGGACAGGATTCAGTAGCCAACTGAAGGGAACGGGGAGAGACACGGCTCCCATTTTGATTGGAGCAGTGATGATGGGGGGGGGGGGGAAAGGGATGTTTAAACCCTTTGCAAACAGTGATGCATAATAAAGGCTAAGAGACTGAGCTACGAATCAGGAGTTTCCTGATTCAGATCTTCTGCCATGAGCTCCCTCTGTGGACTTAGGAAAGCAATGCTTTCTCTGCCTCAGTCTTCCCTATCTGCAGTATGGGAATAATAAAACCTTAGAAGCTTGTTGTAATAATGACAACACCAAGCTGATGCTTGTGAATTGCTTTGCACACAATGAAAGTGATATACAATTGCTAAGCAATAGCTCCCTCTATGACATTTCCCCAATGTGGAAATCTCTCCCCTACCCCATCTGCAGCTGCTAGTAGACTTGCAGTGGAAAAAATATATTTGTATCCCTCCTTTCTTCCCATAACATTTAGATCAGGGAAATTGTTTAAAGCAGGGATTCTTGTGAGTGAGTGAGTATCTCCCATATCTGGGGGAATGTGGCAGGGATCTAAAATAATGCTTTACCCAAATTCAACATTCATTTGAATTTGAACAGTTTCCAAGTTCATTTTCAAATTGAAACTTGAAAACAAACAAACAAACAAGACTCCTAAATGATTGGTGAATTCTGCAGCTGGAATGTCCATTGTCTCTTGCCTAGTTCAACAGTATGTTGGATTGTGAATTCCTCTGGGACCAGTCGTTTAAGATTTAGGAATAGGGAAAAAAAATCTATCGGCCACTCTGAGCCTAGGCGATAGAGCTGGATATAAATCCAGCAAATAAAATTAAAACAAAAATACAATTGCCCCTTGCTCATTCCTGCCCCCTAACCCAAATATCACCTGTTAGTGTAGATGCTGAACTTATTTATTTATTTTTCACATTTTTATACCGCCCTTCCTCCAAGGAGCTCAGAGTGGTGTACATATTTCCTCCCCTCCTTTTTATCCTCACAACAACCCTGTGAGGTAGGTGGGGCTGAGAGATAGTGACTGGCCCAAGGTCACCCAGGAAGCTTCGTGGCTGAGCGGGGATTTGAACCTGGATCTTCCAGGTCTAAGTCCGACTCCCAAACCACTACACCATCCTGGGAATGGGAATGGTGAATAGGGGAATATGTAATACAGGTTGAGTATTCTTTATTTGGACTGCTTGGGATGGGAAGTTGTCTGGATTTCAAATTTGTCTGGATTTTGGAATATTTGCATGCATATAATGAGATCTTGGGGGATGGGACCCAAGTCTAAACACGAAATTCATTTGTCTCATATACATATACTCATATACACAAATACTCATATACACCTTATACATGTATCCTGAAGGTAATTTTATAAAATATTGTTAATAAATTTGTGCCCCAGCATGCCTTGTGCTATGCCAGCCAGGTGCTGAAATTAGTTTGTCTTTTTAAAAAGTCATAGCCCCCAAAATGTCTGGGTTTTGGAATAGTCTGGATTTCGGATGTCCAGATAAGGGGTAATCATCCTGTACTCCGTTTAGGTTGTTGGTCCCCCCCCCCCCCCCGGCACAAACAAACATTGAACTCGGCTGAAAGGTTTTCGAGTTGAAAGAAACTCTGGCTTTTTTTTTGCAAACCATATGCATTAAAGTCTTTCTCTGGCCAGGCGCTGAATAGGGAGCCAAAGAACATTTTAATGAAGGCAATTTTCCCTTTGAAATGAAGAGGGGCACAGCTGGGATTTAATGAAGGCAATTTTCCCTTTGAAAGGAAGGGGGGCACAGCCTGGATTTTTCGGCAGAATTGCTAATGGACTCAAAATCCTCATTGGTCCCTAAAGCCAACTGTGTAATCAAGTGTGTGTATTGGTTGCCTGTTATACTATTAGTGACACCCAGAAATTAGGGGTGTCCACCCACCCAAGATGCTCTGCTAATAATCAGTACTCTGGTTCTGCTTGCATCAAAATCCCTTGAAGGTGTTGCTTGAGTGGAAAGTTCTGTTTTTTGCCTTGAAAGTTTGCTTTTGGAGAAATTTGGTGGCATTGCTATCCAGAACTTTGGTCGGGAGTGATGGTGGCAAGCATAAACCAAAGTGGGTGGTTCATGCCTTCAGGAATTCATAGATTGTTTCGATGCCCTGAACAGGAGGCTGATTTTATTTAACTAACACAGACACACCCAATTCATTTACAGACCAGAAAATGAGGCATTGGAAGCTATAGCGGCCCTCGGATGGGGGAACCTGGGGCTAAAACAGCCACTAAAAAACTGCTGGCAGTCTTTGTCCATAGAACACCAGTCGGGTGTTTTCCCCCCCTGAAAAGTATGCTAATGGATAAGCCTGTGGAACTCAGTGACACAAGGCACAGGAAACACAGATTTAGAATTGCAATATTTAATAGAATATTAAATAGAATATTTAAATGTAACAATATTTAATAAAAATTAAATAGCTTGCAATAATGTTAGTAAGGTATATAAATAATAAAACAGGTGTATATGTAGGCGATCCGGTTTTCCAGCACTTTGCGCTAACCAGTAGAATCTGCTTTTGTCTCAGAGCTTGGGATAGAATTCAGAAATCTTGAATAACAGCATCTTCCACACCCTGTGTTCCTAGGGCTATATGGAAGTAAGTAGCCTTATCCCACATCAAAATCAGTACAGTATATGCTTTTTCTCAGTTTTGCTACTCACCCATGGGGGAGCCAGGAATCCAAAGCAGAAAGGCAATCTCGAACAGAAGGTAGCCCTGGTACAGCCCCATAGTTTATGACAGCTCAGTTTGGCAGTTCAGTAAGGACTGAAGTCCCCCCCCCCCCTTAGTCCACTTCTTCAGAGAGGCAAAAAAGAACTTGAGAATCACATGATAGGAAAGCCAGCAATACTCTGAAGGTTAAGGTTATGAAACAAAATGAGCTGTCCTTAGAAAACAATCTGCCTTGTTCTCTCAAGGTTGATGCCTCTGGGATGCTGCAAAGCAGGGTTGAATTTGAACTCGGACCCCACCCGTGCTTCGTCGCACAATTTGTTTTATGCAACAATTTGTCTGTCTCTCTGAGAGAGCAGGGGCTGAGTTTGTCAGCTGCAGCAAATTCATTTTTTGCCAGTTTATTTCGACAGACCGTTTTGCGGACTGCATTTTTCGGTGGCGTTTAAGGCGCTGCGAGAGTCCTTGTGTTTTTGTCCCAGTTCAGCCTCGTCAGGAAGCTGAACTGGCAAAACTGGAAAGAAATCAAGTTAGAGAGTTATTTGCAAAAACCAAACAGGCTGATTTAATTAAACATTTTCTGCTCCGACCAACAGCCCCAGTAACACACCAGGACTGTAACAGCCTCGTCTAAATTGAGTTAGAGAGAATTTCACAGCAGGTGTTTTTCAACAGAGCTGAGAGAGAGAGAGAGAGAGTTGGCCTACAAATATGAGCTGGGGAAACTTGCTTGAGAATGTCTCCCCAAAGTTTCTTTCAAGGACAAACTGGATCACTTCCAATAACCCTTATTTCCCCCTTTATCTCTGCTCCTTGGTGACTCTCAGAGAAGGGCTTTTTAATCTTGGGTGGCGTTGGTGCATATCAGCTTGCCCTCTTCTCAATATTAGCCACCTCCCTTGAAAAATTCTAACAGGGTGGGGATGTTAAATATTTGGCACTAGCCATTAGCTTGGCCTGAAAGAGGACAATACCCCATAGCGGCTCCTTATCAATTATTGACTTACCCTTCTGTGAGTTGCAAGGAAAAGAGGGCACAGCAATACATTAATAGATAACAGATTGAAAACAAATACAGTATTCCCCCCACATACATCTATTGACCTGTGGAACTCTCTACCACAAGATGTTCCGATCTATATTGGACTGTGGGGAAGTTAGTGGAATTATTTCATTCTTTTCAACCCCAACTTAATAGCAATATTATAAAAAAGAGGTCCCCTCAGGCTCACAGGCTTTCCACACAGAAAATAAATGATATTTTCTGTATTGATTCTTTCATAACTAATAGTCCATGGAAGAGAAACAAGTGATGTGGAACTGGATCCAGTTCACTTCCGGGCAATTGTGGAAGAACATAGCTGAGATTAGAGGGATGCAGGGGTGTCACTAGGGTTGGTGACACCCGGGGTGAGATACCATGTTGTCACCCCCATAGAACTCCTCCTGTACCAGGCTACACAATGTGGGGACCTCCTGGGAAATGCGATCCCCGTGTGAGTTGCGGCGGGGATTGGGAAAACCCCATTTTCTACCAGTGGTGCGTTTTTTGCACCACCAGTAGCAAATAAAATAGAAGGTTATTTTGGTGTCACCCTTCCTTGGGGTGACAGCCGGGGCGGTCACCCTCCCACTCACCACTAGTGACATCCCTCTGGATGGATGCAAGCCGCAGAATAAGATGGGAAAGAGTTGATGAAATGGACAGCACCATACCACTTTCAAATCTTCCCATGTAAATTAAAAACTTCCTCCTTGCAACAGAAACTTAGCACATCAGGGAGAATGGCTTTAGCTCAGCCTTTCCCTGTAGAGCTGCTTTTCTCTTTACATGGAGTACTTAATGAAGAGAAGCGTTAAAAATAGGATTCCTCACTGACCCGGGGGGGGGGGGTATAGTCCATTCAATCACCTTGTTCTGCTCGGTGTGTGTGGTCAGACCTGAGCAATACTTGGTAACAGCCAATGCACATCCTTTTCTCCCCTCGTGTTGGTCATCCCAGTCCTGCAGGGTTGACATCTGTCTTGGCCGGCAATTCTTATAGGCCTGTTTTAAGAGGTCCACCCATCTTAACTCAGTTCCCTTAGGTTATCTCGGGAGTCAATGATTGCATTTTGATGGATTAACAATTTAGCAAAAAAAATCGGATTGTCATTGTTTACCCTTTTGACAGCGGTCTATACACTTCCACTGACTGTATACTGTCAAAAGGGTATACAATGACAATCCGATTTCTTTAGCTAAATTGTTAATTTAGCAAGATTACCTCAACTTGGTTTAAAACAAAACGGCAAAATGCAAAGGCTGAAATAATTGATTTTTTTTTTCCTGGAAAATAATTTTAAAGCCATCAGGTAACACAGTCCAGCTGTTGTTGGCAGCAGAGGTGCAGGTTTCGTTTTGATCCAAAGCTTTTAGAAAATAAATTTAGCACCCTTCCGAATGATGTCTTGTCTGATTTTCCTTGTACGTTTCGTTTAGGAAAGTGAAATAGGCCGATATTAGCGGCACTTTGTCAGGTACAGACCATGAAAATTAACCTCCTCCCCCCCCCCAAGAGAGTAGAAAAATTAGGAGTACAATCTTTGATTGGTTTAAAGTGCAGTCTTGGTTTAAAGTGCAGATTGGTTTAAAGTGCTTTGATTGGTTTAAAGGTGACTGCATCTGGAAAGGGATCTGGGTTGGTTGCCGTGAAGGGTGGCGGAGTTGGGAGACAAGCAGATCAGCTCATGGGGCACAATTCATGGGGGGGGGGGGCACCTGGAACAGTGACTGGGAACCGCAGAAGAGAATGGCTGTGTCTTTATGTGGTTCCCTTTCATATTCATGCAATTTGGATAAATTCCTGGAGGGAAGGGGGTTGTGCCCCCCTGTTAATTAGCAGGCCTGTGGATCAAGTCTCTGGGTCCAAGTCTCGAGTCAAGTCCCAAGTCTTTGCCCCCAAGTCCCGAGTCCCTAACTATTTAATGGGGAAAACAGGTGGGTGCTGTGGTGTGTGTGTGTGTGTGTGTGTGTGTGTGTGTGTGTGATGGCACTGACAGGGCTGTAAACTCCCCCTCCTAACCACCACCCCTGATGAGGAGACAAAATGGTGGGGAAAATGCTGAGAGTGTCCTATTATTTATTGATATAAATAATAATCCCTGCTCATCGGATGAGCGGGGATTATTATTTATATCAATAAATAAACAGCCTCATCCCTGTTTCGAAGCTAAAGAGCCAGCACTGTCTGAAGACGTTTCTATGGTCATGTGACCCTATTTATCTACTCGCATTAACATGCGCACGCGCACGCACATGCACGCCCGCAACACATATATATTTATATGTGTATATCTATATCTGTATCTCTCTCTCTCAATGCTGAAGCCTTCTCTCCCCCCCCCCCCCCCCCGGATGATTGCCTGCCTCTCCAACTCTTTTTGCAGTTCCGCAATGCTACTTCCGGGTTCATGGCGGCTGGTAAGTGAAAGAATAGGAACTTGAAATGCACTCAGCCAAAAAGGGTCCTAGTCCCGAGTCAAGTCCGAGTCAGTGGGTCCTGGGGCTCGAATGAGTCGCTGGTGCAACTTGAGTCAAACTTGATGGCGAGTCACGTGACTATGCCGTTAATTAGTGGCCGGGAGATGCAATTTGGCTCCATATGCAAACTTCCGCAGGCGACCCGTCGCTGGGAATGAAGAAGATGGACTTTGATCTGGTGCGTTTCATTCTGCCCATAACGGATCCTGCTCTTGGCTAGAAGTTCACTTGTTTTGTGCTTGTCCCATGCAGAAGTAGGCTTTAGAAGTAGGTTTTAGTAAAAAGGTAAAGGTATCCCCTGACAATTAAGTCCAGTCGTGTACGACTCTAGGGTGTGGTGCTCATCTCCATTTCAAAGCCGAAGAGCCAGCGTTGTCCAAAGACGCCTCCGTGGTCATGTGGCCGGCATGACTCTCCTTGCCGCAGCTCGTAGCATGCGGCTGGAACACGGAGTGCTGTTTACCTTCCAGCAAGCGGTACCTATTTATCTACTCGCATTGACATGCTTTGGAACTGCTAGGTTGGCAGGAGCTGGCCAAGCAACAAGAGTTCACCCCGTCGCGGGAATCGAACTGCCGACCTTTCGATCGATAGCTTATGGTTCAGCAGTTTAACCCGCTGCGCCACCCGCTGGTTTTAGTATTCCTGGCTTAAGAAGTAGGTTTTCTCTGTGCCAGGTGCAGGGGTGCGACAACAGGAAACAGGTTATCTTGTTGGCTGTGTGCTCCCAGAGGCATCTGGTGGGGCCACTGTGATATACAGGAAGCTGGACTAGATGGGCCTTTGGCCTGATCCGGCAGGGCTCTTCTGATGTTCTTATGTTAGAAGCTGCCATGTTAAGTTCTCCCTTTCTGGAACAGAGCCTGCAAAAGGCCCGTCTCGCTCACTCACAACCAGCCAGGTGCATCTGGAAACTCGACATCCATGCATCGTGGGAACCAGCCCCTGCTTTCATCCCCACCGTCGAATATTCAGAATCACGTCCTATTAACCCAGTTTGTTCGCTGGTATTATCTAGGTTGCTGGGTGCATTCTCCTGCGCGATGGCTGTATTTTTTCCTCTGCCCTAACTCGAAGGAAGCCGTCGCAGCATTGATTGACTGTCGGTTTAACACAGAGAGAGTGCTGGGGCCATTCTGTTGGCTAAACCCAGAACTCTTGTGGCTGGCGAAGCAGTTGTTTTGTACAATCTGGGTCGTGGTTCCTCCCCGCTGAGTCCACAGCCCACAAGCCATAGACACTCTGAGATGGCCTAGATTGGGTTAGAGATAGCTGAGACACATAGGAGGTGGTCTGACGTTCTCTGCCTCCATTAGAAACGTGAGAGGCTAATGAACGTGTTCGAAGGAGGGCAGGAGCTCTTGCAATTGTAAGAGTTGCATAGCATTGCAGAAGGGGCAGCTTGTCATGAAGTGATGAGAGAAGTTGCACCTGCTGATATTCCTCATTCTACACAGTTCTTGAAAATATAGGTGTCTTGTCCCAGGGTTGACCCGAACTTTCCAGAGGGAGCGACTTAAATACCACCTTCTTTTATCGAGCCTCTGTATTCTCCCACTCTCTAGATCCAAAATGGAAGAGGGGTACAGAGTGGAAGAGGAAGTGTGGAGGAGGGGAGAGTGGCCCGCCCCCGCCGCCACGCACTAGCGACGCCAGTGACCACCAAAAATGTATCTTCATGGTGACCTGAAGCACTTTTTGGCTGGTGCTCCCAAGCCCACCGTCCTTGTGTACAACTCGCATGCAGTTGCACATCACTGCAGCCAGCGATTCAGTGGGGGAGACGGCATTGCGCTACAGGTAAACAAAGATGGGGGGCACCAGCATGACCTGTTCCACTGCTAAGTGGGTGGACCCCAAAGGCCTGAAGTCAGTGGCTCAATCAAAGAGATCTGGGAGACCATCAGGGGCCCCACTAGAGAGGTGGGACAAGAGAGTCTGACAACTGTCCATTTTTGATTAGAACCATGTGGGGATTTGCTCCTGGCATCCAACTCTATGTCCGTTTATTTAAATTCAATTTAATCTTGTGGCTGATGAAGGCATATCAAAGTCCAAACAAGTTCCACCTTAACGTTGAATGTGACGCCTTGCCTTGTCCCGCCCACAGCCCTTTATCTCCAAATCAGGTGCCTGGAACCCTTGGTGAAACCAACTTCCATCCGCCTTAAGCAAGCAAGAATCCCCGCCAAATACTGGGGGCGGGGAGGTGGAAGGAGCCATTAAAGCTACAACCTTATGCAGATTTACCCAGGAGTAAGTTCTACTGAATGCAGTGGGATTACTTCCAAGTAAACACGCAGGGGTCAGCACTCTACGGTTGCAATCCTGCCCACACTTCGCTGGGAGTAAGTCCCCTTGAATTCAGTGGGGATTATTTCTTACAGGGGGCCACAGATTCAGATTTCAAAACCTTTATTAGCATATAAATCCATGGATTCACTTATCCGCGCACTGCGGATGCCCCTGTGCACGCGGGGCCCCTCAGAAAACCGCAGAGGGGGCATTTCCCCCTATCCGTGGTTTTCACGTAGCGTGGGGCCCTGGAATGTATCCCCGTTGATATAGGGGCCCTACTGTATTTGAAGACGTGTGTGTGTGTGTGTGTGTGTGTGTGTGTGTGTGTGTGTGTGTGTGGTCTTCATGGGGTGTAACTGTAACCATGGGGTGTCATTACTATACATTTCTAATCAGGCACCAATGTGAAAGAAAAGATGTCCAGCCGTTATTTAAAGCTAGGCTTACCAGATCTCCAACCAGAACAGAGTGCTAGACCTTTAGGAGAAGAAATGTGGGCAGATGTAGCTTATTAAACCTTAGAGCACAATCCTAGGCATGTCTATTCAGAAGCAAGCCCCATGGATGCCTAGGATTGTGCTCTAAGGATTTACAAGATACACCTACCCACATTCCTTCTCCTAAAGGTCTAGCACTCTGTCCTGGTTGGAGATCTGGTAAGCCTAAAGCAAACAATTGTTAGATAGACAAAATGCTTGTGCAACCTTTTCCCACTGAAATTCAAACGTGCCACTGAGTCTTGCATGGAAATTAGGAGTTTCCTCCCATTAGGTTTTGTTGGCAAGCTCTTTTGTGTACCACAAACAGAGAGAAGAAATGGGACTGCGGAATAAATACAGGGGGAAGAAGAAAAAGGAGATGAAGAAAAGGATCAGATGCATTCTGAATCCAGAATTGCATCCAGAATCAGAATCCAGAATTGCAGGGGCATTCTGGGAAAGAAAAGAGGGTGGAGACCATGGTTTGTGGAAGAAGGATTGAGAGAAGCAGGCGTTGGTGCCTTCTAAGATTCTGAGTCACTGGGTTTGGCCCACGAAAGCTGGCCCTGCCCCAGAGGGTACCCAGATAAATAGAGCCTTCCACTTTGCCATCATTCCCAATCCCAACTCAAGAGAGAAAGGGAGAAAGAAGTCAACCTACAATGAAGGCTGTGGCTGTTTTCCTTGTCTGCCTGTTCTCTTTGCAGGGCACCAAAGCAGCTCCCTGGGTAAGACTGACCCTGATATATTGGCTGGGCATATTGGATGGATGGGCAGTCAAGAGGCACTTAGAGTGGATGTGCCTGATAATCAATGCTGAAGGAAAGGCTGTGCATGAGGTCATGTGCATGGGCACGTTTACTGGGCAGTAAGTCTCACCAAACCCTGTGGGAATTATTTTTGAATAAATGCATTTGGGCCTGTGCTATAAATGTCACAGGGATGTGAGAAGTGACCAGATTTCA
The DNA here is from genome assembly GCA_026170595.1 of Plestiodon gilberti rubricaudatus. Taxonomy (NCBI): domain Eukaryota; kingdom Metazoa; phylum Chordata; class Lepidosauria; order Squamata; family Scincidae; genus Plestiodon; species Plestiodon gilberti. Next base: position 4,821,502 of record JANXHW010000011.1, read on the forward strand.
AAACTTTTTATTATTATTATTTCAAACTGTTTTGGATTTTCTGTAACTTTATAACTTTCCTTTTAAGACATTGGTACATTTTCAAGCCATAACGTTAAGTAGAGGCTTGCCCCCTTTTCATCTTGGTTTCAATGCAACTGAATTTAGAATTAAAACTTTAAAAAAAGAGAGAGAGGGGGAATTCAATTTAAAATATAATGTGGAGTTTTTGCAAGTAAACTTGGAAAATGTGTTTGATTTCTTCACCTCCTCTTTAATTTTAATTGTACTGATAAACTGTGGCTTGAGAGATGTCCTTTGGGGCTAGAATCTTGAGGTCCATCAATAAAAGCAAGATGACAAATAGTGGTCCAGAGGGGCGGAGCCAGATGGAAAATAGCGGCTTGGGGTGGAGCCAGTTTCTACCTGCATCCCATGAGCCCTACGCCGGGATATCCTGCATATAAAAGTACATATCTCCAGCCCAGTCCCTACGGATGAGGGATTTGAACACAAACCTCTAAAACAGGAACAGTTGAATGAATGCTCAAATGAAGACTGGCAGCGCAATCCAGCGCAAGGATCCAGCGGCCCTTCTGCTGCTGGGCTGGAGGTCTACTCAGGGAAGGGGACACTTGTCCCCTTGCCCGGGTGTAAATCCAGGCCGACCTGGTTGGCCTCCTCGGATTTCCGCCAGCTAAATAGCTGGCAGAAGTAGAGGAGGCCATGTAACGGCTTAGCTGGCCCGGCGGGGACGGGGATATGGCCGAGGTCAAACCCCTCCCTGGCCGGCTAGGCCAATGGCCCCCTCCCTCGCCCGCCGAACCACCCCCGCCGGATTCTGACTCACCTCGTCTGTTGAATGCAAGGGAGGCCAAAGATTTGTGGGCTTCTTCCACTCATCCTTCTAAATGATATTTTTTCGGCTCCTTTCCAGAATGGACAAAGCTTTGATAACAACAATGTAGGATCTGGCAGTTTCAATGACAATGGCGTAAGTATCCAAAATTCCTCTGTGCTTGGAGTTGATCAGTTTTTCTCCTTCCTCTGCAGGAAAAAAAAGTCTCTCTTGAAAGAAGAGCAAACCTTTCAGCCGATTCTGCTTCCTTTTTTTTTTTTTTTTACTGTCCAGATGATTTTTTCTAAAGAAAATAATGTCTGTCTGTCTGTCTGTCTGTCTGTCTGTCTGTCTGTCTGTCTGTCTCTCTCTCTCTCTCTCTCTCTCTCTCTCTCTCTCTCTCCGCAAATCTCCTGTACAGTATGATATAACAACTTCATGATAAGGAGAGTATCACGTTGCTGCATGGAATATATACTTTTTAAATCGGAGAAGTGTGCACTTTGCTGATTATAGGGTGAATATCTGAAAATGTTCCCAACTCTGACTTCATCTTTCTCTCTCTCTTTCGTTGCAGAACGGAGGCTGGGGGAATGGAGGAGTAAGTATTGGCCAGTGTCAGTGACCATGACCCATTGATTCTGACAGCGAATTAAAATATCCTATCGCAAGATTTGCCCCTTGGGTTCTAAGAACACTCATGAACCCTAAGAGAGTCTCCGTAACAGGATGGCTCTTCTATGACGCGAACTATGCAGCTCTCATTGAGCAGCAGGTGGGGCGGCAGATTTGGGGTGCCCTTCGAGGTGCTTCGAGATTCGGGGTGCTTTGGGAATGTCAGTTTGAATAAAGCCAGCATGTTCCAACAGTGCATGACTTGCGTTGCAACATGGGGAGGGAGTGTCTGTGCTTCTCAGATTATCTCTAGTTGCATTTAGTAGGTGCACCTTCTCCATCATAGCAGTGGTTGTAACTGGGTGTTGAAACCATTGATCCCTTTGAGGCAATTTTGTCAAGACACAGGGGCACTTTTTCATGAACTAGCAACTGCAGCTGCGTAGTTCAATAGAAGTCCTCCAATGCCCTCTGGTGGTCGGAGCGAAATGTTCCATAGAAGTCCTCTGATGCCCTCTGGTGGTCGGAGCGAAATGTTCCATAGAAGTCCTCCGATGCCCTCTGGTGGTCAGAGCAAAATGTTCCACCTAGTATGTCACTTATTATGGGCATCTCACCCTATTGAGATCAAACCGGGTGAAGATGCTTCAATGAGCTCCGATGACTGGTGGATGCCAAGTCCTGAAAAGCCCCTTCCCAAACTCATTAAGTTGGATCAGAAGACTTTGGCAAGGGCAAGTATAGTACGGAAAGAGTTGGATCGTTGAGTTTTGCAGCTATCTAGCAAGCATCAAGCATAGGCTGTTTGCCTTGAAAACAAAGATCTGTTTGCACAAAGACTAGCCTTGTTCGTTTGAGTACATTTCTGCACCTTTCCACTCAACTGATGTTTACAATTTACTTTTACAAATGGTTTGGTACAAACTATTGATAAACCAGTTTGCAAAAAACACCAGGCCTGCAATGCTTTAAGTCAGTGTTTCTCAAACTTTTTAGAACCCTTTTTTTAAAATTATACTCTATTGGGACCCACCTAGCTTTATGAGATGCTCAAACATTTATTTCCCTATATTTACACAAGCTTGCAAACTGCAGGAGCTCAGCTGTTTGCAGGGTAATTAGCAGCTATCTTGCATACTGCAGGAGCTCAGCTTTTTGAAGGGCAATTAGCAGCAATCTGATTTTTGAATAGCCTCAGGGCTTGTGATTTTATCTGATCTTTCCATCTTCTGGGACCCACCAGAATCGGGTCGCGACCTACCAAGTGGGTCCTGACCCACAGTTTGAGAAACACTGCTTTAAGTATTCTAACCCTGAGAGAGACTATTCCTGAAATTTCCTGATGCTCAGGGAGCCCCAGAATATTCACGCAGCCTCTTCTCCTCTACTTATAGAATGGACGCAGCTTTGATAACAACCAGGGTGGGAGCGGCAGCTTCAACAACAATGGCGTAAGTACCGGAGATCTGCGCATAGCCCAATCATGTTAGCCTGATCACAGGTGACGGTTTCTGATCAATGAGTATCTGACTGCCCCATGGGTGAATATCCTACAGCAGGGGTTCTTAACCCTTTCCCGGCAGAGTACCACCTCCGGTGCTACTCTCCTGCTGCATGCCACTAGAAGTGACTGGTGATGACATCATCGCCAATTACATCCGAGTTTTCAGAGGCCAGAAAATGCAGGTCGGAGACTCTGGGTGGGTGTACCACCATCAGTCAGCCAAAGCACCACTGGTGGTATTAGTACCACTGGTTGAGAACCCCTGTCCTTTGTTTTGGGATGCATGTGCTGGGGGGGGGGGAGTTCCAAGCGTAAGGGGAAGAAAGAGAGAAAGACGTTCATCATACACAACAGCGCAGTAATGTGCTTAGATTGGTACTGTAGTAGCATGTTGTGCTGTCCCATGCTCACAAATAGAATGGATAGAGAGAGCTTTGCTGGGGGGGGGATAATGTCACTTCTGTTGGCTGCTTCATTAAATCAGAGGGGTGGGTTCAGCTGAGAAAGGGTTAAGTAGCCGGGTATAGTCTTAACTGCTAGAGGGAAATTCTTCTCCCTCTCGCACAACACCACAACCAGGGGACATGCACTAAAACTGAGGGGAGGGAGAGTTAGAATGGACAAAAGAAAATATTTCTTTACCCAACGTGTAATTCATCTGTGGAACTCCTTGCCACAGGATGTGGGGATGGCACCTGGCCTAGATGCCTTGAAAAGGGGTTTGGATAGATTCATGGAGGAAAAGACCATCACAGGTTACAAGCCATAAGCAACCTCCTAGCTTTAGAAGTAGGTTTTCTCTGTGCCAGGTGCAAGGGAGTGGCAACAGGAAACAGATTATCTTGTTGGCTGTGTGCTCTTGGAGGCATTTGGTGGGGCCACTGTGAGATACAGGAAGCTGGACTAGAGGGGCCTTTGGCCTGTTCCAGCAAGGCTCTTCTTATGTTCTTAATATCGTTTCTCTTTCCCTGTTTGTTGCAGAATTCCTTTGCAGTCGTAAGTATCCGCAAGCACGCACGACACAACTGTTCTACCACTGCATTAAAATATCCTACCCAGCACTTCGTTCCTTTGTTTGAAGTAACTGACAACATTCCGAAGAGATGGTTTATCATAGACCCAGAAGCAGCTGGAAGCTGTCCTGGCCCATCCTTTCTAGGCTAGAGAAGTAGCAAGCCATCTAAAAACTTTACACACATCACTTTTTGGACAAGAGTTGCTGGGTAACAAATGCTGGTTTGGAATCCACATGGACCGTTTAGACAGGAGTGGCGTTGGGAAGAGCATTCTGGAGACGCTTCCAGTTTTATCAAAGGATGCTTCAGTTATTGGTAGCCCACTATCTAGGGACACTTTGCCCCACTTTTCTGGAGTTGGGATGCTTGGGGCTCCCGTGCGATGTAATTGGATTAAAACCAGGACATTTTGCAATGCACAGTTTGGGTTGGGCTGCCAGATCCAACATGGGATTGAGTTTCTCTGCTGTCCGTAGTATCACAGAAAAGTTTCACCAGGTTCGGCTTCTCTATCGTAGCAAGAGCCAAAGCAGAGTGTTGAAATAATCCCCTTGATGCACCTCTTAACTCATTCGCTTGAATAAGCCAGCGAATGTAGCAGCTCCTAGCTACATTTCCCTGTGATCGGAGACATCACTATGGGGGTGCGGAGGGTGCGGATCGCACTGGGTGACACACCCCAGAGAGGGGTGGCACCAAAATGACTTTCTATTCTATTTGTTACCAGTGGTGCAAAAACACACCACTAGTAGAAAATGGAGTTTTCATTGTTCAGGAGAGCACTTTTGTGGCCCTCTAGTGGTCCAGCTATGAAAACCATATACAACTCAAAATTTATCCGGTTTTCAGTGCCCCTAACCCAATTGAAATCAAACCCAAAACAGGCTTGCTAAAAAGAGGATTGGTGTCTGGTGGATAATAAGTACTAGAATACTCTTTCTTGTCAACCGAGATGATCAGGTCTGGAGTCTAGCATGAAACACTTAAATCCCAGACAGGGATGTCACTAAGTTTGGTGACACCCAGGGTGAGATCTCATGGTGTCACCCCCATGGACCTCTTTCCATCCCAGACCGCACGATGTGGATGCTTCCTGGGAAATGCGATCCCTGAGTGAGTCACGGCGGGGATCGGGAAAACTCCATTTTCTACCGGTATGCGTTTTCGCACCACTGGTAAGAAACAGAATAGAAAGTCACTTTGGTGTCACCCCTCTCTGGCGTGTTGCCCAGTGCGGTCTGCACCCACATATTGACGTCTCTGATCACAGAGAAGTGTAGCTAGGAAAGGTGGTGATAGCTAGCTAGGAAGCACCAAGCATTGGCTGCTTGCCTTGAACACAGGATTAGCTCCCACAAATAATAGCACTGGGTTCACTTCTGCAGCTTTTCACTCAATGGATAGATTTGTACATAAACAGTTATTACAAAAAGTGCCATATTGACAGTGCTTGTCTGGGTGTTCTGACCTTGAGAACGACTGTTTCTGAAACATCCCGATGCTTAGGGGCCCCTCAAAATACTCACACGCCCCTTCTGCCCTTTTTTTATAGAACGGTGGTAGCTTTGATGGCAACAGTGTAGGTGACGACAGCTTCAACAACAATGGCGTAAGTACCAGAGATCTGCCAATGGCACCATTCCATTGATTTACCAGCTCATCCAATCACTGTGTCGGGGGGGGGGTTGGAATCTGGTTATGGGTGATGGGTTGGATGTCTGACATTCTTAACTTCTAATATTTTTTCTCTCTTTTTGTTGTTGTTGCAGAACTCCTTTGCAGTTGTAAGTATAGCAAACACACATGATGTGTCTGTTTCTGATACCACATTAAAATATCCTGTCCAACTCTTCACGCCTTAACTTCTAATAGCGTTCAGAACACCAAAGAGATGGTTTATCACCACATTCTTTTCCAGGCCCAATACAAGGTGTTGTTTTTGACCTTTAAAGTCCTATACAGTTTGGGGCCAGGGTATCTGAGGGACCGCCTACTTCTATACAATCTGGCTTGTCCCCTCTTACAAGTGCTGGTGCCTATGGAGGTGAGAGGGGAAGCGGCAAGAAACAGGGCCTTCTCAATAGTGGCACCTATTTTATTGAACTCCCTCCCTCTTGATTTATAAAATGCTTCCACCTTGGAGACCTTCTGGCGGGATCTAAAATGTATCTCTTTAGACGAGGCTTTTATCAAAGGCATCACAGTCTTTTTAACAAAGACATCAGGCTTTTATATGGTATCTGCTGCTGGTCTTGTGTTTTAGTAACTGTGTTTTATTGTAGTTAATGTTTTTATTGGGTTTTTTTAAGCCTATTGTACTGTCTTCTGATTTTATGGTGTTTATACTGTTTGAAGATTTTTATTTTTTATTTTTGTAAGCTGCAGGGGGAAAAAGGCAGGGTATAAATGCAGTAAATAAAATCGATAAATAAGATCATGGGTCCAGAACTAGTTGAATTAGCAACTTAGTTGAATTAGCAACTGTCAAAGTCAGCCCTTCCTGTCCAACTGCAAAAAGGGGTGCGGTTCTGCATCTTCCCACTTAGTGGATAGATTTGTAACTAAACGGTTATCAGTGGCGTAGCACCACATGACACCCTCGTGACGTCAAGCCCCGCCCCACTCACTCGTGACATCAAGAGCCCCTCCCCTCTGGAGGTTCTGGCAAAAAACTCCACCTGGCGTTTTTTTTGCCGGAAAATGGCCATTAGGCGCCTGCCTGGGCGGGCGGGTGAAAAAGCACGACAAGTGCCAAAACGCTACCGCCGCAGGCTTGTGTCCCCCAGTGGCTTGTGCAACCCCTGTGCTGCCTGGGGGCAGTCCACCCCCTGCCCCCCATTCCTACGCCACTGTTATTACAAAATTGCCATATCTACAGTGCTTGTCGGGGTGTTCTGATCCGTGAGAGAGGCCTCCTGAAACGTCTTGATGCTCAGAGGAGCTTCAAAATACTCACAAATCCACTTCTTTTTATAGAACAGTGGCAGCTTTGATGGCAACAGTGGAGGTGACGACAGCTTCAACAACAATGGCGTAAGTTCCAGAGATCTGCCAATGGCACCATCCCATTGATTGATCCCAATGGCACCATCCCACGCCTTAGTGACTTCAAGACTGGATTACTGCAACGCGCTCTACGTGGGGCTGCCCTTGAAGACGGTTCGGAAGCTGCAATTAGTGCAGAATGCGGCGGCCCGGGTGGTAGCTGGAGCTAGGCGGTTTGACTCTGTTGAGCCGCTGCTTCAGCGGCTGCACTGGCTGCCCATTCGTTTCCGAGCCCAATTCAAGGTGCTGGTAATGACCTTTAAAGCCCTTCACGGTTTGGGTCCAGGATATCTGAGGGACCGCCTTCTCCCATACATTCCGGCCCGCTCTCTTAGGTCATCTGAGGGGGCTCTCCTGCGTGTACCACCTCTATCGCAAGTTAGGGGAGTGGCAACACGTGGGCGAGCCTTCTCTGCTGTGGCGCCACAACTGTGGAACTCCCTGCCAGGGGATCTGAGAACCACCCCCTCCCTCATGACTTTTCGGCGAGGGCTCAAAACATTTTTGTTTCGTCTCGCGTTTGGGTGATGGGTTGTAGCCTGCCTCCTGTGTCTCAAGATGCTCTGCCATGCTGCTTTTGTGCTCCCTACTGTTGCCCCCCCTGTTGTTTTTATTGATATTATTGTTTTTATTTTTAAATTATGTATTTAAACTTTCTGTATTTTAAACTGTTTTTAATTTTTGTTGTAAGCCGCCTTGGGCATTTGCCTCGGCATGGGATAAGGCGGGATATAAATTTTTTAAATAAAATAAATTAAATAAATAAATTGATTTACCAGTTTAGCCGATCATATGTTGGGGGGTTGGAATCTGGTTATGGGTGATGGGTTGGGAGCCTGGTGACCTTCTTAATTCCTAGTATTTCTTTCTCTTTTTTGTTACAGAACTCCTTTGCAGTTGTAAGTATCAGCCAACGTACATGATGTGTCCGTTTCTGATACCCCATTAAAATGTCCAACATTTCACTCTCTGACTTCTAATCACAGATAAAATTCCAAAGACATTGTTTATTACAGACCTGGCAAAGTTCAAGTTCAAGTCTTGTGTCTTATGCATCCTTTCTGGGCTAGAAAAATAGCAAGCCATCTAAACCAGTGTTTCTCAAACTGTGGGTCGGGACCCACTTGGTGGGTCACGACCTGATTTCTGGTGGGTCCCAGGTGATGGAAAGATCAGATAAGTAATTGCCACAAGCCCTTAGACTATTCAAAAATCAGATAACTGCTAATTGCCCTTCACAGAGCTGAGCTCCTGCAGTTTGCAAGATAGCTGCTAAGTACCCTGCAAACAGCTGAGCTCCTGCAGTTTGCAAGCTTGTGTAAATATAGGGAGATAAATGTTTGAGTGTCTCATAAAGCTAGGTGGGTCCCGATAGAGTCATTTAAAAAAGTGGGTCCCAGTGCTAAAAAGTTTGAGAACCACTGCCATATGATATAGGTGGATTAAAACCAGGCCGTCTTGCAATGCATATGTTGTGCTGGGCCGCCAGATCCGACATGGGGTATAGTCTCTGTGCTATTCATAGGGGACCTTTAGCAGATGCAGCTTCTGCATCATAGCCAGAGTCGAAACGGTGTGTTGAAATAATAATCCCCATGATGCAATTTGAGATGCAAAGCCATTCATGTCAACGCATCACTGAACATAAGCAGCTCTGGAATCAAAGTTTGTGATTGGTTTTGCTGCCCTCTAGTGCTCCAACCACGAAAAACCATGTACAGCTCCCACGTCTCCAGTTTTAGGTGCACCTAAAGTGGCGCAGTGGGTTAAACTGCTGAACCCCACGAGCTGTCGATCGAAAGGTCGGCAGTTCGAGTCCGCGACGGGGTGAGCTCTCGTTGCTTGGCCAGCTCCTGCCAACCTAGCAGTCCCAAAGCATGTTAATGCGAGTAGATAAATAGGTACCGCTTGCGGGAAGGTAAACAGCGCTCCATGTTCCAGCCGTATGCTACGCGCTGCGGCAAGGAGAGTCATGCCGGCCACATGACCACGGAGGCGTCTTCGGACAACGCTGGCTCTTCGGCTTTGAAATGGGGATGAGCACCCCACCCTAGAGTCGGACACGACTGGACTTAATGGTCAGGGGTCACCTTTACCTTTTTAACCCAGAGGTGACCAACCTTGCAACCTGAATGCGCCTGGCCCTTGAATGGCTGTATAGGTGCGGGCATTTCGGCAGTTGCAGCTGCTTTAGCAGCACCATCAGCACTTGCAGCTGCCCAGATTCTGTCTTCTACACAACTCTGAAGAACACAGAGGCCCTAATGGTGCAAGGTTGGCCACCCCTGACCTAACCCAATTGAAATCCAACCCAGAGCAGATGCTTGCTTAAAAGACTATTGTGGGTTGTGCATTTTAAATACTGAAATAGTTCTTGCTGTCGACTGGTAAGATGGAGTCTGGATTGTGCCAAGGAAGAACAGAAGCCAGGAAAGGAGATGACACCCAGGCTGTCATTTTCAGTGTCGAGCAAGTACCAAGCCTATGGTGTTTGCTTTGAAAACAGGTTGAGTTTCCATAAAGACTAGAATCCTTTGCGTGCATCCATGCACCTTTCCACTCAACTGATAGATTTGTAAATAAGCAGGTACAACAAATTCTTGCTTAAAGTTGTTTCATTATCAGTCGTTTCATTTTAAAGTTGTTGAGAAAAAAAATCGATTCCCGGCCAGGGCCACTGTCTGTGTGGAGTTTGAACGTTCTCCCCATGTCTGCGTGGGTTTTCTCTGGCCCGGAAAGCTCAAATTTATTTCAATGTTTAATATTAGAAATGTTTGTGGTCTTTATTTAGAAGTTTGGGGATGTTTTTGTGACCAGAAATATGGTGTACACACTCTTGTTTACATACAGTATATCAAATTAGCCTATGGTAAAACTGGTTTCGTTATCAGCCGTTTCACTTAAAGTTGCAGTTTTCAAGAATCTATCGACAACTTTAAGTGAGGAGGAGTTGTATTACAAAAGTGCCATTTTTGTAGTATCGTACTCTCTTGAGATAGTATGCACCTGGAAAGAGTGTTCCTGGAACTCAGGGAGCCTCAAAATACTCACACATCCCCTTCTGCTCTTTTTTGTAGAACGGTGGTAGCTTTGATGGCAACAGCGTAGGGGACGACAGCTTCAACAACAATGGCGTAAGTGTCTGAGATCTGCCAATGGCGCCATCCCATTGATTAACCAGCTCAGCCAATCACTGTGTTGGGGGGGGGGGGTTGGAATCTTTATTGGTGATGGGCTGGGTGACTGGTGATATTCTTAACTCCTAATATTTTTTCTTTCTTTTGTTGTTGTTGCAGAACTATGCAGTTGTAAGTATCAGCAAACACACATGATGTGCCGGTTTCTAATGTACCACATTAAAGTATCCTATCCAACTCTTCACACCTTGATTTCTAATAACATCCAGAGTTATCAATAAACACTTAAATAGATTGTTTGAGATACCCCTGGAAGCATTTGAATGGAAGCTGTCATGGTCAGCGTCTTCTAGGCTAGAAATGCAGCAAGCCATCTAAAAACTTAACATGCATCCATTTTGGATAAGTAATGTATCCATTACTCCTGGCTAAGTAATGTAGGTTTGGAATCCATAGTTCATATTAATAAGTCAATTCTCGTTATCCGCACACTCCGTTCCTGTGGATTTGCTTATCCACGGGAACAAAGAGTGTGACTTACCTTGCGCCATTTTGTGGTCTGTTCTCGCCTATCCATGGCCATTCTGAAGCTATCCGCAGCCATTCTGTACTATCCGTGCCATCCTGAAGGTATTTGATTGCCAATTTGATTCCCCCCCCTCCCCATTGATCCCAAAGATCATTGATTCCATATCTGTGGATTCAGTATCCGCTGGGTTTTCCTGGAACCTAACCCCTGCGGATATCAAGAATTGACTGTAGTTTGGAAGCTGCTGGATGCAGTAAAACTAATCTCATGGGTTAGTGGAAGGATTGTGCTGCTCCTCGCTGGTTGCAGCATGAAAATGCAGTTTGCAGAGCCAGCTGATTTCAAAAGGCACAAGGGATGGAGTTGGGTGTCCCTGTGGAAATTGGTGAGTTTTGCCAAAACTCAGGCAGCTGATATGCATTTCAGCACAGGCTCAGAAGGCTTTTGCTTTCACCCTGCTAAAATAAATGATACAAGTGTCATAAGTCTACAAGTTGATAGGAAACGGACCCCACCAGGCTGCCCCGGGAAAACTTCCTGCCACTCACGGAAGTGGGAAGCCACAACACACAATCATGTCCTGTTCTGTTTTCCAGAATGGAGGCAGCTTCGATGGCAATGATGTGGGTTCCAACAGCTTCAACAACAATGGCGTAAGTACCAGAGATCCGTCCGTTCTGAACTCGTTCACCAGGTTGGCTGACCTTTCCCTTCCCTGGGTACAGCAGCTGGTTAGAAAGCCAGCTGTCTGATCAGTCCCGCAGCACAGGGTATCTGAGAGGAATTTTATCAGGGGGTACAAAGTTTCTTTGGGGCCCCATCTCAAAGGCAGCAATAGTCTCTGGAGGCCAGGTCTATCAGGCTTCCTGATGCGTTACCCAGGTCTACCTGCCCGGTAGACCTGGCCTCCTGGTTAGCCCGGCCTCCGTTTTTCACTCTCCATGAGGCCCGCTGAGATCCCAGGAAATTTCTGGGGGCCCCCTCCTTTGGCTCCAGGGCCCCCTTTTTGACCCTGGGCCCGTGTACAATTTACCCCCTTTACCCCCCCCCATGGGCCCTGCTCCAGCAAACACCGTTGAGTGCTTTTCGGGGACTTGAAGGTAGCAAGGTAGCTGTTGCGTTCCTTACAATTCCTCGAGTCTCTTCCAGCAAAACATTTCACAAATATCCATTAGGTATTTCAGATGTTTGCAGCCAGCCAGTATTTTTTCCTGAAATTGAGCAGATTCAATTGTTGGCAAAATTCTTTGAAATATTCCAAGGAGGGGCAGCAGATTTGGGGCCGCAGTCCTGTAGGGGACGGCAGACGTGCTTCTCATCTCCTCATGGTGTAGTGAGCACAATTCAAAGTGTTAGTTTTGACTTTTAATGCCCTTTACGGCTCTGGACCAGGGTAGTTGAGGGACCTCCTCCTTCCTTATAATCCGACCTGTACTCTGAGGTCATTAGGGGGGGCCCCTGTTAACCATGCCACCATTGACAGAGGTGAGGGGGATGGCGACGAGGAATAGGGCCTTCTCGGCGGTGGCACCCCAATTTTGGAATTCTCTCCCCCTGGAATGGCTACCTCTTTAGAGACCTTTCGGTGGGGCCTCAAGATGTTTTTATTCAGGTTGGCGTTTGATGGCTGACATGGTGGGCTAGCTTTTTAATAAATGCAATCATAAGGTGACCCACTGGGTGGGTTTGTTTTTAATTGTTTTTATTGTATTATGAATTTTAACATGTTTTAATTGTAAGCCGCCTTGATTGCCCTTATCGGGAGAAAGGCAGGGTAAAAATTCTTTAAATTGAATGAATGAATGAATGAATAGTGGTTTGGGAGTTGGACTTGGACCTAGAAGATCCAGGTTCAAATCCCCGCTCAGCCACGAAGCTTCCTGGGTGACCTTGGGCCAGTCACTATCTCTCAGCCTCACCTACCTCACAGGGTTGTGACAACAGGAGGGGAGGAACCAGGTACACCACCCTGAGTTCCTTAGAGCAGCGGCCCCCAACCTTTCCGGCGTCGGAGACCGGTATCCGTCGGGAATTGCTTCCCACGGACTGGGGAGGGGCCGCCGACGCCATGCCCCCACGTGACCCGGGCGTGACGTCAGCTGCGCATGCCCAGCGCGGCTCTAATCAACCCCCCCCCCTGCCTGTTTCGGTACCATTTTGGAGCCGTTCGAGCTCCAGGGAGGGCGGGAGGGGCGAACACATGAAGACGGCCGAAGTGGAGGCGAAGTCAAGTACGCCCCAACCCCAACGCTGCAGCTCCCCGTGGAGGCTCAGCCCGGGGCCCAGTCCCGAACGGGCCGCGGACCGGTGGTTGGGGACCCCTGCCTTAGAGGAAGGGCGGTATAAAAATGTGAAAAATAAATACATAATAAAGATAAGCTTTGTACCTATTTTAGATGAGGCTGTAACTTGCCCAATCAGTCCCCTCCATCTCGGTGGCCCAGCAACCCCCCACCCCACCGACTAGTTCAAGAAGGAGCAAGCACCAATTATGTATATCCGCGTGCCCCAAGGCTCCTCCCTGATTTGTCAGATGCATTTCCACGTCTCTTTCTAGCATGCGGGAAGGTGAGAGGTGACTTGCGATTACGCCCCTCGCTTGTCATTGCAACATTTCAATAACCTTTGGAAGAAGAGGGTCGTTCCCCCCCCCCATTCCAAGCATGCAGATGAGGGCTAGAGAGTGGCCTGTAGACATGAGAGGGTTGTTTATGGTGATCTCTCACTGCACGTGCTTGAGAGAGTCTGGGCGACAACTCTGCAAGGTTGTCGTTGTGCAGGAATAACGTGGTGTTTTTGTTTTGTCTCGCAGAATAACCTTGAGGAGCCCTTAGTCTGGGTGAGTATTGGCAACCATCTCTTTGAGCCCTCCACAGTTAGCTACTGAGTGGAATGCGAGTGGAATGTCAGTTAGTGGAATGGAGATTATGGTGTCTCAATCTCTGGCTTGGAAAAGAAAGATGATGACTGAGCAGAAGAGGAAGTGTAGAGCCCACTTCTCTCCTCTCCTCTGATCAAGAGAGGAGAAGGTGGAGGAGGAGTGGAGGTGATGAAAAAAATGACTTGGGGAAAAAGGTTGCGGGCATATGCCAGTTCTTGGCAACTACACTTATAGCTCTGTGGCATGCATCCACTGTCCCTTAGGGACCTGCATTTTCCAACAGAGAAATGTTTCTGTTGGAAAAGTTTCTGTTTCTATAGAGCGCACCACCACAAATACTGCGGCACATATGGCAAACACAATTGGTGTGTGCCTGTATGTTTTGAATTAGCTTCTGTGCGACATGAGACAAGTGTTTGGAAATCAAAGCCTGGCTAAATCAAAGGTTATTTTTTAATGCCCTGTCGAGGCTTCTCTCTCTCTCTCTCTCTCTCTCTCTCTCTCTCTTTCTCTCCTTACAGATGTTCTTTTCTTCTTTGACAGTATTAGAGACCCAGACGTCCACCACAACAGCCATCCAGATGTTCTCCATCCTGCCTTCCTGTCGTGCCCTCTTGGACCGAGGGTAGATTCTTCTTTCTGTGCTGCTGCCCCCAACCCCTTTTGCAAATAAAGAATCCCTACTTCACACACCCCTGCGTGTTCCAATCGATCAATGTTGGTGAGTGTGTTTGAGTGGCTGCTAGTCCATAAGAACTGCAGGAACCTACTCTGTGGTGAGATACTGAGAATGTAGAAAGAGCCCTGTTGGATCACGTCAGTGGCGTCATGGGGGAGCGGTGGGCAGCGGCCCCCATGGGTGTGTGTGGGAACGCCACTGGGTCACGTTAAAAGCGTCATAAATATCCTGTTTCCCGCAGTGCCTAATGAGAAGATTCAGGCAAGAACACCCGGGAAGGCAATTGTCCTCTCCCATGGTTTTTCCTCTCTTGCTACTGGCACACTGCACTGGAAGCTGGAGGTTCTACATAGCTTTCAGGGCAAATGGCTGTTGCTCGCTTAGTTAAACAGTGCAACTTGAACATGGATGGTTTGGTCAGCGTACAGGTATTCTTGGGTGGTTGGAACAAGGCAGTCGATTGTTTTGAAGTGTGTTCAAGTTTGGAAGCCCTCAGGATGGGCTTTTAGCAGAAAAGAACAGGGGAAGCATCAGTCAGATCTTGCAGTTTTGCATTTACAGTAACCCTAACCATGACCCTGACCCTAACCCATGAAAAACCACAACACAAGTCATGCAACTGTAACCATGGAAGTACTAGGGTGCTCACTGAATTCACGAGGGTTCCAGCCTCAATATTACAATGTTTGAATTGGGTTCATCCAAGAACACATCTGATTCCCTGCCCCCATTCCTGAAGAACCTCAGAAGAGCCCTGCTGGATCAGGCCAAAGGCCCCTCTAGTCCAGTTTCCTGTATCTCACAGTAGCCCCATAAGATGCCTCTGGGAGCACACACAGGACAACAAGAGACCTATCCTGTTGCCACTCCCTTGCATCTGGCATTCAGAGAGAGGTTACCTCCCAAACATGAAGGTTGCATACAGTCACGTGAAGGACGTTCCCTCCATCAATCCATCCACCTTTTATAAGGGCATCTAGGTCAGGTGCCATTCACCACATCCTGTGGCAAGGAGTTCCACAGAGTAACAATGTGCTGGGTAAAGACACATTTCCTTTGAATGTAGTGTGTGGCAGTGGTGGGTAGGCTTCCAGCAGGAAAGCTTGTTCACCATTTGTGGTTGTCTTGTTGAAAAGTCCCTGGTGAGCTGTCATGGAGCGCCAAATTTCCATGCACGGGGGGGCGGGGGCGGGGGGGCATAGATCAACTAGGTTGGAAATGCAAATCCGGCCTGTAGTGCAGAAAAGAGCAACCAAAATGATTCGTGGGCTGGAGCACCTCCCTTATGAGGAAAGGCTACAGCGTTTGGGGCTTTTCAGTCTGGAAAAAAGGCGCCTGAGGGGGGGGGGCATGATTGAGACATATAAAATTATGCATGGGATGGAGAGGGTGGATAGAGGAAAGTTATTTTCCCTCTCGCACAACACCAGAACCAGGGGACATGCACTAAAATTGAGTAGAAGGAGAGTTAGAACGGACAAAAGAAAATATTTCTTCACCCAGCGTGGAATTCATCTGTGGAACTCCTTGCCACAGGATGTGGTGATGGCACCTAGCCTAGATGCCTTTAAAAGGGGGTTGAATAGATTCATGGAGGAAAAGATCATCACAGGTTACAAGCCATAAGCAACCTCCTGGCTTTAGAAGTAGGTTTTCTCTGTGCCAGGTGCAGGGGAGTGGCAACAGGAAACAGGTTATCTTGTTGGCTGTGTGCTCTCAGAGGCATCTGGTGGGGCCACTGTGTGATACAGGAAGCTGGACTAGATGGGCCTTTGGCCTGATCCAGCAAGGCTGTTCTTATGTTCTTATGAAATCGACTAAGCACCTATGGCAATGTTCAGCAATGGTACATTGGCGGTAGATGGGACACAGTGCATGGCTTTGTTCCAGTATCACCAGCAGTCTGGTACCAGCACTGTTTCTGTGGCACAGAGCACCGAGACGTCTGCATTACCTTAATATTGACAAGATTGTACTTCATGGTGTTTAATTGCCATTGGGCAGAGTATGTATCAATGTTTGGATAAACTAGGCCATATTCTCGTTCCCCAACCAATAATCCTGTTTATCTTTGGTGGAACTAATGCTGTTTTGTAGACCAGCAATGTTTGCTGGGTGCCTGCCTGCTGTTGCCTGCTCTCAGGATAAATGGCAATTAAAAATAAATCCTTCACTCTACAATAATTCTATATACTGATCTGTCCTCTGAAACTTCCTGCTGTTAAGGGGAGTGTTAGATACAGCAGTGTTTCTCAAACTGTTGGTCGGGACCCACTTGGTGGGTCACGACCTGGTTTCTGGTGGGTCCCTAATTGCCTCAAGCCCTGAGGCTATTAAAAAATCAGATAGCTAATTGCCCTTCGAAGAGCTGAGCTCCTGCAGTTTGCAAGCTTGTGTAAATATAGGGAGATAAATGTTTGAGTGTCTTTTTTCTGGTGTTTTTTTTCCAAGTCTGTCAATGATAGGAAGCCGGGGCAGGTGAAGGCTGGGACACATAACTAAGGTCCTCAAGCCTTAAGGCTATTCATTAGGGCTACCTCATTGCAAGAAATGGATTGAAGGGTTTTTTTTTTTTTGCAAATAAATAAAATATTACTTGTAAGTAAATTAATAAATGAATATTACTTGTATAAAGTAATAAATAATTATTACTTGTAAGTAAATTAATACACATGAACATGAAAATGAGCGAACTCAGGAAGATAGTGGAGGACAGGAAGGCTTGGCGGAATATGGTTCATGGGATCACGAAGGGTCGGACACGACTTAATGACTGAACAACAACAACAAAATTAATAAATAAATATATTTCTAGATCAAAAGTCTCATAAAGCTAGGTGGGTCCCGAGAGTGTCATTTTAAAAAGTGGGTCCTGGTGCTAAAATGTTTAAGAACCACTGAGATACAGGACAGAAACACATCTATTCTTTTTCTCTAGAATGACTGGTGAGAGGGTGGCAAGAATTAGATGGAGTGCTCTTGATATCCAATAAAATCGTGGAACTGGGTGAGGCCCTGGGGGGGGGGGAGGAACCAGGGCAGATCCAGATGTAGAATTCAGCATTTTGGAGTGGGTCTCAGCAGGAGAGCTCTCCATCTACGGAGAAGTTGCAAGAAAAATGGAGTCATGTCCTGATCAATATAGAGCTGTGACGCTGCTCTGCCCATTCAGTCTGGGAGCTAGAAGAGGTTTGGGCTTCAAATGGAGACTTAGTTGACCGAATGCATTCAGATGTAGTTTGTGTTCACCCCAAAGATTGTCCACCATTCCTGACTTTGTCATGGAGAAATTCCCACAAGGGGTGGTGTCAGGGGTCGGCTGGTCCACACCACTGAGCCAACCCTGAACCCTCACTACAAGTGGAAGTGATAGGGCCCAATGTCGCATCAGGACAAGGGGTGCCATGGGAACTTCCATGAACAGCTTTGCCCGGGGCCCCCAGCAACTGATTCTTGAAAAGCTCCTAAGAAGCTCCAGGGTCCCCCAACGCACAGTTTAATCCTAGTTACCATAATGCTTCCACATTTGCACTCACTGATCATTTGGAATGTACTGTAGTTACAGTCTCGGGAAATATCTGGTATAGTGATAGTTGAGACTTCTTCTGTTTCCTTCATTAAATGATGTTGATGCCTTGAAAAATAGTTGGTCCTTTCTGTCGACAATTCAACTGGAACTGAACATTTTCAATGTGCATCTGCATTGTACTCTATCTTTCATCTACATCGGGGGGTGCTAAATTTAGTTCTTCATATCCCACCTTTCCAATAAAGAGCTAAACCACCCTGTGAAGTAGGTTAGGCTGAGACCGTGCAATCCTGTTTAAGCAGGACTTACCTGTAGCAGCTGAAGACGGGTAAGTTCCGTGGCCTAGTAAGCGGTGCCGGCCTCCGCGCCAGCGCCGCTTATTCTCTGGGTGTCAAACGTGCCTTATGGCACATTTACGACACCCTAGACTGGTGGAGTGCTAGGCTCACTGGTCTATAGTTAGGCAGGTTTGCATCGAGACACAGTGAGTGGCCCCAAACCATCCAGAAAACTTCATGGCTAAGTAAGGACTTGAACACAGGTACCCCAGGTCGTAGTCTGACACTCCAACCACTACACCACACTACACCACATTGCTCGTCTTAAAAACTTAGCTCTTAAGTCTTCAAAGCCTTCCTGAAGTCCCCATGCATGCTAGTCTCACTGGCAGTCAGGACCTAATCTGCATTGAAAGGGAAAAGAGGTTGGTGAATTGCAATGAATGGAGATTCTCTTTTGTTCTTTGGAAAGTGTTGTGAGCAGACAGTAGGCAGGGAAATTGCAATCCACACGCCATCCTGTGGCTGAGAAGCAGAACTGCAGCCAGAAGCGTTGAAACGTGAAACTGAAAAGCTTTCTCGAAGGCAAGAGGATTGAGTGAATTTCTCTGCGTCATTATCGTCCAAGTCCTAAGCTTGAAATTCTGTCAGATTTCTTCCAACTCAGCAATATTGTGCTGTCACTAATTGGGCGACACCAGTCCAACATCTCTAGCCAAACATGCAATGTTGATCTTTGGAGGAACTAATGGTGCTTTATAGATCGGCATTGTTTGCCTGGGTGCGGTCAACTTTGGCCTGCACAGAATAAACAAACTACAAAAATGCCATAAATTTGTACGTTGACGGGAACCGGACCACGTGAATAGCTGCCCCATCACGTCCACGCGCTGCTCCGAAAGGTGGCATCTTTGATGGCCACACAGTGGATTCATTCAAAAGAACAAACGGGCCAGAAATATGCATGTTGCTCAGCATATCATCCTTTATTTTGGTTTGGCAATTGGTTATGAGCCACGGGGTCTGAAATGGGAAGCCCTCTGGTGAATATTCCACAGCTGTTTCAAGAAGCCCAAAGACAACACAATCCTTGATGTCTGTCCTACCATACCAAGAGCTCCCAATGAAATATTTGAGGAACATTCTCCATGAAGTTTCTTCACTATTAACATCAGAAGAGCCCTGCTGGATCAGACCAAAGGTCCATCTAGTCCAGCTTCCTGTATCTCACAGTGGCCCACCAGACGCCTCAGGGAGCACACAAGACAACAATTGACCTGTATCCTGTCGCCACTCCCTTGTACCTAGCATACAGAGAAAACCTACTTCTAAAACCAGGAGGTTGCTTATGGCTTGAAACCTGTGAGGAACGTTTCCTCCATGAATCTATCCAATCCCCTTTTAAAGGCCTCTAGGTCTTCAGGCCATGGGGTGGCGCAGCAGGATAAAATGGTGGGTTTTTCAGGTTCACAGATGATTGGGGTACGAAACTCCTCAACCCAACCTCAGGTCACCAGCCTTGCCTTGAGTTACTACAAGGGTAGATACTACACCTGAAAGACTCGCGTTCTCGTACCCTTGTGAGCTTCTGCTGCTTGGCAATGTGTGACTCTTGGTGTGTATTGGAGCCTTCAACATTCATGGAGTCAGTGGTGAGCTTGTGAGCCGACAGCGATGGGCGAAGTGGTAAAGTACAAAGATGTACATCTTTGAGGAGTAGGGTAGCATCTGCCTTTGCCTTAGATGGTTCAAGACTGACCTGGAAGGAAGGAAGATGAAAGGGGGGATTTCATGCAAGAGCCCCAAGCCCCTTAGGACTCTAGAACCCAAGTGGCTGGTTACAGAACAATTCCCTTTGGAGAATTCATTCATTCTCTCTCTCTCTCTCTCTCTCTCTCTCTCTGTGTGTGTGTGTGTGTGTGTGTGTGTGTGTGTGTGTGTGTTCTTTGGAGAATTGATCCTCTAGAACAGGGGTTCTCAACCTGTGGTACGTGTACCCCTAGGAGTATGCGGACCTTTTGCTGGGGTACGCCAAGCCCTGCCCCTTATCTGCCCCATCAGCAGCTAATTAAGTGTTAATTAACATGGATTTTAAATTGCAATTATTTTCGGAGTCCTTCTGTGTCTCTGATGTTGGTTTTGGGCTTATTTTTGTACTTTGGAAAATGTACTTTGGTGGGGTGGGGGAGGGAGGAGCTGATTTTGGGAAGTGTGACTTGGAGAAAAAAGAGATCCTTGCATGTCTGTCTGTCTGTCTGTCTGTCTCTCTCTCTCTCTCTCTCCCCTCCCCCACACACAGAGTTAAATAAGACATTTTTTCACATTTAAAATTTTTAGTACTTTTTATATAATGACGAATTACCTAATTAATTGATCCAATTAATTAGCAGTTAATTAGCAGGTGGTACTTCAGGAAATTGGACCATGATAGGGGGGGTACCGGGCCTCCAAAAGTTGAGAACCCCTGCTCTAGTATGCTTCACCCTTGGGACTCTCTCTCTCTCTCTCTCTGTGACTCAGGCAAAATTGCACATTGCACAGTTAGCTGTGGGCATTGAGGAGAGGGCTAATGTGTGCCCTTGGAATTGGAAGCTGGATAATTGCTCAAAGAAAGAGAGGCAGTTGTTGTGTGGTGAGCGTTGCCTCACCCAAAGAATGGCACCTGTCCTGCACTTAAGTTTTGTGACACGTTGCAGATGTTTATTAGGACCATTGAATCACATTATGGCCCAAGTTTCAACATATTTCTGTTCACCGCCTCTAATTATTGGGTGTGAGCACCATGTTCCAGTGATAACAGCAACAGGTGAGGTCCCTATGTGATGGTGTACCCAAAAACCACCTGACTGGGCCCAGTATTCTGTTTCCAATTATGGCCAGGCTATTGCTTCTGGAAAGTCCACAAGCAGGCCTGCTCAGTCTTGAGATGATGCCCTGAAATTTGTCCAGAAACATCTCCTCTCCTCTCCAGTCCTCCTGAGGCTGGGCTTACTGGTCCATATGGTGGTGGTGAGACATGGAAGGGACTGTGGATGTCCCCATTAGCTTTCCCTCCCTCTAGATATGCAGCCAGTGGCGTTGCTGGAGGGGGTGCAGCACCGCACCTTGCAAACTGGTGTAAGGCAGCCCCCAGAGCCATTATGATGGCGAAGGCAGTGGGAGGGGGTCTCGTTAGTTTGGGGGCTATGACTTTAAAAACACACTTTTTTCAGCACCTGGCTGGCATAGCGCAAGGCACGCTGGGGCACAAACTTCTTAAAAATATTGTATAAAATGACCTTCAGGCTATGTGTATATGAGACATAAATGAGTTTTGTGTTTAGACTTGGGTCCCATCCCCAAGATATCTCATTATATTTATGCAAATATTCCAAAATCCAGACACATCCGAAATCCAGACAATTTCCCATCCCAGGCAGTATCCCTGATTATGGATACTCAAACCTGTATTACAGAGTTTGAACTGAGACCCCACCCAAGAATGCCCTTGCTATTCCCTATTCTTGAACAAAGTTAGGCTAGGTCCATTTCATTCTCTGTCCCAAACCAAGTGGCCCTGTTTAGGCTTACCAGATCTCCAACCGGGACAGAGTGCTAGACCTTTAGGAGAAGGAATGTGGGCAGGTGTAGCTTGTTAAACCTTAGAGCACAATCCAGGGATGTCTACTCAGAAGCAAGCCCCATGGATGCCTAGGATTGTGGTCTAAGGTTTAACAAGCTACATCTGCCCACATTCCTTCTCCGAAAGGTCTAGCACTCTGTTCCAGTTGGAGATCTGGTAAGCCTAGCCCTGTTGATCTTTGGTGGAACTAATGATGCTTTATAAACCAGGACTGTTTGCTTGGGTGCCTGCCTGCTGTTGCCTATTCTAAAGAAGTGGCAATTTTAAAACAATCTGTAAGTTTATAATGTCTATAAAGTGCCACTAAAACAACCCTGCTCCTCAAACGTCCTGCTGTTTCTCCCAATTGCTCTTTCCTGAAATGACCATTCTTGGGAGAAAAAAAGTCACGAGTTCAGCTCCGAGGATACTCATCCTGTCCAACTAGCTCCACATTATTTTATTATAGTATTTATGTACTGCTTTTCTCACAGACTGTGAGGGCCCAACCCTATCCAACTTTCCAATGCATCCTGCTGTGGAGCGGCAGTCATTTTAGGGAGGCTCTCTTGCCAGTTCTGTTGCTGTAGAAGGTCCAGCAAGTGATAACCTATGAGAAGGCCTTCTTGGTGGTGCCCAAGGAAATGTGGAATTCCTTTCACTTGGTTGGTGTCCTCTTTGCAGATATTTCACCGCCAGCTGGGGCTCACTTTCATTAGGTCTTTCACAGATTGTCAGCACAATCCTATGCTTGTCTACTCAGAAGTAAGTTCCATTGTGCTCAATGGGGGTTACTCCCAGGAAAGTATGTATAGGATTGCTGTGTGTGTGTGAGAATGAGAATGAGAATGGCAGGCACCATTCCGAAACCCTTAGGAGTAGGCTTACCAGATCTCCAACCGGGACAGAGTGCTAGACCTTTAGGAGAAGGAATGTGGGCAGGTGTAGCTTGTTAAACCTTACAGCACAATCCTAGGCATGTCAACTCAGAAGCAAGTCCCACTGAACACAATGGGGCTTGCTTCTGAGTAGACGTCCCTGGGATTGTGTTCTAAGGTTTAACAAGCTACACCTGCCCACATTCCTTCTCATAAAAGTCTAGCACTCTGTCCCACTTGGAGATCTGGTAAGCCTACTTAGGAGGAAGGACACTGCCGCACCCCTAGGAGGAAGAATCTCTCTGAAAAGATGTGGCCAGGGACATTTACTTAAAGCAAGACAATAAAAACATAGTTCTCATTGGGGATCAACCCTTCCCTACCAGCATTCAACAACATTCAAAGCTCTAGATTATCTATGGAAAGAGAAGGAAAAATAATTGGAATTTGTTCCTACACTACTTTTCACAGGAGAAGAATCATCCTATATCATAAAAAGAGGACATAAATGCAAGAGCAAATAGAGGGGAAGGAGGGAAAGGGAGTAACTAAGAGGGTCACATGGTCAGAAACAATTCACAAGAACATTCTGGGAAAGGCAAGAGGGCTGAACTCTGAGGTGTGGTAGAGGAGATCGAAGAAGTAGGCATTGGTTCGTCTGGAGGGTGAATTGCTGGGCTTGGCCTGCCGAGTCTGGCGCTGCTCCAGAGGACGCCAGCCATAAATAGAGCCTCCTCTTTGCCTTTGTTCCCAACTTTGGTTGTGAGAGAGAAAAAGACAACCCAAAGATGAAGGTTGCGGCTGGATTCCTCCTCCTCTGCCTGGTCTCCCTGCAGGCCACCAGCGCTGCTCCTGCTCCAGGGGTAAGATTGTGCCTATATATTTTATATATAAAATTTTGCTTCCTTTTCTTTTTTATCCATTTTTTTAGTCGATTGTACTTTATTCCTTTTCACTAATAAAGGGAGGGGGTGGAATTTTGTAGATTCCAACAGTGCAATCATAGGCATCTCTACTCAGAAGTCAGTCCTGTTGAGTTCAATGGGATTTCCTCCCAGGAAGTGTTTGAAGGATTACAGCCTAAGGGCCCAATCCTATCCAACTTTCCAGTGCTGATGCAGATGTGCTAACATGTTGTCTGCTGCATCCTGTGCTGGGGAGCAGTCATGGATGCCTCTTCAAGGTGAGGGAATGTTTGTTCCCTTACCTCGGGGCTGCATTGCAGCTGCATTGGTGCTGGCAAGTTGGATAGGATTGAGCCCCAAGTCTTCATTTATTTATTTTTTACCCATAAGCATTCTCTGCTTCTATTTCACAATTCAGCTTGGGAGGGGGAGTATAAAACATTAACACTTCAATCTTGTCTTGCATATGAGATAATTTCCCTGTCTATTCATTGATTGATTCTCTGTTTTGCTCTGCCCTTGCATTTCACTTTCAGGTAAACTAGGAGACATTCTCAAATTAATTCCAGACATTGAGCCTGCACACCTAGCCTGGCAGCTAAGAATGTAGAAGGAGACATTTTCCCTGAACTATAGCTGTTGAAATTCTGCTGGTCTTCCAGGGCCATCCCAAGACCTCCTGTTGCCTGAGGCAGCATGCCAAATTCTGCCCCCTTACCTGCTGATGTTCCAGCCTCTCCTCCTCCCACTCTCCATTGTTCTGGTTCAGCACTCTCTTCCCCTCCACATTTCCTCTTCCTCTCTGTCTCCCTCTTCCAATCCAGGGAATGGAAGGAGGAGGAAGAGCAATGGAGGCAAGTAGATAGACAGAGATGGGCCTCCCCCACCAATCTTCTGCCTGAGGCATCCTTTTCAGTTGTCCTCATGGATGGGCCTGCCCTGGTGTCTTCTTATCTACCTTGGGAAATGCTTGTCTTACCGAAACATACTTGGATTCCCTTGAAAAATCTCGGATCATTCGTACTGGGAGGAGTCATGAAATTTGCACTTGCTTTCACTGTTTTTGAAATTTCTATGCCATCCCATATTCTCAGTTTTACACCCCTGACCCTGTTCCAGCTATTGCTGCTTACATCAGCAGAGGCAATTAACTACAAAGTGTTTCTTTTTTTTTTTACCAATCATTCACATAAATGCTGTTCGTTCTTCTCCTTTCCAGAATCATGGCAGCTTCAATGGCAACAATGCAGGAGGCGGCAGTTTTAACAACAATGGGGTAAGTGCCGAGAATTCCTTGATATGTTCAGATGGATCTTTATGGAGTCATATTAATTCTCTTCTTGGGAGAAAAAGCTGTCAACCTTCAAGCCAATTTCACTGGATTGTGCTTTCTTTCCATCGGGACTTTCCAGATTGTTTTGAAGCAAAAAGTGGGCAGATCTCCATTCATGTTTTTCCCAGGGATGGTCTAGGGCAGGGGTTCTCAACCTCTTCCTAGCTGTGTTCCAACTCCGGCGCCACTCTCCTGCTGCGTACCACCAGAAGTGACTGGTGATGACATCATTGCCATTTACTTTTGGGTTTTCAGGGTTTTGTAGGCCAGAAAACACAGGTTGGAGGCTCTGGGCAAGTGGGAGGGCCTCAGCATTCTCGAGAGGCTTGACCAAAGGCAGGAGCCTCTTGGAAGCGAAAACGAGCCACCGAAAGCTCCGTGTTGGAGCAGGGTTCTAGTGGTCCAAGTACCAACAGTAGGCAGCTGAAGTACCACTGGTGGTACTATAATACCACTGGTTGAGAACCTCTGGTCTATGGGGTCCCAGGGCTCCTGAAGTTAAACAGTACCTCTCAGCAGTGGGCTGAGAAGTGCCAGGATGAGTAACCAATTGGGGTATCATTAGGCTTACCATATCCAAAGGGGGACAGGGTGCCTACACCTTTAACCATTGTAAAAAGAGGGAATTTGGGCAGGTGCAGCTTGTTGCACTCTTCCATTATGAGCTGCACCTGCCCAAATTCCCTCTTTTTACAATGGTTAAAGGTGTAGGCACCCTGTCCCCCTTTGGATATGGTAAGCCTAGGTATCATGTACCAGTGTCTTGAGTTTCAGTAGACAGTTGATATGAAGGACCAACCAGCCTTGCCCATAGTACATTATCGAGATTGGAAACTAGACAGAGCTAATGAGTCCCTGTTGGATCTGGTGATCCTCTCCATTACTTTTGATACCCTCCACCATGATATCCTTCTGGATCTCACATCTGGGATGAGACTAGAAGTCTGTATTGCAGTGGTTGTGGTCCTTTCTGGAGGGCTGGTTCCAGAAGATGCTTCATGCCTTGGCCTTTGGCTTACGATGCCCTGCAGGGATCCATCCTGTCGCTTATGCTTTTGAACATCTGTATGAAAATGCCAAAAGAGGTCAGCTGGGTCTTTGGTATAGGCTGCCATCAATATATGGACATCACTAGGCTTACCAGATATCCAACCGGGACAGAGTGGTAGACCTTTAGGAGAAGGAATGTGGGCAGGTATAGCTTGTTAAACCCTTAGAGCACAATCCTAGGCATGTCTGCTCAGAAGCAAGCCCCATTGTGTTCAGTGGGACTTGCTTTTGAGTAGATAAACCTTAGAGTACAATCCTACGCATAACAAGCTACACCTGCCCACATTCCTTCTCATAAAGGTCTAGCACTCTGTCCAGGTTGAAGATCTGGTAAGCCTAGATCTGGTAAGCCTAGATATCACCCAGTTCTTGATATCATTACCGTCCTGAGCTGGGAAGACTGTCGGGGTTCTGAATCAACAAGTAGAGTGACCAAAGGGCAAGATGTGGGCAAACAAACTCTGAAATCAAATCCTCACAAGACAGATGTTCTCTTGGTCCAGAGGCTGAAGTTTTAACTTTCCCAGTAGGAGTTTCCCTGTTAAGATTATCTCCATTTTCTTTTGTTTTGTGGCTGTGGGTATGCTGGGTTTATTGCTGTCGTTTTGTGGGTTTTTAATTGATTGCTGTTTTTCATTGATTTCATCAGCCGCCTTCGGTCACTCTAGGCAGGGCCAAACTGCTTTAATTAAATGCATATTAAAAGTAATAAATCAATGCTAGTCTTGCAGTAGTCCATGGACCCAACTTTGGATAATGAATAAAGCAAGAGTGACTTTGCATTATGTGGTACTTCTAATTGTTAAATGGGGGAAGTTTGTGCTTCAATGATGACAAGTTGGGTATTTGGAGACATTAACTCTTCTGTGTTGTTCTTGTTGTTGCAGAATGGAGGAGTAAGTATCAGCAAGTGGACTTGACCCATTGATTCTATCCCTGGAGTGAAGTATTCTCGCTATGTCTTCAATGGTTTCTAAATGACTGCCAGCAGGTTGCAGAACCAAGAGGTCTACTGGAGAGGAATCTTAGGCTGCAATCCTATGCATATTTACCCCCCATTGAACTCAATGGGGCTTCCTTCTGAGTAGACATGCATAGGATTGTGCTGTTAGTTTATGTAAGGCATAGGGACTAGGGCAGTGGTTCCCAAACTAGGAGGCATACCAGCCAGGGGAGACGCGGATACCAGCCAGGGGAAATGCGGATACCAGCCAGGGGAGCCGCGGAGTGCCACAGAATCCTCTCGGAAATAATGCGATGCCAATTGGCAGGCATCAACATAATGTTACGGGGAGCCATGGTCAATCGTCGCCAATGGTCAACGGAGCCGCAGGTTGAAAAAGTTTGGGGAACACTGAACTAGGGGGTTGTGCCAAAATATTTAGGGATATTTTGTGGGATCATGTGAAGTTTAAAGATGACCTAAGGAAGATTTTCTGGGAGGTAGTTACAGACAGAAGGGGCACCCAGTGAGAAAGGGCAGAGTAGTTTGAGTCATTTATCCTAGTCCTTTCAAATGATGGCATTGTTTTATTTCAAGATCTTGAATGGGATGAGTAGGGTGGGAGCAGTTTGCTCTGCCTTTCAAGTGGCTGCATCATTGTATCCTGTTGTCATGAATGGGATGTGTCAAAAGAGGGACTGTGTTTATTTTTCACCTCCGAGATAGTAGGAAGTGACATTCCTAGCATGCTTGTGGGGAGTCATGCTAGGAGCATGCTACAAGAACGGAAATGAACGGAAATCAAAATGGCTGCTGTTGCTTCTGTTAGGATCACTCCTATTTCCTCATCCCTAATACTACATCTCCCAAGCTCCTCTGCAGCCAAACAGCCTTCCTATTGGTGCATGGGGCTGCCATCTTTTCTAGCTTCGAGCTCACAGTTCAAACTGCTAGCATGGCAAACGTGCTAGAAGCTAAAAAAAAGAAAAAAAAGACGATCTGAGCGTGCGGGGGGGGGGGGGAAACAGCTCTCCAGTGCTCCTAGCGCTAGAAGGTGAAAAACAAATGCAGCCAGTGAGTCGCTTTGATGTGGGAGATACAACTTTTAAAAACAAATAATCGAAGAGTTGTATACTCCAATGGGAAAGAGCTGGGTCTTTGGAGATCCTAAACGTCCCCTACTAACTTCTACTTTTTTATTGCAGCGCCCCTGTAACGGTTGTGGAGGCGGCGGAGGCGTAAGTATCAGCAAACACATCTAGTCTAGCATTCCATCAAAATATTCTATAGCTTTACTGTTTTCTTGGGTTCTCATAAATCCCAATGAAGGGTACTCATGGCTAGGCTTACCAGATCTCCAACTGGAGCACAATCCTAGGCATGTCTACTCAGAAGCAAGCCCCACTGAACACAATGGGGCTTGCTTCTGCATAGACATGCCTAGGATTGTGGTGAGCTCTAAAGTTTAACAAGCTACACCTGCCCCACATTCCTTCTCCTAAAGGTCTAGCACTCTGTCCCGGTTGGAGATCTGGTAAGCCTACGCATGGCAGACTTGGGTCATTGAAGGGAAACTGCCTTGGGCATCAATTCTGGTTTGGAAGGGGTGTATAGAAATTGGGCTGCAAGACAGAACATGAGAGAAGGCATCTCTCTCTCTCTCTCTCTCTCTCTCAGAGCAGCACAAGAGAGTTTCAGGAGGTCCAGTTTCCCCATCAGGGTGGTGGCAGAACCGGGTGCTCAAATGACCCGTTTGAGGCAATAAATTAAAGCACAGTGGCGATTTCCCATTCGCTGCCACCCTAATCCTGTGAACCAGGGAAAGAGGTTTGCTGCCCTCTGGTGGTTAAAGCATGGAAAACATCTACAGCTCTGCTATACTGAATTATGTGTTCCTAAGCCCCTTGAAATCAATGAGTAGCATGACTGATTATTCATAGAGAAACTCTAAAACAACAACAACATTCTGCCCCTGCAACTTCTTGCCATTTAGGAAACTAGGGAATCTTGACATTGCCCGTTTTTTTCTTTTTCTTTTATAGAATTCTGGCAGCTTTAACGGCAACCATGCTGGCGGTGGAAGCTTCAACAATAATGGCGTAAGTATCGGAAATCTGAAAGCCACACGGTATTCAGCAGTTCATTAGACTATGCCTTTGATTGGTTTCACAACTGGTTATAAGTCAAGGAGTCTGATCAATAAAAATTGGAAAGGCTCCAGAAAAACATGATAGATATATTTCTGAGGCTTGTAGGCTATGCAGAGCTTTCTGTCTCCCTTGCAGTTCCATCATGAGTTCTCAACATGATCCTTCACTCCGTCCCTTAGACCGCTGCTTTTCACGCAATTGGGCACAATAACATTATTGGGTCATTCCAAGAGGGCAATGAGAGCAGTGGCCGAACTTTGGTGGAGCAGGCGCTCGGGCGGCGCGCGCGGAGCACTCACCGTCGGGAAGTGCCGCGCTGTATTGGCCCTCCCTCCCTCTCTGGAGCCCGTTCGGTTCCAAAATGAGTCCGAAACAGGCGGGGGGCGTGCAAATTGGGCGGGGTGGGGCGCGTCGACGTGACGCGACGCAGGCCCCGCCCCCACGCGCCTGGCGCCGGGAGGGTTGTCCGTCATTTCTGAATGAGAGTGAACAAATTCAGAGCTATGGTTCTAAAGGGCAACACAGACAGTCTGCTCGTCTCATAACCTAGCCAAACAACCAGGCCCGGCCCTTCCATGAGGCCAACTGAAGCGGTCGCCTCAGGCAGCAGTTTGGTGGGAGGTGTTCATCTCTGTCTGCCAACTTGCCTCCATTGCTCTTCCTTTTCCTTCTACTCCCTGGATTGGAAAAGAAAGAGGGGAACAGAGAGGAAAAAGAAATGTGGAAGGGTGGAGAGCGCTGCACCCTTGGTGAAATCTCTAATTTGCAAACCTGCAGCAGCCCTTGGTGAAATCTCTAAATTGCAAACCTGCAGCCCTATGCCATTTCAGCCAGGCCTAGCATTGATACCTGATGTGTCACATGAATACCCACCCCACTCTGTGCTCCCATTGTGCTCCCCATTTTGCAAAAGCTCTTGTTGTCCCTCCCCAAGCCTGAGATGCAGACAAGAAATGGAGTAGTCATAGCCACTACTGGGTTTTTGGTACATGTTTAAAGGTTCTGGAGTTGACTTTTATTTTACTACAGCGTGGAAATCACAGATTTAGATCAACCATGCCCAGTTGAGTTTGTGTAGGAATAATGCATTGTTGATTCTTCGTTTTGCAGAATGGCAAGTGATCCCTGCGTCTGGGTGAGTATTAGTCACTGCCTTTCTGAACCAGAGAATTGGGTGGGGTGGAGATGCTTGGATCCTGCTGGGGCAACTCGGCTGTTTCCATAGCACTCATGCTATCATTTGGGTTTGCTTCTTTGCCTAAATGGGGTACGTGTGTGTTTTGTCCTAGTCCTTCCAACAGAGGGCAATGTAGGCCTTCAAATATCAGCATTCATTTGCTGAAAGGGATCAGTCCATCTATGGGACAGGACAGGTTGTGGCTCTGTGGTATAGAGCACATGCTTTGCATAGAGGAGAACACAGGTTCAGACTCCAACATCTGCAGAGGGGAAAGCTATAACTATCTGAAACACTGGAGAATTTGCGTCCATTGGTGCAGACAGTAGTAGAACTGATCTGCATTGGTGAATGGATCTGATCCAGGCAGTGATCCTAAATACACTTACTCAAGAGTAAGTTTCTGCTCAGGATCTCACTGTTGGCTGAAAGCAGCTTCATATCTCCAACAGTCCAGCACCCTGTTTGGAAGGGGGATGGCCAAACGTTTCCGAGAAACTCACCACTAGAAGATGAAGTTGCCCCTCTGCTGCTATTCAACAGCATACTGCTCCTGTAGCTGGAGGTTCTTTTTCACTATCATGTCTCAGAGCTTTTGGTAGACTTATACTGCAGGAATTTGTCTCATTCTATATATGCAACCTGGCCATACAACCATCATGTCCAAAACTGTGGGTGTCATAGTTAGTGATGGACATGTAGGTGCAGGTTAATAAATTCTGAACACTGCTTGTATAATTCTTCAGTTTATATCAATCCACTTGTGGATTCTCTGTTTTGCCCTCTTACTGGGACAGTGCTTTTTATTTATTTTTTGTTTAATATCAGCCCTCTAATATGCGAAGTAATAAATGAGAAGATCTTTGAGCATGTGCAGAATATCTCTCTTCCTTGCACACTTGACTCGGCAGGCAAGCACAATTCTATTGGTGTGCAAACACACTAAAGCAGAGTGATGGAGAGACTTGGGTCTTCTCCAAAATACTTGGCAAAATATCATAGGAACGTTCCAGGAAATTACAAAAAGCTGCTGCCTCTTGCCATGCAATGTCGTCATTACAGATTGTATCTGCATTTTAACTTTTAACACCTTTCAGGGCACACCCATATGACGTGACACATCAGTTGAAAATCGCTGCATTAAAGCTTCTTTCTATGTTCTTTTACAGCATAAAGGGCACAGAAAGACAACCCAACAGATATCCGGATGCCCTCTATCCTGCTGTTTGTCCAAGGAATACACTTTTCTGTCCTTCCCTCTTGAAGAATGATTGCAAATGATTCTTCCTCGGCTGTTTGTTCTCAGAGTCCCTTTTCCAAATAAAAGAAACCTAATTTCGCAAAGAACTGTTTGTCCCAGTCCATTCGTGTTGCTGGCTTTGTTTAAGTGACCGTTTTTCCATAACCTAGTTCAATGTTTCTCAAACTGTGGGTCAGGACCCACTTGGTGGGTCGCGACCTGATTTCTGGTGGGTCCCAGGTAATGGAAAGACCAGATAAGTAATTGCCACAAGCCCTAAGGCTATTCAAAAATCAGATAGCTGCTCATTGCCCTTCAAAGAGCTGAGCTCCTGCAGTTTGCAAGATAGCTGCTAATTGCCCTGCAAGCAGCTGAGCTCTTTACTTGTAAATACATTTATTTATTTATCTATTTCTAGATCACTTTTTTAAAAAAAAGTCTCGTAAAGCTAGGTGGGTCCCGATAGAGTGTCATTTTTAAAAAGTGGGTCCTGGTGCTAAAATGTTTGAGAACCAATGACCTAGTTAATTACGTGCAACTCAATTAATTGTGAGATTGGTAGAAGAAAGATGCTCAATTAGACCAAAGCATCATCAAACCCAACTGCAGCCTTTCCACAGTGTTTAGCCAGCAGCTTCAGAAAAGTTCACCAGCATGGTGTGATGGCACTAATCCTTTCTCAGATTTTTGCCCTTGAGCAAGTGGCATTCAGTGGTTCCCTTCACCTGACCTTGGAGAATTCATTTTCATGGTTAATAGACTGCAAACCTAGCTAGGGTGACGCCGGCCTTAGTTACACCTTGTTTGGATAACTGACTGCAATAACCCCAATACGTGGGGCTGTCTTTGGTCCCAGAATATTGTAGCCAGATTACCGAGACCGGCCCATCCATGAGGCCAACTGAAGCTGTTGCCTCAGGTAGCAGATTGGTGGTGGTGGGGCGCTCGTCTCTGTCTGCTTGATGGCCTCCACTGCTCTCCTTTCCTGGATTGTAAAAGGGAGACAGAGAGGAAGAGGAAATGTGGAGGGGAGGAGAGTGCTGAGCACATTGGAGAGTGGGAGGAGGAGAGGCTGGCACACCATTGCGTATGGGGGCAGCATTTGGCAGGCTGCCTCAGGCATCGGGAGGTCTTGGGCTGGCCCTGCAGATTACCAATGGGAGTTAGTTATTCAGAGCATGTGACCCCCCCCATGAGAATATCCTCATTGATGTCTGATCCATCTCTAGACCCAGTGCAAAGTGCTGGGTTTAACTTTTCAAGCCCTGAAATGACACAGGACCAGTTGACCTGAAAGACATCCCACACCAACCTGCCCAGGTATTAAGATCTGCTAGAGAGGGTCTCCTCCGTGCCCCACCAACCTCTGATGTGTGTTTTAAGAGAATGCAGAGTGGACCTTCTCTGTAGCTGCAAATAGGTTGTTGAATTTCATCCCAAGGGACTGGGAGACATGTCCCCCCCCCCCCCCACACACACTAATGACTGTTGTTGCCATTCTTTCTCATCCAGCAAGAGTTACAGCAGCGGTGTCGTTAGATGGGGGGCCCTGTGGCCCGGGCTCCGGGCGCCAGCTTCTGGGGGGGCACCAAGTCGCCCGACTTGGACTTGGGCGACTCGGACTTGGGGTCTGAGTCCGAGCCGGCCGACCGGAGGCTGCGGCGGCCCCTCGCGCGCTCACCTCGGCGCGACTCCTTTTCAACCCGGCTGTTTCTGCACATGCGCAGAAACAGCCAGGTTGAAAAGGAGTCGCGCCCGGGGGGGAATAAATAAGTACCGGATTTGGCCCCCTCGAAATAGCAGGGGGGTAGAGAAGGGGCACAAATTCGAGAGTGGGCTCCCTATAGGTTTAGGGCTAGGGACGCCACTGAGTTACAGTGCAATCAACTTTCTAGTGCTGGTGCAGCCGCAATGCAGCCCCGAGGAAAGGGAACAAATGTTCCCTCTCTTTAAAGAGGCTCCATTACTGCCCCTGCACTGC
Organism: Plestiodon gilberti rubricaudatus; assembly: GCA_026170595.1. Lineage (NCBI taxonomy): Eukaryota > Metazoa > Chordata > Lepidosauria > Squamata > Scincidae > Plestiodon > Plestiodon gilberti. The sequence goes on from JANXHW010000011.1 coordinate 4,854,790, forward strand.
AAAATGCAGTGTGCGCCCTGTTAGCACGGCTACACTGGCGCTGGAAAGTTGGTTAGGATTGCGCTGTTTATGTTCTAGCGCAGAGGTTCTCAACCCTTTCACAGCCGAGTATCCCCTCTGGCATCACTCTCCTGCTGCGTACCACCGGAAGTGATTGGCGATGACATCTTCGCCAACTGCTTCTAGGTTTTCGGAGGCCAGAAAACACAGGTTGGAGGGTGGGAGGCAGGAGCCTCTTGGAAGTTAAAATGCTTTGCTGAAAGCACCACAACACAGTCAAGTTAAAATGCTTTGCTGAAAGCACCACAACACAGTCAGGTTCTGCCGGTCCGGCAGTCCGTGTACTTCCAGCAGTCGACCAAAGTACCAATGGCGGTACTAGTACCATTGGTTGAAAACCCCTGTTCTAGCAGACAGAGCTTCTTTTATCCTGTCTGAGAGTACAAGTTTATGTCTATTATTTATGGCAGAGGTTCTCAACCTGTGGTACGAGTACCCCTAGGGGTATGTGGACCAACGGCAGGGGGTACACCAGAGCCTGCCCCTTATCAGCATCAATCAGTAGCTAATTACTTGTTAATTAGAACTTAAATGCAATCTCCTCCCTGTCTGTCTATCTGTCTGTCACACACACACAAACGCAGTTAAGTAAGACATTTTTTCACATTTAGAATTGTTTTAGTGCTTTTTATTTAACGAATTAGCTAATTAATTAATTGATTAATCCAATTAATTAGCAATTAATTAGCAGGGGGTACTTCAGAAAATTTGGACCGTGATAGGGGGTACCCGGGCCTCCAAAGGTTGAGAACCCCTGATTTATGGCATGTGCAGGTCATATGTTTTTGTTTTACATTTACAGTAAAACATTTTATTACATATCTTGTGGGTTCCCCCGGGTCTGAGAAGGCAGTTGGAAATGTAAAAGCGACTTCGCAAGAACAGAAGAGAGGCAGGACTTACTGTGCCACAGAGAAGCCAATAAGGCGGGACAGTGGAGCAAGACGGGATGTAATAATTTGTGGTTAAACTGGTAAAAGCACAGGGTTCCTTCCTTCCTTTTTACATACATTTCATTCAATGCATATTGGCTTTACAGTAGCAAAATACGCGATTCTAGGAAAAGAAAAAGCATATGCTTGGAAAATGGCCCATCCAGAGATTTTTGTTTTTTTAAAAAATAGCAAACATCAAAAATAATAAGAATTAAAATATGGTTTGGATCAGAAACGGAGAAAAAAATTGGAAAGCTGAGCTGCTAACTAGAGCTGCAGTCTTGGGTTGGAATTTGACAAGCTTGGGTATTCTTCAGTGACCGGGAAGGCTCTGACAAACTTGGGTATTCTTCAGTGACCGGGAAAGCTCTGCTCGTCCTTTGACAACTTAACTTCCCTTGCAGTATGGGAAAAGAAAGGGGATGTAACTGGCTGCAGGAGACGTGATGGTGCTAATATCTTTTGCCATCAGTTCAGCTTCTGAAGGCTCAGTACTAGACTGGGTTGTGCTCTCCTGCCTGCCAGCTTTAGGACATTTGGATCAATTTGGTCCAATTGGGCCCTCCCACACTCAGTAGATCATGAGTCGTGCAGAGCTCCAGATTGGAAACATCATCGTTCTGCGCATGCGTGAACTCTGTAAATGCTGCTGGGTGCTTTACAGAGTTCGCGCCAGGGGCGGCAGAGCAAAGGAACGATCTGCGTCCCCGGAAGAGATCGTCGCCCTTGGAGATCATTGCGGGAGGCTCCTAGGCACAAGATAAGTGGGCGCAAAGCATACACACACGCTTAGAAGCCCCGATAGCGCTAACCCCCCCTAAAAACCTAAAAAAACCCTGGGAAAAAGTACAAACAAAAACGAAACTCAAGGAGGCCCGCTCCCCCCCCCCAGAGCCTCAGTGCCCTTACGCCCTGGGGCCCACCGCACCACCGCCCCATATCAGGCGACGCAACTGCTGGCAGGCAGTGGCGTCACTGTGACGCGCGTCACCCCAGAGCGGGGGACGTGCGTCACCCCCCGACACCCCCCCGAATCACCCCCCCTACAGAAACTTACCTTTTCCGGCGCTCGTCACCGGCCGGGAAGCGCTCCAGGGCCTTCTGAAAAGAAGAGGCCCTGGAGCGCTTGCGTTAAAACGCGATCTTTGAAGATTTTCGCGCATGCGCAGACCCTTCTGAGGTCAAGAGGGCAGGCCCTTGCCCTCAGAAAAGGGTTTGCGCATGCGCGAAAACCTTCAAAGTTCGCGTTTTAACGCAAGCGCTCCAGGGCCTCGTCTTTTCAGAAGGCCCTGGAGCGCCGGCCGGGCCGGACGCTTCCCGGCCTCGGAGCATCCGGCCTCCGGAGGGTGACGCGCGTCACCCCTTGGCGCGCGTCACCCCCCGGCGGCCCGCCCCGCCCGCCACGCTACAGTGACGCCAGTGCTGGCAGGCACCAGCTTTAGGACATTTGGACCGCTTTGGTCCAAGTGGGCCCTCCCACACTCAGTAGATCATGAGTCGTGCAGAGCTCCAGGTGTGCTTCACGTTGTTGACAACGGAAGGGTCCTCCCGCCCTCCCTTGCATCCGATTTCCCCCAAATCGGGGCAATCCGTAAGCAGTTGGCGGTGACACTATGACATTATGACATCACATCACTACCAAAACACTTCCGAGTGCATCCAATTGGGCCCCACATCTCCTAAGACTGGCCCTGCCCAGTACCACGTACAAATATGTATAAATGCATCGCGCTGCAAGCTTTAAATAAAAATAAAAATGTTTGTCGGGCAACAAAGAACTGGTCATGAAGATTTTCTTCCTTGCTCCTGGTGACTACAAGCAGACAGCTGTGGATCTGAGGCCTTGTAAGACCTCCCTTCTGAGGAAAGGCTACAGTGTTTGGGGCTCTTCAGTCTAGAAAAAAGGTGTCTGAGGGGGGACATGACTGAGACGTCTAAAATTATGCATGGGATGGAGAGAGTGGAGACAGAAGTTTTTTTCTCCCTCTCGCACAACACCATAACCAGGGGGCATGCACTAAAATTGAGTGGAGGGAGAGTTAGAACAGACCAATGTTCAGCGTGTAACCCAGCGTGTAATTAATCTGTGGAACTCCTTGCAGCAGGATGTGGTGAGGGCACCTGGCCTGGATGCCAGGAGATTGGACAGATTGGTGGAGGAAAAGTCCATCGCAGGTGACAAGCCATAAGCAGCCTCCTGGTTTTAGAAGTAGACTATCTTTGAACGCCAAATGCAAGGGAGTGGTGACAGGATACAGGTCTCTTGTTGTCTCGTGTGCTCCCTGAGGCATCTGGTGGGGCCACTGTGAGATACAGGGAGATACTAGATGGGCCTTTGGCCTGATCCATCTTTTGATGATCTGATGTTTTCATGACAGCAGCACCGTGCCTGCAGAAAAGACAGGGGCAGGAAGGAAAGGGAACTATGCAGGCCCAGAAGCAGTGAACAGCGTCTTCCAGAGAAAGAAAAGAGGGTGTGGACCCCCAAATATGAGGAAAGAGGACTGATTAGAATCAATCAGGCATTGGTTCACTCCAAGGCTGAGTCACTGGGCTTGGCCCACGGAGGTTATCCCTGCCCAAGGGGGCCTCTGGCATAGAGAGCCTGCTGCGTTGGCATCCCGCCCCAATCCAACTTGAAAGAGAGAGGTCAGAAGAAGCAGCTCAGAGATGAAGCTTCTAGTAGTGGCTGCTGTCCTCCTCATCTGCCTGGTCTACCTGCCGAACACCGACGCTGCTCCCAAGGTAACAAGGATCCTGATGTTGCCAGGGCTTCTGAGAGGGGGGCTAAGGGGGTACAATTGTACCCGTGCCCTGGGTCAAAAAGGGGGCCCAGGAGCAAAAAAAAAGGGCCCAGGAGCCAAATTCACATGAAGGGAAGGGGCCCTTTCTTTGGGCTGCAGAAGCTCTCCAGCCCAAAGAAACTTTGTACCCTCTGATGCAATTCCTCTGAGTGGCCACAAACAGAACGGTGATGTCAAAGTTCATGAGTGTTAATGATAGCTGTTGAGTCCATCACAGGTTATAAGCCATAAACAACCTCCTGGCTTTGGAAGTAGGTTTTCTCTGTGCCAGGTGCAAGGGAGTGGCGACAGGATACAGGTTATCTGTGCCAGGTGCAAGGGAGTGACAGCAGCAGGGAACGGGTTATCTTGTTGGCTGTGTGCTCCTTGAGGCATCTGGTGGGGCCACTGTGTGATACAGGAAGCTGGACTAGATGGGCCTTTGGCCTGATCCAGCAAGGCTCTTCTGACGTTCTTATGAGTCCCAACCTGATTACCCAGTTTCATCCAGTTGCCTTGGTGACAAGGAGCCCTGCTAGGGCTACAATCAACCATGACTTGAGTAGGGGCCATGAATTGTGCTGGACACCCTCCCTTGTCACTGGTCCCGGTGAAACAGGGCTCTGAAAATTGCAAAATCGGTGCATGTGGTGCGTTACAGAGCAGCAGCATTGAGAAGAGAGTTCCCTGACCCAGGGAGTTTCACAGCTAGCGGTCATGAAGTGGAGGGGAAAAAATGGAGAAGAAATAAGAATTTGTCTTCAGAGGAATTGTACGTTCTTGGGCTTAGTCTCAGCAGGGGCTGCTCTGGTACTCTTTCTGGACCACCAGTGAAGGAAGAGATGTGGAATTAGGCAGGGATGTGGATCAAGTCTCTGACTCCAAGTCTCAAGTCAAGTCCCAAGTCTCTGGGCAGAGGCGTCGTGATGGTAGGGGCAGTGGGGGTGGTGAGCCCCAAGCAGCGGGTTGCGGGGGTGTACCTGATGCCAGATCCATTGCCCCCCCCACCACCGCCGGCTCCTCTTCACAGTTTGGCCCTCCCGCACTCCCCAGTGCCGTTTGGCTCCAAAAAGAAGCCGAAAAGTGCTGCGTGCGTACGTGTGTGTGTGTGTGTGTGTGTGTGTGTGTGTGTGTGTGTGTGTGTGTGTGCGTGTTTCTGTGCCATGGCAGCACCCGAGGATGACATCACGCCCCCCCCAGGGGCGGGGTGTGTGGCGTCCGTCGGGGGTTGTCACAGCGACGGCCCCGTCCCACGGGGGTGGTGGTGGTGGTGTAGGGCCGCTACTGTCTCTGGGTCCAAGTCTCAAGTCAAGTCCCAAGTCTTTGCCCCCAAGTCCTGAGTCCCTATCTATTTAATGGGGAAAACAGGTGGGTGCTGTGCTGGAGTGTGTGTGTGTGTGTGTGTGTGTGTGTGTGTGGGGACACTGGCAGGGCTGTAACCTCCCCACTGAGGCATTTGTGCCTTCCTTGTCTTCGGCATTGCAGATGCCTTCTTCCTGTTTTACTGTGGCTGATATTGTCATCATGTATAGGGACTTAACATTCGACTCGTCGTAAAAGGCTCCAAGTCTCGAGTCGAGTCTTTTGAGTCTTTTACGATCGCCGAGTCAAGTCACTAACGCGACTTACTTGAGTCCAAGTCAATAGACTCGAGCCTACATCACTGGAATTAGAGCTTATGCAAAGGGTGTGATGGGAAGAAGTGAATGCTGAGGAATACTTTGAAGACTTGTAAGATTATGGGATGCATCATGTGTCCTGGGAGGCTGTTCTAGGCGTCAGGGGTGCCATGGGGAGGGCCATCTGGGGCAGTCTAGGATAGGTCCTCTCCTATATTATTCCTGCTGTTGTGGCAAAGGTGTTTCATCTGCTCTTCATCAATGAGATGGACATGGAGAGGGAGGAAGGCAGGCTCTGCAGTGGGTGGGAGTCTATATTTAGGCTTACCAGATCTCCAACCGGGACAGAGTGCTAGACCTTTAGTAGAAGGAATGTGGGCAGGTGTAGCTTGTTAAACCTTAGAGCACAATCCTAGGCTTGTTAAACCTTAGAGCACAATCCCACTGAACACAATGGGGCTTGCTTCTGAGTAGACATGCCTAGGATTGTGCTCTAAGGTTTAACAAGCTACACCTGCCCACATTCCTTCTCCTAAAGGTCTAGCACTCTGTCCCGGTTGAAGATCTGGTAAGCCTATCTATATTATATATCTTGTCTGCTGTTTTCTATTTCAATCCAGAAACTGTGTGCTCCATTGATAGAAGGTTGGTTGTCTTGGGACTTGCTTCATGCCTTCTTTTTCATTGCAGGGTGGTTGCAGGGATCGAAAGGTAAGTACCAGTAAACCCCCGGTGATCCATCTCGACTTGTGCTCTGCCCCCATCCATTGCCTCCTGCCTCGCCAGACCTTTGCCTTCACCCACCCCAGCAGTGGAGCACATGTTCCTTCTCTCCCCCCCCCTCCTGCTCCCTGCCTTCCGAAAAGGCGAAGGAGGGTAGATTAGTGTGGGTGCATCAGTCCACCACTTCCTATTGCCATCATAAAGTGCAAAAAGACACTTTTTTGAGTGATGCTCCTCTTACATTTCACCTGGGGGGAGTAACTGTCCCTCGTCCCCCCAGGTGTCTCCTCTAGTGGTGGTTTGCTGCTGTTTCTTCTGCATCTTTTTCTTTGCCAGCCCTTTTGGGACAGGAAGTAGTTTGATTTTCAAAGTAACATGGAGATTTTTATGGCTTGTTGCAATCAGAGAAAGAGTACAGTTTATGGGTTTTCCAGCCATATATTTAGAATTGAAGAAACTGAAGAAATACAGATAGAAAATTACAAAAACTTGCCAGAAGAAAATCCTTTCCTCAGCCGCACTTGCTCTAAGGTAGCAAAGTCGCGTTCTTTTTAAAGGACTATCCAGCGCTGGCAAGCAATATTTCAAAAACTTACGTTTCGTTCCGCCCTTGGAACCTTATCAAAGCAATAGGACAAACACGGCAAAGAAGCCGGTAGCTGTCATACTTGACAGCTATATATGGCTGGAAAACCCATAAACTGTGCTCTTTCTCTAGTTTGATTTTCTCTGTAAGCCACTTTTTGTTGTTGGTGTGGATGAAAAGTAGTATATAAATATGATTATTATAATATTATAAGAAAGGAAACCAACAGGAGGAAGCCACCAGGGGGTTCAGGTGGGAAGAAGTCACCAAGGGAAGAGAGGAGAGAAAACCAAGGTCAGTGGTTCCCAACCTTTTTAGCACCGGGACCCCCATTTGTGGAATGAGAATATGTCGGGACCTCCTAAAACCTAGGACCGGAAGTGATGTCATTAAGCAGGAAGTGATGTCATTGCTTTAATCAATTACACTGTTGAATAAATCACACTTTTTAAAAAATAAATCACATTTGTAAAGTTGCGATTCTTTAAAATAAATCACAGCCCTATTTGGGGGGAGTGAGTGAGCTCATATGAACAGAGATGCTAAAAGGCAAGCAGAAAGTAACACCAGGTGAGCAAACAAGCCCCAAGAGAGCATCGGACACTTCTTTTTCTGTAGTGTGTGGGGGGGAATGAGCTGCCATCTTGGGTGTGGCCATCCAGCTGACATCCTGCAATCCCACAGAAACTGCTTTGCGAACCCCTTGGGGTCCCGACCCCCAGGTTGGGAACCACTGGCCAAGGGGGTTCAGGTATGAAATAGATGAGTAAACAGTGGGGCTTCCCAGCATGCATGCGAGACTTCCTGGTGGATCAGGTGGGGCAGGGAAGAAGAAGCATCTGGACACTGGTTGGTGGGGGGAAACTGCCATGGATCAAGTGACATTAGGGGTCCTGGGTGCAGAACCTCTCACACCCCAAGGGTGGAGGGGAAAAAATGGACCAGGTTAAAAGAGCTGTGGAGCAATGCCTTGCATCAACACCTCAGGTGTGAGGAGGGACTGAATGCTACTTGGTACACAAATTGCCTCTTTCAGACCCTGGCTGGAACTCTGGGTAGGACAATAGTAGGGAAAGAGACTCGGGGGAGAGGTGGTTAATTGAGAACTTCTTTAAATCCAAGTCATTGCAGGTATGCCGTCGTCCATGTGACGCGCCTGCAAGTAGTACTAATGCACACACATGATCCTTTTAGAGTGGTGTTGCAATAAATAAAATGTTGTTGTTGTTCAGTCGTTAAGTCGTGTCCGACCCTTCGTGATCCCATGAACCATATCCCGCCAGGCCTTCCTGTCCTCCACTATCTTCCTGAGTTCGCTCATTTTCATGTTCGTTGCATCCGTGATGCTGTCTAACCATCTCATCCTTTGCCTTCCCCTTCTCCTTTTGCTTTCAATCTTTCCCAGCATCAGAGTCTTCTCCAGAGAGTCCTCTCTTCGCATTAGGTGGCCAAAATATTTGAGCTTCAGCCTCAGTACCTGTCCTTCCAGGGAACAGTCAGGGTTGATTTCATTTAGGATTGACTGATTTGATCTCCTAGCAGTCCAAGGGACTCTCCCTAATCTAATAATCCTAATAATCGCGACATCCTTCCTGCACTTTTAATAATTCTCAGTGTTCTTTTATGTCAGGCATGCAGCCGCCCCTGTGGTAGACCTGGGGTAAGTACTAGCGCGCGCAAGCGCACACGCACACGCACACACGATCCTCTTAGAGTGGTGTTGCAATAAAATAATCCTAATCTCATAATCGCGACATGCTTCCTGCATTCTTAATAATCTTAATCATTCCCAACACTATGCGTCACCAGTGCGTCACCCAGTGCGGACTCTTTGCGTCACCCTTTATAGTGCGGAGACATGGAAGTAATTAGTGGTGACGGAATGACGTCACTGCCAACTACTTCTGGATCATCACAGCCAGCGCTGCTTTTGGATGCCACGTTCATGGCGTTCATGTCCGCTTAGAGTGATGTTGCAATAAAATAATCCTAATCTCATAATCGCGACATACTTCCTGCATTCTTAATAATTCATGTTCTCTTGCATTACAGGTATGCCGCCGTCCACATGCCAGACCTGTAAGTACCTAGTACACACACTGAATCCTCTTAGAGTGGTGTTGCAATAAAACAATCCGAATCTCATAATTGTGACATCCTTCCTGCATTCTTAATAATTCCCAGTATTCTTTTATTGCAGGCATTCCGCCGCCCCTGTGGTAGACCTGGGGTAAGTACTAACACACTCACACACACACACACACACACACACACACACACACACACACACACACGGGATCCTCTTAGAGTGGTGTTGCAATAAAATAATCCTAATCTCATAATCGCGACATACTTCCTGCATTCTTAATAATTCACGTTCTCTTGCATTACAGGTATGCCGAAGTCCACTTGCCAGACATGTAAGTATCTAGTACACACACTGAATCCGCTTAGAGTGGTGTTGCAATAAAATAATCCTAATCTCATAATTGTGACATCCTTCCTGCATTCTTAATAATTTCCAGTATTCTTTTATTGCAGGCATTCCGCCGCCCCTGTGGTAGACCTGGGGTAAGTATTACCACACACACCCTCTTAGTGTGGTGTTGCAATAAAATAATCCTAATCTCATAATCGCAACATACTTCCTGCATTCTTAATAATTCATGTTCTCTTGCATTACAGGTATGCCGCCGTCCACATGCCAGACCTGTAAGTACCTTTAAAACGTTTAAAACGTTCTGCTCATGTGCAGAAAAAAGGCATAATTAGCGGGTGACGCAGTCGGCCGCCTTCAGAAAGCCCCGGCTGCCGTTCGTGGTGGATGCTCCGGGGCTCTTTCCGGCTCCGAAGCTGGGTCGCCCCCTCCCGAGCGGCGCACCCCTGGTGTGGCGCCGGCGCCGCAGCAAGTGCGCCAGGCAGCACTCGCTGCTGGTACGCCTCTGATTACAGGTATGCCGCCGTCCACATGCCAGACTTGTAAGTACCTAGTACACACACTGAATCCTCTTAGAGTGGTGTTGCAATAAAATAATCCGAATCTCATAATTGTGACATCCTTTCTGCATTCTTAATAATTCCCAGTATTCTTTTATTGCAGGCATTCCGCCGCCCCTGTGGTAGACCTGGGGTAAGTACTAACACACTCACACACACACACTCACACTCACACTCACACTCTGAATCCTCTTAAAGTGGTGTTGCAATAAAATAATCCTAATCTCACAATTGTGACATACTTCCTACATTCTTAATAATTCTCAGTCCTTTTGCATTGCAGGTATGCCGCCCCCCCCTGTGGTAGATCTGGGGTAAGTACTAACACACACACACTGTCCTCTTAGAGTGGTGTTGCAATAAAATAATCCTAATCTCATAATTGCGCCATACTTCCTGCATTCTTAATAATTCACATTCTCTTGCATTACAGGTATGCCGGCGTCCATATGCCAGACCTGTAAGTACCTAGTACACACACTGAATCCTCTTAGAGTGGTGTTGCAATAAAACAATCCGAATCTCATAATTGTGACATCCTTCTTGCATTCTTAATAATTCCCAGTATTCTTTTATTGCATGTATTCCGCCGCCCCTGTGGTAGACCTGGGGTAAGTATTAACACACACACACACACACACACACACACACACACACACACACACACACAGCTTTGGGATCTGTGTGTGTGTGTGTGTGTGTGTGTGTGTGTGTGTGTGTGTGTGTGTGTGTGTGTGTGTGCCCATCCCCCGGAATGATTTATAGTATTTAAGGATAGAACAGGCTACACCATTTTGGACTATAGGTGCATGTAGTGAACAGGTATCCTCCTTCAATAAAGAGCGATAGCTTTCATGGCCAGCAACAATTTTGTAAGAAATAGGAAACATGGGTTTAGATGCCATGTTAGAAAATGTATTTAACAGAACACAAAACACACAACGTTTCGTCAACTTCTGTGGATGTCTTCTTTTGTACAGCAGCACCGTGCTACAGACAACATGTACTGTACATGTGTGAACAGACAACATGAACTGTCGTTCATAGATAAAATCTGGCTTCCCATATTGCATAAGAAAGAGCACTCCTAGCAGTTACAGCACGGCCTCTGAGCTACATCCTTGCAGGGTTATTTCAGGTCACCACCAAGATTCCATTCTTCTGTTACTGTTGACAGTTAAAGCCTTCTTCAGTGGCACCCAGTGCATTTTACATCTTGCTAGCACGGTGCTGCTGTACATCAGAAGACGTCCACAGAAGTGGACGAAACGTTGTGTGTTTTGTGTTCTGTTAAATACATTTTCTAACATGGCATCTAAACCCGTGCTCCCTATTTCTTACTAAAGGTATCCTCCTTGTCCAGGACAGTCCCCTCGGAGTACATTGACGCTGACATAGGAATCAGCCTGTTGCCTTCTCCTTTCTGCCAAGAATTCTGTGTCATGTGCAATAGGTAGGAATTCCCCTAACATGAGTAATGAATGCACCAGGACCATCCAGCATTGCCAAAGAAGACAATAGTTTTGGCCCCAAACCTCCTGATCCTGGAATATTTGTCCCACCTACATTTAACGTTCCTGGTCATTAACGCTCACACCAGTTTATTTGTCTTACCTACATTTAAAGTTCCTACTCAACCGTCACATGAAGCAGAAAGGTGACAAGACCCGCAAGAACAAGGGGAAGACCGGGAAGACCCTCAAGAACATCGGGAAGGCCATCAAGAACAAGGTGAAGACCCGCATGAACAAGGTGAAGGCCAGCGCGAATGGCGTGGAGACCAGCGCGAACGGCGCGGAGACTGCAGAGACCAGCGCGAACGGCGCAGAGACCAGTGCGAATGGCGCGGAGATTGCGGAGACCAGTGCGAACGATGCGGAGACTGCAGAGACCAGCGCGAATGGCGCTGAGACCAGTATGAACGGTGTAGAGACCAGCGCGAACGGCGCGGAGACTGCGGAGACCAGCGCGAACGGCGCGGAGACTGCAGAGACCAGCGCGAACGGTGCAGAGACCAGTGCGAATGGCGCGGAGATTGCGGAGACCAGCGCGAACGGCGCGGAGACTGCAGAGACCAGCGCGAATGGCGCTGAGACCAGCGCGAATGGCGCGGAGACTGCGGAGACCAGCGTGAATGGCGCAGAGACTGCAGAGACCAGCGTCAACGGAGGTGAGACAGGGCGGGGGGCCCTCAGGGAACTCTTCGCTCTTATCCACGGTTTCAAGTATCCACGGGGGGGCCTGGATCATATCCCCAGCGGATAGGGGGTTAAACCGCTGAACCATAAGCTGTCGATCGAAAGGTCGGCAGTTCGATTCCCGCGACGGGGTGAGCGCTCGTTGCTTGGCCAGCTCCTGCCAACCTAGCAGTTCCAAAGCATGTTAATGTGAGTAGATAAATAGGTACCGCTTGCGGGAAGGTAAACAACGCTCCGTGTTCCAGCTGCATGCTACGCGCTGCGGCAAGGAGAGTCATGCCGGCCACATGACCACGGAGGTGTCTTCGGACAACGCTGGCTCTTTGGCTTTGAAATGGAGATGAGCACCACACTCTAGAGTTGGACACGACTGGACTTAATGGTCAGGGGTCACCTTTACCTTTACCTTACTGTGTAGAGCAGGACATGTGTTAAGTAAAGGAATTGGAGTGCACATTGAGGTGAATGGATTGGTCGGGGGGGGGCGTAGAGCCAATCTCCAGACGCTGACTTGGGGGTGCTGGCTGGGACCCCTCAAGCAAAGATTGTGAAGCCAGCCTCAAAGGCTGCTCACCCTGGGCAGCACAGTGCAATTCAGAATGCAATTCAGATTGATGGCGATAAGCATGCACTGCCATTGAAGAGATTGTAGCATAATCTACCTGAGCCATGCATTTCAATGGCTCGTTGAAGGAGAACTCTTCAAGGAGAGGTGACCTTCAATGGCTCTTCAAGGAGAGGTGACCCTCACAAGACCTCCTCCCCCAGCATAATGTTCTGACATGGATTAAAAGGTGAGCAGAAAAGACTTGCAGGTCACAACCCTTGCTTCTTAATGTAAGTGAGCTTGTTGGCTCCACTACAATTCCTGGATGGAGAAGCCTCAAGAATTGAGTAGCCTCAGTTCCCAAAATTCCCAAATGTTTCCGCTATTAACCGGCCACGCTTGCAATCCCTGCTGTGGCTGTTTTAGATGCCCTCCGGACCTCTTGTCATTCCTGCCACTCTGATGACTAGCTGACACTTTCCAGTGATGGGGACTCGAGTCAAATGACTCGACTCGCAAGTGTGACTTAGCCACTTTTTCCCTGATTCGTACTTGTACTCGTGACCCATTGACTCGCACTCGCACCCCACGGGACTCGCACTTGACTCGTACTTGCCCAAAAATTTTGATGCCGACTCGCACTCGGACTTGCACTCTTGCAAAAATGACTCGCACTCGCACTCGCACTTGTGACCTAGTTACTTAGATACATCCCTGACACTTTCCCCAGCAGGCATTTCAAACCCAGAAATGACACTCATGATGTGACCTGGCCCTGCAGCAAGAGGAAGGAAGGAATGTGCAGATTACAGCGAGTCAGCTTTTTCTGTTTTGTTTTAAAGGAAAATCCCTCTTGGGGTTACTCCCTGTTTGAAATCTTACCAAAGTTCCTCTTTTACAGACCCCGAAACCAACCGCAGCTGGGGCTGAGATGCCATCTATGATGACCTTTGACTTTTGAGCACCCCACCCTTCTGCCGTTCCTGCTTAAACGCTATCTGTAGGTTAGGATTCTGTTCCAGCTGCTGTTTCCCCCCAAGCCCCCTTTGCTCATCAATAAACTTGGCTTTGCACATCATCTTCCATCTCTGTCATTCTCTGGTCTCATGGCTCTGAGGAGATGCTCCAAGCATTCATCACTGAGAGTGGAGTGCCTATTAGAAATGGTTGCTAGGTGCCTACAGAAAATGTGATCCCCGTTGCTCCATAAATTAGGAGAGTAAGATCGCGATTTCAGAGTAATGGCCAATCTATAGGATACACCTATAAGTAGCATTGTTACGCATGAGACACTCACATGACCGGGGGAGGGGGATGATCTTGTGCAAGGATCCTATGTCGAACCTAATGGCATGCCCATCTAACTTAGCATGGTATGGGAAATGGAGGGAAGGCTGTAAAAGGCACAAAAGGATTTATTTTAGTGCCTCAAAACTACAGAGAGGCATTCATCCTAGGGCGTAACGAATATAACTTACACTTAACTCGAAGACTGGGGAATTCTATGGCTAAGAATCCTGCACAAAGGAACCTGAAGGAAAATGGTTAGAAATACAGTAAATCCTCACTTAAAGTTGTTTCGTTTAAAGTTGATTGAAAAATGTCATGGGAATGTTTGCATTTATCATTTAGCCTACGGTAAAATTGGTTTCATTATAAGTCGTTCCACTTTCCAGGAAGAATGTATCGGCAACAGGGGAGGAGAGAGTAATTCCTCAGAAGGAGAGTAGGCACCGCAAAATGCAGGGAACATGTGGGGGGGGGGGAGGATATGTAGGGAGATTAGATGGACTTCTGAGAGGAACCCCGATGAAGGAAGTGGAGCTTTTGGGAAGCAGAGAAGGAAACAGAAGGGAGTAAAAATGGGGAGATTAGTAAGAGAGGAGGAGAAAGGTTGAGGGGGTTCAAAAATGGCAAAAAGACAGAACATAGCTTTCTGTAGCATGAACAAAGTGCTACGAACAAGAGGCGAGCCTGGAATCAAACCGTGAATTCTCTTCACCTACTTGTGGTGGGGGATCGAGTCTCTACCAGCGAACAAGTGCTCTTGACCAATGTATTGCTAGATTGGTCAAATGAGCTCGTTGGGCCAAAGAGACAAGCGGATGGTGTTGCGGTTCTCCAAACAAAAGATACAAAAAGCAGAAAAATAATAATATAATAATATACAGTATTTATATATTGCCTTTCTCGGTCATTGGATTTCTCCTCTGACTTTAATCCAAGGCAGTGTACATGGGCAGGCTGTCCTAACCCCCCTTGGTTTTTTTTTTTTTTACAATATATACTGTATAAATGTCCAATCTTTCATGAACGGCTACTTTCCAGATGGTATTCTTTTTACAGTCTGACAATTCTGCTGACTGGCGCCTCCCACACTCGACCGACGAAGCTGGAAGCTCTTATCTCACCTCCTGGAGGGTTTCACAGCTTTTTACCAGCGGCGTGTCTCGAACTTATCAAGTTCACTGGTCTTCAGGCATTGAAGGCAGCAGCTCTCCCAACTGAGCCTGTGTATCGGCCATGTGCAGAGCACGACACTCGCAGACAGAGAAGGAGAGCAACAAACACTAGCAAACAAGCAGTCAATGTGACTCCACTGGAGACAAGGCGGGGAAAGGTGGTGGGGAACTGGTGGGTCTTTTGCAAGGTTGCCCCATGGACGATGACTCCTGTTTCTGTTTCTGCAAGGCTTTTGAGCTGTTGCAGTTCTCGATTGTTATTTGCAGTCAGTAACGGACTCGATGAGGGTGAAGAAATTGAAGCTTGATCTAGACAAGACAGAGGGGCTTCTAGTCAGTAAAACAAACATCTGGGGAACTGAGGGGTGGAGAGTTACTCTGCCATTATGTAGCTAAGATACGAGAGATAAGGTAGGGCAATGAAGCAAGAGGAAATGTATTAATCTGTGGCGCAAATGGGGAAAGATATCACTGGGTTCCTTTTTTCCCCCTGAAATTCATTTTTCTTTTTCCGAAAGGGAGATCAAAGATTATAGTAACAGGGTCAACGTTTATTCACGAAATGTACACCTAAAATACAGAAAATAACCAGTAGGAACATGAAGATTAGATAATGAGAAGTATGTAAATGAGATAATGGGAAGTAAATAACACATTATTCAGACAAGAAATCAGTTAGATCCGTTAACACTGTAGACGTGGACTTCCCAAAAATTTTGGACGAAGTCTTTAAGCAAAGACTCTTGAGCAAATATAGGCAAGTTTGGATCAGGAAGCCAAGGCCTTTTGATGGACTGGTAACTAGTTAAAGAACAGGAAGTGTGCCAAATGGTGCATCTATGGCATAGGGTTGCACCTGCCTTTAGAGCAGCAGTCTTGGGTTGGAATTTGGAAACCCCTCTGGTATTCTTCACTGGTTTGACTCTGATGAGCTCTGGTCATCCTTTGACAACTTCGCTTCCACTCCAGTGTGGGGAAAGAAGGATTTAAGCCTGGAGAAGAGAGGATGGTGTTCTTTATTAACATACTGAATTTGTGCAATGCTCCTTTATGTCATTGGCTGTCTTGGAAGCAATAGGGAGAATTTTGACTTGTGGGAGATCTCTCACAACCCTATTTTTGTTGTGGTTATAAACGGGTACTCCTAGGCAGACCCCTTTCCGTGCTGAAATTCAGATGGGCCACTGGATTGCCCATGAAAAAACCAGGACAAAAAAAAAGGTCATTAAGATTGTCTTCCTTGCTGTCATGCGCACAGGCGCATTGCAGGCCGAGAGTGGATGTATGAGTGCAGAGCAAATAAAGAGAGAGAGCAAATAAAAAAAAAGGAGAGGGGGAAGGAAATGCAAAAAATAGATCAGAAACTGTGCACTGGGGCTTCCAGAGAAAACAAAGAGGGTGTGGCCCCTTGATTCTGAGGAAAGAGGACTACGAGAAGTAAGCATTGGTTCATTCTAAGGCTGAGTCACTGGGCTTGGCCCAGGAAGGTTAGCACATGTTCAAGAGGATGTCCAGCGCATAAATGAGAGCCCGCTGTTTCGGTGTCACTCCCAAACCCAGCTTGAAACAGAACGGTCAGAAGAAGTGACCCAAAGATGAAGGTGCCGGTTGGGGCTGTTTTCCTCCTTGTCTGCCTGGCTTTCCTACAGGGCACCAGCGCTGCTCCCAGGGTAAGGAGGACCTTGACGTGTTTCACTCTGGTGGCACAGGGAATGGCAGAGGGGGTGGCGATGGAAGAGTTCATGTGAGTTAGGCAGCTATTGAGTGCCACCCTGTCTTCGTGTGAGTTAGGCAGCTATTGAGTGTTGCCATCCTGTCCTCAAGGCAGAACAGGCTTGTATCATCAATGACTAGCAGCCACCACCGAAGAAGCCGTGAGGAGGAGTCATGGAATCGGCTTGAACTGGGGCGTCCATGATCACTTCTGGTCCTGGGGAGGTGGTGGCACTCTAGAAATATCACGACAGTCGAGGTGTTGAGAGGTGCAGCTGGGTTCATTCGGTGCTGTGGGGATGACAGTGCTTCATCTCATCTTTATAAATGTGACGGACGTGGGGAGAGTAGTTCTGGAATGGGGTGGGTGTATAACTCTTGTCTGTTGAACTGGTTGTCTTGTGACTTGCTTCATCCCCCCCCCCCCGTTTTTCATTTCAGGAACGTCGCTGTATTATGGGAGTAAGTATCAGTAAACCACAGTGAACGTTCAGGACCAGAGCCCCACCCACAACCACCACTACCTGGCTGCCTGCTTCATCATAGCTCTTGTCTTCATTTCTCCCAAACATAACAGTGGTGGTGATTGCCATAGGTAACACTGGTGATCACCATAGGTAACACTGGACCACTGGTGGTGGTCGCCATAGGCTTCATTGTTGTTGTTGTTTTCCTCTTCTCCTCCTCTTGCCTTGAGCGAATGGAAGAAACCCTCCATACACCCTCTCCCCCCTCCTACGTCCAGCCTTGCCTTCCGAAAAGATAAGGACCAGGGAATGGAAAAAGGAAGTGTAGAGATGTAGATGGTTGGGTGCTCTTGACTCTTCCACGTGTGACTCTTCCATTCACCACCCTGGGCCTTCTGAAAAGGCAGGAGGTGAGAATGGGATGGGAAGCAGAGAAGCAGGGGTGAGAGGCCGGTAAGTGAAAGGATAGGTAAGGATAGGCTTACCAGATCTCCAACTGGGACAGAGTGCTAGACCTTTAGGAGAAGGAATGTGGGCAGGTGTAGCTTGTTAAACCTTAGAGCACAATCCTAGGCATCCATGGGGCTTGCTTCTGAATAGACATGCCTAGGATTGTGCTCTAAGGTTTAACAAGCCTAGGATTGTGCTCGAAGGTTTAACAAGCTACACCTGCCCACATTCCTTCTTCTAGCACTCTGTCCTGGGTTGGAAATCTGGTAAGCCTAGTATTAGCAAACACGTATGATCCATCTGACGGGGAATCTTATGCAAGGTCAATGGGGCTTCCTTCCAGGGAAATGTGTATGGATTTGCAGCTTTAGACTGGCGTTGCATTCAATCTTGCCATCGCTATGTATTTATTCAATTCTTGATCATCCCCACTGTTCTTTTATTGCAGATGTGCTCTAGACGCTGTGGTAACCCTGTAAGTATCAGCAAACATGACCCACTGAGCCTGTGTGTTGTATTAAAAGACTCTGAATTGTGTAATCACAACATAATTTCTGCATTCTACGCTCACCTCGCAAAGGTGGCTCAAGAGAGGCCCGTGACCTGCTAAAACAACCCTCTCGTGGTTGGGCATCCTGAGGGGTGATCATTGTCTCCTCGCCCTCTCCAAGACCTCCATATAGGCTTACCAGATTTTGAGGTGCCTAAGCTGGGGCACCCCCTCTACTTTTCCCCCCTCTGGAATTGTTTTTAAAATTTTTATTTTCAGACTTTTTTTTTGCTTCTGTTGTTGTTGTTGCTTCGCGGGCGCAGAGCACCTGCTCACTGCCCGTCACGGTGGCCAAAATGTTTCCATTTATTTAATTATTTAACCCACCATTTTTGCCCCTTTCGCTGCTTTTTTCACAATTTTTGCTTGACTCCTTTCTGGTGCTGGTGACGCCGCTGCTCAATTCCTGTCTGGCCAACTGCATCAAGTCAGCCAGGACTCCCCGCCAGTCTTTGGGCCAGGTCAATCGAATACCCCCTTCTGCCACCACCACTTCCATGATTTAAAACATTTTCCTGGGCTCCGCCATCTTGGATCTCTCGAAATCTCGCGAGATCCAAGATGGCAGTGCCCAAATCTTGTGAGAAATTTTCATGAGAAATAAACCACGGTGATCTTTCAAGACCAGAGCCCCACCCACACCCACCACTACCTGAGCCGCCTGCTTCATCATGTGCACATCATCTGTGTTCAGATTTCGCGAGATCCAAGATGGCGCCGCCCAGAAAAAACATTTTAAATCATGGAAGTGGTGGCGGGAGGTGGCAGACCCAAAAAACTGGGACAATCTGGTTCCGGGCTTGGCTGGCTGAGACCGGGCTCCGGAAACCGATACAATCCCGGTTTTTCCGGGACGGATGGTAAGTCGGGTGCTGCATCTGTACAGCCGAGTCCCGCCCTCCACCAGGCCCCTTTGCAGAAATGCAGGAGTAGAGAATGCCCCTGTCGGGCTGCCCTAAGTTTCCCTGGAGGAAGAAAGTCATGGCCTCCATTTTGCAAAGAAATCAATATTCAATGTGGTACATACCATGAATAATAGTCCTCATGGGGGAGCACCTTAAATTCGGTGGTTTCTGGGGACTAAGGAGTTGTGTTTATGCAAAGTTGGGGGATGTTTTTAATTCATTTTTTTCTTCTCCTTTCTTTTTTGTTGCAGCTTGGAGGAGTAAGTATCAGCAAGAGAATGTGACCTGTCATTTCTGTTCCTGTGTTAAAAATATTCTCAATCATTCATTGGGTTCAGGTATCTTCTAGAAAATGGTAGGAAAGCAACATCTCCATCAATTTAATGGGTGCTAGTGCAGAAGCTAGCTAGAGGCATTAGATACAGGATGGATGGGGACTATTTTGGTTGTGCCCAAGGATTTAGGAAAATGGTGGTTTTTTGAGAGATAATAGGAAGGGAGTGGAAAAAAGGTGACATAAGGAAGACATTCAGGGAGGCGAGTTACAGGCATGAAGGGGGCCAATGATGAAACTCATCCGAATCCTCTCAAGTAGTATCATCATTTTATCCCACCTTCCTGAATGGGATGGAGGGAGGGAGGGAGAGAGAGGGATGGATGGAGAGAGGGGGGGATGGAGGGAGATGGAGAGGGATGGAGAAGGATGGATGGAGGGAGAGAGAGGGGGATGGTTGGAGGGAGAGAGAGAGGGGGGATGGAGGGAGAGAGAGAGACGGATGGATGGAGGGAGAGGGATGGAGGGAGAGAGAGAGAGAGGGATTAGACTTACCAGATCTCCAACCAGGACAGAGTGCTAGACCTTTAGGAGAAGGAATGTGGGCAGGTGTAGCTTGTTAAACCTTAGAGCACGATCCTAGGCATGTCTACTCAGAAGCAAGCCCCTGAACACTGAATGGGGCTTGCTTCTGAGTAGACATGTCTAGGATTGTGCTCTAAGGTTTAACAAGCACCTGCCCACATTCCTTCTCCTAAAGGTCTAGCACTCTGTCCCGGTTGGAGACCTGGTAAGCCTAGGGATGGAGGGAGAGAGAGGGAGGGAGGGAGAGGGAGGGAGGGAAAGAGTATGAATAGTTGGAGTAGATACAACTTTTTGTTTGCTGCTATTTCTAATCAGGGAGATGTATGCTCTGTTGAGGAAGGGTTGGGGCTCTTTGGGGACACTTTTAACTCTTACTTTTTAAATTGCAGCTTTTGGGAGGCGGTTGCGGAGGAGGAGGAGGATTATTAGGAGGACTTGGAGGATTATTAGGAGGAGGAGGACTAGGAAGTTTTGGCTTAGATATTAACATAGTAAGTATCACTACGCACATATGATCTCCCTGGACCCGCGTGACATTTCAATGTTCTATTTATCGACTTCCTCCTTAGAATTCTAACAACTCTCAGATCCCAAAGAGAGTGTTCATGACAGCATTGACTGTTTTCTGGGTGAGCCTAGTGGAAATACTCATGTTTGTCTCCAGCTGGTCAGCTCCTTTTGGGAAGGAAGGCACTCGGGGTGACCCCTGTTAGGCTGATTGGAGCTTAACATACCCCCCCCCCAAATTTCCCATTACCATGTCAGGTGGGTTGACTTGGACCAATGCCCAGGGGTGAACCAAACTGGGCAGAGATCCAAGGGGTGTTAGATAAAGCTTTTGATCACCCTGGCAATCCCAATGAGGCTGGCACACTCAATACCCATCCTGTGTGGCTACCTTTGGCACATGCCACAGAGCGCTATCAAAACGGTCAGGTGACAGGCTGACTCCTCAGTCAGTCGCAGTGTGCTCAGGAGGGATGATCATGGAGGGGCCATTGTGTGTGTTCATTGTCCTATGGTTTGATGTTCATTAGGAACAGATTACCATGGCATCAAGATTTGAAATAAATACAGCATGTCATCTCTTAATGTTATTTTGTTTAAAAGCAATTTCATTTTAAAGTTGCTAGGAAAATGCCACTGGAATGTTTACATTTATTGATTAGCCCATGGTACAATTGGGTTCATTATAAGTCGTTATGCTTAAATTCTTCCAAGAATTCTTCACCTGGGGACTGCGGAGGCACGGGTCAACCCCAGCCCCCGTGACCCCCCGTGCACCCCCCCAAAAAAATTGCCGTGCTGCCTACCCCCGCTGCTGCCGGCTCCCATCCTCCTCCCCAGCCGGCTGTCCGAGGCCTTCTGACCAGGCCAAATGCGTCAATACGTGATTTTTTAAAGCTTTTTTGCACATGCTCACAACGTTTCTGAGGGCAAGGGCTGCCCTCTTGCCCTCAGAAACTAAATGACGTATTGACGCATTGAGCCTGGTCAGAAGGCCCCGGACTGCCGGCCGGGGCGGATGCTCCGAGGTCTTCTCCCGGCCTCGGAGGTGACGTGCGGAGCCGGCGGCAGCGGGGGTGACATGCGGGGGTGACGCGCGTCACAACCCGGCGGCCTGCCACCCCCGCCACGGTCCAGTGACGCCACTGAAGGGTACAACCCGAAGAATTATAAATTGGATATCTGGCAACCTTCTTGACTCCTTGTTGTTGTTGTTGTTGTTGTTGTTGTTGTTGTTGTTGGAGAATGGGTATGGAGGAGTAAATATTCACTAGCCAGCTTGATCCAGCTGCTCTTTCCCTGCAAAGTCAATCATCATTCTTTGGGTTTTAAGGACTTCCAGCTAATTGTAGAAAATGAGTGTCTCAGTCATGTTGAATGGGTTGAGTGGGGAAGCACCTTAGTTTAAGTAGAGTAGGGATACTATGGGATTGGGCCCTTTCTGAAATGTGTGGGTTTTGACGGAGGACGTACAGGATATAAGCAAAATGACTTTATGGCAGCGTGTATTAATAGGCATATGGGACAATGCTTCTGCTGTTGTCGTGGATGCATCACCATGAATGAAATTCATAGGGATTCATAGAGATTGTGAGCCCTTTGGGGACAGGGAGCCATTTAATCCTTTGATTTTGTCTGTAAACCACTTTGTGAACTTTTTGTTGAAAAGCGGTATATAAATACTGATAATAATAATAATAATAATAATTAATAACAACGTATTCACCATGAATTGAATGCAGAGAGAGGGAGAGAGAGAGAGAGGAGATTTAACTTTGATTGACTATTTTTAATTAGATGTATGTTCGACTGAGAAAAATGTTGGAACTCTGGGGAAAATATTGACTCCTTTTTTCTTTTTTTAATTGCAGAATCACCCTCCTGGTGGTGGAGTAAGTATCAGCCAATGCACCTGATCCTTCTAGTCTCACTTTGCATTAAAATATTACTTTAATATCTTTAATGGATACTGTCAGCTGCCTTCACTCTCTCTTGAGCAGTGGTTCTCAAACTGGGAGCCGCGGATACCAGCCAGGGGAGCCGCGGAGTGCCACGGAATCCTCCTGGAAAACAATGCAATGCCTATTGGCAATCATCAACATAATGTAATGGGGAGCCACGACCAATGGTCACTAATGGTCAAGGGAGCCGCAGGTCGAAAATGTTTTGGGAACCACTGCCCTAGAGGGAAAAAGAGCAAGTTCTAAATTTTTAAAACCAATCTATCAATAAATCTGTCTTAGGCTTGCAGCAGTGCACTAACTCAGCTTAGTGTCATGAATATGACACAAAGTAGAAAATGTACATCAGGAAGATGTTCAGGGACGTAATTCTAGGCATAAGGGGTAGAAAAGAAGAAGAAGAGATTGCTTTGACAAGTGGTTACAACATTTTATCCCATCGTCACGAAGGGGACGGAGAGGGAGAAAGCAGTTTTGCTTAGGGATATGTAACTTCTGAGTTTGCCACTATATTTTTAATCCAGGTGCTAGCTAGATAATCCACTGCACATGATTTGTGCATTTGTGGACATGTTTAACTCCTTTATTTGATTGCAGGTTTCCTGTAACGGTGGAGGCTGTAAACCAGGAGTATCGGTAGGAGTAGGAGTAGGTCACGCAGGAGTATCAGTAGGAGTAGGAGTAAGTATCAGCAAACTCAGATGATCCCTGCACAGTGAGACACATATACGGGTTTAGATGCCATGTAATAAAAGAAGAAAAAACTTGTCCTTTACCCGTTCTCCAATACCGCTGACGGATTTCCTTCTAGGCAGCTGTCACAGGCATAAAAAACACATAAAATCCAAGCTGTTTTTTATGCCTGTGACGGCTGCCTAGAAGGAGATCCGTCAGTGGTATTGGAGAACGGGTAAAGGACAAGTTTTTTCTTCTTTTATTACATGGCATCTAAACCCATATATGTGTCTCACTGTGCAGTAATTTCGGGCCATGAAAGTTACAGAAAAAGATTCAGATGATCCCGTCCGTCGATAAATTTTTAGACAAATCCAAATGTGAGCAACCATCACAATATCCAGCTTGCTGGTTTGTGATTCATCATGTGGGAACTTGGAGTTGGAATGGAGTGGGGAGGGATCTTATGAGGACCAAGACTGGGATCCTTTTTGAAAAAAAAAATGCAATTTCTCCCATGTGGTGGCAGAGGAGGAGAAAGTATAGCATGTGCTCCATCTAGTCTAGTGTTGCATTAAACTACGCTGTATCTATGCTCCCTCTTTGGGTTCTAAGGTAAAGGTAAAGGTATCCCTTGACAATTAAGTCCAGTCATGTCCGACTCTAGGGAGCGGTGCTCATCTCCGTTTCAAAGCCGAAGAGACAGCGCTGTCCGAAGACGTTTCCATGGTCATGTGGCCGGCATGACTCAACACCGAGGTGCATGGAACACTGTTACCGTCCCGCTGACGCGGTACCTATTAATCTACTTGCAATTTCTTGCTTTCAAACTGCTAGGTTGGCAGGAGCCGTCACGCGGAATCGAACTGCTGACCTTTCGACCGACAGCTCATGGTTCAGTGGTTTAACCCACTGCGCCACCTACTAGCACTCAAATGCCACAGAACGTGTTCCACCATAGACGCGGCAGTAGCTGATGGGAGAATGCCTTGATCACTCTTCCCCACCCCCAGTGTAGCCTGGCCTAGATGTCATGTTTGATAAAGTCAGCATAAAACCAGCCTACCTTGCAATGTAGGGGCCATGGTGGCTTAGTGGTTAAGATGCTGAACTGCAGACCGGAAGGTCGGTAGGACAGCAGTTCGAGACCCAAGTGCCGCGTGATGGAGGGAGCTCCCGTCTCCTGTCCCAGCTCTTGCCAACCTAGCAGTTCGAAAGCAAGAAATTGCAAGTAGATAAATAGGCACCGCTACGGCGGTGGCTTAGTGGTTAAGACGCTGAACTGCAGACCGGAAGGTCGGTAGGACAGCAGTTTGAGACCCGAGTGCCGCGTGATAGAGTGAGCTCCCATCTCCTGTCCCTCCCAGCTCCTGCCTATCTAGCAGTTCAAAATTGCAAGTAGATGAATTGGTACCGCTGCGGCGGGAAGGTAACAGCATTCCGTTAGTCAATCTGGCCACATGACTATGGAAGCGTCTTTGGACAGCGCTGGCTCTACGGCCTTAGACATGGAAATGAGCACCATACCCTAGAGTCGGACACGACTGGCTTTCAAGCAGGGGATACCTTTACCTACCTTGCAATGCATGCTAGATGGCAGGAATATGGCCAAAAGCTTTGTGGCAACCATGATTGTTGAGGGATAAGGTGAGGAGAGTAGGAAGTTTATATAATAAGGGAGATGTTCAGGGAGATCGTAACAGGGATAAGGGGCACCAAGGATGAAAGAGGAGAGTTGCTTGAGACACCCATTTATCTTAGTCCTCTCAAACAGTAGCATTGTTTTATCCCATCTTCATGGATGGAGTGTATAGGGAAAGAGTAGTTTTGCTTTGGGATATATAACTTGTGATTGGTGCTATTTTTAATCAGGGAGATGGGATGTTCTATCTTGGAAGAGTTGGTTATATGGGGAGACATTTTTAACTCATGTCTCATTTACAGGCACCCTGTAACAGTATGGGTTGTAGACCAGGCGGTGGCAGAGGAGTAAGTACCAGCAACCCTTTATGTTTCATCTAATCTAGCATTGCATTGCAATATTCTACCTCCTTATTTACACCAACAGCGATCCACTCTCAAAGAGAGTTCACGACATAAGAACATAAGAACATAAGAAGAGCCCAGCTGGATCAGGCCAAAGGCCCATCTAGTCCAGCTTCCTGTATCACACAGTGGCCCCACCAGATGCCTCAGGGAGCACACAAGACAACAAGATAACCTGTTTCCCGTTGACACTCCCTTGCACCTGGCACAGAGAAAACCCACTTCTAAAGCCAGGAGGTTGCTTATGGCTTGTAACCTGTGATGGTCTTTTCCTCCATGAATCTGTCCAAACCCCTTTTAAAGGCATCTTGGCCAGGTGCCATCACCACATCCTCAAGCTCAGTAGTAGCTGAGAAGTGTCTTGGGTATCCCTTCAGTGCTACAAAGGCTCTCTACACACGTTACACAAATCGACTTGTGAACTATAGCACCATTGAATACCCAGCATGCTGGTTTGTGAGAATGTGGAGTTGGAATGGGGTTGGGGAAGGAGGGTCTTGTACGGATCCTATATTTAACTTGGGGAGGATTCTTGGAGGATGGAATAAACCCACCACCAGGAGCAAATATCTCTCAGCTTGAAGACATGTTTAGCTAGGAAAAGTTTTAATGGGTGAGTTTTAATGGAAAAGCTTTAATGAAAAGTTTTAATGGAAGAGAATAGCTTCACATCAAGCCCCATCAAGTAAGTACAAGCCCCAGCCAGTGGTTGTTATAAAGACAGAGAGAAGGTCAAACACTGTCCCCAGATCAGCTGTGTTTGACCCTTCTCTCTGTCTTTATAACAACCACTGGCTGGGGCTTGTACTTCCTATCGTGTGTAGCCTTGCTCACCACCTGATGAAATCCAAAGAATATTGAACGAAACGTCGTGTTTTTAATATTTTCTATGTTTTTAATTGTTTTGTTTGCCCAATGGCTTTTAACTTGTTTTAAAACTAGGAAATAACTTTTATTTGTACATGGCTTTTAATACCGTCATTAAAACATTTCCTATTATTGCTGGCCATGAAACTTTTACATCCTACATTTTGAGCTCTCTTTTTTTTCTTTTGCAGTTTCGCCCAATGGGTGGTGGAGGAGGCGTAAGTATCAGTCTAGCATTGCATTCAAATATTCTGTGTCTCTACTTTCTCCTTGGGTTCAAATGCTACAGCAAGTGTTCCATGGCAGCTATAGTTGTAGGGAAAATGCCTTGGACACTCTCTATCCCTACTCTGCTCTCTGGGGGACATGATTGAGATGTATGAAATTATGCATGGGATGGAGAGAGTGGATAGAGGGAAAATCTTCTCCCTCTTGCACAACACCAGAACCAGGGGACATGCAATAAAATTGAGTGGAGGGAGAGTTAGAACGGACAAAAGAAAATATTTCTTCACCAAGCCTGTAATTCATCTGTGGAACTCCTTGCCACAGGATATGGCACCTGGCCTAGATGCCTTTAAAAGGGATTTGGATAGATTCATGGAGGAAAAGACCATCACAGGTTACAAGCCATAAGCAACCTCCTGGCTTTAGAAGTAGGTTTTCTCTGTGCCAGGTGCAAGGGAGAGACAACAGGAAATGGGATTTATCTTGTTGGCTGTGTGCTTCCAGAGGCATCTGGTGGGGCCACTGTGAGATACAGGAAGCTGCACTAGATGGGCCTTTGGCCTGATCCAGCAAGGCTCTTCTTATGTTCTTATGTACTCCCAGATTCGTCTGGCCAGAGTTTCCTATTTGATGTAGTTGGCACAAAACCAACCTCCCTTGCAGTGCAATGCAATGTCTGCTGGATTGAAACAATATTATAGCTTTTCAGCAGTTCCACCAGTGGTGACAGAAACCTTGTCCTGGAATGAGTCCTTTTTAGTGTCTGCTTGTTTCTATTTTTCATCATCCACTGACACAGATTCAAAACCAGGGAAGTAAGCTATGTTCGTGCTGGTCACAAGCCGGTCACAGGCTTTCATTGCACCTGATGATATTCATAGCTTATGAATGAAACGTCATGCTATGCGTTTTAAAATTGTTTTTATTGCATTTTGAAAGAGACTTTTAAAGTCATTTTTAAAGTTTTAATTACATTTTAAATTTCTTGGTTTTTTTATGACCTTAATCCCAGGGAAGATGATTCATTCTTGGTATATTATTGCCGGTCATAACAGTTTTCGCTCTATTTTGAAGTAAGCTAGTTTTTTCAAGTCATCCACCTAAATGAGACTCCTTCTGTTCCCTTTTTTTCAGTTCCACAACAGTGGAGGAATGGGCATTATGAACGCCAATGGGGTAAGTGCCAGGATTCCTCTGTGTTTTGAAATGGATGGTTAGCCAATATTGCTCTCGTTGCCGAAAAATGATCTCTCTTTCAAAGTGTAGCAAAGCTTTCTCGAGATGACCTTCTTTCACATGGAGATTTTCAGGATGACTTTAGCTATAATGGGGAAAAAAACACCATCACCACCGACACTATTAACTTAGATCTCCCTTCCTGCTAGTCACATTGTAGCACATGAGTCCAACTTTCTATAATAATAATCAAAGTCAAAATACCTTTATTGGCATAACACAAAAAGACATACACACATATATACAAATACCGTATTGTCCCGAGTATAAGACGCACCTAATTATAAGACGCACCCTTAAAGTTTGGTGCTATTAAAAAAATCGAATTAAATCACTGGCATTAAATTGCAACAGCCTGATTATAAGACGCACCCCTAGTTTAAAAACTTAAATTAGGAGAAAAAAGTGAGTCTTATACTCAGACCAATACGGTATATTAAAAACAAGTGATACATAATACAGAAAGCAAGCAAGGGTGAGGGCATGAGGCTGTAAAGGAGTAAACAGTCAGCAGCCATTTTAATTAGATTCCACTAGATTGGCCACCATGGAAGCTCTTCGTTGAGTAATTAAATAAAGAAAATTAGTTAGCTGATTAATAGACCATTTATCAACAGATGAGAGGAGAATCGAAATGATCTGTGAATCAGATTTCCCTTGCAGATTTGCCAACAATGGATTGAGAATTGTTTGGTTTCTCTGGTTTCTCATCAGATCGTATGATGATGATGGATAGATAGATACCGTTATTGGCATAAATACATTAAAAAACAGACAGACATAGACAAACAACCAGAAAAACAACTGGGAACGACGCCATGCTGGAGTGAAGAGGGACAGTTGCTCTCCCCCTGCTAAACATTAGAGGACAGACACCACTTTCAAAGGTGCCTCTTTGCCCAGTTAGCATGTTAGTTAGTAATTGATGGGAAACGAATAGCTTCACATCTTGGGGCATATAGTTATGTTCTATTGCTGCTCCCGTCCAATGAGCCCAATTAGATGTGTGAACTTCTATTTCCTATTCACCCCCCTAAATTATTCCTTTCCTTCACTTTCCTCTAGAATATTGGGAACAACAATGGCAACATTGGAGCAGGCGCCAACAGTCATATCAACTATGGAGTAAGTGCCCAGAATTTCTCTGTACTGTATTTTGAGGGTGATTGTTAGCTAATCACTATTGCTCCCTTCATGGTATTAACAAATAATGTTGTGTTTACAATTGTAGCAAGACTTCCAGCAGACTGTGCATTGTGGTTAATGGGATTTCCCAGATGACTTTTTGTGTTTATTTGTTTAGAAGGAAAATATGCATTTTTATAGTCATTCGTGATCCCAGTTCGTTCTAGTTCTGTTGCAAACAGATTATCCACCCTGCATACAATTGACAGGGAGGGAATAGCTTTGCAGGGGTGTCAGAGAGGGGGAGGAGAAGGAGGGGGGACCGGGGGTCTGTACACCAGAGATTTTAAATAGGATGAATGTTTTTAAATGGTCCGTGGCAATTAAAAAGATTATCAGAAATTAATTGGAATGCTATGAGGGTATAACCATGAGTTTACAAAATGGATTAGTGGGGGGATCTGGGGTGGGTGATTCAGGAGATGATGGTAGAAGGAGGGGGTGATGCTGGCTAGGCGTGATTAGATGTGCCCACAGTGGGGCAGCAAAGAACTCTTTGGGAATGGTGTGTGTGTGTGTGTGTGTGTGTGTGTGTGTGTGTGTGTGTGTGTGTGTGTGTGTGTGTAACCCAGAGGTTGGGGAGCACAATGTAGAGATGGCCAGGGGAAAAATGGAATGAAAGGAGATGACCACTTTGTACCTTGCCTGGACTTTATGCCAATAAAGGGTTAACTAATCAATCTTCCTTGCCCAGGCAAGTTTGAGAGTTAGAATCGTTCCTGTGCATTCAATCATTTGGCACTTGGCTTTCACCTTTCCAGAGAGCATTGCTCTCCTTTGAGAGCATTGCTCTCCTTTGCTGACTCTGTTCCTACTGCAGACTATGACTCTCAGATATCCACCAACATCTCAGTTCCATGCAGTAGTGTGTATCAGCAGCTATAACCACCAGCCATCTATACATTTGTACATGCACATCTGGTCAATGTCACTTGTCTTTTCAAACCGAAGAAAGGGGCACAGTCCTTTTCATGCCCATTCATTCTAAAAATGAATGCAAACCACTTATTCCAGATTGGCAGGGTGCATTTAGGGGCTTGCTTGCCCGAGCCTCCATACCTCCTATATCTGTATCAACAATGCAGAAATGTTGTTGATTTTTGCAGGGATAATGTGTTGTGTTTGCTTATATTGCAGCCTGGCAAATGACCCCGGAATTTGGGTGAGTCTCAAGAACTGCCTCTCTTTGTCCCTCACTTCACTTAGGGTTTAATAGCAGGGAGATCAGGGAACCAACCCACACAAACACACATCTGCTTCGGTAGCAAAGTTGCTATTGTTTGGGGATTCTTCTGCCTCAATGGGACAAATACACCTTGTACTAGTCAAGACCAACCGAGGATGATGCAGGTCTATGAACATCTGTGTCGCTCTCTATAACAAACAAGGGTCCCTCTAGACCAGGGGTGGCCAACCCTTCCACCATTAGGGCCTCTGTGTTCTTAAGAGTTGTGTAGAACAGGGGTTCTCAACCAGTGGTACAAGTATCACCAGTGGTACTTTGGCCGACTGCTGGTGGTACTCGGACCGCTGGACCACCGGAACCCTGCTCCGACATGGTGCATTCAGTGGCGTGTTTCACTCCCGAGAGGCTCCTGTCTTTGGCCGAGCCTCTTGGGAACACTGAGAAGGGCCCTCCCACACACCCAGAGCCCCCTACCTGTGTTTTCTGGCCTCTGAAAACCTGAAAATTCAAAAGCAGCTGGCGATGATGTCATCGCCAGTCACTTCCGGTGGTACGCAGCAGGAGGCTCCAGAGGTGTACTTGGCTGAGAAGGGGTTGAGAACCCCTGGTATAGAAGACAGAATCTTAGAAGCTGCAATTGCTGCTTCTCCTGTTTGTTTAAGGAAGAAACGAAACTTGCTGGGAAAAAAGTAAAAGCCTGGGTGGGGGGGGGGTTCCCTAAGATCCGTGGATAACTGATACCGTGGATAGCGGATCAGTGGATATGGGGGCCCCATCTGTATTTTCTTCTTCTCCTTCTTGGGGAAGAAGAAACTTCTTCATAGGTCTACTCCCTGATTGAAACCTTACCAAAGCTCTTCTTTTACAGACCCCAAAACCAACTACTGCAGGGGCTGAGATGCCGTCTATTCTGACCCTCGGTCATGACCAGCACCCTTCTGCCATTCCTGCTTAAATGTTTTCTGTAGGATACGATCCTGTTCCAGCTGCTGATTTCCCCCAAGCCCCCTTTGCTCTTCAATAAACTTGGCTATGCACATCATTTTCCATCCCTGTCATTCTCTGGTCTCAACAGTTGCAAGGGGGCATGCTGAATTGTTGCCCTCATTGTGCCACAAAGCAGGAGAGTAAGATCACAAATTGAGATCAACGGCCAATCTATACGATACACCTATAAGTAGCATTCTTATCAGCAGTGCTTTTTAACGTATGGGTAACATGCACACACAACGGGGTGGGGACACACAATCATGTGTGGGGTTTCTGTGTCAAAACTAATGGTGGACCCATATAGTTTGGTGTTGGGAGGCAAATGGAGTCGAGGTGAAAGGTGCACAAAGGATTTGTTTTGGTGCCCAAAAAACAGATTGGGTTAGCTGAGGTTCTTTGTGGTCAGTAGGCTTATGCCGTTGCTTCTGGTGCTAATTGACTTTAGTTCTCCATATAAATCCGGCTGCTGTGTGTTGTTGCTCTCCACATCGTGGCAACTTGGGTTGTTCTTGTCACCTGAAGAGGTTCATAGATTTTGAATGAAACGTTGTGACTTTTATTTCTGTTTTTAACTTGTTTTTAACTCAAATATATTTTTATAGTTTTTACATGGCTTTTAATCCTGTGCTAACCCAATCTTTGTATGCAATCAGGTACTGTTACGTTTTCTCCAATCTCGTGCATGGGGTGGGGCCCAGCAAGTAGGCCACTGCTTGCAATGCAGCATGGCTATATTCTGTGGCTAAGAATCACAAAGTGGAGGACAGGAAGGCCTGGCGGGATATGGTTCATGGGATCACGAAGGGTCGGACACGACTTAACGGAAGTGGAGGACAGGAAGGCCTGGCGGGATATGGTTCATGGGATCACGAAGGGTCGGACACGACTTAACGACTGAACAACAACAACAAGAATCACACACAATGGAGCCCTAAGGAAAATGGTTAGAAATAAGGGATATAAAGAGAACTCGGGAGAGAAGAACTGCTTAGAAGGAGAAGCACTGTGAACAAAACACTGGGAAAAAATGGGGGGGGAGAGAATATGTAGGGAGATTAGATGGGTTTCCCAGAGGAACCCTGGATGAAGACGTGGACGTTTTGGGGTTCAGAGAAGGAAGCAGAAGGTAGGAAAATTGGGAGATTAGTAGGAGAGGAGGAGAAATGTTTAGGGCAGTGTTTCCCAAACCTCTTCAATCTGCGGCTCCCTTGACCATTGGCGACCACTGGCCGCGGCTCCCTATTACATTATGTTGATACCTGCCAGGTGGCAATGCACTGTTTTCCAAGAGGATTCCATGGCACTCCGCGGCTCCACTGGCTGGTATCCGCAGCTCCCCTGGCTGGTATCCGCGGCTTCCCTGGCTGGTATCTGCAGCTCCCCTGGCTGGTATCTGCGGCTCCCCTGGGAACCGCGTCTCCCAGTTTGGGTACCACTGATTTAGTGGGTTCAAAAATGGCAAAAAGGCAGAAAATAGCTTTCTGTAGCATGAACAAAGTGCTACAGGCAAGAGGCGAGCCTGGAATCAAACCGTGAGTGCTCTTCACCTACTTGTGGTGGGGGATCGAGTCTCAGCGAACAAGCACTCTTGACCAACGCTCCAAGTGTCCAAAAGGAGATTCTCGTTCAGAGGACTTGCAGGATTGGTCAAGTGAGATTGTTGGGCCAAAGAGACAAAAGGCTGAACCAAAAGGAGTAAAAAGCAGAAAAATAGCGACACCCACAGCCACATACACACCACTCAGCACTCACAGACAAGAAAGGGAAAGCACTCACAGACAAGAAAGGGAAAGCAACAAACACTAGATGTGCCATCAATATGACTCCACCACTGGAGATAAGGCAGGGAAAGGTGGTGAGGAACTGGTGGGTCTTTAGCAAGGCTGCTCCATGGACCACGGCTCCTGTTTCTGCAAGGCTTGAGAGCTGTTGAAGTTCTCGATTGTTATCTGTAGTCAGCAACCGACTGGATGAGAGTGAAAAAATGGAGGCTTCGTCCAGATAAAATAGAGGGACTCCTAGCCAGGAAGTAAAATGAACTTCTGGGGAACTGAAGGGTGGAGAGTTACTCGGCCATAGTGTAGCCAAGATATTCGAGATAAGGTAGGGCAATGAAGCAAGAGGCGATGTATTAATCTGTGGCTCAAAGGGGGAAAGAAAGCACAGGGTTCCTTTTTTCATTTCAGAAATATGTTCTGAAATTCATTTTCTTTTTCCAAAAGGAAGATCAAAGACTGTAGCAACAGAGAACACATGTATTCAACAAATGTACACCTAAAGATACAAAAAATAATAATAGCCAATAAGAACATTATGATTAGGTAATGAGGAGTACGTTGGCATTAAAATATTAATCAGATAAGAAGCCAGTGAGTTACCCTTCACAACGCAACAAAACATGCAAGACAGAGGCTTGAATTAATTGGGTTTTATTTTAACAAACATAACTGCATTATAACAGAGCAGGGACTACGTGCAACCCCCCAATGTGCAGGCAACTGGTAGAGGGAACGGTATACGACGTGAGCCTCCTCCGGGTAACAAATGGGCGTCGCCACCTGTCTTAAAGCTGCAATCCGTCAGCAACGGAACCAGCCTATCCCGTCGAACCCTGAAGGGTTGAGGCAGCTGGACAGCACCAATCCCCAGCAGGCCAAGTCTTGCGGTGATCAATGGACATTCCATCCTGGGGGCTTATCAATGTGACACATGAGACAAGGCAAGAAAATGTACTGGGTAATTGGGAGGATGGATGAAGGTTGACGGTTGGTGACCATTCTTGTTTCTGCCAGGCTTGAGAGTTGTTGATGTTCTCTATTGGTATCTGCAATTAGCAATGGACGGGATGAGGGCTGAAGAAATTGAAGCTTGATCCAGACAAGGTAGAGGGGCTCCTGGCCAGTAAAGCTGACTTCTGGGGAACTGAAGGGTGGAAGCCAAGATACTAGAGATAAGGTAGGACAATGTAGCAAGAGGAGATGTATTAATCTGCGGTTCAAATGGGGAACGAAAGCATTGGGTTCCTCCTTTCCATTCAGAAGCGTTTTCTGAAAGACCGTTTCTATTTCCAAAAGGAAGGTCAAAGATTATAGTAAGAGAGAAAACATGTCTGTGACAAAAGTACACCTAAAGATACAAAAACTAACTGGGGAAGAAATGGCGACTGAATAATGCGAAAGAAGTATCTTTTGCAAGAACAGATGAATTGGATCAGAATTCAGTTGCATCATTTGACACTGAGACACGTTGGCAGGTATATATCCCATCCATAATAACAGAAGAAGAAAGAGAAGGCAAAGCCAGAAAAGAGGATGTAGTACCTGTTCAGTATGATATAGAGCAGGGGTGGCCAAACTGTGGCTCCTGAGCTACATGCAGCTCTTTGACGTATAATATGCAGCTCTCGGAAAGATGTTGGCTGAGCTCCTTTTTGCATCACAATTAATATATAAAAGGCAAATAAATTTTCAAGCTTTATAATTATTGACCAGGTATAAACGGAGAGTCCACTGGATTAAAACCTAAGTGTAATGTTCATGGTGAGTAAACATAGTTAAGAATTTAAATGCTTCTTAAATATTGCGATTCTCAAACATCTGAAGTTTATCGCAGTGTTTCTCAAACTGTGGGTCGGGAACCTCTTGGTGGACCACGACCTGATTTCTGGTGGGTGATGGAAAGATCAGATAAGTAATTGCCACAAGCCCTGAGGCTATTAAAAATCAGATAGCTACTAATTGCCCTTCAAAGAGCTGAGCTCCTGCAGTCTGCAAGATAGCTGCTAATTACCCTGCAAGCAGCTGAGCTCCTTATATTTATTTCTAGATCACCCTTTTTTAAAGTCTCATAAAGCTAGGTGGGTCTTGACAGACAGAGTGTCATTTTAAAAAGTGGGTCCTGGTGCTAAAACGTTTGAGAACCACTGGTTTATCATATGTGGCTCTTACATTTAGCCAGTTTGGCCACCCCTGATATAGAAGGGGCGACAGCTTTTTATGGGGAGAGGTCTTGATGGGTTGGAGTGTCAGAGTCCATCTGATGACCTACTCTACCAATGCCGCTGAAACTGGGGACTTCCGAGGTCAGCCTACTCAGGTAGCTCATCTGATA
The DNA here is from genome assembly GCA_026170595.1 of Plestiodon gilberti rubricaudatus. Lineage (NCBI taxonomy): Eukaryota > Metazoa > Chordata > Lepidosauria > Squamata > Scincidae > Plestiodon > Plestiodon gilberti. Next base: position 4,889,635 of record JANXHW010000011.1, read on the forward strand.
AGCATGGAACCTCAGTCAGTGGTGCCCAACTGGGCTGACCCCTGATGCCACTTCTGGATGTCACCACCAAGAAGGCTCTGGCTCAGGCACCCACCAAACGGACTTCTCCAAGAGGTGGGCCTCTGAAGCTGATCTCAAGGCTTTAACAGGTTCATGTTCACCTCTATCTCTAGCAGGTGTGTAACTGGGATGGAGCCTAAGGGGGTGCAGCCCTCAGTCTCCACCCCACCAACGGAGCCTGCACTGCTGTTTCCCAGGCTGCGTCCTCCCGCCTGCCCCACAGCCTGGGAAACAGCGGCGTAGGGTCCCTGACCTTGAGCTCTGCCGGATGGGCAGAGCCCGAGCACAGAGAGCTGTTTCCCAGGCTGCAGCACGGGCGGGAGGACCCTCCCCCGCCCACTCCACAGCCAGGGAAACAGTGGCGCGGGCTCCATGCATTTGCAGAGCCCACGCCACTAACCCTGAAGTGACGTCACGATGTCACATGGCGCAGCAAGGACGCCACGGGAACTTATTACCCTCCTGTCTAGCAGGCAAGAAACCACTGCAATGAGTGGCTTTACATATCGGTTTTGACAAAATTGGCCTCAAATACCTCACGTGGCGCAAACGAGTGGCCTTCAGTCTATCAAGAGTTGGACTGGAGCTAGAATTATTATAATGAATGCAGACTAAAATGGAGAAACCCAGCACTGCGGTACTATTTGGAAACCCCCTTCCTTGCTGAAATTCAAACTGGTCACTAGATTTTCTGTGGAAAGACCAGGACAAACAAACGGTCTTTAAGATTTTCTTCCTTGCTGTCAAGCACTCAGGTGTATTGCAGGCAGAAAGCGGGAGTGTGCCCAAATAAGTAGAGCAAATAAAGAGGAAAGAAGGAGAGGGAAATGTGCAAAAAAAGATCAGAAACTGTGCACTGGGGCTTCCAGAGAAATGAATGAGGGTGTGGCCCCTTGATTCTGAGGAAAGAGGATTACAAGAAGTAAGCATTGGTTCCTTCTAAGGCTGAGTTACTGGGCTTGGCCTACAGAGCTCAGCACTGCCCAAGAGGGCATCCAGCATAAATTAGAGTCTGCTGTGTTGGCATCCTTCACAACTTGAAAGAGAAAGATTGGAAGAAACAACCCCAAAATGAAGGTCCCCATCATGGCTGTTTTCCTCTTCTACCTGGTCTTCCTACAGGGCACCAGCACTGCTCCCAGGGTAAGGAGGACCCCGACTTGTTGCATGGTGGTGGCACAAGCTTGAACCAGAGGGGATGGTGATGATGGGAGAGTTCATGTGAGTTAGGCAGCTATTGAGTGCCACCCTGTCTTCGTGCGGGTTAGGCAGCTATTGAGTGCCACCCTGTCTTCGTGCAAGGTAGGCAGCTATTGAGTGCCACCCTGTCTTCGTGCGAGGTAGGCAGCTATTGAGTGCCACCCTGTCTTCGTGCGGGTTAGGCAGCTATTGAGTGCCACCCTGTCTTCGTGCAAGGTAGGCAGCTATTGAGTGCCACCCTGTCTTCGTGCAAGGTAGGCAGCTATTGAGTGCAGTAAATCACAGCAGATAGATGCCGTTGACAAATCAGGTAGTGGGGCCAAGGGGAGGAAGCAACTGGAGCCAGGTTGGTGGAGGGGAAGCTGTTTGGAGATCAGATGAACTTAGGGCAGTGCTTCTCAAACTCTTTAGTACCGGAACCCACTTTTAAAATGACATCGGGACCCACCTAGCTTAAAACTTAGAACTGGGGGGGGGGCGTGCACGCCTGCCCGCAGGGGAGGCACTAGGCAGAGCGGGGAGCCCTCAGAAAACCATGGAGGGGTCTTCGCTCTTATCCACGGTTTCAAGTATCCATGGTTTCAAGTATCCACGGACAGGCCTGGAACATATCCCCAGCGGATAGGGGGGGGGGAGTACTGTATTGGGTACTCCTGTGTTGGACAGGCTGCTTACAACCTTTGCACAAATCAAAATGTGAACAAGCGTTGCTAATATCCAACTTTCTGGCCTGTGATGCTTCTGGGAACTTGGAGTGGGCATGTACTGCCAAAGTCTCTCCTGGGGACCATACATTTATTTGTATGAGGGTTCTCAGAGGATCTTTCGCTTGGTGTCAGACTCCCACGCCATGATCCTTCTAGTTTAGTAATGCATTCCAATAGGCTGTCTACTCCCTCCTTGCATCCTGCTCACTTTCCAATCCCATTCCCTTTCACGTCGGAAAGGCTGTCCACCAATTTTGTACAACTCAAAGTCTGAGCAGGCATTGCTGAATACCTAGCTTGCTGGTCTGTGATTCCTCTGGGACCTTGGAGTTAGGATGACATGGGAAAGGGTATTCAGGGAGCCATGTATTATTATTATTATTATTATTATTATTATTATTATTATTATTATTATTATTATTATTAATTGGAGGGGTAGGGGTGGGGTTGGGGTTGTTTCTCCCACTAGATGGTGGGGGAGAAGAAAATGTCAACAAATGCATGTGATTCATTTATGGCCCAGTCCTCAGAAAATGGCCGCCGACAGCGCTCGGAGCCGGATCCTATCCCCCCTTTTCACCAACCTCCCCACCCCCTTTTTCTCTTTGTACTTGCGTCAGTGATTTCACTGGTGCCGGTCCGAGAAGACCCATTGTGGGTTGAGAGGCTTAACAGAGGTGTAAGGGGATTTAAAACCCTTTAAGATATTCCATCTCTCTCTGCTTTGTTTTTGGATCATAATAACACTCCAATTCTTCTCCTTCTCCTCCTTCTTCATTGCAACCTCCTCCCTGCAATGGTATGAATTGTCCACCAGGAGGCAGTGGTAGTGGTGGAGGGGTAAGTATCAGCAAACAGATACGATCCATTTAGGCTGCACACCTGGGAGTAAATAAGCACCCTCCTCCTCAGTTTCTCCCGCTAGATGGTGGGGAGAAGTAAATATCAACAAATGCATATGGTTCATTTATGGCCCAATCCTCAGTAGGCACTTCTACTGTCATAAAATGGCCACCAACAGCGCCCGGTCTCCATCTCTCATATACCTGTATCAACTGTGCACATATGTATTATTATGGGGATAACGTATTGTTGCTTCCTCTTGCAGCCTGGCAAATGACCCCGGAATTTGGGTGAGTTGGAGGACCTGCCTCTCTGCTCTCCCACACTCTGCTCAGGGTTTCTGCTCTCTGTTTGAATTCTTATTTTATTTATTGATTAATTCATTCATTGATTTATTCATTCACTTACTCACTTACCGTACTTAGAGCGCAACTCATTCTAATCTTAAAATGGCTATTCCACCATTCCATGCCGTCGCAAACGTGCCATAAAGCACGTTTGCGACAACTTTAGAGTGAGGGCGGTAGACACTGAGGCTGGCTGCCCTTTCTCTGCTGCCAGATTGTCCCCACGGCCGCCGGAGAAGGTAAGTGCAGCACCAGCGGCCGTGGGGGCGGTCCAGGAGGCGAGAGAGGGGGCTCATTGGCAGATCTGGCCCAGGGGGCGGAGATGGCAGCCTCCATATCCCCATCCCCTTCCCGGGCCGGATCCGCCATTACACGGCCTCCTCCGACTTCCACCAGCTAAATAGCTGGCGGAAATCCGAGGAGGCCCATTGGGGCCTCCCCACGTTACACCGGGGGAAGGGGACGAATGTCCCCTTCCCCCAAGTAGCCTGAGGAGACCTTGGGGAACAGGGATAGGATCCGGCAGGTGGCCTGGGCTGGATAGCTACGCAGGATTGGGCTGTTACATTATCTTTGCCCTGCCTTTCTCCCTGAAGGGACCCAAGGCACCTTACAAAATACAAAGCATAATCAGTATCTAAAAGCAATCTACGCATTTAAATAAAACTCATGAACAACAACAATCTTAAAACAGTAACACAATAAGCCACATTACAATTAAAAATGTTCTTACCAATGTTCTTCTTTTACAGACCCCGAAACCAAACGCAGCAGGGGCTGAGATGTCTTCTATTCTGCCTCTCGGTCATGACTAGCACCCTTTTGCCATTCTTGCTAAAACACTGACTGTAGGAGATGATCCTGTTCCAGTTTTTGATTTTCCCGCAGCCCCCTTTGCTCATCAATAAACTTGGTTTTGCTCAGCAACTTCCGTCTCTGTCATTCTCTGGTCTAACGGCTCTGAGGAGATGCTCCAAGTGTTATAACAGGGGTTCTCAACCTTTGTGGCAATTTGTACCCCCTGTCACGGTCCAGCCTGGTCCAAGTACCCCCTATACTTTTGGATTACATAATTAATAATTTAAAAAGGGATGTTTTGCTAGGGTGCCGAAAACAATTACCGTATTGTCCCGAGTATAAGACGCACCTGATTATAAGACGCACCCTTAAAGTTTGGTGCTATTAAAAAAAAATTAATTAAATCACTGGCATTAAATTGCAACAGCCTGATTATAAGACGCACCCCTAGTTTAAAAACTTAAATTAGGAGAAAAAAGTGAGTCTTATACTCAGACCAATACGGTAACTTTTAATTACCAAGTAAATAGCTGCTGATCGCAGTTGATAAGGGGCAGGCTCTGGCGTACCCCCAGCCATTGATCCATGTACCTCCAGGGGTACACTTACCACAGGTTGAGAACCCCTGCATTATGCCGGCTACATGACCACGGAGGCATCTTCGGACAACGCTGGCTCTTCGGCTTTGAAATGGGGATTATCACCACACCCTAGAGTCGGACAGGACTGGACTTAATTGTCAGGGGTCACCTTTACCTTTACTCTTCAGATAGGAGGGCCGTCAAGCCCTTCCAAATAACAGGTGCTAAGTTGCAGTTGGTTCAGCGGTTCAAATTCTACAGGCTGAGTTTAGCTGGTACGTTATCCTCCCATCTTTGAAGTGCTTCTCCGAAGTCCCTTTAAATATGGGGGTCCCCATCCCACATGGGGTGTACCAGCCACTGTACAGTCGTCCCCAAAATTCTACTTCCCCTGATGTCCTTTAAAGGCGCCTTTCCAAAGGCAATCTCATACACGAAGATATCCGCTACTATGTTTTCCATACTCCCCTCCCACCAAACAAACAAAAGGGAACAAAAGAAAATAGCTCTGAAGTAGTGGTGTGTGGAGAGGGGCCAAACAGCATTCATCAATTTGAAAATTGATGCTTGGACACCCAATTGCCAAGCCAGAGGTGAGACCATGGTGGGAGGGGAGAGGAGGCACCCACAGACACTAGACTTTCCAACAGGTAACTTAAGAACATCAGAAGAGCCCTGCTGGATCAGGCCAAAGGTCCATCTAGTCCAGCTTCCTGTATCTCACAGTGGCCCCACTTAGTTAGGGCGGGATATGGTTCATGGGATCACGAAGGGTCGGACACGACTTAACGACTGAACAACAACAAGGGCTTTGTGTTGTCCAAAATGCCCACATTATTCTTGGTGCAGCACTCTGGCAAAGCTAGTGGCGGACTGGGAGGTTAGAAGGAGGTGTTTGTTTCCTTGGCAACAAATCTGAACATATCTGTAAGAAGGAAGGGGTTTCGAATGCTTGGCCCCTGCTTCTTTTCAGGACTTCCATTCATTTAGCTTTGAGCTCATTGGGTGCCTCCTTGAGGGTCCCAATTCATCCACCCCCTGCATCGCTTTCAGGGCTTTTAAGAATTAAAAATCTTTCCTTAGTTTAAAGTTGAAAGTCACATCCTGGCTGTGCCAATCTTGAACACCCCTTCTGCCCTAGGGTGCAGCATCAATTTTGCAGCAGTATGGGTAAAAAATGGCCGCCATTGTGGATGATGATGATGATGATTTATGATTACGTCGTGGTCGTTGCTTTTATGCACGCACCATCTCAGGAGTGTTTGCCAGTAGAGTTGAGGAAATAGCCCAACACACAACAGAGTTGCAATTTGCAAGGCTTTTGCAAATAACTGACCACAATAACAGACCACAAGCAGGCTGATGCTGTAATTCCTAGACAAACCACTGCAAGCGAAAGAACAGGAACAAAGAAGAAGGGAGACTCAGATCAGGAAAAACAGAAGACAAGCAGATGGAGGAGAGAACAGTTCATTCTGAAAATTGAACGCACAATCCTAGCACACACACAACTCTGTTCCCAAGACCCCAACTTGTTCTAACGCTCCAGCACTCTGATGTAGTTTGCTGGTGTACATTCTTCTCTGTATGTGAAATTTCTCGGGGGGTGGGTGGGGGGGCTGTTTTCCTGGAATCAGAGAATGATCTTTCCCAGAAAGTGCGTGGTGGAGCCTGAGGGGCTCTGTCCCGCTGCCTCCTCCTTGCAACCTCCTCCTCTGGGCGCGGCTGGTTTGCAAATCTTTGCAGTTTCTCAGCCAAACTGTTGAATCGCGTCCCTTTTTTCACCTTGGAGGCTATTTAGAATGCCAGAATTGCCCAATCTTTGCTAGCGCGTGTACGTGTGGGCGGTATATACAGTATATATTACATGTGCCTCCTTCATGCCTCCAATCACAGCCCTTGTCACTTTCTCCTCTGCCGCTCATAAGAAGTTTGGTCTGTGGCTGGAGGAGTCATTCCTGTTCGGATGATGGGGAACTTGGCGATGCAGTGCGGATTTCTGGGGATGATCTTCCTTGCCTCAGGTACCAAAGCCACTTTTATTGGCCAACGAGCATATATAAAGCTGCCGAATAACGACTCCGACCTTGGATCTCCAAATTCTGAAGTGTCAAGACTGAAGTCTCAAGACCTCCACTGCACGAATTCCGGCACGTCCCGGGAGAGTGCGGAGCTGTGTGGCTTCAATTTTATCAGATTGCATCGGAACGCAGAGAGCCGCGCTCTCCCGACTTCCGTTGCAATCTGCCATGGTCTTGCATGCTCATGATTTTGAGGGGGCGGGACAAGGAGTTAATGGTTTGATCAATGGGATGAGAGGGAATTCAGCCAATCAGAGCGAACTTCTGATTCAGCCAATCAGCGATTAGAAGGCTGGACAATCAGAAGGGGCTATTTGCATGGAGTCCCTGGTGGAGAGCTGCCTTTGGAGGCGGTGGAGTTCAGCAGCTCTCAGTCTAAGCAGTGGTTTTTGAGAGGGGTCTCAATCCCCACCCCAGCCCTACTACTCAGAGATGCTGTCAGGACGGACCCCTGGTTGGGAACTTTTGCATACAAAGCCTGAGTCCCACCCCTGAGTTGCAGCCCTGCCCCAAATCTTCAGGGTGTTTCAGTCTATTCATTTTAGCAGTGGTTCTCATTTGCACCTTTGGGCTTTCTTCATCTGTATGCAAGCTTTGAAATTCATCCAGTTTTGTTGCTTGGAATTTTACCCACTTCAAGTTCCCCCAGGCTGTGCTGTGAAAGCAAAAGCAGACCAAAAATTGGGGCAGAGAGGGCATTTTGCAAAGAACCTGCTGCTTCCTGTTGATGCTCAGTCAGTCCTGCAAAGAATGAGGTCGTGATAACGGCAAGAAAGAGTAAGATCACACAAAGCCATGGGTGCAGTTCTGTGATTGAGCTGTCCATGCGTGGATGGGTTTGGTATACAATGTCCTGCCTTTTCTTATTATTCGTCTTAAATAGAAAAGCAAGTTTCTAGTCCCTCATGACCACCAAAATAGTTTTCAAGTCTGTGAGTAATTCCTGGAGAATCTCACCAATTAGGGAGGGGGGGGGCTAAGTAGAAGTTGTCCTGGTTGGTTCTAGGTGGGCATCTTGAACATGTTACAGTTGTCTACTAATGCAACTCCCAGTTCTGATTTGTCCATCTGTGTGCCTCTCTTCAGGGACTTCTGCCTTGCAATGTCATAATGCCACCTATTTCTGGAAGGCCCCTTTAAAGGGCGAGAGTGTTGGGAACTTTGAGATTCCTAATAGGATAATCAATTGCTCCTATCCTTGCATGGAGGTACAGTTGAAACTCAGCATAGGTAAGTAAAGAGCGAACGCTCAGCCAGATGGACCCAATGTGGCTACCAGCGTTTTAAAGTTCAGATTCAAATATTGTAGACATTGAGTTTATGGGATTTTCCGTCATGTTGAAATAGAAGATAAAAATAAAGAAATACAAATACTAAAACTTGCCTGGAGAGATTCCTTTCAAACTCGGTTCAAAGATGTTATAGTAACCGCTTCTCAGGATTGTCCAAAACAGTCAAGCACAAATACTTCTTTAAGATCTGCTTTACGTTTCATCCCAACTTGGGACCTTATCAAAAGCTAAAAGAACACTCAGCGGCGTGCTAGTAGCTGGACCTGAACTTCTAGAGCACTGCTACCTTTTTAACAAGAGAGAGGTCCAGAAAATGCACGGGAATGGCTTAATTGGATAATCGGAAGCAAAGAGACTGCTTCCGCATTGACCAAACATAACCCTTGGTGCTCGCACTGTCAGCGTGTTTGTCTCAAACACAGACGTCAAGAAACATCAAAAATACAAGCGAAAGGCACACAAGCATCAAACACATCCCAGCACAATTGAGAAAAAAACAGCTAAGCCAGGTAATTGAAAACGGAACGAAATACTTCCGCAGTAACCGAACATAACCCTAGCGTTGCGTGCTGTCAGTATAGCTGCTGCAGCGAAAAGGAGTTTAAACAAGTTAAAACTAAGATTAAAACATATACACAGTTAGAAGAACATCAAAGAACATTAAGAATACAAGCAGAAGGCACACAAGTATTAAACATATCCCAGCGCAACTGAGAAAAAACCGGCCAAGTTAGGTAATTGACAGCGGAACGAAATACTTCTGCATTGACCGAACATAACCCTAGCGTTGCGTGCTGTCAGTATAGCTGCTGCAGTGAAAGGGAGTTTAAACAAGTTGAAACTAAGGTTAAAATATATACACAGTTAGAACTTAATTAGAATTTAATTAGGCTGTCATCTGAACTCTTCCTTAGGAGCACTAAGATGTTTATCTGTAGTTCTAACTGTGTATATATTTTAACCTTAGTTTCAACTTGTTTAAACTCCCTTTCGCTGCAGCAGCTATACTGACAGCACGCAACGCTAGGGTTATGTTCGGTCAATGCAGAAGTATTTCGTTCCGCTGTCAATTACCTGGCTTAGCTGTTTTTTTCTCAATTGTGCTGGGATGTGTTTGATGCTTGTGTGCCTTTCGCTTGTATTTTTGATGTTTCTTGATGTCTGTGTTTGAGACAAACACGCTGACAGTGCGAGCGCCAAGGGTTATGTTCGGTCAATGCGGAAGCAATCTCTTTGCTTCCGATTATCCAATTAAGCCATTCCCGTGCATTTTCTGGACCTCTCTCTTGTTAAAAAGGTAGCAGTGCTCTAGAAGTTCAGGTCCAGCTACCAGCACGCCGCTGAGTGTTTTTTTAGCTTTTGATAAGGTCCCAAGTTGGGATGAAACGTAAAGCAGATCTTAAAGAAGTATTTGTGCTTGACTGTTTTGGACAATCCCGAGAAGCGGTTACTATAACATCTTTGAACCGAGTTTGAAAGGAATCTCTCCAGGCAAGTTTTAGTATTTGTATTTCTTTATTTTTATCTTCTATTTCAACATGACGGAAAATCCCATAAACTCAATGCCTACAATTGTAACAAGTCATGAAAACCTACATGCCACTCTAAGATTCAAATATGCAATAAATGACTGGGGGTGGGTGGGAGAGTAGGGTACGGACAACAGAAAATATTTCTTTACCTAGAGTGTAATTCATCTGTGGAACTCCTTGCCACAGGATATGGTGATGGCACCTGGCCTAGATGCCTTTAAAGGGGTTTGGATAGATTCATGGAGGAAAAGATCATCAGAGGTTAGGGTTAGGGTTAAGCAACCTCCTGGCTTTAGAATTAGGTTTTCTCTGTGCCAGGTGCAAGGGAGTGACAGCAGGAAACAGGATTATCTTGTTGGCTGTGTGCTCCCTGAGGCATCTGGTGGGGCCACAGGAAGCTGGACTAGATGGGACTTTGGCCTGATCCAGCGGGGCTCTTCTTATGTTCTTAGGGTAGTGTGGTATAGTGGCTAAAGTACTGGAGTTGTACTTAGAAGACCTGCTTTGAAATTCCCACTTAGCAATGACACTTCCTAGCTGAGATTGGACCCACTCTCTTTCAGTCTAACCTATGTCTCAAGTTCTTGTGAGAATAAAAGGAGAGTAAGGAGCCATGTGCCACCTAGGACAAGAGAGGAGAACGTATGGTGCACATGACCAAGGTGGCACGTTAAAAAAATGTCGGCATGCAGGTGCCCTCTGTTTCTTTGAGCCCCGCACATAGTCAAACAATCAATATACTGTATTTCTTCAATTCTAAGACGCATGTTTTTTTCCCAATTAAGTATTTCAAAAAATGGGGTGCGTCTTAGAATCGAAGGTCTCCAAAAAGCACCCCAAAATGCTATCTTCTTACTTACTGGGGCTTGGGGAAGCTTCAGGGAGACCTGCGCGGCCCTCTGCAGGCCTTCCTGATCTTCAGTTCGGCAAAACCCGGTGATTTTCAGCCATTTCCGGTTTTCGCAAAAACCAGAAATGGCCAAAAATCGCTGTTTTTCGCCGAACTGAAGATCAGGGAGGCCTGCAGAGGGTTGCACAGGCCTCCCTGAAGCTCCCCCAAGCCCAGGTAACGAAGGAAATGGCACTTTCTGGCGGGGCCAGAAATGCTATGCAAAGGCAGTGCACTCTGTCATCCTCAGCTGCAGGAGACATGCTGGGGAGAGTTGGTGCTGAGCGGGTAGATTCAATGAAGGGAGGTGAGTCTTACAAATCGATGGATTTTTTTTCACCCTGCTGGTGGTACTGACAGTAAAGGTGCGCCTTAGAATAGATGGCGCCTTAGAATCGAAGAAATACGGTTTAATGTTTATCATTACTGCCAAATGTAGCAGCGAATGATTTTTTTTTTTTTTTTACAAACCAGGAGCAGTGAGAACATTTCACAGGAGACGTCTTGCGCCAGCTTGCTGCCAGCTGGGCAGTTGCGAGAACATATGGCTCACATTTTGAAATCCTCACAGACCCTGTGGGCCCACAAGAGGCTTTTTTAGAAGATTATCACCCCCAATTGGGGCACACGCTCTCAAAATGTTTCAGCACCCCTGACCTGGGAGGAATGGCAGTGTATAAATCTGAATAAAAAATACAGCAAGTCCTCACTTGAAATTGTCAATAGGTTCTTCTTGGAAACTGCAACTTTCAGCAAAATGATTTATAATGAAACCAATTTTGCCACAGGCTAACTGATAAACGTAAATGTTCCTATGGGATTTTCCCATCAACTTAAAAACATAATGACTCTAAACGAAGCAACTTTGAGGGCTTGCTGTAACGTGTCCTGGACTCCACCAGAATAGGAGAATTGTATATAATATATACAGTATTTATATACCGCCTTTCTTGGTCATTGGATTTCTCCTCCGACTTTAATCCAAGGCGGTGTACATGGGCAGGCTGTCCTAACCCCCCTTTGGTTTTTTTGCAATATATATAAATGTCCAATCTTTCATGACCGGCTACATTCCAGATGGTATCCTTTTGCAGCCTGGCTTTTTTCTGCTGGCTGGCACCTCCCACACTCGACCGACGCAGCTGGAAGCTCTTATCTCTCCTCCTGGAGGCTTTCACAGCTTTTTGCCTGCGGCGTGTCTCGAACTTATCAAGTTCACCGGTCTTCGGGCTTTAAAGGCAGCAGCTCTCCCAACTAAGCCAGACTCTTCTGCCCATGTACACAGACGAGATCTATATAATTAGTTGCAAAAGTTTGAAAATGACCTTTTGCACTATTTATTTCTGTTATCTGTATACCACCTTTCTCATCTTCGGATTTCTCATCAAATTGATTCATTATACCAGCCTTGCTGCACACTTTGGTTTGGCAAAACAATTTAGTGGCAGCCATGCTACAAATAATAGCCCCTCATGGCTGCAGGCAGTGAAGAAATGGTCCAGACGCATTGTGGCAGTTGGCAGGGTCAGCTGGGCTGCCTGGGTTCTCGCGAGAGGGCCGTCGGGATGTTGGCGAGAGGGGTCAGTGTCAGTGAGATCCCTGCACGACACCCAACTCCCCACCGAGGTGGGGGCCCAGGGGGGCACAAATATCACACCCCTCCAGAACAAACCTTGTCACAGCGCTGTCTGGAGTACTCCCTGCCACTGCACTGATCTCATCTGTGTACATTTCCTTCTGCTTCAGCCAAAACGGTTCTGTTAATGACTCACAGAGGATGCGCTGACAGAAAACAAAAGGATGGGCAAGGACACGTCACCACGAATGATCCACACTTCGTTATGCTGTACAATGAGAGCTACTGCTCAACGGACCTTTGCAATAAGAACATGAGCACACGTATCCCTTGGAGTCCTGGAGAGAACACAGGTAAAATGGCTGCCTGAGAGAAATGGTTGAGAATAGACAGTTTTTATTTGTGCGGAAGGGGAGTGGGAGGGGCCATGGAAGAACATCTCCGTGGAAGAACATCTGCTTTACATGTAGGAGGCCCCCAGTTTAATCCCTGGCATCAACAGATCAGGCAAAGGAAACTTCCTTTCTCAATCCTTAGCTACCAGACTGTGTTGACAGTACTGTACCGTTCGAGGGTCAGACTCAGTTGGAAGCAGCTTCCTCTGAATATAGGCTGTCAACTATTTTTTTTTTTTATGGCAGAGCTCCTCCTGTACCTTTTAATGGCTGCATGACAGTCAGATGCTCAGCAGGTTCAGCTTTGGGGGGGGCATGGAGATGCTGCCACTGTAGCTGTTGAATTTCTGTCTGCCATGCAGCTGTTGAAAAGGCCGGAGTCTTGACAGAAAACAAACAAACCCAGAGGGGAAGCACTTTCTCTAAACCAACCTTAGATCGGAGGGCTTTGGGGTAAGCAATGTGACAGAGGCTCTTCATTCTTCATCTTGGTTTATTCTTTAAGCGCCAGGAAAATGGGACTTGATCCAGTGTTATGCTGGCCTCACGCTGAATTCCGCTGTGACCCTGGAGGGAGAGACATGCAGTAAGAACTACAGCCAGTGCTACAGCGGTCAGGGCAACGTCACATTAGGTGAGTCCAGACACCAAAAGCAAACGGGGTCCGAAACCAGTTGAGGGGTCCATCTCTTTTGCTCGAGTTTGGGGACATTGCAAGCAGTTGAGGCTGTTTTTGATGCTGGGATGTGAATGTATGTGCTGTAACCATGGCGGTATCTCACTAGAAAGTAAGAAAATAAGAATGTAAGAATGTCTCCACCGGATCAGGCCAAAGAATCATCTAGCACAGCATCCCCTTTCCTGCAGAGACCCCCCCCCCCAGCTGCCTCTGAGAAGCCCTCAATGTTAACCAAATTGCCTTTTATCATTAGGGGAATAGCTTAAATATGGCAATTTGATATCCTTAGCTACCAGACTGGTAAAGCAGGGATCTTTAGAGCAGCTATACCAGAGTTGGGCTTCCAGAATTCAGTTTAAATAATATTGAGAATACACGTGGTAACTTTCCAATATTTACTAAATAGTTCAGGCAAGAATCATACAAAAATACAATCATACACATCATACTGATCTAGGAACTCAGTTGGAAAAAGACAGAGACTTTTGCATTAGCAGGATTCCCTTTTGAAGCGTTGGGGGTAATAGTCACCTTTTCCTGGAGAGGAGTTGTCCTTGTTTGCAGCAATATTGGATGAGAGAGAGAGAGAGAGAGAGAGAGAGAGAGAGAGAGAGAGAGAGAGAGAGAGAGAGAGAGAGAGAGAGAGAGGAGGGGTAATGGTGGTTTGGGCTCCAACCAGCAGAGCACAAGGAGAGGAGGGAGATACAAAAATGCTCTGCACAAACAAGGTTCAGAAACCTACAGAGTGGCTGACTGAGGCACAAGGCAGCAAGAGGGGAGGTTGATGCAAGAGGGAGGGAGGCAGAGAGAGCAGGATGGAGCACAGAGCTCACCAGAGTCCAAAATGAGAGAGAGAGAGAGAGAGAGAGAGAGAGAGAGAGAGAGAGAGAGAGAGAGATTGGCAGGCTGTCTCTACTTTTATAGGTAAAGGTAAAGGTGACCCCTGACAATTAAGTCCTGTTGTGTCTGACTCTAGGGCAGGGGTGGGGAACCTATTTGGGGTGGGGGGCTATTTTCCCATAGGGAAAATTGGCTGTGGGCCGGCCCTGAGGCCGGCCGAAATTTTTGGGGGCCCCCACCGCAAATTTGACCCCCCCACGAATTTACTGCTCCCACCCACCCACCGCTCGCTCTTGCTCCCTCCGTCCCTCCCACCCACCCGCTTGCGCTCGCTCGCCCGCCCGCCCGCCCGCTCTCCCCTCCCTCACCCACCCACCCACCCATCCATTCTCCTTACCTCAACTCCTCAGGTTTCAGGCTGCCACCGCCGCCGCCACCTTCTTCCCGGGTCAGCTCCTGTTTAAATCGGCCTTCCTGCAGCTGCACAGATCGCCGTTGAGGCCGAGAGATTGCCCTCTCGGCTCAGCGGCGCTCTGCGCAGCTGCAGGAAGGCCGATTTCAGAAGGAGGAGGCGCCAAGGTGACGCAGTTGACAAAGCAGATGCTGGGATGAGTCATTTCAGGTGGTCCTCTGTATTGTCTTCTCCCAGGAACATATTTAGCATATCAGTGGGTCTTCTCCTTCCTGGCAGACTAGTTACTTAGCAAGTCTTTGGAGAGGGGGAAGGTAATGGAATGTGCCTACATGCTTGGGAGGCTTTTTGGTTCATGGCACCAGAAATGCTAAATGCTGATCAGATTCTTCCCTCATGGCCTGGCTGGGGAAAATCTTTTGCAGCATGGTTTAACACATCCAGGTTTGAGAAAGAGACGCGGCATGGGCATCGCGTTCTTCCTTGCTGCAGTCCTGGTCATGCACATGTTCCATTCTAGCTCACAAGTCTTTGGCATCACAGTCTCTTGGCAACATTCCTCATTTTGAAAGGTCATGGGGCAACAACATGCAAGAGAGAAAAGCCTCACCATCTCCAACCAGAATATTTTCAAACCCCTTTTTCAATGTTTATTCGTTTATGCGTTTGTAAAGCTAAGAACATCAGAAGAGCCCTGCTGGATCAGGCCAAAAGCCCATCTAGTCCAGCTTCCTGTATCTCTGAGTGGCCCACCAGATGCCTCGGGGAGCACACAGAACAACAAGAGACCTGTATCCTGTACGCATTTCAGTTCTTTTGGTGAGGCAATCCTTGGGATGCCTGTGGTTGGTGGGGCAGGGAAATTGCACCTGTGGTAGAAGGTGGGTCTTTAGAAAAGACTCTAATGAAGAGAGGTTGGAGGTGATTTTGTTGGGGGGCATGACTATGGGGAAATGTCGTGACAAGCTCTTGGGCTTTATCATTAACCATGACACCACCGCATGGAAGTCTAGATGTGTTCACCTTATTATTTCCTCTGACGTCTGCATTCTGGGGAATGTGGGCTTCCATCCTCGTCTCATAACATTCCATGGCGTCTCTCTTTCTTCCTTCCCGACAGGCCTTCTCACCGTACCTGTATTCATCAAGACCTGCAATTTGCCATTATGTATTGGGTCTGAGACCCTCTCTGTTGGCCCCATGGAGATCAGACAATCGGGATCCTGTTGCCAGGGCAGCTATTGCAATGGGAAGGAAACTGTTGTAACCTGCTGGTTTTTATTCTTCTCTCTTTGTGCAATCTCTCTGGGGGGCGCTCTCCTCTACTAAGCGAACACTCTTTCCCGGAAAGCGTGTGCGTGTGTGTGTGTGTGCGCGCGCGTGCATCCTCATGGTTGTGTCTTTCCTGAAAGGGCACCCAGAGTGTTGCCAGGGAAGAAAAACCAGGAAGCCTGATCAGGTTTGGAACCCACCAAACCTGGGCTACCTCTCGTGCGACAATCTGTCTCATGCCTCTTTGCTACGTGTGCAAGCAATGAACTGCAGCTTCCGACATGAAACAATTGACATCAGTGAAAAACCTTTCAGAGATCATATGGCACCATGATTAGAACTTGGAACTCTTTGTATCATCCACAAATGTCCTAACTAGAAGTGTAAGAAATCTGTAATTCTCTCTCTGGGTGAGAGTAAGTGAGAGTGTGAGAGAGAGAATGAATGAATGAATGAATGAATATTGGAAAGCATTTCTTGAGGCCCAGGTTTCTCATAATTTATAAACAGAGGCAGTCCAAAACTGTTTTTAAAAGCAGATTTCAGTGTTTTCCAAAATAAAACTGCTGAGAATGGTGTTATCTGTTTTTATTTCATTTTTATAGATTATAATCACTTTAAAAGTGTACTAGGTAGGTGACATACAATAGGTTGTATAGTGTCAGCAGATGCAGCCAGGGTCATGACCAATATGTAGAGGTGTTAGAAAATGTTTTTATTTTTAGCAGATTTCTGTGTGTGTGTGTGTGCGTGCGCGCAAAAAGCGGTGTTAACGTGTTTTTATTTCATTATCACCAAAAAAGACTGCCCCTACTTATAAAGCATATCTTGGGTTGATATTTTTCCTTTAGTTTGAAACGGTGCGGGGGGGGGGGGGGGTGTTGCGCGCACCCTGCGCAACTGTGTTGGGCGGTTGGGGGACTTTAATGTGTTGCCCTTTGCACAGATACTTTCCAGATCATACCCCCTGCACACTATTTACTGTAGAAAAAGGATTCCGTTGCATTGAAGCCACTTTCTTCTTGGGAATAGTTGGGGGGGGGATATAGATCAGAGCAGCCATGGGGCAAAGTGCTAAAGCCCCCCCACTCCCTACTGTGGTATTACCCCACATTCTTTTTCCTATTTTATTAATTACCCACTTATCAACACACTTATCACTTACCACATACACTTACCACATACACACACAATTTGTCTGCTTTGCCTGTAGCCTGCAGGAAAGCTGATTCACAACAGTCCTCCCAGGAATGGGCAGGAGAAGATGAGATCTCAGCTTGTGCCAGTACAGGGAGACATTGAGCCCAGAGAGGAGAACGAGAAGCAACAAAGTAGGCATAGATTGAATTCTTGAATTCTGTTTGAATTCTTATTTTATTTATTGATTCATTCACTTACTTAGAGCGCAATTCATTCTAATCTTAAAACGACCATTCCACCATTCCAAGCCGTCACGAACATGCTGTAAAGCACATTTGCGACAACTTTGGAGTAAGGACGGCCGACGCGGAGGCCGTCCACCCTTGCTCCACTGCCGGATTGTCCCCACGGCCACCGGAGAAGGTAAGTGCAGCACTGGCGGGTGTGGGGGCTGTCCAGGCGGTGAGGGAGGGGGCTATTGGCGGATCTGGCCCAGGAAGTGGGGACGGTGGCCTGCGGCTGCCATATCCCCATCCCCTTCCTGGGCCGGATCCACCATTACATGGCCAAATCTGAGGAGGCCCATTGGGGCCTCCCTTTTTACACCGGGGGAAGGGGACAAACGGATCCGGGCCTGGGCCGCCTGACGAATAGTTAGGTAGGATTGGGCTGTTACAGTATTTTTGCCATGCTTTTCTCCCCGAAGGGACCCAAGGAACCTTTCAAAATACAAAACATAATCAATATCGAAAAACAATCTACGCATTTAAATAAAACTCATGAACAATAACAATCTTAAAACAGTAACACAATAAGCCGCATTACAATTAAAAATGTTCTTACCAATGTTCTTCTTTTACAGACCCCGAAACAAACCGCAGCAGGGGCTGAGATGCCATCTATTCTGACCCTCGGTCATGACCAGCACCCTTCTGCCATTCCTGCTTAAATGTTTTCTGTAGGATACGATCCTGTTCCAGCTGCTGTTTTCCCCCAAGCCCCCTTTGCTCATCAATAAACTTAGCTTTGCACATCATTTTCCATCTCTGTCATTCTCTGGTCTCACGGCTCTGAGGAGATGCTCCAAGGGTTATAAGATCACTCAGAGCGGAGAGACTATTAGGGACGGTTGCCCGGGGGGGGGGGGGGCTACTGATGTGGGGGGAGAAAATGTAGGGTGATCAGATGGGCTTCCCAGAGGAACCTGGGAGAAGGAAAAGGAGGTTTGGAGATGCAGAGAAGGAAAGCAGAATGGAGGAAAAATCGGGAGATTACTGGAGAGGAATTGAAACGGTGCAAAATGAAAACGGAACGTTTTTTGTTGGGTATGAGGGATGATCACGTAGGCGAAAAATTTCAAACTTTTGTGGTCCCTTGACTCTGAGGAAAGAAGACTAGGAGAAACAGGCATTGGTTCATTTAAGGCTGAGTCACCTGGCTCGACCCACAGAGGTTAGCCTTACCCAAGAGGGAACGCAGCAGAAATTAGAGCCTGCAGCTTCTGCAATACTCCCAAACCCAGCTTGAAACAGAACGGTAGGAAGAGGTAACCCAAAGATGAAGGTGCCGGTTGTGGCTGTTGTCCTCCTCCTTGGCCTGGTTTTCCTACAGGGCACCAGCGCTGCTCCCTTGGTAAGAAGGACCCTGAATTGCTTGCATGGTGTTGGCATAGGGGAGTGCAGGCTGTAACTGGGATTGGGCTGTGAGTCTTCCCAGCACGACTTTGTGTTTTGAGTCTGTCTTTTGCTCTTTATCCCATATCTGTTCCATACTGCTGTAACCTGGGCAAATAGGCACTTTTCCAAGTGGTGCTCCTCTTATCCGCAATGTAGACGTCTATTGACTAGAAATTGAGTCGGACATGAGTCACTATTATGTTTCATCTAGTCGAGCATTGAATTAAAATACTGCATATCTCTGCTCCTTCCTTGAAGTGATGTAGACTTGAGTCCATTGACTCGGACTCGACTTGGACTCAAGTCACATCGATGTCTTGACTCGAACTTGACTTGGCAGTTGTAAAAGACTTGAAAGACTCTACTCAAGTCTTGGAGCCTTTTACAACAAGTCCAATTTTATTCAGGTTTAAACCCCTTTTCCCCATTATATAGATAGGGACTCGCAACCAAAGACTCGGGACTGGGGGCAAAGATTTGGGACTTGATTTGAGACTTGGACCCAGAGACTTGATCCATCCCTGCCTCATATACAGTAGCATCACTAGGACGCGCGTCACCCTAGTGACGCTACGATATCGCGACGTGGGGGGGCGGCTGTACCGGCTCCCCCCCCGCGTCGCCCTCCGGACGCTCCGAGGCTGGCCCGGGAGCCAGCCTTGGAGCATCCGACCCCGTCGGCGCTCCAGGGCCTTCTGAAAGAAGGCCCAGGCAGCGCGTCTATCCGGGTATTTTCCGGATTTTCGCGCATGCGCAGACCCGTTTTCAGGGCTTTTTGCCCTCAAAGCGGGTCTGCGCATGCATGAAAATCCGGGAATTTGTCCTAGTACCCAGCACAATCTTATCCAATTTGCACCACCGGTGTAACCAGTGGTGGAGCGAGGCCCCAGAATGGAAAGGGGATTCAAAGGGGATTTAAATCTCCCCTCCCCACCAAAGCCTCCCACCCTCCATTCTCCAGTTGGTTACACTGGTGGTGTAAGTTGGATAGGATTGCGCTGTCAAAGTTGCATGCTAAGAAAGGATAGAATAGTTTTGCCCTTCTGAAAGCCGGTCAACAAATTTACACAAATCAAAATGTGAGCGAACATGGCTCAATACACAAGCCGCTAGTTTTGCGGTTCACGTGGGGACATTTGAACCAGGATTGGACCAGCATGTGAAGAGGTTTGAAAAGAAAAACACAGATCCACTCTTATTAAGTGGTGTGCGGCGGTGCATGCAGCAGGCCGCCACCGGCCATTTTAGGAACACTGCTGCAAATGGCGGCAGTGTAGGAGTCCCACCACCAGACCCACAGAGTTAATTTTGATGATGGGGGGACGGGGGTGGAATGGGGAGGGGAAGAAGCAGAATGGGGAAGAGTCAGAACAGGGAGGGGGCAGATCATGACCGGGAAGGAGGAAGTATTGCAACGCTGATATCCTATCCCCTTTGTGGCCTCAATCAGCCTTCCTGGGTCCACTCAGACGTGCACCAGCAAAGCAGCTGGAGCAGATCCTAGTAGACCCAGGGGGGTAGGGAAGGCTTACCCCTGGGCAAGGGAACATAAGAAGAGCCCTGCTGGATCAGGCCAAAGGCCCATCTAGTCCAGCTTCCTGTATCTCACAGTGGCCTCACCAGATGCCTCAGGGAGCACACAAGACAACAAGATACTTGTTGCCACTATTCTCTGTTACACCTGGCATACAGAGAAAACCTACCGTACTTCTAAAACCAGGAGGTTGCTTATGCTTGTAACCTGTGATGGACATTTCTGCCCTCAATCTGTCCAATCCCCTTTTAAAGGCATCTAGGCCTTCAGGTGCCATCACCACATCCTGCCAACACCACATCCTACAAATTGGTGGGGGTGCTGATTTAGGTAGGATTGGGCTGTTTGAGTGGAAATGGAGTGGGAAGGGTCTTCTGGGGGACCATGTATTTATTTGTAATAGGATTCTGGGAGGGTACTTCACTTGGCATCAGCCCACCACAACTGTTCTCTCAGACTGACAATATTTTTAACTTTTTTTTTCTTTTAATTGCAGTGGCCCCCATCAGTCGGAGGCGTAAGTATCAGCCGATGCCTAAGTTTCATCTAGTCATGCAATTAAAAAGGGGCCCATGTATTTATTTGCAGTAGGATTCTTGGAGGGTATTTTGGTTGGGACCAGCCCGCCACCCAGAACAACTGTTTTCTCAGACGGATGATAATTTTTAACACCGTTTTCTTTTTAATTGCAGATGCCACCAGCAGTTGGAGGAGTAAGTAACAATAGATACATATGTTTCAACTAGTCTAGAATTCCATTGAATTACAGGTATCTCCCGCTTAATGACGGATCGCTTAATGACGATCCAGATATACGACGAAAGAGCAAAGGACCTCTTCAGCTGTTTCGTGCTAGATAAGCACAGCGGCTGAACTTCAAAGCCCTTATCTAAAGCCAAACAGCTAATGGGCAAGATAAGAGCTTGGATGTTTAATGCTAGGGCTTTAAGCACAGTGCTAAACTTCAAAGCACAGCAAAACCCGCTTAAAGACAGCTTCACTTTGTGATGGGGATTACAAAACGTATCCACGTCATACTGCATTATTGCAGTAGCTGGAAGGATGGGGTAATGGACATTCTTTCTGAAAGACTGTCTATGAATTTAGAGAAATCAAAATGTGAACAAGCAAGGCTGAATACAAACCCCACTGGTTTTGTGATTCCCATAGGGATTTGGAGTGGGAATGGAGTGAGCAAGGCGGTTCTGGGAACTGTGTATTTACCTGTAGTAAGATTCTTGGTGGGCACTTCAACAACAGTTCTCTCAGGCTGATTATATTTAAACTCCTTTTTCTTTTTAATTGCAGATGCCACCAGCAGTTGGAGGAGTAAGTAACAATAGATACATATGTTTCAACTAGTCTAGAATTCCATTGAATTACAGGTGTCTCCCACTTAATGACGGCTCGCTTAATGACGATCTGGATATACGACGGAGGTCCCCAGTAAAAAAGAGCAAAGGATTTAAAAAGAGGAATTTTTTTTAATCTCTAGCTCTTCAGCTGTTTCGTGCTTGATAAGCACAGCACTGAACCTCAAATCCCTTATCTAAAGCCAAACATCCTCACTGGTTTGTGATTCCCATGGGGATTTGGCGTGGGAATGGAGTGGGCAAGGCGGCACTGGAAACTGTGTATTTATCTGTAGTAAGATTTTTGGTGGGCACTTCAACAACAGTTCTCTCAGGCTGATTATATTCTTAACCCCCATTTTCTTTTTAATTGCAGATGCCACCACCAGTTGGAGGAGTAAGTAACAGTAGATGCTGATGTTTCATCTAGTCTAGCATTCCGTTGAAATATTGCATCTCTCTGCTTCATCCTTTTGGGGGCTGAATACACAACCCACTGGTTTGTGATTAACACGGGCAGTTGGACTGGGAATGGAATGGAGACAGGTGTGTCACTAGGAGGGGCAGAGGGCACACCGCACCGGGTTCACCCCAGGGAAAGGTGATACCAAAATGACTTTCTATTCTATTTGTTACCGGTGGAGCAAAAACAACCACTGGTAGAAAATGGGCTTTTCCCGATCCCCATCACAACTCGCCCAGGGACCGCATTTCCAGGAGGCCTCCACATCATGTGGTCTGGTATTGGAGGAGATCCATGGGGGTGGCACCATAAGAACATAAGAGCCCCACTGGATCAGGCCAAAGGCCCATCTAGTCCAGCTGCTTCCTGTATCTGACAGTGGCCCCACCAAATGCCTCCGAGAGCACACAGCCAACAAGATAATCTGTTTCCTGTTGCCACTCCCTTGCACCTGGCACAGAGAAAACCTATTCCTACAACCAGGAGGTTGCTTATGGCTTGAAACCTGTGATGGTCTTTTCCTTCATGAATCTGTCCAAACCCCTTTTAAAGGCATCTAGGCCTTCAGGTGCCATCACCACATCCTGTGGCAAGGAGTTCCACAGATGAATTACACGCTGGGTAAAGAAATATTTTCTTTTGTCCGTTCTAACTCTCCCTCCACTCAATTTTAGTGCATGTCCCCTGGTTCTGGTGTTGTGCGAGAGGGAGAAGAATTTCCCTCTATCCACTCTCTCCATCCCCACCATGAGATCTTGCCCTGGGTGTCACAAATCCTAGTGCTCTTGGGATCATGTATTTATGTGTAGCAGGATTCTTACAGGGTACCTCGCCTTGTATCAGCCCACTACCCAGGCATCACAATTGTCCTCTCACACTGACTGATATTTTTAACTCCATTTTCTTTTTAATTGCCACCACCGGTGGGAGGAGTAAGTACCAGTAGATGCTGATGTTTCATCTAGTCTAGCAATCACCTGAAATATTGCATCTCTCTCCACTTCCTCCGTGGGCCCTAATTGCATTCCAGCCCCCAAAAGAGTGTTCATGACTGCCTCAGGAGTAGCTGAAGGGAACAGGGGCACCAGTGGCGTCGTCAGCGGTGCGGGCCTTGGGGGGGTGGCAGAGGCGTTTCTGCGGTAGGGGTGGCACCGTAAGTTGCGCCCCGTCCCAGTCCCTGTTTACAAACCGGAATGAGGAGGCCCCGCCCCCTCGCCATCGGAGCCATCCTGTGCTGCGAAGGTGATGGGCAGGAGACTCCCTGACTGTCGCCTTTGCCGCGCGGAATGGCTCCGACGGCGAGGGGGCGGGGCCTCCTCATTCCGGTTTGTAAACAGGGACTGGGACAGGGCGCAACTTATGGTGCCGCCCCTACCACAGAAACGCCTCTGGGCGGTGGGTCCCCAAGTGGCGTGATGGGGTAGGGGAGTAGGCGGTAGAGGAGTAGGTAGGGGAGTAGGTAGCGGAGTAGTACATTAAGCGCAGTAGACTGGCGGGGGGAGGGGTTGCACTCACCTCCGGATCGCTCCATCCAGCGCTCGAGCAGCTGTTCCTCAGGTCGGCGGTTTGGCTCGCCCGCCCTGGAGCCGTTTGGCTCCGAAAATGGGCCAAAACGTGGCGTGTGTGTGTTTCGCGCCACTGCACACAAGCATGACGTCACGCCCCCCCCAGGGGACGGGACATTTGGTGGCACAAGATGGATGTTGCGTCAGCCCCCCGCAGTCCCCACCATGAGGGGGGTGTTGTAAAGCCACTGAGGGGCATCCCTTCCAAAGAAAGTTAATTTCCGACAAATCAAAAGATCATAAGACACTGCAAAATATGCAACCCACTGGTTTATAATTGACAATGGAGACTAGCAGTGGGAAGGAAAAAAATTTTTTTTGGGGGGGGGGTTGTTCTGGCGACCATGTATTTATTTGCCGTTGGATTCTTGGAGGGTACTTCAGTTTGTACCAGCCCACTACCCAGAACAAACTTTCTTTTAGACTGATGACTCTTTCCCCCCCTTTTTAATTGCAGATGCCACCACCAGTTGGAGGAGTAAGTAACGAGAGATGCTTATATTTCATCTAGCATTCAATTGAAATATTCATTTATTATTTATTTTCCATGTTTTAGTAGAGACATGCAAAGCTCCTTCCTCCAAGGAGCTCAGGGCGGTGTAACATGGTTCCTTCCCTCCTTTTGTCCTCACAACAACCCTGTGAGGTAGGCGAGGCTGAGAGATAGTGACTGGCCCAAGGTCACCCCGGAAGTGTTTCATATCTCTACTTCCTCCTTGGGCCCGAAAAGCATCCCAGGCCCAGAGTGTTCATGGCATCCTCCGCAGTAGCCGAAGGGACAGTGTCTTCGGCAAGCCTTCAGAAAGACATTATACTAATTTGCAGAGTAAATGTGAACAGACATAGCTGAAGACACAACCCATTGGTTTGTGATTCACGTGGGGACTTGCGGCGCAATCCTGTTCTTTGCCAGTGTGGTGGCCTCAGTGCCAGCCTATGGTATCGCAAATGTGCCATAAAGTGCATTTGCAGCACCCTATGAGTAGGTGGTACCAGCGGGAAGGCCTTCCC
This sequence comes from Plestiodon gilberti rubricaudatus, assembly GCA_026170595.1. NCBI lineage: Eukaryota > Metazoa > Chordata > Lepidosauria > Squamata > Scincidae > Plestiodon > Plestiodon gilberti. The sequence continues at coordinate 4,913,880 of JANXHW010000011.1, forward strand.
ATCCCGTCGGAACTGTATTCAGAAGCCCAGATCAGGTAAGGCTACTCCGAGCAGCCTCGGAGCTGGGGGGGAGCAGGGTGAGGGCAGGGAGGGGGTGTAATGGGGCAGGGGGAAGGCGGGAGTGGACGTATCAGGCCCAAGAGGGGGGAGAAACTGGTGGCTTTGGCACATGTTCTATCCTATCCCCTCTCCTGGGCTTGAAAGCCCGACGTGGGGCTTCTCAAGTCTGCGCCAGCAAAATAGCCGGCGCAGATCCATGTAACCCCATTGCAGAGGCTGGGGCTTTACTCGGGGCAGAGGCGTCATTACGATGGGGGGGTAGGGGTGTGTGGGCGGTGGGTCCCAAGCGGCGGGTTGCGGGGGCGCACCTTCTGCTGGATCTGTCATCCCCCCCCGCCGCCTCCTCCTCTTCGCAGCCATTCTCACCTGCAAGTTCAGCCCTCCCACCCTCCCTGGTGCTGTTTGGCTCCAAAAAGGGAATAACACACCACAACTGTTCTCTCTGACTGATGCTATTTTTAATTCCTTTTTCTTTTTAATTGCAGATGCCGCCACCAGTTGGATCAGTAAGTAACAGCAGATGCTTCTGTTTCATCTAATCTAGCATTCCGTTGAAATTTTGCATCTCTCTGCTTCATCCTTGTGTACTGATAGAGTATTGCCCCAAAGAGAGTGTTGGGCATTCCTTCCAAAAGACTGTCTACACCTTTTCCCTCAAATCAAAATGTATTTATTTTTATTTATTCACATTTTATACCACCCTTCCTCTAAGGCAGTGGTTTTCAAACGTTTTAGCACCGGGACCTACTTTTTAAAATGAAACCCTACCAGGACCCATCTAGCTTTACGATACTTTTTTTTTAAAGGTGATCTAGAAAGAAATATTTATTTATTTACAAGTACCATTTTATTTATTTATTTGTAAAAAAAAAAAACCTCAATCTACTGCAGGAGCTCAGTCATTTGCAGGGTAATTAGCGGCTATCTTGCAAGCTGTAGGAGCTCAGCTCTTTGAAGGGTAATTAGCAGCTATCTGGTTTTTGAATAGCCTCAGGGCTTGTGGCAAGTATTTATCTGATCTATCCATCACCTGGGACGCACCAGAAATCAAATCACGACCCAACAAGTGGGTCCCGACCTACAGTTTGAGAAACACTGCTCTCAGGAGCAAAAGGTGGTGTTCAAAAATACCGTATTTCTTCAAGTCTAAGGCGCCATCGATTCTAAGGCGCACCTTTACTTTCAGTACCACCAGCAGGGAAAAAAAATCCATCGATTGTAAGATTCACCTCCCTTCATTGAATCTACCCACTCAGCACCAACTCTCCCCAGCATGTCTCCTGCAGCTGAGGATGACTGAGTGCACTGCCTTTGCATAGCATTTCTGGCCCCACCAGAAAGTGTCATTTCCTTCGTTACCTGGGCTTGGGGGGAGCTTCAGGGAGGCCTGCGCAACCCTCTGCAGGCCTCCCTGATCTTCAGTTCGGCGAAAACCAGCAATTTTGGGGCATTTCTGGTTTTCACGAAAACCGGAAATGGCTGAAAATCACCGTTTTTTGCCGAACTGAAGATCGGGGAGGCCTGCAGAGGGTCGCACAGGTCTCCCTGAAGCTCCCCCAAGCCCCAGTAAGTAAGAAGATAGTATTTTGGGGTGCTTTTTGGAGACCTTCGATTCTAAGACGCATCCCATTTTTTGAAATGCTTAATTGGGAAAAAACATGCGTCTTAGAATTGAAGAAATACAGTATGCCTTTTTCTTTTAATTGCAGTGGCCATCTCGATATGGATGGGTAAGTATCAGCCAATCCTGTCTATGTGGAGTTTGAACGTTCTCCCCATGTCTACGTGGGTTTTCTCTGGCCCAGAAAGCTCACGTTTATTCCAATGTTTGATATTAGAAGTGTTTGGGGTCTTTATTTAGAATACCTTTATTTATTTTTGCAATAATGTGTTGTTGCTTTCTTTTGCAGCATGGAAAATGACCCCAGGATCTAGGTGAGTCTTAGGAACTGCCCCTCTGTATCTCTCACTTAGTTTAGGATTTTGTGGCTGAGAGAGATCATGGAACCAACACACACAACCACATGGAACTACCCACACTGCAGGTGTACATGAAGTAATCTGTGGAACTCCTTGCCACAGGATGTGGGGATGGCACCTGACCTAGTTGTCTTTAAAAGGAGATTGGATAGATTCATGGAGGAAAAGTGCATCACAAGTTACAAGCCATAAGCAACCTCCTGGTTTTAAGAGTAGATTTTTTCTGTATGCCAGGTGCAAGGGAGTGGCGAAAGGATACATGTCTCTTGTGTTGTCTTGTGTACTCCTTGAGACATCTGGTGGGCCACTGTGAGATACAGGAAGCTGGTCTAGGTGGGCCTTTTGCCTGATCCTTTAGGGCTCTTCTTATGTTCTTATGTTAATAACTGAGAAGGCTTTCCCTTGTCACTGAAGTCCAGTTCATACTTTTCACAGTATGAACATTTCACCGACATTTGCAGTGTGGAATTGCAACATGATGAAACAAGAAATGTGCAAGTGACTGTTAAATATCTAGAAAAAGCAACACCTGGGGCTTTCTCTCTGTGGTCGAATCCTTACCAATGTTTCTTCTTTTACACCCCCCAGAAACCAGCGGAAGGAGCTGCTGAGCCACCAGCTTTCAGCCCCATTCATTCCTGCTTTTCCCGCTACCAAATCCCCCCCCCCCAGCCTTCTTTGCTCATCAATAAACTGGGCTTTGCACACCAACTTCTGTCTCTGTCATGCTCTGGTTTCATGCGCTCTGAAGAAATGCTCCGAGCCTTGCAAGATCACCCAGGCAGCATCCTGAATATGTTGTCCCCCTTGGGCCGCAAAAAGCAGGAGAGTACGATTGCAACAGGAGGAGATGAATGGTCCAACGACATGATACACCTATTGTGTAACTGAGCGTGCTTGCTTTATCTTGCTGTCAATAGCATTCCCTGTTCAGGCAGGGTGGATGAGCAGCATCTGTGGAGCAAGCAAAAACCCCACAGGCAATAGTGTGTGAGCATCGGGGTGTGTGTACTTTCAGTTGCAAAAAGACCTCCCGTCTTCCAATGAAGGTTCTGCAAGGTATGAGGTTCTGCAAAGTCTCTTCAGACAAGCAACTGAGGTTTTGCAGCATTTATTTTAACAAACTAGCTTCAGTTTTGTAATGAGAGAGCAGTGGTGTCGCTAAGGGAGGGAAGGGGGGGGTTTGCTATGTCTTCAAGTGACAGATGGGGTTTCCTCACGAGGAGGAGCCATAGTGGGATTTTTGCACTCTGCAAAGGCTTTGAGGGTGCAGGGATGGGAGGGGGGAGAATTCTGGTTGAGGTGCCTTCTTACTTCCCCCATCTGTCTATATACCCGTTGCCTTCTCCGCATGGAATGGCTCTGACGGCGAGGGGACGGGGCCTCCTCGTTCTGGGTTGTAAACGGGGGCTAGGACGGGGCGCAACTTACAGTACTGCCCTTACCGTAGAAACGCCTCTGGGTTGCATATACCCATCATGGCTTGTAACCTGTGATGGACCTTCCCTCCATAAATTCATCCAATTCCCTTTTAAAGGCATCTAGACCACGTGCCATCACCACAACCTGTGGCAAGGAGTTCCACAGATTAATTACACACTGAGTGAAGAAATATTTCCTTTTGTCTGTTCTAACTCTCCCTTCACCCAATTTTAGTGCATGTCCCCTGGTTCTGGTGTTGTGCGAGAGGGAAAAGAACTCCCCTCTATCTTTTAGAAGGCATCTGAAAGTCACTTTAAAAGTCACCTAGGCTCCATGGAAGTGTAGACTCATTCCATTGGATGGTTCACAATTGTCTCAGCATTTTTTCCTGTCTCCTGACAAGGTCAGGAGGTTTGGATTGAGTTCTGGGACTGGTATGTGACAGGCCCAACTGCCTGTCACATACCAGTCCCAGAATGGGGACTGGCATCCTTCTCAGTCGAGTCAGCTGATGAAATGAAGCAACCCACCAACTCCCGGTTTGCTTGACCATACTGTGCTGATTTCAAAGCGATGCAAGGACACATCTTTTTTTTTTCCTTTTTTCATACATATTTCATATATATTTGTATTTTATTAATATATTAAAACATAAAAGCAATACATATTTCGTAAGGTTATAGCAAGCGCGAAGCAATGCATCCGACTAGCATACTAGTCACTATTTTCTACATATAATATCCAACTAAGCCAAAATATCACCCACATTCTATTCATTAAATCCGCATATCACCACAGCCTTTCGACGCATCTCTTTCCTTTTGAACCTGATGCTGAGGCTTTTCTTCAGAGGGCTTGATGGATTGGTCAAGTGAGGTTGTTGGGTCCAAGAGGCTAGTGTTGGTCTCCAACCAAATTATACAGAAAGTAAAACAACTAGCTACACACAAACAACACAGCATGACACTCACAGACAGAGAAGGAAAGCAACAAACACTAGGTGTATAGTAAATGTGACTCCACCAGAGATAAGGCAAGGAAAGGTGGTATGGAACTAGTGGGTCTTTGGCAAGGCTGCCCCATAGATGTAGGTTCCTGTACCTGTGAGGCTTGGGAACTGTTGATGTTCTCTGCAGGCATCTACAGCAGGAGATGGACTACAGCGTTCTTTGTTCTTTCATGTGCATTTTTTATTCTTTTTTTGGAAAAAGAAAGATAACTGCTGAGATCCCAGGAAATTTCTGGGGGCCCTCCTTTGGCTCCTGGGGACCTGAGTCTTGACCCTGGGCCCAGGTATTATTTACCCCCTTTACCCCTCTCTCATGGGTCCTGATCAAGATTTGGACAGGGCGAGAATGATAATGAATGCAGACCTAAATGGACAAATCCAGGTTTTCAATGGAAGAGTTGAAATTCAACTTGGCCGCTAGATTGCCCTTTGAAAAAGCCAGGGCCTGAAAATTAGGATTTCTCTACCTGCTGTTACTCACTCAGGTGTACCACAAGCAGAGATCTAAAACGTGACTGCAGAGAGTCAAGAGGGAGAGGGAAACATGCAAAAAGATCAGAAACTGTGCACAGGGTCGTCCAGAACAAAAGAAAAAGGAAGAGGTCCCTTGACTCTGAGGAAAGAAGACTAAGAGAAACAGGCATTGGTTCATTTAAGGCTGAGTCACCTGGCTCGACCCACAGAGGTTAGCCTTACCCAAGAGGGAACGCAGCATAAATTAGAGCCTGCAGCTTCTGCAATATTCCCAAACCCAGCTTGAAACAGAACGGTAGGAAGAGGTAACCCAAAGATGAAGGTGCCGGTTGTGGCTGTTGTCCTCCTCCTCGGCCTGGTTTTTAATTCCTTTTTCTTTTTAACTGCAGATGACACCACCAGTTGAAAAAGTAAGTAACAGCAGATGCTTCTGTTTCATTTAATTTAGAATGTCGTTGAAATATTGCATCTCTCTGCTTGTGCCCTGATAAATTCTTGCCCAAAAGAGCGTGTTCATGACAGTCTCAGCAGTAGCCGACGGGACGCTGTCATGGGCATTCTTTCCAAAAGACTGTCTACACCAGTGTTTCTCCAACTGTGGGTCGGGACCCACTTGGTGGGTCGCGACCTGATTTCTGGTGGGTCTCTAATTGCCTCAAGCCCTGAGGCTATTCAAAAACCAGATATCTGCTAATTGCCCTGCAAACAGCTGAGCTCCTGCAGTTTGCAAGGTTGTGTAAATATAGGGAGATAAATGTTTGAGCGTATTTTTTATGGTGGTTTTTCCTCCCAAGTCTGTCAATGACACATGGGGGCAAATGAAAGCTGGGTCACATAGCTAAGCCCCTCAAGCCCTGAGGCTATTCATTAGGGCGGCCTCATTATGAGAAATGGATTGAGGTTTTTGCAAATAAATATATATTACTTGTAAATAAATACTATATTATTTCTTTCTTGATCACCTTTTTTAAAGTCTCGTAAAGTTAGGTGGGTCCCGATAGAGTGTCATTTTAAAAAGTGGGTCCCGGTGCTAAAAAGTTTGAGAATCACTGGTCTACACATTTTCCCTCAAATCACAATTCTTTTTTTTTTTTAAATTCACATTTTTATACCACCCTTCCTCTAAGGAGCTCAAGGTGGTGTTCAAAAATATGAACAAACATGGCCAAATACACAACCCTCTGGTTTGTGATTTGCATGGGGACTTGGAATGGGAACGGAGTGTGCAAGGGGGTTCTGGGGACCGTGCACTTACCTGTAGTAAGATTCTTGGAGGGTATTTCAGTTGCTATCAACCCACCACCCAGAACAACAGTTCTCTCAGGTTGAAGATATTCTGAATGCCTTTTCCTTTTTAATTGCAGAATGTGAATAAGTGGCCGGGAGCACGGGTAAGTAACAGCCGATCCTTATGCTTTATCTAGTCTAGTGTTGAATTGGGGTCACTGTCTGTGTGGAGTTTGAATGTTCTCCCTGTGTCTGCGTGGGTTTTCTCTGGCCTGCAAAGCTCACATTTATTTCAATGTTTGATATTAGAAGTACAGGTGGGCCCCCATATCCACTGATTCACTATCCACTGTATCAGTTATCCATGGATTGCGGGGACCCCCCCAGGCTTTTACTTTTTTCCCAGTAAGCTTCGTTTCTTCCTTAAAGAAACAGCAGAAGCAGCCTCTGGCTGCTTATTACAGGCAAGTAGAACGAGACTAAGTCCTAGAGAGGCTCTGCAAGCTTAACAGAAACCTTGCAGAGCGGCCTCTCTAGGACTTAGTCTCGTTCTACTTGCCTGGAATGGAGGCTGCTTCTCTGTTTGTTTTAAGGAAGAAACAAAGCTTGCTGAAAGAAAAATAAGAGCTGGGGGGGCAAGCATGCCTGCCTGCAGGGGAGACAGAGTGCGGGGGGGCTTCAGGAAACCATGGAGGGGGTGTTTGCTCCTATCCACGGTTTCAAGTATCCACGGAGGGGCCTGGAACATATCCCCAGCGGATATGGGGGCCCACCTGTACTGTATTTGGGGTCTTCATTTATATTTTTTCTGGATGCACATACAACATGCTTGTCGAACTACTGCTGCTCCTATCCATGGACAGACATTAAAATGTGAAATTCTATTTCCCTGCCCCCCCCCCCACTGACTGTACAATCTTGCACTCTGCCAATACTCCCCGCCCGTTCCTGGCCTGGGCCAGGCACTGCCCCAGATGTACATTGGTTCCAGAGCCGACATACATCCAAGGAGGCCCATTGGGGCCGGGCTGCCCTATAGCCAGGGAAGGGGACAAAAGGCCAGCCGTGTATCTTTGCTTTGAGTCTTTTTAAATCATGGAACAAAAGGATCATTGAAGGAAAAGAGAGCCAAATGTTTTCTCTTGCACGTTGTTGTTGTTCAGTCGTTAAGTCGTGTCCGACCCTTTGTGATCCCATGAACCATATCCCGCCTGGCCTTCCTGTCCTCCACTATCTTCCTGAGTTCGCTCGCACAGGTCTGCTTTAAAGTTAGATCTGCTCCTGTTCATTGAAACGGCATTTACTTGGCCCACAGCTTTCCTGTTCATTCATTACTCTCCTTGGCTGACTCCAGTCCTATTGTCAACTGCAACTCTCAAATACCCATCAACTTCCGAGTTGCATGCAATGGTGTGTTTCAGCAGCGTTTATACGTTTATATGTACATGTATTGTTTACGTTTTGGATCATGGTTTGGGTCCAGGATATCTGAGGGTCCGCCTTCTCCCATATATTCTGACCCGCCCTCTTAAGTCATCTGAGGGAGCTCTCCTGCGAGTGCCACCTCTATCTCAAGTTAGAGGGATGGTAGCACGTGGGCGAGCCTCCTCTGTTGTGGTGCCACAACTGTGGAACTTCTTCAGCGCAATCCTATCCAATTTATACCACTGGTGTAACCAGCAGGGGAGGGCAGGGCAGGGCAGGGCAGGAGACTTTGGAGGGGAGGGGGGATTTAAAAACCCTTTGAATCCCCCTTTTGAGGGGATTTGAATCCCCTTTCTGTTCTGGGGCCTCCCTTCTCACTGCGCTGCTGATTACACCAGTGGTGTAAGTTGGATAGGATTGCGCTGCTTGCCAGGGGACTTGAGAACTACCCCTCCCTCATAGTTTTTCGGTGAGGGCTCAGAACAGTTCTGTTTCGTCTAGCGTTTGGGTGATGGGTTGATGTCTGACTTCTGTGTCTCAAGATGTTTTGCTCCGTTGCTTCTCTGCTCTATATTGTTGCCCCCCCCCCCGGTGGATTTTATTTTTTCTAATTTATTTTATGTATTGTTTCAAGTTTTGTATATTTTTATCTTAGATGTTGTAAGCCGCCTTGGGCATTTGCTTTGGCATGGGATAAGGTGGGGTATAATTTTTAAAAAAACATAAAATAAACGGTCAATTTCACTTTTGTTTTCAAACTGAGGCCAGTGGGGCTCATTTGTTTTTATTCCCAATCATTTTGAAAAGGGATGCACAGGCCTACTCTCAGAGCTAGCAGTATTTGATTGGGGTTTGCCCCTGCTTCTGCCCGTCTATTTGTATCAACTATGCACAAACACTTTTTTTGTTGTTGTTGCAATAATGTGTTGTTGCTTTCTATTGCAGTATGAAAAATGACCCCAGGATCTAGGTGAGTCTTCGGAACTGCCTCTCTGTCAGCCCAATCCTGTGTAACTCTTGCACCGGTGTGACAGTAAGTCCATTGCTGTAAGTGCACTTATGCCAGTGTAACTTGCAGTACGCCGATGTACACAGGACGGACACCAGCATAACCCCCCTCGGATGCTGCGCATTCACAGTTCAGATGCAGGACGGACTCCAGCGCAACTCCGCCAGCGCAGGGGGCATTCGGGTGTGTCTGAACACCCCCAGAATGCCCCCTACACCGACAGAGTTGCGCTGGCGTATGTCCTGGGTCTGAACTGCGCAAGCACGGCGTCCGAGGGGGGTTATGCTGGTGTCCGTCCTGTGTACAGCAAGTTACACTGGCATAAATGCACTTACTACTGTTGATCTACTGTTACACTGGTGCAAGAGTTACACAGGATTGCGCTGTGTATCTCTCACTTAGTTTAGGGTTTTGTTTCTGAGAGAGATCATGGAACCAACAAAACACACACACACACACACACACACACACACACACACACACACACACACACACACACACACACCTGCTTTCATAACACTGTTGATATGTGACAGGATACAAGTCTTTTGTTGTCTTGTGTGCTCCCTGAGGCATCTGGTGGGGCCACTGTGAGATACAGGAAGCTGGACTAGAGGGGTCTTTGGCTTAATCCAGCGGGGCTCTTCTTATGTTAATCACTGAGAAGGCTTTCCCTTGTCCCTGAAGTCACAGTATGAACATTTCACCGACATTTGCAGGGTGGAATTGCAACATGATGAAACAAGAAATGTGCAAGTGACTGTTAAATACCGTATTTTACGCTCCATAGGATGCATCGGTCCATAGGACACATGCATCCTATGGAGCATAAAATAGAGAAAAAAAGGTTTTTACTTACCTGGGCTTGTGGGCGCTTCGGGGAGGCCTGTGGGGGCTTCAGGGAGGCCTGCGCGAGCCTCTGCAGGCCTCCCCGATCTTCAGTTCGGCCGAAAATCGCTGTTTTCAGCTGAACTGAAGATCGGGGAGGCCTGCAGAGGCTCGCGCAGGACTCCCCGAAGCCCCGGTAAGTTTTTTTTCCTTTTTTTTTTAGGCTTCGCTCCATAGGATGCACGCTTCCCCCCTATGTTTTTTTTGGGGAAAGTGCGTCTTATAGAGCGTAAAATACGGTATCTAGAAAAAGCAACACCTGGGGCTTTCTGTCTGTGGTCGAATCCTTACCAATGTTTTTTTTTCTTTTACACCCCCCAGAAACCAGCGGAAGGAGCTGCTGAGCCACCAGCCACCAGCTTTCAGCCCCATTCCTGCTTTTCCTGCTACCGAATTCCCCCCCCCCCCAGCCTTCTTTGCTCATCAATAAACTAGGCTTTGCACACCAACTTCTGTCTCTGTCATGCTCTGGTTTCATGAGCTCTGAAGAAATGCTCCGAGCCTTGCAAGATGATCACCCAGGCAGCATCCTGAAAATGTTGTTCCCGTTGGGCCGCAAAAAGCAGGAGAGTACGATTGCAATGGGAGGAGATGAATGGGGGGCGGGGGTGCTATGCCCTCGGGTGACAGATGTCTCCTCACAAGGAGGAGCCACAGAAGGATTTTTGCACTCTGCAAAGGCTTTGAGAATGCAGGGATGGGAGGGGGGAGAATTCTGGTTGATGTGCCTTCTTCCTTCCCCCATCTGTCCATATGCCAGGGCTGGCTTTCTTAGACTCTGCTGCAACCACGAGGACAATGGCAGGCAGAAAGCCCTCCTCCCAGTTCCATAGAGGATATTTCCAAATGCTTATCCGATCGTTCGATAAGCAAGGGCTTGGAAGGACTGGTGCAAAGTTCTGGCTGAGTACAGCCAATAGCGGGTAGGTGAAGAGTTAAAACAGAAAAAAATAATGTATTAAAACACAAAACGTGTGTGTGTGTGTGTGTGTGTGTGTGTGTGTGTGTGTGTGTGTGTGTTGGAGAATGAAACCAGAAAACAAGCTTGGGCACTGGCTGTGCCCAGGTGTGAATCTTTGCTAACACCCAAGCAGATGATTACGGGCAAAATGAAACCTGATTTTTTCTCACTGGTCCCTTTCTGTATTGACTCAGGACCTGGGCTTTTCAGGCAGCATGACTTTCCTTTGATCCCTAGCGAGGCAGGTGAAACTGACCGTGCTCAGATTCCCTCTGAGAGAGCCAGACACACAGACACGCCTACTTCTAAAACCAGGAGGTTGCATGTACCCATCATGGCTTGTAACCTGTGATGGACTTTTCCTCCATGAATCTATCTAATCCCCTTTTAAAGGCATCTAGGCCTTCAGGTGGTATCCCCACATCCTGTGGCAAGGAGTTCCACAGAATAATTACTCGCTGGGTGAAGAAATATTTCTTTTCGTCTGTTCTGACTCTCCCTTCACCCAATTTTAGTGCATGTCCCCTGGTTCTAGTGTTGTGCGAGAGGGAAAAGAACTTCCCTCTATCCACTCTCTCCATCCCATGCATAGTTTTATATGTCAAGCACAAGGGTCCTTTAAGAGACAAGAAGCGTTCCCCAGGGAAGGGCCAGTGTCGGCCACCCCAACTAGATGCAGGTTAGATACACATCCTCTTCAGCGCATCCCCAGACCATTGCTGGAGCAACACTTCAGCCTGCTTTCATAGTAGCATTCAGTCAGGTCTTTTCTGGTTCCTGCTGTAGCTATCCAAGGTCCTGAACCCTTTCATGGCCTCTTGCCCTGCCTGAACTTTTGCCTCCCTTCGGAGTTGATCCAAGGTCTGTTCTGACTCTCCCTTCACCCAATTTTAGTGCAAGTCACCTGGTTCTGGTGTTGTGCGAGAGGGAAAAGAACTGAATCTGAAAGTCATCTTAACAGTCACCTAGGCTCCATGGAAGCGTAGACTCATTCCATTGGATGGTTTACAATTGTCTCAGCATCTGTTCCTGTCTCCTGACCCGGTCTGGAGGTTTGGATGCCCAACTGCCTGTCACATGCCAGTCCCAGAATGGGGATTGACATCCTTCTCGGTCGAGTCACCTGATGAAATGAAGCAACCCACAAACTCCCGGTTTGCTTGGCTGTACTGTTTTCTGCAATGGTGCTGCAAGGAAGCTGGACTAGATGGGCCTTTGGCCTGATCCAGCAATGCTCTTCTTATGTTCTTATTTGGGTGTGTGTGTGGGTGTGTGTGTGGGTGTGTGTGCAGTAGGGCTTCTATTCCTTCTGTCTGCTGGAGTCTAGCTAGTCAATGTCCGGTTTGGTGGCTGCTCGATGTTATTGCCTCCCCCATTGAATGCTGGGATCTCTTAGGGGCTTGATGGGGTTTATGTCGCTACTATTGTCATTACATTCAGCGTTATATGGGAATTACGATTTACGAGGAACATTAGTACAAAAACATTACTAAGGATTAGTTCAGTCTAGAAAAAAGGCGGTTGAGGGGGGACATGATTGAGACGTATAAAATTATGCATGGGATGGAGAAAGTGGATATAGAGAAGTTCTTTTCCCTCTCACACAACACTAGAACTAGGGAACATCCACTCAAATTGAGTGGAGGGAGGATTAAAACAGACAAAAGGTATTTCTTTACCCAGCGTGTAATTGGTTTGTGGAACTTCTTGCCACAGGAGATGGTGATGGCACCTGGCCTGGATACCTTTAAAAGGGGATTGGACAGATTTATGGAGGAAAAGTCCATCACAGCTTACAAGCCATGATGGGGATAAGCAACCTCCTGGTTTTAGAAGTAGGTTTTCTCTGTGCCAGGTGCAAGGGAGTGTCAACGGGAAACAGGTTATCTTGTTGGCTGTGTGCTCCCTGAGGCATCTGGTGGGGTCACTGAGTGATACAGGAAGCTGGACTAGATAGGCCTTTGGTCTGATCCAGCAGGGCTCTTCTTATGTTCTTATGTATGGTCTGGTACGGGAGGAGGAGGTCCATGGGGGCAGAGGCGTATTGAAACACTTTGTCCGGGCGCCCGAAGTTGCCGCCCCGCGCCATTGTGGTTAATTGTTATCTTCTTTTCTAAGTACCTTACTAGGAGGGGAATGGGCCTGGAGTTCCTCCATTTGAATATGTTATCTCTTATTATAAAACCTGATGGTAGCAGTAGCCCAAGGACTTAAAATTAGCATGACTGTAGGCCTATAGCCCAACCCGCTTAGGAAATGCAGCCGGGAAGGGTAATTAGCATGACTGTAAGCCTATAGCCTCGTTGTCCCTGCTTAGGAAATGCAGCCGGGAAGGGTTGCTTCAAGCGTGAAGGAAGAACTAGTCTGTATTAAGCAACAGGAATAGCAATCCAGAAGCCAGGGGGGCGCCCCTCCCGCCATGCTCCAGGGCGCCCCGGCGCACGTTACGCCTCTGCATGGGGGTGACACCATGAGATCTCACCCTGGGTGCAGCAAACCCTAATGGCATCTCTGCCTGCAGGGCTGTTATTTATTCTTAAATAAAATGAACATGCTGAAATGGAAATGCGGAAGGCATTCTCCCGAGGAGATAGTATGTGGTGTCCACAGTGGCCCCTTGCTCTGGCAAATCTGGGGAATGAGGGGTTAAATCCTAGGCTTCAGCAGTAGGTGTGATGCACAGCTGTGGCCACTAGAGGCAATCAGGTTTCCAGGGATAAAAATAGCCCCTGGAGGAAGGAAGGGTGTGGGTAGCAGAGAGGAGAAAAGCTTGAAGGAAAGGGAGAAGGTGGACTAACCTCTGACTCTTGGACTGGCTTGTGGACTTACTCTGACTTGGCTTAGGGACCAACTGATGGACTTGTGAGTGGAAAAGGGGAGCTAATTAGTCCAAAGTGGGCCTAAACCACTTAAATGGGATTTGGCAGGACAAATGCCCAGGTATGTCCTAGAGTTTGAACTTGCAACTTTTCTCTCCTCCTTTCTGGTAGCACGAGGGCAACGTTTCCAGGCTGGTCACTCGGCTTAACATTCACTCCCCTCTGAATAATAATGCGAATTTAACAAACAGACAAGACATTTACTGAAGTTGATATGCAAAGTCAAATTTATTGATTGGCAAAGGGGACATGGGGGGGGGAATCAGCTGCAGGAAAGAGCTCCTCTCTTTCAAAGAGGGTTTCAGAGGAATGGCAGAAGCTATTAGCAAGGCAGAAGACATCTCAATAGCTCAGGCAGTTTTTTCTGGACCTGCAAAAGAAGAAACATTGGTAAGTAATCAGGACACAGAGTGTGGCCCCATGAGGGGATTATTACTTGGGAGGGGGGAGGATAAAACTTTGATTTGATGTTTAGTTTTAACCTCCACATTTCTTGTTCCATCGTGTTTTCAAGGCTAGTTCACATTGTCGGTGTCATGTCTGTGCTTGCTATGCTCGCTGTATGAAAGGTGCATTGACCTCAGTGGTGCAGAAAAGGCACTCGGCACATGCTCAGAGGCATTCTCAGCAAGTGCTTCCTTTATTCTAGGGCTAACGTCTGGCAAGGACAACACCGAAGGAAAACTAATGTGGCCGTGGCAAGGATTGCAGAAACGCTGGGGGATGAGAGAAAATTTCAGGGATTGTAGCCATGAATATATGGGTTCACTCCTTCCTCTGGCATCTATGATTGTGGACAGTGCTGCCTGCACTTTGATGATCGGAGGCAAGATGGCAGTGAATAATTAGCCCTACCAGTGTCCCGGAATCGAGGCTGGCTTCGGCCTAGAGCGGACCCGAGCCTCTCCCAAGTGTGCACTGCGGCTGCCCAACGGGGTTCCGGCTTCTGGAACTTCCGGTCGACAACGCGACTGAAGCCAGAACCCCATTGGGCAGCCGCAGTGCACATTGCGGGTGTGGGTTGCTGGGAGGGGGCATTAGTGGGCTGGTTATTTGACCCCATGCTCTGTCTCTGTGAGCTAAGGTAAAGGTGACCCCTGACCATTAAGTCCAGTCGTGTCCGACTCTAGGGTGTGGTGCTCATCCCCATTTCAAAGCCAAAGAGCCAGCGTTGTCCGAAGACGCCTCCGTGGTCATGTGGCCGGCATGACTCTCCTTGCCGCAGCGCGTAGCACACAGCTGGAACACGGAGCGCTGTTTACCTTCCCGCAAGCGGTACCTATTTATCTACTCGCATTAATATGCTTTGGAACTGCTAGGTTGGCAGGAGCTGGCCAAGCAACGAGAGCTCACCCCGTCGCGGATTCAAACTGCCGACCTTTCGATCGACAGCTCATGGTTCAGCGGTTTAACCCGCTGCGCCACCCGCTGGCCTCTCTGTGAGCTGCCCGGAAGTATCTGGCTGGAATCCCTTGGAAAGAGAATGCTAGATGAAGGAGCTTCCTGAGGAACCCCTTGGAAAGGAACTCCTTCTGCAAAATGTTAATCCATGGCTCAGAAAGCAGCTTCTTGACAAGGAAGGAAGACTTGTCTCCATTGCATTGGAAAGAGGGTTCTATCCCCCAGGTGAGGGGGTGTTGCCTTCCTTTCAAAAGAGCCTTGGGGGCAAGCAGTGGAACACTTCTCTTCTCCTGGTCAAAAGAAAATATTTCCTTACCCAGCATGTAATTAATCTATGGAACTCCTTGCCACAGGATGTGGTATGATGGCACCTGGCCTTGGATGCCTTTAAAAGGGGATTGGACAAATTTAGGGGATTGGACAGATTGATGGAGGAAAAAGTCCATCACAGGTTACAAGCCATGATGGGGATAAGCAACTTCCTGGTTTAGAAGTAGGCTATCTCTGAATGCCAGATGCAAGGGAGTGGAGACGGGATACAGGTATCTTGTTTTATTGTGTGCTCCCTGGGGCATCTGGTGGGGCCACTGTGAGATACAGGAAGCTGGACTAGAGGGGCCTTTGGCCTGATCCAGCAGGGCTCTTCTGATGTGGTTTCCTAGTACTCACCCAGGTGATCTGATCATTTCCGACCAGGCTGCAAGAGAAAGCAAAACAGCACCTTATTCCTGCAAAATCTGGTTTCTGCACAATTAATATCAAATTGTGTTTTACGAACTGCAGTACTGCTATATACCAGATGAGTAAGGAAAAAAAAAAGAAAAAGAAAGAGAAAGAAATTCCCACTATTCAATCTCATGTGACAGCTTGATTTTCTGTTTGCAATTATGAGTTCCAGGGGCAGGCAGGCACCCAGATGGACATTGCTAGTCTGGAAAAGTAATAATTTGCCTTCATTTTCTAAATGAATCGGAATGGAAAGGAATCTGCCCTTTTCCTTTTGCTTTGAAAATGAAAGCGAATTAGACCATGTGTTTACTTAAATGAGCATAGATGCCTGGTGCCTTCTAGGTGCTGGAACACAGGTGCATACTTACTAGTCATAGTTGGAAGTAGAATGAAATTGGCAAGGCAGATCAATTTCCGAATCTGAAATCTGTATGGGGTGTGCCTGGTAAATGCTGGTTGAATTTACAGGAGCAAGCATGACTTTAAAGAAGATGTGTGCAAGGTAAAACATTTTGTTTCCATCCATTATCATGTGCAGGTAGTCCTTGTTCACCGTCGTTTTGGTATCCATCATTTGGTTTTAATGTCGTCGCTGAAGCTACTTCTGGGTCGCGACTCACTTCCTGGTTTTATTCTCTCCCCAGAATGCCTTGCAAGGCATTCCAACGTGAGAAGAAAGCGTAGGAAGTGAGTCGCGGTCCCAGAAGCAGCTTCTGCAGCCCGCCAGAGCCCCCTGGAGCATCACTGAGCCACTGGCAAGCATTTGTTTTATTATATGTTGTAGTCACTTAACGTCGCAGTTTCAAGGAACCTATCTGCGACGTTAAGTGAGGAATTCCTGTAGTTCTTTTTCCTATTGGCATCACTACATAGGGGGTTATGGGTGAAACCCTCAGGGAGGGAAACACCACTAGTGGCCAAAATGTGGAAACCTTTTGGAAAATATGTATCTATGTATAATACCGTCAAGTTGCGTATACTGGAAAGGTAATTTAATGCTGGATGTAATGAAACAAACCATGTTGAATTATCTGTATACTATCAAACATTATGGCCAAATAACCAGAAAAAGAAAACACGACTGCCTTGTGTAACACAACATGGACTTCACTCAAAACTGACCAATGAAACGGATTGTTCTGAGAGCCAATGAGGTGTTATGATGACACAGCATGGAACCAGTAAGGTGCTAGTACGAGTTGGCTCTCGTTTCTATGTACTCTTAAATCGAGATCTCTTTTTTTTCCTGCAGAGAATAGAGCAGTATTGATCAGCAGATGGTTCAGTTTCAAAACAGAGAAATTCTGGTCACTTACTCCGTAGTTGACGCGACTGTTGGCTCCACTTCCAATGTTGCCGTTCCCGTTCCCAATAGACTGGGGGGGGGGGATATTGAATGGAAAAATTTCTCATGTTTAGACTGTACCAGTGAATGCAACCAGTGATTTTACTTTTTTGGGTTCCAAGATCACTGCAGACGGAGACAGCAGCCATGAAATTAAAAGACGCTTACTCCTTGGAAGGAAAGCTATGGCAAACTTAGACAGCATAATAAAAAGCAGAGAAATCACCATGCCAACAAAAGTTCGTATAGTCAGGGCGATGGTGTTCCCAGTAGCAATGTATGGTTGCGAGAGTTGGACCATAAGGAAGGCTGAGCGCCGAAGAATAGATGCTTTTGAACTGTGGTGCTGGAGAAGACTCCTGAGAGTCCCTTGGACTGCTAGGAGATCAAATCAGTCAATCCTAAATGAAATCAACCCTGACTGTTCCCTGGAAGGACAGGTACTAAGGCTGAAACTCAAATATTTTGGCCACCTAATGCGAAGAGAGGTCTCTCTGGAGAAGACTCTGATGCTGGGAAAGATTGAAGGCAAAAGGAGAAGGGGAAGGCAGAGGATGAGATGGTTAGACAGCATCACCGATGCAACGAACATGAAAATGAGCGAACTCAGGAAGATAGTGGAGGACAGGAAGGCCTGGCGGGATATGGTTCATGGGATCACAAAGGGTCTGACATGACTTAACGACTGAACAACAACAACAGTGAATGCAACAGTAAATAGATCAGGGGCTGGGATAGACTTTTGAAAAGTACGTGGAAGGGGACAACCAGATTGATGAGAGAAATAGGACTCTAGGCAGGGACCAATAAGCCAGGAAAAATACTAGGACAAGGACTAGCAGAAATAATGCCTGTCTTTGGTTCTGGGAGGGAAATCTAGCAGCTGTCTCTAGGAAGAAGTTCAGTAGTTTCAACTTTCCTTCTACATTTAACTCCAAATCGGGCAAAGCATCATTTGCTTAAATTTGAGTACACCATGCTTCATGAAAGGGCCACCCCTGGTGCTTCCTGTTGTCTAATAATACTATGATTAATTGAGTAATCATTGTCTAATAATACTACGATTAATTGAGTAATCGCTGTTATTAACAATTATCCTGCCCATCCGAAATACATTTTATAGTACCCACACACACACACACACAATATTCCCCCAGTTAAAAATAATACCTATCCCAAATGCTAAGCTATTATCTCTCTATCCATTGTGTAAAATTGGGATAACGAGCTATAGCATGAATGGAAATCTAAGTGGGGGGATGTGAACTTTCTCCCTTCAAAAATTAGTCTTTTGGAAAGTCATCTGGAAATTCTCAGTGAGCTATAACTAGGGACAGGAGAAAATGGCGATAACGGAATAAAAACTCATAACGCTGCATTCTGCTAAAAAATAAAATAAAACCATGTAATTTTGCATCATTCTTCATCTGCTGACACTGTACAACCTATACCTACTGCACTTTTAAAGCAGTTACAATTGATAAAAATGGGGGGGGGGACTGTAATAAAAATGCATAACACCGCTTTCTGCTATTTCATTTTGGTTAAACACCACAATCTGCAAAATAACAAAAACAAAAAACATTTTCTCCCACCTCTAGCTATGAAATGAACGGAAATCTAAGTTGGGGGTGGGGTGTGTGACCTCAACATTAAAGTGTTTTGGAAAGTAATTTGGCAAATCTTGATGAGAAGGAAACATAGTCCGATAAAAGCTTTGCTATCATTTGTAAATATAGATCATTTTTCAAAGGGTAATAAAAGAATAGTGTTCGGCTAACGACCAGTCTCAAAACACAGAGGGACTCTGGCACTTACCCCATTGGCATTAATAATGCCCATTCCTCCAGTGTTGTAGAATTGCTGAAAAGGAGCAGAAAGAGGATCCTTTAGGTCAATGGTTCCCAAACTGGGAGGTGTGGCTCCTAAGGGAGCTGCGGATACCAGCCAAGGGAGCTGTGGAGTGCCACGGAATCCTCTCGGTAAACAGTGCAATGCCGATTGGCAGCCATCAACATAATGAATGAATGAAACCTTTATTGGCATAAACATCAACATAATGTAACGAAGAGCCATGGTCAATGGTCGCCAATGGTCAAGGGAGCCGCAGGTCAAAAAAGTTTGGGAAATGCTGATTTAGGTGGATGGCTTGAGAAACCAACTTACCGTAACTCTGTAGTGTTGAGCCTGTGTTAGTGGACATGACTAGCAGTAGTTGGATCAGGGTCTGGGGTTTTCATTTGAAGCTGAGAAAAAAAAAACTGAGGGTAGGTTTGCCAGCATTGGCCACGGCATGACTCCGTTTGGACAGTTGCCAGCAGGCAGATGTTCATCAGGTGCCGTTTCCCACCTTTATTTCCTCTCTGCATCAAAGAAAGTATCACCTGCGGAATTTCTGCCTGTCAAATAGATGGTGCGTGCTCAAATCCTGGAATTAATGTGAGAAGTTCAATTCTTCTACTAGAATTCAGGAAGCACAAAACTGGGTAACGGACTATGGGAAACACTCTTATCCCTAAACGGAGCTTAAGTTTCAAAGATTCTGAAGATATCTCTCCAATGATGAATTGTGGAAAAAAGAATTAAAAATCCTTCAAGCTCAGAAGGGCTCTGGAAATCAGAACTGTTTCCAAACTTGAGATTTGTATCAAACTGAGTTTCTAACCCCTCCCTGTTTGCCTCCTAGGCACCCATCCCCATGATATACCGTATTGGTCTGAATATAAGACTCACTTTTTTCTCTTAATTTAAGTTTTTAAACTAGGGTTGCGTCTTATAATCAGGCTGTTGCAATTTAATGCCAGTGATTTAATTACAATTTTTTAATAGCACCAAACTTTAAGGGTGCGTCTTATAATTAGGTGTGTCTTATACTCGGGACAATACGGGTAAGTAGGGATGAATGAGCTGTCCAAGGGGATGAATGGGCTCTCCTCGGATAGACTTGGAAAGGATCTGAATGATGTCAGAGAATGCCAGAAATAATTTCATTCCTCATCTGAGCCAATCCATCTAGAGAACTCGGGGGCATCATTAGGGGAGTGCGGCTGGTGTGGGCTGAATTAGGCAACACCAATTTGGGGGGTGACAGGTTCGGCTTGGATGTGGAGCCGCTAAACACAGCTGAGTGAGGGTGCAGGGAGGGGTGACAACCCCTTGGATCATCTTTCTTAGCCCGCTCTGAACCGCTTGGTGAATGAATGAATGAAACCTTTATTGGCATAAAGACAAACATACATAAAATATAAATAGCAAACAGACAAACAATATCATAAAACACAGACTAATCCAAACACTTAAGACAATATCTAAGACAGTCAGAATAAGTGGATACAACAACAGCAACTGTAACGGACCATCTAGATATTAAGATATATTAGGGACCCCAACTGCCATCTATAGCCAAATGAATATGTGTCATATGAAGGCGAGATCACTTCGACGTTTTATTAATAAATCCAGATAGTTAGCTATCTGATTGGTGCATAATTCATCGTCACCAACCAATAGGTAATGTATGACTTCTGAGTCAGAAAATCCTGTGTGTTTAATCAAAATCGGACCTATATGGGATAAACGTAAGTCTTGGTAAAGATCACAGTATAATAACATGTGGCAAGGTTTCAATAGCTGTGTTATTACAAGGGCATAGCCGTGCTTCATGTGGCACAGATTTATATCTGCCAGTTGTAACATTGGACGGGAGCACATTGCATCTTGCTAAAGTAAAGGCCTGTCGTTCCTGAGGATTTTTCAATAGTGCAAGATATTTGGCCATTTTACATACAGGAGAAGTTAGTTGGAAATGCAGGGGGGAGCATATTTTCTGCGCTGCTGCAGAAAGAACTTGTTGCTCGATGTCCAATAGCCTGCCCTTAAGAAGCTTGAAGGCTTGGAGTGGTGGAAGCTTGGTGTCTTGGGCAAGCTGGAAGTAATTGGGGGCAATGTGGTGATGTCATCACGACACCGCCAATTACTTCCGATTCAGCATTTTTCCCCAAGTCCCGCACCAGGTGACACCGAGGTAAGTGATGCTGCTGAGAAGGCTCACTAATCTACTCTTCCATCTTCTGATACTTACTCCCCGAGGGGGTCCTCCTCTGCCACTTACTCCCAAAGATCCTCTTCTGCCGCCACAACCACCACCACAATGGGCGCAATGAATATGCTGCAATGTAAAAGAAGTGGGGTGAGTCCTCCGACAACCAACTCTTCATCAGTGGAGCACACTTTGATTGAAGAAAGGAAGGAGTGGTCAAGAGTTACACACTCCCACCCCATTGCAGAGCTCCCCCTTTTCGGTACTCCTACTTCAATGCCCCACATGAATCTCCATGAGGGGTACCCAGCAGCACCTCTACAAATCATGATCATTGTGATATTTCTAGAGCTCCACCTCGCCAGGACTAGAGATGGAGGTGAGTGTCCGCCTCAAGCCAGTGCCATGGCTTCTACTAAAGCAGCGTTTCTCAAACTGTGAGTCGCGACCTGATTTCTGGTGGGTCCCAGGCGATGGAAAGATCAGATAAGTAATTGCCACTAGTTCTGAGGCTATTCAAAAATCAGATTGCTGCTCATTGCCCTTCAAAGAGCTGAGCTCTTGCCGTTTGCAAGATAGCTGCTAATTACAGGTGGGCCCCCATATCCACTGATTCGCTATCCACGGTTTCAGTTATCCACGGATCATGGGGACACCCCAGGCTTTTACTTTTTTCCCCAGTAAGCTTCGTTTCTTCCTTAAAGAAACAGGAGAAGCAGCCTCTGGCTGCTTATTACAGGCAAGTAGAATGAGACTAAGTCCTAGAGAGGCTCTGCAAGGTTAACAGAAACCTTGCAGAGCCTCTCTAGGACTTAGTCTCGTTCTACTTGCCTGCAATGGAGGCTGCTTCTCTGTTTGTTTTAAGGAAGAAACAAAGCTTGCTGAAAGAAAAATAAGAGCTGGGGGGGCAAGCATGCCTGCCTGCAGGGGAGGCAGGGTGGGGGGGCCCTCAGGAAACCATGGAGGGGGTGTTCGCTCTTATCCAAGGTTTCAAGTATCCATGGAGGGGCCTGGAACATATCCCCAGCGGATATGGGGGCCCACCTGTATCCTGCAAATGGCTGAGCTCCTGCAATTTGCAAGAAGCTGAGCTCCTGCAGTTTGCAAGCTTGTGTAAATATAGGGAGATAAATGTTTGAGCGTCTCATAAAGCTAGGTGGGTCCCGATAGAGCAGTGGTTCTCAAACATTTTAGCACTGGGGCCCACTTTTTAAAATGACACTCTATTGGGACACACCTAACTTTACGAGACGCTCAAACATTTATCTCCCTATATTTACACAAGCTTGCAAACTGCAGGAGCTCAGCTGTTCATAGGGTCATTAGCAGCTATCTTGCAAACTGCATTAGTTCATTTATTTGAAGGGCAATTAGCAGCTATCTGATTTTTGAATAGCCTGGGGCCTTGTGGCAATTTATCTGATCTTTCCATCACCTGGGACCCACCAGAAATCAGGTCGCAACCCACAGTTTGAGAAACACTGCGATAGAGTGCCATTTTAAAAAGTGGGTCCCAGTGCTAAAAAGTTTGAGATTCACTGTACTAAAGGTGTCTTCGATTGTGGCTCTAGCTGTGCTCCTTCTCATGGAGGCAATTTGGCTTTGCCTTGATAAAACAGCTTAATCAGACTGGGACTCAATCTCTGTCTGAAGCTCTTTGGTCGCCATCCCCTCTGCTGGTGTCCAATCCAGTAGTTTATTAACAGTCAATGACCAGCAGCATAGCACAACAAAACACAACATCGACAGAGCATCACATAACAAGTTGAAGGGGAATTTTTCAGCCAAGCCTAAGTTAAAACAGGTAGGAGACTACACAAAAGGGGGGTGGACCAACAGAGCTTAAATCAGCATTAAAAATTTCCCTCTGTACTGACAATACAATTTCTAGTTTTGCAAGCAGTTGCCAAAAAGCTTGCACACTGGATTGTGAACCAGGAGCTTTTTCCCACAAGGAGCATCTTGGCCAACTCCACGTCAGTCAAACCGGAATATTTTTTAATAAAGGGGAAAATAAACCTAGCACGCAGCCCCTGATAAAATGAGCAGCGAAACAGGACATGCTCTACTGTCTCCACTTCTCCCAAGTCACACAGGCAAACACTTTCAGATATTGGAATCCTTCTAAAACAGCCCTCCAAAAGTGCCGAAGGGAAGGCTCTCCACCTGGCCCCCCCAAAAGGTCCTCCTATGCATGGGGAGCTCTAGCAGTGACAAATAAGCTGCCGGCGCTACTTTATATCTAATATTCCAAAATCCTGCTGCTGTCTGTGACACTACCATGCCACAAGTTGTGGCCCGTCCTTACCCTGGGAGCAGCGCTGGTCTCCTGAAAGAAGACCAGGCAGATGAGGAGCAAAGCAGCCAGAACTGGAATCTTCATTTTTGAGTTGCTTCTTTCAGCTTCTCTGTCTCGGGTTGGATTTGAGATGGGCACCAAAGCAGAGGGTTCTATTTATGCCGGGTGCCCTCTTGGGGAGTGCTAACCTCCGTGGGTCAAGCCCAGTGACTCAGCCTTAGGATGAACCAATGTCTGCTTCTTGTACTTTCCTCAGAATCAAAGGGCCACACCCGATCAATCAAAGTTGTCGAACTTTCTGAAGTTCTCAAACCTCTCCTGTTTGCCCCTGTTTTTGCTCTGCAGTCCCTTTTCAGCTGTCTATTTATGGCAGTCTAGAGTCTCGACCAGTATTTCTCAAACTGTGGGTTGGGACACACTTGGTGGGTCGTGACCTGATTTCTGGTGGGTCCCAGGTGATGGAAAGATCAGATAAGAAATTGCCACAAGCCCTGAGGCTGTTCGAAAATCAGATAGCTGCTCATTGAGTAGAGCTCCTGCAGTGCAAGATAGCTGCTAACAGAGACATTGCTCCGGTGGGGGCCGTACCGTAAGTTGCACCCCATCCTAGTCCTGTTTACAAGCCAGCAGCAGCCAGAGGCGTCGCTCCGGTGGGGGCCATACCGTAAGTTGCACCCCTTCCTAGTTCCTTTTACAAGTCGGCAGGAGGCGGCCCCACCCCCTTGCCGTCGTAGCCATTCCGTGTGGAGAAGGCAGCAGGCAGGGAGACTCTTTGTTGTTGTTCAGTCGTTAAGTCGTGTCCGACCCTTCGTGATCCCATGAACCATATCCCGCCAGGCCTTCCTGTCCTCCACTATCTTCCTGAGTTCGCTCATTTTCATGTTTGTTGCATCGGTGATGCTGTCTAACCATCTCATCCTTGGCCTTCCCCTTCTCCTTTTGCCTTCAATTTTTCCCAGCATCAGAGTCTTCTCCAGAGAGTCCTCTCTTCGCATTAGGTGGCCAAAATATTTGAGTTTCAGCCTTAGTACCTGTCCTTCCAGGGAACAGTCAGGCTTGATTTCATTTAGAATTGACTGATTTGATCTCCTAGCAGTCCAAGGGACTCTCAGGAGTCTTCTCCAGCACCACAGTTCAAAAGCATCTATTCTTCGGCGCTCAGCCTTCCTTATGGTCCAACTCTCGCAACCATACATTGCTACTGGGAACACCATCGCCCTGACTATACGAACTTTTGTTGGCATGGTGATATCTCTGCTTTTTATTATGCTGTCTAAGTTTGCCATAGCTTTCCTTCCAAGGAGTAAGCGTCTTTTAATTTCATGGCTGCTGTCTCCGTCTGCAGTGATCTTGGAACCCAGAAAAGTAAAATCTGTTACTGCTTCCATTTCTGCCCCTTCTATTTGCCAGGAATTGATGGGACCAGATGCCATGATCTTAGTTTTATTAATGTTGAGTTTCAAGCCAACTTTTGCACTCTCCTCTTTCACTCTCATCAAGAGGCTCTTTAGTTCTTCTTCACTTTCTGCCATTAGGGTGGTATCGTCTGCATATCTGAGGTTGTTGATATTTCTCCCGGCAATCTTGATTCCGGCTTGTGATTCATTCAGCCCTGCATTTCTCATAATGTACTCTGCATATAAGTTAAATAAGCAGGGTGACAATATACAGCCTTGCCGTACTCCCTTCCCAATTTTGAACCAATCAGTTGTTCCATGACCGGTTCGAACTGTTGCTTCTTGACCCGCATACAGGTTTCTCAGGAGATAGGTAAGGTGGTCTGGTACCCCCATCTCTTTAAGAATTTGCCACAGTTTGTTGTGATCCACACAATCAAAGGCTTTTGCGTAGTCAATGAAGCAGAAGTAGGTGTTTTTTTGGAACTCTCGTGCTTTCTCCATGATCCAGCGCATGTTGGCAATTTGATCTCTAGTTCCTCTGCCTCTTCGAAACCCAGCTTGTACGTCCGGTAGTTCTCGGTCCACATACTGCTGAAGCCTAGCTTGTAGGATTTTGAGCATAACCTTGCTAGCATGTGAAATGAGTGCAATTGTACGGTAGTTTGAACACTCTTTGGCACTGCCCTTCTTTGGAATTGGAACGTAAACTGACCTTTTCCAATCCTTTGGCCACTGCTGAGTTTTCCAAATTTGTTGGCATATTGAATGCAGCACTTTCACAGCATCATCATTTAGGATTTTAAGTAGCTCAGCTGGGATATTATCATCTCCACTAGCTTTGTTGTTAGTGATGCTACCTAAGGCCCACTTGACTTCACTCTCTAGGATGTCCGGCTCTGGGTCAGTGACCACACCAGCGTGGTCATCAGGAACATTAAGATCTTTCTTGTATAGTTCTTCTGTGTATTCTTGCCATCTCTTCTTAATCTCTTCTGCTTCTGTTAGGTCCTTGCCTTTTTTATCCTTTATCATGCCCATCTTTGCACAAAACGTTCCCTTGATATCTCCAATTTTCTTGAAGAGATCTCTAGTCCTCCCCATTCTGTTGTTTTCCTCGATTTCCTTGCATTGTTCATTTAAGAAGGCCTTCTTATCTCTCCTTGCTATTCTCTGGAACTCTGCATTCAGTTGTTTATATCTTTCCCTTTCACCCTTGCTTTTTGCATCCCTTCTTTCCACAGCTATTTGTAAAGCCTCATCTGACAGCCACTTTGCTTTCTTGCATTTCTTTTTCTTTGGGATGGTTTTAGTTGCTGCCTCCTGTACAATGTTACGAACTTCCGTCCATAGTTCTTCAGGCACTCTGTCTACCAGGTCTAATGCCCTAAATCTATTCTTCACCTCCACTGTATACTCATAAGGGATATGGTTTAGGTCATATCTGACTGGTCTAGTGGTGTTCCCTACATTCTTCAGTTTAAGTCTGAATTTTGCAATAAGAAGCTCATGATCTGAGCCACAGTCAGCTCCAGGTCTTGTTTTTACTGATTGTATAGAGCTTCTCCATCTTTGGTTGCAAAGCACATAATCTATCTGGTTTCGGTATTGACCATCTGGTGATGTCCATGTGTAGAGTCGCCTCTTGTGTTGTTGGAAAAGAGTGTTTGCTATGACCAGCGTGTTCTCTTGACAGAACTCCGTTAGCCTTTGCCCTGCTTCATTTTGCGCTCCAAGCCCAAACTTGCCTGTTGTTCCGTTTATTTCTTGATTTCCTACTTTAGCATTCCAGTCTCCTATAATGTAAAGGACATCTTTTTTGGGTGCTAGTTCTAGAAGGTGTTGTAGGTCTTCATAGAACCGGTCAACTTCATCTTCTTTGGCATCAGTGGTTGGGGCATACACTTGGATTACTGTAATGTTGAATGGTTTGCCTTGGATTCGAACTGAAATCATTCTGTCGTTTTTGAGGTTGCACCCCAGTACTGCCTTTCCCACTCTTTTATTGACTATGAGGGCTACTCCATTTCTTCGAAGGGATTCATGCCCACAGTAGTAGATATGATGGTCACCTGACTTAAATTCGCCCATGCCCGTCCATTTTAGTTCGCTGATTCCCAAGATGTCAATGTTCAATCTTATCATCTCATTTTTGACCACATCCAGCTTGCCTTGATTCATAGACCTCACATTCCATGTTCCTAAGCAGTATTGCTCCTTGCAGCATTGGATTTTCCTTTCAACCTCAGACACATCCACAGCTGGACGTCCTATTGGCTTTGGCCCAGCCGCTTCACTCTTTCTGGGTCTACTTGGAATAGTCCTCCGCTCTTCCTCAGTAGCATATTGGACACCTTCCGACCTGAGGGGCTCATCTTCCGGCGTCATATCTTTTAGCCTTTTGGTACTGTTCATGGGATTTTCTTGGCAAGATTACTGGAGTGGGTTGCCATTTCCTTCTCCAGTGGATCACTTTTAGTCAGAACTCTCTGCTACGACCTGTCCGTCTTGGGTGTCCCTGCACGGCATAGCTCATGGCTTCATTGAGTTACGCAAGCCCCTTCGCCACGACAAGGCAATGATCCATGAAGGAGAGGGAGACTCTTTACTTGTAAATAAATATGTTTATTTTTAGATCATTTTTTAAGCATCGTAAAGCTAGGTGGGTCCCGATAGAGTGTCATTTTAAAAAGTGGGTCCCGGTTCTACAAAGTTTGAGAACCACTGGTCTAGACTCTATACCAGCATCAATATGTATGGTGCTTTATATGACAGGGAAAGGGAGGAAAAGGGGGGGTGAAGATGGAGGAAACTGGAGGAATATGCATTCAGTTATGTTGTACATATTTCGGCTTAGTTTCCAACCAATTTACCGTATTGGTCTAAGACTCACTTTTTTCTCCTAATTTAAGTTTTTAAACTAGGGGTGCGTCTTATAATCAGGCTGTTGCAACTTAATGCCAGTGATTTAATTAATTTTTTTTAATAGCACCAAACTTTAAGGGGGCGTCTTATAATCAGGTGCGTCTTATACTCGGGACAATACAGTATATCCTTTCATGGACTTCCAAATTCAATATGGGACAAGGTCGATGCTTTTCTCAGATCAACAACGTAATATAGGTTGATTACCCCTTATCTGGACATCCGAAATCCAGTCATTTTTGGTGCCATGACTTAAAAAAAAAAAAAAAAGTTTTCCAGCACCTGGCTGACATAGCACAAGGCATGCGGGGGCACAAAATAGTTAAATATTGTATAAAATATGAGTCCTAAATGAATTTCATATTTAGACTTGGGTCCCATCCCTAAGATTTCTCATGCAATCATGGAATACTTATGCAAATATTCCAAAATCCAGACAAAACTGAAATCCAGACATCTTCCTGTCCCAAGCAGTCCGGGTAAGGGATACTCAGTACGGATAAAAGCAGTCCGGATAAGGAATACTCAACCTGTATTTCATCACCTGAAAGTTTTCCATCCTACGGACGGCAGAGCCGTGTGCTGAAGTGAACCTTTTCGCATGATGAAAGATTCTTTGGCCGACCGTAGACTTGAATGTCGTAACCCTAATCTTATCACTTGGGGGTTATTTTTCCTGCCCTCTAATGGTTAAAGTCAAACAAGCTCTGGGATTGCTGTAAGCCCTTGGCCAGTGCAAAAACAGGCCAACGTCTGATGCCACTCCCGGTCACTATACCGCAGTTGAGCCAATGTCCTAGAGATAAAGCAGGAGAATGAAGCAAGAGGAAATGTCCTCATTTATGGTTAGACTGTTGCCCTTCCCCAAACGGCTGATCGAGGGGTGGATCTGCCCCACCCTGGGTGGAGGAAGCAAAGAACATGGCTCTGAGGAAGAAGGGATTGATGGATTGTGGGGAGGAGGTAGAAACCCAGTAACCATTTCATAACATCGGGTGGGTGTGGCTCAGTACGGGCCCAATCGTGACAACCTTCTCAACTACAGAGAGGGTTGAGATTCGGTTAGGTTAGTTTGGACCAACTGCAGATTGTTAACCGTTGCTAAACTTCTGAGCCTTTTGACCCAAGTATAAACCTCATGACTTCATTGGCTATGGGTAGGCTTACCATCATCCCGGAATCAAGGCAGGCTTCACCCTAGAATGGACCCGAGCCGTTCCCAAGTGTGCACCGCGGCTGCCCAATGGGGTTCCAGCTTCGGTCACGTCATTGACTGGAAGTTCCGGAAGCCGGAAGCCCATTGGGCAGCCAAAGTGCACACTTGGGAGTGGCTCGGGTCCGTTCCAGGCTGAAGCCAGCCTCGATTCCAGGACGATGATAAGCCTATGGGGGCAATGACCAAAGTAAGGGATTCCTTCTTTTTCTCTTTTTAAAATTACCTCATTGAACAAAGTTTCTTTTTTTTCCCCAAAATGCAAGGTAAAAGGTTATTTAAGAAAGAAACATACAGCTAAAGTAATATACACATCAATATTAAAAAATTCCGAGGCACTGGTGAAGAAAAAATGAATTAAAAATCCATTTCATTCTTTTTCTTGGGCGTTTCATGGGAAATCCAGTGGCCCATTTGAATTTCTGCATGGATATGCGATTCTTAATAAGCATGCAGTCATGTTTATCCAGCAGTATCTGTGCTTATTTTAGCTCCATTTACGCACAAAAAGGATGAATCTTGGTAGAACGAAGGTGATTCTGATTGAAAAGGCTGAAACGTTAATGCAAATTTTGCCAGAATTACCAATGCTCCATTGTATTAGGCGATTCATGGATGGGTTTGTCAAAATCTGATGATACTAATGTACTGTTGGAAGGGAGGAAAAAAGAGACTGCAGGGGAATAGGGTCTGAAACAGTGCAGAAGGGCTCCCAGGAACACGATGGCAGATCTGAGCCTTTGAGTATGGAGAAGGAAGAGTGGGAGAAGCGTTGGTTCCTCCTTCTAAGGCTGAATCGCTGGGCTTGGCTCACAAAGACAGTTGCCACCCAGCATAAATAACTGTCTTCATTGCCTTCGTACCCAAAACACCCTTGGGAGAGAAACAAAGAAAGAGCGAAGCCATCCCATGATGAAGGTCTACATTGTGGCTGCTTTGCTCCTCATCTGCCTGCTCTTCTTGCAGGGCACCATAGCTGCTCCTTGGGTAAGAAGGACCCTGATATTGCATGGCTCTCTGTTGCTGGATCGGGAGGTCTATTTTCTTTCTTTATTTAAAAAAATACCCCGCCTTTTCCTATGCAGAAGGCAAATGCCCAAGGCAGCATGTGGGAGGGAGGGAGGGAGGGAGGGAGAGAGAGAGAGAGAGAGAGAGAGAGAGAGAGAGAGAGAGAGGTGCAAGGAAATGTCTGTGTGTGTCTTAGCATGCTAGTCAATAATTAGAGAAAGTCACAGGGAAGGAGGAAACTGGAAGAATATACTTTCAATTGAGTTGCATGGGCTTCCTTTCCGTATGGGATGCAGAGGGTTCCGTAAAAGCCTTTTTGGAAAAAGTACATTTGGAGGAGAGCTTTGAAGAAGTTAGCAGCCTAGTATCGTGAAAGTGTTCAGGGTTGCCTGGAATAATGGGCAGCAAGGGCAGACGTTTTTGAAAAAGGAAGAGAGAGACGTTCGTTATTTACGTTAGTTTTCTCTAGACTTTCTGGATTTCCATCCTGTGTTTGCAAGCTCCCAGTCCTCTGCTCATAAGTATCACAAAATGCATATCCATCTAGATTAGTGTTGTATGAAAAAAGTCATACTTTTTGTGTTCTCACAACACTCAAATGCCCAGGGACTGTGAAGGGGAAGGTGCCTTGGTATCCTGCCCAGAATGTCTCTCCTCATCCTTCTCCACCTCATCTTCCTTGTTTTCCCAATCGAAGTTCTCCACAGATGCATATTCCACATTTCGTCCAGTCACAACATGAAGGTGGGGTGGGAGATGTAGAAGTGAGTGGGTGAAGGGAAATGGCCAGGTAGAACTATTTCCATCCGAGTTAGTTGTATGTCCTTCTGCTTTCTTTCATTATGGGACGAGGAGAAGTGGGAAATGTAGGCAGAGGTGCTAGGTCATTTGACACCCGGGGCCCATATATTTTTTGACACCCCCATACGAAAAAATTATTTTCAGTAATAGTCATGACAGGAAATGAATAATAATAATAATAATAATAATAATAATAATAATGGCCAGAAAATAAATGCTACATAAGGCAATTGTGTTTTCCATTTCCAGTTTTTTGGTTATAACTTTTGATAATACACAGATAACTTGATATGGTTTGTTCCATTACATTATGCAGTGGAATATGCATCAAATTATATATAACCAAGGTTTCTACAATTTTGGCCACTAGTGGTGTCACTCCGCAGAAGTCTGGCTCCCTGGGCCCCCAGCCCCCCTCTAGCTATGCCACTGAATATAGGGTTTCATGATAAAACATGTATTGGAGGAACGCATTGAAGTTAGCTGAAGAGCATTATGAAGATGCTCAGGGAGTCAGGTCTGGCAATAACAGGTGCCATGGGAGATGGGGCAGATCCATCTGAAGGGGTAAGAGATTCTCATTAATGTCACGTTCTGCTCCAGTGTAAGTACTTGGTTATCCTGAGTACTGGGAAAGAGCGGCTGTGCCAAGAGTCATAGAAGTCATGTGTGCTCCTTTTTAATGTACAGATTGTATCATCTAGCAAGAAAGGGATGAGTTTTTCTGGGCTTCCTTAATTTCCATTTTTTAATTGCAGCCCCCTCGGTATGGTCCTCGACGTGTAAGTATCGCAAAACGCACACAATCCATCTATGTATCTGTATATTCAGAAATACAGGAAGTAAATACATATCTTTCCTTTTCCATTTTTCCCCGAAAACTTTTATTGGCGTTTTACATAAACAAACATATCAACAAACATCAACTTACATATATACATACATGACCCTTAAGCAATACCCTAATATATATATTTATTTTATTTTTTATTTTTCACATTTTTATACCACCCTTCCTCCAAGGAGCTCAGAGTGGTGTACATATTTCCTCCCCTCCTTTTGTTCTCACAACAACTCTGTGAGGTAGGTGGGGCTGAGAGACAGTGACTGGCCCAAGGTCACCCAGGAAGCTTCGTGGCTGAGCGGGGATTTGAACCTGGATCTTCCAGGTCTAAGTCCGGCTCCCACACCACCACACCATCCTGGCTACAATGCTACATCCTACCATACAATGATGGGTAGCAAATCTGCTGTCTCTGAATGCGTGTAGGAAATGTTGTCAGGATGTCCGATGTTAACGCAGGCTTTATTTACATTTTGTTGGGATTTCTTCTCTGACATGCAGGGAAATAGTGACAATTTTCCACATGTAAAACAAGAAAAGAAGCTGGGTGGAGAGATGGATGAGTAGGTTGGGTTGGTGGGGTGAGAAACAGGGAGAATGTGCTTTCAGCTGAGTTGTATGTTCTCGGGCTTTCAGTATGGGAAGAGGAGTAAACGGCTGTATGAAAGGTTTTATGGGTAAGGTATATTTGGGGGTGGCGCAGTGGGTTAAACCGCTGAACCATGAGCTGTCAATCGAAAGGTCGGCAGTTCGATTCCCGCGATGGGGTGAGCACTCGTTGCTTGGCCAGCTCCTGCCAACCTAGCAGTTCCAAAGCATGTCAATGAATATACATTCAGTTATTGTGTACCTATTTGGGCTTAGTTTCCGACCAACCTCCCATGCAATTTATATCCTTTCATGGACTTCCAAAAGGCCAGCGGGTGGCACAGTGGGTTAAACCGCTGAACCATGAGCTGTCGATCGAAAGGTTGGCAGTTCGAATCCACGATGGGGTGTGCTCTCGTTGCTTGGCCAGCTCCTGCCAACCTAGCAGTTCCAAAGCATGTCAATGCGAGTAGATAAATAGGTACCGCTTGCGGGAAGGTAAACAGCGCTCCGTGTTCCAGCTGCATGCTACGCGCTGCGGCAAGGAGAGTCATGCCGGCCACATGACCACAGAGGCGTCTTCGGACAACGCTGACTCTTTGGCTTTGAAATGGGGATGAGCACCACACCCTAGAGTCGGACACGACTGGACTTAATTGTCAGGGGTCACCTTTTCCTTTATATTTGGGGGAATGCTTTGGAGAACGTAGAAAAATAATACCATGAAGATGTTTGTGGAGATAGGTCCAAGAAGAATGTTCCACAATGGAGAAAGGGCAGAGTTATCTTAAGGGAGCAGGTGAACCTATTTGCGTGTGTTCTTCACACGTGCAATGTGTTACTGCATGTTTAAGAAAGGGAAACAGCAGCTCGGCCATGGTGGGTCATAGAAATCATGTATGCTCCTTTTTAATGTGGGGACTGCATCTTGTAGTGAGAAAGGGATGCTGTTTTCTTCCTAGACATTCTAACTTTCTTTCTTTTGCTTGTAGGGAGTCCGTCCT
The DNA here is from genome assembly GCA_026170595.1 of Plestiodon gilberti rubricaudatus. Lineage (NCBI taxonomy): Eukaryota > Metazoa > Chordata > Lepidosauria > Squamata > Scincidae > Plestiodon > Plestiodon gilberti. The sequence goes on from JANXHW010000011.1 coordinate 4,946,807, forward strand.
TTGAAAGTAAGTATCACAAAATGCATGTCATCTATCCAGTCTACTGTTGCATGAAAAGAGTTAGTATTGCTTCATACTTTTTGTATTCTCACAACATTCAAATGCCCAAGGACTGCTCAAGAAAGGCCCAGCAGTTGTTCAAGGGAATCTGCCCAGAGGGTCTTCTCTCTCCCTACTCCAACTTATTTACTTGGCTTTCCAATCCCAACCCAAGTTCCTTGCAGATACATATTCCACCATTTGTGCAGCCACACCTTGAAGGTGGGGAAGGAGATGTGTGGTTTTCAGTTGAGTTGTATGTCCTTGGCCTTATGAGAAAAGGAGTAAAGGGAGATCTGAAAGGTTTTGTGGGTAAGAATACTTGGGGGAGGACTTTGAAGAAATTAGCAAAATAGCATGATGAAGGTGTTCACGGAGAGAGATCCAAGAATAATGGGCAGCAGAGAGAAAGGGCAGATCTATGTGAGGCAGTAGCGGTGGGGCCACCTGGGGTGGTGGGCCCCTGGGTGGCACGCGGGGAGGTGAAACGTGGGCTGCGGCAGCTCACAAAAAATCACCGCGGCAGCTCGCATGTTTGACCCACCCGCCCAGGCTCCTAGGAGCTGTATCTATTGAAAACAATGCTGTGGGGGAGGCGGTTCCCACCGCAACATGGCAGGGGTGGGGATGCTACTGGCGGGGCTTGTGCTGTAATGCGTCAGGATGTGTGCCGGAGAGGCTACCCATGACTCCGATGTGAGAGAACCAGAGACCCTATTTGTATGTGTTCTATTGTAGTGGACCATGTTATCCTATTTTCAAGAATGGAAAAGAGCAGTTCTGCCATGCCAAGCCATGCCATTTTTTAACTGTAAGCCGCCTTGATTGCCCTTATTGGGAGAAAGGCGGGGTAGAAATCCTTTAAATAAATTAATTAATTAAATAAAATGTGGTGCAGGCATCAAAATCATGTGTGTTCCTTAATGTGGGGATTGTGAGAAAAGGATGGATTATTCCAGACTTTATTTCAATATTTTTATTGCAGCTCCCCCAGTATGGACCTCATGGCGTAAGTATTACAAAACGCACACGATCCATCTAGACTAGTGGTGTACGAAACTATTTGGTATCAACAACATACGTTTTGCATTCCCGCAACCCTAAGGCCACAGGGAATGTTTACTAGAGGCCCGATACCTGTTAAAGGAAAGTTGTCTTGGGCATCACGCTTGAGTTGGAAAAGTGCTCAAGAAACATTAAGTGACTCACCTTTCATATATACAACGTTGGGTAGCAAAACTGAGGACTCTGAATGTGTGCGGGAAGTGTGTTTTTCAGAATGCACCGCATTCCACATGCCTTAGTTCCATTGTGGTAGGCTTACCATCGTCCCGGAATCGAGGCAGGCTTCAGCCTAGTCCGGGTCTGAGCAGCTCCCAAAGATGCACTGCGGCTGGCCAATGGGCTTCCGGCTCCCGGAATGTCCGGTCGACGACGCGACCGAAGCTGGAACCCCATTGGGCAGCCGCAGTGCATCTTTGGGAGCTGCTCAGGCCCGGACTAGGCCGAAGCCTGCCTCGATTCCGGGATGATGGTAAGCCTACATTGTGGAGCAGAGATGATGCTGCGCCCCCACTTGGGAGGGGCCGCCGATGCTACACCCCCACGTGACACCGGGCATGACGTCACGCGACTCCGACCACGCCCCCCGTGCCGTTTTCCAGGCCACTGTGGAGCCGTTCGGCTCCAGGGCAGGCGGGAGGGCCCAACCTCCGTCCAGCGAGAGCAAAGCAACCAGCGACGGACACACGGAATGCGTCCTACAGGCAAGTCCTACGCCTTGGGGCCCACATCCCCCCTAACCCCTACCCCTGCAATGCTTCTGTTGTGGAGATGCTTTTCGTGATGTGGCCATGTTGGTCCATTACACCTGCTGAGGTGCTAACTGCAAGCAGCTGGTAACAGCAAAGGCATGCAGCCAGTAGTAAAACTGCTGCACACACAACACACACACAACACACACACACAACACACACAACACACACACACACACACACACACACACACACACACACACACACACACACAACACACACACACACACACACACACACACACACACACACACACACACACACACACACACACACACACACACACACAACACACACACACACACACACACAGACCCCGGTGAGCCTGTTCCTGAAGTTACACTATTGGCTTCTTGGCTCCTGCCCAGAGGACCTCTTCTCTTCCAAGTTTTCCACCTTGGTTTTCCAATCCAAATTCTTCACAGACGTGTATATTTCCAGGCTTCATCCAGCTGCAGCTCACCTCCTCTGACAAAGACTAAACACAGTTCATCTGGTTTTTCCAGTCAGACAGCGATATGATCTTTCTTTCGGTTCTTTCACAGAATGCTGTTGCTATGCACCATCCAGGCGTAAGTTCCCAGAATTCCTTTGTGATGGGGATGGACCTTTGCTCGTCCCTCTTGTTGTCTTCTCAGTTAGAGTCTGGTCTCTCCTTAACTGTATCCAGACCCTTAATGGATTGTTTTGCAGCCATCTCATTGGGGCTTTCTCAATGAATTTTGTTTTCTTCCTTTTTGGGTGGTGGTGGTGGGATACTAACTCTGGGAGTTCAGCAGAAAGTGTCAGTGTGAATATGTACAGTACTCACAATTCTTAGACTGCATTAAAACATTCTTTTTACTACCTATTGGGAAGGTTTCGAATGAAGACTCAGAATGCAAAAGAGATTGTTCAGATCTACCCAGCGCTCACTGAAGGGAAGTCACCTGGGGCCACCCATACATACTCCAAAATGCAGTTGTTATTATTATTATTATTTTATTTTATTATTTTATTATTAATAATAATTTTATTATTTTTATTATTATTTTATTAATTTTTATTATTTTATTAATTTTTATTACTATTATTATTTTATTAATTTTTATTATTAATATTAATATATTCATACATCACTTTTCAATGGGCATAGTTCACAAAGTGGAAATGGAAAAGAGTTTTCTAGGGACGCTTGGGGTCTCTTACTGAAGTGGCAGCAAAATTTCCAGCTGACTGTTCTTCCTTTTCTCAAAGTCATTTGTTATTAACATCAAGTGACCCTAGTAGTTTATAGAGTGCCAATGAGAAGACATTGTTCCAAAGACTTAATGCTTTAAAACGTAACGAAGGGATAGAAGATGGTGGAGGAGGTGGGTGGGGAAACAGGGAGAATCTGCTTCCAGTTGAGCTGTATGTTCTTGGGCTTGCTTCTGTATGGGATGAGGACTAAGGGCAGATGTGAAAGGTCTTATGGGTAAGATGTTTGTGGAGACAGAATAATGGGCAACCATGAATAATGGACAACCACTGAGAAAGGACAGAGCTGTCTGAGGGAGTGTATGTGTGTGTTCTGCTCTAGTGCAAGTTGTGACCCCATATCCAAGAATGGGAAAGAGCAGCTCTGCCATGGGTTAGGGGCATAGAAATCATGTGTGCTCCTATTTAATATGGGAGCTGTATCTTGTAGTGAGACCAGGATGGCTCTTTTCTAGACTTTCTTAATCTCCATCTTTTGCTTGTAGGTCCACCGCCGTCAACGTGTAAGTATCACAAACTGCTTGAGTTGGAAAAGCGGTGAAGAAATATTAAGCGACGTGTGTGTGTGAGTGAGTGAGTGAGTGATGGGGAGCAAATATTTCTTTACCCAGCATGTGAATAATCTGTGGAACTGTGGATCTTGTAGTGAGACATGGATGGCTCTTTTCTTTGTTGTTGTTGTTCAGTCGTTAAGTCGTGTCCGACCCTTCGTGATCCCATGAACCATATCCCGCCAGGCCTTCCTGTCCTCCACTATCTTCCTGAGTTCGCTCATTTTCATGTTTGTTGCATCAGTGATGCTGTCTAACCATCTCATCCTCTGCCTTCCCCTTCTCCTTTTGCTTTCAATCTTTCCCAGCATCAGAGTCTTCTCCAGAGAGTCCTCTCTTCGCATTAGGTGGCCAAAATATTTGAGCTTCAGCCTCAGTACCTGTCCTTCCAGGGAACAGTCAGGGTTGATTTCTTTTCTAGATTTCCTTAAATTTCCACCTTTTTCTTGTAGGTCCGCCATCGTCCACGTGTAAGTATCACAAAGTGCTTGAGTTGGAAAAGCGGTGAAGATATATTAAGCGATGTGGAGTGTGTGTGTGTGTGTGTGTGTGTGTGTGTGTGTGTGTGTGTGTGTGTGAGAGAGAGAGAGAGAGAGAGAGAGAGAGAGAGAGATGGGGAGCAAATATTTCTTTACTCAGCATGTGATTAATCTGTGGAACTCCTTGCCACCAGATGTGGTGAGATACTTTTAAAAGGAGACTGGACAGATTGATGGAAGACAAGTCCATCACAGGTTACAAGCCATGATGGGTATATGCAACTTCTTGGTTTTAGTAGTAGACTATCTCTGAATGCCAGGTGCAAGAGAGTGGCGACAGGCTGCAGGTCTCTTGTTGTCTTGTGTGCTCCCTGAGGCATCTGGTGCGGCCACTGTGAGATACAGGAAGCTGGACTAGATGGGCCATTGGCCTATTCCAGCACGGCTCTTATGCTGACTCAGAATGCACATGGGACACACTGTCAGTATGCCTCGCATTACACCTGCCTTAGTTATATTTTGTTGACTTTTCTTTGAGAAGGGTCCAAGAAGAATGGGCAGCAATGGAGGAATGACAGCTATTGGCGGGAGCTGGAGAACCAAATTGTGTGTGTTCTGCTCTACTGCAATTTGTTATCCCACCTGCAAGAATGGAAAAGAGCAGTTCTGCCATGGGGTGGGGTTATAGGATCATAGAAGTCATGTGTGCTCCTTTTCAATGTGGGGTTTTTATCTTGTAGTGAGAAAGGGACGGTCTTTTTCTAGACTTCCTTAATTTCCATCTTTTGCTTCTAGGGCCCCAATCCTCCGCCCCTAAGTATCGCTGAACGCACATGATCCATCTAGACTAGTTTTGAATGAAAAGAATTGGTATCGTTTCATACTTTTTGTATTCTCACAACACTCAAATGCCCAAAGATTGCCCAAGAGAGGCCTGCAATTGTTTAAAGAAATCTGCCTAGGGCAGGGGTTCTCAACCTTTGGAGGCCTGGGTACCCCCTATCACAGTCCAGTTTTCTGAAGTCCCCCCAGCTAATTAACTACTAATTAATTGGATTAATCAATTAGGTAATTAATTGTTAAGTAAAAAAGTAATAAATTTTAAATGTGAAAAATGCCTTATTTAACTCTGTGTGTGTGTGTGTGTGTGTGTGTGTGTGTGTGTGTGTGTGTGAGAGAGAGAGAGAGAGAGAGAGGGAGAGAGGGAGAGAGAGACATGGACATGGACATGGACATGCAACTTTTTTCTCCAAGTCACACTTCCCAAAATCATCTCCTCCCTCCCCCACCCCACCAAAGTACATTTTCCAAAGTACAAAAATAAGCCCAAAACCAAAATCAGAGAGGCACTTAATTAACTGCTGATGGAGGAGATAAGGGGCAGGGCTTGGCGTACCCCCAGCAAGAGGTCCGCGTACCCCTAGGGGTACCCGTACCGCAGGTTGAGAACCCCTGGGTATCCTGCCCAGACTGACTGCCTTCGGTCTCCCTACTCCAACGTATTTACAGTACTTGATTTCCCAACCCAAGGTGGGAGCATCGAAATCAAGTCTGCTCCTTAATGTGGGGATTGTAACTTCTAGTGAGGAAAGGATGGATTATTTTGGTCTTTCTTAATTTCCATTGTTTTTATTGTAGCTCCCCCAGTATGCGCCCGTATTGGTAAGTACTACAAAATGCACACAATCCATCTAGACTGGTGTTGTATGAAACGATTTGGTATCGCGACATACATTTTGTATTCCCACAACACTCGAATGCCACAGGGAATGTTTGTGAGAGGCCTGACACCTGTTGAAGGAAAGCTGCCTTGGGTATCCCACTTGAATTGGAAACGTGGTCAAGAAACTTTGAGCGACTCGCCTTTTGTATAGATGATGATGGGTAGCAAAACGGTGGCCTCTGAATACATGCAGGAAACGTGTTTTTCAGTATGCCTCGCATTACGCATGCCTTAGTTCCATTGTGGAGATGTTTTATGTGACAGGCAGGAAATGTGCAGGTGATGCTTTTCCTGATGGGGAGATGAAATGAGGCCATGTTGGCCCATTGCACCTGCTGAAGTGCTACCTGCAAGCAGCTGGTAACCTATGATGTAGACCAGGGGTTCTCAACCTGTGGTACGTGTACCCCTGGGGGTATGCGGACCAACAGCTGGGGATACACCAGAGCCTGCCCCTTATCAGGTGTGATCAGCAGCTATTTACTTGGTAATAAAAAGTTAATTGTTTTCAGCGCCCTAGCAAAACACCCCTTTTATTATTTAAATTTAAAATAAAAAATAAAATTATTAATTAATTATGTAATCCAACTAATTAGCTAATTAAGTATATGGGGTACTTGGACTATGCTGGACCATGACAGGGGGTACAAATTGCCACAAAGGTTGAGAACCCCTGATGTAGACTTGAGTCTATCGACTTGGACTCGAGTCAGACTCAAGTCGTATCAGTGACTTGACTCAGACTTGACTTGGCGGTTGTCTTTTATGACAAGTCGAATTTTATTCAGGTTTAAACCCGTTTTCCCCATTAAATGGATAGGGACTCGCAATTTGCAACCAAAGACTTGGGACTTGGGGGCAAAGACTTGACTCGAGACTTGGAGTCAGAGACTTGATCCACATCCCTGCTGGTAACAGCAAAGGTGTGCAGCCTGTATGCAACCAGTGTGGCCCACATCCTGTGCAGGATGCAGTGACCGGCCATTTAGGTCAGCCGCTGCATTGTTAGTTCCATTGTGGAGATGTTTTAGGCAGGAAATGAGCAGGTGATGCTTTTCCTGATGGGGAGATGAAATGGGGCCATGTGTTGGCCCATTGCACCCGCTGAAGTGCTACCTGCAAGCAGATGGTAAAAGCGAAGGTGTGCAGCCTGCAGGGATGTGGATCAAGTCTCTGGGTCCAAGTCTCGAGTCAAGTCCCAAGTTGTTGCCCCCAAGTCTTTGGTTGTGAGTCCCTATTTAATGGGAAAAATGGGTTTACACCTGAATAAAATTCGACTTGTTGTAAATGGTTCCAAATCTCGAGTCAAGTCTTTGGAGTCTTTTACAATCGCCGAATCACGTCCGAGTCGAGTCATTGACGCGACTTGAGTCCGAGTCAACAGACTCAAGTCTACATCACTGGCAGTCTGTATGAAAACTGCTAACTCCACCCTTCGGGGAGCCCTTCCCCTGTTATTTAGCTCTTCTCTTCCAACTTATCTATCTTGGATTCCCAATCCAAATTCGTCACGGATATTTATTCCTATGCTTGATCCAGCCTCAGCGACTCAGCTTCTTGAACACAGACTAAACACAAGGGAGCTAAGCAGGTTTTCCTAGACATTCATCTATATAAATCTCTTTCGGTTCTTTTACAGATGGCTGCTGGTTTTTCGGTAAGTGCCCAGAATTCCTTTGTCATCGGAATGGAAGCTTTGCATATCTCTTTTTCTCTTCTAAGGTAGAGCCTCGTCTCTACTTAAAACTGTATCCAAACCCTTAGTAGAATTTGCATCCTTTTCATTGGGGCTTTGTAGATTTTTGTGTTTTTTAATTTTATGGTGTTTTTTTAAATTTGGGGGCAGAGTAATTATGGGGGTTCGGCAGTAAGTATCAGAGTGTGAATATGTCCCCACAATTCTTATGCTGCATTTAAATATTCTCTTTGCCTATTTGGGTTTTTTGTTGTTGTTTTGAATGGTTCCCATACAGACTGAGAAACGTTGTCTAGAAATATTTTAAAAAACCCCAATCAATATTTGCAAAGGTTCTGCTAAATAATCGACTTGCTGACTTGAGATCCATGTGACAACTCAGGGGAGGAGTGGAGTAGGGAAGAATCGTCTAGTGACTCTTTGCTCTCTTACTCAAATGGTAGCAAAACATTCAGGTGACTTTAAAAACAATCTGAAACTGTCATGGCCGGCAATAATATACAAAGTTCTAGGTTTATGTCTGGGAATAAAAGTCATCTACATGGCTTTTATTCCCAGATATAAACCTAGAACTTTGTATATTCAGGTGACTGTTCTACTTCTTTCTGATCTTGGATACATTTCTTATGGCGCAATGCACACTAAGGGATGCACCGGCACAGTATGCTCAGATTCAAGGAGACACATTGCGGGGGCTAAGACTTTACTCAGGGTAAGGAAACGAAAGTTCCTTTCCCTCGAGGAGACCTCCAGCTACCCACTTTCTGCTCAAGATGAGGCCTCACTACATTGGTGCCCAGAAAGTGACGTATGATTGGGCTGTAAATTGAATCATTGCCCCTTGTTTTTAAAGGCATAGTTCCCTGCCCCAAGCAGCTTACTTTCTATAAACTCAACAAAGGGAAGAATGTGAAGAAGGAGTTGCATATGTGTGGGGCCAGGGAGAATATGCTCTCAGTTGACTTGTCTATCCTTGGGCTTTGTTTCGATATGGGATGAGGATATCTGAAAGGTTTTATGGGTAAAGTTGTGTTTGGGGGAGGACTTTGAAGAAGTTAGAAAAAGAGCTGGATGAAGTTGTTATCCCATCTTCAAGAATGAGAAACAGTAGCTCTGCCATTGCCCGTGGGTCCTAGAAATCATACGCCCTCCTTTTTAATGTGGGGGTTGTACCTTGTAGTCAGAAAGGGATGGTCTATTTTTAATTTCCATCTTTTGCTTGTAGAACAAAATCGGCCGTCAATTCGTAAGTATCACACTATGCACATGATTCAACTAGACTAATGAAAATAGTGTTTGTATTCTCACAACACTCAAATGCCCAGGGATTGGTCACGAAAGCCCCAACAATTGTTCAAGGGAATCTGCCTTGGGTATCTTGCCCAGAGTCCCCCTTCTCCCTACTCCAACGTATCTACTTGGCTGGTCTTCTTGGTCTACCTAGCCCGCTAGTTCTGCTTTAGTGTACTTGGTTATCCCATCTTCGAGATCAGCATTGCCATGGGGGGGAGTAATAGAAAATCATGGGTCCTCTTTTTCAGTGTGGGAAAAGTGTGTTTTTTACCCAGGGGCGTAACAAGGGTGGAGCTAAGGCAAGTAGTTGTGCAAGACTCCGTTACACTGGAGTCAGCGGCCCCTCCCCCTTGCTGTTGGAGCCATTCTAGCAGCAACAGGGGAGTGTCCTGCGTGTTGCCTTTGCTGCCAGAATGGCTCCAACAGCAAGGGGGAGGGGCCGCTGACTCCAGTGTAACGGAGTCTTGCAGAACTACTTGCCTTCGCTCCACCCTTGTTTCACCTCTGTTTTTACCTTCTAGTGAGAAAAGCATGGTTTTTTTCTGGACTAATTTCCATTTTTTTATTGTAGGTCCCTATTGGTCCTCCAGAAGTAAGTATCACAAAAGTCACATGATCCATCTAGACCAGGGATTCTCAAGCAGTGGTACTAGTACCACCAGTGGTACTTCAGCCGACGGCTGGTGGTACTCGGACCGCCAGAACTCCGCTCTGGCGCTGCCAGCTTGTTTTCACTCCTGCCTTTGGCCGAGCCTCTCGGGAATGCTGAGAGGGGCCCTTCCACCCACCCAGAGCCTCCTAACTGTGTATTTGGGCCTCTGAAAACCTGGAAGTAACTGGTGATGATGTCATTGCTAGTCACTTCCTGTGGTACTCAGCAGGAGTGGCCTCGGAGGTGGTACTCGGCTGGGAAGGATTGAGAACCCCCGATCTAGACTCGTGTTATTAAAATAGTCGATATCGCTACATATAGGTATACGGTTGTAGACATATGGTTGTAATAGTCAATATTGCTACATACGGTTGTCACGACAATCAGATGCCCATGGGATGTTCTCCCCTGTTCGAAAGGAATCTGCGTTGGGTATCCTTCTGAGTTGGGAAAGTGGTCCTGAAATGTGAATCAATTCACATATAGTATATGTACAGATGGATATCAAGTTCAATCAAGTGAGTCCTCCAGCCGGCAAGATTAAGGGAGCTAGAGAGGCTTCAGCCTCTTTGCGCAGGTGCAGCCTCTCGCAGCGTCTTTGCAAATGCCGGCCAGTCAGGAAGGACACGCCTGGCCACCCACCGCCCCGGGGGGGGCACGAACTCCGGTAAGGAGAATACCCTGTCATCGTGCAGCCTCCTTGGCAATGCTTTCACCCCCACGCACACCTTCCCAGGGCCATTTTAGGCCAAAAGCAGGCCTAAAAAAGCCCAGGGGGTGCCTTTTGCGCCACCATTTTGCTGAGGTGGTGGTGCAAAAGTGATGCCCCGCCCCAAAGGGGTGGGACTTGTGATGCCCCGCCCCAAAGGGGTGGGACTTGTGATGCCCCACCCCAAAGGGACGGGGCTTGTGATGTCATAGGGATGTATGGCGAGCCCTACGCCATTGCCTCTCCTGCCCCATTTAATCCTCTCCCTGCCCCCATCCTGGACCTACCTGGTCTGGCAGGTGACCCGATGACCACTGGCGCCAGCAGGAAGGATCTGCCCTTCCTGCCAGTGCACCTGGCTATTTCGCAGTCACAAACCGCTTTACAGTGCTTTTGCGATTGCACATTCCACCGGCGGATCAGTGAGACAGTTTGGGGCCATTGGTTTCCCACTTGAAACCCTTCACAGGTGTACATTCCTATTCTTGATCCTCCTACAGACATGTGACTATATGATGCTCTTTCTGTTCCTGAACAGGTAGCTGCTGGCCTGCACGATTCTACGGTAAGTGCCCAGAATTCCTTTGTGTTTAGAGATGGAGCTTTGCTGAAAATTGTATCAAAGCTCAGTGGATTGTGTTTCCTTCCCTCCACCTCTATTGTCCATTTGTGTCCCAACTGTTGCAGATGAATCCAATGCCAAATAAAACAGATGGGAACAGGTGGAAACAAACGGAAGGAAATGATAATGAATGAAAACAGAAAGTGTTACCTTGCCCATGCCTACCTTCAAGCCACGTTTTTTTCCTGTATATTCGAACAGCATCTACCTGGCATCCACCTATATAGTGGACCCTTTCTATCTGCGGATTCGGAACCCGCGGACTTGTCTCAGCGCGGATCCCGCACCCACGCGGGTCCACTGTAATTTTTTTTTAAGGTTTAAAATAGCTTTTGGGCTCCTAAATTCCTCTCCTTTGCTGACTTCAATTGTATTGTCAGCTGTTCTTCTGAAATATCCATTGTCTTCCCAACTCTGTGCGTTTGTGTGTTCAGCAACGAATAGCTAGCAGGCATCTATGCTCATTTGGGTGAACATGTTATTATCCATGTCATGTTCATTTTCATAACAAAAGGAATGGGGCCCATCTGTTTTCAGAGCAAAGGGATGTGTCTGCTTTCAAGATTAGCAATGTGCGTTTAGGGGCCTGTCTGCTCTTTCCTACATAGCTCCTATACCTGTACTAGCTATGTACACGTGTTGTTTTGCAGGAACTAATGTATTGTTGCTGTCTTCTATTGCAGAACAACAATTGATCCCAGAGTCAAGGTGAGGATTAGAAATTGGGTTTAATGGCAGGGAGATCCTGGTGACGTCCTCACCCCCTTTACAACTCACCTGGTCTCAGAGCAGCACTGGCGTCACTGCAGGGGGGGAGGAGCTGTAAGTTCCTCTGTGATCAGAGCCTTTGTTACACGGAGGAATGAAGCAACCCACCCCCGCGCCTTCCGAACCAGTCAAAGCAGTGAAAACAACGCGCAGGAGACTCCCTGCGTGTTGTTTCCACCACTTTGAATGGGTCGGAAGGCGCGGGGGCGGGTCACTTCATTCCTCCATATAACGGAGGCTCCGATCACGGAGGAACTTACAGCTCTGCCCCCCCTGCAGTGACGCCAGTGCAGAGCAGTGTCAGTATTTGGGGTTAAATACCCCAAATTTTATGGGTAAATAAAATTAATGTGGAATAAATATCTCCTGTACTAGTCAACACAACAGAGGATGATGGATATCCATGAATAGCTCTGTGTTCCCTTCCTATAACGAAGCAAGAATCCATTGGCTGTTTCCATCTCTCCATTGTTAATGCAACTGAGCTCCTTGGCTCCATTATATGAAATAGAGACCAGATGATTATGAAGGAGAGCACTCATGACTAAGAGGAAAAAAAACCCATGAGAGGTAGACTCTGCTTAGTTCCCTTTCTCCTAGAGCTAAGAGTGTCGGACTAGTACACACGAAACCTATACAGTGGACACTTTCTAACCGTGGGTTCGGGATCCGCAGATTTGTCTCACCGCGGATCCCAGACCCACGAGGGTCCACTGTAAAAAGTGGTGTTTTTTTAAGTTTTAAAATAGCGTTTATTACCTTTTGGTTTGCAAAGTGCTCTGTTTTCAGGACTGCAGAGAGCTAAATCGTGCTCCTACAGCCTCTTCCAGATCGCTGGACTTCCTCCCCTACCTTCCCCAAGGTTGCCCCAGAATGCACTGGGGCAAATGTGGGGAAGGGAGGGGGAATGTTCAGCAACTTGGAAGAGGCTGTAGAAGTGCCATTTCGCTCTCTACAGCCCTGAAAATGGAGCAGTTTGCTAGCCAAAAGGTAAGAAACGCTATTTTAAACGCTTCCACCCTTTAAAAAAATGATTTTACAGTCACCCTCATATCCGCGCTAAAGCGATTTTGCTTTATGTGGATCCTCACTCTCCATGGGGGGGGGGGTCTGGAATGGATCCCCCGTGGATAGCGGGGGCCAACTGTATTCAATTTCCCATTCAGTTATGAAGACTGATGGATGAGGGAAATCACACACTCATCCTTATTTATATGGCATCTGAGTTCCTTGGAGGAAGGGTGGGAGGCAAAAAGATGAAATTCAGCAACGACTGAACAACAACAATTACAGCACTTAAAACCCATTTGGCTCCAATAAGTGTAGAGCAACTCCTGAAGGAAAATAGTTTTTTTTTAAAAAGGGCTTCCCCCAATTTTTCTGGAATTTTTTTGTGGAAATTAGACAGGTGAAACTATGTTTTAAAACAATTTTCAGAGTTCTAGGGTCACCCCACTGACCCCCCCAGAAGAGCAAAGATCACTGTTTTTAGGGAAAATGAGGCGCAGGAATTGGTTGCAGGGTACCCCTCCTCACTGAAATTAGAAATGAAACTTTGGCTTTTTTTTCATGGCCAGGGCCCTGGCTTTTGAATCCACTTTGTTTGGAGCACCTCAGGTGCAAGTGATCAGCTGTACACAGCTGTAAGCAGGAGCAACACCAGGCATTGCTCAAAGCACTCATTGGATTGCATGGTTAACAGAATAGACCTAATGCAGTCATTTTCATCATATTGCTAAAGCAGCAGCAGTTACAGGGTTTGAAGGGTCATAAAAACAAAACTCTTGTACTCAGGAACTTGTAATTTGGGGTGCACTATGCTGAAACATGGCCCTACACAACCCTAAAGCACAGAGGTTGTGAGTAAAACACAAATATGTTTTTTTGTGCTGAACTCACAACTAAAGCTGCAACATTTCAAGGATTTGAAGGGTCATAAAAAACACTGGGAGGAAGGGACTTGCAACTTGGGGTACACTTTGCTGAGACTTACCCCTAAAGACCCCTAAAGCACAGAAGTTGTGTGTACAACACAACTATTTTTTTTTGTGCTGAACTCACAACTAAAGCTGCAGTATTTCAAGGATTTGAAGGGTCATAAATAAAAACCCTGGCAGGAAGGGACTAACAACTTGGGGTACACTGTGCTGAGACATACCCCTACAGACCCCTAAAGCACAGAAGCTGTGTGCACAACACAACTATGTGTTTGAGATCTTGTGTTGTCAGGTCTATGTTTTACATAGGAACGAATGGACAAATTTGTTATGCCTTAAAACTAAATGAGTGGTGAATGCAACACCTCTGCTACAGGTATCTGGAACACCTGGGAATTTTTTTGGCAGGTGGTTATATCTCTTTGGGGGTCCCTTAATCATGTTGAACACACTGACATTTGGGAATTCTGGGAAAATCTGACCTCTGGGACAAATGGGTTTAAAGTAGACGATAGGTTCTTCTTGGAAACTGTGACTTTAAGCAAAACGCCTTATAATGAAACCAATTTTACCACAGGCTGATTGATAAACATAAACGTTCCGATAGCATTTTCCCATCAACATGAAAATGAAACGACTTGACGCGAGGAATTGCAGTACCATTTTGTCCACTGCTTGCCTCCGAAGCTCTTTTGAAAGGGCTGACCCCTTCAAGTGGGGGAATAATGCAACCCTTCGAAAAAGCCGCTCGGCTAAGCAACGGAGATGTTTCTCCCTTGCTTTGCAAAGGTACAGCTTTCCCAGCCTTGGATTAACTTGGTTGAGGAGCCAAATTCTTTCCATTTTTATTTTTATTTTTTGCAAAAGAAGTCGGTTCCTATCTGAGATGCTCCTCGGAAAGCTCATCCATCTCTAGCATTCTCTTTCCAGAGGGTGACTAGCCAGATATTTCTGGGTAGCTCAGAGGCACAGTGTGGAGGCAATAATCTGCTGCCTGTTGTCCTCTCCAAGCATCCCTTAATCCATGCCCTGTTGTCTCCAATTCTGGGGATTCCTTTCAGCTATCATGACTGTTAGATGCTGACAGATGTCTTGTCCAGGAATTTGTCTCATCCTAAATTCTCATCTTAAAGGACTGCGGTGGCTTAGTGGTTAAGATGCTGAACTGCAGACCGGAAGATCAGTAGGACAGCAGTTCGAGACTCGAGTGCCACGTGATGGAGTGAGCTCCCGTCTCCTGTCCCAGCTCCTGCCAACCTAGCAGTTCGAAAGCAAGAAATGGCAAGGAGATAAATAGGCAGGAAGGTAACAGCGTTCCGTTAGTCGTGCCGGCCACATAACTACGGAAGCGTCTTTGGACAGCGCTGGCTCTTCGGCCTTAGAAACGGAGATGAGCACCACACCATAGAGTCGGACACGACTGGCTTTCGTGCAGGGGATACATTTACCAAAAGTCTCATCATACTTAACTCAGCAAGTATAATGAACACAGAAGTGTCATGTATAGTGTGAATCGGTTCTAACCAAGTCAGAGGTAAAGTAAGAGACAAAATCTAGGCATGCTTAAAAAAGAGAAAAGGAAAAAGCCTCTTGGAGCTTAAATTCTTACCAATCTTCTTCTTTTACAGACTCGGAAGCGACTGCCGAGATGCCTTCTATCCTACTTTTTGCTCATGGACATCATCATTCCGCCATTCTCACTCCAGTGCTGTTAGTAGGAGAAGAACTTTTTCCTGCAGCTGATTCCCCCCCCCAGCCCCCTTTGCTAATCAATAAACTTGGCTTTGCACATCAACTTTGCTCTCTTGCCCTCTCTGGTCTCATGGCTCTGAGGAGATGCTCCAAACTTTGCCAGATCATTTAGAGTAGAGAGAAACTAAGAAGCAGTTTCCAGTGTTGCCTACCGAAAAGGTAATCCCCACTGTGCCTGAAGGAATGGGAGTAAGGTCAGTGGTGTCATTAAGGTTGGTGTCACCCGGTGCGGTAACTCATGGTGTCACCCCCATTAAATTTATTTTAATATTATTATTAACAGTATTTATATGCTGCTTTTCAACAAAAAGTTCACAAAGCGGTTTACAGACCAAATCAAATGATTAAATGGCTCCCTGTCCCCAAAAGGCTCACAATCTAAAAAAGATGCAGACCACCACCAGCAAACAGCCACCAGAAAAGACAATGTGCTGGGGTGAACGGGGGGGGGGTATTACTCTCCCCCTGCTAAATATAAGAGGAGCACCAATTCAAAAAGTGCCTCTTGCCCAGTTAGCAGGGAAAGGACATACATTCAAATTGGGAGTCTTGGAAGATGACGTTTCCCATGCTCCTTAGAAGTAATGGGCTAATAGCAGGGATTATCTTATTTAGTGACACTAAAAAAGACACTGTGCTGGGGTGAAAGGGGAGCAGTTACTCTCCCCCTGCTAAATATAAGAGGAGCACCAATTCAAAAAGTGCCTCTTGTCTAGTTAGCAGGGGAAATTTAGCAGGGGAAACTGCTAATATATAACAGTACAGGTAACCCAGCAAATTCGTAACCCACAGAAAACTGCGCAGGATGCAGCAGCCAGCCCCTTAGGCTGTCCGCGCATACTTGCACAGTCAGTCATTTTTGAAAACCGATGCACTTACAGCCTCTCTCATGGACAGACAGTTGGACTCAAAGGGCCCAATCCTATCCAACTTTCCAGCACCGATGCAGCTGCAATACAGCCCCGAGTTAAACTAAAACCAAGGCTAAAAGGAAAGCGAAAAGCAATCGCTAGAGCAAGAATTCTTGTCATACGTTGCACCCTGACTCTGCAGGGTACCACCAACAGGAATTGGTTTCTTCTGGTGAGACCTATTTGTATGGGAATAAATTAAGTTCTATCAACTAAGAATAATCTTTTCTCTTGTCATTTTGACCACAAATTAGTAAATCTCCTCTTGCTTCATTGTCCAATCTTATCTCTAGCACATTAGCCAAATTGTGGCACTGCGGTTTTCCACCACTCAATTCCTGCGAAGAGTGGCCATTTCATTTTCAACGGCCATCTCAGATTTGGGGGACTTGCTCCATCCCCAGGATTTTGAGGGTCCTGTTCCTGCAATTCTGCTCCTTTGTGGTTTTCCATATGGGTGTTTGAGTGTTTAGAGCAACGTCCGAAAAGTAAATAGTTAAAAAAAAAAATGGCTTGCCCCAATGTTTCTGGAATTTTTTTGTGGAAAGTAGACAGATGGACCTATGTTTTAAAACAATTGTCAGAGTTCTAGGGTCACCCCACTGACCCCACCCAGAGGAGCAAAGATCACTGTTTTTAGGGAAAATGATGCCCCGGAATTGGGGGCAGGGCCCCCCCTCCTCACTGAAATTAAAAATGAAACTCTGGCTTTGTTTTCATGGCCAGGGCCCTGGCTTTTGAATCCACCTTGTTTGGAGCACCTCAGGTGCAGGGGAGCAGCTGTACACAGCTGTACACACGCGCAACATTAGGCGTTGCGCAAAGGACTCAACGGGACTTTATGGGTACGCGTTGCTCAAACAACTCACTGGCCTTTTCCATATAGAACTCTGGACTAAAGCTGCGTATTTCAAGAATTTAAAGTGCCCTAAAAACCCTTGAAGGTAGGGACTTGAAACTTGAGGTACACTTAGGAGAGACATCCCCCTAAACACCCCTAAAGCCCTGGAGCTGTGTGTAAAACACAACTATGTTTTTATTTGAAATCTTGTGTTTTCAGGTCCATGTTTTACATAGGAGTAAATGGATGAGTTGAGTTGACCTTAAGTCCCGTTGAGTCCCTAACGCAATGCCTGTAGACCAGGTGCAAGATGCACCGGCGAAATTTACTGCGGGTGATTCTTTCTACATGGGGGTTTGTTACACATGTGGATCACACTGACATTTGGGAAGTCTGGGAAAGTCATACCGTGGGACCAAATGGGATTTATTAAAAAACAGTGATGCAAACTATCCACCCTGTTTCCCTCATAAGGAAACCTCCTGACATTTGCATGAATGTCTGCAAGAAAGTAATGTGTGAAGCAACAGCACGCGTGCACGCGCGTGCGCGCGCACACACACACACACACACACACACACACACACACACACACACACACACACACTGACTGTGTCTGCTAAATTGGGAACCCTGGTTTATGAAACTGTGGAGAGTGGACTGACTTGGCATGTGCATTTGGAGGAGAATGTGTTAAATGTTTCAGAGCAAAATAAGACATACAGTACTCCCCCCATATCCGCTGGGGATATGTTCCAGGCCCCTCTGTGGATACTTGAAACTGTGGATAGGAGCGAACACTCACTCCATGGTTTCCTGAGGGGCCCCCGTCCTGCCTCCCCTGCGGGCAGGCGTGTGTGTCCCCCCCCCAAGTCTTATTTTTCTTTCAGCAAGCTTTGTTTCTTCCTTAAAACAGAGAAGCAGCCTCCATTGCAGGCAAGTAGAATGAGACTAAGTCCTAGAGAGGCTCTGCAAGGTTTCTGTTGACCTTGCAGAGCCTCTCTAGGACTTAGTCTCGTTCTACTTGCCTGCAATAAGCAGCCAGAGGTTGCTTCTTCTGTTTGTTTAAGGAAGAAATTAAACTTACTGGGAAAAAAAGTAAAAGCCTGGGGGTGGGTCCCCACAATCCGTGGATAACTGAAACCGTGGATAGCGAATCCATGTATATGGGGCCCCACCTGTATATTTAAAAAAAATCCATAACATTTTCCTTGAGATGGTACATCTGTGACCAATGTTGTTACCTATTTTTATTTTTAACAATCGGGTCTTTTGAGTGAGCTCTCATGGAGGTACAGACACCATCAGAGGCATGGTTGGTGCTGACATGAGTCCACTGTTCTCTGGAACTGCCAACTCCGTGAGGTGAGGCTCAGGGCCCATGAGAGGGGGGTAAAGGGGGTAAATTGTACCTGGGCCCAGGTGCCAAAGGAGAGGGCCCAAAAATTTCCTGGGATCTCAGCTGGCCTCATGGAGAGTGAAAGACGGTGGCTGGGTCAACTGGAAGGCCAGGTCTACCAGGCGGGTAGACCTGGGCACCATAGTGGGAAGCCTGGTAGACCTGTGCTTTAGAGACTTTTTCAGCTATTGCTGCCCTCCCCTGCCCCATTTTTCCCCTCTCCCTTTAGGAAGGGGCCCAAGAGAATCTTCGTGACCCCTGATAAAATGCCTATCAGAGGCCCTGGTGAGGCTGCTGCCCTCTTTGAAATCTTCCAGGGCCACCTCAGATCATTTTTATTCCTTTCCAACAGATCTTTGTTGGCCTACTATGAGTCTCTCCTCTTAGGTTCTGCAATTGTTCTTTTCAAAGCTGGCTTTCATCTGTTGCGGTTCTCTTAGAGCCCAATCCAATGCGATGTTGCTGCCACCAGAACTAATGTGGTGGTCATGTCCTCCTTCTTTAAAAGTCCTTCTGATGAAACGTGTTCTCCTCTGCATTGGATCAATTCCATTAACACTGCAAAAGAAAGGCCCAAAAAGGGCATTAAGGAAGGAGAAATATACAATAGGGTTGGAAGGATTGCACAAGGACTTCCATGGAAAGGAAAACGGGTGAGGACCATTGCTGGTGAGGAAAGAGGACTGGGAGAAGCATATATGGGTTCCTTCAAAGGCTGAGTCACTGGGCTTGGCTTAAGGAGTCAACTGCCAGTGAAGAGGGCCTCTAGCATAAATACAGCCATCCAACCTGTTGCCATCATTCCAAAACCCAACTCACGAGAGAAGAAGGGGAGAAGGAAAAAAGGAAGCCAAAGATGAAGTTCTACCTTGTGGCCGCTTTCCTCCTCGTCTGCCTGCTCTCCCTGCAAGGCATCGCAGCTCAGCAACAACCGGTAAGAGAGACCTGGGTTTTCTGCATGGTTGTGGGTGGTCAGAAGGTGCCCAAGGAAGGTTAAGTTCAGAAACTTAAAATTTAGCTTACAGTTAAAAATCTGTGACACATGAAGCACGGCTATGCCCTTGTAATAACACAGCTATTGAAACCTTGCCACATATGTTATTATATTGTGATCTTTACCAAGACTTACGTTTATCCCATTTAGGTCCGATTTTGATTAAATACACAGGATTTTCTGAGTCAGAAGTCATATATTACCTATTGGTTGGTGACGATGAATTACGCACCAATCAAATAGCTAAGTACCTGGATTTATTAATAAAACGTCAAAGTGATCTCACCTTCATATGACGCAGATTCATTTGGCTATAGATGGCAGTTGAGATCCCTAATATATCTTAATATCTAGATGGTCCTTTACAGTTGCTGTTGTTGTATCCACTTATTCTGACTGTCTTAGATATTGTTTTATGTGTTTGGATCAGTCTGTGTGTTATGATATTGTTTGTCTGTTTGCTATTTATATTTTATATATGTTTGTCTTTATGCCAATAAAGGTTTCATTCATTCAAAATTTAGCGTTTCTGAAAATAGCCTTCCAATGCTGAATCATTCAATTAAAAATTGACAATGTTCAACTCAAATGGTCCCTCGAAATCTAAAATTCTGCCAAATTGAAAATCACTGTGTGATTGTTAACTAAAACTGAAATTTAATTTTGCCCACATTTTCAATTTGGCAACATTTTAGATTTTGAGGGACCTTTTGAGTTGAGCATTGCTAATTTTTAATTGAATGATTTAGCATTGGAAGGCTATTTTCAGAAACGTTCAATTTTAAGTCGTCTTTAGGGATCAGAATGTCCCCCACAATCTATCCGACAGACAGGAATTTAGCAGGTGATGCTTTTCTTGATGAAGAGATAAAAGATGAAAAACGTTACACCTTCTAAAATTCTTCCTGCAAGCAGGTTTAAGGGAACAGGAGACATGTCAGAATCAATGCTTGAAAACCTAACCTCCTTTAAGCCCCTGGCCCTATTTTTTCCTTGCTCTTTCTAGATGGCTAGATGCTCCCCTACTCTAACTTATCTAGGTCAGTTTCCCTATCCAGGTTATACCCAGATGGACACCCCAGACTACTGATCCAGCTACCGATGCTCACATCCTCTTAACACAGGCTCAGTGTATCTAAATGATTCTCTCTCTGCTCCTTTTCAGCAATTCTACAACACTGGAGGAATGGGCATTATGAATGCTAATGGGGTAAGTGCCAGAATTCCTCTGTGTTTTGAGATTTCTTATTAACTGGTCGATCTCGCTCTCATCGCTCTAATCTAATGCGTTAAAACTGTAGCAAAGGCTTTCATCAGACTGTGTTTCTTCTCACTAAGATTTTCCAAATGACGTTAGCTTTGAAGGGAAACTCAAACCCCATTCATACAAGTGATATGTTGGCACATTGCTGTTGTTACTGTTGTTGTTATAATTATTAATAAAGTATTTATATGCCGCTTGTCAACAAAGCGGCATATAAAGTTCACAAAGCGGTTTGCAGTCAAAATCAAATAATTAAATGGCTCCCTGTCCCAAAAGGGCTCGCAATCTAAACAGATGCAGAACACCACCAGCAAACAGCCACCAGAAAAGACACTGTGCTGGGGTGAAAGGGGGGCAGTTACTTTCCCCCTGCTAAATACAAGAGGAACACCCCTTGAAAAAGTGTATCTTGCCCAGTTAGCAGGGCGACTTTGCAGGACAAATTATCCAAACTTTGTACAATGAATGAGAGGAGGATAGCTTTGCATTGGTGAGTATTGAATTTTTAACTGGGCGGGAGTGCATGCATGTGTGTGCCCGCCTCCCTCCCTCCCTCCCTCCCTCCCTCTGTGTGTGTGTGTGTGTGTGTGTGTGTGTGTGTGTGTGTGTGTGTGTGTGTGTGTACTGCAGTGCTTATAAATTGTTTGGTATTCTAAATATACTGTAAAGGTAAAGGTAAAGGTGACCCCTGACAATTAAGTCCAGTCGTGTCCGACTCTAGGGTGTGGTGCTCATCCCCATTTCAAAGCCGAAGAGCCAGCGTTGTCCAAAGACACCTCCATGGTCATGTGGCCGGCATGACTCTCCTTGCCGCAGCGTGTAGCATGCGGCTGGAACACGGAGCGCTGTTTACCTTCCCGCAAGCGGTACCTATTTATCTACTTGCATTGACATGCTTTGGAACTGCTAGGTTGGCAGGAGCTGGCCAAGCAACGAGAGCTCACCCTGTTGCGGATTCGAACTGCCGACCTTTCAATCGACAGCTCATGATTCAGCGGTTTAACCCACTGCGCCACCCGCTGGCCTAAAAAGGGAAGAATATTTATTCTCCTGTATTTATTTATTGTATTTATTCGGCCTGTAGGGTTGAATATTTATTTATACAGATGATGATGGATTCAAAAATCATATCGGCAATGACAACATCAAGCTCTAGCGGCAGCCCTTCCTTGATTATGTGACCCCTGTATTTGTAGATTAAATAAAGAAGGATAATGAAACCTGTTGAAATTCTGCTTGCAGACAGCTGCTAAATTCCCCTTACAGAATTAAAGCTGGTAATCCTAACCTTCTGTTAGCTGTTGCCCTAATTTTTATTTTTATTTTTGGTCCTTTACTGGCTCCTTCCAGGAGTGCTCATTCTCTACACAACCTGACTTATCCATCTTGGCGTCTCCCTCCTTCTTCCAGATGTGTCTTCCAGGCTCTGATCCAGCTGTTGCTCCTCCCATCCACACCCTAAACCCCAGACGAACAGCGCAATCGTATTCAACTTACACCACCGGTGTAGCTAGCGGTGCAGCGAGAACAGGAGGCTCCTGAATGGAAAGGGGATTCAAATCCCTTTAAAAGGGATTTGAATCCCTTTTCTGTTCTGGGGCCTCCTGTTCTTGCTGCACCGCTAGCTACACCGGTGGTGTAAGTTGGATAGGATTGCACTGTAGACGTGAGAAATTGGATTTTCCATCTATGCCTCTTAATTATTCTCTTTCTTCTTTTTTTCCAGCCTATTGGGAACAATAATGGCAACCTTGGAGGAGGACCCGGCAGCAACGTCAACTACGGAGTAAGTGACCAATGTTTCTCTGTACAGTAGTTTGAACTTGAACATCTACTGATCGATACTGCTGTCTTCTCTGTAGGGAAAAAAATGTCTAAAAGTGTAGCAAAGCTTTCAGCAGATGGAGTTTTGTCCTCATGGGGACTGTCCAGATAATTGTTCTGTTTTGAAGGGGGAAAGATGACTTTCCCCCCACTCTCCATCTCTATTCGCTGTAGTTCTTCTATAGCAAATTATCCTACTTTTGTGGATTTGATAGAGAGGGGATACCATTGCAGAGTGTGGGACATATACATTTGAAGCGGGGGAGGTCTGTACACCATAAACCAGTTGAGTTTGTTTTTAAATCTTGATCCTGAGAAGTAAAAAAAAAAAGTTCTCAGAAAGAACCTAGAACAGAACAACAATAAAGTTAAAATAACGGGTCTATAAACGGGGTTATTGAAATGTCCGGGGGATGGAGAGACGGGTGATTTGGAGGATAGTGAGATAGGTCTGGGGATGGAGAGAGGAAGGTAGAGTGAGGTAGAGGGGATCCAGGGGCTATTGGTGAGGGAGAAGAAACAACATGGGGGTGACCCAGAGGCGGGTACAGGAGATGCGTGGAGTGACAAGAGCCAGGATGGTGTAGTGGTTTGGGAGTTGGACTTAGACCTGGAAGATCCAGGTTCAAATCCCCGCTCAGCCACGAAGCTTCCTGGATGACCTTGGGCCAGTCACTGTCTCTCAGCCCCACCTACCTCACAGGGTTGTTGTGAGGATAAAAAGGAGGGGAGGAAATATGTACACCACTCTGAGCTCCTTGGAGGAAGGGCGGTATAAAATGTGAAAAATAAATAAATAAATAAATACATTTCCTGATGCACTTTGCAGTTGGTGTGTGTGTGTGTGTGTGTGTGTGTGTGTGTGTGTGTGTGTGTGTGTGTGTAATCAGCACCAAACTTTGGCCCCAGGTGCTTGGGGTATCCCTGACAGTGACTGCAGGCATCAGCTTTGAGGTTTGGAGTCCACAGATGCAATTTGATTGCCTGCCTGGCCTGGAAGGACATATTCCAAGGAGATGATGTTGGAGCCTGTGTTTTTGGAGCTCTGTTTCAGACTTGGAGGACTGGGAGCTAAACACAAATCTCCCTACTCCGTTTGTCCTTTTGGAACGATGTTCCCTCAATGCACCTGGCTGTATTCAAGACTAGCCATGCCTGTCTTGGCGCCCTCCTGCTTTTGTCTGTGTAACTCTTACCTTTGCAGATCATGTCAATGTCACATGAAATTGACTAGTAGTTATTACAGGACTTTTTTTTTTTTTTGGCCTTTTTGCATCCCTGAGGGTTGGTCTTGTATGATAACATGGACATCACTGATTTGTAAGAACGATGCACAAATGTATCCTTGCAAGAATAATGCGCTGTTGTTGTTTTCTATTACAGCCTGGGAAATGACCCTCATCATCTGGGTGAGTATTCGTAAATGGCTTTCTGAATCCCTTACTTAGATTTTTAGTTTAGTGCAGTGTTTCCCAAGCTTTTTCAACCTGTGGCTCCCTTGACCATTGGCATGATGTTGATGCTGATGTTGATGTCCTCCCCATTACATGATGTTGATGCCTGCCAATTGGCATTGCACTGTTTTCTGAGAGGATTCTGTGGCACTCTGTGGGTCCCCTGGCTGGTATCCGCGGTATCCCGGCTGGTATCCGCGGAGAACGACTGGTTTAGTGTATGGCCACCAGCACCCCAGCCTTGTAAGTACTCAATTACTGCCCTAGCCCTGCTGGTATCGTTTAGTGTTGCTTCTGCCACAATGAGATAAATGCATCATATACTAGTCCTCACAGCCGCGGATGAAGCGGATGCATGAATATCTCTGAATCTAAACTACCTGACAGAGCTGATGTGAGGATAAAAGGAGGGGGAAAATGAGCTCCTTGGAAGAAGGTTGAAACATTAGTTAAGTAATAAATAAACAGAGCCTCAAGGCAAGAAACGGAGAGTTTCCCACTACTTTCCTTGCACATATGAAACCTCTTTCCAAAACAACAGCAATGTTTCTCCCCAGCGTTGCCCAAAAAGTTCCTTTCTAAGCCTTGAATGGTCTCAGATGAGGAACCAGGTGTTTTTTTTTCTGACTTGATGCATGAAGTAATCCTTGAGAATCCCTCTGAAGCATGTGCAGAGTGCCTGGCCCGCACCGCTGAGAGCAAACGCACATTGACAGCATATATCAACTCTGCAACATGATAATACAACGAGACATTTAGAGGTTAGACGTCAAACTGCAGCTTGCGTTTGAAAAGAAAATGCAACCCTCTGTTTTAGAATTCTTACCAACGTTCTCCTTTTACAGACCCATGAAACCAACCGACCGTGGAGATGCCTTCTATGCTTCCCTTCGCTCATGGTCGCCACCTTTTTGCCTCCTCTACTTAAATGCTGCCTGCAGGAGATAATTCGTTTACTGGCGCTGATACCCCCCCCCCCCAAGTCCCCTTCACTGATCTTCGCTAATCAATAAAACTTGGCTTTTGCACATCAACTTCTCTCTTGGTCACTCTCTGGTCTAATTGCTCTGAGAAGATGCTCCAAACTTTGCATGACCATTCAGAGTGGGGTAAATATTATCCCAGGGGGTTCCTTTTGATAATGAAATTCCCATCCTGGGGGGGGGGGGGAAATGAGTGTAAGGTTGCAACTCAAGCTTCAGGGTCAACCTATATGATACAGTTGCTGCTTGGTGTATATGTGCATGCTTGGTGTGTTTGTTTTAGTTAGACATTTGTGTAACACAACTTGCCATAAGTGTTAACAGAAACAACAGCCCTGCAGGTTGTCCTGTCTGGGTGGAATGGATGAGTAGCATCTCTGGTAGCGTCTCCCTCTCGTAGGGGACATGCACTAAAATTGAGTGGAGGGAGAGTTAGAACGGACAAAAGAAAATATTTCTTCCCCCAGCGTGTAATTCATCTGTGGAACTCCTTGCCACAGGATGTGGTGATGGCACCTGGCCTAGATGCCTTTTAAAAGGGGTTTGGATAGATTCATGGAGGAAAAGACCATCACAGGTTACAAGCCATAAGCAACCTCCTGGCTTTAGAAGTAGGTTTTCTCTGTGCCACGTGCAAGGGAGTGACAACAGGAAACAGGTTATCTTGTTGGCTGTGTGCTCTCAGAGGCATCTGGTGGGGCCACTGTGTGATACAGGAAGCTGGACTAGATGGGCTTTTGGCCTGATCCAGCAGGGCTCTTCTTATGTTCTTATGTTCTGGTAGGTGTTTGAAAGTAGGTAATTGTGGGAGGGTCATGGGGGGGGGGGAATTTTGGTCCCTTTCTCAAAGTGGCTGTCCAACTGACTTGCATGGAAACCAAAGCTTCCCCAGAGTGAAGCTTTAACAACCGCTGATATTGGCTTGGGAGAATTTGGTAGGCATCCCTCCCTCCAAGTTGTAATAGGAACACAGGAAAATCAGAGCTGGGTCAGGCCAAGGGCTCATTTAGTCCAGCATCGCGTTTCCCATAATAACCTACCAACAGGCTCGGTGAAGCCCCCAAGCAGAGGGGGAATTGATTTATTTAATGAATTTATTTTATACCCCATTATTTGTATTTATTTTTAAAAGTAAATAATTTTTTTCTCCCGGTAAGGGCACTCAAGGCGGCTTACAAGATTAAAAGCATATGACAATAATAAAACCATTAAAAAATAAGACAAAAACACCCAGTGGATCACATAGAATTAAGCAATGAAAGTAGGTACTTTTAAAATTAAAATTAACAATTAAAAGAGCAAACTTCTTTTTGCTCTCCTGCAACTGGTATTCAGAGGTGTACACTGAATCCAGAGTTAATGACTAGTTTTCATGACTAGTAGCCATTAGCAGTGTAACATGGTCACCCCATTCCTGTTGTGGGGGGTTGTTCTCCAAGTATTAGCTTTCCAGTCCTTGGAAAGCCTTTAGTAGTTTACACTGGTTCAGACTGACCTGTGTGAACTTAAACTCTTTCAATGCAATCCTATACATGTCCAGTCAGA
Organism: Plestiodon gilberti rubricaudatus; assembly: GCA_026170595.1. Classification (NCBI taxonomy): domain Eukaryota; kingdom Metazoa; phylum Chordata; class Lepidosauria; order Squamata; family Scincidae; genus Plestiodon; species Plestiodon gilberti. The sequence goes on from JANXHW010000011.1 coordinate 4,973,296, forward strand.
AATAACTCCTATTCTGCTCCGTGGGACTTGCTCTCGTGTAAGCCAGCATGTATCGGCTTGCAGACTGGCTTGCAGACTTCAACTCCCAGTCTAGCTGAGCAGCAAAATGAAACTTTCAGAGAGCAAACTGATAGTTCACACTGGTTCTGTCTTTGAATAGATTATGCTGGTAGTGAAAAAAGGGGGTTGGATAAGAACATAAGAACATAAGAAGAGCCCTGCTGGATCAGGCCAAAAGCCCATCTAGTCCAGCTTCCTGTGTCACACAGTGGCCCCACCAGATGCCTCAGGGAGCACAAGACAACAAGATAACCTGTTTCCCATTGACACTCCCTTGCACCTGGCACAGAGAAAACCCACTTCTAAAAACCAGGAGGTTGCTTATGGCTTGTAACCTGTGATGGTCTTTTCCTCCATGAATCTGTCCAAACCCCTTTTAAAGGCATCTAGATTCATGGAGGAAAAGACCATCACAGGTTACAAGCCATAAGCAACCTCCTGGCTTTAGAAGAAGGTTCTCTTTGTGCCAGGTGCAAGGGAGTGACAACAGGAAAAAGGTTATCTTGTTGGCTGTGTGCTCTCGAGACATCTGGTGGGGCCACTGTGAGATACAGGAAGCTGGACTAGATGGGCCCTTGGTCTGATCCAGCAAGGCTCTTCTTATGTTCTTATGTTATGTTCTTATGTAACTCCCAATTATTCCTATGGCAATAAGGCAGTGGTTCCCAACCTGGGGGTCGGGACCCCCAGTTTCTGGGGGATTGCGAGATGTCGGCTGGATGGCCATGCCCAAGATGGCATTTCACTCCTTCCCTCTCACTGCAGAGCAAGAAGTGTCTGATGCTCTCTAGGGGCTTGTTTGCTCGCCTTGTGTTACTTTCTGCTCGCCTTTTAGCATCTCTGTTAATTAGGCTACTCTCATGCACCCCAAATGGGGCTGCTTGTGAGTACAACTTTAAAATGTGGTTTATTTTAAAAAGTATGACTTATTAAACAGTGTAGTTTATTAAAAAAACAATGACATAACTTCCTGCTTAATTAATCACTTCCAGTCCTAGGTCTTGGAGGAAGGGGGTATCCCGACAGATTGTCATTCTACAAAAGGGGCTCCCGGTGCTAAAAAGTTTGGGAACTACTGCTTTAAGGGGATCCAAAGTAACCCAAGGTAACAACCTTTTTCAGGTAATGACAGGCAGGGATATGTACATGTCTGCTTCTTGGTGGCTATGAGCAGTATCATCATCATTTATTAATGTGGTCAAAGACCAACGAGAACAAAATACAACCAGATTAAAAACAGAAGCAAACATTATCAAACTAAAATTTAACAAATGAAGACAAATAAAACAAGAAACAGAGAAGGAGAGAATAATGTTAAAACTTGTCCTCAATGTCGACATACCTTTGCGAATTTTGCAAGCAGCTGCCAAGAAGCTTGCGCTCCAAATTGTGAACCGAGAATTAGTTCCCAAAAGAAGTTTATTAGACATCATAACATCAGGCAAGTCCGGGAATTCCCTAGTCAGGGGAGAAATAAACTTGGAGCGGATACCTTGATAGAATGAACAGTGGAACAAGACATGTTCAGTTGTTTCTACATCTCCTGAGCCACAAGGGCATACGCTGTCAGAAATAGGGATCCTCCTATAGTGACCCTCGACAATTGCAGAAGGGAGCGCTCTCCACCTGGCTAGGAAAAAAGCCCTCCTATGCCTCGGGAACTCAAGTATTGTAAGATAGGTGGCTGGCGCAACTATATATCTAACATCCTCTGCAGCAAGAAAAGTTGTGGTTCTACCAATGTCCCCCTGCCGCTCAATATCTAATAGCCTCTGCCTTATGTTCGTTCTTGCATGGTCATGATCCATTGCCAAAATGGCTTCGGGAGAAAACCCCAAGTGTCTCAGCTTGCTATGCACAGCTTTAAGCCAAGACAATTGAAAATTGTCATGTAAAATCAGAGATGTAAAGCTCTGGGCATTGGAATTTAGATTAAGCCAGATGTTAATAGAGGCAAGGGAAACCCTAGCCTCAACTTTTATCAGACCAGCGTCCAGACGCAAGCTTGCATTCGAAACATAGCTGGACACTTGAAATATGGATCTAAGGAACTTAGATTGAACACGTTCCAAAGAGGCAAAACTGGAGGAAGGAGGTCCCAAAGTTGTTCCATATAAAAGTTGGGACAAGATTTTGGCTTGATATAATTTAATGGCTGCTGGAATATAAAGGCCACCTTTGGTGTAAAAAAAATTGGTTACTGCACGGGCAGATTTCTGCCCTGCCTCGGCCACAGATTCATGATGTGCAATTCTGGCACCAGATGATTGCAGCACTACCCCCAGATATTTGTAAGTGGGTACCTGTTCTAGCCTATGGCTGTTGATACTCCAAGCCCTAATCTTGGGTCTCTTGCCAAAGGATAGTACTTTAGTTTTCTGGTAGTTAATTACCAGCTGGTTCTCTTCACAAAAGAGGCTAAATTTCTTTAAAGCCCTTCTCAGTCCCACAGGGGTTCTCGATAGAATAACGGTATCGTCAGCGTATAATAGTACAGGTATCTTACAATTAGCTAATGACGGAGGGTGAAAATCAGAGTTGTTCAAATACTCTGGCAAGCTGTTTATATAGATATTAAATAAAAGGGGCGCTAAAACACAACCCTTGTTTTACCCCCTTACAAGTTGGAATTGAATTTGAGAGGTGCCCCTTTTTAGAGCATCTCACCTTAAGGGATGTGTTGGAATATAGAGTGAGTATCAAGAACAGCAGTCTACGGTCTATAGATGTACCCTCTAGTTTCTCCCATAATTTTGTCCTGGAAATTGAGTCGAAGGTAGATTTTAAGTCAATAAATGCCACGTGTAGAGAGAGGCTACGAGCAGTAGTGCCTCAGAAACTCAAATGTTGTTGTTGTTGTTCAGTCGTTAAGTCATGTCCAACCCTTCGTGATCCCATGAACCACATCCCGCCAGGCCTTCCTGTCCTCCACTATCTTCCTGAGTTGGCTCATTTTCATGTTCGTTGCATCGGTGATGCTGTCTAACCATCTCATCCTTGGCCTTCCCCTTCTCCTTTTGCCTTCAATTTTTCCCAGCATCAGAGTCTTCTCCAGAGAGTCCTCTCTTCGCATTAGGTGGCCAAAATATTTGAGTTTCAGCCTTAGTATCTGTCCTTCCAGGGAACAGTCAGGGTTGATTTCATTTAGGATTGACTGATTTGATCTCCTAGCAGTCCAAGGGACTCTCAGGAGTCTTCTCCAGCACCACAGTTCAAAAGCATCTATTCTTCAGTGCTCAGCCTTCCTTATGGTCCAACTCTCACAACCATACATTGCTACTGGGAACACCATCGCCCTGACTATGCGAACTTTTCTTGGCATGGTGATATCTCTGCTTTTTATTATGCTGTCTAAGTTTGCCATAGCTTTCCTTCCAAGGAGTAAGCGTCTTTTAATTTCATGGCTGCTGTCTCCGTCTGCAGTGATCTTGGAGCCCAGAAAAGTAAAATCTGTTACTGCTTCCATTTCTGCCCCTTCTTTTTGCCAGGAATTGATGGGCCCAGATGCCATGATCTTAGTTTTATTAATGTTGAGTTTCAAGCCAACTTTTGCACTCTCCTCTTTCACCCTCATCAAGAGGCTCTTTAGTTCTTCTTCACTTTCTGCCATTAGGGTGGTATCGTCTGCATATCTGAGGTTGTTGATATTTCTCCTGGCAATCTTGATTCCGGCTTGCGATTCATTCAGCCCTGCATTTCTCATAATGTACTCTGCATATAAGTTAAATAGGCAGGGTGACAATATACAGCCTTGCCGTACTCCCTTCCCAATTTTGAACCTGTCGGTTGTTCCATGGCCGGTCCGAACTGTTGCTTCTTGACCCGCATACAGGTTTCTCAGGAGATAGGTAAGGTGGTCTGGTACCCCCATCTCTTTAAGAATTTGCCACAGTTTGTTGTGATCCACACAATCAAAGGCTTTTGCGTAGTCAATGAAGCAGAAGTAGGTGGTTTTTTGGAACTCTCGGGCTTTCTCCATGATCCAGCGCATGTTGGCAATTTGATCTCTAGTTCCTCTGCCTCTTCGAAACCCAGCTTGTACGTCCGGTAGTTCTTGGTCCACGTATTGCTGAAGCCTCGCTTGTAGGATTTTGAGCATAACCTTGCTAGCATGTGAAATGAGTGCAATTGTGCGATAGTTTGAGCACTCTTTGGCACTGCCCTTCTTTGGAATTGGAACGTAAACTGACCTTTTCCAATCCTTTGGCCACTGCTGAGTTTTCCAAATTTGTTGGCATATTGAGTGCAGCACTTTCACAGCATCATCATTTAGGATTTTAAGTAGCTCAGCTGGGATATTATCATCTCCACTAGCTTTGTTGTTAGTGATGCTACCTAAGGCCCACTTGACTTCACTCTCTAGGATGTCCGGCTCTGGGTCAGTGACCACACCAGCGTGGTCATCAGGAACATTAAGATCTTTCTTGTATAGTTCTTCTGTGTATTCTTGCCATCTCTTCTTAATCTCTTCTGCTTCTGTTAGAAACTCAAATAGCCACCAACAAATGAGTTCAAAATCTGATGGAGAAAGTAGCCACAATGCACCACCAGGTGATAGTATGCTTAAGAGAGGCATAAGAAAAAGTAAGTACAGGGGTTGGAATGGGTGAGAAACCCCATCACTTGGGAGTTTGGCCAATTGCTCAAGAATAAAAAAATGTTGGTGAAAACCTATTCCCTTGCACATAAATGCAAATGCCCCGTGTGTATTGGCAACTGAGTAAGTGCAACTGTAAGCTATGTTTGGCTTGTAAAAACCTCACACTTATGAATGCCAAGCCACACAATATTTTAGTCCATTATACATTTGCACAGACGGGACAGGTTCCTGGCCCCCTGCGGATACTTGAAACCGTGGATAAGGGGGTACTACCCCCCACAGGCCAGCGGGTGGCGCAGCGGGTTAAACCGCTGAACCATATGCTGTCGATCGAAAGGTTGGCAGTTCAATTCCCGCAACGGGGTGAGCGCTCGTTGCTTGGCCAGCTCCTGCCAACCTAGCAGTTCCAAAGCATGTTAATGTGAGTAGATAAATAGGTACCGCTTGCGGGAAGGTAAACAGCGCTCCGTGTTCCAGCTGCATGCTACGCGCTGCGGCAAGGAGAGTCATGCCGGCCACATGACCATGGAGGCGTCTTCGGACAACGCTGGCTCTTCGGCTTTGAAATGGGGATGAGCACCACACCCTAGAGATGGACATGACTGGACTTAATTGTCAGGGGATACCTTTACCTTTACCCCCCACAGCATCCTTCTTCCTGTTAACTCTCTAGCATTCAGGCTGCATGCTGCTTCTAGCGTTTTGTTCAAGCAAGAAACACACTGACTTGGTGCCAGCACTATAAAGATAAAAAAGTAATGGGTGCGTGCGTGGTGAACTGTGGATAAGCAGATCTGCTCATAGCAGATCCGCGGATACGGGGATTGCACTGAATGTTAAATGTCATCTCTTATCTTTATCCCTAGAAGACATTAGAGCTGATTCCTCTTATCCTGTTTAACTGTTTTCTCCTGTGGGTACATCTATTGTGTTAGGGGTTTGTTCAAATTGATGCACTGTCTGAACCCATCCCAGATTTTGCCACCTGCCTCCTGTCCGCACCTGACCATATATGTCCTCCCTTTCTTGCTCCACCACCACTTCTTGCAATGTAGCTTGGTGGGGAGAATCCTGGAGAAGTGAACCTCTGCACTCCTGACACTCTGTCTACCCAACACTTTAAGTGGTGACAGAGCAAAGGTAAAGAGCAAAAGGGGAAATGCGAAAAGGGGACAGAAGCGTTGCCTAACGGTTTCAGTAGAAAGGAAAGAGGGTGTGGATCCCTCAATGTGAGGAAAGAGGACTGGTAGAAGTAGGCATTGGTTCATTTTAAGACTGAGTCATTGGACTTGGTCCCTAGTGGTTAGCCGTGGACCAAGTGGGCACCCAGAATCAACCCAACCCACTGCTTTCCCATCATTCTCAAATCCAGCGAAGGGGAAAGAAGCAACTCAAGGATGAAGAGCCAGGTTGTGGCTGCTTTTCTCCTCATCTGCCTGTTTTCTTTAGAGGACATTGGAGCAACTTCCTCGGTAAGCAGAATCTGATTTATTCCATGATGGTGAGAGATCTGGAGACACACACACACACACACACACACACACACACACACACACACACACACACACACACACACACACACACACACACACCCAAGGATGGGATAGTGTGTTTGCATGTGAATGAAAAGGGAAACTAGCTACTCCAGTCTGAAATGTTGCCACATTTCAGATATGGAGCAACTTTTTGAATGTTTGTACTTGGGTTTAGGTTCAGTCGCCAGCAGGTGGCGCAGTGGGTTAAACCACTGAACCATGATCGAAAGGTCGACTCCTGCCAACCTAGCAGTTTGAAAGCATGACATTGCAAGTAGATTAATAGGTACCGCCTCAGCGGGAAGGTAACAGCATTCCATGTGCCTCGGTGTTGAGTCACGTCGGCCACATGACCACGGCAACGTCTTCGGACAGTGCTGGCTCTTCGGCTTCGTAATAGGGATGAGCACCGCACCCTAGAGTTGGACATGACTGGACTTCAGTGTCAAGGGAATACCTTTACTTTTTTTTTAAAGGTTCAATCGGGGTGGAAAGTAAATGGGTGATGCCAACAACTTGATAGAAAAATGTCGTCTTGAAGAGCGAGAGGGAGAGAGGGGGGAGGGGGAGGACTCTCAGTATGTCATCAACTTGTGGTGTCCAATGGGACACAAGGTTATTGACACATATCCTAATCTTCTGGTTGTTCTAACTAACCCAGATCTCAACCCCCTTTGCAGCATGAGTCTAAGCTTCCAACAGAACCATGACGAAGTCTCCAAGGGTCACCCTAAGTTGACTCAGATCAGTAGATTAGACCCAGTCCATTCTTTCCAGACACCCTTTTAGGGACAAGTAGCATTGCACCCTCAAGCTGTATAGCCTTTGCAGTGGCAGAAGAGGACCATCCCACTTCCCTTACACCTCATGGGATTGGGATCTTTCCCTTAATGAGTAAGAGTAGCCGTATCTCTGCCTCAGGTTACTCACATGGATCGCGTATGCTAGCATGAGCATAGAGGGGTTTTCTAACAAGGTTAATGGTGGATTGCAGGCAGTATTGAAGGTGGCGATCAAACAGTGGATATTTTATCGCAGATATGTCGGAGACAGAGCAGGTCTTGGTCAAGATAAGGTCAAGGGAGGGAGTTGGAAATGAAGTCCAGAGGTGGAGATCATAGGACCAACCAGAAGTAGGTGCCAGGAAGAAGCTGGTTCTGTAGGATTATCAACATGGATGTTGAAATCACCAAAGAAACAAATAGGGGAAGGGAGGAAGAACGTAACCCTCCCTTTCTTTGGGGAGGAGAAACACAAGCCCAGGCATCAAAGCCAGACATGAAGGTAGGAAGGAGGATGGGCGGACAATATTTAACAGCCACACAGACAGACAGAGGAGTGGCAATGGAGTGGCTAATGGAATGAACTTCCTAGGAAGGAAATGTTGACTCTTTCTGCTTCCTTTCAGAAGTTACCCAACACCGGAGGAATGAGCATTATCAACCACAATGGAGTAAGTGCCCAGAATTCCTGTGTTTTGAAATGGACATTTAGCTGATCGAGGTTTCCAAACTATGTGTAATGGAAAGGGAAAGAATAACTTTTCAGTGAGGCTTTATAACAGAGGGTGGCCAAACTGCAGCTCCTGAGCCACATGCGGCTCTTTGACATATAATGTGTGGCTCTCGGAAATATGTTGGCTGAGCTCCTTTTTTGCATCACAATTAATATAAAAGGTAAATAAGACATTTTCAAGCTTTATAATTATTGACCAGGTATAAACTGAGAGTCTACTGGATTAAAACATAAGTTTAATGTTCATGGTGAGTAAATATATATAAGAATTTAAATGCTTCTTTAAATATTGCGGCTCTCAAACACCTGAAGTTTATCACATGTGGTTCTTACGTCAAGCAAGTTTGGCCACCCCTTCTCTATAAGGTGTAAGAAGTGTGGGTTTGTGTGTTGCAGTGCCTATAGATATTGGGAGAGGGTGATCATCCTAATCATTAGCAATAATAATAATAATAATAATAATAATAATAATAATAATAATCTGCCCGCATTATCCGCTAGGGTTCTGTTGCAGCCCCCCCGATCTGGAGTCCATGGGGGGGAGGCACCACAAAGACTTACCTGGGGGTCGTGCCAGCCCTCCAGAGGACATGTGAAACCCATAGCCCACTCTATGGGCCTCCCTGCGTCTCTGAAAAGCTCATGATCGAAAGCCACTTTCCGACCGAAAACTGGAAGTTTCGATTGCATCTGGAAGCTGTTTTGAGGCGCGGGGAGGCCACCCATGGGAAGTGGAATTGCCATCCGGGGGTGGTCAAATCCGCGGGTGAGAACCCCGCATATAATGAGGGGCCGCCTGTAATAACAAAGATGATAAACTGAAGCAGCACTATCAACAGTATAAAAAACCAGGGGTGGCTCTTACTGTAAGACTCTTACATGACACATGGTGAAGTTCTAATCAGGTGTCGATGAAATGAAGAGGAAGAACTAAACTTACTGACAATCTGTCTGGAGTCCGCAATGAAATCCCCCTCACAGAATCAAAATTAGCCGTCTTAACCTTCCGTTAGTCCTTGCCCTAAGGTGGATTTTTGCACCTGTATTAGCTACTTCCTGTAATGCTAGTTCTCTGCATAACCCAATGGATCTATCTTGATTTCTCTATCTGTGTTATTCCCAGATGTTTATCCCACGCCCTGATCAACCATCACTACTCCCATCCACCAATACAACTGAACATAAGAAATTGGAGTTTCCATTCACCTCCCTAAATGATCCTCGCTCTTTTATTTTATTTTATTTTTCCAGCCCATTGGAAACAATGTAGGCAACATTGGAGCAGAACCTGGCAGCTATGTCGTAAGTACCCAGAATTCCTTTGTGTTTTGATACTGACCATTTTCTGACCAGTCTTGCTATGGTCGCCCTAGGGCCTAGAAAAATAACCTCTGTTTAAAATGGTAGCAATGCTTTCAGTAGACTCTGTTTTCATCTCACTGGCACTTTCCAGAAGATTTTTCTGTAAAGTCTCATCTAGAAACCCTGATTCATTTATTTATAGACTGCATTAAAAACAATTTCTTGCTCTCGGACGTTGGCCTCTAAAACACTTGGAATCTCAAACAGAATCAGGACATAAGTGTTGTGAGGGAAAATACCCCCCCTCATATATTTTTATGTCGTCCGCCCTGACCCCCCTGAACCTATTGCTTTTTACCCCATCCAAATCGGTCCAGGAATCATGAAGATGCCGCCCTTTCTATCAAAGCGCATTTAAAATTCGGCTTTTCTTTGCTTCGCGCAACATTTGACAGCGGACACGCGTCGCCCAGGGCAAAAAGTTCATCGACACGCGTCCGCCACGAACCTCCAAAACCCCTAGAGAATCGGCAGCAGCAAAAGTTCACTCTGTGTCTTTCTAATCCTATTAAACCTCTTGACCCACTGAACCGCTAATCCTCTTCACCTTCACGCTTCACTGAGTTCTGGGCGCTCGGCCAACTCCAGGAGACCGGCGCGTGCCGCTCGTTGCTAGCCCGGCAACAGCCTTTCACCTTATTTACCCTCTGTATCTGACAGCTTCTCTTAAAGCGGTAGCGTTCTGTTCCAGAGAAAGGGGGTTTTCCAGGACGTTTATGGCTGTTTTGGGGGTCCCTTGGGAGGTTATGTGTCTGGAACCTTACTACGGTCAACGGGGCTTCTCCTAGGGAGGGGATCCACGCAGAACGGTCCCGATCCTGACACTTGGCAAGGGTCTGCCCAGGCTCAGTGAGCAAGCTCCTGGGAGCAGTACAATGGATTTGCAGCCGGTAAAACGGCCCGTTCGAGTCGGGGCACCCTCATTGGGCAATCGGGAAGGCTCTGGGAATGACGAGCGGTTCGAGTCCCTCTACCCACCTTCGGCGAGATGACAAGAGGTTGAACGTAGTGAGCCCGGGGGGCTCCTCCTGCCATAGGTCCGTACTGCAGGGAGTGGGAGAAGCCATTTTAGAAAGCACATAACCTAAGCAAACCACCTTTGCTCCCATTCTGTGTTGCTCTCAGATGGCTTCCTTCTACCTGGGAGGCTAGCTGGGGGGAAGGGGACCCATGGGAACTCCTGATTAGCCATGAAGGCTCGGATTGCCCCATTTCCTGATCTGAAAACTTGTCTCTTGAATGTTTTTCTCTCCATCAGTCATCACCCCCCCCTCATCCTGCTGCCTATCACTCCAGTGTATGCTTCCCATTATCATTTCCGTGAGCCCAGCCTGTCTCTCTGTACATGCTCTATCACAACTATCACCATCTCTTACCCATTGTTCTATAGCTGCCTGGTCTACCATTCAAATGTCTTGGAACTATTCACACTGCTCCTTCCCTGGCTTGCTACAATTGATTCAAATGCTAATCTAATCACTTGCCCTGCTCTTCCTGACTGACACCACAGACCCAGATATCTCCAATTGTATACCTGGTGCCAAGAGGGGACAGGGACCTATTGTATTGGCATTTTGCCCTATCCAGTTTGGAAATTCAGTCTTTTGTGTCAACAAGCTACACAAAAGACCCCATTCATCCGATTCCGGAACACCTCACTCACCTGGGATGGGGACCTAATCCCATTACCCCAGCCTCCCAGCACCCTTGCCCTTCCTCCCATTGGCTATCCGGTCCAATCCCCATTGGCCCCAGTTGCACAAAGCACTACACTTTCATTGGTTCTTTTAATAGTTTGTATTTTATTGGTTAAATATTTCACATCTGCTGCTGCTGTTCTCATTGGTGAAAAGTTTCAATCCTCCATCTGATTGGCTGTATCAACGTGTAACTCCTTGGATCCGTTCCCCTGTTGGTCCGTCTTTATCATGCATTTTCTGTAACAATGTACTCCATGATTCTGTATGTAAATAATGAAATGTATATAAGCTCCTGTATTAATCATATATATTACACTTTCTGCCTTATGATCGTGTCCTTTGCTAGCAAAGTAAAGATCTATCTTTTCCCAGTGCTGGTCTGTTTTGGAGCTCTAATTTTGGCGCCTCCGTGATTCGCGGACTTTTCTTTTTTCCTTTTTCTCTTTTCTTTTCTCCGATTTTGGGTACCTTCTCCATCTCTGGGGTCAGGTGCTTGCCCACCGAATCAAACGAGCTGAAATCACTCATCCCACCCAGGGGTGCTCACAACATAAGAACATCAGAAGAGCCCTGCTGGATTAGTCCAAAGGGCCATCCAGTCCAGTTTCCTGTATCTCACAGTGGCCCCACCAGATGCCTCAGGGAGCACACAAGACAACAAGAGACCTGTATCCTATCGCCACTCCCTTGCACCTGGCATACAGGGAAAACCTACCTCTAAAACCAGGAGGTTGCTTATGGCTTGTAACCTGTGATGGACATTTCCTCCATAAATCTGTCCAATCCCCTTTTAAAGGCATCTAGACCAGGTGCCATCACCACATCCTGTGGCAAGGAGTTCCACAAACTAACTACACGCTGGGTCCACAAACTAACTACACGTTGGTCAATTGAGATAACACTGGACAAGACAGACCAATTGGCTGACTCTTCTATGTCCCTGCTTGTTTATCTATGTTTCTGAAGCATACAGAGAGAACTTACTTCTAAAACTAGGAGGTTGCTTATACCCATCATTAGGCAGTCACCTCAGGCAATCCTTTTGAATCAGAAAAATGGCCCTGTGACAGATTAAACACATGGGAGTGAAGTGGCTCTTTCTGCTCCTTTCCAGAATGGCAACATTGGAGAACCTGGCAGCTTCAACAGCACCCACCGAGTAAGTGCTCAGAATTCCCCTACATGCTGAAAGGCATCATTAGCTTGTCGTCTGCATTGTTCTCTCCTCGTTCACCTTATCGCAAAACATCCTGCCAATTGTCTTATTCTCACTGAGAGTTTCCAGAGCACGTTTGATTTGAAAGAATGCATTCGTTGATGCTCGTAGATGCAGCACAGAAAGCAAATACCCTCCGTTCAGTTATCAGTACTTGGGCTTAGTTAGGGGATGAGAGCTGAGGAGTTGCACCCAAGGTTTTATGTTAAGTGACTCTTGAAGAGGGATTTACTGCAAGCGAGTGAGTCTGTGTTCTGAGAGACAGTTCCAGGCCTAAGAGAATCCAGAGGGGGAAAAAGGTACAGCGGGTCCTTGGTATCTGCAGAGGATTGGTTCTGGGATCCCCCGCGGATACCGAAGCCCGCTGATATTCGGATACCGCGGATACCAAAGTGGTACCAAAGCCCGCTGACTATATCAAAGCCCACTGATATAGTCTGGCACCTGATGCTCTCTGTCACACTGCAATACCTTACTGGAAGCCTTCAGAGGCTGCTTCCGGATCACTCCAGACCTGCAATATACTCCATTGGCCTTTGCGAGCCCCAGGACACCTTGAGGAAGTGAACAGAAGTTTCAGACATGAAACTGGAATTTGCTTTAGGTCTCTTCCCCAAAGCGGCCTGGGCCCCATGGAGGCCAATGGAATCAGTCGCAGGCCCGGTGCAACATGGAAGCGGCCTCTTGGAGGCCCCTCTTGCTCGATCCACAGATGGTGAAATCCGAATCAGTCGCAGGCCCGGTGCAACATGGAAGCGGCCTCTTGGAGGCCCCTCTTGCTCGATCCACAGATGGTGAAATCCGCAGATATGGGATGCGCAGATGCAGAGGGGCCACTGTTGCTTTATCTCAGGGAACAGGAGGCCTCCAATCATGAAAGGAGTGGTCATTGTATGCTAGTTAAATTGAAATTGAGCTTCAAACAAGTCTGATATTTGGCAACATTTTAGATTATGACTTCATTTTGATGCTTACTATAAACATTTTCAATTTCATGGGGGACATTATTCTTCTGTAAGCCTTGCCCTAAGGGTTGTTGTTGTTGTTGTTGTTGTTTAAAAAAAACATGTTCTGCTCCTTTTCAGTTTTTCCACAACACTGGAGGGATCGGAATTATCAACCACAATGGAGTAAGTGCCCAGTATTCCTATGAGTCCTGAGATTGATCATTAGGGGATCAAGGTTTCTCCACTATGTGGAACGAAGAAAGATTAAGTAGCTTTGCATTGGGGGGGGGTTATATTTTTTTAACTGGGGGAAACTAACATCCAAAACTAGCCATCCCACCCCCCCTTGCCCTTGGGGGATTTATTTTTCCTTATTGGCTCCTGCTCAGAGTGATAGAGGCCAGCGGGTGGCGCATCGGGTTAAACCGCTGAACCATGAGCTGTCGATCGAAAAGGTCGGCAGTTCGATTCCCGCGACGGGGTGAGTGCTCATTGCTTGGCCAGCACCTGCCAACCTGGCAGTTCCAAAGCATGTCAATGCGAGTAGATAAATAGGTACCGCTTGCGGGAAGGTAAACAGCGCTCCATGTTCCAGCCACATGCTACGCGCTGCGGCAAGGAGAGTCATGCCGGCCACATGACCACAGAGGCATCTTCGGACAACGCTGGCTCTTTGGCTTTGAAATGGAGATGAGCACCACACCCTAGAGTCGGACATGACTGGACTTAATTGTCAGGGGTCACCTTTACCTTTTACAGAGTGATAGATCTCTGTGCAACAACATGACATCAATTTTGGTTTCCCTCTCCTTGTTCTTTCCAGAAGTCAATCCCAGAGTCTGAGCCAGTGACTGCTGCTCACACCCACTTGACACAGATTAAAAATTAGACATTGCATTTCCCATTTATTCTTCCTAAATGATTCTCTTTCTGCTCTTTTGCCAGGCAATTGGGAAAGATAACGGCATAATTGGGGGAGGAGCCAACAGTCACATCACCTATGGCGTAAGTGCAAAGGATTTCTCTGCGTTTTTGAAATGGATCCTTAATGCTCTTCTCTGTCGACTCAGGGCTGGCCCAAGACATCAAAATGACTTTCTATTCTATTTGTTACCAATGGTGCAAAAACGCACCACTGGTAGAAAATGGGTAATTTTTTCCTAATCCCCACCGCAACTCGTGCAGGGATCACATTTCCCAGGAGACCTCCACATCGTGTGGTCTGGTACAGGAGGCGGTCCATGGGGGTGACATCATGAGATGTCACCAACCCTAGGGACACCCCTGCCTCTGTGTCCCATACCCCATTTGCTGATTCAACTACAGTTCCTTACATCTACGGACACAGACGAAACATGAAAAATTGTACTATATTTTCCATTTACCTTCCCAAATTCTTATCTTTCCCAGGGTAAAGAAGTTAGTGGAGGAAGATCAGCTGCTACATCAGCTATTGAGTAAGTGACCGGAATTTCTCTGTCCTTTGAGACGGATCATTAGCTCTCTTCTCTTGAAACATTATCGCTACTGAAAATTGTTGCCAAGTTTTCAGCAGACGGCGTTTCCTTCTCATGGGGCGAGTCTAGACGATTGCTCTGCTTTGAAGCAACAGGATGCCCCCCCCACCTGAGATCTCTCAGTCCATTTTAGAGGTCTGCACTCCAAAGATTTGAAATTGGGGGGGGGGGTTTGTCTTACTCAGATCTGACAATCCCATCTGTTTGATACGATGCCTTACGGGCAACGCAATCCTGCATACGCAACGCCATAGCAAGTGCTCCGGGCTGTAAGCCATCGGGAACATGCCGTAAAGCACGTTCGTGATGACTTGGGAATAAGGAAGACTGGCGCAAGGCCGGGCTCCCTCCCTCCAGTGCCGGATCTCCACACGGACAGCATCGGAAGGTAAACGTTCCGTCGCCGGCCACGTGGGCGGTCCGGCCGGGCGAGGGAGTGGGCCATTGGCCTAGCCAGCCCGGGAGGGGACGGGGGTTGGAGTTGGCCATATCCCCATCCCCACCGGGAAGACTATGCCATTACATGGCCTCCTCTACTTCTGCCAGCTATTTAGCTGGCGGAAATCCGAGGAGGCCAATAGGGCCGGGCCGGGTTTACACTCGGGGAAGGGGACGAGCATCCCCTTCCCCGAGTAGACCTCCAGCCTGGCGTGTGCCGGGCAGCCGATGCACAGGATCCAGCAGGCGGCCCTGGGCCATTCGCTGGATCCTTAGTCAGGATTGCGCCCTGAAGCAGTAGAAATGTTCGTGCAATTTGCGGAGAAAACATCAAATATACAAGCATCAAAAGGCAGAATAGACCTGCATTAAACTAAATATAAAACACAAACACATACAAAAGCACAGTTCATGCTCGCTTACGTATCCAAAGAGTTTTGGTATTGTATTACTACTTGTAAATCACACATACTGTATTGTTGTTGTTGTTCAGTCGTTAAGTCGTGTCCGACCCTTCGTGATCCCATGAACCACATCCCGCCAGGCCTTCCTGTCCTCCACTATCTTCCTGAGTTCGCTCATTTTCATGTTCGTTGCATCGGTGATGCTGTCTAACCATCTCATCCTTTGCCTTCCCCTTCTCCTTTTGCCTTCAATTTTTCCCAGCATCAGAGTCTTCTCCAGAGAGTCCTCTCTTCGCATTAGGTGGCCAAAATATTTGAGTTTCAGCTTTAGTACCTGTCCTTCCAGGGAACAGTCAGGGTTGATTTCATTTAGGATTGACTGATTTGATCTCCTAGCAGTCCAAGGGACTCTCAGGAGTCTTCTCCAGCACCACAGTTCAAAAGCATCTATTCTTCGGCGCTCAGCCTTCCTTATGGTCCAACTCTCGCAACCATACATTGCTACTGGGAACACCATCGCCCTGACTATGCGAACTTTTGTTGGCATGGTGATATCTCTGCTTTTTATTATGCTGTCTAAGTTTGCCATAGCTTTCCTTCCAAGGAGTAAGCGTCTTTTAATTTCATGGCTGCTGTCTCCGTCTGCAGTGATCTTGGAGCCCAGAAAAGTAAAATCTGTTACTGCTTCCATTTCTGCCCCTTCTATTTGCCAGGAATTGATGGGCCCAGATGCCATGATCTTAGTTTTATTAATGTTGAGTTTCAAGCCAACTTTTGCACTCTCCTCTTTCACTCTCATCAAGAGGCTCTTTAGTTCTTCTTCACTTTCTGCCATTAGGGTGGTATCGTCTGCATATCTGAGGTTGTTGATATTTCTCCCGGCAATCTTGATTCCGGCTTGCAATTCATTCAGCCCTGCATTTCTCATAATGTACTCTGCATATAAGTTAAATATGCAGGGTGACAATATACAGCCTTGCCGTACTCCCTTCCCAATTTTGAACCAGTCGGTTGTTCCATGGCCGGTCCGAACTGTCGCTTCTTGACCCGCATACAGGTTTCTCAGGAGACAGGTAAGGTGGTCTGGTACCCCCATCTCTTTAAGAATTTGCCACAGTTTGTTGTGATCCACACAATCAAAGGCTTTTGCGTAGTCAATGAAGCAGAAGTAGGTGGTTTTTTGGAACTCTCGGGCTTTCTCCATGATCCAGCGCATGTTGGCAATTTGATCTCTAGTTCCTCTGCCTCTTCGAAACCCAGCTTGTACTTCCGGTAGTTCTTGGTCCACGTACTGCTGAAGCCTAGCTTGTAGGATTTTGAGCATAACCTTGCTAGCATGTGAAATGAGTGCAATTGTGCGATAGTTTGAGCACTCTTTGGCACTGCCCTTCTTTGGAATTGGAACGTAAACTGACCTTTTCCAATCCTTTGGCCACTGCTGAGTTTTCCAAATTTGTTGGCATATTGAGTGCAGCACTTTCACAGCATCATCATTTAGGATTTTAAGTAGCTCAGCTGGGATATTATCATCTCCACTAGCTTTGTTGTTAGTGATGCTACCTAAGGCCCACTTGACTTCACTCTCTAGGATGTCCGGCTCTGGGTCAGTGACCACACCAGCGTGGTCATCAGGAACATTAAGATCTTTCTTGTATAGTTCTTCTGTGTATTCTTGCCATCTCTTCTTAATCTCTTCTGCTTCTGTTAGGTCTCTGCCTTTTTTGTCCTTTATCATGCCCATCTTTGCACAAAACGTTCCCTTGATATCTCCAATTTTCTTGAAGAGGTCTCTAGTCCTCCCCATTCTGTTGTTTTCCTCGATTTCCTTGCATTGTTCATTTAAGAAGGCCTTCTTATCTCTCCTTGCTATTCTCTGGAACTCTGCATTCAGTTGTTTATATCTTTCCCTTTCACCTTTGCTTTTTGCATTCCTTCTTTCCACAGCTATTTGTAAAGCCTCATCTGACAGCCACTTTGCTTTCTTGCATTTCTTTTTCTTTGGGATGGTTTTAGTTGCTGCCTCCTGTACAATGTTACGAACTTCCGTCCATAGTTCTTCAGGCACTCTGTCTACCAGGTCTAATGTCCTAAATCTATTCTTCACCTCCACTGTATACTCATAAGGGATATGGTTTAGGTCATATCTGACTGGTCTAGTGGTGTTCCCTACATTCTTCAGTTTAAGCCTGAATTTTGCAATAAGAAGCTCATGATCTGAGCCACAGTCAGCTCCAGGTCTTGTTTTTACTGACTGTATAGAGCTTCTCCATCTTTGGCTGCAAAGCACATAATCTATCTGGTTTCGGTATTGACCATCTGGTGATGTCCATGTGTAGAGTCGCCTCTTGTGTTGTTGGAAAAGAGTGTTTGCTATGACCAGCGTGTTCTCTTGACAGAACTCCGTTAGCCTTTGCCCTGCTTCATTTTGCTCTCCAAGGCCAAACTTGCCTGTTGTTCCGTTTATTTCTTGATTTCCTACTTTAGCATTCCAGTCTCCTATGATGTAAAGGACATCTTTTTTGGGTGCTAGTTCTAGAAGGTGTTGTAGGTCTTCATAGAACCGGTCAACTTCATCTTCTTCGGCATCAGTGGTTGGGGCATACACTTGGATTACTGTAATGTTGAATGGTTTGCCTTGGATTCGAACTGAAATCATTCTGTCGTTTTTGAGGTTGCACCCCAGTACTGCCTTTCCCACTCTTTTATTGACTATGAGGGCTACTCCATTTCTTCTAAGGGATTCATGCCCACAGTAGTAGATATGATGGTCACCTGACTTAAATTCGCCCATGCCCGTCCATTTTAGTTCGCTGATTCCCAAGATGTCAATGTTCAATGTTCAATGTTCAATGTTCAAAGATGTCAAACACATACTGTATACATATTAAATATTTATATTTGCAGGTATTATGTGGTGTTGTTGCTGTCTATCGCGGCATGGAAAATGATCCCATAACCAGGGTGAGTCTTAGGAACTGCCTCTCTGAATTTGTCAGCTCTAGGGTTGAGTGACAGGGACAGCCTGAGACTGGCCCTCCTTCCTCAGAACAGCTCAAATCATTACGAATGCATCTGAGCACGTGCAGAATGTCTTGTCTGCACTGAAGCAACCAATTCACACTGTTTAGCCACCTTGTGCATTTGCGTTGGCATGGGATGTGGTGGGGTATAAATTTTATCAATACAATTTTAAATAAATATAGCAGGCATAGCAAAGGCTGGACGAACATTTATAGCGTGAATCAGACTTGCAAGATGATGACATAAGAAATGTAAAGCAAGACATAACATCTAAGTTTGCTTGGGGAGGGGGGCTTGTCCTTTGGCCTTTTCTCTGGGGTTGAATTCTTCCCACTATTTCTTCTTTTAGAAATCCAAAAACCAAAAGCAGCAGCTGTGGAGATGTCACCTAGGGATCACCCTTCTGCCATTCCTGCTTGAATGCTGTCTGTAGAAGATGATTATTTCCCGGCTGGTGATCTCCCCCCCCCCAATGTTCTTTGCTAATCAATAAACTTGGCTTTGCAAAGCATCTTCTCTCTCTGTGACTCTCTGCTCATTTGGAGGACCATTCCGAATGGAGTGGACATTGGGAAATGTTGCCAGTGGGCCTATTGATAACGTTGCCCTCATGCTGCTGGGTTTAATTGTGAATAAAATTGGACTTGTCGTAAAATGCTCCAAATCTCGAGTTGAGTCTTTCGAGTCTTTGACAATCGCCGAGTCAAGTCCGAGTCAAGTCATTGACGCAACTTGATTCCGAGTCGGACTCAAGTCTACATCACTGTTGCTAGCCAAGGCATCACAAGGCCTAAGCTTCAATGAGCGCCTGAACTTCTCTTTCCCAGCCTGGCTCAGAAACTTTAAAAGTTTATTTTAAAAGTCCAGATTTCTGCTGCATGAGCTCAAGGGAGCAGCTGGCATGAAAACCTAATGGCCACTTCACAGGAATGGGGCGGTTGAACACGACTATGTCACAACTTGGCCCCCGTGAAAGAGATAAGAGCAGACAGTGAAGCAAGAGGAGATTTACTAACGTGTCACTAAACTGTTCAAGTCACTCCCCTTTTAAAAAAAACGTTACGGGGAAAATGTATAAACAAATAAAAATATTTTTCATTTAAACGAAAAATATTTTTATTTGTTTATACATTTTCCCCGTAACATTTTTGTTGCTTGGCCAGCTCCTGCCAACCTAGCAGTTCCAAAGCATGTCAATGCGAGTAGATAAATAGGTACCGCTTGCGGGAAGGTAAACAGCGCTCCGTGTTCCAGCCGCATGCTACGCGCTACGGCAAGGAGAGTCATGCCAGCCACATGACCACAGAGGCGTCTTCAGACAGCGCTGGCTCTTCGGCTTTGAAATGGGGATGAGCACCACACCCTAGAGTCGGACACGACTGGACTTAATTGTCAGGGGATACCTTTACCTTTATATATATGTAATGCAAGACATAACATCTAAGCTTGCTTGGGGAGGGGGGCTTCTCCTTTGACCTTTTCTCTGGGGTTGAATTCTTCCCACTATTCTTTTAGAAATCCAAAAACCAAAAGCAGCAGCTGCCGAGATGTCACCTACCTGGAGATCACCCTTCTGCCATTCCTGCTTGAATGCTGTCTGTAGAAGATGATTATTTCCCGGCTGGTGATCTCCCCCCCATATATATGGTGATCTCCCCCCCTATATATATGACACCATCCTCCTGCAGATAGCACGTTGTGTACCACCAGTGTCTAGGAATACTAAGTCTTAAACCCTAACCCAAACCGTTTCAACCCATGGCTCCCTTGACTATTGGCGATCATTGGCCGTGGCTCCCCATTACATGACATTGATGCCCACCAATAGGAATCTGTTTTCCGAGAGGATTCCGTGGCACTCCGCAGCTCCCCTGGCTGCTATCCGCTGCTCCCCTGGGAGCCGCTGCTTAAAACTATTCTAGCAAGAGCACAGAGAATGATAGTGATTTCAGAAGTAAGTCCAAAAAAGGGCAAGAAGAGTGAGGTGCAATGCCAATTGGTAGACCTCAACATCATGTAATGGGGAACTGCGGCCAAGGGTCGCCAAGGGTCAAGGGAGCCGCAGGTCAAAAAAGTTTGGGAAACACTGGACTGTATCTGATAGTACTTCCAATTAAACCCAATGGGACTTAACGGCGCAATCCGACTTAACTTTTGTGCCAGTGTAACCAGCAGCGCCTTGAGAACAGGAGGCCCCAGAATGGAGAAGGGATTCAAATCCCCTCCAAAAGAGGAATTCAAAGGGGATTTGAATCCCTTTTCCGTTCTGGGGCCACCCGTTCTCGCTGCTCCACTGGTTACACCCGCACAAAAGTTAAGTCAGATTGCGCTGTTACTTCTGCGCAGATATGTATACAGAATTATCCTGTACAAGTACTTCTTAGAGAAGTTTTTTTCACTCTATCTGATCTATCCTAGCAAGAACACAGAGAATGATTGTGATTTCAGATTTCAGAAGAAAGTCCAAAAAAGGGCAAAAAGGGAATAGGCAAAAGGGGCAGAAGTGTTGCACAAGGGCTTCCAAGGAAAAGAAAAAGGGAGAGGACCACTGATGATGAAGAAAGAGGACTGAAAGAAACGGACATTGTTTCCTGCAAAGGCGGAGTCACTGGGCTTGGCTCAAGGAGTCAACTGCCACTCAAGAGGGCATCTAGCATAAATAGATCATCCAACCTGTTGCCATCATCCCAAAACCCAACTCTCAAGAGAAGAAGGGAAGAAGAAAAAAAGGAAGCCAAAGATGAAGTTCTACCTTGTGGCCGCTTTCCTCCTCGTCTGCCTGCTTTCCCTGCAAGGCATCGCAGCTCAGCAACCGGTAAGAGGGACCCGGGTTTTCTGCATGGTTGTGGGTGGTCAGGTGGTGCCCAAGGATGGGCCAGTGTCGGGTTTTGCGAATTAAACCTGACATTTGATTTCACACCCATCTTCAAGTCAGCAACGTTTCTGATGTCTTGATTTAGCACTGGAGAGACACCTGCAGAGAAGTTCCAACTTAAGTTTAGGGATAAAGTTTTCTGCATTCTAGCCCCCTGTTTCACTCTGTCCTTTGTTCGACTGCTGAATTTCATTTCATAAAGAAAAAATTCTAACAGTAATTCTAAAAGAATTTGAGCATGCACAATCTATCGGACAGACAGGCATTCAGCAGGTGATGCATTTCTTGATGCAGTGATGAAGCTAAGGAGGAAAAAAAACTCTGCCTCCTACAATTCTACCAGCAAGCTGCTTTCTAAAATCAGGAGCCATGTATGAATGCTGGCAAACCTTTGCTTCTATGAGACCTTATCCCCTACAACTCATTTTTTGCCTCCTTACATGACTCATACCTGGTCAGCTAGTTCTTTGCTTATGCCAACTTATCTCTGTTGGCTTCCTCCTTCGCATTTTTCTCAGATATGCAGACTCTGGTCCACAATTGCTGCAGCTCACATCCACTGAAACAGGATCCAACGTGAAGCGGGTTATTAAGTTATTCGCCTAAGTGATTCTCTTTCTGCTCCTTTTCAGCAATTCTACAACACTGGAGGAATGGGCATTATGAATGCTAACGGGGTAAGTGCCAGATTTCGTTTCTGTTTTGAGGTTGATTCTAATCTTAGCTGACCAATGTTGCTCTCTTCTCCTTGGAAAATTGGTCTCTGTTTCTATTTGGAGCAAAGCTTTCAGCAGACTTTGTTTCTTTCGCATCAAGGTGACTTTCCAGAAAACATTTGTTTTGAAGGAAAAGGAAGCATTTCCTCTGCTTCCCAACTTAGATCTTCATTCCTGATAATCATCTTGTGGCATATTATCCCCAGTTTGTATATTGAATCAGGAGAGAATAACTTTGCATTTTGGGGAGAAGTATGTGTGAGAGCAGCGCCTTAACTACGGCGGAGCGGATGGAGCTCCTGCTCCAGGCGCTCGTGTCGGGGAGGGCGGGGAACTTACGGAACGACGGAGAGAAAAAACGCGATCGTCGTTGGGCCCTCCCTCCCTCCCTGGGGCCGTTTGGCTCCGAAATAGGAGCAAAATGGATGGGGGGACGCGTCTACGTGACGCGAGGGCGCGTCGCGACGCTGGCCCCGCCCCTTGCTCCGGGGGCCCGCGAGGCGCGTTCCGCCTCTGTGTGAGAGGAAGAGGGGGAGGGAGTGTGTGTGCATGCTGCATTACTTATAAACTTTTTCGTATTAGACATTGGATATAGTTCAGGTAATAAATAATTATTTTTACTGACTAAATCATCCTAATAGCAATAGCAACAACATGCCGGGCCCTTCCGTGAGGACCGGTGATGTGGAATTCAGCAGCGATCCTTCGCTTGACTTGAACATGAAATAAAGAGAATGGAAAATCTGCCCAGAGACAGCTGCTAAATTTCCTTCACAGAATCAGTGCTGGTCATCCTAACTTTTTATTAGTCCAGGCCTTAAGTTCTTGTTTAGTTCGTTTGCTGCATATTCTGGCTCCTGTCTAGAGATTTAGTTCTCTGCATAACCCGACTTATCTGTCTCGGTTTCCCCATCTATGTTTTTGCCAGATGTCCATCCCAGGCTCTGCTCCAGCTACCAATGCTCACCTTCACTGACACAGATTCAACAAGTGAAATTGAATTTTCCATTCATGCGTCTAAATGGTTCTCTTTCACCTCTTTTCCAGGCTATTGGGAATGGGAACGGCAACATTGGAGGAGGAGCCGGCAGCAACGTCAACTATGGAGTAAGTGAATAGAAATTCTTTTTGTTTGGAGATTGACCATCAGCTGGTCAATTTTGCTCTTGTCTCCAAAACATGTGCCCAATTTTACTTCCAATTATGAGGCGCTTTCATTTTCATTTCCATTCGTTTTGAATATGAAGGCACCTGCCTATTGTCTAGTAACCTGTGTTTAAAGGCTTTCCTGCTACTGCGTATGTAACTCAGATATTAGTATCAACTGTGCATGAAAGTATTTTGTTGCAGGAATAATGCATTTGTTGTTGCTTTCTATTGCAGCCTGGAAAATGACCCCGGAATCTATCTGAGTGAGTATTAGAATCTGATTCTTTGAATCCCTCATTGAGCTACAGGATCCTGATCCCGTCCCTCCCTTTGGAACAGGAACCCCCCCCCCCCTTTGATGGCCTTAACACTGTTGGCATCAATTGAGGTTGCTTCTGCCCCAATAGGATAAACGCATCTTCTATTAGCCATTCCAGTCAACGATGATGCACCTCTGTGAATATCCCTGTTGTGCCTGCTTTAATTTTCCCCCTTTTCACTGCCATGTCAGCCCTGGAACGCGTGGGGGCCATCATTGATAATACCTCTGAGCATGTGCTGAGTGTCCTTCCTGCAAAACTGAGGGCCAGTTTCAACTCTGGCGTAGCAAAGACAGAGCTGATGTTGATAGTTCAAATTGGCCCCGCAACACAATGAAGCCAGACATTCAGAGATCAAAGCTAGACATAAAATCTAAGCCTGCTTTTTAAACATAAACCAAGAACACCCTTCTTTGAGCTATTTTCTGTATTTGGATCCTGACCACTTTTTCTTCTTTTACAGACCTGGAAACCACTTAATGCAACTCTTGAGATGCCTCCTACTCTGCCCTTAGTTCACGGACACCTTCCTTCTGCCATCCCCGCTACGATGCTGTCTGCAGGAGATTTTCCTTTTGCTGATCTTAATTTCCCCCAAGTCCCTTTTGCTACTTAATAAACTTGGCTTTGCATATCAACTTCTCTCTGCGTGTCACTCTCTGATCTCCTGGCTCGGAGGCAATGCCCCAAACCTTTCAAGATCATTCAGAGCGGTGGGAATTGTAGCTACAGCTGCCAAGGTGCCTACGCCCAAAATTAGTCCTGGTAGTGCTAATTACCAAAATAATAGGATGAGGTTGCAAGCGATTGAGGCTTGGACTATACTATACAATACACCTGTTCTGTAACATAATGTTTCATTTATGAATGAATGAATGAATGAATGAATGAAACCTTTATTGGCATAATGTTTCATTTATTTAAATCACAATTGAAGATATGCTAACCTGGGTATCACAAGATCTACACTTTAGACTCATCTCTTTTTGTCAAAGATGATTGCAGGGTGCAGGCCTTGACGAGGATTCAAAGGGGAAACATTTTCGGGTTTTTTTTTTGTCTCCAGCCCCTTTCATTTATCTTTCTACTTATTTAGTCACTTTAGAACAGTTGTACTCTGCAGAAACCAAACCAAGAATCATAAAAGTCAAAAAGCAGAATGGAGCACAAAGTTCGTAGCCCTTGCCAGAAAGCCTGTGTGTGTGTGTGTGTGTGTGTGTGTGTGTGTGTGTGTGTGTGTGTGTGTGTGTGTGTGTGTGTGTGTGTGTGTGTGTGTGTGTGAGAAGTTCATAAGTCAGTAAGGAGGGAGTTACCGTGTTGAGGTGTCACTATAGAAAAGATCCTTCACCTTGTGGCCTCCAGCCGAGACTCGGCTAATGGCAGCACGTGTAGGAGGAGCCCCACCAGATGACCTCAGAGAACGGGTCATCTCGTATGGGAGGAGGCGGTCCTTCAGATAGCCCAGTCTTAAGCCATGTAGGTCTTAAAAAGTCAACTCCAGCACTTTGATTTGCACCTGGAAACTAGCCAGCAGCCAGTGCAGGTGATGACGCAGAGGTCTGACAAACCGCCGAGTCCCCATGACCTGCCGCGTTCTGCATTGTTTGCAGTTTCTGCAAGGTCTTTATGGGAAGCTCCACATAAAGCATGATACAATCCCATCAAGTCTTCCTGTCAGCAGTGCATGGGCCACTGGGGTCAGGTTTGACCTTTTTAGCTATGGTTGCAGCTGGTGCACCAGCCTAACCTGGCGAACACACACACACACACACACACACACACACACACACACACACACACACACACACACACAGAGCCATGGCTGCTACCTCACCTCCAGGTGCAATGAAGAGTAGGACCCCCAAAACATAAGCTTGCTCCTGCAGCAGGAATGCAACCCCATTCAAAACAGGTTGCTGCTCCAATACCTGCATGGCAGATCTCTGAACTAGAAAAACCAAGGGCTTATCTAGTCCAACTTCCTGTATCTCCCAGTGGCCTACCGGATGTCTCAGGGAGCACTCAAGACAACAAGAGACCTGTATCCTGTCACCACTCCTTTTCATCTGGCATCCAGAGATAGTCTACTACTAACACCAGGAGGTTGCGTATACCCATCGTGACTTGTAACCTGTGATGGACATTTCCTCCATGAATCTGCCCCCCCCTTTTAAATGCAACCAAGCCAGGTGCCATCACCACATCCTGTGGCAAGGAGTTCCACAGAGAATACTCCTCAAATAAAGTTGGAAGTGAGAAGACCTCTTTCTTCTGCATCTGCAAGATGTGGGTTCAGGCAGGCAGAATACTTGAGGGGCGAATTGGTCATGGGAGACATATGCTTCTCTCCAAACAAGTCAATCAACTTTTGGGGTTAATATGCACTGAGAGTGACTATGGCTTGTAACCAAGGGATACTTATCATGACTAAGCTCCACTGAAATCAAGGGGACTATCACCACCAATTTAAGTTCCACTAATTTCAACCACCGGTAAGCATCCCTAAGTTGCTTTCGAGACAAACAGCCCAATCCTGACGAAAACACTGGCGCCGGAACAAGCGCCGGACCCAGGTAAGACAGGATCTGGCAGGCGATGGGGGGGGGGGAATGGACGGTTCGCCGGTGCAGGGAGGGGGCCCACTGGCTCAGCCGGCCCGGGAAGGGTGGGGGATGCCTTCAGCCATATCCTGACCCCCGCTGGGCGGCTGGGACGTTATACAGCCTCCTCTTACTTCCGCCAACAAAATTGCTGGCGGAAATCCGAGGAGGCCGATAGGGCCTGGCCCCGGTTACACTTGGGAAAGGGGATGAGCGTCCCCTTCCCCGAGTAGACCTCCTCCCCAGCGGCAGCCTGGCTGTGGCGGAGCACATGATCCAGCAGCCGGCCATGGGCTGCCAGCCGGATCCTAATCAGGATTGCTGCGAATGTCATTGTAAACCTGCACAGTTAGGTAAATAGTTTACAGAATATGTAAACTAACATATTCCCGGAAAAATGTGGTCAGACCTTTAATTGTCAGACCTTTAATTTGGCCTGCCCAAATGTAGTCAGACCTTTAATTTGATGCAAGAACATTCTAATATTGCAGATATCAGAGTATGAGCTTCCCTGCCAAAATGTAAATTGATCACTAGACTTCCTTTAGAAAGACCAGGACACTGAATGGCCCGTTAGGAT
Source organism: Plestiodon gilberti rubricaudatus (assembly GCA_026170595.1). NCBI lineage: Eukaryota > Metazoa > Chordata > Lepidosauria > Squamata > Scincidae > Plestiodon > Plestiodon gilberti. The sequence continues at coordinate 4,999,851 of JANXHW010000011.1, forward strand.
TATCATCCATCAGGCTCTCTCTTTGAAAACACTCTAGTTTAGCACAAGCAGAGAGCAGAAATGTGTACTACAGAGAAGAGATGGGGGGGGGGAGGAAAAGAAATGTGAAATGAGGGTGGAAGTATTGCCCAATGGTTTCAGTGGAAAGGAAAGAGGGTGTGGATCTCTCGATATGAAGAAAGAGGAAAAAACAGGAGTTGGTTTATGTTAAGGTTGAATCATTGGGCTCAGTCCGCAGAGGTTACCACTGACCAAGTGGGCACCCACCATAAAGAGACGTCTCTGTTTTCCGGTCATTCTCAAATCAAACTCAAGAGAGAAAGAAGGAACTCAAGGATGAAGGACCAAGCTGTGGCTGCTTTCATTCTCATCTGCCTGCTCTCTCTAGTGAAGACCAAAGCTGCTCCCTTGGTAAGATGACTTATTCCGTGATGGGTGACCAGGAGGTCCCGAAGGAGGCGGGACAGTGTGTGTATGTGCGTGCTTGAAGATGCATGGACAGGCGAGTAATGGGCTAGAACATTGCCAGTACAGGACTCTCTTCTCCACACTTCCCCTTCTGTCCAGGGCCACACAGAGGAATTTTACTGGGGGGGGGGGGTTACAAAGTGGTGTTTTGAGACCCCTTTCCTTCATGTGAATATGGCTCCTGGATAGGCTTACCAGATCTCCATCCGGGACAGAGTGCTAGACCTTTAGGAGAAGGAATGTGGGCAGGTGTAGCTTGTTAAACCTTAGAGCACAATCCTAGGAGAAGGAATGTGGGCAGGTGTAGCTTGTTAAACCTTAGAGCACAATCCTAGGAGAAGGAATGTGGGCAGGTGTCGCTTGTTAAACCTTAGAGCACAATCCTAGGCATGTCTATTCAGAAGCAAGCCCCATGGATGCCTAGGATTGTGCTCTAAGGTTTAACAAGCTACACCTGCCCACATTCCTTCTTCTAAAGGTCTAGCACTCTGTCCCGGATGGAGATCTGGTAAGCCTATGGTTGGAGATCTGGTAAGCCTACTCCTGGGTCCCCCTTTTGGACCCATTTTTACGATTGTACCCCCTTAACCCCGTTCTAAGTGGCCCTGACTCTGTCCCCCTCTTCCTTTTCCATTCCAAGGAGTGGGAAGAGCACACCACCATTGGGGGGGGGGATATTTCACTTATTACCTTGGGCTGTCCCTGACCCGACGAGGGGAGGGGTGCATAGACGATTGACAGAATGGGGCAAAAATGTCAAGAGTTTGAAGACGGACGGGGAACAGTAGGAGGTGGAAACCAAAAAATCTAAGGAGGCACAGGTGACTGGGGAGAGAGAGGAGAAAGGAAAGCCACTGGATTAAAAGTTTTCTAAAGTGTGCAGCCTAACGTCTCACCAAGCTACTTCGGCTCACATCCACCGATACAAGCTCCACACTACAGAGTTGTGTTGGTTTTTCAAATCACCCACCTAAATATTCCTCTTTCTACTCCTTTCCAGGATTTTAAGAACAGCGGAGGCATGGGCATAATGAATGTCAATGGGGTAAATATTCCTCTTTGTTTTGAGAATGATCGTTGCTTGATCGGTATTGCTCTGTTGTCCCGGTGTGTGTGTGTGTGTGTGTGTGTGTGTGTGTGTGTCTGTCTGTCTGTCTGTCTGTCTGTCTGTCTGTCTGTCTGTCTTTGGCTCCCCACTTCATGTTCTTTCACGAGGTATGTCCCAGCAGGGCCTCTGAGAGGAATTTCATCAGGGGGTACAAAATTTCTCTGTCCTGGGCCCCTTCCCAATGGGGTGGGGGAAGGCAGCAACGGCTGGAAAAAGTCTCGGGAGCCCAGGTCTATCAGGCTGATGTGGCACCTTGGGCATTTGCCTCGGCATAGGATAAGGCGGGGTATAATTTTTTTTTTTTTAAAAAAATACCCGCCCGGTAGACCTGGCCTCCCAGTTCAGCCTCAGTCTTTCACTCCCAGACTCTATCTTTCACTTTCTGTGAGGCCAGTTGAGATCCCAGGAAATTTCTGGGGCCCCTCCTTTGGCTCCCAGGCTCCCTTTTTGATCCTGGGCCCGGGTACAATTTACCCCCTTTACTCCACTCTCACGGGCCCAGCATCCCCAACCCTGATCCAACTACTGATATCCCCATCCACTGACATATACTAAAGAGTAAGAATGGGATTTTCCATTCACCTCTCGAAATGACTCTCTTTCTGCTCTTTTTCCAGAATATAGGGAACAATAAGGGCAGCATTGGAGGAGAAGCCAACAGCTACATCAGCTATGGAGTAAGTACCTAATAGTCTCCTGTGTTTCTGAGATTGAGCCACCTTCCATATTGGAAAATATCTGTTTAAAATTGTAGCAAAGCTTTCTTTTCATTGGGTTTTTCCAGAATAGTTTTCTGTTTACAAGTCAAAAAGGATTCCCTCCCCCAGAGGCGTAGCAGCAGCGAGTGCCAAAGGGGCGGCACCGCTCCGAGGAGGGGGCGGCGCTGCTCGCGGGGGTGGCACCGCTCCGGGGGGACGACCCGGCTCTGGGGGGACGACCCAGTTTTAACGTTTTGCGCATGTGCAAAACAAAGATAAACAGTGTGACGCGGCAGTCGGTCTTCAGAAAGCCCCGGCCACCGGTCGAGGTGAGCGCTCCGGGGCTTTCTCCGGCTCCGAGGCCAGGGGAGAAGGCCTCGGAGCGCCCGCCGGGCAGCGCGCGCTCCGTGGAAACACTGGAGCGAGCGGAGCAGCGCCGCCCGGGGCCAAGGTGCCGCCTGGAGCCGCTGCTCCGCCCGCTCCAGTCTATCCACACCTCTGCCCTCCCCCATTTGAGATTGCAGTTCCTTCTAGTTCTGCTTCAGCATAGTATTGTGGAATTGATAGGGAGGGAATCACTTTCCAAGGTGTAGGATTTAGACTTTTTAAGTGGGGGAGGTCTGTACTCCACAGACGTCGATGGGTTTGTGTTTATAAATACAAACCACAGATGGGTTTGCCTTTAGATCTTGTTCCTGGTATGACACTCATAGAAGCTTCTCAGATAGAAACTGCAAACCAGTGGTTTTCCAACCTGGGAGGTGCGGCTCCCAGGGGAGCCGCTGTTACTAGCTAGGGGAGCCACGGAGTGCCACGGAATCCTCTTGGAAAACAGTGTAATGCCAATTGGCAGGCATCAACATCATGTAATGGGGAGCCGCAGCCAATGGTCAAGGGAGCCGCAGGTCAAAAATGTTTGGGAAACACTGGACTATAGCTATCAGGATACAACAATAAGTTTAAACATCTGAGAATGGGAGAGAGTGATGTGGGATGGAGGATCCATGGGCTACTGGGGGCAGGAAGAAACAATTTTTTAATTTTTATTATTATTATTAATATTTATAATATTATAATATAATATTAATATAATAATATTTATATACCGCCTTTCTTGGTCATTGGATTTCTCCTCCGACTTAAATTCAAGGTGGTTTGCATGGATAAACTTTCCCAAATCCTCTAAAGGGGATTTATACAATTATATAAATGTTCCATCTTGCATAAACAACTTCATTCTAGATGGCTTCCTTCGCAGTCTGGCCTCTCACTGACCTTCACCTCCCACGTGTGAAAGACAAGGCCTTTCGCCCTGACTCCATTTTAGTTGCCTGACTCCATCTTGCAGGCCTGAGTAGAAAATTTACAGCTCTAATGTCTTAAATCACTTGAACAGTTAGACAGCTGCTGGGAAGCTAACTAATTAGTGCAAGCCTGAGAGCGGGACCCATTATCTCGGACTGATAAGTCTGGCCAGTTTCTCATTCCGTGCCGGTGGATCCTGGTACTCGTCAAGGACATCTTAATTGCAAACTATGTGCACCTGAGATTTACAGTTGGGAGGGTGACTTTGGAGCACCATGATGTCAGGGCCTAGAAACTTCGGTCCGTGGAAGCCTTTGATTGGCTATTCCCCAGTCACCAGGCAGAAGAGAACCAAAGTTTACTTAAGGGATGTAGCCCTTCGTTCAGTTCGTGGAGTTGACCGTTGAACATTCTCCTGGAGAGGTCAGTTCGGACCTCCAGTATGGAGCCATGTCCCTTTCACACTTATTGGGACGGATAGCTTAACATCTCTACCTTATCCGTGCTATGAGAGCCAATTGGTGAGTGTTAGGACCAGTAAGTTTTAGGAGATAGTTTTCTTGTTTTATGTCTGTTTGTCTTGTATACCATGCCTATAAAGCCTTACAAAGAATTGAATGCCTTCTATATGTAATCTTTAATTTACTTTAATAAAACCAAAATATATTTTACAGGCTTGTGTGTCTGTGTTGAGTACAAGGGAAAACGGAATTCTACCCAGCCTGCCTAGCTGCTTGGTTCACTACTACCAGTGCTACCAGTACTTACTTCTTGAAGACTCTGAGGCGTGAGTCTGGTTCTCCTGTTGGACGGAGGGGCCAGCCTTGCAAGCACTGAGACTTGGCCTAGAGACCCCAGCTTTCCCTGGAGCTGTGGGCCTGGCGTACCAGGGTGGTGGCAGTTGATCTACCCTTGGGTTGTTGCCCAAGTTAAGGATATTCGGTTTCTCTGGTTTGGTCAATCTTGTTGGAGCTAAGCCAGACGTAACTGAATAAGTAAACTTGTACTTGTCGATTTGGTTTGATTCGGTTAAGATCCAGGGAGCCGATTCTTTGGAGTTGTTTTGCCCTGAGAATCCGGACCCCTGACAGTAGCAGTGGGGCCTTTTTTCATGCTTGAGCTAAAGCCAGCCTGGAAGAAGCTTCCCTGAGTAAAAATGTCTAAGAACTACAGACCTGCCTGTTCTGAGTGTGATAACATCTTAACAGGAGGGACTGTGTGGTAATCAGAAGGGCTGAAGCCGCCCTGGTGCTCTGGGGGGCTGAAGTTGACCAGGGGGGCGTTTGGCCGGCACTACACTGGTGGGGTTCAGGGGTGAGCCTCCGGTCCCCGCAGTGTATCACACCACGCTCGGCCGACGGCACTCTGCCTCCCACACAGCGTGCAGCTGGCAGCTTTCTCTCTCTCACGCAGAGGGTTCACAGCTTTAGTCAGCAATGTGTCTCGAACTGCCGTCGTTCACAGCTCTTCAGGCTTACGAGGTGGCAACTCGACCAACTGAGCCAGACCTCCCCCCTGCCTCTTCCATTGAGCTGTGGTTCTTTGCTTGTTCTGATTTATCAACCATGGTTTGTCCACCTGACTTCTTCCCAGAGTTACATCCCAGAAACTGCACTGCACAAAACTTCTGTCAGGCATTCACCGGGGAGTTTTGTTTTGTTTGCGTTTTTCCCAGTCATTCTCCTCTCTGATGTTGGTTCTTCTCCTTTCCAGAAATGGAAGAACATATCGCACAGCATATTTGGTAGAAGCAGCAGAACCAATAGAGTAAGTGTTCAGATTTCCTTTTTGTTTTGATTAGGTACCCTTAAGTGACTGGGCCACATCTTGAAAAGGATAGAGTGGAACTGGAAAAGGTGCAGAAGAGAGCGACCAAAATGATTAGTGGGCTGGGGCACCTCATGAGGAAAGGCTGCAGCGTTTGGGATTCTTCAGTCTAGAAAAAGGCACCTGAGGGGGGACATGATTGACAGTGCAATCCTGTGTAACCTTGCACCGGTGTAACAGTAGATGCACCGGTGCAAGTGCACTTACACCGATGCATCTGCTGTTACACCAGTTCATCTACTGTTACACCGGTGCAAGGTTACACAGGATTGCGCTGACAGACGTATAAAATTATGCATGGGATGGAGAGAGTGGATAGAGATTCTTTTCCCTCTCGCACAACACCAGAACCACTAAAATTGAGTGGTGGGAGGGTTCGAACAGGCAAATGAAAATATTTATTTCCCCAGGGTGTAATTCATCTGTGGAACCAGAGGCGTATCAGCAGCGAGTGCTGCCTGGAGCATTCGCTGCGCTCTGGGGGGGGGGGACCAGGCTTACCAGGGCACTCCGAGGCCTTCTCCCCCGGCCTCGGAGCTGGAGAAAGCCCTGGAGCGTCCACCACGACCAGCGGCCAGGGCTTTCTGAAGGCGGCTGACTGTGGCGCCGCACTATTTATCCTTTTTTGCACATGCGCAGAACAAAAACGTTCTGCGCATGTGCAAAAAAAGGATAAATAGCACGGCCGCAGTCGGCCGCCTTCAGAAAGCCCTGGCCACTGGTCGTGGTGGATGCTCCGGGGCTTTCTCCGGCTCCGAGGCCGGGGGAGAAGGCCTCGGAGTGCCCGCCCGCATCACCGGGCGCGCGCGCGCTCCGTGGTAAGACTGGAGCGAGCGGAGAAGTGCCGCCCGGCGCCGCGGTGCCACCTGGAGCCGCTGCTCCGCTCGCTCCAGTCTTTCCACGCCTCTGTGTGGAACTCCTTGCCACAGGATGTGGTGATGGCCTGGATGCCCTTAAAAGGGGATTGGACAGATTGATGGAGGGAAAGCCCATCACAGGTTATAAGCCATGATGGCTATAAGCAACCTCCTGGCTTTAGAAGTAGATTTTCTCTTTATGCCAGGTGCAAGGGAGTGGCAACAAGATACAGGTCTCTTGTTGTCTTCTGTGCTCCCCGTGGCATCTGATGGGGCCACTGTGAGATACAGGAAGCTGGACTAGAGGGGCCTTTGGTCTGATCCAGCAGGGCTCTTCTGATGTTCTTATGATCTGTAAGACCACACATAAAGAGTGAAGCTCCAGAGCTCATTGGCCCAGTTACGGTCATTCTTATCTTTTCTGACCATCTCATGGCCCCTCAGCGGCTCCCCCTCTTAGGGCTCAGCTCCGACTCCCTATGCAGTAGACTGAACAAATCCACCTACTTGCCCTGCCATATGTTTTCCTTTAACAGAAGGCACCAAATGACCATCCAAAGGAAGGCTCACTTCTCCATAAGAGAGGGGCCGTGCTCCCCCAAAATAGGCTTACCAGCTCTCCAACCAGGACAGAGTGCTAGACCTTTAGGAGAAGGAATGTGGGCAGGCGTAGCTTGTTAAAACTTAGAGCACAATCCTAGGCATCCATGGGGCTTGCTTCTGAGTAGACATGCCTAGGATTGTGCTCTAAGGTTTAACAAGCTACACCTGCCCATATTCCTTCTCCTAAAGGACTAGCACTCTGTCCAGGTTGGAGATCTGGTAATCCTAACCATATGGCTTGGCCTGTGGGGCGTCTGGGGAATCTTGGAAGCCGCCCCAGAGGTCAGAGTTACAAAAGGCTGGATTAAAATGGACAAGGAGCTCCTTTTTATTGGGTTGGCATCCACTGGGGAAGTAATGAGTTCTAGGGAATGTTTGTACTCATCCCACATAGGTAGGCTTACCAGATCTCCAACTGGGACAGAGTGCTAGACCTTTAGGAGAAGGAATGTGGGCAGGTGTAGCTTGTTAAACCTTAGAGCACAATCCTAGGCATCCATGGGGCTTGGTTCTGAGTAGACATGCCTAGGATTGTGCTCTAAGGTTTAACAAGATACACCTGCCCATATTCCTTCTCCTAAAGGTCTAGCACTCTGTCCCGGATGGAGATCTAGTAAGCCTACCCCAAAACCAAGTTGCCCAGCTAAATGATACTCTTCCTGCTCTTTTTTTTTTCCAGTCATTCTACAACACTGGAGGAATGGGCATTCTCAACGCTGTTGGAGTAAGTGCCAGAATTCCTTTGAGAATTATCCATTTCCCAGGGCCCGATCCTATCCAGCTTTCCAGCGCTGATGCAGCCGCAATGTAGCCCTGAGGTAAGGGAACAAACATTCCCTTACCTTGAGGAGACCTCCGTGACTGCCCTCCCCCCCCCAGGATGCAGCGCATGCCCCATTGACTTTGCTGCCTCGGATTGGATTGGTCCCTCAATTTTGTGCAATGAATTGGGAGCAGCTCTGCATGGGGGGGGGGTTATAATTTTGAAGTGGGGCAAGAGTGTGTGTGCATGTGCTCAAGTTTTGCATTTCCAATTGGATGCAGGAAAGGCAGGATGATGATGATGATGATGATGATGATGATGATGATAGTGATGATTAATATTTACAGTACAGAGTAAGTCCTCACTTAAAGTTGTTTCATTTAAAGTTGTTTTGTTTAAAGTTGATTGAAAAACGCCATGGGAACATTTCAATTTATCAGTTAGCCTATGGTAAAATTGGTTTCATTATACGTTGTTTTGCTTACAGTTGCAGTTTCCAAGAGGAACCTATCAACAACGTTATTTGAGGACTTGCTGTATACTGCTTTTCAACAAAACGTAGTTCACAAAGTAGTCTTCAGAAGGAAGGCGATTGTTCCTAACACCTTCTAGTAGTTCTTGCTTTCATTCTTATCTAATTTCTCCGCTCTCACCTAGAGTGTTACTTATCCATATATATAACCCAATATGATTTTCCCTTCCACGGTACATGCCAGACTATGTTCCAATTACTGTTGCTCACATCCACTGACACAGGCTAAAAACTAGGAAATGGAATTTCCCTGCACCCCTTATATGATTCTCTTTGTGTGTGTGTGTGTGTGCGCGCGTTTTCCCAGAGTATAGGAAACAACAATGGCAACATTGGAGGAGGAGCAAACAGCTACGTCTTCTATGGTGTAAGTGCCCAAAATTCTTTTGAGTTTTGAGACTGAATATTAGCTAAGCAAGGTTTCCCAACTTGAAAGGGATAAAAAGACGGAATGGTATTTTGGGATGTTTCAGAAGTTAGACCTATTTGTTGGGTATATTTGGGGCGCTGGTTCCAAAAATGGCATCATTTTTTCCCTATCAGCTATCCCTATTTCCCTATCCCTATTTCCCTATCCCAGTCAGAACTGGGACTATAGTAAGGCTACTGATGCAGACTCAATGCAAGAAATTAGCTTTTTCATTCATACCCTTATATGTTACCTGTTCTTCTCGTTTGCAGAGTGTAGGAGGCACAACTGGAAATGAATCCGAGGGTTTCATCAAGTTTGGAGTAAGTGCCCAGAATGTCTATGTCCTGAGATGGATCATTAGCAGATTGATCTTGTTCTCTGTTGGGAAAAAAAAAAATCTCAACCTAAAATTGTAGCAAAGTTTCCTGCAGACTGTCATTGGGATTTTCCAGATGGTTGCTTCATTTTGACATAAAATGATGCCAATATTCTCATCTCAGAGCGCAATCCTGCTCTTTTTGCAGGTGACGGAACGAGTGTTCCGCCACCTGCACTAGTTGCAAACGTGCCATAAAGCACGTTTGCGACTAAATTTAGAGCTGTGAAGGCCGGCGCAAAGCTGACCTTCCCAGCTCCGCCGCCAGAGGACTCGGCCCGCCACTGAACCCAAGCACGGTAAGATCTGGCGGATGGGTGGGAGGGTCGGTGGATGAGTAGACTTTTCGCCGTGGGCTGCCTGCTGCAGGCTGCCTGTGATGGAGTACGGGATTGGGCGGACGGCCTCGGCCTCCCGTCCAATCCTTATGCAGGATTGGGCTGCCCAACTGGAGTTTCATCTGAGGTCTACTGGAAGCAAACTGGCTCACCTGTGTGGAATTGATGGGGAGAGAATAACTTTGCACAATATGGGATGTACAGTGGCCCCTCCGTATCCACGAGTTTTGCACTCACAGGTTTGTCTCAATGCGGGTGCTCGCGGATACGGGGGTCACTTAGAAAACCTTGCAAAAAGAAGTTTTGGTTACCTTGGTTACCTTAGCATGGGAAAATCCCGCTGTTTTGAGGGCTTCAGGCAATCCTCAGCATTCTAAACATGACTTCCTGGTCTGGTGACTCTCTCTCTTTGCCTGGCTGGTCCACCCCAGTGTGATGCATTCTGGGGCAAACCATGGCCAAGGGAGGGGGGTTGTGCAACCCAGAAGTCACGTTTAGAGCGCTGCGGACTGCCCTGCAGCTCTCAAAACAGCGGAATTTTGTCACCCTAGGGAAGCAAGGCTATTTTTAAACTTTTTTCTTTGTACAAGGTTTTTAAAGTGGCCCCTGTATAAAGGGATTTCCTTTAATGTGGATTTGCAGTATCTGCAGGGGGTCTGGAACGGAACCCCCACAGATACCGAGGGCCGACTGTACATGTTTTAAGAGCAAGGAGGATGGGGGGGGGGTCTGTTCCCTAGGGATTTTAAATTGGCTGGGTTTGTTTTCAAATCTTGTTCTTGGGAAGTAAATATGAACTACAGCTATACTGAAAGCAACTATAGGTAACGGGGGGGGGTGAGGTTTTATAAAGTGGATTAGTGGGGTAATCTAAGGTGGGCAATGCAGGGGCTGGTGCGAGAAGGAGGGGATGAGGAGAAACAAGGGTGGTCCAGGGGTTAGTGTGTGAGAGAGAGAACAAATGTAAAGGGACACCAACTTTTTTTCTTCTTTTTCAATTTTTTTCTTTTTTTTCCCAATGTTTGCAGAATGTCAGTTGGGATGGAATCGTAAGTATATCGCCAAGCAAATGTACCCTATCAGTTCTGAGACTGCATTAAAGTACAAGTGGGCCCCCATATCCACTGATCTGCTATCAGCGGTTTCAGTTATCCTTGTGGGTTCGGAACATAAGTCAAATTCGCGGGTTCTGAACCTGCGGATAAAAGAGCCAACTATACCCACATTATACTTAAGGGTGGTCAGGTTAGACTCTATGAAGCGCCATACTGAAGGGCTCTCACAGCTTCTCCTCCTCTTGGTAACCATAGAGAGTTTGTGCTGGTTTCTGGTCCTCTGAATTCTATTTGAAATAGAATTGCTAGAATGAATGTCAGAATTGAAGCTCCTTTTCAGCATCTGCTCCTTTGCAGTCTTTCCACAACACTGGAGGAATCGGCTTTATCAACCGCAATGGAGTAAGTGTCCAGAATTTCTCTGTGTTTTGAGATTGATCATTAGCTTATCATTTACCTGGAGATCGCTGTTAAATGGACAGGAGTCATGCCAAGATCACTGCTGGGAGATCTACTCTCCTGTGTGTCCTTTACAAATATCCTACCCAGGTTTCTTCCTAGACTGCCCCTTGTTTGCTTACCCCTGCTTATATATTGGTTTCCTCATCCATGACTCTCTAAGATGTACACCCCTGACTCTGATCCAGATTTTGCTACTCACATCTATTGACAAAAGATCAATACTGTTGAGTTAAACTGGTTTTTTCAAGACCCACCTAAGTGACATTAACCCTTTCTAAGCATGGCTACTAATCCCGTTGTTACTCCTGATTCGATCTCTAAATGATATTCTTTCTGCTTCCTTCCAGTCATTCATTAACACTGGAGGAATTGGTATCATCAACGCCAATGGGGTAAGTGCCCAGAGTTTTTCTGTGTTTTGCGATTGGTAATGAACTAACTTTGCATAATTCCCAACTTTGGATAATGGATAGGGAGAGGAATGGCTTTCTCTATGGTGAGAAAACAGTATCGTGGTGAGCTCCTACACCATAAGAACATAAGAAGAGCCCTGCTGGATCAAGCCAAAGGCCCATCTAGTCCAGCTTCCTGTATCTCAATGACAAACCAGATGCCTTATGGTGGAGCACACAAGACAACAAGAGACCTGTATCCTGTTGTCACTCCCTTGCATTTGGCATCCAGAGATAGCCTACCTCTAAAACCTGGAGGTTGCATATACCCATCATGGCTTGTGACCTGTGATGGACTTTTCCTCCATAAACCTATCCAACCCCCTTTGAAAGGCATCTAGGCCAGGTGCTGTCCCCACATCCCATGGCAAAGAGTTCCACAGATTAATTACACGCTGGGTAAAGAAATATTTTTATATGATTCTATCCATTCGTCAGCCCTTGCCTTACATGCTTTACCCTGGCACCAGCAACTACCACTGGAAAAGATGCCATGCTGGGGTGAAGAGGGACAATTGCTCTCTGTCTAGAATGCCTAGTCCTCTGTCTAACTCGACTTATCTAACTTGATTTCCCCATCCAAGCTCTTTCCAAATGTCCATCCCACACCCTGATCCACCTTCGGCTGCTCCCAACCTTCGACACAAATTCGACACTAGAAATTGGATTTGCCGTTCATTGTTGCCAATGATTCTCTGTCTTGCTGCTCTTGTGCAGGCTATTGGGAATGGCTTTGGCAACATTGGAGGCGGGGCCAACAGCCGCGTCGTCTATGGAGTAAGTGCCCAAACATTCTTCTGTGTTTTGAGACTGATCGCTAGCTCTTTTCTCTTGTGAAAGATGACCTCAGTTTTCAATTGTAGCAAGGCTTTCAGAAAACTGTGTTTCACCTTTTGGGGGGGAGTTTCCAAATAATTTTCTGTAGCATGGAAGTTTTCATGGCATGAAACAATATTCAAAGAGATCGGGTATATGGGTTCAGAAGCCATGTAAAAATTAATGTTGAGGAAATAAAAGGTTTAAAAATGTCCAGAGTGGTTCAAAAGTTCTTTAAAAGTGTACAATTTACAGGTATCAAACCAATAGGCACAAAAAACTTTTAAACCCTTGCTGACGTTTCCTTCCTCACACGGGACATTATCAAAGCGAATGCAGCACAACTGGGCTGCTGGATGACACTGACCAAAAAACAATAATTTTATGTTTAGAACAAAACAGCTGAGAGCATATCATGTATAATACAGAGAGTGCTGTTTCACTGCATAAGCTCAATTATCTATCTTGGATTTCCCCATCCATGTGTTTTTGCAGCTACAGCTGCTCCCATTCACTAACACAGACTAAACACTAGAATGTGGATTTTTCAATCACCCTGCTAAAAAATTCTCTTTCTGCTCTTTTCCAGAATATCGGGACCAATTTTGGCACCATTAGTGGAGTACCTGGAACCTACATCAGCTATGGAGTCAGTGCCCAGAATTTCTCTGTCTTTTGAGAATGATCATTAGCTAATCCACCTGATTCCCTTCTCCATCAAAAAATGACCTATTTTAAAATGTTAACAATGCATTCAACAGGTGTGAGTCAGTCTCATTGGGACTTTCCAGAGAGTTCTGATTTGAAGTAAAAGGAGGCTTCTCCCCCATCTGAGATCTTCAATGGCATTCCTAGGGGGGGTACTGTAAGTTGCGCACATGTGGCCCCGCCCACTCACACGTTATACGGTGGCCCCGCCCACTCACCATCAGAACCATTGTGAGCAGCGACGCCAACACACAGAAGACTCCCTGCACATTGTCTTCGCTGCTTGGAATGGTTCGGACGGCGAGTGGGTGGGGTGGGGTCACTGTGTAATGCTGAGTAGACCTGTGCCCAACTTACAGTACGCCCCCCCCTTCTAGGAATGCCACTGGAGATCTTCATTCGAGTTCTGCTGCAGCAGATAACTCTACCTTAGTTCAATTAATTGGGAGTGTATAGCGTTGCAGGGTGCGCAGTTTCTACATTTAAAAGGTGGGGGAAATCTGTATGCCCGAGATATGAGATTGCATATGTACTTTAAAAAAAAAGAAAGATCTTGTTCCTGGTAAGTATGTTAGAAAGAAACGAGAGAGGAATTGCAGCTATAAGGATACAAAAATCATCTTATAAATTGGTTTACTGTGGCAATCTGGGGGAGGGCAAGTCAGAGATCCGGGGGTTGGAGGGAGAGGGAAGCAGGGCAGTGTTGATCCAGGGGGGCTAGTGGGGGGCAGGAAGGAACAAGAAGAAGGATCACTCACTTCTTTTCTTTTTTAATGTTTGCAGAACGGTGGTTGGGATGAGAAGGTAAGTAGATCACTAAGCAAATGCGACTCATTTATTTTGAGATTGCACCATAATATTCGTACTTCTCGTTCCTTGGCCTCTGAGAACAATCAAAATCCCAAAAGGGAATATTTTCACAACAGCCAATATTAGCTGGTTGAACATCACTTTTACTTTGACTTCTCGGTCGGAAAAGTTGTCCAGAAATAGCAAAATAACCAAGATAAATAAAGATGCCCATCCAACCAGTTGGGATCTATGTGGGATGTTGTGGTAGGAGCAGAGTAAATTTTGCTCTAATGGTAATAGCATCTTTTCTCCTCTTCATTCAAGATGGATGAGATGTCCTAATCTTGCCTCAAAAAATTCTGAATCTTTTTTTTTCTGAGCCATCCTGAGTATTGATAGTTAACAATCTCTACATATTCTAGCTCAATGGTCTTCAACTTTGGGGTCGCAACCTTCAATAAAGGTTAAAGATCTCTGTTCTAGCTAATAGCACAAACTGACCAAGATGCTATTTGATTTCTGTTATATGAGACTTTTTCTGTTCCTTTCCAGCAGTGGAATGAGTTTTCGCGCAACTTGACCCGCAACATGCGCAGGAATAATGAAGTAAGAGCCCAGAATTCCTCTGTCTTTTTACTAGTCCTGGTACAACCACCTTCTCCCCCCATTCTCTCTCTTAGGACCAATAGGCTATTGACCTTCTCTATGAGGCCTTTTCTGTTCCTTTGCAGAAGTGGAAAAACTTTTCACGCAACTTTTCACGCAACTTGACCCGTAACATTCTCAAGAACAATGAAGTAAGTGCCCAGAAAACTTCTGTCTTTTGATGATGATGATGATGATGATGATAATGATGATGATTAACAGTATATACCGTATTGGTCTGAGTATAAGATTCACTTTTTTCTCCTAATTTAAGTTTTCAAACTAGGGGTGCGTCTTATAATCAGGCTGTTGCAATTTAAAGCCAGTGATTTAATTAAATTTTTTTAATAGCACCAAACTTTAAGGGTGTGTCTTATAATCAGGTGTGTCTTATACTCGGGTCAATACAGTATATATACCGCTTTTCAACAAAAAAACAGTTCACAACGCGGTTTACAGACCAAATCAAATGATGAAATGGCTCCCTGTTCCAAAAGGGGTCACTATCTAAAAAAGATGCAAAAGAGCAACAGCCACCAGAAAAGACACTGTGCTGGAGTGAAAGGGGGGCAGTTACTCTCCCCCTGCTAAATATAAGGGGAGCACCAATTGAAAAAGTGCCTCTTGCCCAGTTAGCAGGGAAATGACAGACATTCAAATTGGGAGTCTTGGGAGATGAGGTTTCCCATGCTCCTTAGAAGTCATGGGCTAATAGCAGGGATTCTCTTATTTATTTAGTGACACTAAAAAAGACACTGTGCTGGGGTGAAAGGGGAGCAGTTACTCTCCCCCTGCTAAATAGAAGGGGAACACCAATTGAAAAAGTGCTTCTTGCCCAGTTAGCAGCAGGAGACTGGTAAAATCACCAGGCAGAAGAGTCTGGCTCAGTTGGGAGAGCTGCTGCCTTCAAAGCCTGAAGGCCGGTGAACTTGATAAGTTCGAGACACGCCGCTGGCAAAAAGCCTCCAGGAGGAGAGATAAGAGCTTCCAGCTGTTTCGGTCGAGTGTGGGAGGTGCCAGCCAGCAGAATTGTCAGACTGTAAAAAGAATACCACCTGGAAAGTAGTCGTTCTTGAAAGATTGGACATTTATATATATATAGCAAAAAAACCAAAGGGGGGTTAGGACAGCCTGCCCATGTACACCACCTTGGATTAAAGTCGGAGGAGAAATTCAATGACCGAGAAAGGCGGTATATAAATACTGTATATTATTATCATCATCATCATCATCATCATCATCATCATCATCATCATCATCATCATCATCATCATCATCATCATCATCACTGCCTGGTAAAATCACCATCACTGCCTTAGCACAAAATGACCAAAAGGCTATTGGCCTTCCATATGAGGCTTTCTCTGTATCCTTTCCAGAAATGGCAGAACTTTTCGCGCAACTTAACACGCAACATTCACAAGAACAATGAAGAAAGAGCCCAGAATTCCTCTATCTTTTGATTAGTCCTGGTACAATCACCATTTCTTCTATCTCAGCGGTTCTCAAATCCCCCCCCCCACCATGACCCACCTGCTCCTTGGCAGAGGGTGCAGTGACCCATTTTGTTCTCCTATGGTGGACCTCTGATGGGCCTCTGTAGGACTCCAGTGGGCCTCCACAGGCCTCAGAAGGCATCTGGAAGCAACTGGAAGTAGTGGAGTCGCTTCGGTAGGGGCGGGGCTGTATCGCTCCGTCGTAGTCTCTTTACCGAGCGAGCAGGAGACAGCCCCACCCCCTCACTGTCGGAGCCTTTCCCGTGCGGAGAAAGCAGCAGGCAAGAGACCCTGCCTGCTGTTTTCTCCGCAGGGGACTGGCTCCGACAGTGAGGGGGCGGGGCTGCCTCCTGCTCGCTCGGTAAAGAGACTACGACGGAGCGATACAGCCCCGCCCCTACCGAAGCGACGCCAGTGACTGGAAGTGACTTCCACAAACCCGGATGTATACCAGAAGTCACGTTGCTTCCAGAGGTGAGGCCTGCAGAGGTCAATGGAGGCCTGGCACAGCCTGGGAGCAGCCTCCAGTTGCATCTGGAGGGCTCCAATTTGGAGCCAATCAGGAGCAAGGAAGAGTGGGAGGTCCCAACTGGCAACTCACCGAACATCAGGCCATGACCCACCAAGCGGGTTGTGACCCACAGTTTGAGAAGTGCTGTCCTATCTATTTGCTCAAAGCGATCAAGAGGATATTTGCTTTCCATACGTTGCTTTCTCTGTTCCTTTCCAGAAGTGGAAACACTTTTCACGCAACCTGACGCGCAACATTCTCAGGAACAACCAAGTAAGAGTCCCGAATTCTTCTGTGTTTTGATAAGTTCTGGCACAATCACCATCTCCCCCCTATTCTGTCTATTAACACAACATGACCAAGAGGCTATTGGACTTTTCTATGATGCTTTTTCTTTTCTTTCCAGAAGTGGCAAAACTTTTCACGCAACTTGACCCGCAACATTCTCAGAAACAATGCAGTAAGTGCCCAGAACTCATCTGTCTTTTGCTTAATGCGATGCCAATTTATTTCAGCAAGCGTGTCCCCCCCCCTGATTTCATGGGACCATTTTTGATTTGTGTGGCTTACCCCAAGAACTAGAAACAGCCTACCCAAATCAGCAAAAATCCTTGCCAGGTTTAAAGGGTTGGGGTGGCTTAGAGACATAGCAAGGATCTTCATTCTTCCCTCCAAGACCGGAGAACACAATATGGAAACTCTGTTTGTCTGCAGGATGCACACCTGCTGTCAGGTGAAAGTTGCTATCCCAGAATGCACTGAGGCACATACTGCTTACATTCCATTCCTCCTGAATTCCACTTTAAGTATTTATTTGTTTATCTAATTTTTATTGCCTCCCTTCCTCCAAGGAGCTCATGGTAGTGTACATAGTTCCTCCCCTCCTTTTGTCCTCGCAACATCCCTGTGAGGTAGGTGAGGCTGAGAGAGAGAATGACTGGCCCAAGTAGGAACATTTCTAAGATGATTTGCAGAACTGGTGAATGTGCTAATTTCTGCAGGGAAGAATTTAGCATGAGATACTTTCCTAGGTATGGAGAAGAAGTAAAGGAGGAAAATATACCTGGCAAAATGCAGCCTGCAGGAGTACACCAGTCACACAATAGCCAGGGGACATCCACTAAAATTGAGTGGAGGGAGAGTTAAAACATTTCTTTACCCAGTGTGTAATTAATCTGTGGAACTCCTTGTCACAGGATGTGGTGATGGCATCTGGCCTGGATGCCTTTCAAAGGGGATTTGGACAGAATGATGGAGGAAAAGTCCATCACAGGGTACAAGCCATGATGGGTATATGCAACCTCCTGGTTTTAGAAGTGGGCTATATCTGAATGCCAGATGCAAAGGAGTGGCTCGCCAGTGGCGACAGGATACAGTTATCTTCAGTAGTGATGCTAGACGCGCGACACCCTAGGGCTGGGGGGTGCGCGTCACCCCCCCCGCCCTAGGGTGTCATCCCCCCCCCGAACTGGAGGCCGGGGAGCCGGCCTTGGAATGACTGGCTTCTCCGGCGCTCCAGGGCCTTCTGAAAGTCCGCTGGCTCAAAACATAAAGTTTTACGTTTTTCGCGCATGCGCACTGCTTTTCTGAGGGCAAAGGGCGGCCCATTTGCCCTCAGAAAAGCAATGCGCATGCGCGAAAAACGTAAAACTTTATGTTTTGAGCCAGCGGGCCTTCAGAAGGCCTTGGAGCGCCGGCGGGGTCGAACGCTCCAAGGCTTGCTCCCTGGCCTCGGAGCTTCCGGACTCCGGAGGCTCCGAGGCCGGGGGAGCCAGCCTCGGAGCGTCCGACGGTGACGCGCGGGTGACGTCACCCCTTTGCGCGCGTCACCCGCGCGTCACCCCCTGGCGGTCCGCCCCCCCCCGCCAGGCTCTGTTGACGCCTCTGGGTATCTTGTGGTCTGTGTGCTCCCTGAGGCATCTGGTGGGGCCACTGTGAGATACAGGAAGCTGGACTAGATGGGCCTTTGGCCTGATCCAGCAGGGCTCTTCTTATGTTCTTCTATGTCTGCAGCAAACACCCTTCTGTGAGCCCCAAGTTTTTTTAATCTCCTTCTCTGGCTCCTTCTAAGACTGCTAGAACTTTGCTTACCCAAATAGACCCATGTTGGTTTCCCCATCCAAACGTTTTCTAAGGTGTGCATCCAGCATTTTATCCAGCGACTTCTACCCATATCCAACGACACTGGCTCAATAAAACGGAATTTGGTTTTTCAAATCACCCGCCTAATGATATTCTTTCTGCTCCTTTTCAGCAATTTCAGAACATTGGAGGAACAGGCTTTGTCCATCATGCCAACAGAGTAAGTGCTCTGAACGCCTGGGTATTTTGAGATACTTTCAGGGCCTCTGAGAGGAATTTTATCAGGGGGCATGAAGTTTCTCTTGGGCTCCTTCCCAAAGGAGGAGGGGAAAAAATGGGGCAGGGAAGGGCTGCAACAGCTGAAAAAGTCTCTGGAGCCAGATCTACCAGGCTTCCTGATGTGGCACCCAAGTTTGGTCTTCCGATTGGCGCAGATCTACCAGGCTTCCTGATACAGCGCCCAGGTCTACCTGCTGGGTAGACCTGGCCTCCCGGATGGCCCGGCCTCCATCTTTCACTCTCCATGAGGCTAGCTGAGATCCCAGGAAATTTCTGGCGACCCTCCTTTGGCTCCTGGGTCACCTTTTTGACCCTGGGCCCAGGTACAATTTACCCCCTTTACCCCCCTCTCATGGGCCCTGGATACTTCCTTCATCAAGATTTTCTCAATGGTAAACTGCTTGAGAAATCCCATTGGGGGTTGGAAAAATGGTCTCGAAATGTTGAACAGGTGATATTTTTCTTAATATGGTAACGAAATATAGGAGGAAAACTGCACCTGGTGAATTTCTGGATTCAAGTGACTGTTAAGTGCACAGGAGCCATGCCAGGATTAATACTGGCAAGTCTACAATTCTATAAGTCAGTGGTTCCCAAACTGGGAGGCGCGGTTCCCAGGGGAGCCATGGAAACCAGACAGGGGAGCCACGGAGTGCCACGGAATCCTCCCGGAAAACAGTGCAATGCCAATTAGCAGGCATCAACATAACACTGCTATAAGTCCTTGTCCAAAGTTTTTGTGTGTGTGTCTTCCCCAGGCTACTTGTTACATGATTACCCCAAAGTATGTACATGACTTCCCCATGCATGTTCTTTCCAGATGTCCACCCGATCCAGCTGCTCCTGTTGGCGTCCACAGGCACATTCTCATTACGAGGAAATTAAATTGGTTTTTCAAGTCACCCACCTAAATGATTCTCTTTCTAATCCTTTGCAGCAGTTCTACAACACCGGAGGGATGGGCATTTTGAACGCCAATGGGGTAAGTGCCCAGAATGGGGTAAGTGCCCAGAATTCTTCTGTGGTTTGCGATTGATCATTAACTAATCGAGGATCAGGGTTGACTTTAAGCTGATTGGACCGATTGCATCTAATCAGGCTCTGTGCCTAAGCCCCTCCCCCCGAGCTAGGGGGATCCAAAGCAGCAAGCAGAGTTCCAACGTTTTTCACATCGTTGGCACTGGAAAGGCCCTCCCTTGGCTCCGAATGGCTCCAAATTGGGGCCAACCGGAAGCAATTGGCGGTGGCGCAATGACGTTACAACATCATCACGTCACTGCCAAACTACGTCCAGGGTGTGTGCTCTGTGCCAGCAGATGGGGATGGACTGGCTGCCAAAATTTCTACAAGTAGGCTTTCCGCATTCAATGGTGCTTATTTTCTTTTATATTTGGGGCCCCGTGGAAATGTTTCCGATTGTGCCCCACAGCTCCTAAGGTCTACTCTGTCAAGGATTCCAATGTTGTGTAATGGATAAGGAGAGAATAGTGTTGCCTCTTTTTAACGGGATGAAATGTGTGGGTGTTTGTACAGTAAATGAGACTGGTATGATAAATTATGTTTAGCATGGGCATGATGATGATGATGATGATGATGATGATGATGATGATACTGTAATATAGTGACAAAGATAGCAATAGTGTATTGTTATCCTTATCATTTTGTTTATGACAGCCGTAATGTCAACATCGTTCATGGGTAAAGTGGAGATACTTATCCTAAATCAGAGAATCAACCTTTTTGAAAAACTGTCTGAAGATAGCTGCTAAATGCCCTTCCCAGAATCAAAGCTCACCATTCTAACCATCTGTTAGCCCTGGCCTTAAGCGTTTTTGCCACTTTACTGTACGACCTCATTCTATGCACGACCTCATAATCTAACCTACCTTAATCTAACATAATCTAACACACACCGTGCTCCAGCTACCGCTACTCCCATCCACTGACAGCGACGAAAACGAGAAAGTCCCCATTCACCCTCTTAAATGATCCTCTCTCTGTTCTTTTCTAGAATATAGGGAACAATAATGGAAACATTGGAGGAGGAGACAACAACTACATCGTCTATGGAGTAAGTACCCCAAATCTTATCTGTGTTTTGAGAGTGATCGTTAGCAGGTCAGTCTTGCTCTCTTCTGCACTGAAAACGCATCTCTCCTTAAAATCATAGCAAAGCTTGAGCAGACTATATTTCCTTCTTGTTGGGACTTTCCAAATGATGTTCTGTTTTGATGTAATCGGTTGCCTTTCCCTCTAGCAGAGATCTCAATTCCTTCTGGTTTTGACACAGTAGATTATCCTTGTTTAAGGAAGGGAATAGCTTTGCAGAGTGTGGCGTAGATCACGGGTTCTCAACAAGTGGTACTAGTACCACCAGTGGTACTTTGGCGACTGCTGGTGGTACCCGGACTGCCAGACCACCGGAACCCCTCTCCGACGTGGCACTTTTGGTGGCATGTTTTCACTCCCGAGAGGTTCCTGATTTTGGCCGAGCCTCTCGGGAATGCTGAGAGGGGCCCTCCCACCCACCCACCCAGAGCCTCCTACCTGCATTTTCTGGCCTCCGAAAACCTGAAAACCCAGAAGTAACTGGTGATGATGTCATTGCCAGTCACTTCCGGTGGTATGCAGCAGGAGAGTGGCACCGGCAGTGGTACTCAGCAAAGAAGGGGTTGAGAACTCCTGGCATAGATACATTTTGAATGGGAGATGTCTAGAGATTTTAGACTGGACAGGTTTATTTTCAAGTGTTGTACCTGGGAACTAAGAAGCTTCTCAGATAGAACTAGAAGGGAACTACAGCTGTAAGGAGACAACAGAGAGATCATAATGTAGGTTAGTCCGGGTGATCTGGGGGCAAGTAGGTGGACAATCAAGAAGCTGGTGAGGGTGGGAAGCGAAGGGGGCAGAGTAGGGGCAATCCCAGAGCTAAGGGTGATGTGAGGGAACAATGCAGGGGTCAGGAGGTGAACCACCCCCAGCCTCTGGGGGTGATGCAGATGTGCCAGGAAAAAATGTGTGATGCTTTTTGCACACTGTGGTTGAGCAAGAGACGTAAGACATTGGTCTCAAGTGCCAGGGAGGCTTTGAATGGGCCCAACTGCAGGAGGTTTAGACAATTCAGACAGTCAATAGGCTTTCTGATTGCAACAAGCTGGAATGAAGCCTCTCAAAGAGGTTGCATTGCATCCTGGGTTTGGAGCACGGAGTCAGAGCTTGCAGGGCTGGGAGCTGAATAACCTGATCCTTCCCCCATTTGTCCTTTGGAGTAAAGTTACCTTGAGCAGGCAACACTTTCTGCTGTCCGGACCTCTCCTTCCCCACCCTTCTCACCCCAGGACTCTTTCTCTGAAGACTGGCACAGATCATCTCTTAACCAGGGTGGCATGCAGAATAGGACCGGCCTTCCAGTGTCCAGGTCTTTAGGGCCATTTCCTGTTGTGCTGAGAGGAGAGAAAGCTTTGCTTCCTTTAGGGGGTGCTCCTTTAATGGGTATTATTGATGCGCTGTTTTTGGTTTCTGTTCCAGCCTGGAAAATGAACCAGTAACCTGGGTGAGTATCTGAGAGTGTCTGTCTGCATCCCTCAGTATGCTACATAGCAGGTGTGGCCAAACTGTGGCTCCTGAGCCACATGCGGCTCTTTAACATATAATGTGCGGCTCTCGGGAATATGTTGGCTGAGCTCCTTTTTGCATCACAATTAGTATAAAAGTTAAATAAGAAATGTTCAAGCTTTATAATTTGCCAGGTATAAACTGAGAGTCCACTGGATTAAAACTTAAGTTTAATGTTCATGGTGAGTAAATATATTTAAGAATTTAAATGCTTCTTAAATATTGCGGCTCTCAAACATCTGAAGTTTATCGTATGTGGCTCCTATATTAAGCAAGTTTGGACACCCTTGCTATATAGTTTAGTGGCCTGGACATCCTGAAACATTCTCCTCTCTCTCTCTCTCTCTCTCTCTCTCTCTCTCTCTCTCTCTCTCTCTCTGCTTCCATAGCACTGTTGGCATTAGTTTGGGTTGCTTCTGCCTCCATGAGATAAACACATCATATATTAGTCATTACAGCAGAGGATCAAGCAGATGCATGACTGTCTCTGAATCTAGCCTACCTCACAGGGTTGATGTGTTGATAAACAGAGAGGAAGATGCACAGAAATGTCATTCGCCGTGTGAATCAACCCTGCAACCTGATGAAACAAGGGAGGTGGAGGTTGAAGCAAAACATAAAATCTAAACTTGCCTTTTTTTTTCTTCTTTAGAAAATGGAATCGCCTTTGAGGTCAGCCTCTTCTTCTGACTTCTTACCAATATGCTCCATTTTGCAGACCCAGAGAGAAGCTGCAGCAGCTGTCAAGATGTCTTCTCCCCTGCCATTTACTAATGAGCATGCTCTTCTGCCGCTCTTGCTTAATAACCCACTTCCTCCGAGCCTACAGCTGTACACAGTTAACTCCTGTTGCGTATATACATCCGTCGGCAGAAATGGTTTAAATGTGGCCTGTTGGAGAGAAGCCTTTGTATTCCTGCTTTTGATTCCTTCACTAATCAATAAACCTAGCTTTTCACATCAGTCTTTGTGTCTGTCATTCACTGGTCTCATGGCTCTGGAGAGATGCTCCAAAGATTGCCAGACCGTTTGGAGTGGAGGGAATGTTAGAAACACAAGTCCTCACTTCAAGTTGTCAATTGGTTCTTGGATACTGCAACTTTAAGCAGGGATATGTGGATCAAGACTCTGGGGCCAAGTCTCAAGTCAAGTCCCACGTCTTTGCCCCCATGTCCCGAGTCTTTGGTAGCGAGTTGCGAGTCCCTGTCTATTTAATGGGGAAAATGAGTTTAAACCTGAATAAAATTCGACTTGTCGTAAAAGGCTCCAAGTCGAGTCTTTCGAGTCTTTTACAATCGCCGAGTCAAGTCCGAGTCACGTCACTGACGTGACTTGAGTCCGACTTGAGTCTGAGTCAATAGACTCAAGTCTACATCACTGACTTTAAGCATAAAGTCTTATATCACTGACCGGATATAATTAATTACCACTGTTTTGGGAAGTATGGGTTCCGCAGCCATGGATTGGTTGCGAGAGGACAAGGCTTCCGCTTCCAACTAAGCCCCACCCATGCTTTAGAGGCTTGAACTGTATTTAACTGTCAATGTTATTCTGAGGTCTTTTTCATCCAGCAGTGGTTACACTGCGTCTGCCTTGAAGAAGCTCCGTGTGAGGAGCGAAACGTCGGCTAAGAAACGAAGATCTTGTCTGTGGTTGGAACAGTTTACATTTGTGTGTCAGTGGTGACTGGCATTACAGAAATCCATCACACAACTACGGTTTAAAGATTTTTATTTCTTCATTTGTGTCTACATGGCTGTGGATCCCATACTTCCCAAAACAGTGGTAATATTTCTTGTCACAAACACATCACCAAACTTCTAAATAAAGACGCCAAACACTTCAACTATTAAACATTGAAATAAATGTGTGCTTTCCAGGCCAGAGAAAACCCACGCAGACACGGGGAAGACGTTCAACCTCCACACAGACGGTGGCCCTGGCTGGGAATTGATTTTTTTTTCTCAGCAACTTTAAAAAGAAACTACTTAGAACAAACAATATTAAGCGGAGGACCTGCTGTACAAGGACTTGCTCTGCATCCCGAGCTTAGTGATCATTCTTCATGATCAGTAGCTGCTGGTAGTGACACATGGTCACCCAATTCTCATGTGGAGGGGTGCTTAGGGCAAATGCCAGGGTGGGCATGGAGCCATAGGTATAGCTAGCTTCTGCGTGGGGGGGAACCCATTGACACTCCCCTGTGATATCACATGCCCCATGCCCCTGCACTTGACATCACAAGCCCTGCCTCCGCACCGAAAAAATCCGAAAACACCCGAAAGCACAGTAGGGGCATGGGCGGGCAGGCGGGCAACTCCTGTTGTCGGCGCCACGTCCCAAAAGGCCGTTTTTGTGGCTGCCCTGTGTCCCCCATTCGGCAGCTTGTGCACCCCCCAGCCGTGTGCCATCCCTGCTGCCCGGGGGCCCCACCCCTGCCCCCCTAGTGACACCTCTGCATGGAGCCCAGGTCAGATTTAGGTCCTCCTGACCAAAGTTGAGGCTGGCATGCCTCTTAACGGTTTTATGACCAGGTTGTAAAGAAATATAGGAAAGAAGCATTCCCAAAGCTGGCTGGTCCATCATTACAGTGAATGATGGTCGTGTCTTGCAAGGACCTAGGTGTGCGTTTCAGAATATGCAGAACATGCGCGCATGGGAGAGAACTGTCATGCATGCAGGGACGGAGTGAAGTGACCGAAGGCACAGCTAAGTGATTTAACATATAAGAGAGAGGTTGTCCTTTCTTTCTTTCTTTCTTTCTTTCTTTCTTTCTTTCTTTCTTTCTTTCTTTCTTTCTTTCTTTCTTTCTTTCTTTCTTTCTTTCTTTCTTTCTTTCAAGGAGCTCACTGAACCTCAGCTGCATAGCCTTATTGTTGCTCCCTCCCCACTTCTACATTCCAATAACCATCTCAGCACAGCTCCAACTCACCACCTGAAGCATGAGGTTCAACTGGCCTCATGATTGGGCCATCCATCTCTTTGGTAAGACAAACGGGGTACTACTTTGGTTTATACTGTAATAACATGCAAGTCTGCACGTGTAAACCGCCTTGAATTAAAGTCAGAGGAGAAACCCAATGGGTTGGTTGGTTGGTTGGTTGGTTGGTTGGTTGGTTGGTTGGTTGGTTGGTTGGTTGGGTGTGTGTGTGTGTGTGTGTGTGTGTGTGTGTGTGTGTGTGTGTGTGTGTGTGTGTTCCTGACACTTCCTATAGAAAGTCCAGGAAATAGAATGACACATTAGGATTTTCATCCATCTTATCTTTCACCTGCAAACGCTCCAGCATATCACCAGCAGAAACATGAAGCAGAAGAAGAAGAAGAAAGGGGAAATGCTAAAAGAGACAGAGAGCATTATGCAATGGTTTCAATGGAAAGGAAAGAGGGTGTGGATCCCTGAATATAAGGAAAGCAGACTGGTCGAAGCAGGTATTGGTCCATTCTAAGGCTGAGTCACTGGGTTTGGCCAAGTGGGCATCCAAAGAAAGAGATTCTACTGCTTCTCCATCATTCTCCAATCCAACTCAAGAAAGGAAGGGAGAAAGAAGCAAGTCAAGGATGAAGGACAAAGTGGTGGCTGGTTTTCTCCTCATCTGCCTGTTTTATCTGGAGGATGTTGGAGTCGCTTCCTCGGTAAGAAGGACCAGATTTATTCCATGATGGTGAGAGTCTTGGATGGGTCAGTTTGTTTGCATGGGAATGAACATGGAAGCTACCTAACCAAATCTGAACGGTGGCCACATTTCAGATATGGTGTGACTTTTTGAGTACTTGGGTTTCAGTTGAGTAGTGGATGTAATGAAAATGGGCGATGACAATTCCCTTCATCCCTCCAAGTGGCTCTTTTCTTTTCCAGGATGTGATTAATGTTCGTGGCAACATTGGAGGACGAGCCAATAGTCGTGACTACTATCCTGTGAGTGCCCCCAAAGGTCTATGACTTTTGAGATTGACCTTTAGCTGATCAGTCTTGCTCATTTCTGCATCGTGAATATGATCCTGACACCAGAACTGGGGGACATCCATGAAAATTGAGTGGCGGGAGAATTAGAACAGGCAAAAGAAAATATTTCTTCACCCAGCATGTAATTCATCTGTGGAACTCCTTGCCACAGGATGTACCTGGACTAGATGCCTTTAAGAGGGCTTTGGATAGATTCATCGAGGAAAAGACCATCAAAGGATACAAGCCATAAGCAACCTCCTGGTTGTAGGAGTAGGTTTTCTTTGTCCCAGATGCAAGGGAGTGGCGACAGGATACATGTCTCTTGTTGTCTTGCATGCTCCCTGAGGCATCTGGTGGGGCCACTGTGAGATACAGGAAGCTGGACTAGGTGGGCCTTTGGCCTGATGCAGCAGGGCTCTTCTTATGTTCTTAATACTGCTCATTTTGGGGAGGAGCCTCAAGGAATGTCAGAGCCCTGCTAGGCAGTGGCTCCATTTCACCACCTTGCTGGTTTGATATAAGGCAAAGATGTTCCCACCCCCATCCCAGGCAGAGGAGCAATATTCTCCTTCTTCTCTTTTGCAGAATATAGGGGCTAATACGGGCACCATCAGTGCAGGACCCAACGATCGCAACAACCACAGAGTAAGTACCCCAAATTTCTCTGTGATTTGAGATTCATTGTGAGCTCCTCCTTGTTCTTGTTCTGTAGCAACATGTTTAGCAGAACTGAGCTTTCCGAAATTCGATCGCCTGCTTAGAGGGCGAATTTAGTGCAAAACCCACGTTCTCTGTATGCCAGGTGCAAGGGAGTGGCGACAGGATACAGGATTTATCTTGTTGGCTGTGTGCTCCCTGAGGCATCTGCTGGGGCCACTGTGAGATACAGGAGGGTGGACTAGATGGGGCCCTTGTCCTGATCCAGCAAGGCTCTTTTTATGTTCTCTGTATGTATGAAAACATACAACAGTGTTGTATGTATGATCTCTGTTTGTAATTGCAGCCAAGCATTCAGCAGATGGTGCCTCCTTACTGGAATTTTCCAAACCAATATTCTGTTCAAAAGTAAAAGGAGGCATTCTCCCCCCCCCCCCACACACACACACACTTGAGATCTTGGTTCAAATCCTCACTCAGCCATGAAGCTTCCTGGGTTATCTTCGGCTAGTCACTATCTCTCAGCCTAACCTACATCATGTTGTGAGGATAAAAGGAGGGAAGGAAACATGTACTGTTTCCGTTTCCGCCCTGGTCTCCTTGGACAATGGGTGGTATAAAAATGTGAAAAAATAATTAAGAATTAGACATTTTAAGTGTGTGTGTGTGGGGGGGGGGAAGTTTGCAGTCCTCAGACATTAAATTGGATGCGTTTGTGGATGAAAATAGGGCTGTTCCTGGTATATTAGAAACTTCTCAGATAGAAACTGGGAAAGATCTACAGTCATAAGGATGTAAAAAATTGATTTATAAACTGGATTACTGTAGTGGGGTGGGCAGATGAGTTTTCCAGGGGGTGGTGGGAGACGGAGGGGAGATACTGAGGGCAGGAGGGAACATGTTGGGACACCAACTTTTCTTCTTTTCTTTTTTTAATATTTTCAGAATATCAGTTGGGATAGCACAGTAAGTAGCACAGTAAGTGTCGCCCGGGGGGCACCGCCCCCCTGCCCCCTAGCTACGGCTCTACCTACCTGCCTACCTGCCCACCAGGATATAGGGAGGGCTTGATTAACAACAACAACAACAACAACAATAATTTGACAATAAATAACAGCAGTGACAGCACTGAATATTGAATATTGAACAGTGAATTGGATTTTCTTTTCATCCCGCTGAGAGATTCTCTTTCTTTTCCAGCATTTGGTAAAGGTTCAGGGCAACATCGGAGGAGGCGCCCACAACCTTGACATCTATGGGGTCAGTGCCCAGCCTTTCTCTGTGTTTTTTGTTAATATATAGTGGTCATGAACTCTCCTCTTTGTAGAATCCCGATCTCTGTTTCACATTGTAGCAAAGCTTTCAGCACTGTGTTTCATTCAGGGTGTTTAAGTGCCACCTCAGTTTTCAAGAGCAGGGGTCCCCAAAGTTTTCCGGCCGTGGGCTTGATGGGCATGATTGACACCCCTTCCAGCGCCCGTGAAAGTGTTGCCCGGGGGGCACTGCCCTCCGCCCCCTAGCTATGGCTCTGCCTACCTGCCCACCTCCTGCTGGTGAATTGGCCAACTGTTACCTCTGATATTGAGAGGACAACCCACCAGCTGGGGCCTTTGGTGAGACACGGCCAAAATTAGTTGATGGACAATCACCACATGCATCCCTTTTGAGTCAGAAAAACGGTCCTGTGACATAGGCCAAGTGCACGAGAGTGAAGTTGGTGATATTGCTCTTTCTGCTCTTTTCCAGATTGAAGGCGGCTTTCATGGCAAAACCGGACAACCTGGCAGCTTCAACACAGCAGCTTCACCCACAGCTTCACCCACAGCTGGCAGCTTCACCCACAGAGTAAGCGCTCAGAATTCCTCTACATGCTAAAATGCAGCATTAGCTTGCCAGCATTGCTCCTCTTTAGCTTTATAGCAAAGCATTTGGCAAATTGGATTCATTCGGACTGGGATTTTCCAGAGAAGGTTTGTTCCGAAAGGATTTTAATATATCACAGTACAGGTCACCCAAGAAATCAGTCACCCACCAAAAGCAGCGGCCAACTTGATGACACTCACACAACGGAATGAGAGTTCTAGAATTATCTCTGATACAGAGAAATGAGAGCTGACTCCTACTAACACCTCATTGGTTTCACGCTGTGTCTTCATAACACCCCATTGGCTCTCGGAACCATCAGTCTCATTGGTCACTTTGAGTGAAGGAAATCCACCTTTGGTTCCATAAGGCGGTTGTGTTTTCTTTTTCTGGTTATTTGGCCATAGTTTTTGAGAGAATACAGATAATTAACACGGTTTGTTTCAATACATTCTGCATTAAAAGTGCCTTTCCAATGATATGTAACATGATAGTATTAATCATAAATACAAAGTTTCCAAAAGGTTTCCACAATTTTGGCCACTAGTGGTGTCAACCTCCCCCCCCAAGGGTGTCACCTGGTGCGGTCCGCACCCATCCACCCCCAGTGACGTCACTTGGTGAAGTCTCCGACAAATGATGGCTTCCTCTTAAACTGCTCAGTATTTGCTTATAACTTATCTATGTTGGTTCCCCCATCCCAGTTTTCAAAGGTATCGTCCCCAGACCAGCAACAGCTCCTCACATTTACTGACCCAGGCAAAAAACTCGGGAGTTGTTGTTTTCCCC
The DNA here is from genome assembly GCA_026170595.1 of Plestiodon gilberti rubricaudatus. Classification (NCBI taxonomy): domain Eukaryota; kingdom Metazoa; phylum Chordata; class Lepidosauria; order Squamata; family Scincidae; genus Plestiodon; species Plestiodon gilberti. The sequence goes on from JANXHW010000011.1 coordinate 5,029,306, forward strand.
AACATCTACTTGAATGATCCACTTTCTGCTGCCTTTCAGGAATCCCACAAGACTGGAGAATCCCACAAGACTGGAGAATCCCACAAGACTGGGATTTCAGGAATCCCACAAGACAACCGAGTAAGTGCCCAGAATTCCTCTTAGTTTTGAGACAGGCCTTTAGCAGATAGAACTGATCTCAATCAGTGTGTTAATCTACACACAGATCTACAACTGTGTGTTAATGGATAGAGAGAAAAAACACTTTGCGTTTCGGGGTATGCCATTTTTAACAGAAGTCTTGTGTTTGTGCGTTTCTGTGTCTGTACTGGAGTTCTTATAAATTCGTTTGTGTTATAAATTGGATGTAGGGAGGGCTTGATTAACAACAACAATAATAATAATTTGACAATAAATAACAGCAGTGACAACACTGAATATTGAATATTGAACAGTGAATTGGGTTTTCGATTCATCCCGCTGAGAGATTCTCTTTCTTTTCCAGCATTCGGTAAACGTTCAGGGCAACATCGGAGGAGGCGCCCACAACCATGACGTCTATGGGGTCAGTGGTCAGTCTTTCCCTGTGTTTTTTGTGATATATAGTGGTCATGAACTCTCCTCTTTGTAGAATCCCGATCTCTGTTTCACATTGTAGCAAAGCTTTCAGCACTGTGTTTCATGTTTTTAAATTGTTTTTAAATTAAGTATGTATTGTTTTAAACTTATTTTCTGTATTTTAAACTATGTTTTTTAATTTTTGTTGTAAGCCGCCTTGGGCCTTTGCCTCGGCATAGGATAAGGCGGGATATAAATTTTCAGGCAGAAAAGGCAAATTCATTGGAGGTGCAGAACTTTGGCAGAGCAAAGAACTAAATCCCGCCCCCCCGGTCTTGACCTGTTCCACACATGTTCACTTACAATTTGACAAAATAAGAGAGGGGGGGGGAACCACCAATGTGTAGCTTATCTACTCAGCAATATGTAGCTTATCTTTCTTTGATAAGTGCCGCTGGGTGCCCCATGTGATGATTCAGTTACAGGTCCTCACATCCACAGACTAAACATGACAAATTGGGTTTTCCATTCAATCACTCCCCCCCAGAAAAAAAAAAATGATTCTCTTTCTGAAATAGACACAGGCTTTCATGGCCCATCCATTCAAAACCAGAAATTCCTGGGCTTTCTACCATGTTAAAATACAAATTTAAAAACTTTAAAAGGTGTTTCAGTTCTTCAGATTCTTTCTCCTCTTTCCAGAATATACAAGTCAGTGGAGGAAGACCAGCAGCTATTCCAACTGTGGAGTAAGTGTCCAGAACTTCTCTGGGCTTTGAGAAGGGTCACTTGCTCTCTTCCCTTGAAAAAAAATATCACTGTTGAAAACTAACCAAGCTCAGAGGCATCGTTAAGGGGGGCAGTGGGATGGGGGGCCCAGGGAGGTGGGGTGCCATGGGGCGAGGGGTGTACTTGCCTCTGGATTCGTTGCCCAGTCGCCCCTTCGCCGCTTTTGTCTTCTTTTTCGCTGCTCCGCTGGCTGCTAGATTGGCCTGCCCGGGCTCCGTTTGGCTCCAAAATGCTTCAAAAAGCGTCAGGGGGTGTGCGTTTTTGTGCCGCCACCGAATTTCAGCGGCGGTGCACAAAAATGATGTCACGCCCCCAGGGGGTGGGGCTTGTGGTGTCATGTGGGGGGTGTCACGTTGGCATCCCCCCACGGGTGGTGTAGGAATGCCACTGGCCAAGCTTTCAGCGGACTGTACTTCCTTCTCACGGGGACTTGCTCGATGACTGTCCTGTTTTGAAGTGAAAAGATGCCTTTCCCTATACTTTTCACCCAAGAAGTCCCCCATGGCGGACTTCTTATTTGAACAAGAACACAGATAATCCCTTATCTGCAACATACAAAATACTACTGGCTTGCTAGTCTTTCCCCTCCCCATCAAGAAGTGCCTAAGGCAGCTTACAGTATTCATTATGTCCTTATTTCTGTATCTTAGTCGAAATTATGTTGCTTGTAAACCACATATGGGGCCAGTGGCACTGAAGGTGATCCTCCTCTGCCTTATGAGTCGGCCCTCCTCTGCCACACAAGGCCAGAGGTGTCACTAGGGTTGGTGACACATGGGGTGAGATCTCATGGGGTCACCCCCAGGGACCTCCTCCCATACCAGACCACATGATGTGGAGGCCTCCTGGGAAATGCAATCCCTACGCGAGTCATGGCGGGGATCGGGAAAAACCCGTTTTCTACCAGTGGTGCATTTTCGCACCACTGCTAACAAATAGAATAGAAAGTCATTTTAGTGTCACCCCTCCCTGGGGTGACATGAGAGGAGGGCTGCCCCTCGCCCCCCCTCTAGTGATGCCCCTGCATAAGACCATTGCTGTAAATATCGGCACTGGGGGGGGGGGCACAGTCCATTCATTCTTAAGCATCCCAAAAACACTGGTATTCTAGTACTGCTTGAAAATCTCATGTATATATTAAACTAACCCCATATGTATTTTTGCAGGTATCGTACATTGTTGGTTCTGCCTGTTGCAGTCTGGCAAATGATCCTGTAATCTGGGTGAGTCTTATGGACTGCTTCTCTGAACCCCTCCCTTAGCTATAGGGTTTAGCAGCAGGGAGATCCTGAGATCCACCCCCCCCCCCCGGACAGTGGCATACTTACCTTCCTTGACACCTGGGGCGGAAAGGATGGGAGTCAAACCCCCCCCATCTGGTGACACCCGGAAGTGACATCACTTCAGAGCAGCCACGAGGCAAGAGGTAGGGACTGGGGAGGCCATGTCTTTGACTTCTTTTCCATGGTTGGGGGAAATAACTCAAATAGCGCAATCCTACCCAGCTCCTCCACTGGTGCAGCCAGTGGTGGAGGGCAGAACGGGAGGCTTTGGAAGGGAAAGGGAATCCCTTTTCCCTTCCAGAGCCTCTCGTTCTGCCCTGTACCACTGGCTGCACCAGTGAAGGAGAAGGATAGGATTGGGCTGTTACTTCTTTGAATTATCGGCATCTTTCCCACCAAGCTATGCCAGCTCAATAGACAGGAGGCATAGTTCCTGCTCGTGGCCAAGGGGCTTGTGCAGAAGAACTTCCTGGCAGATGGTGCCCCAGTCCCACTACCTTTAAGAACATCAGCCCTGCTGGATCAGGCCAAAGGCCCCTCTAGTCCAGCTTCCTGTATCTCACAGCGGCCTCACCAGGTGCGTCAGGGAGCACATAGCACGAGAGACCTGTATCCAAGATACCTGTATCCCTTTAATGATGCCCCAAATGTGCAACCTACAGTGGGTGCCTCATCTTGTGCCAAACTATTGTCGTTGCATTCCTGAGCAGGAGGGGGTTTAGTTTCTTCCCCTATCCTTTCCAAAGCCTCCCGTTCTGCCCTACACCACTGCTGCACCAGTGAGAGGAGCTGGGTAGGATTGCGCTGAAAGACATGGACACCTTGGAAAGTCACTGCCCTTGGAACAGCTCAAATAATTGAGAATGCCTCTGAGCATGCACAGAGTGTCTTTTCCAGACTGCCAAGGGCAAATTCACACTTTGTACAGCAAGTACCGCAAAGACAGAGCTAACACTGGTAGTCTGAATTTGACCTGCAACCCGATGAAACAAGAAACGTGAAAGTTGTTAACATAAAATCAAAGTTTTCTTTTTTTAGAGGGAAAAAAGTGCAAACCCCCCCCCCCCACCCTTTGGGCTATTGTCTGTGTTTGAATCCTTACCAATATTTCTTCTTTTACAGACCCAGAAACCAACTGCAGGATCTGTCGAGATGCCTCCTACTCCACCATTTGCTCACCTGCTTGTCAGTCCCGCTTAATTAACTGCTACCTGTAGGATGCAATATTTTCCCTCCTGCTGCTATCCAAAAAGTCCCGTTTGCTACTTAATAAACTTGGCTTTGCACATCAACATCAACTTCTCTCTCTGTTGCTCTCTGCTCTAATATGGGACATCCACTAAAACGGAGTAGCGGGACAGTTAGAACAGACAAAATGAAATTATTTCTCCTTGAGGAGCTTTAAGCCGTGACCTCCTGGACACCCTCCAACCAGGTGGTGAAGACAATTTTATTGCAATAGACCAGGGGTTCTCAACCAGTGGGACTAGTACCACCAATGGTACTTGGGCCGACTGCTGGTGGTACCACCGGAACAGTGCTTTTGGCTGCACGTTTTCGCTTCTGAGAGGCTCCTGCTGACCTCCAAAAACCCGGAAGTAACTAGTGATGATGTCATCACCAGTCACTTCTGGTAGTACACAGCAGGAGAGTGGCGCCAAAGGTGGTACTCAGCTGGGAAGGAGTTGAGAACCCTTGTCCTAGGGGACACCTCTCTGCTGAACTGTCCATCCAAAATGGATTTGGACAAGATGTTTGCTTTCTTGTTTGGGGTTGTTGTATCTCCAAAAACCTGAAAACCCGGAACTACATGGCAATGATGTCATCACCAGTCACTTCCGGTGGTACGCAGCAGGAGAGTGGCGCCGGAGGTGGTACTTGGCCGGGAAGGGGTTGAGAACCCCTGCGCTAGACCTTGAAGGTATAATTTAGTGTTGATTGGTTTGTGTTTTTGAGACGGCTGCTGGTGTTTTGATAGCTGTGTGTTCAGTGCTGTTTTTTGTTTTACATGGACTTGAGGGGGGGGGATGTAATCAGGAAAAGTGGTATGAAAATAGTCTCCATAAACAAATGCAACTCTAAAGGGCCACAGCAGGGCAACTGACAGGAAGAGCTGAAACAAATAAAACAAATAAAAGTCAATATTTCCACAACATACTAGAGATAAGGTAGGAGAACAAAGCAAGAGGAGATTGGCTCATTTGTGATGGAAATAGTCAAAGCACAGGCTTCCTAATTCTTTAACTTCTGGTTTTTTTTTTTAATAGGAACTTTATTTCTTAAAACAAAATTAATAAATAAAAGTTTTGGAAAACAATACCCCCTTTGGGGATTGGTGTGGACAGAAGCCAGGACTGTTTACAGCAGGGATGTCAAACTCGTTTCATACAGTGGGCCGAATAGCATTCATCATGGTGCCTGCTGAGGGCTGGAAGTGACATCATTAAGCAGGAAGTGACATCATTAAGCAGGAAGTGACATCATTAAGCAGGAAGTGATGTCATTAAGCAGGAAGTGACGTCATTAAGCAGACGATGGCCAGAATTAAGCACGCTGGTCTCACGTAGGAATTCATTAGCTGCAAATGACAGAAGAGAAAATAAACAAATCTTGATCATGCTTTCAAGATATGGGGGAGACCAATTATCACATGGGCCTCCCTTTCAGCAGCAGTACTCCTGCTGATGTGACACTTCACAGCTCAGCAGCTGAGAGGTGCTCTGTAAAGTGATGCCTCGGTATACGCAGCGCAGCTGAAAGGGTGGCCTGCGTGATAATTGGGCACTCCGAGAGCCTCAGCAGCATCTCCCTCTCCCTCTCCCCCCTCTTGGTCTGCCCCTTCCCCCATAGCGTTCTTTGACTTCTGAGACTTCTTTCCGTCTCTCCGTCCTAGATCCTCAGCAGAAGCAGTGCTGCTGAAAGGGTAGTGCTGGGAGAGGCCAATTATCTCATGGGCCAGATAAAGAGCTTCCATTCCACAGGCTTTAGGTTCGTTACCCCTGCTCTAGTGAAGGTAAAGAGCCATGCTAAAGGGTAGTGCTGGGAGAACCTAATTATCATGGGGGGTGGAAAAAGAGATTCCAGGGGCTTTATCTGGCCAGCAGGCCTTATGTTTTACACCTCTGGCCTACAGCTTTGAATAAAAGGGGAACTAGGTGGCAAAGTGCTATCTTGTAAGAAGAGCCCTGCTGGATCAGGCCAAGGGCCCATCTAGTCCAGCTTCCTGTATCTCCCAATGGCCCCACCAGATGCCTCAGGGAGCAGAAAAAACAACAAGAGACCTGTATCCTGTCACCACTCCCTTGCATTTGCCATTCAGAGATAGGCTACCGCTAAAACCCAGAGGTTGCATATACTATAGTCTCCTCCAAGGTGGGTGCTCACAGGAGAGGGAGGAGGAGTGACTGGAGGTAGAACCCATTGCATACCCTGTTCTCCTGAAAATAAGACCTCCCCCGAAAGTACATCATTTTTGCGTGATTTTTGCTGGCACTCAAAATATAAGACCTCCCCTGAAAATAAGACCTACTGCATTTTTTGGAGCCAAAATGAATATATGACACTGTCTTATTTTCAGGGAAACACGGTAGTTTGCAGAGTCTTCTTGATAGGCTTTGATTTCAAGAGATGTGACCCAGTTTGAGTCCGAACCGTGTCACGTTTTCACTGTGGGGCTAAGTGGGCCAATGTTTGCTGTTCGCTAAATCCTTGCTGAATGTTGACGGAGAAGGCTGCACATATACAAAAAACACAAGGCCAGTGTGGGGTATGCAACCCTTTTTCCAATGGATGATGGTGTTGTTTTGTACACCAGCATTGCACAAACTCAAAGCCATGGGAACGCTTTGCTGCTCTTGATCTTGAATAGACGATGGTGTTTCTTAAGGTGCCTGAGGGGGGACATGAGTGAGACATATAAAATTATGCATGGGATGGAGAGAGAGGATAGAGGGAAGTTCTTCTCCCTCCCCCACAACATCAGAACCGGGGGACACACACTAAAATTGAGTGGAGGGAGAGTTAGAATGGACAAAAGAAAATATTTCTTCACCCAGCATGGAATTCATCCTTGCCACAGGATGTGGTGATGGCACCTGGCCTAGATAGCTTTAAAAGGGGTTTGGATAGATTCATGGAGGAAAAGACCATCGCAGGTTACAAGCCATAAGCAACCTCTTGGTTTTAGAAGTAGGTTTTCTCTGTGCCAGGTGCAAGGGAGTGGCAACAGGAAACAGTTCATCTGTGCCAGGTGCAAGGGAGTGGCAGCAGGAAACAGGATATATTGTTAGCTGTGTGCTCTCGGAGGCATCTGGTGGGGCCACTGTGAGATACAGGAAGGTGGACTAGATGGGCCTTTGGCCTGACCCAGCAAGGCTCTTCTTATGTTCTTATGTTCTTATCAGAAAGTCATCAAGGTGCAGAATTGCAACATTAGGATCCCTGACATTTTGGGTGTGGAGCCAGTTTCTCAAAGCTGAGCATGCCAGTTGAAAACGGCCACTTCTCAAGAACAGGGTTGCTGAAAGTTATGATACCACAGTTTGGCCCATGTGCTGCAGATAAGAGAGGATAATGAAGCAAGAGATGTACTAATCTGTGGCAAAAATGACCAAACCAAAGAGTCATAGACTCTTCTTATAAAACACAAACTGTACTAACCATTTTCTTTTCCCCACACCCAAATTAAAATACTGCTTTTAAGGGAAAACATACAATTTTTTAAAAAAAAAATAATTTTTTTTAAAAAAAATGTACATAGCAATAGAAAAATAGCTACAAAAATAATAACTGTATAACAGGGGTGGCCAAACTGCGGCTCCTGATATATTTGATGTATAATGTGTGGCTCTCAGAAATACATTGGCTGAGCTCCTTTTTGCATTAATATAAAAGGGAAATAAGAAATTTTCAAGCTTTATAATTATTGACCAGGTATAAACTGAGAGTCCGCTGGATTAAAACGTAAGTTTAATGTTCATGGTGAGTAAATATATTTAAGAATTGAAAGGCTTCTTAAATATTGCGGCTCTCAAACATCTCTCTTTCAGCTCTCAAACATCTGAAGTTTAGCGTATGTGGCTTTGACATGAAGCAAGTTTACCCCTCCTGTATAATGACGATTTTTATTTTTAATTTTTTTGCATTGAAATATTAGCAAGCAAGTGTTAAGATTGATGGACAAAGGAAAATACAGGAAAACGACAATTGCTCTGTACTCACGCTGTGCACAACAGTTATTTCTCTGATGTGTGAAATGTGGAATGATAGTAGATGAGAATGTGGAATGATTGTAGATGAGAGTGGGATCATTGCAGCAATCTCTGCCACCTGGTGTTTTATTGAAAATCCGTGTGGGGGCAAGGCATGAAACAGCCATACACACTTCTGGCTATGTCTACACAAATCCGAATTTTCTAAACTACAATAGGGGCGTTAATGGAATCTATACTGGTATGCTCAATGGTAGGATAATGTTTTCAAGGTTTCAAAACTCCCCCCCCCAAAAAAAAATACATATCTTTTTAATATCTGTAATTCTTATATGACTGATAGCAAGGTGGACGGCTACGAGAAACAGCGCCTTCTCTGTGGTGGCACCGCAATTATGAAATTCCTTCCCCTATGATTGAAGTTCTTCTCCTTCCCTAGAGTCTTCCCCACAGGGATTCAAAATGTTTTTTGAGTTGTGGGGCTTAGAGCTTTTTCATTGGAGTGAAGGTGCATGGGTTATGTAGGGGTTTAAAATTTTTAGCTGCTGTTATACACTGTCTCTCTTTTGAACCGGTTGTACAATTCAATGAAGGATTTTAAGTTGCTCTGCTTCTACTGACGGGTTTATGTGCTTGCTTACCCCAAGCTCTGCTTTTAATCTGGCACTATTTATGCTGCCATTTTTGCAATGTTATCATAGTGTTGCAATTTATATTTTAGTGATTTAGAACTTTGTAAGCCAGACCCTAAGCAGGGACCAGAGATGTGACAGAAGAGCACATACAGGATCACAAAGTAAATAAAAATCAGCACAGGTGTTTCTGGTAAAGGCAAAGGGGATTCCATTTTTACTTACCTGTAATGATGAGAATTTTTTTTTCCCAATCCTGTACACCAGTGGATCCCAAACTGGGAGGCATGACTCCCAGGGGAGCCACAGAAACCAGCCAGGGGAGCCGCAGAGTGTCACTGAATACAGTCCAATCGCAATTGGTTGGCATCAACATAATGTAATGAGGAGCCATGGCCAATGGTCAAGGGAGCCGCAGGTCGAAAACGTTTGGGGGAAACAGCGCAATCCTATCCAACTTACACCGCAGCGAGAACGGGAGGCCCCAGAATGGAAAGGGGACTCAAATTGCCTCCAAAGGGGGATTCAAAGGGGATTTAAATCTCCCCTCCCCTCGAAAGCCTCCCGCCCTACCCTCCCCTGCTGGTTACACTGGTGGTGCAAGTTGGATAGGATTGCGCTGTAAATCTGGTAGTACTTCCAATTAAACCCAATGGGACTTACTTCTGCGCAGACAAGTATACAGAATTATCCTGTACAAGTACTTCTTAGAGAAGTTTTTTTTCACTCTATCTGATCTATCCTAGCAAGAGCACAGAGAATGATTGTGATTTCAGATTTCAGAAGAAAGTCCAAAAAAGGGAATAGGCAAAAGGGACTGAAGTGTTGCACAAGGACTTCCAAGGAAAAGAAAAAGGGAGAGGACCACTGATGGTGAGGAAAGAGGACTGGGAGAAGCAGATATGGATTCCTTCAAAGGCTGAGTCACTGGGCTTGGCTTAAGGAGTCAACTGCCACCGAAGAGGGCCTCTAGCATAAATACAGCCGTCCAACCTGTTCCCATCATTCCAAAACCCAACTCACGAGAGAACAAAGGAGAAAGAGCAAAGGAAGCCAAAGATGAAGTTCTACCTTGTGGCCACTTTCCTCCTCGTCTGCCTGCTCTCCCTGCAAGGCATCGCAGCTCAGCAACAACCGGTAAGAGGGACCCGGGTTTTCTGCATGGTTGTGGGTGGTCAAGAAGCACCTAAGGATGGGCCAGTGTCGGGTTTTGCGAATTAAACCTGACATTTGATTTCACACCCATCTTCAAGTCAGCAACATTTCTGATGTCTTGATTTAGCACTGGAGGGACACCTGCAGAGACGTTCCAACTTAAGTTTAGAGATAAGGTTTTCCGCATTCTAGCCCCCTGTTTCACTCTGTCCTTTGTTCGACTGCTGAATTTCATTTCATAAAGAAAAAATTCTAACAGTAATTCTAAAAGAATTTGAGCATGCACAATCTATCGGACAGACAGGCATTCAGCAGGTGATGCATTTCTTGATGCAGTGATGAAGCTAAGGAGGAAAAAAACTCTGCCTCCTACAATTCTACCAGCAAGCTACTTTCTAAAATCAGGAACCATGTATGAATGCTGGCAAACCTTTGCTTCTATGAGACCTTATCCCCCACCCCTCTTTTTTTGCCTCCTTACATGACTCTTACCTTGTCAGCTAGTTCTTCGCTTCCGCCAACTTATCTCTGTTGGCTTCCCCCTTCGCATTTTTCTCAGATATATCCAGACTTTGGTCTACAATTGCTGCAGTTCACATCCACTGAAACAGGATCAAACGTGAAGTGGGTTATTAAGTTATCCGCCTAAGTCAGTGGTTCCCAAAGTGGGAGACGTGGCTCCCATGGGAGCCATGGATACCAGCCAGGGGAGCTACAGAATGCCACGGAATCCTCGCAGAAGACAATGCAATGCCAACTGGCAGGCATCAACATCCTGCACGTTGCTTTCTCTCCACTGACGGGTTCCTATGACGAGGGGGCGGGGCGCCTCGTACCGGAGAGTAACAGTGGGGTGGAAAGCTACAGAACATAGCTTTCCGCCCCACCTCCAGCAACGCCAGTGCATAGGTGTCACAAGGGTTTGCATCACCTGGTGCGAGAGCTCATCGCATCACCCCAGTGGTATTACTAGAGTTGGTGTCACCCAGTGCGGTAACTAATGGTGTCTCTCCCCCCCATTAACTTTATATATATTTTTTAATATATAGCAATACAGGTCACCCAACAAATCTGTAACCAACAAAAAAAACCAGTGGCAAACTAGATGACACTCGCACAACTGAATAAGAGTTTTAGTATTAGCTCTGAGACAGAAATGAGAGCTGACTCCCATGAACACCTTATTGGTTCCATGCTGTGTCCTAATAACACCTCTTTTTCCATTTATTTGACAATAACATTTGATAGAATATACAGATAATTCAGCAGGGGTTTGTTTCTGCATTCTACCTTTCCAATGATATGTAACATGATGGTATTATTCTGTCTGTAAACCGCTGTGTGAACTTTTTTGTTGAAAAGTGGTATATAAATACTGTTGTTGTTGTTGTTGTTGTTGTTGTTGTTGTTGTTGTTGTTGTTGATGATGATGATGATGATGATGATGATAATAATAATAATAATAATAATAATAATAATAATAATAATAATAATATTGATAAATACAAAATTTCCAAAAGATGTAGAATGGATGCTCTCATGGCTTGGTACAATTTTAAAAGTGTATGAACATTCAGTGCTTGGCACATCATTTTAAAAGTGTATATGAACCTGGATTTGTGTGCTTCTAAATGGTACTTCCTCGCAGTACCAATACAAGGGCAGTAAGTTGTTATTCAAGTAATCCATCTAAATGATTCTCTCTTCTCCCCCCCCCCCCACAGCAATACTACAACACTGGAGGAATGGGCATTATGAATGCAAATGGGGTAAGTGCCCAAAATTCCTCTATGTTTGAGATTAACGATTAGCTGCTCTCTGAATTTGATGAAATGAAGAGAAAAGAAGGGAACCTATGGAATTTCTGCCTGGAGACAGTGGCAACATTTCCTTCACAGAATCAGTGCTGATAATCTTAACCAGGGCCTCTGAGGGGGGGGGGGGTAAGGGGGTAATTTGTACCCAAGCCCAGGGCAAAAATGGGCCAAAAGGGAGGCCCTGGAGTAATAAAAGGGGGCTCAGGAGCCAAATTCATAGGGAAAGGGGATGAAAAGAAACTCTTTACCCCTTGATAGAATTCCTCTGAATGTCCCTGATCATAACCTTTTGTTAGCTCTGGCCTTAAATTTTGATTTGTTTGTTTGTTTGTTTGTTGGCTGCTTATTCTGACTCCTGCCTAGAGAGTTATTTCCCTGTATAACCCGACTCAGTAGCGTCGCTAGGACACGCGTCACCCTGGGGCAGGGGGCGCGCGTCACCCTAGTGACGCTACGATATCGGCGCGGGGGGGACCCGGCTCCCCCCCGCGTCGCCCTCCAGACGCTCCGAGGCCGGCCTTGGAACGTCTGACCCCGTCGGCGCTGCAGCGTGTCCATCCGAGTATTTCCTGGATTTTCGCGCATGCGCAGACCCGTTTTGAGGGCTTTTTGCCCTCAAAACGGGTCTGCGCATGTGCGAAAATCCGGGAAATATCTTTCAGAAGGCCCTGGAGCGCCGACGGGGTCGGACACTCCGAGGCCGGCTCCCGGGCTGGCCTCGGAGCGTCCGAAGGGTGTCGCGCGTCACAGAAGTGGCGCCCCGCCCCCCAGCCACGCTCCAGCGACACCCCTGACCCGACTTATCTATCTTGGTTTCCCCAACCAAATAAGGTCTATTCAGATGTGCACCCCAGACCCTGACCCAGATACTGCTGCTAGTGCTCACGTAAACTGACACAGATTAAATATGTGAAATTGGATTTTCCATTCATCCTACTGCATGATTATTCTCTTTTCCAGCCTATTGGGAACGAGAACGGCAACATTGGAGGAGGAGCCGGCAGCAACGTCAACTATGGAGTAAGTGAACAGAAGTTCTTTGTGTTTGGAGATTGACCATTAGCTGATCGATTTTGCTCTCTTCTCCATAGGGGAAAAAAATGATCTCTGCTCAGAATTGTAGCAAAGAGGTTATAAGACTGTACTTTGTTCTCAGTGGGGATTTCCAGATCATTGTTCTGTAAAAGATGTCTCCCCACCAGTGGCGTCACTGCAGGGGGGGGCGGAGCTCTAAGTTCCGCTGAGATCGGAGCTTCCGTTACATGGAGGAACGAAGTGGCCCTGCCCCCTCGCCTTCGGAGCCTTTCAGGGAAGCGAAAGCAACGCGCAGCAGACTCCCTGCGCATTGCTTTCGCTGCCCTGAAAGGCTCCGAAGGCGAGGGGGCGGGGCCGCGTCGTTCCTCCGTGTAACGGAGGCTCCGATCTCAGCGGAACTTAGAGCTCCGCCCCCCCTGCAGTGACGCCACTGCTCCCCCCCACCACCACCTCAGTCTAGTTGTGGCGGATCAGATTGTCCAATCTTTGTGCCACTGATTGGGAGGAATTGCATTGTGGCCTGTTTTCAAGACGAGTCATCTGTGTTTTTGTGCAGATGTAACTCAGATATTCGTCAGTGCACTCCTACCCAGCTCCTCCACCAGTGCAACCAGTGGAGGAGGGCAGAACAGGAGTCTTGGGAGGGGAAAGAGGATTTAAATCCCCATTTGAATCCCCCTTTAGAGGGAATTTGGATTCCCTTTCCAGGGCCTTCAGTTCTCGCTGCACCGCTGGCTACACCAGTGGAGGAGCAGGATAGGATTGTACTGTGTATCAACTATGCACACATGAGTGTGTGTTTTTGCAGGAATAATGTGTTGTTGTTGCTTTCTATTACAGCCTGGAAAATGACCCCAAAATCTGAGTGAGTATTAGAATCTGACTCTTTGGAGCCTTCATAGATACCGGATTTACAGAGATCACAGGGTCCACTCCCCTTTCTTCATGGAGGAAAAGACCATCATAGGTTACAAGCCATAAGCAACCTCCTGGCTTTAGAAGTAGGGTTTCTCTGTGCCAGGTGCAGGGGAGTGGCAGCAGGAAACAGGTTATCTTGTTGGCTGTGTGCTCCCTGAGGCATCTGGTGGGGCCACTGTGAGATACAGTAGGCTTACCAGATCTCCAACCGGGACAGAGTGCTAGACCTTTAGGAGAAGGAATGTGGGCAAGTGCAGCTTGTTAAACCTTAGAGCACAATCCTAGGCTTCTTAAACCTTAGAGCACAATCCCATTGAACACAATGGGGCTTACTTCTGAGTAGACATGCCTAGGATTGTGCTCTAAGGGTTTAACAAGCTACACCTGCCCACATTCCTTCTCCTAAAGGTCTAGCACTCTGTCCCGGTTGGAGATCTGGTAAGCCTAAGATACAGGAAGCTGGACTAGATGGGCCTTTGGCCTGATCCAGCAGGGCTCTTCTTATGTTCTTATGTTCTTAACAATTCAATGATAGATTTAGCTCTGTTGGTATTGTCTGCATGGGCGTCACTGGGGCGTGGCGGGGGGGCGGGCCGCCAGGGGGTGACGCGCGTCATGGGGTGATGCGCGCACCCCCTCGCGCGTCACCTCCGTGACGCGCGTCGCCCTCCGTGACGCGCGTCGCCCTCCGGACGCTCCGAGGCCGGCCCGGGAGCCGGCCTCGGAGCGTCCGGAGGGGGGCGACGCGATGCGGGGGGGGGAGCCGAATGGCCCCCTCCCCCCACGCCTATAACGTCGCGCCCCTGGGGGGGGTGACGCGCGTCCCCGCACCAGGGTGATGCGCGTCTAGTGACGCCACTGATTGTCTGGGATTGCTTCTGCCCCAATGGGATAAAAATGCATCATGTACCAGCAATTACAGTCAAGGATGATGCAAATCTGTCAATATATATTTGTCTCCTCCCTGCATCAAAGGAAGAGCTCATCTTGTACGTTCTGTAGAGGTAGTGGCTAAATTTTCCTGAGCCAGGCTCAGGAACATTTCTGAATAATTTTCTGATAAGTAAAAAAAAAATCTGAGCATCCTTTTTCTTTTTTTGAAAAAGAATAGTTCCTTCTTGGGCCTGTCTCTGTGTTTGAATCAGGGGCGTCACTAGACGCGCGTCACCCTAGTGCGGGGACGCGCGTCACCCCCCCTAGGGGCGCGACGTTATAGGCGCGGGGGGAGGGGGCCACCCGGCTCCCCCCCCCGCATCGCGTCGCCCCCTCCGGACGCTCTGAGGCCGGCCTGGGAGCCGGCCTCGGAGCGTCCGAACTCGTCGGCGCTCCAGGGCCTTCTGAAAGAAGGCCCAGGCAGCGCGTCAATCCGGGTATTTTGCGGATTTTCGCGCATGCGCAGACCCGTTTTGAGGGCTTTTTTTCCTCAAAACGGGTCTGGGCATGCGCGAAAATCCGGGAAATACCCGGATTGACGCGCTGCCTGGGCCTTCAGAAGGCCCTGGAGCGTCGACGGGGTCGGACGCTCCGAGGCCGGCTCCCGGGCCGGCCTCGGAGCGTCCGGAGGGCGACGCGCGTCACGGAGGTGATGAGCGAGGGGGTGCGCGCGTCACCCCATGACGCGCGTCACCCCATGACGCGCGTCACCCCCTGGCGGCCCGCCCCCCCGCCACGCTCCAGTGACGCCAGTGGTTTGAATCATTGTTTCTTCTTTTGCAGACCCACAAACCAACTGCAGCAGGTTTCGAGATGTCTTCTACCTTGACACGCACTCATGAGTACCACCCTTCCTGCTTAAATATCATCTGGAAGAGACAAGCTTTTTCCAGCTGCTGATTTCCCCCAAGTCTCCTTAGCTACTCAATAAACTTGGCTTCGCATATCAGCTTCTCTCTCGGTCACTCTCTGGTCTCATGGCTCTGACACTTTGCAATATCATTTAGAGAGGAGGGGGTCTTAGCAAAGGTTGTCGGGGTGCCTAGCAAAGCATTAGGCCCCCATCATGCCAGAATGAATGAGAGTAAGGTTGCAATTTGAGATGAAGGGTTAGAGAGACTTTGGGCGCAATCCAAACCTACTTGAGTTGGAAAACGGGAGGCCCCAGAGTGGAAAGGGGATTCAAATACCCTTTGAATTCCCCCTTTGGAGGGGACGCGCGACACCCTTCGGACGCTCCGAGGCCAGCCCGGGAGGCGGATCAGATTGTCCAATCTTTGTGCCACTGATTGGGAGGAATTGCATTGTGGCCTGTTTTCAAGACGAGTCATCTGTGTTTTTGTGCAGATGTAACTCAGATATTCGTCAGTGCACTCCTACCCAGCTCCTCCACCAGTGCAACCAGTGGAGGAGGGCAGAACAGGAGTCTTGGGAGGGGAAAGAGGATTTAAATCCCCACATGTGTGCATGTGTGCATGCATGTGCGTGTGTGCGAGCGCATGCATGCATGCATGCGCAAGGGTGGGAGGTGGCTCAGTCCTCCCTGTGCCTTTTTCAGAGTGGCTCTCCTCCTGAATTAGATGCTAACCAAGATGTCACAATCAGGGACACTCAGAGGAACTTTATCAGGGGGTACACAGTTTCTTTTGGGCTCCTCCCCTTCATGTGAATTTGGCTCCTGGGCCCCCCTTTTTTGCTCCTGGGCCCCCCCCTTTTGACCCATTTTTTATACTGGGCCCAGGTACGATTGTACCTCCTTAACCCCCCTCTCAGAGGCCCTGGTCACAAGACCTATATTTTAACATCCCCCTGACATTTGTTTCTGTGTCTCACTTGGGAGAATGAAGCCATCACTCTCTCTATGTTTTTATACGGACATAAGAAAAGCCCTGCTGGATGGAGCCAAAGGCCCATTTAGTCCAAGATCCTTTTCCCCATAGTAGCCCACCAGCTGCTTCTGGGAAGCCCACAAGAAGGAGAGAAAAGCAGACCTCTCCCTTTAAAAGGGGTTTGGACAGATTCATTGAGGAAAAGACCATCACAGGTTACAAGCCATAAGCAACCTCCTGGTTTTAGAAGTGGGTTCTCTCTGTGCCAGGTGCAAGGGAGGGACAATGGGAAACAGGTTATCTTGTTGGCAGCAGCCAGAAACTATGGCTAACAGTGTGGTCCAAGGAAAACATTCTAGGGAAGGGATGGATTATGCATGGGATGGAAAGAGTGGATAGAGATAAGTTCTTTTCCCTCTCGCACAATACCAGAACTAGGGGGACACCCACTAAAATTGAGTGGCGGGAGAATTAGAACAGACAAAAGAAAATATTTCTTCACCCAGCGTGTAATTAATCTGTGGAACTCCTTGCCACAGGAGGTGGGGATGGCACCTGAAGGCCTAGGTGCGTTTAAAAGTGGATTGGACAGATTTATGGAGGAAAGGTCCATCGCAGGTTACAAGCCATGATGGGGATAAGCAACCTCCTGGTCTTAGTAATCTCTTAATGCCAGATGCAAGGGAGTGGCAACAGGATACAGGTATCTGGTTGTCTTGTGTGCTCCCTGAGGGATCTGGTGGGGCCACTGTGTGACACAGGAAGCTGGACTAGATGGGCTTTTGGCCTGATCCAGCAGGGCTCTTCTTATGTTCTCCCTCCATTGCTCCTTTGTGACTGGTATTCAGAGGCATATTGTGGCTGAAACTGGAGATAGGAATCAGCCACTGATGGTGTGATGTGGTCACCCTGTCCTGGACACACGTCTGTGGCTTAGGTTCAGTGTCAGGGTAGCAGGGAGACTCAGGTCCTCTTCACCAAAGTTGAGGACCACACATCTCCACTTAAGTTCCCATTTCCTCCCACTTCTCCTGTTCCCTTCCCTCCACCCCAACCTCCATATTTTGCCAACTGTCATTCTCCCCTGAATAATCTCCTGATTTCATTCAAATGCTAACACCCCCCCTGCAGGGTACAACGTTTTTTTATCAGGGGGTACAACGTTTCTTCTCAAATGGGGAGGGGGCAAAACAAGGTGGGGGGAGGGCAGCAATAGCCAGAAAAGTCTCCAGAGCCCAGGTCTACCAGGCTTTCCAATGCAGCACCCAGGTCTACCCGCCTGGTAGACCTGACCCAGCCCCCATCTTTCACTCTCCATGAGGCCAGCTGAGATCCCAAGAAATTTCTGGGGTCCCCCTTTGGCTCCTGGGCCCCCTATTTGACTTAGGGTCCAGGTACAATTTATCCCTTTTACCCCCCTCTCTTGGCCCCTGTCGCCCTGTGCACATCCCACATCCTCCTCCTTCGTTCCTCCCATCTTCTTTTTGTTTCTCCACATTTCACCTTCTTCTCCAGAAAGTTAGGTTCTTCTTCATGCCCTTACTATCCCCCTAGACTTTGATCTCTCTCTCTCTCTCTCTCTCTCTCTCTCTCTCTCTCTCTCTCTCTCTCTCTCTCTCTCTCTCTCTCTCAGTGATCATTTTATTTTGATTGAGCTCTCCTTTCACTTTTCCCTTCTCCATTTCCCTTCTCCATTCTCTGCCCCACCATATTACTGTGTTTGCACCCATATCCTTGACTCTCTCACCTTTTTTGCCAAGGCCAATTTCCTCTGAGGTGAGCCATAATGAATGCCAGTTCTTTACATATACAAGACTGGATAGTCATTTCTTTTTTTTCAGTCTTGAAAGTGGTTCGGAAAATGGTAAATCGATTGCATAGGTCTGAAATAGTCCAAAAACTTGAACAAACTTTGCCACAAGCCAGTGGCCCAAGGGCCTGTGACACATGCTTGCTTGGGAACGCATGTCCCTGAGCACACACGATGACAATGAATCTGTCCTCTATGAATTCGCCCAACCTAAGTCTCCCAAGCTAATCATCACCACATCTTGTGGCAATGAGTTCCACCAGCAAATGATGCCTGCTGTGAAGTCCCTCCTTTTGTCTGTCCTCAATCTTCCATCAATCCATTTCATTGGAGGATTCCTGACACTGATATTGCGAGGGGGGGGGGAATAAAATCTCTATCCACTTACTCCTTACTGTCACTATTGTGCGTTATGTTATAGATCAGGGGTGTCCAAACTTGCTTCATGTAAAGCCATATACGATAAACTTCAGATGTTTGAGAGCCACAATATTTAAGAAGCATTTAAATTTTTAAATATATTTACTCACCGTGATGAACATTAAACTTATGTTTGAATCCAGTGGATTCTCAGTTTATACCTGGTAAATAATCATGAAGCTTGAACATTTCTTATTTACTTTTTATATTAATTGTGATGCAAAAAGGAACTCAGCCAACATATTTTCGAGCCACACATTATACGTCAAAGAGCCACATGTGGCTCAGGAGCCACAGTTTGGCCACCCCTGTTATAGATCTCTGACTGCAATCCTATCCACATTTATCGGAGATTCTGTCCAGAATAATTCCAAATGCGACACTCCCTGCCGAATTAAACTGATTGTTCTTCCTAGAATGTGATTTCAACTGCTTACTTTTAAGATGAGATCAATATCTTCGATACGGACGCAATGTGTCCCTTATATGATACTGTAATTATAATATGCAGTTCCGCCAGTTCATCCCATCTCTCATTAGCTAGTTCCAATAGTCCCCAAACCCAGCCATCTACAGAAACATTCAAACTCCGCACAGGCAGTGGCCCCAGTCAGGAATCGTGTTTTTTTTTTTCCTCAACTTTTTCTCATTTTTTTTCAACTTGAAAACAAAACGACTTATAATGAAATGACTTATAACAAAATGACTTTGAGTGAGGACTTGCTATACTTGAAAATGCTCTTGTGTAGTAGAAGCAGAGGGTAGAAATGTGAAGACAGAGAAAAGATGGCGGACGAAGAATGGGGAAATGTGGAAAGAGGACTGTAGCATTGCCCAATTGCTTCAATGGAAAGGAAATGCTGGGTGTGGATTCCTCAATATGATGAAAGAGAAGCAGGCATTGGTTCATTTTAAGACTGAGTCATTGGGCTCAGTCTACAGAGATTAGCACGGCCCAAGTGGACACCCAGGATAAAGAGAGCAATCTGCTTTCCCATCATTCTCAAACCAAGCTCAAGAGAAACAGGGAGAAAGAAGGAACGCAAGGATGAAGGAGAGTCTTGTGGCTGCTTTCCTCCTCATTTGTCTGCTCTCTGCAATGAACACCAAAGCTGGTCCCTTGGTAAGAGGTGGCCTAGAGACCCCCAGGGAGGGCTCAGCGTGTGTGTGCATGCTAATTAAAACAGGAAAAAATATATACGAAACTGAAACATTACAACTTTTCACATCTGATTGAAATCTTTTTGGACATTTGTACTTGGGGTTGACAGGTGAGACGTCAACCAGTTGTGCTAAAGGCTTTATAGAAACATTTCATCTGCAAAAGGGTTTGGAAAGAATCAAGAGACCCTGGTCCAGTTACTGCTGCTCGTTTCAATGGATATAGACAAAATAATGAGAAATGGATTTTCTATTTGTCTGGCTAAATGACTCTCTTTTCTTTTCCAGCCTAAAGTTAACGTTCAAGGCAATATTGGCGGAGGAATGAAAAGTCAGGACTACTTCAGAGTAAGTGCCCCAAAACATCTCTGTATTTTGCAATTGATCATGAGCTGATCGAGTCAATAGACTCAAGTCTATATCATTGATTTTAAATATACCGGTTTATAAACTACTGATTATTGTAGTGGAATGGAAGGTGACAATC
This sequence comes from Plestiodon gilberti rubricaudatus, assembly GCA_026170595.1. Taxonomy (NCBI): domain Eukaryota; kingdom Metazoa; phylum Chordata; class Lepidosauria; order Squamata; family Scincidae; genus Plestiodon; species Plestiodon gilberti. The sequence continues at coordinate 5,049,322 of JANXHW010000011.1, forward strand.
CACGGGTTGGTGTGAGAGGGAGGGGGAGATATGTGGTGGGGTAATCAAGGATTCTGTGGGGGCAATATGGAAAAGTGAAAGGGTAAACCAATTTTTTTCCTTGTGTTTTTTATTATTGTTTTCAGAACATCGATGAGAATCACGTGGTAAGTATATCACCGAACAAATGTGACCCATCGGTTCTGAGACTGCATTAATAACATTTTTACTCTCCTCATTGTTTTGTCCTCTAAAAGCATTCAAGGGAATATTTAGATGTACCCAATACTTGGGAAATCATCTGTGGTTTGCCTTCCAGGTCAAAAACATGGTCTGGAAATAGCAAAATAATCAAGATTCATACATGTGCAACCCCTGCCTCCTGTGTTGAACAGTGCTTGTTTGCTCTTTCCAATTAAACACTCTGGTTGTTATCTAACCAAACCACTCCCTAGCTATCCTTCCCAGAATCTGTGCCACTCATCCTTTGCTGGAGACAAAGCATTATGGCAGGGGTGGGGAACCGGCGGCCCGCGGGACGGATCCGGCCTCAGGAGCGATCCAGTCCAGCCCGTGCGAGACCGGACCCGAATCAATCAGGTCCAGCCCGCGCGAACAGACCAGAGGCTCCGCCAGCCCCCCTGCGCGCTCACCTCGGCACGACTCCTTTTGAATCCGGCTGCTTCTCCGTGCAGAAGCAGCTGGATTCAAAAGGAGACGCGGCAAGGGGAGAGCGCGCGGCGCTCTCACCTCGCAGGACTCCATTGGAGCCCGGCTGTTTCTGCGCATGAGCAGAAACAGCCGGGTTCAAAAGGAGTCGCGCGAGCAGCGCACGTGGGGCCGGCGGCGGTGGCCGCCGCCTGAAAAAGGTAAGGAGAGGGGGGGAGGTAAAAGCAGGGGGGGCGGTGGGTAGGTGTGCACCCCCCAGCGCGCGCGTGCTTCACGCGCATGCGCGCAGGGGTAACTATTTCCGATGGAGGGGCACACGGCCCGCGGGACATTTTCCCCATGGGAAAATGGCCCTCCATCGGAAATAGGTTCCCCACCCCTGCATTAGGGGGTAGAGTTGTTCTTGTTTTCCTAGACGTGTATCTATATATGATCCTTTTTCTTCTCCTCTACAGAACCGGGACAACTCTTCAGAGACGGCATTGAACACTGTCGTAAGTGCTCAGAATTCCTCTTTGTTTCGATTGGCATTGAGCCAATTCAATTTGGCCACAGAGACAGAATTTTTGACTCTCTTTAGGAAATTCTGCCAATGAGAATAGCAGGATCTCTCTCTCTCTCCCTCTCTCTCTCTCTCTCTCTCTCTCTCTCTCTCCCTCCCTCCCTCCCTCCCTCCCTCTCTCTCTCTCTCTCTCTCTCTCTCTCTCTCTCTCTCTCTCTCTCTCTCTCTCATATATATCCAAATCAGAATCAGGGTCTCCTCCCCTCCTTTTTTGGAATATTATTTTTTATTTTATTCTAATACATAAAAAAAACCAAGCAATACAGAAAAAGAAAAGAAGAAAGAAAAGTACAGAATACCAGAAAAGATAATTTTTATAATTACTTATACCCTGTATAATTACAGAGTAAACTATTCTTCTCATCGTCTTACATCAACTAACCTAAAATGTTGGGCCCCCCTTCCTCTAGTTTTGCCCGCCTGGAACGTGTTCAATCTAAATTCCTAAGAACCATATTTCAAATGTCCACCCACATTTCCAATGCAGGTTTGTGCCTGGATTCTGGTTTGGTAAAAGTGGAGGCTAGGGATTCCCTTACCTCCATCAATTTTTGATTCAATCTAAACTTCAATGCCCAGGGTCTAACAACTTTAATTTTACGAGAAAAATTTCAATCGTCCAGGCTTAAGGCAGTTCATAGGAAACTGAGGTACTTGGGGTTTTCCCCTGAGGCCATTTTGACAATGGACCTAGATCAGGGGTTCTCAACCTTTGGAGGCCCGGGTATCCCCTATCACGGTCCAATTTTCTGAAGTACCCCCTGCTAATTAATTGCTAATTAATTGGATTAATCAATGAATTAGCTAATTAATCATTAAATAAAAAGTACTAAAACAATTTTAAACGTGAAAAAATGTCTTACTTATTAACTGTGTGTGTGACAGACAGACAGTGGGGGATTGCATTTAAGTTCTAATTAACAAGTAATTAACTACTAATTGATGCTGATAAGGGGCAGGCTCTGGCGTAACCCCTGCCATTGGTCCGCGTACCCCTAGGGGTACTTGTACCACAGGTTGAGAACCCCTGACCTTGATCATGCAAGAATGGTCATAAGGCAGAAGTTATTAGACATCAAGCAGCAGGGGGATATCCGCAGACCCCCAAATTTTTTAGCCGCAGAGGACGTCAGATATATAGTTGTGCCGGCACAGAGAGAGAGAGAGAGTTAAGTAAGACATTTTTTCACATTTAAAATTGTTTTAGTATTTTTATTTAATGATTAATTAGCTAATTAATTAATTGATTAATCCAATTAATTAGCAATTAATTAGCAGAGGGTAATTCAGAAAATTGGACCATGATAGGGGGTATCCGGGTCTCCAAAGGTTGAGAACCCCTGCCTTATGGGAACTAATCCTCAGTTCACAATTTGGAGCATAAGCTTCCTGGCAGCTGCTTGCAAAACCCATAAGGGTATTGTTACCAACGAGGAAAGGTTTTTAACATCGATTCACTTTCTGTTTCTTGCATATATGTGTGTTTATGTGATAAATTTTAGTTTTGTTATCCAGCAGCGTATGTAATGTTTGCTTTCTTTTTTTAATATGGTTGTATTTTGTTCTTGCTGGTCTTTGACCGTATCAATAAATGATGATGAACTAATCTAATACATTGCTACAATTAGCTAAAAATGACCTCAATTTCTTACCATTTAAATCTAAAAGCAAATCCTTCTACTCAAGGAAGCCACATATCATTAAATCATTTATTCTGAGTATGACTCAGTGGCGTTCCCAGCCCTCCCGGCGCCTGGGGGGGCGGGGTTGGAGCGCCCCCACAAGCAGCCGGGCTCAGGGCTAAGCGCCCACTCGCCGCATCCCCGGCCTCCGGAGGCTCCGCTCCGGAGACCGAGGACAAGCCTTCCAAAGCGACCGCCCAGTTCGGCGGTCGAGGGCTTTCTGAGAGGGATGAACGCGACGCCAGCTTTTATAGGGTCTGCGCATGCGCAGAACCTTTCTGAGGGCAAACGTTCTGAGGGCTGCCCGTTTGCCCTCAGAAAGGTTTTGCGCATGCGCAGACCCTATAAAAGCCGGCATCGCGTTCGGACCTCTCAGAAAGCTCTCGACTGCCAAACTGGGCGGTCGCTTTGGAGGGCTTATCCCCGGCGCGGGGGCGCGCCAGCTGGGCTCCGCTGCCACGTCGCTCTGCGCAGCCCCGAGCCCGGCTGCCGTGCCCCTACACCCACTTGGCGCTTGGGGTGAAGCACACCAGCTCCCCCCATGTTAGAACGCCTCTGGTATGACTACCCTTCCCTCCCAATATTCAGCTTATAATATGAACAAATGTATACAGCAGTGCACGCATGCACGCACTCACACACACACACACACACACACACACACACACACAGAGGCAGCCCAATCCTGTCTATCTACGGAGCAGCATTGCTCCGTTGGTCTAGGGTGTCACAAACGTGCCGTAAAGCATGTTTGCGGCACCCAGAGAATAAGCGGCACCAGCCAAGAGGCTTGTGACGCTCGGTCGCCGCAGAGCAGCAGCATGGCAGAAAGGCAAGTCCCTGCCAGGCAGTGGAGGGGCATGGGTAGGGCGGAACAGGGCATTCTGGGGGTGGATGGTATTGGTCATCCGGGCGCAGGAAGGGGAGGGGTCATCAGTGGCCTCCTCTGCCATATCCTATCCCCCTTCCCGGGCCTGGCCGCCATTACATGGGGCTCTTGGACTTGCACCAGCAAAATAGCTGGCGTATATCTGAGTAGCCCCATCAGAGTGGCTGGTGCGTTACACGGAGTAAGGGGGGCCTCTGGCTGCACTGGGACAGACCCAATCCTGCATAGGATGTGGCGGGAGCCTTATGTGTGCCACCGGGTCCTGCTAGACAGCTGACTTTGGTTGACCCACACACATGGCAAATTTCACAGTTATAAAGTATATATCCCCAAATTTAAAGAACTTGATTTATTTCCTTGCCTTTCCCATTCATGCTCTTTCCAGATGTACATCCCAAACCGTGATCCAGTTACGGCCTGCTCACATTCGCTGTCACAAACTCAAGACCAGGAATTGGATTTTCCATTTATTCCTAAATGATTCTTTCTTCTCTTTTCCAGTATACGATTAACGTTGGGGGCAATGTTGGAGGAGGAGCCCAAAACCGTGACTACTATGCAGTAAGTGCCCAAAAGTATCTCTGTGATTGAGGTTGAGCTGATCCATCATGCTCTCTTCTTTTTGCTCCCGTCATTTTGGCGGGGCAAATCAAGGAGGCCCGTGTAGGGTGAAACGGGCCAGGTAGGGTGATAGGATACGGCATACACAGCTGCTGCCAATTCCGCCATCTCCCAAGCCCGATCTGCCCACTCCCCACCCTCCCCCCACCTCTTACACCCCTATGCCAAGCTCCTTTCCTTTTAGGCTGTGCCATCTGGATCCAGCTTGCAAGGGCCTCTCCACTTGCCCAGGCCCGACACAACCGCCTTACGGCAGCTTTTGCAACGGTCCTGGGCTGGCGTAGTCATCCTACGCCAGCCTAGCGACCTGAATAGGATTAAACTACCAATTGCTCTTTTCCCCCCTAGTCATTCAGCTATGATACTATTTGTGCTTCTTTCCAGAACTGGAACAAGACTTTGATCACCCCAATTGGTGGAGGCAAAAGTGAAGGTGTAAGTGCTCCGCATTCCTCTTTGTCTTGATTCGTGCTGTGCCAATTCAGTTCAACAAGCATGTATATTTTTTTCCTTAAGTTTGGGGACCATTTTGACCTTCCGAGGGAAATATCCTCCCATCCATAACAACAATGTGTGTCAATGTTAAGCACCATGGACAGCTCATCCAGGAGACCTGGTGATGCAGGAGATGTTTTTCCTGATTCAGACATGAAACCAAGAGAGAGAATTGAATCTGCTGACATCCTGCCTGAAGACAACAGCTAAATTTCCTTCACATCATCAAAGATGCTTGATTCCAGAAGCCCTTACCCTAAACTACTTTCTTTTACATGACTGGCTCTGATCTAGAGTGCTCATTCCCTGCATAACTCAATTTATTTTGTTAACTTCCCATCTGTGATATTCCCAGATTTACATCCCAAACTCTGATCCAGGTCCTGCTACTCACATCCACTGTCAAAGGCGAAAACTGGAGCTTGGATTTTCCCTTCACCCCTCTAAATCAGGGGTTCCCAACTGGTCAAGTACCACCTCCGGCGCGACTCTCCTTCTGAGTACCACCAGAAGTGACTGGCAATAACATCATCACCAGTTACTTCTGGGTTTTCAGATTTTCAGAGGCCAGAAAACGCAGGGTGGAGGCTTTGGGCAGATGGGAGGGCCCTTCTCAGCGTTCCCGAGAGGCTCGGCCAAAAGCAGGAGCTTCTTGGGAGCAAAAAGGAGCCACTAAAATCTCCACATCGGAGTGAGGTTCCAGTGGCCCAGCAGTCCGAGTACCACCAGCAGTCAACCGAAGTACCACTGGTGGTACTAGTACAACAAATTGGGAATCCCTGCTCTAAATGATTCTCTTTCTTCTCTTTTCCAGGGCAAGATTAACGTTTTGGGCACCATTGGAGGACTAGGTGATAATGGTGACAATGCCCAAATGCCCATCCCTGGAGTAAGCACCCAAACACTTCTGTGTGTTCTGAAATGGATCATTCCATCTGCATCACAAAATTATTTCTTTTTTAAATGGTAGCAATGCTTTCAGCAGACTGTCCTTCCTGCTGTTTGCCTATCTTAATTGGCAGTGGCTGGGGCATTAAACCCTCCTGCACCACATAAAGAAGAGCCTTGCTGGATCAGGCCAAAGGCCCATCTAGTCCAGCTTCCTGTATCTCACAGTGGCCCCACCAGATGCCTCAGGGAGTATACAGCCAACAAGATAACCTGTTTCCTGTTGTCACTCCCTTGCACCTGGTACAGAGAAAACCTACTTCTAAAGCCAGGAGGTTGCTTATGGCTTGTAACCTGTGATGGCCTTTTCCTCCATGAATCTATCCAAAACCCTTTGAAAGGCATCTAGGCCAGATGTCATCGTGTGACTCCGTTGTGCACAAACGTGTCTGTTGTGTGACTCCACCCTCCTCCCTGCTCAGACTCTGAACTTACTACTCTCCTGGCATCCCTGGGAGGCAGGATCTCTAGCTGGCCTCTTAAAGGCAACTCTCATGTTAATGGGCCTGCAGACAGCAAGCCCAGTGGTTTCAGCTGGGTTCAGTCATTTAATTTGTGATTCTCACTTTAAGAACTTCCGGTTTGCTTATTCATTGACTCTCTCTTTAAGAACTACTTAGTAGGTGGAACTCAATTTTATTTCACAGCTTTTGAGTGTTCATTAAGCAATCAGAAGTGTACTATTTAATGCAGTCCGAGAGCTTCAGCTCTGTGTGAGAGCTCACACGTTCCCTGAGGGAGTCCAGAGTATACTGGCTGAAATGTTGGAATATGGATTCTTTTAACATATGACCATGGTCATTAAACCTGGATATTTTAACTGTGTAGGAATGGGATTTTCTTTTTTATTGTTCAGTCGTTATGTCGTGTCTGACCCTTTGTGATCCCATGAACCATATCCCACCAGGCCTTCCTGTCCTCCACTATCTTCCTGAGTTCGCTCATTTTCATGTTCATTGCATTGGTGATGCTATCTAACCATCTCATCCTTTGCCTTCCCCTTCTCCTTTTGCCTTCAATCCTTCCCAGCATCAGCTCTTTAATGATTCTCTTTCTTCTCTTTTCCAGGGTAATGTGATGAGCAACATTGGAGGAGGAAGCAATAGTCGTGACTCCTATGGAGTACCGGTAAGTGCTCAAACACTTCTCTGTGTTGCAAGAGTGATCATTAGCTAGTCAATCTTGCTTTTGTCTGCATCAAAGAATTCTCTATTTCAGTAGAAGGGTTGCACTTCGGTCACAGTCCAGGAAAGCTGCTACCAGTCATTATCTTGACTTCCCCATTTGTTTTTTTTTTTTCCAGATATACATTCCAAAACCTGGCTCACTTCCAGGCAACATTGGAGGAGGAAGCAATAGTCGTGACTCCTATGAGGTAAGTGCTCAATCACTTCTCTGTGTCTTGAGAGTGACCATTAGCGCTAGTTAATCTTGCTTTCGTCTGCATCAAAGAATTCTCTTTCTAAGACTGTAGCAGAGCTTTCAGCAGACTGTGCTTCCTTCTCCTTGGGATTTTTCAGACTATTTTTCTCTTTAAAGCAAAAGGATATATTTCATCCACCTGAGAGTTCCTTTGTTGTTGTTTTCTAGTCATTCACACATATAATATATAATCACCTACATCCTATGGTATATCTCATTTCTAGGCCAACAAGAAAGGCAACATTGGCGGAGCAGACAATATTGGTGATGACTCCAGAGTAAGTGTCCAAAATCTCCCTATGTTTTGAGATTGACCATTAGCTCTTTTCTCTTTAAAATGTTGATCACTGTTTCAAGTTATTATTATTATTATCAACAACAACAACAACAACAGTATTTATATACCGCTTTTCAACAAAGCGGTTTACAGACAAAATCAAATGATTAATGACTCCCTGTCCCAAAAGGGCTCACAATCTTCTCATTGGAACTTTCCATATTCTTCTGCCTTGAAGTAGGAAACATTTCCACCCATCCACGATCCATTTAGAATCTCCATTTATTCTAGTTCTGCTGCAGCAGAGTATTCCACCTTTGTTCAAGACGATAAGAGGAAATATCTGTGCAACTTGGGGGGGGGGGGAGACAGTATATAGATCTAGTCCTGAAAATAAGGACGCTTCTCAGAAAGAAGCTAGAGAGGGACTTTGGCCGTAAGGATACAAACATCATTTCATAAAGTGAATTACTAAGGTGATCCTGATGAGGACATGTCAGAGATTCAGAGACTGACCAGATAGGGAGATGATGATGATGATATAATATACTGCTTTTCAATATTGTAGTACACCATAAAGTAGTACTGGATTCAGGCTCCACGTTGTCCAATAAACAGCACAGCAAACAGATAATAGAATTCAGGATAGGTTTATTCCATGGAACAAATGACCCCAGTGGAGTCAGCTCCAAAAGACTGAGGCCCCGAGCACGAGGCATTCAAAGCTTTTATAGCAAATTAAATGTCATGCATAATCAACAATTTCTCCTCCTGTTTGCGGTGTTTTCTAGCCTATCACCTTCTCACCTCCATATATGCTTCTCTATGAAATAGTGTCCAGTAATGTCCAGTTTCACAAAGCATGGCTTGTTCATGGCTGAGTCTGCATAGGAGGGGCTGTACTTTCTGATTAGGGTTACATATGTGCGTACATGATCAGCGCGTGCAAGGACACTTGCTTCTACGTGATTAGTGCTGGAATGCAAGAATTGGGGAGTAATAGTTCTCACAGTTACAGGCCTCTGCCTCAGTACCTCAAGAGCAGTACTCTGCCTACGATGACAACAAGGAGGGGTTGTACTTTCTGATTAGAGTTACATATGTTCGTACATGATCAGCACGTGCAAGGACACTTGCTTCTACGTGATTAGTGCTGGAATGCAAGAATTGGAGTAATAGTTGGAGTAATAGTTCTCACAGTTACAGGCCTCTACTTCAGAATCAGAGAGGAGCTTTACTTGTGATTAGGGTAGTGTTACCTAGTAGTATTGCAAAATCATAACCATAACCTAGGGTACCTCAATATGACCCTGATGCTGGGAAAGATTGAAGGTAAAAGAAGAAGGGGATGGCAAAGAATGAGATGGTTAGATAGTGTTATTGAGGCAATGCATATGAAATTGAGCACACTTCGATGGAAGGAAGTGTGCTCAAGGAAGAAGGACGATGGAAGACAGGAGGTCCTGGTGTGATGTGGTCTACAGGGTCGTGAAGAGTCGGACTCGACTGTGCGACTGAAGAACAACCACCACTTTTCAAGAAAAAAGTTTACAAAATGGTTTACGGAGAACGTCAATTAACAAAATCAGGGGTTCTCAACCCCAGCGGTGCGGCGTGGCCACTGCACTGCATACCGCCAGAAGTAAGTGCCAATGATGACATTGGGATTACTTCCTGGTTTTCGTTGCCCAGGAGCCTTGTAAAGGTGAGGTAAGGAGCACGGGTGAGCAAAGAGGGCCTTATGGGCACCCTGGCAGCTACCATATTGGCAGCCAGGGGCCCATGTACCACTGACCCGCGGTCTGCATACTGGTTGAGAACCCCTGAACAGAATGGCTCCCTGTCCCAAAAGGGCTCACAATCTTTAAAAAAAAATGCAGAAGACCCCTGACAAACAGCCATGATATGGGGCACAGTTGATTTAGGGTCTAGTGCGATGATTCCCAACCTTTTTAGCACCAGTACCCCTTTGGAGTAGGAAGGACCAAGGTGGACACTCCCGTTTCTGTTTTCCTTTTTAATGTTTCCAGAACATCGGCTGTGATGCAACGGTACACATCTCACCAAGCAAATGGGACCCATCTAGTGCGAGACCATTTCCTCCACTGAGATTTTTTTATGTTCTTATTGTTCTAGTCATTTTCCTTTTTAACGCTCTTTCTGCTCCTTTACAGAACCAGAACAAGCCTTCGGTCACCGCATTGGTCAATGGCAATGGCGTAAGTGCTCACATAGCACTTTGTTTTGATCAGTGCTGTGCCCATTCAGTTCGGGGAGTTTTTCTCTCCCCCCCCCCCCCCTGAATTCTGGGACCGTTACTAGCTTCAGAGCACTCTCTCAAGGCCTGGAAAATAATCTCCTGTCTGCAAAACTACTTGCCCATTTCAGGAGGGCTGGGGAAGCTTTGCAGAGGGGGTAGGGGATGTGCAATCCGAAAGTGGTGAGAGCCCAGCTTGTCTATGGGAGGCACAGCTACTGCCAGATGCCAATTTGTATCTTGCAATGTCCCGTGTCACATACTGTCTGTATTGGACTACATCGGAATCCCACTGCAAGTTGGAGAATATCTAAATCCCACTGCAAGTTGGAGAATGTCTAAGATTCTTGACATAATTGGATGCTGTGCTAGTCTTCGACAGATCAGATTTTATCAGGCGATGCATTTCCTGGTGTACAGATGAAGTGACAAGGAAGAACTGTACCTGATGAAATTCCTAAACAATTCACCTTCTTCTGTTTTCTAGGGTAACATTGTTACAGGTAACATTGGCGGAGCAGCTAACAGTCGTGACTACTACAGGGTAAGTGTCCCAAATCCCTCTGTGTTTTGAGATGGGCCATTATTTATTTATTTTCCACATTCCTATACCACCCTTCCTCCAAGGAGCTCATGGTGGTGTACATGGTTCCTTCCCTCCTTTTGTCCTCATAACAACCCTGTGAAGTAGGCGAGGGAGGGAGAGAGGAGAGAGAGAGAGAGAGAGGGTCTGGGTCTGGCCCAAGGTCACCCAGGAAACTTCGTGGCTGAGCAGGGATTTGAACCTGGAACTTCCAGGTCTAAGTCCAACCCCAGAACAACTACACTGTCCTGCCATTAGTTCTTTCCTCTTTAGAAAGATGGTGTCTGTTTAAAATTGCAGAAACATTGTCATCCGACTGTGCTTTCTTTTCATCGGGACCTTCCAGGTTCTTCTTTTTTAAAGTAGGAGGAGACATATCCCCCTATCTAAGATTTCCATTTATTCTAGTTCTGCTGCAGCAATTACCCCTCCTTTGTACAAGTTGATAAGAGGAAATAGCTGTGAAATTTGTGGGATATATGCATTTTAGGGTGAGATGCAATTGTTTTTAGATTTTGTTCTGAAACTAACAGTCCAACCCTGCGCCTAGGTCGGCCACCGGATCCCGTGCTCAGCCATGGGCAGCCTCCCACCCTGCAGAAAGACTCCTTGGGGAAGGGGACGCTCATCCCCTTCCCCGAGTGTAAATGGCGGGAGGCCCGATCGGCCTCCCCAGATTTCCACCAGCGATTCGCTGGCGGAAGTAAGAGGAGGCCATGTAAAGGCCCAGCCTTACGGCACATTTACGATAGCTTTGGGCAGCAGAACGCTTGTTCCACTGCCCGTGACTTGCGCAGGATTATGCTGTAAGGAAGCTAAGCTTTTCAGGAAGAAACTAGAGAGGGACTATGGCCGTAAGGATACAAACATCATTTCATAAAGTGGATTACTAAGGTGATTTTGATGAGGATGTATCGGAGATCCAGAGTCTGGTTGGAGAGGGAGGGGAATATGGGGCAGGATTGATCCAGGGGCTAGTCGGAACAGGAAGCAGAAAGAACACTCACTTTCCCCCCCATTTCTAATGTTTGCAGAACATCGGTCCGGATGTGGTGGTAAGTATATCATCAAGAAAATGTGACACATCTATTTTGAGACTGTATCAAATGATTCATGCTTCTCTCTCTCTCTCTCTGTCCTCTATCAGTATCCAAAAAGAGACTATTCTGGAATACCCAAGCAGACGGTGCTTTGTTCTCATAGGGGCTTTCTAGATCAGGGGTTCCAAACCGGGGGGAGGGGGGGTTGTGTTGGACCTGACTGTCTTCTAGCTTGAGCTTTAGAGAATCCAGGCAATGAATAGCCTCTCTGATTCCAACAAGCTGGAACGAAGCCTCTCAAAGGGGTTGCATTGCATCCTAGGTTTGGAGCACGGAGTCAGGGCTTGCAGTGCTGGGAGCTGAATAACCTGATCCTTCCCCCATTTGTCCTTTGGAGTAAAGTTACCTTGAGCAGGCAACACTTTCTGCTGTCCGGACCTCTCCTTCCCCACCCTTCTCACCCCAGGAGTCCCCTGTGGAGGACTCTTTCTCTGAAGACTGGCACAGATCATCTCTTAACCAGGGTAGCGTGCAGAATAGGACCGGCCTTCCAGTGTCCAGGTCTTTAGGGCCATTTCCTGTTGTGGTGAGAGGAGAGAAAGCTTTGCTTCCTTTAGGGGGTGCTCCTTTAATGGGTATTATTGATGCGCTGTTGTTGGTTTCTGTTACAGCCTGGAAATTGACCCCGTAACATGGGTGAGTATCTGAGAGTGTCTGTCTGCATCCCTCAGTATGCTATATGGTTTAGTGGCCTGGAGACCCTGAAAACACACGCGCGTGCGCGCACACACACACACACACACACACACACACACACACACACACACACACACACAGCTTCCATAGCCCTCTTTTTATCATTTGGGGTTGCTTCGAGATAAACGCATCATGTATTAGTCATTACCGCAGAGGATTAAGCAGATGTATGGATATCTCTGAATCTTCCCCTTCTTTTATCATCACATCAACCCTGTGAGGTAGGCTAGCCTACCTCACAGGGTTGCTGTGATGATAAACGAAGGGGAAGATGCACAGAAACGGGATTATTTTTGTAGTCCTTGCTGTGGCCGTTTTTACATTTCCTCCTTACTTCAGTGCCAGGAGAATCCGCAAAGTAATAGCTGGGAATGCCTCTGAGCACACGAAGAGTGTCTTTTCTGTTCCAGTGAGAGCCAATTCACATATTACACAGCAAGGGACAGCAAAAACAGAAATGATATTGACCATGGAAATTGACCCTGCGTGTGTGAGGCTGAAACAAGACATTTGGAGGTTCAAGCTAGACATAAAATCTAAGCCTTTCCAATATGTAATTAATCCCTTCATCGATCTAAACTTTTGGTTTCGTTTCTTACCAATGGTTCTTAAGAACATAAGAAGAGCCCTGCTGGATCAGGCCAAAGGCCCCTCTAGTCCAGCTTCCTGTATCACACAGTGGCCCCACCAGATGCCTCAGGGAGCACACAAGACAACAAGAGACCTGTATCCTGTCACCACTCCCTTGCACCTGGCACAAAGAAAACCTACTCCTACAAGCAGGAGGTTGCTTTATCCCCATCATGGCTTGTAAGCAATACGGTTCTTCTTTTATAGACCCAGAAACCAGCTGCTGCAGCTGTTGAGATGCCTTCTCTCCCCAGCGCCACCCTTCTGCCATTCCCACTGAAATGTCATCTGTAGCAAAGGAGCTGATTTTCTGTAGCTGATTTTCCCCTATGTCCCCTTTACAAATCAATAAACTTGGCTTTGCACGGCAATGTCTCTCTCATCTCTCAACAACCTTAAAGACTTGGAACGCTTGAGGTATTAAATGACCGTTATGGGAACAGAATTTTGTGATGGCCATTTGATAGAAACTTTAACACACATCGTCCTTAAATGTAAATTATATGAAGATCTTCATCAACAATAGCTAGATCAATTTTTCATTCTCACTTGGAAACCAGAGATGGAGGTCATAGGGGTTTTTTTTGGGGGGGGGGGTTGTTACAAGGAAGAGATCAGGAGTGGACAAGGATAGTGGCTAAATACCTTTACCGTATTGTCCCGAGTATAAGATGCTCCCCCCCAAATTTAAGTTTTTTTTAACTAGGGGTGCATCTTATAATCAGGTGCGTCTTATACTTGGGACAATACAATATTTAATTTTTTGTCGATGAGATGCATTGCAGACTTCTAGCTTTACTAATCACCTAGAGATGTAAGAATAGATTGTTTTTGGTTGAGTATTAACTATTGCCAAGCGTCACTGTACTGATAGTGGCTGTGTATTGGTGTACTTAAATTAGGATGTTTGTTTGTGATGCCAAGAAAGGTTTGATTGATTGTTTGATTGATTGATTGATTGACAATATAATTTCCTGGGACAATTTTATTAGTTCAGAACCTTCAGAGGTCTGAAAAGCCACAAGAAGATTCTTGAAGACTTTCACTCACTGCGCAATCCTAACCAACTTTCCAGCGCCGATGCAGCTGGGCCAACAGGGCGCACACTGCATTTTGCAACGCAGGGGCAGTCATGGAGGCCTCTTCAAGGTGAGGGAACATTTATTCCCTTATCCCGGTGCTGCATTGCGGCTGCACCGGCTCTGGAAAGTTGGTTAGGATTGTGCTGTCAGTCAAGAGTAAGGACATCTGCCATTGATGAACACTCCTACTTTTAGCAAATGTACTCTGTGTGGGTTTTTCATCCCCCCTCCCATTATTTCACACCAGTTTGTCTTCCAGGCAGTACTCTGAAATGGCAGCCAAAAGCTGTTTTAGACTTGCCTGAGTCACAGCAAACAGACCATATTTCTCAAACACAACAGAACAAATTTGGCATCATATCATTCAGGTAGACATTGGGGGGGGGGGAGAAGAAACCAGATGCCAGCTGGCAGTGCTGGCAGGTTTCTGGGGGCCCTGGGGCAAAGATATGCACTGACATTTCATGGTGCCCCCCTGCCTACCCCCATAATGGTGCATGGGTGGGCTACCACTGCCACAGGTACTGAGCTTTCGGTCTACGTGGGGCCCTCTAGTGGGTGCGGGACCAGCTTGATTGACCCCAGACACCACCTCTCTCCACCGACATCCCATCTAAATCCCTTGTTTGTTTCTATTTATTTCGTGAAATGGCCCTCTGTATTACGCTGAATTTGTACTGAAGAATTGTGATCTCAACTTACACATTGGGAAAGGCAGGCCAGCAATGGTGAAGTGATGTCACAGATTGTTTATTCCCAAGATCTTTAGGCAAAGGACAAAAGCTGCCTTTAAAATCTACCAAGGCAGCATGCGCACAGAGACCTTCATAAGAACATCAGAAGAGCCCTGCCGGATCAGACCAAAGGCCCCTCTAGTCCAGCTTCCTGTATCTCACAGTGGCCCCACCAGTTGCCTCCGAGAGCACACAGCCAACAAGGTAACCTGTTTCCTGCTGTCAGTCCCTTGCACCTGGCACAGAGAAAACCCACTTCTAAAGCCAGGAGGTTGCTTATGGCTTGTAACTTGTGATGGATGTTTCCTCCATGAATCTATCCAAACCCCTTTTAAAGGCATCTAGGCCAGGTGCCATCACCACATCCTGTGGCAAGGAGTTCCACAGATGAATTACATGCTGGGTGTGTGACACCCAACACGCACAGGTGTGTTCAATTTCAACAGGTGGTGACCCAGAAGTGGGTTCTGACAGGACTTCAGGTTGATTGCGGCAATTCTGTCACCATGATAGGCTTTGAGACTTGGACCTCCACAGTCTGAAGGTTCTTCATGAGACAGATCCTTCTGGAGGCTTCAGCTTTGGAAGGGTTGCTCAAGCCAAGCTCCTGTCCTTAATCTTCAGCAGGCCTCCTCAGGGCCACTGATTGACCAGGTCTCCCCTGGCTGCAACGTTCTCCCTGCTCTCTGTCATGAGTCATCTGGCATCTACTTTCCCTCCTGTTTCAAAATTGAGTCAAATGAAAGCAATGCAATCAAAGGTTATATGTAACACACACCATGAAAACTGAGAGGCATTCGTTGCTGGGGAGAACATCATTGTTTCTCCAAATACGTCTTACCCCTGGAAAAGGTGCAGAGGAGAGCGACCAAAATGATTAATGGGCTGGGGCATCTCCCTTATGAGGAAAGGCTACAGCGTTTGGGGCTCTTCAGTCTAGAAAAAAGGCGCCTGAGGGGGGACATGATTGAGACACATAAAATTATGCATGGGATGGAGAGAGTGGATAAAGGGAAATTCTTTTCCCTGTCACACAACACTAGAACTAGGGGACATCCACTCAAATTGAGTGGAGGGAGTATTAAAACAGAAAAAAGAAAATATTTTTTTACCCAGCGTGTAATTCATCTGTGGAACTCCTTGCCACAGGATGTGGTGATAGCACCTGGCCTGGATGCCTTTAAATAGGATTGGACAGATTTATGGAGGAAAGGTCCATCACAGCTTACAAGTCATGATGGGGAAAAGCAACCTCCTGGTTGTAGGAGTAGGTTTTCTTTGTGCCAGGTGCAAAGGAGTGGTGACTGGTCACAGGTCTCTTGTTGTCTTGTGTGCTCCCTGAGGCATCTGGTGGGTCCACTGTGTGATACAGGAAGCTGGACTAGATGGGCCTTTGGCCTGATCCAGCAGGGCTCTTCTTATGTTCTTATGACTGTGAGGGCTCAAGGACAACCCAATTCATAAGAGTGTTTTGCCCCCATGACCAGCTTGAGCCAGCTTCAACTGCTTTCCCCAACCTCAGAAGTCTTGTGCCATCAATCGATCAATGATGATGATGATTTTGAACCTTGGAGCAGGGTCATCTACTCTTGTACTTTTACATGTGCCATGCCAAGTAATGCTTGATAACAGTACCAAAAGGCACTAAATCATGGAGCAAAACCTTTGCCCTATCCAGTATTTGCCACTGCAGTTGTCTTTTGGGATGAGAGTCCTTTACAAAGTACTTGGGTTAGTCCAAAGGGATGGTGCAAAAGTACTGCTGATTTATTCTTCAATGAACTGACATACCACAACCGTCATGACATGAAAAGACAGAAAAACCATCCAAGTTTCAAATGCACATTACAAACGCATCCCAGCATATCCTTGGATATCGATGACACCCTACTAGGGCATTAGATCGGCCATGCAGGAAATGCGGATTTGCCAATGGAGCCCTGGCCTCCACGATCGCCAGATTTAACACCGTGTGTGACTTCTTTTTGTGGGGATTCATCAAAGACGCTGCATATCTGCCCCCCCCCCATTGCCACAACAACTGGACGACCTGAAACAACTCATCTCCAATGCAGCGGAATTGATATCCGAGGATGTGCTAGGATGTGTCTGGACAGAACTGGACTACTGTCTTGACGTCTGCCATGTCATCAATGGCGCACAGATCGAACATTTGTAATGTGCATGTGAAACTTGGGCCGTTTTATGTCTGTTCATGTCATGACGGTTGTGGTATGTCAGTTCATTGAAGAATGAATCAGCTGTACTTTTGCACCATCTTTTTGGAATAACCCTGTACTTACAAAAGTTGTTCTTCACATGATGGAATCTAATGTCTCAAACGGGCAGAGCACAAATGGGACTGTCGAAGAAGGACCAAAAAAGGGCACTATGAAAAAAGGGAAATATGCTAGCAGGTCTGAAGGGTTGCATAAGGTCTTCCAGGGAAATAAAAAAGGGTGAGGACCCCTGTTTGTGAGGAAAGAGGTTTGGGAGTATCAAGCATTGGTTCCTTTAAAGGCTGACTCACTGGGCTTGGCCTACGGAGACAACCGTCACCCAAGAGGACGCCTGGCATGAACAGAATGATCTCTTTGCCACTTTTCCAAAACCCAACTTGAGAGAGAGAGAGAGAGAGAGAAAAGAAGAAGCAATCTGAAGATGAAGGTGCAAGTTGTGATTGTTTTCGTCATCATCTGCCTGCTTTCCTTGCAAGGCATCACAGCTGAGCCTCGGGTAAGACAGACATGGACTTATTGCATGGTGGTGGGTGGTCAGAAGATACTAATTGCACACACATTGGACATTTGGCAACCCTTCTGATTTCAAGGGGCTTTTTCATCACCACATGGGAATAGTTTTGTATGCAACTTAGCCATGTTGCAAAGCATGGATTTGTGTCTTGTTCAAACTACCCATCAGCATATGGGGGTTTAAAAGCTGACAAACCTCCTTGCAAGCTGACGGGCCTCTGGGCAAGCGAAAGAGTTGCAACAAACATCTGTTTGGTGTCCTCACAAGGGATGTTATGGATACTGTTGTTTGTTTATCCTGTTTTATCTATACTAGCTTCCAAATTTTTTCTAGGATGTACATTCTACAGCACAATCTTATGCATATCTACTCAGAAGGAAGCTCCATTGATTTTAGTGGGTAACTGTGCCTAACTACTCCCAGGTAACTGTGCATAGGATTGCAGCCCTAGTCTCTAATCCAGCAATTGCTGCTCATATACACTGATATAGGCTCAATACTCAGGAGCTGTGTTTTTTTTTTAAGTCATCCCCCTCCCCCTTAAATGGTACTCTTATACTTTTCAGAGGACCAATACTAGACGAAAGGATGTTCCCAAAGCCAATGGAGTAAGTAGAATTCCTCTATATTTTGAGATTGAACATTAGCTGTTATGTAATGCGGGTGGCGCAGTGGGTTAAACTGCTGAACCATGAGCTGTCGATCGAAAGGTCGGCAGTTCGAATCCGCGACGGAGTGAGCTCTCGTTGCTTGGCCAGCTCCTGCCAACCTAGCAGTTCCAAAGCATGTTAATGCGAGTAGATACATAGGTACCGCTTGCGGGAAGGTAAACAGCACTCCGTGTTCCAGCTGCATGCTATGCGCTGTGGCAAGGAGAGTCATGTCGGCCACATGACCACGGAGGCGTCTTCAGACAATGCTGGCTCTTCGGCTTTGAAATGGGGATGAGCACCACACCCTAGAGTCAGACACGACTGGACTTAATTGTCAGGGGTCACCTTTACCTTTACCTTTAATGCTCTCTTATCAGTATGGACATTTGTTTTTGTTGATAACCACATAAAAACACAAAGCATTACATTTTCAAATCGAATAAAAACACAAAATGCCACATTTTCAAATCGAATGAAAAACACAAAACACCAACTTTTCAAGCAGAATTGGAACCAAATTGCTAACTTTCTACCGATCGTGAAAAGCATCTGGTTGCAACAGATTACTTTTCCAGTTAGAAATAATTGGATAATTAGTTGTTGTTTTGCACCGAAGACTGCCATGTAATGATATTAAACCCGATATTGATGCTTAAGAATTCGCACCTGTGAATACAAACACAAAACACCACCTTTTGCATTTTATTTCAGCATTTTTTTAAAAAAAATAACACCATTTTCAAACACCTCTACTTATTGGTTAAAAAATATCATCCAACATAAAAAATTATAGCAGACTGTTCATCCTCCTTGGAGTTTTACAGATGGGATGTGACCTTCCCCTTCAAGCATAAAGATGACTTTAGTCTTCAAAGGGAAGGTCACATCCCCACCCCAGATCTCAATTCATGCTAATCATGTTGCAACATATTGTCCCTGTTTTGTATAATATGTAGGGAGCTTTGCATTAGGGTAGTGTTTCCCAAACTTTTTCGACCTGCGGCTCCCTTGACCATTGGCAACCATTGGTCCCCATTACATGATGTTGATGCCTGCCAATTGGCATTGCACTGTTTTCCGAGAGGATTCCGTGGCACTCCGCGGCTCCCCTGGTTGGTATCCGCGCCTCCCCTGACTGGTATCTGCAAATCCCCTGGTATCCGCGCCTCCCAGTTTGGGAACCACTTAGGGAATATATCATTTTAATGGGGGAACACTCTGTGTGTGTGTGTGTGTGTGTGTGTGTGTGTGTGTGTGTGTGTGTGTGTGTGTGTGTGTGTGTGAGAGAGAGAGAGAGAGAGAGAGAGAGAGAGAGAGAGAGAGAGAAGGTGGTGCGTCTACATTAGTTCATATTAGAAATTGGTTATAGGAAAGGCAGGATAAATAATCATTCTTGTTAATTATACAGATCGCAACAGCAATAGGGAGACCATCAAATCCCAGGGGTGGCTCTTTGATGAGTTACCGTGAAGTGTGATTCAGCAACTACCGCTTATTCTGATTTGGTGATGAGACAAAGAAAGAAAACCAAATGTCCTAAAATTCTGTCTGGTAAATTTCACTAGATTTGGCAGCTGGGAAATTTTGTTCACGAAACCAACGTTGGCCTTCTGTGAGCCCATTCTCCTAGGCATTCTTCTTTACTGTAAAATTGCCAAGAGTGCTAGTTCTCTGCCTAGCCCAACTGATCTATCTTGGCTTTGCCCCTCCATTTTCTTTCCAGATCTACATCCCAGCTTCTGCTTCAGCTGCCGTTACTCATATCCATAGACAGGATAAACACTAGAAATGGGATTTTCCATTCATTCTGCGAAATGATTCTCTTTCTTCTCGTTTCCAGCCGAATATTGCGGGAAATGTTGGAGGAGGAAACCAGAGTAAAGACTACTATGGAGTGAGTGCTCAAAAACGTCTCTCTGTGTTGCGCTTGATCTTTTACTGATCAATTGGGTTGTTTTCTGCATCGAAACATTCTCTCTTCTTTGTTTAGCTATAACAGAAAACTGTGCTTCATTCTTATTTGGACTTTCCAGATGATTTTCCTTGCGCAGGGGGCGGAACAGTGCAAGGAGAAGATGGGGAGGGCTGGAGGTGGAACGGGGAAGAAATGGGTGCAGGGTGGGTGGATCAGGCCTGGGAGGGGGCAGGTTTGGGGTTGCAGCACATGCTGAATCTCAACCCCCCCTTCCTGGGCCTAATCCGCCTGCATGGATCAACTTGGACATTCGCCAGTGATATCAGTGGCGCAGGTCCAAGTTGACCCATTGAAACTGCTGAGGCTTACCACGGGGCAAGGGGACAAATGTCCCCTTACCCAAAGGAGATCTCCAGAAGCCTAAAATCCCCTACAGGATGCAGCATAGTTGGCGCTGCTGCATTGCCGCGCAGAGATTTAGGTACAATTGGGCTGCCCATATCCCAACTTCTCTGTCTTGTTTTTGCTATCTGAGTCCCTTCCAGATGTTTCCCAAACTTTTTTGACCCGTGGCTCCCTTCACCATTGGCAACCATTGGCCGTGGCTCCCCAATACATGATGTTGATGCCTGCAAATTGGCATTGCCCTGTATTCAGAGAGGGTTCCTTGGCACTCCACGGCTCCCCTGGCTGGTATCCGCGGCTCCCCTGGCTGGTATCCGCAGCTCCCCTGGGAGCCATGTCTCCCAGTTTGGGAACCACTGCCCCACACCCTGGTCCAGCTGCTGCTGCTCATATCCATTGACATCGACTCAATAGGAGAAATTGGATTTTCCATTTACACTCCATCAATCCTTCTATTTCCCAGGTTTTAGGGAGTAATAGTGGCAATGTTGGAAATGGACCTGGCACTATCATCAACTATGGAGTAAGTACCCAGAATCTTTCTTTGTTTCTTGCCCCCAATCCAGTTTCAAAGTCATGTTACTGGCCTGGGTCATGCTCTCCTGGCAGGCACTCAGCACCATTTACCCATGTACGCAAATGTGCCATGTGTCCTGCACACGGAATAAAGAAATAAAGTCTACATTCGCATGCTGTCTCTCCTCTCCAACACTTCCCTGCCTCCAGTCCTGACCATGAAGTTTTGCTTACCCTATCTATCCTATCGATCCTATTTGCTTACCGTATCTATCCTGTCTATCCTATCTTACCCTATCTATGTTGGTTTCCCCACAAGCTCTGTCCAGATGTTCATTCCAGATCCTTCTACATGGGGTAGCATCCTATGACATAGTCTAAGCGCAAAGAAATTCAGTTGGGTTTTCCAGTTATCCACCTAAACGATGCTCTTTCTGTTCATCTCCAGACCATACACGTTATCGCCCCCCCAAGAAGAACAGGTGGGGTCTTCAAAAATGAAGTAAGTGCCCAGAATACATCTGTATTTTGTGATGCTGTTACTTGATCAGTCTTGCTCCCTTCTCCGTAGGAAAATGCTATCTACTTAAAATTGTACCGGACAATTCCATTCCATTGGGAGTGCGCCATGAGCCAACCGTCAAAGGACTCTAGAAAGTGCATGTGTTGTTACATGTGTACATGCATATACATGTGTCACTGTGGTAGCAACATGTTGTCATCAAAGTGTATATGTCAGGGGTTCTCAACCAGTACCACCAGTGGTACTTCGGCTGACTGCTGGTGGTACTCGGACTGCCGGACTGCTGGAACCCAGCTCCGATTCAGCGCTTTCAGCGGTGCGTTTTTGCTCCTGAGAGGTTCCTGCCTTTGACTGAGCCTCTCAGGAATGCTGAAAAGGGTCCTCCCACCTGCCCGGAGCCTCCTACCTGCGTTTTCTGGCTTCCAAAAACCTGAAAACCCGGAAGTAACTGGTGATGATGTCATCGCCAGTCAATTCTGGTGGTACACAGCAGGAGAGTGGTGCTGGTGGTGGTACTTGGCTGGGAAGGGGTTGAGAACCCCTGATTTAGAGGGATGATGAGAACCCCTGGTTTAGGTCATCCTTCCTGTTATCCTCTAGGTAGGCTTACCATCGTCCCAGAATCGAGTCAGGCTCCGGCCTAGACCGGGCCCAAGCAGCTCCCAAGGATGCACCTCGGCTGGCCAATGGGCTTCCGGCTTCTGGTCGACGACGCGACCGAAGCTGGTACCCCGTTGGCCAGCCGAGGTGCATCCTTGGGAGCTGCTCGGGCCCAGACTAGGCTGAAGCCTGCCTCGATTCCGGGACGATGGTAAGCCTATCTAGAGGGAGCAGAAGAACCTCTTCACATTTTTATTCTTCCCTAGTGTGTTATTTTATTTATTTATTTATTTATTTAATGGATTTCTACCCCGCCTTTCTCCCAATAAGGGCAATCAAGGCGGCTTACAGCTAAGAACATGTTAAAATACATAATACACAATAAAATTATTCCTTCTTCACGATTGTGATGGATAGAATGAGGACACGTCTGTCAGGGTTTATGTGGATTATCTAACTCTTGGGTTTTGTCTTAATTTGGGGAAGAGTTAATTATTTCAGCACATTCTCAACTCCTACCATGTTTTTTTAATTGCAGCTGCCTCTCTATCCCAGTGATAGAAAAGTATCAATAAATGTAAATAGTCCATCTAGACTCACATTGCAATTAAAATATCCCACATCGCCAATTATTTATTTGCCTTATTATTTGGATGCATTCTTAACTCTTATTGTTTTCTTATTGTAGCCCCCCTACTATCCCTGGTTCAGAAGAGCACCGGTAAGTATCAATAAATGCAGGGTCCATCGAGACGCACATTTAGATATTCCACATCGCCACTTATTTCCTTGCCTCATCATTTGAATATGTTCTTAACTCCTTTCTTATTTTTATTCTTATTTCAGCCGCCCCCTAGGAGAGATGGTAGACGAGTAAGTATCAGCAACTGCAAATACTCTGCATTAGTATAGCATGGCATTAAACCAGTGTTTCTCAAACTGTGGGTCAGGACCCACTTGGTGGGTTGCGACCTGACTTCTGGTGGGTCCCAGGTGATGGAAAGATCAGCAAGGTAATTGCCACAAGCCCTCAGACTATTCAAAAATCAGATAGCTGCTAATTACCCTGCAAACAGCTGAGCTCCTGCAGTTTGCAAGGAGCTGAGCTCCTGCAGTTTGCAAGCTTGTTTAAATATAGGGAGATAAATGTTTGAGCGTCTTGTAAAGCTAGGTGGGTCCCAATAGAGTGTCACTTTAAAAAGTGGGTCCCGGTGCTAAAACGTTTGAGAACCACTGCATTAAACTCTTCCAGGGGTTCTCAATCCTGAGATGGCCGCGACCCACCTTGTCTTCCAGCGATGGTGTCATGATCCACCTCCTGTAGTTATAGTTGCTCTCGGCCCTGGACAGCCTCCAAAGGTCTCCGCAGGGTTCATAGAGACCTCCCGATGCGACCGGAAATCGTGTCGGAAAAACTGGAAGTGACCCGGAAGTAACTTCCAGAGGCCTTCTGAGACCTGCAGGAAGTGAGTTGTGACCGGGATGTGACCTTCAGTTGCTTCTGTTTGGCTCCAATTTGGGCCCACCTCCTCATCGGGCCGCGACCAACCAAGTGGATTGCGATCCATAGTTTGAGAAGTCTTGAACTATTCCATATCACTGCTTAGTTAACAGTGATAACTTAGCAACTTACAACAATATGTACAAACCATAAAATTACAAGAATACATATAAATCATAACAACAGTAAATATATAATATAAAAACTCTTTAAAACATTATAATCTAAAAAACACAGAGTGAGGTACAAAAACTACAGTAAAAAGTTCTTATAAGAATGGGCTGAACCTCTAAAATAGTTAGGCTGGGCCGTAACTCAAAGGGCTTTTTAAAAAAGAAATGTCTTCAGGCCCCGCCAGAAGGCCTGTAAGGAGGGAGCAGTTCGTACGTTTAAGGGAGGGAATTCCATAAGGTCGGTGCCACTACTGAGAAGGCCCTATTCTTGCAGCCGCCCCTCCCATGTCTGAAGGTGCCTTGTCCGATGACCTGAGGGGGTGGGCCGGATTGTATGATAGACGGTCTCTTAAATACCCTGGTATTTATCTGATTATTTGAATACTTTCTTAACCCCTACTGTATTATTTTTATTTCAGCGGTCCCGTAAGAGAGGCAGAGGATGAGTAAGTATCAGCAACTGCAAATATTCCATCTCAGCTAGCATGATGTTAAAATATTCCATGCCATTACTTACTTTTGAACATTGTGCAAACCGAACAAGGACTTGGTTTTTGCAAATCTCAATTACGCATGGGATGGAGAGAGTGGATAGAGTGAAGTTCTTTTCCCTCTCGCACAACACCAGAACCAGGGGACACGCACTAAAATTGAGTGGCGGGAGTTTTAGAATGGACAAAAGAAAATAATTCTTCACCCAACGTGTAATTAATCTGTGGAACTCCTTCCCACAGGATGTGGGGATGGCACCTGAAGGCATAGATGCCTAAGGGGATTAGACAGATTTATGGAGGAAAGGTCCATCACAAGTTACAAGCCATGATGGGGATAAGCAACCTTCTGGTTTTAGAAGTAGGCAATCTCTGAATGCCAGGTACAAGGGAGTGGCGACAGGATACAGGTCTCTTGTTGTCTTGTGTACTCCCTGAGGCATCTGGTAGGGCCACTGTGTGATAGAGTTAGAATGGACAAAAGAAAATAATTCTTCACCCAACGTGTAATTAATCTGTGGAACTCCTTGCCACAGGATGTGGGGATGGCACCTGAAGGCCTAGATGCCTTTAAAAGGGGATTGGATAGATTCACGGAGGAAAAGACCATCACAGGTTACAAGCCATAAGTAACCTCCTGGCTTTAGAAGTAGGTTTTCTCTGTGCCAGGTGCAAGGGAGTGACAACAGGAAATAGGTTATCTTGTTGTCTTGTGTGCTCCCCGAGGCATCTGGTGGGGCCACTGTGAGATACAGGAAGCTGGACTAGAGGGGCCTTTGGTCTGATCCGGCAGGGCTCTTCTTATGACTTCATATGACTTCAGCTAGAAAGATATAACAATTGTCCAACTGGGACAGGCAGAGTACAAAAACCAGCAATCATTTACAGTAGCTGCTTAATGAATTCCAGCTGAATCTGCTTGCCTGTCCCTCACTATTGGGGCTGAAGCAGAATGGGGTTGCTACTGACATTTGATGCAAGTGTAATGAAACAGACATCAGGGTTCAACCCAGGCAAGCAATCTGCAGATTTTCAAGGGAAACCAAACCAATTCGTATGATAAGTGACAGTCCTCAAGGGGGTTCTTCCCAACGTGGTGTTGGAATTTGTGAACTAATAGTGGAGAATGCAATGGCCAATGCTATTTAAAACTGGAAGGGGAGACTCGCGCCCTCTCCAAACAGATGGGCAATGTCATGACCCTTGCCAGAGGAGCTCCATACAGTGAAGCCTTACACAGCTGTGGCTTCCTTATGCGCCATGAGTTCCACAGAGCAAATGCACACAGGTGCCCCAAGAATGCGCAGTGAGAATTGGCCCTACAATTCAAGTCAAGAGCCAGGATGGTGTCCTGGTTCTAGGGTTGGATTTAGACCTAGAAGGTCCAGGTTCAAATCCCCGCTCAGATACAAAGCTTCCTGGCTGACCTTGGGCCAGTCACTCTCTCTCTCTCAGCCTGTCCTCCCTCACAGGGTCGTTGTGAGGACAAAAGAAGGGGGAGGAACCATGCACACCACCCTGAGCTCCTTGGAGGAAGGGCGTCTAGAAATGCAAAAAATAATTCAATAAGAAAATGTGGAGGCTGGAGCCGGACATAAACTTGAAATTAATTTCTATTTTTACTGCTGTCTCTCTGTATAATAGATTGCTCATCAATGCTCTTTGTTTTCTTTTACAGTGTTAGAGACCCGGCAACCCATTACAACTGATTTTTGGATACTACTGCTACTCTGCCCTTCACCACGTCTCTGGAATGCTTTTGCAGCTGCTGATTTAAAGCCCCCTTTGCTAATAAAAATACCCGGCTTGGCAAGTCAAATCCTCTGTCATTTTCTGATGTACTTGCTTGAAGGAGATGCAAGGCCGATCGGGGCAAGGTGAATGTTGACCACAGTTACTCATGGGCCTAGCAAGGATTTTGCATAACAGCAGCATTGCGCGCGCACACACACACACACACACACACACACACACACACACACACACACACACACACACACACACACACACACACACACACACACCAATGTCTGTTGAGCCTGAGCATGGAAGCAACCTGGTTCATTAATCTGTGGAACTCCTTGCCACAGGATGTGGGGATGGCACCTGGCCTAGATGCCTTTAAAAGGGGTTTGGATAGATTCATGGAGAAAAAGTCCATCACAGGTTACAAGCCATAAGCAACCTGCTGGCTTTAGAAGTAGGTTTTCTCTGTGCCAGGTGCAAGGGAGTGACAACAGGAAACAGGTTATCTGTGCCAGGTGCAGGGGAGTGACAGCAGCAGGAAACAGGTTATCTTGTTGGCTGTGGCATCTGGTGAGGCATCTGGTGGGGCCACTGTGTGATACAGGAAGCTGGACTAGATGGGCCTTTGACCTGATCCAGCAAGGCATTTCTTATGTTCTTACGTTCTTTTGTGCTGGGGTGATGAGGACATTCTTCCCTCTCCTGTATCGCTGGCTTCTTCTCGGTTTGGCATGGGCATTGTGGGGCCCTGAGATATGGGATCCACAACAGGACAACTTAATAATCTGCTACAATATAAATCCATAACGGACACTGTCACCCCAGCAGTGCAACCTACCGCTCACTCCTCACCTGCCTTGAGGTGGCTCCGTGACTCTAGGTCACTATTCTCCTCTCTTCCTTGCTGTCCACCTGCGACCAAAGTATGGTACATTACCCAACCAACACCCAAATGGTATGAAGCAGGCAACTCTCCCCCTCTCCCACCAACAGCCAATCAAGTGAAGGTTAATCAAGAGGGCAACCAGATAATCTCAGGACCAACAGTCAATGAAGTGAGGGTCAATCAAGAGGGCAACCAGAAAATCTCAGATAATCTCAGACTCTAAAGGGGAAGGGGCACTTAGGATCTTCCCCAGCTGTCCCAGGAGGCTTTACTTAGCCATCTTGGTACCTTCTCAAAGGTCGGGTGGAGCAGATTCACACACATCCTAAGACTCAGGCTAGGGCAGGATGATATTTTGAGAAAGAAGAACCCCACAAGACAAAAGGTTTGCTGGACATATTTTGAATACATGCGTATGTTGTGCTGGGCACGTGCTAGACAAACTATGACCTCTACCAGCATTTTATTTATTTATTTTTATTTTTCACATTTTTATACCACCCTTCCTCCAAGGAGCTCAGAGTGGCGTACATATTTCCTTCCCTCCTTTTTGTCCTCACAACAACCCTGTGAGGTAGGTGGGGCTGAGAGATAGTGACTGGCCCAAGGTCAACCAGGAAGCTTCATGGCTGAGCAGCAGGGATTTGAACCTGGATCTTCCAGGTCTAAGTCCGACTCCCAAACCACTACACCATCCAGTTGTATGCGTGGCACCCGCGGACACCTGCCACTTGGCAGTGAGTCTGCAACACGACAAATAGCAGTAGGAGGTTTGGCTTGGCAGGCAGAGCTCCAATGCACAGTTTTCGAGAGCTTGAAAAAGTCCAACTTGAACCTCTTCCCGCATCTGGCCTCCCAACCCAGAAGTTACTGATGATGATATCATCACCATTTACTTCTAGTGGCAATTTGGTTGGTTGGAACCTGGGAACAGGGCCCATGAGAGGGGGTAAAGGGGGTAAATTGTACCCAGGCCCAAAGTAAAAAAGGGGGATCCCAGCTGACCTCATGGAGAGTGGACAGAGGCCAACCAAGAGGCCAGGTTTACTGTAGGTTTACATGTAGACCTGGGCATCGCATTGGGAAACCTGGTAGACCTGGGCTCTGGAGATGTCTCCAGCCATTGCTGCCTTCCCCGTGGCCTGTTTTGCCCCCTCCCCCTTTGAGAAGGGGCCTAAAAGAAACTTTGTACCCCCTGGTAAAATGCCTCTCTGAGGCCCTGCTTGGGAAGTGGTACGTCGAGGGACAAAAGTTGAGAAAATACTGACCTAGACCAGTCTTGGGCATTAGGGCTCATGGCAAGGGAGTAACAAGTCTGCAAAGCCAGACTTCAGTTCTTCGGAGTATACCTCACGACCACCAGCTGGCTGCATTAGGAGATGTCTGGCTTTCTGATGGCAAATTCATTGAGCAGTCACACTTTGCTTGGACAGAAAGGGCCTTACAGGTCTGCTAAAAGGTAAATGGTAAAAGGTAATGGTCTCCCCTGCTCAAAAGCCAGTTGTGTCGGACTCTAGGGTGCGGGGCTCATTTCTGTTTCTAAGGTCAAAGAGCCAGCGCTGTCCGAAGACGCTTCCATGGTCATGTGGCCGGCATGACTAACGGAACGCTGTGACCTTCCCACCACAGCGGTACCTATT
This sequence comes from Plestiodon gilberti rubricaudatus, assembly GCA_026170595.1. Taxonomy (NCBI): domain Eukaryota; kingdom Metazoa; phylum Chordata; class Lepidosauria; order Squamata; family Scincidae; genus Plestiodon; species Plestiodon gilberti. Next base: position 5,077,751 of record JANXHW010000011.1, read on the forward strand.
TATCTACTTGCAATGTCTTGCTTTCGAACTGCTAGGTTGGCAGGAGCTGGGACAGGAGATAGGAGCTCACTCCATCACGCGGCACACGGGTCTCGAACTGCTGTCCTACCGACCTTCCGGTCTGCAGTTCAGCGACTTAACCACTAAGCCACAGGTCTGCTGCTGATGTTTAAAGGAAACCAAGTTACACAATAGGCATAACATAGAGTTTAAACCTTAAAGTTTGAACCTTTAGTCCTTGATGGAGACGAAAGGTTTTGATAGGCACCCTGTCAACCGTTGCTAAGATTCCCTCCACTCTGAGTGGTCTTCCAGCATTGGGAGCAGCTACTCAGAGCCATGAGGCCAGAGAATGACAGAGAGAGAAAAAACATGATGTGCAAAGCTAAGTTTATTGAGTAGCAAAAGGGACTTGGGGGAAACTCAGCAGCAGGAAAACGTTCCTCTCCTACTGACAGGCATGGCAGAAAGGTGGTACTCGGAAGCACAGAGGTAAAGGCATCTCGTCCATTGGTGTCTGGGTCTGCAAAAGAAGATGCCCTGGTAAGAATTCAAACACTGGAGTAACCCCAAGAGAGGATCTGTTTTTCAAAGCAAGCTGAGAATTGATGTCGAGGTTTAACCTCCACAGGTGCCCCCCTCCATTCTCCTTTGAAAATTATGCTTGGGATGGAGAGAGTGGATAGAGGGAAATTCTTCTCCCTCTCGCACAACACCAGAACCAGGGGACGTGCACTAAAATTGAATGGAGGGAGAGTTAGAACGGACAAAAGAAAATATTTCTTCACCCAGCATGTTATTCATCTGTGAAACTCCTTGCCACAGGATGTGGTGACATAAATCTAGATAATGAGGACCTACAAATACAGACGTATTTGATGTGTATCCTGCACTCCCCAAAATGACATGTTACAAGTCACGTTTGTGACTTTTGACAGTAATAATGTGATATGTGCTGATTTTTTTTAATGAACCTGGGTCCCCACAAAAATCTGTCCAATTGGACCCAGCAGCTCATACGGTAGACTTGTCCTCCCCAACATTGTTTCTTTCTGCCCCCCAATAATTACTACATCACCACTGCCCTTTGTTGCCCCTCCTGTTCCTGCCAGACCCTGTCTGTCTGCCACCTCTCCCCCCCCCCCCAGATTGCCACACTAACAGCACAATCCTATCCAACTTAACCAGCAGTGAAGCGAGAACGGGAGGCCCGAGAACGGAAAGGGGATTCAAATCCCCTCCAAAGGGGGATTCAAACGGGATTTAAATTTTCCATCCCCTCCAAAACCTCCCGCCCTGCCCTCCCCCATTGGTGACACTGGTGGTATAAGTCGAATAGGATTGCGCTGTAATTCAGTTTATAAGCCCTTGGCTGAATCCTTATAGCTGGAGCCTCTTTCCAGATTCACACTGAGAAGCGAGAACAAAACCGTAAAAGAAAGCCATCGAACTTCATATTTAAAATGTACAGACCTAATTGTTGGATCCTCCACCGTAGTTGTTCCCGTTGGGCTGGAAAAGAGAAGAAAAAGAATCGTTTGGCTCGACGAATGGAAAATCCAATTTCTCGGGATCGGTTTGTGTCAGTGTATGGAGCAGTTATCAGAGAGGTTATGTACTTGTCCATTTGGTGAAACTGAACCCCTACCTCGTATCTGTATTGCCCCCTTTACAAGGATCTGAGGTCAGCATCTCTAGCTGGACCACTTATTAATAAAAGGAAAGAATGGGATGACTTGGATAAACTCCACTACTTGTTGGCCAAAGTTAATGTTGATCTCACAAGGACTGTAGCACCCTTTCTGACAGCAATTACTAAGAAGAGAGGGCTGTGACCCACAGAACTGTTGAAATAGGATGGTTAGAAGTGGACTTGATAACTGCTTTTGGCTTCTTTTATTGTATTTACTTTAAATTTAATTTTATTCATGTCTTGGTGGTTTTATAAGTATTTTGTCCATGTAATTTAATATGCCAATAAAGGTATTCGTATCTGTATGGAACAGCGGTAGCTGCATCAGGGTCAGTGTAGCTGAATACATCTGGAAAGAGCATGGATGGGGAACCAAAATAGATCAGTTAGGTTAAGCCGAGAAATTGCACTCTAGGCAGAGCTAGAAAGGGAGAGGAAGATTAAGGCCAGGGCTAAGAGAAGATCAGGACGGTCAGCTTTGATTCTGCGCGGGGAAATTATAGCTGTCTCCAGGCAGAATTTCTCTCTTAATTTCATCTCCAAATCAGGAAAAGTGACATTTGCTTCATCCCACCTCACCAGGTATCATGGAAGGGCTGCCCCTGATCTTTGTTCTTATTATTTCTGTGGTGATAATCGAATCATATTATTATTCATTCTCTGGCCTTTCCTATTTCAAATTGATCAAATAAACCTATCTTTAAGCACTGCAACACTCTCTCTCTCTCTCTCTCTCTCTCTCTCTCTCTCTCTCTCTCTCTCTCCCAGCCTCTCTCTCTCTCTCTCTCTCACACACACACACACACACACACACACACACACACACACACACACACATACATGCTTCCCCAGCTGAAAACTCTATGCCCACAAAAACGTCAAACTAATCCCTCCCTATCAATTCCACCAAGTTAGACAGCCAAACGAACTGAAATCTCAGGTGGAGGGTAAAGGCATCTTTTTCTTTCAAACCTGAACAATAATTTGGATACGGTCTCCCTATGAGGGAGAAAGTCATGATAGAAATTATATCATCATCATTAATGATAATAATGATAATATCTCCAATGAGAAGGAAGCATAATCAAGCAATAAGGTAAAGGTGACCCCTGACAATTAAGTCCAGTCGTGTCCGACTCTAGGGTGTGATGCTCATCTCCATTTCAAAGCCGAAGAGCCAGCGTTGTCCGAAATCGCCTCCGTGGTCATGAGGCCGGCATGACTCTCCTTGCCGCAGCGCGTAGCATGCAGCTGGAACACGGAGCGCTGTTTACCTTCCCGCAAGCGGTACCTATTTATCTACTCGCATTGACATGCTTTGGAACTGCTAGGTTGGCAGGAGCTGGCCAAGCAACGATAGCTCACCCCGTCGCGGATTCGAACTGCCGACCTTTCGATTGACAGCTCATGGTTCAGCGGTTTAACCTCAGCGAACGATCAATCTCCCAACACAGAGAAATTTTGGGACACTTACTCTGTAGTCGTTACGCTGGCTGGGTCCTCCATTAATGGTGCCTCTATTTTCCCCTATATTCTGGAAAAGAGAAGAAAGAGTTTATTGCTCCTCTCTGCCCCGGGATGGGGGTGGGAGCCCCCTTGCCTCATCTCCACCCAGCAAGAGGCAAGGTGACGAAAAAGAGCCCGCCTGGCAGGGTTGTGGCATCCCTTGCAGTTCCTCTCCAAAATGAGCAGCATTCCTCTCCCCCCATGCACCCTGGCAGACCTTCCCACCCTCCCATCACATCAGTCTGAGCTTAGCTGGTCACCGTTGCTGCAGGGTCGGAATACGTTGCTTTCTCACTTGGCCCTTGGTGGGAGTATTTTTGCCTACTGCAGCAAAAATGATGAACAGCTCTTGAAAGCTTTGTTACCATTTTTAAACCAAGATCCTTTATCGAGGTAGAAGAGAGCAAGATTGATCAGCTAACCCTCCATCACAAAACACAGAGACGTTTGTGGTCACTTACTCCAAAGTAGTCACGACTATTGCCGCCGCCTCCAATGTTGCCCCCAACATTCTGGGAAAAAGAAGAAAGAGAATCATTTCAGTGGACGAATGTGTAACAGGAAACTACATTTGTTTACTCTATATCATTGGATGCTTGTGGCAGTAGGTGGAGCAGGGTCTGGGGCATATGTCTAGAGAAAACACAGAACTCTCGTGCTTTCTCCATGATCCAGCGCATGTTGGCAATTTGATCATTCCTATGTCTCTCCCTTATTCTGGAATGGATGAGAAGGAGCAGAAGAGCATCACTTCGGTGGTTGACTTGAAAGACCAACTTCACTCCTAAATATTGTTCATGTGTCAGTGGATGTGTGCAGCAGGGGTTGGAATTTGGGGTGAACAGCTCAGATACACACAGATATGTGAAATTAAGCAAGCAGCACTCTAGGAAAGAGAGACACACTTAGTGCATGGCAATCAACCAGCATTCACTCATATGGCAAAACACAATTAAAGGTGTATTTTCTTTTGAAGAGAGCCCTCCAATGCTGAATCAAGAACAGAAAGACTTCTGAAATGGGGCCAAATGCCAGGCATTGATGAAATTAGATGTCAAGCTCAGCTTCCAATCTGACGCATTGCATTGGGGACCTCCTTCAGCACTCATCACCATGCAATAAGTCCAGGTCCTGCTTACCTGAGCTGTAATGCCTTGCAGGGAGAGCAGGCAGACGAGGAGGAAAGTGGCCACAAGGTAGAACTTCATCTTTAGTTTCCTTTGTTCTTTCTCCTTTGTTCTCTCTTGAGTTGGGTTTTGGAATGATGGCAAAGGGACGACTGTATTTATGCTGGGTGCCCACTTGGGTGGCAGTTGACTCCTTGGGCCAAGCCCAGTGACTCAGCCTTTGAAGGAACCCATATCTGCTTCTCCCAGTCCTCTTTCCTCATCATCAGTGGTCCTCACTGTTTTTCCTTTCCTTGGAAGTCCTTGTGCAATCCTTTCAACGTTTCGTATATATCTCTTTTCTTAATGTCCTGTTTGGGTCTTTCTTGTTCAGTCATCATCATGCTCTGTAGTTGTAGTGGAATAGATCCCATGCAGAGAAGAACGCCTCTCAACCAAAGGACTAAAGAAGGGTTGTCCTCGCTAAGGACAAATTAAAATGGAAACTCCTCTGCATTCACTGGTGCCCCAAAGCACAGTTTCTGGGTCTTGTGTTAATGGTGACTGATCTTGTGCTTCCCTATTTGCTTTGGACCTTGTGTCACAGGTTCCTCCCTACTTGTGGCGCATTCATGTGCATTTCAGGGGAAGAACTGAATGGAAAACACCACCACCACCCCATTCATTCAGTGTGGATGTAGAGGTAGGCTTACCAGATCTCCAACCGGGACAGAGTGCTAGACCTTTAAGAGAAGGAATATGGGCAGGTGTAGCTTGTTAAACCTTAGAGCACAATCCTTGGCATGTCTACTCAGAAGCAAGCCCCATTGTGTTCAGTGGGGCTTGCTTCTGAGTAGACATGCCAAGGATTGTGCTCTAAGGTTTAACAAGCTACACCTGCCCACAAGGTCTAGCACTCTGTCGCGGTTGGAGATCTGCTAAGCCTATACTAACTGACTCAGGGGCCCAATCCTATCCAACTTTGAGTGCCGATTTAGCCACAATGAAGCCTCAAGGTTAGGGTGCCCATATCCAAAAAAGGACAGGGAATTTGGACAGGTGTAGCTTGTTGCAGCCTTCTATGATGAGCTGTATTGGAGATAACTCCTGTTATCTCCTGTATTGGAGAAAGCGGAAGATACTCCTGAGGAGAAAGTATGTGGTGTACACAGTGGCCCCTTGCTCTGGCAAATCTGGGGAATAAGGGGTTAAAACATAGGCTTCAGCAGTAGGCATGCTGCACAGCTGTGGCCATTAGAGGCAACCAGGTCTTCAGGGATAAAATCAGCACCTGGAGCAAGGAAGGAAGGAAGGAAGGGTGTGGGTAGCAGGTGATGGAAAGGTTGAAAGAAAGGGAGAAGCAGACTTGGATTCTTACTAGGCTTATGGCCTGACGTTTGGACTGGCTTACTAACTCAGCTTATGGACTGGCTCTTGGACTGGCTTGTTGACTCTGCCTTAACTTTTGGACTGGCTTACTGACTCTGACTGACAGACTTGTGAGTAGAAAAGGGGAATTTGGTGGGACAGCTCAGCTTTCCCCCCCTCCGATTTTGGAGGACCGAAGCCCGAGGGGGGTCGTCAAAGCTGGAGCATGGGGCATGCACTTCAGTTGACCAACTGAATTGCATCCCCTGTGCTTCAGCTGATGAGCAGAAAGGTGCTTAGGAGCTGAGTGCCTTTGCGCTCGTCAGCAAGGGTGGGCAGGACATGCTGCAGAGAGTTGTCAACTGAAGAGCATGTCTATGCTCCACTGACGATCGGAAAGGTGGCGCTCAGGAGCTTGAGCGCCTTTCTGGTCAGCTGGAGTGTGGGTGGGGCATGTACAGGGCCTCTGAGGGGGGGCTAAGGGGGTAATTTGTACCTGGGCCTAGGATGAAAATGGGTCAAAAAGGGGGGGGCTGGAGCAGAAAAGGGGGCCCAGGAGCCAAATTCACATGTAGGGAAGGGGCCCAAAAGAAACTTTGTACCCCCTGATAAATTTCCTCTGAATGGCCCTGGGCATACACTTCAGCTGACGAACACCGTGCCTAAGCGGGCTCTTTCCCTTAGCTTCCATTCTGGCCTCTGCCTCCCCCTGCCTCCCCCTATCTCTCTGAGATCATACACTGCCAGCCAAAAAACACTACTTTTGTTCCTTCCAGAAACTGCAGAGGAGAGGTGAGTCACTTGACACATTCAAGACTCAGCTCCTCCCCTCAGGGAGGTGTACATGAGGGTCTGGAGTCTCTTAAGGAAGCCCCTCACCCAAAGATGCTTCCTGGATGATCAGTTAGTAATTTACTCAAGAAAAGCCTGGGCAATCAATTGTCTAATCCTCAAATTTGCCCTATTAGTGTTGTCCTACTTCAGTGGGAGTAGAGGGCCTCGGCACCAGAACCACTTACTCTCCGGGTGCCACAAATGTGCTTTATGGTTGTGTGTCTAGATGAGATTGAACTGTTAAAAACCCAACTTTGAGTAGCAAAAGAATGCCGGTCTGGTAGGTCCTCTTGTGTTGGTCAACCTGTAGTCATTGCTTGTGTGATACTTGGGCTACTCTATGCTGATCGGGTAGTCAACATTTTTGCCATTTGTTATCTTTCTCTCTTTAGCTGCTTTAAAAAAAATGTACAAGTTCTGTTTCACTGTAATCATCTTGTGCTTGGGAAAACGGACTTGCAGCACAATCCTAGGCATATCTACTCAGAAGTAAGCGCTCCCCTGCTTTCAATGGGATTTAGTCCCACCAAAGTGCGTAGAGGAGTTGCAGGTAAGTTAAGACCTATGCTGGATGGCGGGAAGACGGGCCTGGGTGGCAGGGGAGGGAGCAATTGGCCGGCCAGGCCAGGGAGGGGGGGGGCAGAGATATCGGCAGTATGCTCTGCCAATATCCTAACCCCCTTCCCGGGCCTGGCCAGACTTACAAGGCCTCCCTGGGTGTGCGCCAGCAAAATAGCTGGCGCGCATCTGAGGAGACCCAATGGGTAGGCTTAACAGATCTCCCACCGGGACAGAGTGCTAGACCTTTAGGAGAAGGAATGTGGGCAGGTGTCGCTTGTTAAACCTTGGAGCACAATCCTAGACATGTGTATTCAGAAGCAAGCCCCATGGATGCCTAGGATTGTGCTCTTAAGGTTTAACAAGCTTCGCCTGCCCACATTCCTTCTCCTAAAGGTTTAGCACTCTGTCCCGGTTGGAGATCTGGTAAGCCTACCCGTTGGGGCTGACATCAGGGGCAATGGATGAATATCTTTCTCCCCCCCCCAGGTGAGTCCCAGCCCTGCCGGCGTGGGCCACATACTGCTTACGATGCAGCAGTCTGCTGTTTAGGCTGGCCGTTGTATCCTACGCAGGTTTAGGCTGCCGGTCTAGTTAAATTCTTATAGATAGAGATAAGAGACTGAATTCTAAACTGTCCTCATTTTCACCACAAATTAGTAAATCTCCCCTTGCCTCATTCTTATCTCCAGCCAGGGGCCAAATTGTGGCTCAGTAACGTTCAATGGCGCAATTCCTGCAAAGTGGCCGTTAGGTTTAGAATTGGCTATGCCTTCCCCAAGACTCCAGGGGTCCTATTGCTGCAGTTCCTCTCCTCAATGCCTTTTGAGAAGAAACTCTCTTGACCATTAGAGGTATAACAATATTCTTGCTGAGGCAGGCACACTTTTTGAAACAAGCAATATATGACTGCCATCATCACCCCATGCCCTGAGTGTGGCACCCCCATCTCTTCCTGTATTGCAAGCTTAGTTGTTTGACGATGAGCAGATGATATGTATTTCTCTGTATCTAAAAGCACCCTAATCCAGTGGTTCTCAAACTTTTTAGCACCCAGGACCTACTTTTTAAAATGTCACTCTTATCAGGACCCACCTAACTTTACAGAACGCTCAAACATTTATCTCCCTATATTTACACAAGCTTGTAAACTGCAGGAGCTCAACTCTTTGCAGGGCAATTAGCAGCTATCTGATTTTTGAATAGCCTCAGGGCTTGTGGCAATTACTTATCTGATATTTCCATCACCTCACCTGGAACCCACCAGAAATCAGGTTGTGACCCACCAAGTGTGACCCACAGTAATCTACCCCCCCCATTTTAACATCTGCAACAATTGCTACCAACTCCAGCAAGAGGGTCCCTACATTTGCAGACTGGAGCAAATCTTCCAAGTTTGAGAAGGTGGCTGAAAATCTCCTTCAGAGGTGCTAAGTACTGCCAAGTCACCGTGCCTTACACCTCCTCTTGCTTATTGTCCTACCTTACCTCAGAAAGGTTTTGCGCATTTGCAAAACCTTTAAAAGCCGGCGCGACGCGTTCGGCCCTCTCAGAAAGCCCTCGACCACCGAACTGGGCGGTTGCTCTAAGGAGGGCTTATCCCCAGCCGGGGACAAGCCCTCCTCAGAGCGACCGCCCAGTTCGGCGGTCGAGGGCTTTCTGAGAGGCCCGAACGCGTCGCGCCGGCTTTTAAAGGTTTTGCACATGCGCAAACCCTATAATAGCCGGCGTGACGTGTTCAGCCCTCTCAGAAAGCCCTCGACCGCCAAACTGGGTGGTCGCTCTGAGGAGGGCTTATCCTCGGGCCGGGGACGTGCCGAGTGGGCGCGCTGGTTCAGAGGGGCGCGCCAGCCGGGCTCCGGTGCCATGCCGCTCTGCGCAGCCCCGAGCCCAGCTGCCGCGCCCCCCGCCCACTCGGCGCCTGGGGTGGAGCACACCTGCTCCCCCCATATTAGAACGCCTCTGCCTTCAACCCCTCTGCAGGGGCAGAACTGCTTCTCAAAGAGGAAGGAATAGATTCCCTTTCCCATACAAACAATGGGGTGCCCAGATGGAGCAACATACCGATTAACTCAAACCAAGACATAATATCAAACCCAGGGGCGGAAGAAGGATGGAGCGCGTGGAGCAGCTGCTTCAGGCGGGGACGCGGGGGGGCGCAAACAGCATTCGGGGCTACTACTTACCGCTCGATGATTCGGTCCTCCCACCATCTCTGGAGCTAGTTTGGCTCCAAAAAGGTGTCAAAACTGGTGGGGGGGGCATGTTCGGAGTCGCACCGGGCACGATGACAACATGCCACTTAGGCCCCGCCCCTTGGCCCGGGCGCCAGGAGGGCTCGTGTCATTACTGATCAAACCATAGAAATCAGGGGTCCCACATGTGTAAACAGAGCCAGGGGTGTGTGCAGTTGTTTCAAGCTTTGCCTCCATTCAGACATTGAAGTCAATGCCAGGAGACAGTATTTGCTGCCCGGATCCTGCCCCATCCCCAGTTGAACCTCAAGTAACACCTGGCATGCGTAGCATGTGGGCAGGGCTACTGTCATCCTCCTGTCCTCTTTCCTTTTCACCAATCTGAAGCCATTCCTTGTTTGCCCCTTGCCTCCTCCACTCCTCCCATCTCTCCTCTCTAGCCCACCACTCTGCTCTCCTCCACACTTTTTCTTTGATCCTCTCTAGCCCACCACTCTCCTCTCCTCTGCATTTCCTTATGTGCTTTCTGTCTCTCTTCCTTTTTGAAGGAGTAGGAAGAGGACCAGCGGAAGCTGGCACACCTCCAGGTAAGGTGGATACGTTTTAGGGCATGGCCCGTTTGCCAAGCTGTTGCATCAGGCAGCAGATTGATCGGTGGGCACTCTCCTGCAGTGGCGTTGCTGACAGGGGGCTGTGGGCGGGGCAATGACATGTTTTGCATCATGGCCCCTCCCTGTGTCACGACATCAAGGGTGGGCAAGAGGGTCATTCCCCCTCCCTGAAATCAGCCCGAACGGCCTCCACTGTCTCCGCGGCTGGGAAAGAAGCCGGTAGGGCTGCGAAAGCTGCCATTGCAGCCGCTCCTCACAAGGAGAACGTGGGCAGCACCTGGAGCCCTGCATCCCCCCGGCCCCGGCTTAGCTACGCAACTGCTCTCCTCTGTCCACCTTCTTGCTACTACTGCTCCTCCTTCTCTTTCCACTCCTTGGATTGGAAAAGGAGGACAGAGAGGAAGAGGGAATGTGGAGGGGAGAAGAGTGCTGAGCTTTAACATTGGAGGGTGGGAGGAGCAGAGGATGACACATCATTGGGTAAGGGGGGCAGCATTTGGCATGTTGCCTCGGGCATCCAGAAGTCTTGGGCTGTCCCTGTTCTCTCCTTATTAATGCTACCAGTTCAACATCTCATACAGCAAAATGACTGCTTAATGTTACAAGCATACACTGAGGGTAGCCTAAGACCTCTTGATGCCTGGGGTGACAAGCCAAATGCTGCCCCCTTACCCAATGGTGTGCCAGCCTCTGCTCCTCCCGCCATCCAATGTTCTAGCACAGCACTTTCTTCCCTTCCCGTATGACTGTAATTCTCCTAATTCAGGGGTGGCCAACCTTTCAATGCTCCTGGACCTTTGGTTGTATAGGTGAGGGCATTTCAGCAGGTACATCTGCTTGAGCAGCACCATCAGCAATTGCAACTGCCAAGATTCTGGCTTCTACACAACTCTTAAGAATGCAGAGGCCCTAATGGTGGGAGGTTGGCCACCCCCGTTCAATCTGCAGTCAGTACTTGTTTTGTATTTTCATCAAAAAGGCTACTCCGCACTCATTAGGTTGTCAATATTTTTGTCATTTATCTTTTCCCTCTTTAATCTTTCTGTTCTGTTTTTAGTGCAATCTTTTATCTTGCCTGTGGAAAGACTTGCAGCACAATCCTATGCATATCTACTCAGAAGTAAGCTCCCTTGAATTCAATGGGATTTACTCTCAGGTAAGTTCAGCGGGTGGCGCAATGGGTTAAACCGCTGAACCATAAGCTGTCGATCGAAATGTTGGCAGTTCGAATCCGCGACAGGGTGAGCTCCCGTTACTTGGCCAGCTCCTGCCAACCTAGCAGTTCCAAAGCATATTAATGCGAGTAGATAAATAGGTACCGCTTGCGGGAAGGTAAACAGCGCTCCGTGTTCCAGCTGCGTGCTACGCGCTGTGGCAAGGAGAGTCATGCTGGCCACATGACTACAGAGCTGTCTTCGGACAACGCTGGCTCTTCGGCTTTGAAATGGGGATGAGCACCACACCCTAGAGTCGGACACGACTGGACTTGTCAGGGGTCACCTTTACCTTTAAGTGTTTCTAGGGTTGCAGCTTCAGACAGAAGTGTATTGCAGCTTCAGTCTAGTTAAGTTTATCTAGATCAGGGTGGCCAAACGTGCTTAATGTAAGAGTTACATATGATAAACTTCAGATGTTTGAGAGCCGCAATATTTAAGAAGTAAATTCTTAAGTATATTTAGTCCCCATGAACATTATTAGTATTAGTATTTGTATACCGCTTTTCAACAAAAAGTTCACAAAGCGGTTTAGACAAAATCAAAAAGTGCCTCTTGCCCAGTTAGCAGGGGACAAATCTTTTAACTGAGAGGACTCTCGGTTTTATACCTGGTAAATAACTTTAAAGCTCGAACACTTCTGATTTACCTTTTATCTTAATTGTGATGCAAAAAGGAGCTCAGCCAACGTATTTCCGAGAACCGCACATTGTATGTCAAAGAGTCGCATGTGGCTCAGGAGCCGCAATTTGACCACCCCCTATCTAGATGGATATATGAATCTTAAACTGTCCTCATTTGCACGACAAATTAGTAAATCTTCCCTTGCCTCATTCTTCTCTTGCCTCATTCTTATCTTCAGTACACACAGGCCAAATTGCGGCTCAGTAACGTTCAACGGTACAATTCCTGCGAAGTGGCCGTTAGATTCTAAGTGATCTTATCGGGCTTATGATCCCAGGAATTTTGGTGGGATGGTAAATTGTATTATTTGCAAAGATTCCAGTGAACCAGAGCTGCCACTCTATTGTGACGTTCTTTATAGTCAATTGAGGCACTCTTACTACAGGCACTGACCAAATGGTTGACTTTTTTTATTATTCGTAGCAGTAGCACTAATAATAATGCACATACACACATGCAAGCACATGCATACACAAACGTAAACACAAACACACACGCACGCTTCCTATAGTTAAAAATTGCATACCACAAACTAATGCATTACAGCCAGCATTTCAGAATTGGGGGGCTTAGCCAAGATTTCAGGGGTCCTGGTAGTGCAATCCTACTCTGAGAAGTACCTCCAACATCCATGCAAAGGAGAACAGATTCCTTGCTGACTTTGTGCTCTTGCAAGTATTGTCTCTGCCTTCTCATCCAGTGGTCTCTCGTAATGCTGAAGCCAAGGTCTAAACTTTGGAATGTCCATTCACACCACAATGGGGTGAAATATTCAGAGAAAACAGTCTTGTAGGTGGAGAATTCACTCGGTAGCATAGCTGGCGTTTTTTCAAGGGGGCCGTGGGCGGGACGACACATCTTCGCCCCCCCCACCGGAATGGAGCGGGACCAGAGCCAAAAGGTTCTGTTCCGTTCCGGGGGGGGGGGGGAGACGTGTCACCCTGCCCATGGCCCCCTTCCAAAAACGCCAGCTACGCCACTGGATTCACTCACATCAAAGTCTCCCCCATGGCCGGTTCATTCATGAGGCTGACTGAGGCAATTGCATCAGGGAGCAGGTTGGTGGGAGATACCTGCCCTGACCTCCACCATGGCTCCTCCTCATCCCACTCTATTACCAGTACAACCCCCCCCCCCAATATTTCATTCTTCATTATACTATATTATGGACTCTGATATCAAGCATCATGATATTTCATATGCCAACGTCAAGGAATATTAGTGTGCAAAATGAAGTGTTTTCCTAGACCCTCTATGCACCAAATGAACAGAACTCTTACAGGCCATGTTTTCTCTCAAGAACTTGGTTCAGGCCTCAAAATGAACTCTTTCCCACCCCACATCCTGGAAGAAGAGAAGATAATCCCGTCATGTGTCTCATAGACTGCAACTTTTAATCCTCTACTCAACTTTTGTCTGTTCCTACAGGTATGTTTGCCTTTCTGAATGCAATTTCAGTAACTTGTAACTTTGTAACAAAACATTTGCATTGATTGTATACCTACATGTTTGCATTAACTTGGGTAAACTTCATTTTAGGGTGCTAGACATCTCTCTGGCCAGGGGCGTCACTACCCCCGTTGGCGCCCGGAGCAACGGGGGTGTGTGGCGCCCCTATAATATCGCTGTGGCCAAAGGGGGGGTGATCCGGAGGGGGGGTGGCGCGCTCCGGGAGGAGGCGGCTTGCGCGCTTCGGGAGGCGGCGACCCCCCCTCAACTGGGAGAGCCGGCTCGGGGACGACTTCCCCGGCCGGCTGCCTGGGGCCTTCTAAGGAAGGCGCGCGAGAACGGTATTTATACTGTTCTTTTTGCGCATGCTCAGACTGTTACTGAGGGGAAAAAGGGCAGCCTTTTTCCCTCAGTAACAGTCTGAGCATGCGCAAAAAGAACAGTATAAATACCGTTCTCGCGCGCCTTCCTTAGAAGGCCCCAGGCAGCCGGCCGGGGAAGACGTCCCCGAGCCGGCTCTCCCGATTGAGGGGGCGGTCGGATGCGAGTCTCGGACTCAGACTCGGAGACGCGAGTCTCGGACTCGGACTCGCGGGCGGAGCGCCGGGCAGGGCGCCCTTCGGGTGGTGGCGCCCGGAGCGGGTGCTCCGCCCGCTCCGCCTTAGTTTCGCCTCTGTCTCTGGCACCACTGTTTACTACATTTGTATTTTAGCTGACACTGTGAAGCAAAAGGAGATTACCTGTTTACCTACATCCTGCAAGGATTAGGAAAGTTTCTTTTCTATTCTCATCCCAAATTACCTATTGATACATCAAACATTAGCATCCCAAAGTTACACATTTATCCTGGATAGTTAGTCTGCACGTAGCAGCAACTCAAACTCCTTAAAAACAGAAGGATTTTGGACAGGAAGTTGTGTCTCTTCCTGAGTGCAGCCACCTCACGTGTGTGTTGCAACACGATAGTCGCCACACTGCCCAGAATCCTCTGAACCTCTGCAAAGAAGCTCCAAACTCCTCTCCAAGACAGGTAGTATGAGAACGCTGAAACTCTCCCTCCTTGTTTTTAGCTGTTAGAAACTGGGTTGGAAGAAGCAGGAACACCTGGAATTCTTTCCCAACACCTCCTTTCTTTCTCGCACCAAATAAACTCTGCACCACTATCAACCACCATAAGACAGAAACACCTACACTATTGTAAAAGAAATATATTTTTCCATTATTGGTGTCCAACTGCAGGCATATTATTGCTGAATATATTATGTCTCTTTATGCAATAATTTTACCTTTGTCCTTTCTTAATAAATACATTAACTTTATTGGAAAGTATATCTGTCTCTTTCCTAAGTTAAAAGGGGATCAGCGCAATGCAGAGCATCCATGTCTGTTGAAACATGGGATCTTAGAATTGGGTGAATTCCTCCTTAAGAATGGGCTTTTTTGTAACCTTTCTCCCTCTTCCCCCCTCTTTTGCTTGCAATGTTGCACATTCCGTTATCCTTGTTGCAGAAGCGCTTTGAGAAAAGCATCAGGAGAACTGGATTAACCCCCCCTCTCCATGCTTATGCAATTGCCTGCTGTCCAGTCTCATGGCACAGATGCAATTCCACACCTGCTAGATATACCTTGTAGCTATAAAAGAGGCTATAAAAGAGGCTAATCAGAGTCTGGTCTTTAGCCTCAACTTGAAACCTTACCCTCGTTCTTTCTGACAAGAGGGAGACTAAAGTTTTTAGACACCCTGGCAATTCTTGCTCCATTTTCCACTCTGAAGGAGCTTGCAACGGTTAGACCACCACCTCCTTAGAGACATGAAACCCAAGAGGGACTGAGACAAAAGCTGATATGCAAAGCCAATTTTATTGAGTAGCAAAGAGACTTCGGGGGGAAATTAGCTGCAGGAAACGGCTCTTGTCCTAGAGATAATTTGGTGCCTGTGAGCAAATCACGGGGTGAAAGGCATCTCGACAGCTGCTTCAGTCAGATTCTGGGTCTGTAAAAGTAGAAACATTTGTAAAAATTAAAACACAGAATAATCCTAAGGGGGGTATTATTTTTCTTTTTAAAGGCAAGCTGAAAAGTGACATTGAGGTGTAACCTTCACGTTTCTTGTGTCATACTCTTGAGGGTCAATTCACACTGTAAACATCATTTCTGATTTTTGCTACACCAGCTGGGAATTACTGACCCTCAGTGGTGCAAGTAAGGCACTCTGCCTATGCTCAGAGGTACTTGGAATGATTGCTGTATTCTTGGGGCAACATGGAAATCTAAAACAACCACAGCACAGATTCCATACATTTCTGATATTAGCATTCAGAAATTGTTACTATCAACATACAAGTTCATCCCAGTCTCTTACACCCAAATAGGTGGACACTGACCCAGTACAAACTAAGTAAATTGACCAGCAGTTGTTGGTTGTTTCCTTAGATTTTATGGGCTTAGCTGCAGGAATTGCTTTACAGATGTCCCTGATTCAAGAGCTGGGAGGGGGGGGGGACTAGATGGCCATGGCCGTGAAGGTCTCTTCCAAATCTATGATTCTGATTCCATTTGATACTAGCAGTGATAAGGTGGGGAGGTGGTTCTTGGGTGGATGGGACAAGTTTTGGTCTCAGGAATAGCCTGCCACTAAACTTATAGTGAAGTGAGAAATTCAGAAAAGCAGTTCCTTGGACTCACCCAGATTATGTGGTCATTTCTTCTGAAATAGAAAGCAACAACAACACATTATTTCTGCAATACAGTACATTTGTGCACTATTTATGTGAGATGGGTAGGGAGGAGTAGACAGGTCCCAAAACACACATTGCTGGTCTAGAAAGTGTTTTATTTATTTATTTTTCTGCATTTATATAGACCGCTTTTGTTATCGTCCGATTGCTCTTCAGATAGTACTCAAGGCAGTTTACATTAGGCAGGCTTGTCGAGATCCGACAAGGATTTTTACAATATGTTCTCTATAGAACCCTTTACCCTTCAACTCCAGATGGCTTCCTTCTACGGTGTAGTCAATTTCACTAGCTATGGTGTAGTCAATTTTTATTTTGCAAAGGAAGGAGCTGGGAAACAAATGTGCCCCATGTCTTTCCCCCTTTGGGAATGAACATGAAACTGACCAGATGAAATTGACATTTTGAACCCGGATGGCTGGTGGCCACTAGCTGCTGCCCACACATAAGTTTATTCAATGCAGAAGGGGGATATCAGAGAAATCTATGCTAATGGGGACAGTGTTAACAGAGAACAACAAATGGGCATGAATGATGCATGGGAAGTGCCAAGCAGTTGCTGTTTGAATAGACAGGAAGAGGCCCGAGTTCGAAACTAGTGTGGGAAAGAGAAAATGTTTCATTTTCATGGCATTCATTGTTTTCCCCACCTTTGCCTGTTCTTTGCTGCCCTCCTGCTCAGAGCTTCCCCCCCCCACCTGCCTGCTCTCAGATTGCCACGCTAATCCGGGTTATCATCCCTTTGTGGTGCCCTTATCATTGCAGTCTCTTTCCAGGTTCTTGCAGAGAAGTTGTTGTTGTTGTTGACCAATAAACTCCTCAAACTTTACTTTAAAGGCATTGACCTCCCCCACTGAAAAGGCATAAAAACATAAGAAGAACCTTGCTGGATCAGGCCAAAATCCATCTAGTTCAGCTTCCTGTATCTCACAGTGGCCCCACCAGATGCCTCAGGGAGCACACAGCCAACAAGATAACCTGTTTCATTTTGTCACTCCCTTGCACCTTGCACAGATTACCTGTTTCCTGTTGTCACTTGCTTGCACCTGGCACAGAGAAAACCTACTTCTAAAGCTAGGAGGTTGCTTATAGCTTGTAACCTGTGATGGACTTTTCCTCCATGAATCTATCCAAACCCCTTTTCAAGGCATCTAGGCCAGGTGCCATCACTACATCCTGTGGCAAGGAGTTCCACAGATGAATTACATGCTTCTATCCCACCCTGCAATGCAATTCCATCCCTATCGATTTCAGAAGGGTGGTGGGACACTCTGCTGCTGCAATTGAAACCTCAGGCAGAGGGAAAGGAATTCCTTAACTTAAAAGCGGGTGAATCAACAGGAAAGTGTCAATGCGAAGGAAGCAGAGTTGGCTGAAAGTTTTGCCACAGTTTAAACGGAGAGAAGGATTCAGTTCATAAAAAATCAGGTGTGATGAGCTAACCATCCGTCTCAAAATACAGAGAAATTCTTGGTGCTTACATAATAGTTGTTACGATTAGCAGGTCCTCCATTGATGGTGCCTGTATTAGTCCCTATATTCTGCAAAAGAGAAGAAAGAGGATATTGTTCCTTTGCCCTAGATGCCTCATCCCAACCCAGCAGGAGACACTCTGCATCCCTCGCTGGTCCTCCCCAAAATGAGCCGCGTCACTCCCCTCCCCCCCCAGTGGCAAAAGGAGACCTTCCCACCCTCCCATCACACCAGACTGAGTTTAGCTGGTCACCATTGCTGCGGAGTCAGAATATTTTGCTCTCACACTTAGTCCCTTGGCCTTGAGGGAGTTTTGCCCAGGTATTGCTCAGTATTGCCCCACAAAACACGTGAGACAGATCTTGGAAGAAAGCAGGGCCACGATTTCTTTGAAATTACAGTGCCAGGCAACAATTAGGCAGATGCAGCGGGTCCTGACTCCACCCCTTCAGTGCGGGTACATAACTAGGAGGTGGCAGTTGACCTGCCTGAGCGCTCCATTAGGCGAACCACCCTGGCTCAGAACCTGGATTCATCCACAGGCTCCCCCTGGTTCTTCACCGCCAACCTTTGTAAATGGGTTCAAGGAAGCTGAATTGCTCCGCCCACCCTGCCCTGGGTGACCACTAAGGCGGGCATCCCAATTCCACCCTGGGGTCAAGCCAGGCCGAACCCCGAACTGGATGGGCTATGAGGACCAGCTCTGGTTTTAACCCAGCCTGTTGCTTGCCTAAGGGCAGACACCAGATCCCTATTCCTCCTCCCTGTCCCTCAAAATCCTGCCACACGGGGGAGGGGCTAGCCTGGCGCTTAGCATCCCCCCCCCACTCCAGTGAAATGGAGCCACCCTAGAAGGGCTGTGATATCCTTTACTGCTCCTTCCCAAAATGAGCAGCATTCCTCCTTGCAGTGGCAAAGGAAAACACAGACGTTTTTGGTCACTTACTCCATAGGCGTCACGGCTATTGGCTCCTCCTCCAATATTGCCCCTAACATTCGGCTGGAAAAAAGAGGAAAGAGAATAATTTCAGTGGGCGAATGTGAAATCTAGACTCCATATGCCATCTATATCTAGGAAGGTGTGAGGCAGTACCTGGATCAGGGTCTGAGATGTATTTCTCGAAAGAATACGGATGGGAAATCCGAAGTAGATAAGTCAGGTTACGCAAAGAACTAGCACTTTATCTCACTCTACATTTTTACAAAATGACTATTATGAATGGGGTTCTAGGTGGGGGGGGCAGCAGGGAACATTCTTCAGAGCTAACGTTCTCCTAGCTTTCCATCCGCAATGGAACGTTCCAATCAGATGGAAAATGTCTATTGATATCTCTCTGCTATAACCAGAGAGATCATTTTTTTCTATGTAGAAGAGAGCAATATTAAATTGGCTACTGGTCAATCTGAGAACATAGAGGAATCCTGGCATTAGTATGGATCATTCCCATCTCTCCCTTATTCTGGAATTGATGAAAAGGAGCAGAAAGAGCATCACTTAGGTTGAAAGACCAACCTAACTTCTGAATATTGATTCCTGTGTCAGTGGATGCGTGCAGCAGGAGCAGGATTCGAATTCTGGGGCAAACATCATACATAAACTTGGATGGAGATATCAACACTGATACAGTGAAGTAAACAAACATTTAGCAGTCTAGGAAGGAGTCGAGGAAGCAGATACAAGCGTATGGCAAGGCATTCAACCCGGGAGAGTTCCTGTTTGTTCAATAGCTTCCAGCAGGCAGAATTTCTTCAGGTGAAGTTTCCCCATTTTATTTTGTCTCCCCTTTGAGAAAAGCCTCACCTGATCAACTCCTGCCTGTCAGTGAATTTCTTCCACTGAGTTTCAGGAGGAATGAAACACTGCTGTGAGGCTGCAAGCCTATGCACCCTTTCCTGGGAGTAAGTCCCATTGAATACTTACTTGTAACTGAGACTTACTTCTGTGAGAAGTAAGACTTACTTCTTCTCACTTACTTACTCGTAAGTGAGACACTTCTGAGTAGACATGCACAGGATTGTGCTCGGAGTACAACAAGGGAATGGATATGTGAGGAATACACTTATCCCAAACACAGCTTATGATGTGTTGTTGTTTTTCTGAAGATAGCTCAGCAATGCTGAATCAAGGAAAAAAAAAGACATCTGAAATGATGCCTAATAATGTCAGATGTGGGTGAAATTAGATTTCAAGGTCAGCATTGGAGACCTCACCACCACCCATTGTCATGCATCAAGTCCAGGTCTCTCTTACCGGTAGCTGAGCTGTGACGCCTTGCAGGGAGACCAGGCAGACGAGGAGGAAAGTGGCCACAAGGTAGAACTTCATCTTTGGCTTCCTTTGGTCTTTCTCCTTCTTTCTCTCTCAAGTCGGATTTTGGAACGGTGGCAAAGGGACTGGGTATTTATTCCTCTTGGGTGACAGTTGTCGCTATGGGCCAAGCCCAGTGACTCAGCCTTTTTAAGGACCAAAACCGGTTTCTCCCAGTCCTCTTTCCTCAGAACCTCTTTCCTCCCTTTCCCCCCTTTCCCTGGAAGTCCTTGTGCAATCCTGCCAACACTTTTGTGCATTTCTCTTGCCTCGTTGTCCTTTTGGGCCCCTCTTTTGCAGTCACAGTCAGGCTCTGCAATTGTAGGGAAATAGAGAAGAACGGCCCTCATCAAAAGGACTTTTTAAGGATGCAAAATAGTGCACTTTTTCTGGGCCGCCTTCTGATTTCCATTGAACTTGGGCCTCTTTGCTGTTATGTCACGTTGTCCTCGCTGTTTATGAGTAGCCTTACCAGCGTTCTGGAATCGAGGCTGACTTCGGCCTAGAGCAGACCCGAGCCGCTCCCAAGTGTGCACTGCGGCTGCCTAATGGGGTTCCGGCATCCAGAACTTCCGGTCAACAACGCGATAGAAGCCGGAACCCCGTTGGGCAGCCGCAGTGCACACTTGGGAGCGGCTCGGGTCTGCTCTAGGCCGAAGCCAGCCTCGATTCCGGGACACTGGTAGGGCTAATTATGAGCATCATTCACGCACATTCCAGGGGAAGAACTGAATGGAAGAAGGTTATCACTTGGGTGAAGTGTTTCTCCCTCCCCCCCGTCAATTCATTATAATAGTGGTAGCTTTAGCGCCTTGCTGGTTTTTTCCCCATCCCTGCACTGCACGCCAGCACAGAGGCACAAAATACGAGCCTCCCGATTGGGTTGGGCATGGCTGGCCGTTTCGCCTGGCTCCTACAGTCAGCACGTCTTCTTCGAGCCCCTACCCACCCACCCTATATTGCAGTCTGAGAATAGCTGGCTGCTCTTTGATAGGGGGCCAGGTAGGAATTTTTTGCTGTCAATCTGATTAGCTGTTGGTTGGCATTTTTTTTTTGCCTACCCCAGACTATCCTGGGCTTTAGTGTTAGGATGTGTTGGTTATTGTTGGTCACTTTAGGCAGGTAGTGTGTGGGCTGGGTAGAGAGGTGTTAGCGGACAGAGTACATCCTGAGGTTAGCAAAGTCAGGAGGTGAACCAGGACTGCTCAGATGACATGACTGGGTCGGTGAGGCTGGCTGGCAAGCCCCCTGGTTGGAATATGCAAGGACCACCTGTGAGAATCTTCGCTGTTCCGCTGCCTCGACTCTTCGGGGTTGATTGTGATAGGCTCCCTCAGTCGTCAATAGAGGGGGCCTGCAGTCAGGAGGTGACGCCCATTTTAAGATCTGGGGGAGGCAGATGGCTTTAAATGTTCTACCAGTGGTGCATTTTCACACCACCAGTAAGAAATGGAATAGAAAGGTTCAAATCCCAGCTTAGCCACGAAGCTTCCTGGGTGACCTCGGGCCAGTCACTATCTCTCAGCCTCACCTACCTCACAGGGTTGTTGTGAGGACAAAAGGAGGGAAGGAACCATGTACACCACCCTGAGCTCCTTGGAGGAAGGGGGGGTATAACAATTTGAATAAATAAATAAATAAATAAATTTTGGTGTGACCCCTTCCTGGGTGAAACCCCCAACCCCTCATAGTAATGATGCCCCTGCGTGTAGCATTTACTTGTTTGCTATTTTAATCCAAAGGCTACTGCTTGCTCACCAAGAAGTGAACATTTCTGTCATTTGTTATCTTTCTCTCTTTAGCTGCTTTTTAAAAAAAATGTACATGTTCCGTTTCACTGTAATCATCGTGTGTTTGAAAAAAACAGACTTGCACCACAATCCTATGCATATCTACTCAGAAATAAGCTCCCCTGAGTTCAATGGGATTTACTCCCTCCTAACTGTGCACTCCCAGCGGGTGGCGCAGCGGGTTAAACCGCTGAACCATAAGCTGTCGATCGAAAGGTTGGCAGTTCGATTCCCGCGACGGGGTGAGCTCTCGTTGCTTGGCCAGCTCCTGCCAACCTAGCAGTTCCAAAGCATGTTAATGCGAGTAGATAAAAAGGTACCGCTTGCGGGAAGGTAAACAGCGCTCCGTGTTCCAGCTGCATGCTATGCGCTGCGGCAAGGAGAGTCATGCCGGCCACATGACCACGGAGGCGTCTTCGGACAACGCTGGCTCTTCGGCTTTGAAATGGGGATGAGCACCACACCCTAGAGTCGGACACGACTGGACTTAATTGTCAGGGGTCACCTTTACCTTTACCTAACCGTGTATAGCAGGGGTGGCCAAACTTGCTTCATGTAAGTGTCACATATGATAAACTTCAGTTTTATTTATTTTATTTATTTACAATATTTCTATCCTGCCTTTCTCCCCGAAGGGACCCAAGGTGGCTTACAACAGAAAAAATACATGTTTAAAAGATGTTAAAAATACAATACCAAAAAAAACCATACATAGCTGTTTCAAAACAATAAAGAACAGTTAAGAAAAACTAATAAAACAACATCTAAAAATTGATTGAAATAAAATATTACAATTAAAACAGATCATAAAAACAGCAGCGCCCCACCTGTACCAGCAGAATGTTAAAAAAAAACAAGGACTCAGAAGGCTTCTTTGAACAAGAAGGTTTTTAGACCTCGCCGGAAAGTGTACAAGAAAGTGTACATTTAAACTCTTAAACATATTGACTCACCATGAGTGGAGTCTCAGTTTATACTCGGTAAATAATTATAAAGCTTGAAAAATTCTTATTGGCCTTTTATATGAATTGTGATGCAGAAAGGAGCTCAGCCAACATATTTCCGAGAGCCGCACATAGGATATGTCAAAGAGCCGCATGTGGCTCATGAGCCACAGTTTGGCCACCCCTGGTGTATAGGTTTGCAGCCTTACAGCGCAATCCTATCCAACTTACACCTCCGGTGTAACCAGCAGGGGAGGGGAGGGCAGGGCAGGAGGCTTTGGAGGGGAGGGGAGGGAGGGGAGGGGAGGGGAGGGAGGGGAGGGGAGATTTAAATCCCCTTTGAATCCCCCTTTGGAGGTGATTTGAATCTCCTTTCCATTCTGGGGCCTCTCGTTCTCGCTGCACCGTTGGTTACACCGGTGGTATAAGTTAGATAGGATTGCGCTGTTAGTCTAATTAATTTCATATAGATATAGTGATAAGAAAGAATGAATCCAAAACTGTCCTCATTTTCACCACAAATTAGTAAATCTGCCCTTGCCTCATTCTTATCTCCAGCACGCGGGCCAAATTGCGGCTCAGTTTCGATCAACAGCACAATTCCTGCGAAGTGGCCGTTAGATTTGCAGCCACCGTTTCAGATTTGGGGGGCCAACACCCTATTGCTGCAATTCTGCTCCTTGATGGCAGATTCTGGCCAATGGCAGAGCACCAGAGTCCTTGCGACCTTTGTGTGGTGGTGGGGGGGACAATTTGTCACTACCTTTTATTGTGCCCTCTCACAAATTTGAATCAAAGAACTAAACATTAATACTACAATGGGGTTAAATATTCAGAGAAAACTGTCTTGTAGGAGCAAGATTGGCTCCCGTCAAACTCTCTTCCAGGGGGACGTAGACGACCTAGGGCCGTTTCCCTCAAACAGTGCCCGCACGCCATTTGGGGGTGGTTTAGATGCCCCTAGTTTATTTTGTTAAACAATAAAGTGACCAATTTCTCCACAAAGTGATTTGTCTGGTGTATTTATTTGGGGGGGGGGGTGTAAGAGTAATCAGTAATATGATAATAATTCCCAATGGTTTGCAATCCCTGTTCTTGAATTATGATCCTTGGACTCCCTCCTCTATGCCCACTTGGTTGTGCTATTGGCCATGGCACTTGCTCATACAATAAAGTTCCCCAGTGTGCACAGGTTAGACGTTTCTGAAAAGAAGGCCCAGTAATATCTATGGCACCCTGGCACATGGCCTGCCCCTATCAAGGGTACCAAGGGGTGTATTATCCATAAGGCTGACTAGGCTTCAGCCTAGGGGCCCTGAAGGGACTGGGGCCCGCATCGCCTGTTAATGTCCTGGAATGTCCCGGTTATGGATCACTCCTTCCACGTGTGAAGTTAGTCAGCAATGCTGCACTAACTTCTGCCTATTGCACCTCTAGAGAGTGAGAGGAACTCGTTGTGATTCAGCCGATCCAGTTAAGACGTTTTTACCCAAGGGTATATATCTGGAGTTAAATGCGTACGCCTGTGGGCTGGGAGGAATCCCCTTATCTTACCAATCTCTTCGAACATAAGAACATAAAAAGAGCCCTGCTGGATCAGGCCAAAGGCCCATCTAGTCCAGCTTCTTGTTTCTCACAGTGGCCCCACCAGATGCCTCCGAGAGGACACAGTCCACAAGATAACCTGTTTCCTGTTGTCACTCCCTTGAACCTGGCACAGATAACCTGTATCCTGTCACCACTCCCTTGCACCTGGCACAGAGAAAAAGTAAAAGGTAAAGGTGACCCCTGACAATTAAGTCCAGTGGTGTCCGACTCAAAGGGTGTGGTGCTCATCCCCATTTCAAAGCCGAAGAGCCAGCGTTCTCCAAAGACGCCTCCGTGGTCATGTGGCCGGCATGACTCTCCTTGCCGCAGCACATAGCATGCAGCTGGAACACGGAGCACTGTTTACCTTCCCACAAGCGGTACCTTTTTATCTACTCGCATTAACATGCTTTGGAACTGCTAGGTTGGCAGGAGCTGGCCAAGCAACGAGAGCTCACCCTGTCGCGGATTTGAACTGCCGACCTTTCGATCGACAGCTCATGGTTCAGCGGTTTAACCCACTGTGCCACCCGCTGGAGAAAACCTACTTCTAAAGCCAAGAGGTTGCTTATGGCTTGTAACCTGTGATGGTCTTTTCCTCCATGAATCTTTTCCTTTGGTGAAAGATTGAAGTGCTGGAGGGCCCCCAAAATACCTGAAAGCCTAGGGGGCCGGCCGTGGGCTATTTATTACACCCCTGTATTTATTTATTAGTACCCCCACAAGGACAGGGTGACCATATAGTCCTGTCTGTTGCTACTGGTGGCAAGTAACTCCCTCTGGGTTCGGGTTCGGCTGTGGCACACTTTGAAATATCAGCTGCTGGAGAGCCGCGGAGGGAGAGAAGAATCCTTCTGGGCTTCCCAGTACCAGCTGTTGGGCCTCTGTGGGAAACAGGATGGTGGGCTAGATGGGCCATGGGCTACTCTTCAGAAGAAGGACCTTCTTTTTCTCCAAAGCCAGGCTTCTCTTCTGTTCGTACAAGGAAAAAGAGGGAGGGATGCTGGCAAAGACTCATCCGAATCAGACTCGGGAACCAATTTGGCAGGCATCACATCACCTGAGTTTTAACTCAGGTGATGTGATGCCTTGCTTTGGATCTCAATCCGTTGCAGAAGTACTTTGAGAAAAGCATCAGAATTGTGTCACAAACACCTCTCTCTCTCTCTCTCTCTCTCTCTCTCTCTCTCTCTCATACAATTGCGTGCTGTCAGAACTCATAGCACCAATGCACAATTCCTGATACTCCTGTCCTCCCGGATAGGGGCCCTACAGATACACTGTAAACCCCACTATAGAGAGTGGCTATTGATTTGTTGTTGTTCAGTCATTCAGTCGTGTCCGACCCTTTGTGATCCCATGAACCATATCCCGCCAGGCCTTCCTATCCTCCATTACCTTCCTGAGTTCGCTCATTTTCATGTTCGTTGCATCGGTGATGCTGTCTAACCATCACATCCTTTGCCTTCCCCTTCTCCTTTTGCCTTCAATCTTTCCCAGCATTTTTCAATAGCATTTGGCTATTGATACTTCAATTCAACACACGTGCCAGCTATACCGTTGTAGCTATACAATAGGCCACTGATCTTCAACCTTGGGGTTGGGACCCCAATGGGGTCGCGAACCTCATTTGTGGGGTCACGGCAACTTATGGGAACAAAAATGGCTGTTGGGGGTAATGCTGGGGGGGGCTTCCACAGAGATGTCATCCCCCTCCTCCCCCTCCCTTTTTCGATTTGCTAGGGGGGGGACCGCAACTCGGTACTCCTGTTCTAGAATGCCCCCACCGCAGGTGGTGCAAACTGGGCAAGCTCGACAGAGTTGACTGCTGGGGTGGGGATGGGCAGGTCAGGTCCCAGGAGGGGGGTGGGATCAATGGTGGGACCCCAGTCTCATACTTTATTTATTTACTGGGGTCGTGGCACAAAAAAGGTTGAAGACCACAGCAATCGGTGATTCATAAAGTCTGGCCCTTAATCTCAGATTGCAACCTTACTCTCATTCCTTTCAACATGGGGCGAGGGGGACCCCTAAATATTTGGTAGACAGTGGCACCCTAGTAGCTCTTGTTTCACCCTCCACCCTGAATGATGTTGCAGAGTGTTGAGCATCTTCTCAGAGACATGGGACTTGAGAGCGATGGAACTGATATGCAAAGCCAAGTTTATTGAGTAGCAAAGGGACATTTGCAGAAATAAGCTGCAGGAAAATGCTGGTCTCCTATAGAGAGACTTTTAAGTAAGCATGGAACTGGAAGAAGGGTGGTTCTTGTGAGCTAACTGCAGGATAGATGGAATCTCGACACTTGCTTCAGTCAGCTTCTGGATCTGTAAAAGAAGAAGCATCAGTAAGACCCCAAAGTCAAAGAGGAGCTCGAAGGAGGATATTATTATTATTATTATTATTATTATTATTATTATTATTATTATTTATCCTCGAAGGACGATATTATTTCTTTTTAAAGGCCCACTGAGAATTTATGTTAAGGTTTAAACCTCTATGTTTCTTGTCTCTTCCGGTTGAGGATTAATTCACAGTGTCAATCCCATTTCTATCTTTGCTATGAACTTTGCTGTGAAAGCTTTGTGACAGGAAAGACACTCTGTGTGCGCTCAGAGGTACTTCTGCAAAAAAATCCTGCAGGCAGGCATGTGAATTTGTGTTTTGAATGAATAGGAGTGAAAATGCATTTGTTTGGCTTCGAAATTGATAGAACGTTTACTTTGCTGAGCACAAATGGCTGGTGGCTATCAGCCCCTGACAATCAAGTGCATGCAATGGTGAAGAAAATGGAAATTAGAGAGGAATTGATGGCTGCCGGATTGGAGTCCATAAAGAAGAGCAACAGATGAGCATGAAAGCTGTGTAGAAAGTCCCGAGTGGATTCTCTTTGAACGTAGAAGAACGTACTCTGGCTTTACAGGTGTGTGAAGAGAAACAGTTGAGCATGAAAGCTGTGTAGAAAGTCCCGAGTGGATTCTCTTTGAACGTAGAAGAACGTACTCTGGCTTTACAGGTGTGTGAAGAGAAACAGTTGAGCATGAAAGCTGTGTAGAAAGTCCCGAGTGGATTCTCTTTGAACGTAGAAGAACGTACTCTGGCTTTACAGGTGTGTGAAGAGAAACAGTTGAGCATGAAAGCTGTGTACAAAGTCCCGAGTGGATTCTCTTTGAACGTAGAAGAACGTACTCTGGCTTTACAGGTGTGTGAAGAGAAACAGTTGAGTTTCCATTCGTTTCCATTTTATTTATCCTGCATAGTTTGCAGCGGCCTGCCATTTTGGCTGGCCAGTGCATCTTATGCAGAATCGGGCTGTTACAGCGCAATCCAACTTAACATTTTTGCCTATGTAACCAGCGGCCCAGTGAGAATGGGAGGCCCCAGAATGGAAAAGGGATTCAAATCCCCTTTGAATTCCTCTTTGGGAGGGGATT
Organism: Plestiodon gilberti rubricaudatus; assembly: GCA_026170595.1. Classification (NCBI taxonomy): domain Eukaryota; kingdom Metazoa; phylum Chordata; class Lepidosauria; order Squamata; family Scincidae; genus Plestiodon; species Plestiodon gilberti. The sequence goes on from JANXHW010000011.1 coordinate 5,105,240, forward strand.
TGAATCCCTTTTCCGTTCTGGGGCCTCCTGTTCTCGCTGCGCCGCTGTTTAAACTGGCACAAAAGTTATGTCGGATTGCACTGTAATTCTAATAAAATATTTTAAATGTTAGAAAATACACCATGTCCCTCCTTACCATGTCTGTATCTCACTCTCTGCGGGATATCACACAAAACAGAGAAGGTTTTGGACACTTACTCAATAGCGGTTGCGGCTGTTGGATCCTCCCCCGTAGTTGTTTCCATTCGGCTGGAAAAGAGAAGAAAAGAGAATCATTTAGCCAGACAAATGGAAAATCTCATTGATCCAGATTGGTCTGTGTCAGTGAATGCAGATGCACTGGCTGGATCAGGGCCTGGAATGTACATCTGGAAAGAATACAGATGTGCAAACCCAAACCAACAACGTGGGTTTTGAACTAAATTCGCCCTCTAAGCAGGCGGCCGAATTTCGGAAAGCTCAGTTCTGCTAAACATGTTGCTAAAAAATTTTTACACATAGATTTTCCATACAGAACAAGAACAAGGAGAAGATGGAGGAGCTCACAATGAATCTCACATCACAGAGAAATGTGGGGTACTTACTCTGTGGTCGTTGCGCTCGCTGGGTCCTGCATTGATGCTGCCCATATTAGCCCCTATATTCTGCAAAAGAGAAGAAGGAGAATATTGCTCCTCTGCCTGGGATGGGGGTGGGAACATCTTTGCCTTATATCAAACCAGCAAGGTGGTGAAATGGAGCCACCCTAGCAGCAGTGGCATTCTCAGCCCTCCCCGCGCCTGGGGGGCAGGGTTGGAGCGCCCCCGCCGGCTCCGCACCCCCCCCAGCAGCCGGGCTCAGGGCTGAGCAGCGCGGCACCGGATCCCTGCTGGCGCGCCTGCGCGCCCACTCGGCGCGTCACCGGCTTCGGACAAACCCTTCTCAGAGAGCGACCACCCAGTTCGGCGGTCAGGGCCTTCTGAGAATGCTCCTTTTATTCCTTTTTGCGCATGCTCAGAACCTTTCTGAGGGCAAATGAACTGGCGCGGTCGCTCTCTGAGAAGGGCTTGTCCGAAGCCGGTGATGCGCCGAGTGGGCGCGCTGCTTCCGGGGGGCGCGCCAGCCGGGCTCCGGTGTCGCGCCGCGCTGCACAGCCCCGAGCCCGGCTGCCGCGCCCCCCAGAAGCTCGGCGCCTTGGGTGGAGCACACCAGCTCCCCCCATGATAGGACGCCACTGCCTAGCAGGGCTCTGACATTCCTTGCGGCTCCTCCCCAAAATGAGCAGTATTAAGAACATAAGAAGAGCCTTGCTGGATCAGGCCAAAGGCCCATCTAGTCCAGCTTCCTGTATCTCACAGTGGCCCCACCAGATGCCTCAGGGAGCACACAAGACAACAAGAGACCTGTATCCTTTCGCCACTCCCTTGCACCTGGCACAAAGAAAACCTACTCCTACAAACAGGAGGTTGCTTATGGCTTGTAACCTGTGATGGTCTTTTCCTCCATAAATCTATCCAAAGCCCTTTAAAGGCATCTAGTCCAGGTACATCCTGTGGCAAGGAGTTCCACAGATGAATTACATGCTGGGTGAAGAAATATTTTATTTTGTCCTTTCTAACTTTCCCTTCACTCAATTTTAGTGCATTTCCCCTGCACTGAACCAGCACTCTACTGTGCTATAATAAGACTGTCATGATTCTCTACTGTGCTATAATAAGACTATCATTCCTCCCTCCAGTGGCAAAGGGAGACCTTCCCTCCCTCCCATACAGTCTGAGCTTAGCTGAGCTTAGCTTAGCTCGCTGTTCTGAGCTTAGCTGGTCACCATTGTTGCAGAGTAGGAATATGTTGCTTTCACAGCTCCTTGCGGGAGAATGATGACCAGCACTGCCTCCCTAAAAAGCTTCATTTGGGTTTTAAGCAGATATCATTTTTTTTAAGGCAGAAGAGAGCAAGATCGATCTGCTAACCCTCCATCACAAAACACAGAGACGTTTGTGGTCACTTACTCCAAAGTAGTCACGACTATTGCCGCCTCCTCCAATGTTGCCCGCAACGTTAGGCTGAAAAAGAGAGGAAAGAGAATCATTTCCGTGGATGAATGGGAAATCCAGACTACATATTCGATCTATATCAATGGCTGTTTGTAGCAAGAGCTGCATCAGAGTCTGAGATGTATGTCTAGAAAGAAGATAGATGGGAATCCAAGGTAGATAAGTGACTTATCATAAGTCAGGTTACGCAAAGAACTAGCACTCTCTACTGTGCTATAATAAGACTGTCATGATTCTCTATTGTGCTATAATAAAACTTTCATGATTCTCTACTGTGCTATAATAAGACTATCATGATTCTCTACTGTGCTATAATAAGACTATCATGACTGGAGTGGAGATCAACATGGGGAGGCAGTGGGGACTTTCTTCAGAGCTAAAGACCTCTGAACTTTCCATCCCCATTGGGAAATTCCAATACGAAGGACACACAATCTGCTGATAGCTTTCCTATAATCAGGAGATAATTTTTTCTATGGAGAAGAGAGCAATATTAATCAGCTACTGGTCAATCTGAAAGCACATAGGAATCCTGGCATTAGCATTGATCATTTCCATCTCTCCCTTATTCTGGAATTGGTGAAAAGGAGCAGAAAGAGCATCACTTAGGTTGAAAGACCAACCTATCTTCTGAATATTGATTCCTGTGTCAGTGGATGTGTGCAGCAGGAGCAGGATTCGAATTCTGGGGCAAACATCATACATAAACTTGGATGGAGATATCAACACTGATACAGTGAAGTAAACAACCTAACTTCTGAATATTGTTTCTGTGTCAGGAGCTGCACTGGAATTTGGGGTGAACATCTCAGATCGGTTTGGATGGAGATACCAACACATCCAGGAAGCAAACACCTAGCAGTCTAGGAAGGAGCCAGGGAAGCAGATAAACAGAGCAAGGCAATCAATCAGCATTCACTCATATGCCAAAACATAGGCTTACCAGATCTCCAACCAGGACAGAGTGCTAGACCTTTAGGAGAAGGAATGTGGGCAGGTGTAGCTTGCTAAACCTTAGAGCACAATCCTAGGCATGTCTATTCAGAAGCAAGCCCCATGGATGCCTAGGATTGTGCTCTAAGGTTTAACAAGCTACACACCTGCCCACATTCCTTCTCCTAAAGGTCTAGCACTCTGTCCCGGTTGGAGAACTGGTAAGCCTACTAAAACACAATTCAAGGTGTATTTTCTTCTGAAGAGAGCCCTCCAATGCTGAATCAAGAACAGAAATACTTCTGAAATGGGGCCAAATGCCAGGCATTGATGAAATTAGATGTCAAGCTCAACTTTCAATCCTACACATTGCATTGGGGGTCTTCTCAGCACTCATCACCATGCAATAAGACCAGATCCTTCTTACCTGAGCTGTGATGCCTTGCAGGGAGAGCAGGCAGACAAGGAGGAATGCGGCCACAAGGTAGAACTTCATCTTTGGTTTCCTTTGTTCTTTCTCTTTTGTTCTCTCTTGAGTTGGGTTTTGGAATGATGGCAAAGGGACGACTGTATTTATGCTGGGTGCCCTCTCGGGTGACAGTTTTTGCGGTGGGCCAAGCCCAGTGACTCAGCCTTTGAAGGAACCCATATCTGCTTCTCCCAGTCCTCTTTCCTCAGAACCAAGGGTCCTCACCCTTTTTCTCCCTTTCCTTGGAAGTCCTTGTGCAATCCTCCCAACGTTTTTGTGTATTTCTCTTTACTTATTGCCCTTTTTTGGCCTCTCTTTTGCAGCCACCATCATGCTCTGCCAGTGTTAGTGGAATAGATCACATGCAAATAACACCTTTCTGCAGAGTGAGTTTAAAAGGGTCTTCATCACTAAATACTATTTAAAATGGATCTCCTTTGATTTAACTAGGGACCCTTGTGCACCTTTTCTGTGCCTTGTGCTGATTTCCATTGACCTGGTGTTTCTCTGATGTTGTGGAGCCTTTATGTGCATTGCAGGAGAAGAACTGAATGGAAGAAGATTATCACTTTTGTGGTGCGTCCCCCCTCCAGTCAGTTCAGTATTATAACATTCTGGCTTGGGATAAAGTCCCCTAACCGTAATTGTTCACATGCATTTCTCTTCCTAACAGTGCTGTGATGTGTATTTTGTGGATTTAGGATGCCATGTATGTTGTTCTTGCTTCATTTTTGTTCATGACAGTGGTGGGTCTCATTCTGTTTCACAGAAAGGAATTGAAGTCTTGGTAGGAGGGAGATGCTTCTGATTGAAAAGGTTGAAAGGTTGTGTCAGTCTAAACCGTATATCAGTGGTTCTCAAATTGGGAGACGTGGCTTCCAGGGGAGCCACGGATACCAGCCAGGGGAGCCGCGGATACCAGCCAGGGGGGCCGCAGAGCGCCACGGAATCCTCTTGGAAAACAGTGCAATGCCAATTGGCAGGCAGCAACGTAACGTAATGGGGAGCCACAGCCAATGGTTGCCAATGGTCAAGGGAGTCGCAGGCCGAAAATATTTGGGAAACACTGCCGTACAAGAATACGTTAGCAAGATGGCAGATGGGGAAATGACCCCGTGATCCTTCAGTACTAAAGGTAGTGGTAGTATCTGATCAGCAGATGGATGGGGAGGGGGCACCATGGATGCCCCAGTGCACACGTTTGCCCCAAAGAGCACAAAATCTAGAGCTGCAACTGGAGCCATCCTTACTTTCATGGCCCCTCTCTCTTTATGGTTGGCCCACCCAACTGAAAATGGGTCCCTTCCAAACCCTCTGCAGGAGCAGAACTGCTTCTCAAAGAGGAAGGAATACATTTTGTTTCCCAGCCAAACGTTAAACTGCCAGGATGGAACAACATACCAACGCAAATCCAGACAGACAGCGCAATCCTGTTAAAATAAGCCAGCGACGGAACGAGCGTTCCATGTAGAATTGAGTGGTGGGAGAATTAGAACAGACAAAAGAAAATATTTCTTCACCCAGCTTGTAATTAATCTGTGGAACTCCTTGCCACAGGATGTGGTGATGGCACCTGGCCTAGATGCCTTTAAAAGGGGATTGGATAGATTCATGGAGGAAATGTCCATGTTACAAGCCATAAGCAAAGTTACAAGCCGTAAGCAGACTCCTGGTTTTAGAAGTAGGTTTTCTCTGTGTGCCAGGTGCAAGGGAGTGGCTATAGCATACAGGTATCTTGTTGTCTTGTGTGTTCCCTGTGGCATCTGGTGGGGCCACTGTGAGATACAGGAAGCAGGACTAGAGCGGCCTTTGGCCTGATCCAGCAGGGCTCTTCTTATGATTAAGATATCAAACAGGTAATGGCTGCAGATTGGCAAACAAGGATAGAAGAATTGCAGCCTTAGAAGCAACTAAGGGATAGACATATCTGTGCCCTGAAGGTCTGCTCTCACTTCGGAGAGGGGCTCCATCAGAGCATGCACAACAGGACCGACCAGATTGCTATTGTATTGGTGTCCGAAGTTGGGTTTATAACCGCCAAATCCTCCCCCCCCCGCCATGTTAATAGCATGCAGCTGCACCAATGGGGTGCCTGCTGCATGTTGTGGTGGTGGGGGTAATCTGACAGCCTGCAGGAGGTAAGGAAAAATATGTTCTGTGTTTACTCTTGTATGGATCTCCTTGGACCTTGGCTGGTCATTTTGCTGGCTCAATTCAAGGAGAGCCAGATGGCATGCTGGGTTGGAAGATGGGGGGGGGGTAGCTGGGTTGGAAAATGGGGGGTAGCTGGGTTGGAAAATGGGCGGTAGGATCCAGTGAATGTTGCTATTGCTGGATCCACCTCCACCCACTCTCGACACGTCCCCAGTTCCTCCCCCTCCCTGCCCCATTACTCCCCCGACCCTCCACCTCCCCAACCATGAACCACCCCTTTACGCCAGCCTACGTGCCCTGTCGCCATCGGGGCTCCATGATGGCATGGATCTGCCATTTTGTGGCATCAGCACAGCACCATTGTTGCGCTGTCACGGGGCCTTTTAAGTTAGCGGACGCTGATCCCGCTGTCGTAGATGACACATAGCATTGGGCCGTAAACTATGTCACTAGTAAAGGTGGTTTTTACATGGTGATTAACACTTTCATTTTTTCCATCCATTGATTGGGATGCAATGGGAATCATGTAGCTATACAACTGGCATAAGAACATAAGAAGAGCCCTGCTGGATCAGGCCAAAGGCCCATCTAGTCCAGCTTCCTGTATCACACAGTGGCCCCACCAGATGCCTCAGGGAGCACACAAGACAACAAGAGACCTGTATCCTGTCACCACTCCCTTGCACCTGGCACAGAGAAAACCTACTCCTACAACCAGGAGGTTGCTTTTCCCCATCATGGCTTGTAAGCTGTGATGGACTTTTCCTCCATAAATCCGTCCAATCCCCTTTTAAAGGCATCCAGGCCAGGTGCCATCACCACTTCCTGTGGCAAGGAGTTCCACAGCATAGCAGTCTGGCCCTTCATGTCAAATTGTGAACAAACTCTCATTGTTTAAGTCGTAAGGTTTTTGTGGCTGGCACAAACATTATAATTAAATGTTGTAATTGTATTAAACTCTAAAATTTGCACCGGTTGTGAAAATCTAAGGACATATGTTACAATTAAAATTAAAGTTTTACGTGTTATATGGCCATGGTCCTAAATGAGATTTTATCCCTAACGTTTTGTCCATATTTACAATGAGCTTGGTCAAAGGCAATGTGTAACGTCTCATTCTTTTTGACATGATGGGACAAAAATTTCGATAGGTATCCTCCTGCGACTCTCCCTCTACCTTGAAGGATCTTGAAAAGTGTGGACCATCCCCTCAGAGCTATGAGACCCAAAGTAACTGAGACAGAAGTTGATATGCAAAGCCAAGTTTATTGAGTAGCAAAGGGGATTGGGGGAAATTAGCTGCAGGGAAAGGTTTGTGTCCTGGAGTTATCATTTGGCAGAAGAGCAAATCGCGGGGTGAAAGGCATCTCGACAGCTGCTTCAGTCAGATTCTGGGTCTGCAAAAGTAGAAACATTGGTCAGAATTAAAACACAGAGAATAAACCCAAGAGGGAGTATTATTTTTTCTTTTTAAAAGCAAGCTGAAAAGTTGTGTTCAGGTGTAGCCTCCACATTGCTTGTGTCATACTCTGGATGGTCAATTTATAGACTTGCCTGATCTCCAACCGGGACATAGGTGTCGCTTGTTCAACCTTAGAGCACAATCCTAGGCTTGTTAAACCTTAGAGCACAATCCTAGGCATCCATGGGGCTTGCTTCTGAGTAGACATGCCTAGGATTGTGCTTTAAGGTTTAACAAGCTACACCTGCCCACATTCCTTCTCCTAAAGGTCTAGCACTCTGTCCCAGTTGGTGATCTGGTAAGCCTACGTGTAGGTATACTGTAGGCTCACCAGATCTCCAACCGGGTCAGAGTGCTAGACCTTTAGGAGAAGGAATGTGGGCAGGTGTCACTTTTTAAACCTTAGAGCACAATCCTAGGCTTGTTAAACCTTAGAAGCAAGCCCCATGGATGCCTAGGATTGTGCTCTGAGTAGACATGCCTAGGATTGTGCTTTAAGATTTAACAAGCGACACCTGCCCACATTCCTTCTCCTAAAGGTCTAGCACTCTGTCCCGGTTGGAGATCTGGTGAGCCTACAGTATACCTACACGTAGGCTTACCAGATCACCAACTGGGACAGAGTGCTAGACCTTTAGGAGAAGGAATGTGGGCAGGTGTCGCTTGTTAAACCTTAGAGCACAATCCTAGGCATGTCTACTCAGAAGCAAGCCCCACTGAACACAATTGCTTCTGAGTAGGATTGTGCTCTAAGGTTTAACAAGCTACACCTGCCCACATTCCTTCTCCTAAAGGTCTAGCACTCTGTCCTGGTTGGAGATCAGGTAAGCCTATCAATTCACACTGTAAATGCCATTTCTGGTTTTGCGACACCAGTTGGAAATTGACCCTCAGTGGTGCAGGTGACATATGCTCAGTGGTGCACTCTGCATATGCTCAGAGGCATTCTCAATATTACTGTATTCCTGGGGCGATGCCTTGCTCTGAAAATGCTGTATTAAGCCTGAGGTCTAAAGAAGCCACAGCAGGGACTCCAGAAACTTCTGGCTGAAGATATCAACTTTCAGGAATTATTACTATCCATATACAGGAATCTATCAGGAATTATTACATATCCATATATCCTCCCTCCTTCTACCTAGAAAAGCTTGACAGGCACCCATTGGAGTTGCTCTGCAGAAGATGTTCCTGATTCAAGCAGGGGGTCAGACTAGATGGCCGTGAAGACCTCTTCCAAATCTATGATGCTCTGACCAGGGCCCATGAGAGGGGGGTAAAGGGGGTAAATTGTACCCAGGCCCAGGGTCAAAAAGGGGGGTTCAGGACCCAAAGGAGGGGGCCCAGACATTTCCTGGAATATCAGCTGGCCTCATGGAGAGTGAAAGACGGTGGCCAGGCGAGGTCTACTGGGCAGGTAGACCTGGGCGCTGCATCGGGAAGCCTGGTAGACCTGGGCTCCAGAGACTTTTCCAGCTATTGCTGCCCTCCCCCCACCCTGTTGTGCCCCCTCCCCTTTGAGAAGGTGCCGAAAAGAAACTTTGTACCCCCTGATAAAATTCCTCTCAGAGGCCCTGTCTCTGATTCCAATTGATACTAGCAGTGCTATGGGGGGGGGAGGAGGTAGTTCTTGGGTGGATGGGGCATGTTTGGGTCTCAGGAACACCCTGCCACTAACCCTATAGTGAAGTGGGGGATTCAGAAAAGCAGTTCCTCAGACTCACCCAGATTATGTGGTCATTTCCCCTGAAATAGAAAGCAACAACACATTATTTCGGCAATAATACATTTGGACACTGTTTATACAAATATACCAGAAGAAACTGGCGCTTACATAATTGTTGTTACGATCGTTGGGTCCTGCATTAATGCTGCCTCTATTTTCCCCTATATTCTGGAAAAGAGAAGAAAGAGTTTATTGCTCCTCTCTGCCCCGGGATGGGGGTGGGAGCCCCCTTGCCTCATCTCCACCCAGCAAGAGGCAAGGTGACGAAAAGGAAACCGCCTGGCAGGGTTGTGGCATCCCTTGCAGTTCCTCCCCAAAATGAGCAGCATTCCTCTCCCCCCACACACCCTGGCAGACCTTCCCACCCTCCCATCACATCAGTCTGAGCTTAGCTGGTCACCGTTGCTGCAGGGTCGGAATACGTTGCTTTCTCACTTGGCCCTTGGTGGGAGTATTTTTGCCTACTGCAGCAAAAACGATGAACAGCCATGTCCTCTTGAAAGCTTTGTTATACAATTTTTAAACCAAGATCCTATATCAAGGCAGAAAAGAGCAAGATTGATCAGCTAACCCTCCATCACAAAACACAGAGACATTTGTGGTCACTTACTCCAAAGTAGTCACGACTATTGCCGCCGCCTCCAATATTGCCCCCAATATTCTGGGAAAAAGAAGAAAGAGAATAATTTCAGTGGACGAATGTGTTACATGAAACTACATTTGTTTACTCTATGTCAATGAGATCCAGATGTGGGGTAAGGGTGGGACTTTCTTCACTGCTAAAGTCCTCCTTGCTGCTGATAGCTTTGCTATAATCACAGGGAACATTTTTTAAAAAATGGAAAAAGAGAGCAAAGCATATTAGCTACTGGTCAGTCTGAAAGCCAAGAGGAATCCTGGGAGTAGCATTGATAATTCCCATCTCCTCCTTATCCTGGAATTAATGAAAAGGAGCAGAAAGAGCATCATTAGGTGGAATGTCTTGAAAGAAGAACTCAACTTCCAAATATTGTTCGATGTGTGCAGCAGGGACTGGAATTTGGGGTGAACAGCTCAGATACATTTGGATGGAGATACCAGCACAGATATGTGGAATTAAGCAAGCAGCATTTTAGAAAACAGTCAGGGAAGCAGATAAACGTTTAGCGCAGGGGTGGCCAAACTTTCAACATAAATTCTCCTGGCCCTTTAATGTTTGTATAGGTGAGGGCATTTCAGCAGCTGCAGCTGCTTTAGCAGCACCATCAGCAATTGCAGCTGCCAAGGTTTTGTCTTCTACACAACTTTTAAGAATGCAGAGGCCCTAATGGTGGAAGGTTGGCCACCCCTGATTTAGCGCAAGGCAATCAACCAGCATTCACTCATACGCCAAAACACAATTCAAGGTATATTTTCTTCTGAAGAGAGCCCTCCAATGCTGAATCAAGAACAGAAAGACTTCTGAAATAGGGCCAAATGCCAGGCATTGATGAAATTAGATGTCAAGCTCAACTTTCAATCCTACACGTTGCATTGGGGATCTTCTCAGCTCTCATCACCATGCAATAAGTCCAGGTCCTTCTTACCTGAGCTGTGATGCCTTGCAGGGAGAGCAGGCAGACGAGGAGGAAAGTGGCCACAAGGTAGAACTTCATCTTTAGTTTCCTTTGTTCTTTCTCCTTTGTTCTCTCTTGAGTTGGGTTTTGGAATGATGGCAAAGGGACGACTGTATTTATGCTGGGTGCCCACTTGGGTGGCAGTTGACTCTTTGGGCCAAGCCCAGTGACTCAGCCTTTGAAGGAACCCATATCTGCTTCTCCCAGTCCTCTTTCCTCATCATCAGTGGTCCTCACTGTTTTTCCTTTCCTTGGAAGTCCTTGTGCAATCCTTCCAACACTTTTGTGTAGATGATATCAAATATTACAGTGCCAAAATGGAACTGCCTACCAACTCAAATCGAGACATAGTATCAGAAACAACGGATTTACCATTTAATTTTTTTATATAGTTTTGAAGCATTGAAAAAAAATATCCTACAGATGTCCATGACAATGTAGGTCATTATAAATGTATATTGCAGTTTAGAAAGCAGGGTTCCCATATGAGATTGGGAAATGTGCAAAGTACAGTACTCCCCCTATATCTGCTGGGGATATGTTCCAGGCCCCTCCATGGATACCTGAAACTGTGGATAGGAGCGAACACCCCCTCCATGGTTTCCTGAGGGCCCCCCTGCCTCCCCTGCGGGCAGGTATGCACGCCCCCCCCCCAGCTCTTATTTTTCTTTCAGCAAGCTTTGTTTCTTCCTTAAATTAAAACGAACAGAGAAGCAGCCTCCATTGCAGGCAAGTAGAATGAGACTAAGTCCTAGAGAGGCTTTGCAAGGTTTCTGTTAACCTTGCAGAGCCTCTCCAGGACTTAGTCTCGTTCTGCTTGTCTGCAATAAGCATCCAGAGGCTGCTTCTCCTGTTTGTTTAAGGAAGAAACGAAGCTTACTGGGGAAAAAAGTAAAAGCCGGGGGGGGGGGGGCGCAATTCATGGATAACTAAAACTGTGGATAGTGGATCAGTGGATATGGGGGCCCACCTGTATGTCAACAAAGATCACGAGAGAGGGAGATGGAGAGGGAGAGGGAGAGCTTCTCATCTGTCCACTAAAGCAAAGGTCAATAGATGGAGAAAATGAAAGAGTTCATTGCCATGTACAAGCCAACTTTACTAGTTAGATAGCTTAGAAACCCAACTTTGAATACCAAAACTATTTCAGTTTGGTAGGTCCTCTTGTGTTCCAGGTTCAAATCCCCACTCAGCCATGAATTTTACTGGGTGATGGGTCAGTCACTATCTCTCAGCCTACCCTACCTCACAGGGTTCTTGGGAGGACAAAAGGAGGGAAGGAGTATGTTTCTATATACACCACCCTGAGCTCCTCGGAGGAAGGGCAGTATAGAAATGTGAATAATAATCATTTTTGCCATTTGTTATTTACCGTAATCACCGTAATCATCTTGTGTTTGGAAGGAAAATGCAGTACGCTCCTATGCATGTCTACTCAGAAGTAAGCTTCCCTGCTTTCAATGGGGTTTACTCCCACGTAAGTGTGCAGAGGACTGCAGAGGGGCAGCCCAATCCTGCGTTAATATGCACCGGCCGGCCTAAACGGATGCAGGATGTGGTCCATACTGGTGGAGCTGGGGCACACCTCGTTCATCCCTTTCCCCCAGTGTCAGCCCCAGCAGCCCCAATGGGCCTCCTCAAATACGTGCCAACTATTTTGCTGGCGCATGGCCAGGGAGGCCGTGTAAGGCTGGCCAGAACTGGGAAGGGGGTTAGGATATGGCGGAGCAGGCCATCGATAATCCCTCCCCCCTCCCTGGTCAGGTTGGCCAATTGCCCCCTCCCCCACCACCCATGCCTGCCCTCCCATGCCCTCCCAGCGCAAACACAGCGTACCTGTGTCTAGCAGCCAGGGCGGGGGGCGGGGGCGGGGGCCAGTGGCAGAGTGAGCGGAGCAGACCTTGGGGCCGCCGCTTACTCCCAGGGTGCAGGAAAAGTGTTTTACAGCATGTTCACGACACCCTAGGCCAGCAGAGCGCTCGCTCCGCTGGCCTTTAATTGCGCAGGAGTGCGTTGTTAGTCTAGTTATCTTCATATACTGTAGATAGAGATAAGAAAGAATGAATCCTAATCTGTCTTCATTTTCACCACAAATTAGTAAATCTCCCCTGCCTCATTCTTATCTCCAGAGTCCAGTGCACAGGCTAAATTGTGGCTCAGTAACGTTCAATGGCACAATTCCTGGGAAGTGGCCGTTAGATTTACAGCCACCATTTCAGATGGGGGGGGCAACACCCTCCCCAAGACTCCAGGGGTCCTGTTGCTGCAGTTCCGCTCTCCGATGCCTTTCTGAGAAGGAATTCCATTGACCATTAGAAGTAAAGCAATGTTCTTGCGGAGTCAGCAGGCACACATTTGAAACCAGCAATATATGACTGCCATCATCACCCCCATGCCCTGAGTGTGGCACCCCCGTCTCTTCCCATATTGCAAGCTTAGTTGTTTGACTATGAGCAAATGATACATAAGAACATAAGAAGAACCCTGCTGGATCAGGCCAAAGGCCCATCTTGTCCAGCTTCCTGTATCACACAGTGGCCCCACCAGATGCCTCAGGGAGCACACAAGGTAACAAGATACTTGTATCCTGTCGCCACTCCCTTGCACCTGGCACAAAGAAAACCTACTCCTACAACCAGGAGAAAGCACCCTAATCTTTCCCCCATTTTAGCCACAGGTCAAGACATCTCTCTTTGCTTCCTTGTCCTACCTTACCTCTAGCACAGTGTTTCCCAGACTTTTTCAACCTGTGTCTCCCTTGACCATTGTCCGCGGCTACCCATGACATGATGCCTGCCAACTGGCATTCCACTGTTTTCCGCGAGGATTCCATGGCACTCCGCGGCTCCCCTGGCTGGTATCCACAGCTCCCCTGGGAGCCACGCCTCCCAGTTTGGGAACCACTGCTCTAGCAGGATGGTGGCAGGGTGACTTTGCAGTACTTAGCTTCTCTGAGGGAGATTTTCAGCCACCTTCTCAAACTTGGGGGACTTGCCCCAGCCTCAGAACGTATTGCTAGAATTGGTTGCAATGAACATCAGAATGTTCAGTGTGTCACCCCTGAGTATGGGGAGACTTTTGGAGAGGGCCTTGTGCTGGTCCCACTGTGTGTGTGTGCGCACGCATGAACATGCATGCTTGCATGCGCTCTTCAACTTGTCAAGAGCTGGGATCTATGCCAGCCTGCAACATGGGAATCACTTTCAAGAACCAGCAGGCGAGAGTGGTCAGCAAGTGGTCTCATCGTGCCTCTTCTTTTACAGCTCAGTGGTCCTCAACAAATGTCTGCTGCTTCTGTAACGTGTTGACTCTTCTTTCCTTTCAGGCCAATTGGAAGGAGAGGAGGGGCAAACAGTGGCATGGAAACAGCCTCCACTCAATTAAATCGTGGAGGGAGAGGGAGGGAGGGAGGCGAGGCAAGGCAGAGACGACAGGGAATCCCGCAGCATGGAAGACTGAAGAGGGTTGGTAGATTGACAGGTTGACCGATGCAACCTCCAGTTAAAAGAAATTCAGGTAAGGGACTAGCAGCAGTGCTATAGCCATTGGAACTTGGCAGGTCTCTCGGCTGCATGAACTAGTGGTCTGACCTGGATTAAGGCAATTTGACTTGTTGATGCATGATATCCATTAGGAGCCATTGAAGAGAGTTCTCTGTTTGATATATTAGCAAGCAAGCAGAGGAGTGGGATGCCAAGCTGAGAAAAAAGCCACCATTTTGCAATGGCATTTACGCATCTCTCTCTCTCTCTCTCTCTCTCTCCCCTCCATATGGACTATATACCAGTGTTTCTCAAACTCCTTCCCGGATTTTTGATGGGCCGCGAAACTGGCAGGCTGCTAGTTGACAAGGAAAATGTATCAAGCCCTATAACAGAGCAGCGAGTGGGTGTTTACTCATGAGTAGGTGAGTGTGCCTCAGACCACTTTGAAGGGCAGGCCGAGAGCAAGGCCATGCCACTAGAATGGTCCCAATCTGATGAATGCAAGTCCCAACAAACTCTCGAGAAGGAAGTCCTATGGAAAGTAAAACTGAGCCACAGGCAGGGCCCATGAGAGGTACGCTTGCCATACGTTCCGGAATGCCTGGGACAATCCCGAAATTCGGGCTCAGATCCCGGCATCCCGGGAGGTAGGGGCGCGATCCCGGATCGCCGCCGCCGACATGTTGAAAAAAAAATAGAGTTACTTACCCGGGCGCTGGCATGTTGGCTCGCGAAATCTCGCAAGAGCCAAGATGCCGGCGTCCAAATCCCGTGACAGCATCATGCTCTCACGAGATTTGGGTGCCTCTTGGCTCTCGCGAGATTTCGTTAGCCAAAGAGAGCCAACATGCCGGCGCCCGGGTAAGTAACTCTATTTTCAACATGGCGGCGGCGGCAAGCGAGCGGGTGAGTAGGCCGTTCGCCCGCTGTCTCACTGGCTCCGGAGACTGCCCGTGCCCGCGCGAGCCGGCCCCAGGCAGTCTTTCTCCGGATCAGCAGCACGACAAGGATGCAGCAGCAGCATGGATCTCAGCAGCACCACGAAGACCGTACTGCTGGATCAGCACTGCCGACAATGGTGGGGTAAGTAAATTTAATTAATTATTTAACTTAGACAAATAAATAATTAAAAGTTGCGCGCGCGCTTCGCGCGGCGATAGGGGGCGCTTCGTGCCCCCTTTGTTTTTGAACATTAAATTCCTTTCTTTAATTATTTACTTATTTAGTTTGCAGGGTAAATAAATAAATAAATAAATAAATAATTCTCGCCGCGCTTCACGCAGCAATAGCGGGCACTTCGCGCCCCCTATATTTTACAATAAATAAATAAATAAATAAATAAATAGAAATTGTGGACGTGCTTGTATTTTTCTATGCATTTTATTATTTTTAATTAATTATTTAATTAATTTTCCAATTATTTAATTATTTAATTGGTGAGGGGGGGGGTCCCGGTTGAAGGTCAGGAAAATATGGCAATCCTAATGAGAGGGGGTAAATTGTACCCGGGCCCAGGGTCAAAAAAGGGGCCCAGGAGCCAAAGGAGCCCCCCCCCCAGACATTTCCTAGAATCTCAGCTGGCCTCATGGAGAGTGAAAGACAGAGGCCGGGTCAAATGGGAGGCCAAGTCTACCAGGTGGGTAGACCTGGGTGCCATATTGGGAAGCCTGGTAGACCTGGGCTCCGGAGACTTTTCCGGCCGTTGCTGCCCTCCCTTGCCCCATTCCCCCCCCCTTTGTGAAGGGGCCCGTTCATCCCCGTGGAACGGGTGCAATCCAAGTTTTTAAGATCTATATTCCAAGTGTCCAGTTATGTTTCCAACGCAAGTTTGTGCTTGGACTCTGGCCTGCTTAAGGTTGAGGCTAGGGTTTCTCTAGCGTCTATTAATACTTGGCTAAATCTAAACTTTAATGCCCAGGGCCTAACATCACTAATCCTACAAGATAACTTTCAATCGTCATGGCTTATGGCAGTTCACAGGAAATTGAGACATCTGGGATTCTCCCCTGAGGTTGCGCTGGCAATGGACTTTTTTCAAGCAAGAGCAGCCATAAGGCAAAGGCTACTAGACACAGAGTGGCAAGAGGAAACTTTTTAGCTGCAGAGGACACTAGATATAAAGTAGCGCCGGCAGCCTATCTGTCACTGCTAGAGCTCCCCACGCATAGGAGGGCCTTTTTCTTGGCCAGGTGGAGAGCCCTCCCTTCGGCATTTTTGGAGGGCTGTTTTAGAAGGATTCCAATATCTGAAAGGGTTTGCCCGTGCGACTTGGGAGCAGTGGAGACAGTAGAGCATGTTCTTGTTTTGCTGCTCATTTTATCAGGGGCTGCGTTCTAGGTTTATTTTCCCCTTTATTAAAAAATATTCCAGTTTGACTGGAATATTCCAGTTGGCCAAGATGCTCCTTGTGGGGAAAAGCTCCTGGTCTACAATCCAGTGTGCAAGTTTTTTGGCAGCTGCTTGCAAAACTTGAAAGAGTATTGTCAGTACCAAGGGAATTTTTTTAATGCTGATTTAAGCTCTGTTGGTCCACCCCCCTTTTGTGTAGTGTCTCCTACCTGTTTTAACTTAGGCTTGGCTGAACATTTCCCCTTCTCCCTGTTATGTGATGCTCTGTCGATGTTGTGTTTTGTTGTGCTATGCTGCTGGTCATTGACTGTTAATAAACTATTGGATTGGGCCCGTTCATGCCCCCTGATAAAATTCCTCTCAGAGGCCCTGATTTGGCCCTTAATCTCACATGGCCACTTTGCTCTCACTCTTTCTGGCACAACCAGGACAAGGTTTTCAGCAGGCAGCCTGACACCCAAACATTCACCCCACTCCGAGTGGTCTTGCAAATTTAGCTACTAGACCAGGGAATGAGAGAGAGAGAGAGAGAGAGAGAGAGAGAGAGAGAGAGAGAGAGAGAAGGTGATGTGCCAAGCCATGTTTATTGATCAGAAAAGGGGACTGGGGGGGGATCGAGAGCAGGAAAACGTTCCACTGCTACCGACAGCATCGTAGCAGGAATGGCAGAAACGTAGGAGCTGCATGGCAGGGTAGAAGGTATCTCAGCAGCTACTTCAGTTGGTTTCTGGGTCTGTAAAATAAGAAACGTGTTTCTTACAGCCATTCAAACACAGGCGATCCCCAAGAAGGGATTACTTTTTTTTCCCTTAGGTTTTATGTCTAGCATGCATGCACATTGCAGGGTCAATAATTCACACAGTAAATGTCACTTCTAGGTCTGCTCTACAAGGTATGAACTAGTCCTCAGTGGTGCAGGACTGACACTTTGCACTTTGCCCATGCTCGGAAGCATTATCGATGATTATCTCACTGAGCAAAATAGCCTCTGTACAAAGGGGGTGCACTCCCCTCCCTTTGGAGACTGCATTCTTTTAACAAGTGTCTCGGAGGCAAGCAGCAGAAAACCTATCTGGTTCTTCTTCTGAGGCTCTATTTATTAGTTCATTTGTGCATATCCCACCCTTCTTCGAAGCAGCACCTTTCTTCCAAGCAGACTAGCTAGACCAGGGGTGTCAAACTCGTGTCATACAGCGGGCCGAATAGCATTCATGGCACCTGTTGAGGGCTGGAAGTGACATCGTTAAGGAGGAAATGATGTCATTAAGCAGATGATGGCCAGAAATAAGCACTTTGTTCTCACGGAGGAACTCATTAGCTGCAAATGACAGAAGAGAAAATATGTAAATCTTGAACATGTTTTCAAGATATGGGAGAACCCAGTCATCACGCGGGCTGCCCTTTCAGCAGCGCTTCTTCTGCCATGGTATCACTTCACAGCTCAGCAGCTGAGAAATGCTTTGTGAAGTGACACCTCAGCAGAAGCGGCGCTGCTGAAAGGGCAGCCCGCGTGATGATTGGGTTCTCCCAGCACCTCGGAAGCATCTCCTCTCACCCTTCTTGGTCTGCCCCCCTATAGCATTCCTTGCCTTTTGGCTCCTTACATCCCTCCCTCTGAGAGCCTCAACAGAAGCAGCGCTGCTGAAAGGGTAGTGCTGGGAGTGCCTAAGAGCCCAACATGGGCTGGATAAAGAGCTTCCATGGGCCGTATCCGGCTCGTGGACCTTATGTTTGACACCCCTGAGCTGTACAGGATGCATTTATTCCACTGAGAAATTCCAGGATCCCATTAATGCTATGGCAGAGGATAAGTTGTTCCAAAGGCAGGCTAGAAACCAGTCTCATGGCCTCCCTATATTCAACACTAAGGGGTTCAGGGAGGCAGTTCCTAAGACTCACCTAGATTACGGGGTCATTTTCCACCCTGCAACAGACAGCAACAAGAACAAATTATTCCTGCAAAAATACATTTGTGCACAGTTGATCCCAATCTGTAATTCAGAGGTAAGTGATCTTCCTTTTCATTTGCTGTTGCTTATATTTGTTTCATTTTTGTTTTGATTTCACATGGATTTCAACAGACACTCATCTCAGAGAGATTGGACCAAAGGAACCTATCTTATAAGGTACTGTACTTTACATTTTTCCATTCATTTTCATTTTATACTGAGTTCAATGGGGATCTGCCCTGGTTTTTTATACCTATAGTGACAGTGTTTTCTGCCCAAACTGTATGAATTTTCCAGGGACTGGTCTATACCATGAAGGCATCATACCTGACAGATAAGGATAGTCAGGTTTGATCCTGGTGTGGCAAGCATGCCTTGAACAGGTACCTGCAGGCAGAATTTCAACAGGTACAGTTCTTCCTGTCGATTTCATTGCTGCATCAGGAAAACAGGCACCTGCTTGATTTCTGCCCATCAGCCACATTGAACTTCAGTTCTGTAATTCATTTGATGATTATAAATAGCAAATGATCAATCTTAAAAAGACAGAGGAATTCTGGGCACTTACTGCATAGTTGAACTTGCTGCCAGCTCCTCCTCCAATGTTGCCATTATTGTTCCCTATATTCTGGGGGGAAAGCAGAAAGAGAATCCTTTAGGGCAGTGGTTCCCAAACATTTTTAACCCATGGCTCCCTTGACCATTGCGACCCTTGACTGTGGCTCCCCATTACATGATGTTGATGCCTGCCGATTGGCATTGCACCATATTCCAAGAGGATTCCGTGGCACTCCGCGGCTCCCCTGGCTGGTATCCGCGGCTCCCCTGGTATCCGCAGCTCCCAGTTTGGGAACCACTGCTTTAGGGCAGTGGTTCCCAAACCTACTGCCGCTGCGACCCATCTCATCCTCCGGCCTCCGGCTTGTGACCTAACTTGTGGCCTCCGGCTTGTGACCTAACTAAAAGGCATGTCACGCTGGGCCTGGGGCAGTATCCAGAAGCTTCCACGGGCCTCTGAAGGCCTCTGGACATGACCGGAAGTCACGTTAACGACACTGGAAGTGACCCAGAAGTCACTTCCGGAGGCATTCTGAGATCCGTAGAGGCTTCTGGAGGCTGTCCCGGGCCTGGTGCGACACAGGAGCGGCTTCCAAAGGTAGATCATGAGCTGGAAGATCTCCACTTGCGTCCAAAGGGCTTCAATTGGGATCCAAGGACAAGGGCAGGGGGGAGGGCCAAACTATGCGACCCACCAAGTGGATTGCGACCCACAGTTTGTGAAGCTGTGCTTTAGGGGGGATGAATGAAAAACTCCAATTTCTTGTGTTTTGTCCGTGTTAACGGATGGGGGCAGCAGTAGCTGGGTCTGAGCCAAGGATGTACATCTGGAAGGAACATGGATAAGGAAGTCGGGATAGATACGTTGGGTTACACAGAGAACAAGCACTCTAGGAAGGAGCCAGCAAAACAGACAAAATTACGAGGTAGGGACAAACGGAAGGTTAAAATGACCAGCTTTGATTCTATAAAGAAAATTGTGCCATTATCTCCAGGTGGAATTACAGTGTGTTCAGTACTCCATTTCATCTCCAAATTAAGATCAGCATCACCTAATTAATTCCACCTCACCGTGCCTCATGAACGGGCCGCCCACTGTGACAAATGTTATTATGATTTGTCTGTTGTGGTGGTGATGGTGGTGATGGTGATGAGGAGGAGGAGGAGGAGGAGGAGGAGGAGGAAGTTGGGACAATGTGCTCCAATGTGCATGGATGGAGATCTAGGGGGGGGGTGAAATGAGTCCTTTTCCTTCAAGACTAAAGTCGTCTGGGAAATCTCAAACAGACAGAAGCACCCTCTCCTGAATGCTGTGCTACCATTTGAAATAGAGAGCATTTTTTCTTGCAGAGAAGAGAGCAATATCGATCAACTAGAGCTCAATCTCAAGGCATAAAGTTGCACTTACTCCATTGGCATTGATAATGCCCATTCCTCCAGTGTTGTAGAACTGAAAAGGAGCAGAAAGAGTCTCATTTACGTAGATGACTTCAAAAAATAAAAAATCTGAGTAGCAAGACTGAGTAGGCTTACCAGATCTCCAACTGGGACAGAGTGCTAGACCTTTAGGAGAAGGAATGTGGGCAGGTGTAGCTTGTTAAACCTTAGAGCACAATCCTAGGCATGTCTACTCAAAAGCAAGCCCCACTGAACACAATGGGGCTTGCTCTGAGTAGACATGCCTAGGATTGTGCTCTAGGACTTAACAAGCTACACCTGTCCACATTCCTTCTCCTAAAGGTTGCCCCGGTTGGAGATCTGGTAAGCCTAAGACTGAGTCAGTGGATGTGATATGGTATCTGGATCAGAGACTAGGTGGGACATCTTGGAAAACCTGGATGGTGTACCCACAATAAATAAGTCAGGATAAGCAAATAACTAGCCATCTAGGAAGGAGATAGGAATGGAGATTTTTTTAAAAAAAAAAATCTTAGGGCAGTGTTTCCCAAACTTTTTTCACCTGCAGCTTCCTTGACCATTGGAAACCATTGGCCTCCCAGTTTGAGAACCACTGCTTTAGGGCTTACAGAATGGTAGGTTTGCAGCATTGATCCTTGCATGGCTCCTGTTTGCATAACAGCTGCCTGCAGGCAGAATTTATCAGGTGCCGTTTGCCTCCTTTATTCCATTAACACATCTAGAAAAACATCACCTGCTCAATCTCTACTTCTCATCGATTGTGTACCCTTGAATTTTGAAGTTAATCTTAGAACTTACTACTACTACTACTACTACTACTACTACTACAAGAACACCAAAGGCCCATCTAGTCCAGCTTCCTGTAACTCACAGTGGCCCCACCAGATGCCTCAGGGAGCACACAAGACAACAAGATACCTGTATCCCTATACACAGAACGAATCATCTCCGGGATTCAGGTTATAAGATGGCTTTAGAAAATGTAAAGACTGTATAATACTGATGAATTCAAAAGTCAATTAAAACACATATGTGTATAAATACCTTTATTGTATTTTATTGTAAAATTCTAAAACATTTTAAAAAGGCTGCTTTCGCATGACGTTTCGTTCATTTCCCATGAACTTTATCAAATGCAAACCCTGCCTCAGTAGACAGGAAGATGGAAATGGAATCCCCATCGCACAAACTGTCATTTGGAACGGAAGCTCTGCATCTACTGGGACATGACCCCAGGTAACCCTATCTATGCTGCCCCTGGTGGTAACCTAGATGATAGCAGCCAGGGTACAAAAACTATTCAAATGGCTTACTATTCTTGCTTAATTTGTTGTTGTTCAGTCGTTAAGTCGTGTCCGACCCTTCGTGATTCCATGAACCATATCCCGCCAGGCCTTCCTATCCTCCACAATCTTCCTGAGTTCGCTCATTTTCATGTTCGTTGCATCGGTGATGCTGTCTAACCATCTCATCCTTTGCCTTCCCCTTCTCCTTTTGCCTTCAATTTTTCCTAGCATCAGAGTCTTCTCCAGAGAGTCCTCTCTTCACATTAGGTGGCCAAAATATTTGAGTTTCAGCCTTAGTACTTGTCCTTCCAGGGAACAGTCAGGGTTGATTTCTTGCTTAATACAGGGGTCCAAATTTTATTAATAAAGGACAACTCCTGCTGGCGGTTAAGAACATGGGACCCATGCTTGAATATTTCTATGGCTTCCAAACTTAGCCTAGCCCTATAATTGTTTTCATTACACAACTTGACAGTATTGTCAAATCTGATCTCATGTCCTGACTCCTCTTTATGTTGAGCCAGGGCAGATTTCTCATTCTGTCCCAATCTGCACGCACGCTCATGCTCTTTTATTCTGGTACTAATAAAATATTTCATAGTCCCCACATACACCTTCCCACAACTACATGGCACCCTGTATATGCCTGGGGTGCTCAAAGGGGGTCTGGGGTCTTTAGGGTTCCTTAAAATTTGACTAATTTTATTTGTTGGTTTAAAAATTGTTTTAAAATTATATTTCCCCATTATTCTACCAATTTTATCAGTAGTCCCTTTCACATATGGCAGGTATACCGGGGGCCTGATTTCTTCATCTGTTAGTTCCTTCACCACTTTCCCATTCTGTTTAATATAAATTTGTTTTTCCCAGGCTCTACTGATTTGAGACTCCGTATATCCATTATTTAATAGTGATTCCGTCACCTTTATTTTTTCCTGCTGTAAAGATGCTGGATCACATAAGTTAAGGTGCCATGTAGTTGTGGGAAGGTGTATGTGCGTGCAGATTGGGACAGAATGAGAAATCTGCCCTGGCTCAACATAAAGAGGAGTCAGGACATGAGATCAGATTTGACAATACTGTCAAGTTGTGTAATGAAAACAATTATAGGGCTAGGCTAAGTTTGGAAGCCATAGAAATATTCAAGCATGGGTCCCATGTTCTTAACCGCCAGCAGGAGTTGTCCTTTATTAATAAAATTTGGACCCCTGTATTAAGCAAGAATAGTAAGCTATTTGAATAGTTTTTGTACCCTGGCTGCTATCATCTAGGTTACCACCAGGGGCAGCATAGATAGGGTTACCTGGGGTCATGTCCCAGTAGATGCAGAGCTTCCGTTCCAAATGACAGTTTGTGTGATGGGGATTCCATTTCCATCTTCCTGTCTACTGAGGCAGGGTTTGCATTTGATAAAGTTCATGGGAAATGAACGAAACGTCATGCGAAAGCAGCCTTTTTTAAATGTTTTATTGTATTTCATTGTAAAATTCTAAAGGTATTTATACACATGTGTGTTTTAATTGACTTTTGAATTCATCAGTATTATACAGTTTTTACATTTTATAAAGCCATCTTATAACCTGAATCCCGGAGATGATTCGTTCTGTGTATATCGTAACCGGTTATAACAGTCTTCGATCCTATTTACCTGTATCCTGTTGCCACTCCCTTGTACCTGGTGTTCAGAGAGAGCCTACTTCTAAAACCAGGAGGTTGCTTATCTCCATCATGGCTTGTAACCTGTGATGGACGTTTCCTCCATAAACCTATCCAACCCCAGGTTGGATCAGAAGCGTCGCTCCGGTAGGGGCGGGGCTGTAAGTATAGCTACGGTCATAGTCTCTTTACCGAGCGAGGAGGAGGCAGCCCCGCCCCCACACTGTCCGAGCCAGTCCCCTACGGAGAAAGCAGCAGGCAGGGTCTCTTGCCTGCTGCTTTCTCCGTAGGGGACTGGCTCGGACAGTGAGGGGGCGGGCCTGCCTCCTCCTCGCTCGGTAAAGAGACTATGACCGCAGCGATACTTACAGCCCCGCCCCTACTGGAGCGACGCCTCTGGGTTGGATAGGCATCCAGGCCAGGTGCCATCCCCACATTCTGTGGCAGAGAGTTCCACAGATTAATTACTCACTGGGTGAATAAATGTTTTCTTTTCTCTGTTCTACTATAAGCCCACTATTTATATACCCAATTTATTAATTCATCCAGTTTATAATCTCTTGTGCATACACCTCCCATCTAGTCCCATTGAGTCCTTAGAGGTATGGCCGAAAAGTAAATAGTTAAAAAAAATGGCTTGCCCCAATGTTTCTGGAATGTTTTTGTGGAAAGTAGACAGATGGACCTATGTTTTAAAACAATTGTCAGAGTTCTAGGGTCACCCCACTGACCCCCCCCAGAGGAGCAAAGATCACTGTTTTTAGGGAAAATGATGCCCTGGAATTGGGGGGCTGGCCCCCTCTCCTCACTGAAATTAAAAATGAAACTCTGGCTTTGTTTTCATGGCCAGGGCCCTGGCTTTTGAATCCACCTTGTTTGGAGCACCTCAGGTGCAGGGGAGCAGCTGTACTCAGCTGTACACACGCGCAACATTAGGCGTTGCGCAAAGGACTCAACGGGACTTTATGGGTACGCGTTGCGCAAACAACTCAGTGGTCTTTTTCATGCAGAAAAAGAACCAAAGCTGCGTATTTCAAGAATTTAAAGTGCCATAAAAAAAACCTTGAAGGTAGGGACTTGAAACGTGAGGTACACTTAGGTGAGACATCCCCCTAAACACCCCTAAAGCCCTGCAGCTGTGTGTTAAATACAACTATGTTTGTTTGAGCATTTTCGTGCTGGACTCACAACAAAATCTGCATATTTCAAGAATTTAAAGGGCCATAAAAAAAACCTTGAAGGTAGGGACTTGAAACTTGAGGTACACTTAGGTGAGACATCCCCCTAAACACCGCTAAAGCCCTGGAGCTGTGTGTTAAACACAACTATATTTGTTTGAGCATTTTCGTGCTGGACTCACAACAAAATCTGCGTATTTCAAGAATGTAAAGGGCCATAAAAAAAATCCCTTGAAGGTAGGGGCTTGAAACTTGAGGTACACTTAGGTGAGACATCCCCCTAAACACCCCTAAAGCCCTGGAGCTGTGTGTTAAACACAACTATGTTTTTGTTTGAAATCTTGTGTTTTCAGGTCCATGCTTTACATAGAAGTAAATGGACGAGTTGAGTTGACCTTAAGTCCCGTTGAGTCCCTAAAGCACCACCTGTAGACCAGGTGCAAGGTGCACCGGCGAAATTTACTGCGGGTGATTCTTTCTACATGGGGGTTCGTTACAAATGTTGATCAAACTAACATTTGGGAAGTCTGGGAAGGTCATACCGTGGGACCAGATGGGTTAAAAACGTATATAACCCACACTATAAAGCTACTCTCTCTCCCTGTTTATTACGCAAAATTGGGATCATATTGTACAACAGATCTAACATGGAGCAGTACTCACCAGCCAACCATTCATCTCAAAACACAGAGGAATTCTCCACACTTACGATTGGTTGGCCTGATCCAATGTTGCCAGCTAAGCTGCCTCCAACCTGGAAAGGGGCAGAAAAAGCAACATTTGGTGGATGACAGGAAAAGTCCCTTTCACTGTTTTGTCTGTCAGGAAATGTGAGCAAGAGTAGCCTGATCAAGGACCCTGCTTCTAGGGTGCTCCTAGGACAGTGGTTCCCAAACTGGGAGATGTGACTCCCAGGGGAGCTGCGGTAACCACCAGGGGAGCTGCGGATACCAGCCAGGGGAGCTGCGGAGTGCCACGGAATCCTCTCGGAAAACAGGCATCAGTGTAATGTAAGGGGGAGCCATGGCCAATGGTCGTCAATAGCCAAGGGAGCCGCAGGCCGGAAAAAAATTGGGAAACACTGTCCGGGGGTGGGGTAGCATATTAAACTGCTCACAATCACTTCCAGGTTAAACAGGTCATTATCCTGGGAGTCAGGTGACTTGAAAATGTGATCCAAAACCTCCCTAATTTCTGGGTTACGGGAGGTTAGAAGACCTTCTGGGTTAGAAGATTTCAGATTCTTTCTGAGTGCCTCGGATGACTCCTGTTGGAAGCACAAGCTGCTGAAAGCTTTGCTTCAATTTTAACAGGGATTATTCTTTCTTTTTTTTCTCCAGGGAAGACAAGGAAGATTGAACAGCTAATGATCAAAATGCAGAGGAATTCTGGGCACTTACTCCGTTGGCGCTGAGAGTGCCTGTTCCTCTACCTTTGGCGCTCTGGAAAGGAGCAGAAAGAGTTTACTGGTGTAGAGGGTTGCAGTCAAAGAGAAGGGACGAAGGAGAAGGAATTATGGTACGGTCCCAGGGAGAGATCCCAATGCTTCACAGAAAGTCCGTCCCCACTCCACTCCCACACGCAGTCTACTCAAAGCTCCGCTACTATTTTCGATGTAGGTCATTCTCCTATGGGGAAGAGAACACGATAGATCAGCGTACGATCGATCTCGAAGGGGAGGAAAACGTGGAACACTTACTACGTACGTGATTTTGCTGCTCGCTCCTCCAATGTTGCCATTATTATTCCCTATACTCTGGAAAGAGCAGAAAGGGAATAATTTAGGTGGAGTATTATTATTATTATTATTATTATTATTATTATTATTATTATTATTATTATTATTATTATTATTATAAAACAACAATAACAATAACAAGATTAATTATTATTATTAATAATAATAATAATATAGGGAGACCATAATATTATTATAGAATGGAGACCAGTCTGCTGAATGCTTTGCTATAATTTGAAACAGAGAGGATCTTTCTGTGGGGAAAGAGAGCAAACGATCAACGGCAAACGCAGAGGACCTCTGGCACTTACTCCTTTGGCATTGATAATGCCCATCCCTCCAGTGTTGACAAATGCCTGAAAAGAAGCAGAAGGGATATTTCAAGTCACTGGTAGATGACTTGAAAATAGCATTATTATTTATTGTTTTTAAATTTAGTCATGTATTGTTTAAAATTATTTTATGTATTATTTTAAATTAGGTATTTTAATTTTGTTCTAAGCCGCCTTGGGCATTTGCCTTCGGCATAGGATAAGTCGGGGTATAAGTTTTTAAAATAAAATAAATAAATAAATAAATAAATAAAATTCCACTCTTCTGATATCCAGTTTATAAACTGATCCTATTTATAATCACTGGAACACACTCCTCCCCCATTAAAACATTATATATCCCACAGTATAAAGGTACAGTGGACCCCCACTATCCACGGATCTGTCATCCGCGGATTTGTCTCAACGCGGATACAGGGGCCACTATGAAAACTTTAAAAAAGAAAAAAAAACCATTAAAATAGTGTTCCTTGCCTTTTTGCTGGCAAACCACACTGTTTGCCGGGCTGTAGACAGTGAAATTGCGCTCCTACAAGCCTCTTCCTGGTTGCACGTTTTCTCCCTCCCTTCCCCAAAGTCACCCCAGAATACCGAGGTCCAACTGTACTCTCTCCATAATCGTTACACAAACATGGGACCATGTTGTAAATCAGGTCTAGTACCGAGAAATACTAATCAGAGAACAGTTAATCTCAAAACCCAGAGAACTTACTTTTATTTTGCCTCCTCCAGGGCTGCCTGGTAAGCTGTGTCCACTCTGGAAAAAAGTAGAACCAGGGGGCATTCCCTAAAATAGAGTGGCGGGAGAGTTAGAACAGACAAAAAAATACATGTCCCTGCCCAGCATAAAGTGGGGGGTCATAAATCTGTCATTAAACAGAGATAATTCTTCTATGGAGAAGGGGGGAAGAGAAGGAGAGAGAGAGAGAGAGAGAGAGAGAGAGAGAGAGAGAGAGAGAGATCAGTTAATGATCAATCCCAGAATTTGTCACTTACTCCATTGGTGCTGATTGTATCTGTTCTTCCACCGCTGTTGCTCTAAAGAGGAGCAGAAAGAGTATCTATCATTTAGGTTGAGGACTTGAACAACCAGATTCATTCCCTAGTATTTAGCTTCCGTCGGTGGATGTGAGCAGCAGAACTTGCACTCGAGTCTGGGATGGGCATTTTAGAACTATTTGGATTGATGGGAAAACCAACACAGACAATTCAAGGTACAGAAAGACAACATGGGGCACCTACCATAACATTGATGTAGCTGCCTGGAGCTGCTCCAATGTTGCCTTTATTGTTTCCTAGACTCTGGGAAAGAGAAGAACGAGAAATGTTTATGGGGGGAAATAGGGAACAAAACTATTTCTCATGTACTCTGTTTCAGTAGCTGGATCAGGGGCCAGGATGTACATGTGGAAGGAACATGGAGGGAAAACAAAAATAGATCAGTCAAGTTACACAGAGAATCTAGCACTCTAGGCAAAAGCCAATAAATAAGATAGAAAGATAGAAAGGATATGGAGTGTGTTGAGACTGCTGATTCCCCCTCCTGGGTCTGATCCGCCCCCCCCTCCGCCCCCCAGCCTCTGTGCCAGTCGGAGCGACCTTACCTGTTCCAGCGCATCGGGACTTCTGAACCCGGCACCAGCTGTGTGGTACAGTCCTTTCCACTAGTGCCACAAACCTGCTTTATGGCAAGTTTGCAACACCCTAGGCCACTGCACTGGCCATCAAAACACTTAGAATTGTGCCATTACTCCCATTAAACTCTCTCCCTCCCTCTCCCTCCCTCCCTCTCCCCCCCTTTCTCTCTCTCTTTCACCTCTCTTTCTCTCTGTCACACACATACACACACACACACACACACACACACACACACACACACACACACACACACACACAAGCTATTATCTGTTACACAAACTTGAGAACATTTGAGCAGCTAATGAATGATCAGTCTCAAAAACTTCGAGTAATTCTGGGCACTTACCCCATTGATGTTGATAATGCCGAATCCACCAGTGTCGGTGTTCTGGAAACGAGCAGGAAAAGTACCATTTAGATAGATTACTAGAAAACCCCCCATCTTAACTCCAGAATACAAAGCCTGTGTCACTCGATGTGAGCAGAAGTCATAGCCTGGCCCTGCTCTTTCTCTCCTTCTTGATGAGTATACAGTAAATGGACGCATCCTTTTAAAATGAACATTCATCCACCTAAATACAGAGAGATTCAAGGCACTTACTCCATTGGTGTTGTAGCTGGCTGGTTGCACTCCTCCAAGGTTGTAAATACCAGGCACTATATTCTGGAAAGAGCAGAAGGACATTCATCCATATACTGTAATCCGACCCGCACTCTGAGGTCATCAGAGGGGGCCCTTTTAACCCTGCTGCTACTGACAGAGGTGAGGGGGATGGCAGCAAGGAATAGGGCCTTCTCGGTGGTGGCATCCCAATTATGAAATTATGAAATTCCCTCCGCCGGGGAATTAAGAACAGCTCCCTCTCTGGAGACCTTCCAGCGGGGCCTCAAGACCTTTTCATTTAGGATGCTGACATGATGGGCTGGTGTTTTGTAATGAATTTCAATTTTAATCAATTTTCGGTGATCCGTTGGGGGCTATTTTACTGTTTTACTGTTTTTTAATGTTTTAATTTATATCTGTATTGTTGTTGTTTTTAATGTTGTTCAGCTGCCTCGAGTGCTCTGAATGTGGGAGAAAGACGGAGTACAAATTCTTTAAATAAAATAAAATAAATCCATTTTCTCATATTTGGTATGTGTTTGTGGACTTATTTATTTATTTTATTTTTTTTAAAAAATTATACCCCTCCTTATCCTATGCCGAGGCAAATGCCCAAGGTGACTACTTGAGCAGAACATCTGGGGTGTCCATCAGGAAAGAACTTGAATGGGGACACTAATATGGATCGGAGAACTAGCACTCTGGCAGAGTACAGAGAACTATGAGAGCTATGCAGAGAACTAATACCCTGGCAGGTGCCAGTGATGCAGAAAAACATCTTGAGAGAAGAAGTCGCAGAAGGTTAGGACAACCAGTTTTGATTCTATGTGGGAAATGTAGCCTCTGTCTCCAGACCAAATTTCAACAGGCTCATCTCTAAAGCAGAAACATTGTCACGTCCTTATTTCCAAGCCTGCTTATTTCCATACATTCCCCATGGGAGAGTCGTCTCGGTATTTTGTGCCATTATTGCAATTATAAGTTATTGTCTAGTGCAGAGGTTCTCAAACAGTGGAACCAGGGGCGTCACTGGAGCGTGGCGGGGGGGCGGGCCGCCTGGGGGTGACGCGCGCCATGGTGACGCGCGACACCCTCCGGACGCTCCGAGGCCGGCCCGGGAGCCGGCCTCGGAGCGTCCGAACCCGTCGGCGCTCCAGGGCCTTCTGAAAGAAGGCCCAAGCAGCACGTTCATCCAGGTATTTCCCGGATTTTCGCGCATGCACAGAGACCATTTTGAGGGCTTTTTGCCCACAAAACGGTCTGCACATGCGCGAAAATCCGGGAAATACCCGGATGAACGCATTGCGTGGGCCTTCTTTCAGAAGGCCCTGGAGCGCCGATGGTGTCAGACGCTCCGAGGCCGGCTCCCGGGCCGGCCTGGGAGCATCCGGAGGGCGACTGGGAGGGCGACACGATGCAGGGGGGGGGGAAGCCGGGTCGCCCCCACCCCCGCGCCGCGATGACAGAGCGTCACTAGGGTGACGCGCGTCCCCCGCCCCAGGGTGACGCGCGTCCTAGTGACGCTACTGAGTGGAACTAGTACCAAAAGTGGTTAGCTAACCATCAAGCTCAAATCAGAGAAAAATCTGGGCACTTACTCCATAGCTGTAGATGCTCGGCTGTGCTCCAGCGTTGTAAGGACCAGTCCCTATATTCTGGAAAAGAGCAGAAAGAGAATCGTTTCGCCCAGAAGTGTTTCCCAAACTTTTTTGACCCATGGCGCCCTTGACCACAGGTGACCTTTGGCCGCGGCTCCCCATTACATTATGATGATGGCTGCCAATTGGCATTGCACTGTTTTCCAAGAGGATTCCGTGGCATTCCGCAGCTCCCCTGGCTGGTATCCGCGGCTCCCTGGGAGCTACGCCTCCCAGTTTGGGAACCACTAGTTTCCCCCCCCCCCTGCTAACTGGGCAAGAGCCACTTTTTCAATTGGTGCTCCTCTTTCATTTAGCAGGGGGAGAGCAACTGCTCCCCTTTCACTCCAGCACAGTCTCTTTTCTGGTGGCTGTTTGCTGGTGGTCTTCTGCATCTTTTTTAGATTGTGAGCCCTTTTGGGACAGGGAGCCATTGAGTCATTTGAGTTTGTCTGTAAACCACTTTGTGAACTTTTTGTTGAAAAGCGGTATATAAATATTGTTATTATTATTATTGTTATTATTATTATTATTATTACTAGTAGTAGTAGTAGTAGTAGAAGAAGAAGTAGTAGTAGTAGTAGTTTAGGGGCATGACTTAAAAAGCCAATTTCTCATGTTTCATCTGTTTCAGTGGATCTGAGCAGCTGGTCTAGGATGTCTATCCAGAATGAACATGAATGGGGGCACCAATATAGATCAAATGGATTACACACTTACCCCTTGTTGGTTGTTACTGCTAGTTCCTCCAGGTTTGGGGTACTGAAAAGAAGCAGAAACAATATGATTTAGGTGGATGACTTCAAAAACCACTTAGTGATAAGTTGAATAAGATTTCCTTAGTGATACTTACTTTGCCAATGATAGTGATGTTCTTTGAATGTATAAATAAGAAAGAAATATGCATTAAGAATGGTCATCATCATCATCATCATCATCATCATCATCATCATCATCATTATTATTATTATTACAAGTGTCCCCACGTAACTACGGGGATACGTTCGTAAACTGAAGCTGTCATTAAGCGGGTCTTGCTGTGCTTTGAAGTTTAGCACTGTGCTTAAAGCTCCAGAGTTAAACATCCAAGCTGTTTGGCTCAGCAGCGTCACTAGGGCGCGTGCGGCCCCAGGGCGGGGCGCGTGAGCCATCCTAATGACCCCCCTCCCACACCTAAGCATTATATGTATGTATGGTGCGGCCGCTAGGCTGCGTTGCGATTTGGGGAGCGACCCGATGGGACGCTGCCCTGGGTGCCCCCCAAATCTGCCCCCAGCGCACCTTTCCTGTGTGTGCGCGCCTCTGTTGCAGCCGGCTCCGGGGACATCTTCCCCGGCCATCTGTCCTGGGCCTTCTGACGAGGTCCACTGTGTCACAACGTTATTTATAACGTTTTTCGCACATGCGCAGACCGTTCCTGAGGGAAAAGGGCTGCCCTTTTCCCTCAGGAACGGTCTGCACATGCGCGAAAAACGTTATAAATAACGTTGTGACGCAGTGGACCTCGTCAGAAGGCCCATGAGCGCCGGCCCAGGAGGACGCTCCGAGGCCTTCTCCCAGGCTCGGAGCCTCCAAAGGGTGACGCGTGTAGCGGAGGGCGACGCGCGCGGGTGTTCGCGTCACCCTTCTGCACGCGTCACCCTCCAGGCGGTCCGCACCCCCCATGGCACTCTAGCGACGTCACTGGTTTGGCTTTAGATAAAGGCTTTGAAGTTCAGCATGGGGGCTTTAAGCACAGTACTGAAATTCAAAGCCCTTATCTAAAGCCAAACAGCTGAAGAGCTGGGGATTTAAAAGGATGCGTCTTTTTAAATCCTTTGCTCTTTTTTTACTGGGGACCTCCATCATATATCTAGATCGTCATTAAGCGATCCGTCATTAAGTGGGAGACACCTGTATTATTATTATTATTATTATTATTTTATTATTATTATTATTATTATTATTATCATTATTTAGTAGCAATAGCATTGCTTTTTATACACTTGCTCCTCATCCCATCATTCCAATATTCAACAGAGGGCAATGGGTGCTTATACGTCCCCCATTTAGAAATCATTTATCCCAAACTGCAAAGATGTTCTTCATTCCAGCACACCTGCCTCAAGTCTCCCTGATGCCTGGGGTCAATGTCTAGTATCCACAAAGCATCCTGCACAATTTTTCCCCTCTCATCCCTACTATCCCCCTGGATCACCCCTGCCCCACATGACCTCCTCCCTCTCCCACCACCCCCTGGATCACTCACCTGCCCACCCCTAAATTGTCCCATTAATCCAGTTTATAAACTCATCATTGTGTCCATATAGCTCTAATCCAGGGGTGGCCAACCTTCCACTATTAGGGCTACTGTGTTCTTAAGAGCTGTGTAGAAGACAGAGTCTTGGCAGCTGCAAGCGCTGATGGTGCTGCTAAAGCAGCTGCACCTGCTGAAATGCCTTCACCTATGCAGCCATTTAAAGGGCCAGCATTCATGTTGAAAGGTTGGCCACCACGGCTCTAATCCCTTTCCAGCTTCTATCTGAGAAGCTTCTGACATACCAGGAACAAGATCTGAAAACAAACTGTCCAATTGAAAATCACTGAAGGATTTTCAAACTGTCCAAAGGAAAATCACTGATCAAACTGTCCAAAGGAATATCACTGAAGGATCACCAAAAAACGTGCAAGCCCATTCCCTCCCTATCAATTCCACAACGATAGGACAACCTGCTACTGCAGATCTAGGATGAACTGAGATCTCAGACGGGGGAAAAACACATCCTTTTACTTCAAAACAGCAAAGATCCTCCGGAATACCCTGATACGAATGTAGCAAGACGACTCAAAGTTTTACGGCTTTTAAAAGAGATCATTTTTCGATGGAGAAGATAACGGTTTTGGTCAGACAATCATCATGATGAAAGCAACAAGAAATTCTGGCCACTTACATTGTTTCTGATGTAGCTGTCGGGTGCTCCAATGTTGCCATTATTGACCCCGATATGCTGGAAAGAGAAGAAAGAGAATTATTTAAGGGGATGAATGGACAGTGCAATTTCCTGCGCTCAGTCAGTATCAGGGAGACCAAGGTTTGGGATGTACATTTGGAAAAGAACATGGTCCAAACCAAGATAGATAAGTTGAGTTATGCAGAGAACTAGCACTCTAGGAAAGCGCCAGCAAAAGAGCAAAATTGTTTAGAGTAGTGGTTCTCAAACTGTGGGTCCCGACCTGATTTCTGGTGGGTCCCAGGTGATGGAAAGGTCAGGTAAGTAATTGGCAAAAGTTCTGAGGCTATTCAAAAATCATATAGCTGCTAATTGCCCTGCAAAGATCTGAGCTTTTGCAGTTTGCAAGAGAGCTGCTAATTACCCTGTAAACAGCCGAGCTCCTGCAGTTTGCAAGCTTGTGTAAATATAGGGAGATAAATGTTGGAGCATCTCGTAAAGCTAGGTGGGTCCTGATAGAGTGTCATTTTAAAAAGTGGGTCACGGTGCTAAAAAGTTTGAGAACCTCTGGTTTAGAGCCAAGGGCCAACAGAATGCCGAGCGTCCCCTCGGGCGATGCTTGAGGTTTACCCGGTCGCCAGGGAAATGCATGAGAGAGGGGAGGTGGGCGATGACGCCCCCTGTTAGGTTCTAGGGGAGGAGTGTGGGAGGAGTCGATACCTGAGGTTGCTCCGTCCCACACTCAGAGTCTGGGTTGTAACTCCGCCCAGGCAGTCCTTAGGATGTATGTCCCGTGTCAGCGCTTCTCATGTGCTTGTGTTACACCCTGACCCCAGCCTGTAGATCTTCTCTTTACCTATGATCTTGCTTTCCTGTATTTCAATAAAGTGACCCTTTTTATTCATACCAGGTCTCATGTGTTTAATGGGGTGTACTCGGGTAAAGTTTGGATGACCAGTTTTGATTCTGGGAAGGAAACTGAGCGGTTGTCTCCAGTATGAATTTTAGTCGGTCCAGTTTTCCCTCTTTATTTCACTTCTAAGTCAGGAAAAAATCTCCTGTTTAATTCCACGTCACTTTGTCTCATGTCCAATGACCAAGAAAGGTGGTATATAAATACTGCTGCTGGTGGTGGTGGTGGTATTATTATTATTATTATTATTATTATTATTATTATTAGCAGTAGCAGTAGCAGTAGCAGTAGCAGTAGCAGTAGCAGTAGCAATAATAATAGTAGTAAACATACACAACATGCACATACACAACATACACGCATGCGTGCGCGCAGACACACACACAAACATACATACACACACACACACACACACACACACACACACACACACACACACACACACACACACACATGCTTCCCCTAGCTAAAAACTGCATACCACAAACTAATGCAAAGCTGTTAACTCTCTGTCCACTATGCAAAGCTGAAAATCTTTCATTGGCTAGCGATCCATCTCAGAACACAGAAGAATTCCGCACACTTACGCCACTGTAGGCGATAATGCCTATTCCTCCAGTGTTGACAAACGACTGAAAAGAAGGAGAAAGAGGATCATTTAGGTCCATGAGTTGGAAAAGCAATGCATCATACTGGGCCTGCGTGAGTGGATGTGACTAGCAGGTGTTGGGGCGCACAACCTAGAAAAACTTTGACGAAAAACCAGTATAGATAAATCAGGGTAGCAAACAACTAGTGGTGTGAGAAGGAACCAGGGAAAGTGTGCAAGGGTAGCTTTGCTAGCATTGACTCTGGGATGGTTCCAGGTCCATTATTATTATTATTATTATTATTATTATTATTATTATTATTATTAACAACAGTATTTATATACTGCTTTTTGCTGCTTGGAGGCAGAATTTCATCAGGTGCAGTATTCCTCCCTTGTATCATCTCCATGTCAAGAAAAAGCCTCACCTGCTGAACTCCTGCCTGCTCCATCAATTGAGCAGGCACGATTGATGGAGCAGGCAGGAGTTCAGCAGGTGAAGCAATTCTGAAATGACCGTTGGACATTCTCCCACCAAAACTGGAATTCAGAGAACCAGAATGCAGGGCAGAGTAAAACAGAAGGGATGAAGAATGTTTGTCTCTGAACAAAATGGCAAATGAAATCTAACAACATTACAATGTTATTTCTCTGCCCTCTCCAGTGCTGAATTGTGAAAATGAAAAGCATTAGCTTCTACTAAATGCGAAGTACAGTACATCGTAGCCGCTAGCTGTGCTCCTACTTGCAATGGCAATTTCTCTTTGCCTTGAGAAACTCGATTAAGTAGAAGACTGCAAACAATGTAGCAGCATGAATTGCCTAAATGGAGATCTATGTTGGGAGTGGGGAGGGGAATGAGTTATTTTCCTTCAAAACTAAAGTCAATTGGGAGGTCTCCTGGAAAGTCTGAGCGAGAAGGAAGTACAGTCTGCTGAACTTTTTTGCTACAATTTGATTTTCATTTTGAAGTTCATTTTTTGCTGCGGGGAGAGAACCGGCAATGGATCAGCTAAGAATCTATCTCGGAACACAGAGGGATTCTCGAACTTACTTCATTACCGCTCATGCTGACGATCTTGTTCAGTAAGTGGGGATGCTGAAAAGAAGCAGGAAGAGCATCATTTGGGTGGATTGTTGGGGGTAGGTAGGGGGGAAGTATCTCATGTTTAGACAGTGCTGGTATAATGTGAGGAGTGGCCGCGGCGGCTGGATCACGACCTGGGTTGTACAACTGCAAAGAAACTGGATGGAGAAAGCAATGGGGATGATGAGCAAGAAAACAATCTGCAGTCTAGGTAGCTTGACACTAGTACACAATTTTCAAGAAAAAAGTTCACAAGGCGGTCTACAGAGCAAAAGCAATCAAGGATTGAGTCCTTGTCTCAAAAGGGCTCGCATTCTAACAAAGAGGCACTTCGTATCTGAACTGTTGGCCAACTTTCAGAGCTATATGATATCTAGTGTCCACAAACACACGGACTCCTCCTCGGGGGGGGGGGCTCCACGACACCCACCATGGAATAAGGCAGGTCCTTCTTACCAAGGAAGCAGCTCTGATGCCTTCTAGGGACAGCAGGCAGATGAGGGAGAAAGCAGTCAGAAACGAGTCCGTCATCCTTAACTTGGTCCTCTCTCCCTTTATCTCTTTGGCTGGTTTGAAGATGATGGGCTCTTGTTATTTGGACGTCCCCTTGGGCAATGCTAATCTCTATGGACTGAACTCAATGAATCAGCCTTAGAATGAGCCAATACTTTCTTCGACCAGTCCTCTTTCCACATATTCAGGGGTCCACACCCTCTCTCTTTTCCATCGAAGCCATTATGCAATGCTTTTGCCTATTTCCCCTTTCTTCTTCTTCTGTCTTTGCACTATCTTCACATCTCAGCTCTCTGCTTGTACTAGGGTTCTCAACCAGTGGTACTAGTACCACCAGTGGTACTTTAACCAACTGCCGGGGGTACTCGGAGCACTGAACCACCAGAACCTTGTTCCTATGTGCTGATTTTGGCAGATCGTTTTTGCTCCCGAGAGGCTCCTGCCTTTGGCTGAGCCTCTTGGAAATGCTGAGAAGAGCCCTCCCAACTGCCCAGATGCTTCTAGCTGTATTTTCTGGCCTCCGAAAACCTACAAATCCGGATGCAACTGGCGAAGATGTCATCGCCAATCACTTCCGGTGGTACGCAGCAGGAGACTGGCGCCGGAGGTGGTACTCAGCTGGGAAGGGTTTGAGAACCCATACACTAGAGGGCTTTCAAATGCAGAACATACTGGATGAAAACCCTGATCCCGGTTTTTCGATGGGAAGTTGAGTGGGCCATTTAAAAGTTGGCAGAGAAGTTCACCCTCCAGTGTCTTCGATAGTATAATGTTCTTGCTTCCAGTAATGGACCTGACCACAATGTTTTTCAAAAGCACATTGGTTCCTCACTGTGCTGGTTTATAGTTTTAAGGCTGTGTACAATGACTTGCATTCCCCCCCCCCAAAAAAAAGTAGGGATGCTTAAGTGCCATTGAAATGAGTGGGACTTACATGGGTGATGATAAACTAGTCTCCTGGATTTCAATAGTTCTTAGCCATGCCTAGCTTTTTTTTGGGGGGGGGGGAAGACTAGCAGGCCACAACCAGAGAACCTGTGAAACTAAGTGCCAGGAAGCTGGTAGGAATAGCTCTGGCAGAAGATGGTTGGGATTCGGAGGAGGTACCTAGGAGAAGCACAGGTGGGGTTTTTGTGGGTGGACACAATGGCCTGGAGTCAATAAGATCACTCCACAACCTCCAGGTGATTGGATAGAGTGTCATTTTTAAAAGTGGGTCCCGGTGTGAAAAGGTTTGAGAACCACTGCTCTATGGGACAACCCATTTGCTTTGTTCTCTCTCCCTCTCCCCCCCCCCTGCCATCACTATTTAAAGGCTCAAAACTGCTTCCTTCTCATGATGTGGTTATGGTCATTGTATTTGTTATTGTTCTATGCTTAGTTGTCATTTGTTTCCTCATTACACCATGAGGGAGTCAACCTTCTCTTGCATCATTTCTTCAGCTGCTTATCTATGCATAGGCCAAATTCCAGCAAAATTAACGTCCACCTCTCTGTTCCTCTGAAGATTGATGGCCACCTTCCCAGCTGTGGTGGGTTTCTCATTCCAAGGAATCACTGGAGAGGGGGAAATTTTTTTTCCCATCCCTTGTGACCCAGTCAGTTCTTTGGGGTGAAGAATTTCACCCACCTACCCAGTGGTGTCGCTGGAGGTGGGGTGGAACGATAAGTTCTGCACTGCGCTGACCTCCGTTACTCACCGGCACAATGTGGCCCCACCCCCTCGCCTTTGGAACCATTCAGTGCGGCGAAGGCAACACGCAGGGAGTCTCCTGTGCGTTGCCTTCGCCACACTAAATGGTGGTTTTATATGAATTTAGGGCACTGATCCAAAAAAATGGCATCATTTTTTTAACCTATCAGCAGCTTCCTCACGAGGAAGCCATGGCGTCGGCTTCCTCACGAGGAAGCTGCTTGACTCGCATTATAAGGTGACGATACCGTACTCCCGAAACTGGACGTGATGATAGGGCAAAACTGCTGCCACATTTGGAATCAGCGCTGCAAATATAACCAGGAATGGGTCTATCTTTTAAGACACTGAAATGTGTGCAGACCTGTGTAGTTAGACTGGTCACAACTGGAGCTAAAATAGAAAAGAGAATTAAAATAGAAAAGTGGCCCTGATCCTGGGGTCAGTGGTATTTTTAAAGGGGGTCCAAAATCTATCTCTAGGAGTAGAGACTGTTCAACTCTCCAGCAATAACTCTTGTCTACAGTAGTCAAACCAGGGTGGTTTTTGGTGGGGTTTTTGCCCCAAGTTCTAGTTAGTCAGCAAGATTCACTCACAACCAGTTTCCCACCAGCAAACAAGGCGGTCTGCTGAATGGGTGAATCAAAGACATCTTCCATGCCATTGTTGTCGAAACTGTTTGTGGTCAGCAGAGCTTCCCCTAGTCGATAAATAAACAAGGATGTGGGAGTGACTTCCTGAGTCTCAGGAACGTGCAGGGTTAGGGCTTTTCAAAGCACAAGGTCAGTTTCCCTGGAGAGAACACTGTAGAGATGGGACCCCTGTAGCTGGTGGTGGTGAGTGATCCAGACCATAACAGTGGCAGAGGCGGGTTACTAGCACAACAAAACACATGAGGTCTTTGTCTTTGGAATCAAATAGGGCCACAATTTATTAAAATTACATAGATCCAATGCCAAAACATATCATGTCATAGGTCCTAATTCCTCAGACTCATCACCAGAGGTGTTTCTACGGTGGGGGCGGTACTGTACGTTTCGCCCTGTCCTAGTCCCCATTTACAACCCGGAACGAGAAGGAGCCATTCAGTGCGGCAAAGGCAACGGGCAGGGAGTCTCCTGCCCGTTGCCTTCGCCGCACTGAATGGCTCCGATGGGACGGGGCCTCTTCATTTTGGGTTGTAAACAGGGACTAGAACAGGGCGAAACATACAGTACCGCCCTCACCATAGAAACGCCTCTGCTCATTACCCCTTTTAGTGCGGGCTCCTAACTTGGGGGAGTCATCCAGCCATGGAGTTCCATAAGAACATCAGAAGAGCCTTGCTGGATCAGGCCAAAGGCCCCTCTAGTCCAGCTTCCTGTATCTCACAGTGGCCCCACCAGATGCCTCTGGGAACACACAAGATCACAAGGTAACTGTATCCTGTTGCCACTCCCTTGCATCTGGCATTAAGATATAGCCTATTACTAGATCTAGGTTGCATATCCCCATCATCGCTTTTAACCTGTGATGGCCTTTTCCTCCATCAATCTGTCCAAACCCCTTTTAAAGGCTTCTAGGCCAGCTACCATCACCACATCCTAAGAACATAAGAAGAGCCTTCATGGATCAGGCCAAAGGCCCATGTAGTCCAGCTTCCTGTATCACACATTGGCCCTACCATATGCCTCAGGGAGCTCACAAGACAACAAGATACCTGTATCCTGTTGTCACTCCCTTGCACCTGGCACAGAGAAAACCGACTTCTAAAGCCATGAGGTTGTTTATGGCTTGTAACCATGAAAAGTGATGGTCTTTTCCTCCATCCTGTGGCAAGGAGTTCCACAGATGAATTTGTGCATCTGCACAGACCCCTTAGATGGAATATAACATCACCATCATCAATCTTTATTGCAGTCACAGACCAGCACAAAAGTTACCAGTACAGAGCTAAAGGAAACATCATGAACATCAATTAAGACAAGAAATTAAAATAAAATAGACCCCCCGACCCCCAATCAACGCATACTTAATGTTATAAAATCTACAATGAAAGTTTGCTCTGAATTAGAATGTTATATCTATAAATCTATAATCTATACTGACAATAAAATGAACAAAATAAGAATCAACTATCATATCAAACTATAAATTAAACACGCATCCCATCAGAGGTCCCCTATATACCAAGTTAGAAAGTCCACAATTTACCATCTTTCTTCAGATACTCATTGCAGCCACAGAGAATTTAGCAACACTGTATGTAACAGCAGAGTTGGTGTTTGATAGAAGCAAAAATCTATAGAGCTGGCTCATACGGCCCGGTAGCTTAACCAGCAATGGAGAGATAAAGGTGGTACGTATATCTCTATATAACGTACAGTTCAGCAGAACATGCTCAGTAGTTTCCACCTGTTCCGCCCCACAAGGACATAGCCGCTCTGCAAAAGGGATCTTTCTGTAGCGACCCTCTAGCACTGCTGAGGGCAATCCACTACAGCGAGCCAGTGTAAATGCCCGTCTATGTTTTGGGATCTCCAATTGGGTAAGATAAGATATTGGAGCCACAATATATTTAAGTTCCTCGCTAATACAAAATTCTGCCACATTACGAAGATCTTTCTGTCGCTCAATATCAAGAACGTGCTGCTGTATCATTACCTTTGCCTGGTCCAGGCCCAGGCTAAGCAAGCTCATCAAAGAAAATCCCATAGAGACCAATTTTAGCTCAATTGATGGAGTCCACCTAGATTTATAATCATCCTGAAGAATTAAAGGTCAACTGAACAGAAGTGCAGTCTTAGCCAGTATGCCAAAATAACTATCCACACTCTGGCCTTGATCTTAATCTGACCAGTCTCTAAACGCAACATTGCATTAGAGACACATCTAGGCACTCCAAGGGCTGCCCTAAGGAACTTTGATTGATCACGTTCCAAAGTCAAAATATTGGGCAAGGGCCCAAATTGGGCACCATATAATAACTGAGCCAGTGCCTTAGCTTGAAACAATTTAAGAGCAGCGGGAAAATAATGGTCTCCTTTTGTACGCATAAACTGTAAAATAGCCAGATAACTTTTTTGGGCATATGATGCCATATGTTCCCCATGAGCTTTTCTAGAGCCACTCGAATGGAAGATTACACCCAGATATTTAAAGTGGGTCACTTGCTCAATCATATGATCATCAATCTTCCACGAGCGAATCTTTGGTCTCCTAGAAAAGGCCATGATCTTAGTTTTCTGATAATTAATCACCAGTTGGTTCTCTTTACAGAATAAAGTCAGGTCCTCAGGCAGTCGCGTCGCTAGGACGTGCGTCACCCCAGAGCGGGGGCGTGCGTCACCTTTAAGGAAGCGGCTCCGCCCCTGCGCATGACGTCACGCGCAGGAGCAGAGCACCCCCGCGCCGTTTTCGGCTCATTTTGGAGCCAAACGGACGTGAGGGCGGGCAGGCGGGCCCAACTTCAGCATCAAAATGTAAGTGCCGGGGGGACGCGCGTCACCCTTGTGCGCGCGTCAACCCCGGGCGGCCCGCCCCGCGCGCTTCTCTTTGTCGACGCCCCTGTCCTCAGGGCTCTTCTAAGGCCAACAGGAGTTCTTGAAAGAATCACTGCATCATCTGCATATAATAAAGTAGTATTGTGTCTCCCTGCAATCTTGGGGGGGGGGTGAAAATCACTGTTATTAAGCTGGCCCACCATTGAACTAATGTAGAAATTAAATAAAAGTGGGGCCAGGATACATCCTTGCTTAACCCCATTCTGTGTTGGCACAGCATTCGTGAGGTGACCTCGTAAACTACATCTCACCTTAAGCGAGGTACCTCTAT
This sequence comes from Plestiodon gilberti rubricaudatus, assembly GCA_026170595.1. Classification (NCBI taxonomy): domain Eukaryota; kingdom Metazoa; phylum Chordata; class Lepidosauria; order Squamata; family Scincidae; genus Plestiodon; species Plestiodon gilberti. The sequence goes on from JANXHW010000011.1 coordinate 5,146,976, forward strand.
GTAAGGACTGAATGAGAATCAACAGGCGCCGATCAATATTAGTGGCTTCCAGCTTCTCCCATAGTTTAACTCCTGAAATAGAGTCAAACACTGCCTTTAAATCTATAAAGGCAGCATATAGAGAGGACAACTTATTCAAAATATACTTCTCAATGAGATGATGTAACACTAGACATTGATCAATAGTAGAACGTCCGTTCCTGAAGCCTGCCTGTTCTTCCGCAAGTAAGTTTTCTTGTTCCAACCGATCCTTAAGTTTCTAATAAAGATGTCTAGCATATAATTTACTAATGATGTTAAGTAGGCTGATGGGCCTATAATTAGAAGGGTCATCTCTCTTGCCCTTTTTAAAGATAGGAACAATAATTGCAGACCCCCAATCAGCAGGAATTTGACCACTCTTGTCAATATAGGAGAAAAGCGAAGCCAGGACTGGGGCCCAATAATCTAGATTGTTTTTAATTGCCTCCGGAGGGATAAGATCTTCACCTGGAGCCTTACCCGATTTCAACTGAACAGCTAGGTCATGAATTTCCGAGACAGACACTGGTGGCCAAAATGGGACGCCCTCAAAATCAATGGGAACGTCCCTAACAGCAGCATCTGAATCTTTATATAAACAATAAAAATGCTTCTCCCAAATCCCAGGATGAATATAACAATCAGATAGAGTTGGCCCATGATTGGGAGAGCTCTTTATAAGTCGCCTAAATAGGCCTGTATCCTTAGATTTAACTGTCTGAATCACTCCTGACCAAGCCTCTTTCATGGCCTCTTTTTTTTTACAAGTCAGCAACAGTTTATATTGTTTTTTCTGCAGAAGTAAATTCTGTGCAGCCTCCGATCCAGAATTAACTTTATACACTTGATAAGAATAATATAAAGCTTTTTTGGCATTTACACACTCTTTATCAAACCAATGCTTGGAAGGAGGGTAAGATTGATGACAGATGTTGCGAGTCTTACGAGCAAATTTCTGCTTCAGTTCTCGGATTAGATCTTGATAAAAATCCGAAGTCCTAGATGTATGATCACTGTGCAATAGAGATGCCTGGATAGATTGCAAAGGGTCAGAGGCAAATAGCTCTCGTAATTCTTGGTCCATTCATGAGGTCCATCTATGATGACAATATATTCCCCCAACTAAAGATGGTAGAGGATTGTAATAATTCTCACTCCGTAGATGATAGGTGGGAAATTTCAAAGACAGTGACACATGAAAATGATCACTGTCAAATTTAGGCAAAACCTCCAATTCTTCTAGTATGGGGAGCAAGTTAGATGATGTAATAAAATAATCTATCTGACTCATTCTAGATCCGGCAAAAGTAAGTTAATTCAGCTGGATAATCCTTCCCAAACAAACCATTCAGGATATGCAAGTTGAGTCTTGTAGTCATTTGGCTCAACAGAAGACCCACATAGTTGGACTTTAGATCTTTTGAACGGCGTATAAGCAAAAGGCCCTCTTCTCCTGGGGAGGGCGGATAAGCCCTTTGCTGAGAGTATAGGGTGTTATCATCTGGGCCCAATCTGGCATTAAAATCCCCTGCAAGCAGCACATACGCATTAGGGTAAAGACAATGCAAGTTCGCTTCATATTCTTCAAAATCAGCCCACACTTCTCTGATCTCTGATTTCCTTCGTTGGGGGGGGGCAGATAGACATTAATGATTAACAGTTCAGACAGAGGAAGTTGGACCAGGACACTCATTGCATATTACTTGTGCGGTGTAAGCGATCGCACAGCTACACACAATGACGTGGCAATCAGCACACCCAATCCTCCTTTGCACCTGCCACGTCCAACACCTGGAGTTGCCCCAACAGAGTATGCATGAAAACCATGGAGTGACACGTTCCCAGAAGTCCAGGTTTCCTGCAGCATTATAATGTCCTTACTATCTAGGAACTCACTCAGAGTAGAATCCAAGGAGGGGCCAAACCAGCCGTTTAAATTCCACATAATAAGCCCAATCCTGTTTTTACGCTGGCCTGTTGAACATCATTGGGTGCCTGATAATACATCCTCGGGGGTCTGGATGCTCCCTGTTTTCTTTGTCTCTTGAGGTGGCAAATCTGAGACCAGCCCAGACAATAGGACAGAGGGAACCAGTGCATTCTGTCCCACTATCAGATCATCTTGAGGGTTCAATTCGGCATCATAGGATGGACAATTAAGGTTTGTTACTGCTGGGAGAGCATCTTCTTGAACTCCCAGGTTAGTCGAGCAATCTGCTCCTGATACAACACAAGTATTCATAAGGGCCTGAATACTTGTTGAATTTTGAAAATCTTCTGAAGTGCCCACTATACAAGACTGGGACATCATTTCACTTGTATCAGCAGAATTATACAAGAATCATCATTTCACTTGTATCAGCAGAACTATAGATATCATTTCACTTGTATCAGCAGAATTATGTTGCAAAGTTTCTGCAGCAAGGGGAATCTTAATTGAGATCTTCCCTTCCTCCTTTGATTCTGTCGCCACCCCAGATATCCTTTCCCCGAGATCTACAATACTGGACTGTAGATTACAAGGTAGGGGCAACATATCCGGAGCAAGAATAGCAGTTATGCTATCAAAATGTGGATCTGTGTGGCCAACATCTTCCCTGGACGTATGGTCATTGCTTCTGAAGCCTCCTTCCTAAAAATGGGGAAATGTGGAGGCCTGACAATGGATTCACCATTTCTCACGATCTCCATATCCAGCTCTGAGCCCACATCAGAATCATCTGGATTCATACTTAGATGTCTTTTAGCAGGTGGACTTTGCTGAATGGTAATTTCTAAGACTGAAATATCACTCCCTGTCTCTAAGGCAGGTCCTACACCATCAAATTCATGCCTGTTCTGATCCATGAGCTTGTCCAGTTTATTTTTTAAATCTTTCAGCTCATCTTGATTGATTGCTGGTCAACTCAGTGTGTCGGGTTGGCAACAGCTTATCATGGCTTGATGAGTTAGACGACTTTACTACATTCCGAGCCTCTGATGTCGTGGAGCTGCCACGACTAGGGCGTTTAGCTTTAATGAGGGCTCTAGGACCAAGCTCCTTAAAAACATGCTGGGGAGTGATATTAAATTCTCTCAGATGCGGCACTGAATGAAATATTTGGGATGTCACAGTTCTTGTCCTAACATCTAGGAACAGTCTTTTACCGTATTGTCCCGAGTATAAGACGCACCTGATTATAAGATGCACCCTTAAGGTTTGGTGCTATTAAAAAATTTTAATTAAATCACTGGCATTATTGCAACAGCCTGATTATAAGATGCACCCCTAGTTTAAAAACTTAAATTAAGAGAAAAAAGTGAGTTTTATACTCAGACCAATACGGTATATTCCAACTGAGATGGTAAAAAATGAAAGTGCTTTATTTCAGACGGGGCTATATGGCGGTTCAAAAGATTTGCAAAAGAAGTAATGATCCTGTTTTTATTTGTCCAAAGATAGGCATCCTCTCTGGGGAAATGAATTAAAATCTGGTTAGGTTGAAGTATTCTTTGAACTTTTCAAAGTTAGCAGCTACTGACCATCTTTCCCCTCTGTTTGAGGAATCCCAGCCATCTCACAGTGGCCCCACCAGATGCCTCTGGGAGTACACAAGATAACAAGGTAACTGTATCCTGTTGCCACTCCCTTGCATCTGACATTAAGATATAGCCTATTACTAGATCTAGGTTGCATATCCCCATCATCGCTTGTAATCTGTGATGGCCTTTTCCTCCATCAATCTGTCCAAACCCCTTTTAAAGGCATCTAGGCCAGGGGCGATCACCACATCCTGTGGCAAGGAGTTCCACAGATGAATTTGTGCATCTGCACAGACCCCTTAAATGGAATATAGCAGCTACTGACCGTCTTTCCCCTCTGTTTGAGGAATCCCACCCTGACTCCGAGCCACGTATGTTCATCCAACAGGGCCTTTCATCTGCCATGCACCAAAAGCAGAAATGCAACTACAGGACACAGACAGAGGAAGACGAAAAGAGAAATGAAAGAAAGAGTCAGAAATAGTGCACAAGGTGGTTGGTCAGGGAAAGGCAAGCTGCAGTGGTGGTTAGTCATGAAGGAAAAGGACTGGGAGAAGCAAGGGTTGGTTCCTTCCAAGGCGGAGTCATAGGACTTGTTGCCCAGTGATTAGCACAGCCCAAGAGAGCACTGAACATAAATAGAACACGTTGCTTTGCTGTCATTCTCAACCCCAACTCGAGAGAGAAAAGGAGAAAGAAGTAGCCCAAGGATGCCGGTCCAGGTTGTGGCTGCTTTCCTCCTTATCTCTCTGCTCTCCTCACCTGATGCTAGAGCTGCTCCTGAAGTAAGAAAGGGGCTGACATTGCATGGTGCAGGGCCACTGAGGGTGGGGGTTAAGGGGGTACAATTGCACCTGGGACCAGGGCCAAAAATGGTTCAAAGGGGGGAAATGGGTCAAAAGGTGGCCCGGAGCAAAAAAGGGGCCTAGGTGCCAAATTCACATGAAGGGAAAGGTCCCAAAAGAAACTTTGTGCCCCCCTGATCAAATTCCTTTGAGTGGTCCTGGCATGGTGGAGGGTGGCCAGAAGGTCTCCCATGAGTGGGACCGTGGGAGTGTTAGGCGCTCATTAAAACTGAAATTAGAGATCCCAGGCATCTGCAATGGCTGTGTGAATATGGAACGAATGTTCAGGCATCGGAGATTTGGCAACCTGTCAAGTTTGAAATGACGTTTTGAGCGCACTATTTTTCTTCTTCTTTTGTTTAGGTACCATTCAGCTGGACAGGGAGGGGGGCATAGCTTCAGAAGCAGAAATGACGCTTAAATTGGGTTTGGATCAGGACTACTTTCCACCTTTTTCCATTCCTCTGTTTCGCTCATCTTGAATTGCAAGTTAATTATAAGAATTTCTAAAATGTATTTCATTTTGTCACATAGGCAGGAATTTTTTTTTGTCACAAAGGAACTATTTTGTTACATAGGCAGGGATTTAGCAGATTATATATACCCTGTTTCCCTGAAAATAAGTCAGGGTCTTATATTAATTTTGGCTCCCAAAAAACATGGCAGGTCTTATTTTCAGGGGAGGTCTTATAAATATAGTGCCAGCAAAAAACACGTCAAAAAAATGATGGTAGGTCTTACTTTCGGGGGTGGTCTTATTTTCAGGGAAATAGGGTATATACAGTATATCAAAGCTAGAAATTCCTACACTTCTTGGTCAGTTTCCCTACCCAGGGATATCTAGATTGGTTTCTCCTTCCAGATTCAGCCAGGGAAGCTCATATCATGTGACACAAAGTCAGAGTACAGCTTTTTTTTAAAACCAATCCACCCACTGAAACTTTCATCTTTATGCTCCTTTCCAGAGAATAGACTGGTTCACTGGCAAAATTCCAGAACCTAACAACTTCCAGAACAACGGAGTAAGTTTTGAGAGGGAATACTTAAAAACTGGAGATAGGAAGGACAGACAAAGAATAACTATCATTTATTAACAGCATGTATAATAACTAATATTTAGTAGGGACATTCTTAATTTTCCCATTCTTTTGCCTTCTTTTTTTCCAGAACAGTAGCGCAAGCGTTGGAAGTGTAACTACAAGGATAAAAAGCATTCGGGAGTTCATTACACTTTCCCCCGGGTATCCACATGAATGATGTTTTTTCTGCTTCTTTCCAGAATGTCGGCAGCTTTAATGGCAACACGGTGGGAGACAGAAGCTTCAACAAGAATGGAGTAAGTGCCCAGAATCGGGTAGATAACCCGAAAATCGTATCCAGGGTGCACACATGCCCCTTGCACCATTGGCCACATTGTGACGCATTTTCCAAATTGTGCCGGCATGACACACAGTTTGGGAAAAGCGTTGCAACGCGGCCAATGACATGGGGGGGGGGCATGTGCATGACCCGGACACGACTTGCGGGTCATCTGCCATTTTAGGTTGTGGCATTGTTGGGCCTGCGACCCACCAGAAATTGGGCCAGAACCCACTTGTGGGTCACGACCCACACTTTGGGAACTGCTCTAAGTCATTATAGAGCTTGAATCCTGCTCACGTATTTTGATACAGACCAAGCACTGTCTGGGGAGATGAGGTTTGGAGATATTTTTTCTCCTCTCATCCGCCTCAGTGATGCTTCTTCTCCCTCATTCCAGAACGTAGGCAGTTTTAACAACAGCCGTGAAAGACCAGCTCGCTTCAACAACTCTGGGGTAAGTGCTCAGAATTCTTCCATTTGGGGATGGATTATTTGGTGAGGGTTGAACTGCTTTTCTAAATCCTATTGGAACTTCTTACCAAGTATTCCTATCTTCAACTAACTTTTGAACTCCAGGCTTAACTTTGCTTTCCAAACAAGCGATCAAACTACATAAAACAGTACTTCACATTTTCCTTCCCAACCGATTGGGCCGATCTGATCCAAGAGACATATTTTCCAGAGCCTTGAATCAGAATTTGGATTTGATTTGAATGAATACAAAAGCAATATCTTACATACGCAACCCTTGATGAAAGGAGGGCCAATTTTGGTTGTAGCAATGAGCCTGGGATGCCTTAAGGAAGACACAACAGGGTTCCCAAGACCTGTTATTATTTCAAGAGAATGCAAGTAATCCAACCTCCATAATTCAACTCCATGCCAAGATATGGGTGATGAACACTTTCACTTAGCGACTTACAAGCCATGGTGGGGATAAGCAACCTCCTGGTTGTTGGAGTAGGTTTTCTTTGTGCCAGGTGCAAGGGAGTGGTGACAGGAAACAGGTTATCTTGTTGGCTGTGTGCTCCCTGAGGCATCTGGTGGGGCCACTGTGAGATACAGGAAGCTGGACTAGATGGACCTTTGGCCTGATCCAGCAGGGCTCTTCTGATGTACTCATGAGCCATCAGGCAAAAGTCTGCAGCATGGACTTAGTAAATCAGCTTCAAGAAGACACAGACTATATAGGGAAAGGAAAGGGTCAGTTTCTCCTAGACATGGTGGTTCTCCTGGCTAAAAGGTAGAGACATCTTTGTTCATCCCATTTTGGGCAATGGAAGGGAGTGACAACAGGAAACAGGTTTCTTGTTGTCGTGTGTGCTCCCCAAGGCATCTGGTGGGGCCACTGTGAGATACAGGAAGCTGGACTAGATGGGCCTTTGGCCTGATCCAGCAGGGCTCTTCTGATGTTCTTACGACTTCAATTGTGTGTCGTCGTGTCCTCCCCCCCCCCCAGTCACCCACCTAATGATCTTTCTGTTCCTTTCCAGAATATAGCCAGCTTTAATGGCAACATTGTCGGAGCCAACAGCTTCAACAACAATGGAGTAAGTGCCCAGAATTTCGCTATGTTAGATGAGCCATCATCAGGTGACCTGTCTTCCTCTCATCTCAGTAGATAAATGTTATCTATTTAAAATTGTATCAAAGCTTCTTTCTTATTAGACTTTGTCATGATGCAATCATTTTCTTGTGAGATTAGAGCAGTGGAGTCACTAGGAGGGTGGAGAGTATGGACCACACCAGGTGACACATTCAGGGGGGGGGGTTGACATCACTAGTGTCCAAAATTGTGGAAACCTTGTATTTATGAATAGTAGGAGTCAGCTATCATTTCTATGTCTCAGAGCTAATCCTAGAACTCTTATTCAGTTCTGTGTTGTCAAGTTGGCCATTGTTTTTTTGTTGGTTCTTGATTTGTTGGATGATCTGTATGGTTGTATATTAAAATAAACAAAGTTATTGGGGGTGATACCATGAGTTACCGCACCAGGTGACACCAACCCCAGTGACATGAATGGGGTGATGTGATGAGCTTATCGTCATTTATTCACTGGTCAACACACTTTTTCTGGCATAAGGTATTCCAATGGTTTTAAGGTAATTTTGGGGCGCTGATTCCAAATCTGGCATCAGTTTTTGTCTATCACATCAGGTTTTTGAGATATCAAATATTGTATTTGATAAATGTGTGTGTGTGTGTGTGTGTGTGTGTGTGTGTGTGTGAGAGAGAGAGAGAGAGAGAGAGAGACAGACAGACAGACAGACAGACAGACAGACAGACAGACAGACAGACAGACATATGCAAGGATCTCTTTTTTTCCTCCAAGTCACACTTCCCAAAATCAGCTCCTCCCTCCCCCACCCCACCAAAGTACATTTTCCAAAGTACACAAATAAACCCAAAACCAAAATCAGAGAGACAGAAGGGCTTCGAAAATAATTACAATTTAAAATCCATGTTAATTAACACTTAATTAGTTGTTGATGGGGCGGATAAGGGGCAGGGCTTGGCGTACCCCCAGCAAGAGGTCCGCATACCCCTAGGGGTACCCGTACCACAGGTTGAGAACCCTTGTTGTAGCCATTGTTAGATCACGCCCTGCAGAAGGAAAATATTAAATAAAAGTGAATATCTACATAAAATGATATTATAAACATACCATCCTAAAAATACAGCACCATATTTTAACACTAAAGCAATCACTGACTCCGCAACAACTTGCAATCATAAGTGACAAAGAGTTAATATCGGGTAAAATCAATGAAAATGGGGTATGCCGATAGCATAAAAACGAGATGTGATAGAGCAAATCTGAGATCAGATTTGGAATCAGCACCCTGAAATTAGTCTAAAACAGCTGCAAAAGTCCAGGCCAGGAAAAAAAATTCTCCCTATCCCCAAAGGGCTCACAATCTAAAAAAGACACAAAACATCACTAGCAAACAGCCACCAGAAAAGACAATGTGCTGGGGTGAACGGGGGGGCAGTTACTCTCCCCCTCCCTGCTAAATATAAGAGGAGCACCACTTGAAAAAGTGCCTCTTGCCCAGTTAGCAGGGAAAAGACATACATTCAAATTGGGAGTCTTGGGAGATGAGGTTTCCCATGCTTCTTAGAAGTCATGGGCTAATAGCAGGGATTCTCTTATTTAGTGACACTAAAAAAGACACTGTGCTGGGGTGAAAGGGGGGCAGTTACTCTCCCCCTGCTAAATATAAGAGGAGCACCAATTCAAAAAGTGCCTCTTGCCCAGTTAGCAGGGAAAGGACATACATTCAAATTGGGAGTCTTGGGCGATGAGGTTTCCCATGCCCCTTAGAAGTTATGGGCTAATAGCAGGGATTCTCTTATTCAGTGACACTAAAAAAGACACTGTGCTGGGGTGAAAGGGGGCAGTTACTCTCCCCCTGCTAAATATAAGAGGAACACCAACTGAAAAAATGCCTCTTGCCCAGATAGCAGGGGTCGTTTTGTTTTAGTGGCAATAGTATGGGATCCTATGAAGAGGATGGATGGGGCGAGAGAAGTTCTGCTGGGTGATGGGGGAATATCTTACTTTCTTAATAAGGCAGATTTTGCTGAGAAATGGTTGGTTATTTGGGGAATTTGTTAATTCTTTTTTTCTTTTACGTGCAGTTCCCCTATTATAACTCTGGAGGAGTAAGTATCAGCAGATACACATGATCCATCTAGACTAGATTTGCATTAAGATACACACACTTATACACGCAATCCTATACGCACTTACGTGCATGGGAGTAGGTCTCATTGAACCCAATAGGGCTTGATTGAATAGAGCCAGGGTGGTGTAGTGATTCTTTGACCCAGAGGATCCAGGTTCAAATCCCCGCTCAGCCACGAAGCTTCCTGAGTGACCTTGGGCCAGTCACTATCTCTCATCCTAATCTACCTCATAGGGTTGTTGTGAGGACAAAAAGGAGGGAAGGAACTATGTACACCACCCTGAGCTCCTTGGAGTAAGGACTGTATAAACATATAAATAAGTTTTAAAAAAAACTTAGTTCTGAGTGGACATACCTAGGACTGCACTGTTAGTTCCAGCAGTTACTAGTTCCAGCAGTCATCCACCTAAATTAAGTTCTTTTCTGCTCCTTTTCAGAATGTAGGCAGCTTTAATGGCAACAGAGGAAGATCTGGCAGCTTCAGTTACAACAACGGAGTAAGTGCCCAGAATTCGTCTTCATTTTTGGACAAATCCTGGGCCGACAGAACAGGAGTTGGCGGTTGCTTTGAGCTACCATGTCTATTTGCCAGGACACCCTCCTCCTCCGCAGAGATCTGTCGAATCTCCTCCCCACATGCACATCCCAGACTTTGATCCAGCTACTCCTGCTGTGGCGTCCTCTGAAACACACTCGACAAACCCCAAACAGATGAGTTCATTTTTCCTGTGGTCATCCACCCAAATGATGCTTTCTGCTCCTTTTCAGAATGTAGGCAGCTTCAATGGCAACAGAGGAAGATCCAGCAGCTTCAGGAACAACCATGGGGTAAGTCCCTCTAGGCCAGGGGTTCTCAACCTTTGGAGGCCCGGGTACCCCCTATCACGGTCCAATTTTCTGAAGTACCCCCTTCTAATTAATTGCTAATTAATTGGATCAATCAATCAATTAATTAGCAAATTAATCGTTCAATAAAAAGTACTAAAACAATTTTAAATGTGAAAAAATGTCTTACTTAATTCTGTATGTGTGTGTGGGAGAGAGAGAGGGAGAGAGAGAGAGAGAGAGACAGACAGACAGACAGACAGACAGATAGGGGGGATTGCATTTAAGTTCTAATTAACAAGTAATTAACTACTGATTGATGCTGATAAGGGGCAGGCTCTGGCGTACCCCCTGCCGTTGGTCCGAGTACCCCTAGGAGTACTCGTACGACAGGTTGAGAACCTCTGCTCTAGGCATTCTTCTTTGTTTGGAAACGGATCCTTAGCTGATCATATCTCATTAGAGAATCTACCTTTAACATCCAATCTGCACCCTTGGGTCCCAAGATAATCCCTTGGTGGACAGTTGAGTTGAGAAGCTCTCTCTCTCTCTCTCTCTCTCTCTCTCTCTCTCTCTCTCTCTCTCTCTCTCTCTCTTCTTTTTCCAGAATACGAACAGCTTCAATAACCGACGTGGAGGAGCTGGCAGCTTCAGCAATATCAATGGAGTAAGTGCCCATACCCAGAATTCCTCAGTGTTTTGAGATGGTTCATTTGCTGATCAAACTTGGTCTTTTCTCTGAAGAAAAAGGCGTTCTCTGTTGCAAACCTTTCAGCAGATTGTGCGTCCTTTTGTTGGGACTTTCCAGATGATTTTTGATTTTGACGTGCAAACATGCAAGGTGTTGTTTTTCTCACCATAGATTTCCAGTCATTCTAGACCTGCTATAGCACTTTTTCCTAACTTTGTGTAATGGATAGAAACAGAGTAGCTTTGCAGTGTGCGGAAAATAATGTCTATTGAGGGGTGGTGGTGGTGGTGGTGGTGGTGGAGGAGGAGGAGGTCTGCTCCCCAGTGATGATAAATAGGACACAAGAAGTACACAACAACAACAACAACAACAACAACAACAACAACAACAACAACAACAACAATTGTGATTCAATGACTATATCTCTGTGATTCCTATGGTTTGGGCTCGATCTCGAATTGCAGAATATAACGAGCCCAGCATAGGCTGTGATGAAGCATAGTATAATAACAAAAAGAAAATATTTTGGAAATGTCTCTCTTTCTTTTTGCATAGACTACCAGTGGCGGTGGGAGGAGTGTAAGTATCAGCAAGCAGACATGACCCATCTATTCTGACACGGTATTCAAATACAGCAAGTCCTCACTTAAATTGTAGATAGGTTCTTGGAAACCGCAACGTTAGACTGGAATTAACATCTAGTTGCTTGGGAGAGGCTTGCGGAAGCCTATGGAGGGGTTTGCAGGCCGGCACGATGCAGAAATAGCCTCTGGAGCCCCCCCGGGTGAATAACGGAGATATCGGGTGCTGGACTCCGGCACCCCGTTATTTGTCAACTGCATCTGCAGATATTCAGATTCGCGGATGCCAAACCTGCGGAAGCCTATGGAGGGGTGTGCAGGCCGGCACGATGCAGAAATGGTCTCCAGAGGACCCCCTGGTGAATAACAGATACATCGGGTGCTGGACTCCGGCACCCCGTTATTCGCAGACTGCATCTGCGGATATTCAGATCCGTGGATGCCAAACATGTGCATAACAAGGGCCTACTTGTACTTTGGTTTCCCAACCCAAGTACAACCCAGACCTTGGCCCAACTCCTTCTGCTCACATCCTCGACGGTTACTAATGCAACCGAAGAGTTGTGTTTGTTTTCAGCCATCCACCTTAAGGATTCCCTTTCTGCTCTTTTTCAGAATGTAGGCAGCTTTAACGGCAATACCACCAGAGCCGGCAGCTTCTTCTACAATAAGGGAGTAAGTTCCCAGAACTTCATTGGGCTTTGCATAGGGAGCTAAGTTGTTGTTGTTGTTTCAGTCACCCACTAAAACAAGGCTCTTTTTTTATCCTTTCCAGAATATCGGTAGCTTCAATGGCAATCGAGGAGGAGCTGGAAGTTTCAACAACAATGGAGTAAGTGCCCAGAATACCTTTGCAAGACTGATCAGTCTTTCTTCTTTCTCAGTAGAAAAAAATAGCCTCTCTTTAAAATTGTAGCAAAACAGACTGAAATCCCTTCTTGCTGGGACCCAAGATTACGGTATAGTCTGGGTTGTGGTATAGTCATCCTTTTTGTCCACTTGAGGAAGTACAGTACTCCCCCCATATCCGCTGGGGATATGTTCCAGGCCCCTCTGTGGATACTTAAAACCATGGATAGAAGGAAACACCCCCTCCATGGTTTCATGAGGGCCCCCCCACCCTACCTCCCCTGCGGGCAGGCGTGCACGCCCCCCCAGCTCTTATTTTTCTTTCAGCAAGCTTTGTTTCTTCCTTAAAACAAACAGAGAAGCAGCCTCCATTGCAGGCAAGTAGAACAAGACTAAGTCCTAGAGAGGCTCTGCAAGGTTTCTGTTAACCTTGCAGAGCTTCTCTAGGACTTAGTCTCGTTCTACTTGCCTGCAATAAGCAGTCAGAGGCTGCTTCTCTTGTTTATTAAGGAAGAAACGAAGCTTACTGGGGAAAAAAGTAAAAGCCTGGGGGGGGGTCCCCCGCGATCCGTGGATAACTGAAACCGTGGATAGCGGATCAGTGAATATGGGGGCCCACCTGTACTTCAAAATATGATTGAGCTTGATGGACCTATAGTTCAACTCAGTATCCCACTGGATTTTCAAAAATGATCTTGAAATTTCAAACATATCACGATTCTTATAAGTGCCAAAGGGTCCCAAATTGCTTCTTCAAGATCCATTCTGGAACCATGTTCTTGGAATAGCTAAATGTTTGTTTAATGAATTTATATCCCGCCTTTCCCAAGCTGAAGCAAATGCCCAAGACGGCTTACAGCATTCCATAATAAAATGTACAATGTATACAAACAATGAGTAAAAATCATTAATAAAAAACAATACAACCATTGGGGGGGAGCTATTTGACAGCCGAACTAAAACGCTATTACAGAGACACAAAGAGCAGACATCAACCCGTCACCCAAACACCAGGAGAAACAGAAATGTTTTGAACTCTTGTCAAAAAGCCATGAGCGAGGGTGTAGTTCTTTATTCCTCTGGTAGGGAATTCCATAATTGTGGTGCCACTACAGAGAAGGCTCTGTAAATATTGGTTGCAAACAATGGAGACCAGAAACATTCTTTTTGCCATTTTTCACTAGGGGTTCCATTTCCTTTTGAAATTCTTTCCCAGATATACATTCCAGCCACTGATCACGTCTTCTAACACAAACTAGGATGTTAAGTTGGTTTGTCCAGCCTTCCACCTACGTCTTTTCTTCCTTTCCAGAATATCGGCAGCTTCAATGGCAACAGAGGAGAAGCTGGGACCTTCAACAACAAAAGAGTAAGCGCCCTGAATTCCTCTTTGCTTTGCAGTGATGGTCAAAATGTGCCTTGGTAGACAAAATGTGGCTCTTTAAAACTGTAGCAAGCTTGTCAGCATATTGTACTTCCTTCCTGATCAGACTACCCAGATGATTTTTACTTTGAAGTAGAAGGATGCATATCCTTCAGGTTTCCATTCATGTGCCCATCCTCTTGTAGTACCTTATTCCAGTGATTCCCAATCGTTTTAGCACCGGGACCCATTTTTTTAAAATGACACTATTGGGACCCACCTAGCTTTAAAAAAAAAAGGTGATCTAGAAAGAAACAATATATGTATTTATTTAAAAGTAATATTTATTTGCAAAAAAATCGTAATGAGACAGCCCTAATGAATAGCCTCAAGGTTTGAGGGACTTATAGAGCAATCCTATCCACTGCACTTACGCCACCGGCTGAGCTCTGCTCAATCCTATCCAACTTATGTCACCGGTGTAACCAGCGGTGGAGCGAGAACGGGAGGCCCCTGACCCAAAAGGGGATTCAAATCCCCTCCAAAAGGGGATTCAAAGGGGATTTGAATCCCCTTTCCATTCTGGGGCCTCCCGTTCTCGCTGCACCGCTGGCTACACCGGTGGCATAAGTTGGATAGGACTGAGCAAAGCTCAGCCGGTGGCACAAGTTGGATAGGATTGCGCCCTTAGTTATGTGACTTCAACTGCCCCCACTACCTGTCATTGAGGGACTTGGGGAAAAAAAAAACCACCAGAAAAAAGACGCTCAGACATTTATCTCCCTATATTTACGCAAGCTTGCAAACTGCAGGAGCTCAGCTCCTTGCAGGGCAATTAGCAGCTATCTTGCAAACTGCAGGAGCTCGGCTGGTTGCAGGGCAATTAGCAGCTAAATGATTTTTGAATAGTGTCAGGACTTGAGGCAGGTCCCGACCCACAGTTTGAGAAACACTGCCTTATTCCAACTAGGTACAATGCATAGCATAGGAAGAGAATAGCTTTGCATGGTGGCTTGTCTTGATGGGAACTGACCTGGCTTTCAAGCCTAGCAGTGTCTGGCTGGGGGTGTGCCTGCTTCTCCCTGCTCCCCATGTATATATTTGTAAATATATATTGCAAAAGTGCATGAAAATCTACAGGGGTGTCTTCAAGGAAGCTGGCCCTATAAAAAATTGACCCTGAAAATTCCTGCTCCTCAGGGAGTCACAAAGTTCTGACATATCCTCTCTGGTTTCCCACCCGCCTTCTTCTAGAATGGTTGCAGAGTTGCTTGGCCACAATGGCTTCGATGCCAACTGGGTGAGTATTGAATATCTTAGTCTGGCAACTGATTACTTATTATAGCTAGGCTTACCATCGTCCCAGAATCGACACTGACTTTGGCCTAGAATGGACCTAAGCTGCCCCCAAGGGTGCACTGCGGCTGCCCAATGGACTTCCGGCTTCTGGAACTTCCATTCAACGACACGACAGAAGCCGGAACCCCATTGGTTAGCCGCAGTGCACCCTTTGGAGCAGCTCGGGTCCACTCTAGGCCGAAGCCAGCGTCGATTCCAGGACGATGGTAAGCCTAATTATAGGTCAATGCATAACCATATTGATGCAGGGTTCCTTTTTGTTGTTGCCTTACAGAATAGGTTGTGATGGCCCCAAGGTCTATGTGAGTATTATTAAATCCCCCACTCAGCCACAAAGCTCTCTGGGTGACCATCAGCCACTGTATCTCAGCCTCACCTCCCTCACAGGGTCATCATTGTGGGGATAAAAGGAGGATGAAGGAGGCTTGTCCACTATCCTGTGCTTTAGAGGAAGGGTGGGATAGAAACAGGGTCCATGAGAGGGGGGGTAAAGGGAGTAAATTGTACCTGGATCCAAGGTCAAAAAGGGGGCCCAAGAGCCAAAGGAGGCCCCCCAGAAATTTCCTGGGATCTCAGCTGGCCTCATTGAGAGTGAAAAACAGAAGCCGGGCCAACTGGGAGGCCAGGTCTTCTACCAGGCAGGTAGACCTGGGTGCCGTTTTGGGAAGCTTGGTAGACCTGGGCTCTGGAGCCTTTTCTGGCTGTTGCTGCCCTCCGCCTGCCTCATTTTGCCCCCTCCCCCTTTGAGAAGGGACCCAATAGAAACGTTGTACCCCCTGATAAAATTCCTCTCAGAGGCCCTCAGAAATGCTGGGAAACAAATAATAGTGTCTTCTCTGGACTTCTCGGTGAAATACTTCAATGGCATGGGCAGGGCTAGCTCCAGTGAGCCTTTGGCAGACTGCCCTCCTCCCACAGGGATGTGCCCAGGTCTGTGGGGGTGCTTATGAGTACAACTTTAAAAATATGATTTATTCCTGCTTACTGATATCACTGCCCGGCACAATGACGTCATTTCTTGCTTCCTGCTGAATGACATCACTTCAGCCCTAGGTCTTAAGCCCCCCCCCCCCAACACATTGTCATTCTTCAAAAGGGGATCCCGGTGCTAAAAATATCGGGAACCACTATCTTAGAATAAGTCTTGGGTCTTTTCCCCGTGTTTCAATTCTTACCGATGTTCCTTTTCTTCTTTGACAGTATTAGACAGTCAGAAAGCCACCACAATAACTGCCCAGATGCCCTTTGTCCTGCTGTTCATCACCTTTCCGTAATTCATTCACCTCCAGAACAGTTCCTGTTGGGGATTAGTCTTTCACTGCTGCGCAGTAGTGTCACTGGAGGTGGGGTGGAACACTAAATTCCGCACCATGCTGACCTTCGTTAGCCCTCTCACCTTTGGAGCCATTCAGTGGGGCGAAGGCAATGTGCAGGGAGTCTCATGACGGAGGTCAGTGCAGTGCGATGACTTAAGGCGGAAGCACATTGGCCACGTGCTGCATGCGGCGCAAGAAATGCAGCCAAAGTTGAGAATTCTCCAGGGGAAGCGTCAAACGCAAACGGACCTCTCTGCGGCTCCCGGCGGCTCCCGGCGTTCTGTGGGACTTGCCTCCGGCTGGAAAAAACACAAACGCAGCCGTCCGCAATGGGCTGCATGCACGCAGAACGTGGCCGGTGTGCTTCAGTCTTTAGCGTTCCGCCCCACCTCCAGCGACGCTGCTGCTGCTGCTGTAGATCTCTGCAAAGATGGATCCTTGATGCTCCTTTGCAAATAAACAAGCTTGATGTCTCAAAACAATTGTTCTCATTGTCATGTTGTGGTCTACTGGCTCTGAGATGGTCAACCTCCAGTGAGTGTCAACCGCCTGGCCACGCCTCCTGAAGACAAATGATCCACAAACCACCTGCCTGCTTGGCCATACGGTCTTCAGCAATGACACTGTTTTCCAAGTTTCTCAGGGAAGTCCCTTACCGATTGAACTTTATGCCGAGGCTTTCGGTAAAGGAAATAGATGGGGAAAAGGAAAAGAGTAAGAGGAGTTTATTCGTCACAGAAATTGAATAGCGGTTATGAAAAGGTTGCAAATGTTTGGTTACACCAACTCAAACGCTCTCTTTAAACACCTAGCTTACAGTGTTTATCTTTAGGAGAGCTGATATTGTTTCATAAGCAGTCGATATGCTTATCCTCTTCGCCCTGTTCAAAATAAACAGTGGTTATCTGGTCAGTTACAAAAGGGCTGCAAATGACCAATAAATCTAAAAAATATATGGGCAACAGGCTGCCCCCCCAAAATTCTGGGAAGAACACACAGGCACATAATTCTTCTCTCTCTCTCTCTCTCTCTCTCTCTCTCTCTCTCTCTCTCTCTCTCTCTCTCTCTCACACACACACACACACACACACACACACACACACACACACACACACACACACACACACACACTCATCCCCAGAAATCCTCTGCTCTCAGTGAGTGAAATGGACCTGAACGAGGAAATGACCAGAGTGAGCATGAATTCAAAATGGGATTATCCACTTATTCCCAGTCTAAATATTTGATCGAGGAGGAGAACAATGGCGACTGTGTTTGCAATGCCTCACCCACCGAAGTTGAGAAATGTCAGTCAATTAAACCGCACACAAAACACACCCTCTTTTAATATTGACTTCTGATAGTTTGCATTAATTAACCTCCTTTGCCCTCTTTGTCCTCCATGGACTCAACGTTCCCTAAAAAGCAGGGAAAACACATCACCACGCTTGGCCCTTCTATTCCTTCTCTTTTGTAGCAGGGTCACCAAAATGGAACAGAGCTCAGGAGAAGAGCACAGACTTGATATTCAAAAAGGTCAATTTGCAGTATCTCCATAAGAACATCAGAAGAGCCCTGCTGGATCAGGCCAAAGACCCATCTAGTCCAGCTTCCTGTATCACACAGTGGCCCCACCAGATGCCTCAGGAAGCACACAAGACAATGTGATACCTGTATCCTGTCGCCACTCCCTTGTACCTGGCACAGAGAAAACCTACTCCTTCAACCAGGAGGATGCTTATTCCCATCATGGCTTGTAAGTTAACATTGCAACTTTTGCTTCTGTGGTGGTGGCTACTCGGGAAATGAGTTCCGATGTATAGATTCATAGTAAGACAGTTTGGGAAGAAATTTTTTGTAGGATTGTGGTTGTTGTCATTGGATCTGTTGGGGGATTTTTGGTTGTTTGTTTATGTATGTCTGTTTTTTGATGTGTTTATGCCAATAAAGGTATCTATTCTAAACATTCTTGTAAGCTGTGATGGAGTTTTCCTCTATAAATCTGTCCAATCCCCTTTTAAAGGCATCCAGGCCAGGTGTCATCACCACATCCTGTGGCAAGGAGTTCCACAAACCAAACTCCAGGTTGGGCTAAGACCCTGGTCTGGAACCCAAGAGAGTATCTGCTCGGACAGTGTTGACAGTACAGAGCTAGATGCACCAATTGTTGGAAATTTCCTATTTTCCTAAAAGGCATCAATTATAACTAACACAAATGCCCAGTGACCTCCATCCCACTAGATAAGAACACCAGAAGAGCCCTACTGGATCAAGTCAACAGCCCATCTAGTCTAGCTTCCTGTATCTCACAGTGGCCCCGCCAGATGCCCCAGGGTGCACACAAGACAACAAGATACTTGTATCCTGTTGCCACTCCCTTGCATCTGGCATTCAGAGATCACCTACTACTAAAACCAGGAGGTTGCTTATGAACGTGTAATGGACGTTTCCTCCATGAATCTATCAAATCCCCTTTTAAAGGCACCTAGGCCAGGTGCCATGACTACCTCCTGTAGCAAGGAGTTCCACAGATGAATTATACGTTGGGTGAAGAAATATTTTCTTTTGTCCGTTCTAACTCTCCCGCCACTCAATTTTAGTGCATGTCCCCTGGTTCTGGTGTTGTGCGAGAGGGAAAAGAACTACACCTCTCCATCCCATGCATAATTTTATACGTCTCAATCATGTTCCCCCTCAGGTGCCTTTTTTCTAGACTGAGAAGCCCCAAACACTGCAGCCTTTCCTCGTAAGGGTCGTGCTGCAGTCCACTAATCATGTTGGTCGCTCTCTTCTGCAATGTTTCCAATTCTACTATATCCTTTTTGAGATGTGGTGACCAGAACTGGACGCAATACTCCAGATGTGGCCTTCCCATCTTTGGCCTTCTTCCTCTTCTTTTTCCCAAGCCTCAAGATGGACTAGAAGCATGGCCACCACCTTCCAAAGGGTCTCTCCAAGGTTTCACACAAGGGTCATTCCCAGCCCTGCCTGGAGTGAGCTGCTGTTTGGTTACACCAGTTCAAATGCTCTATTCAAGCCTCAAACAGGTGATGTTTCTCATTGGTGGAACCGATATCACTTTATCAAATTGCTTCTATTTGCTTCTCCCCGTTCAAAATAAACAGAAAATGCCACAAGTCTATAAGGAACGTAAACATTTATAAAAGGCAGCTCTTGAAAGACAAGTACGAGTTTTCCTAGAACGACAGTCAGCTTCCACGGTGAGCTATACAAACTGGTACAGTAACAAATGCACACACATTAGAGCAGTGTTTCTCAAACTGTGGGTCGGGACCCACTTGGTGGGTTGCGACCTGATTTCTGGTGGGCCCCAGGTGATGGATAGATCAGATAGGTAATTGCTACAAGTCCTGAGGCTATTCAAAAACCAGATAGCTTCTAATAGCCCTTCAAAGAGCTACATTCCTGCAGATTGCAAGATAGCTGCTAATTATCCTGCAAATAGCTGAGCTCCTGCAATTTGCAAGCTTGTGTAAATATAGGGAGATAAATGTTTGAGCGTCTCGTAAAGCTAGGTCGGTCCTGATAGAGTATCATTTTAAAAGTGGGTCCCGGTGCTAAAATGTTTGGGAACCACTGCATTAGAGAACAGCAAACAGAGCTTTGTAACATTCATGAGCTCAGCCGACTATCCTTTTCATTGACTGGGCAGTTGAGTTATAACTCAAGATATCTCTGTTCAATTAGCTCTCGAAAGCCCCCTCGCCAAATACTCTGGAGCAGTGATTTTCAACCAGTGTGCTGCAGCACATGGTCCACAAATGTGCCCCAGGAGTTTGGGGGAGGGTTGAAAAGCAGTATGTAATTTATTAGTAGGGTTATTTAGTATTTATTACTAATAATATATTAGTAGGGTCATTGTGGGATGTGGAGCCCCCCTACCGGCAGTGCAGCGGTGTCTTGTCAATTGTCCAAAAACTGACGGTGTGCCTTGACAACTTTAGCGCCTTGTCAGTGTGCCTTGTCAACGTTAGCAACTTGTCAGTGTTCCTTGACAACGTTAGCACCTTGTCAGTGTGCCTTGATAATGTTAGCACCTTGTCAGTGTGCCTTGACAACGTTAGCGCCTTGTCAGTGTGCCTTGACAATGTTAGCGCCTTGTCAGTGTGCCTTGACAATGTTAGCGCCTTGTCAGTGTGCTTTGACAACGTTAGCGCCTTGTCAGTGTGCCTTGACAATGTTAGCGGCTTGTCAGTGTGCCTTGACAATGTTAGCGCCTTGTCAGTGTGCTTTGACAACGTTAGCGCCTTGTCAAGGTTAGCACCTTGCCAGTGTGCAATGAGATGAAAAAAGGTTGAAAATCGCTGCTCTAGAGTAGTTCCTTTTCAGAGTATGGACTGTGGCGGACCAGCAGTTTTTCGGTCCAACATGCCAAGGCAAAACAAACAAACAAACAAATAAATAAATACATATCATCAGAACCTTTATTGGCATACAGAATAAATATGTAAAAATCAGCTCTCGCCTCTCATCTCTCCCACTGACTCCTGGCCTCTTGCAAGGCTTGGCGTGCAATGCATCCAAGTCTCATGGTAAGCCCCCCCCACCGGCAGTGCAGCGTGCCTTGTCAATTGTCCAAAAACTGATGGTGTGCCTTGCCTGCCTTGGGAGACTTTGTGACTGTAATCTCTCAAGAAGCCAGTAGCCACACAGGAGACTGGCAGCCAATGGATTGGCCCACAGACCACAGTTTGAGAAGGACTGTACTAAAGTGATGCCTGGAGGACCACAGGAAGGAAAGTTGCTGTCTCTCTTACAAACTCCCTGAGGGACAACAATATACCATATTGTCCCGAGTATAAGACGCACCTGATTATAAGACGCACCCTTAAAGTTTGGTGCTATTAAAAAAAATTAATTAAATCACTGGCATTAAATTGCAACAGCCCGATTATAAGATGCACCCCTAGTTTAAAAACTTAAATTAGGAGGAAAAAGTGAGTCTTATACTCAGACCAATATGGTATTCTACAGCAGGGGCTCTCAACCCCTTCCCGACCGAGTACCACCTCTGGTGCCACTCTCCTGCTGCGTACCACCGGAAGTGACCGGCAATGACATCATCGCCAGTTAGGCCTGGGTTTTCATGTTTTCGGAGGCCAGAAATCGCAGGGAGGAGGCTCTGGGCTGGTGGGATGGGCCCTTCTCAGCGTTCCTGAGAGGCTTGGCCAAAAGAAGGAGCCTCTCAGGAGCGAAAGCGTGCTACCAAAAGTGCCACATCAGAGTGGGTTTACAGTGGTCCCGCAGTCCGAGTACCACCAGCAGTCGGCCAAAGTACCAGTGGTGGTACTAGTACCACTAGTTGAAAAGGGAACCTCTGTTCTACAGTATTCTTTGGACAACTCTGAAATTGCCAGTTGGACAATTTTCCTAAAACTGGGGGAGTGGGGGAGAGGTTAAATTACATAGGTCTTGGGTCATTCCCCAAGAAAGAAAGGTGTCTTAAATAAGTAAATAAATCTTACAATGATGGAGTTTACCCGGCAATATGCAGATTTTTAATTCAGAGAAAGGAGATTGTTCAACATCTGGTCATCCAACCACCAACATCTTCACCAACATCTGGTCATCCAGATTCAGAGCAGCTGCTCTATAGGAGCATGAAGATGCTCTCTTCATCCCATACTGGAGTTTGAGACCAGAGCACAGACAGGGGAAAAAGTTAAGTATTCTTACTGTGTTTCCATATAACCACCTCCTGAAAGGACCTTTCCTGGGAAAAAAAGGTTCACGGAGAATTATGTACAGCATTTAAACTATTTTGAGGCCATGTCCGAAATGCTGACTAAGATGGCCACAGATCTGACTCAGCTGAAAACAGCTGTCTATACAAGATAGGTCTCTGACCTCAATGAGCCTACAGTTGAAATCTGGGTGGTGATCGTCCAAAAGACACAAATAGGAACAAACGCACTGCTAGTTGACAAAAGCTTTCTGGCCTGATTGTGCATCAGTGCCAGGCAGAAAATGGTCAGCAAAAAAGATAGGTCTCTGTTCTCAATGAGCCTACAATTGAAATCTGGGCGGTGACAGTCTGCAAGACACAAATAGGAACAAACACACTGCTAGTTGACAAAAGCTTTCTTGCTTACTTGTGCTAGACCAGGGGTTCTCAACCCCCTCCTGGCTGAGTACCACCTCTGACACCACTCTCCTGCTGTGTACCACCAGAAGTGACTGGCGATTACATCATCACTGGTTACTCCCAGGTTTTCAGAGACCAGAAAACACAGGTAGGAGGCCCTGGGCAGGTGTGAGGGCCTTCTTAGTGTTCCCAAGAGCTTGGACAAAGGTAGGAGCCATGTGGGAGCAAAAACACACCACTGAAAGCTGGAGTTCCAGCGGTCCGGCAGTCTGAGTACCACCAGCAATTGGCCGAAGTACCACTGGTGGTACTAGTACCACTGGTTAAGAAACCCTGATCAAAGGCGTCTCTCCGGTAGGGGCGGGGCTGTAAGTATCGCTGCGGTCATAGTCTCTTTACCGAGCGAGGAGGAGGCAGCCTGCCTGCTGCTTTCTCCGTAGGGGACTGGCTCGGACAGTGAGGGGGCGGGGCTGCCTCCTCCTCGCTCGGTAAAGAGACTATGACCGCAGCGATACTTACAGCCCCGCCCCTACCGGAGAGACGCTAGTGACCCTGATCTATACAGTAGGGATTTTATTTCAAGGAAGAGATTGCTACCCTTTTCTTCGGGAATCCTGAATAGTCACTGGGTCTTCCACAGAAAGCCCAGACAAAAAAGATTGGAAATTAGGCATTCCTCCTTAGGAATAGGAAATTCCTCCATCAGGATCTGCACCCGACATGCATGTTTGTGAACCTCTAGCAGCAGAAATGACTGCAAAGCAAATACAGGGATAAGTAGAGAAAGGAATGTGCACGGACTCAGAAAAATAAAGCACCAAGAAAAATAAAGAGGGTGGGGGCCCTTCATCGTGGGAAACAAGGATTTGGAGAAGTCTGAGTCACTGGGTTTGGCCCAAAGAGACTGGCACCATCCCAGAAAGCGGGCAACATAAATACAGCCTCCTGCTTTGCCCTCCTTACCAAACACAACTTGAGAGAGAAGGAGGAAAAGAAGCAACTCCAAGATGAAGGGCCAGCTTCTCGCCGCTGTCCTCGTCGTCTGCCTGCTCTCCTCCTGGCAGGGCACCGAAGCTGCTCCAAGGGTAAGGAAGACCCAAACTCACTGCATGTTGGGAAGGGGTGGGCCAAGAGGCGCCCGAGAAGGAGTCCGTGGGCTTATATGAGAGCCAGGTTGGTATAGTGGTTCAGGAGTTGGACATAGACCTGGAAGAGCCAGGTTCAAATCCCCGCTCAGCCACGAAGCATCCTGAGTGACCTCAGCCTGTCACTCTCTCAGCCTCGCCTACCTCACAGGCATGATGTGCGGACAAAAGCTGGTGAAGAACTATGTACACCACCCTGAGCAATGGAGGAAGGGCGGTATAAAAAATGAATAATAAATAAAAATAAAATACAGCCGTCCTTCGGTATCCGCAGGGATTTGGTTCCAGCCCTGCCCCGCGGATACCACAAATCAGTAATCTGTGCCCCAATCACTTACCTGATTCTGCAAGGGTGGTGAACCTCTAGGGGGCTATTGCATGTTGCACTGGGCATGCAACTCCCTCCATAGTCCTCTGCCGGCCTCAGAAAGCTTTTCTGAAGTCACTTCCAGTTTACCTGGTTAAACCAGAAGTGACATGGAAGTGGCCTCTGGGCTCAGCATCTGTGGATGGTGAAACCCGCGGATAGCAAGGTACGGCTGTATGTGTTGATTAAAACTTAAACCATCTGCAGATATTATGAAACCATGGAGAGTCTGCATTGTTTCACAACGTCTGGGAACTTGTTGCCATGCCCCACTACAGATGCAGTCCTTAGTTTACAGCAGTCGGCTTCAACAACATCTGGTCATCCAGCATCCCAAATTGCAGCGAAGATCTCTTCTCCAGGAAGGTGTCCAGCTTCTCAGACCAATGCTCTAAGCATGGTGGGCAGGCTACAGGGCGTGTTTGAGGTGCAGGGCTTACTGGTGATCTTCCAGCTGTTGCAAAACCATGGAGACTCCCCTGTTCCATGAGGCCTGAAGACGGCTCAGATTTGACACAAAATCTGAGATCCAGTCTTATTTCCAGTGACATTTTGAGCTTTGAACACTCTACATTGCTATCCTTTTATGAGAGCAACCTGAGGTTGATTGAGGTTGTATTTCAGCGTGTAATTCATCTGTGGAACTCCATGCCACAGAATGTGGTGATGGCACCTGGCCTAGATGCCTTTTATAAGGGGTTTGGATAGATTCACGGAGGAAAAGACCATCACAGGTTACAAGCCATAAGCAACCTCCTGGCTTTAGAATTACACTTTCTCTGTGCCAGGTGCCAGGGAGTGACAACAGGAAACAGGTTATCTGTGCCAGGTGCAAGGAAGTGACAACAGGAAACAGGTTATGTTGTTGTCTGAGTGCTCCCTGGGGCATCTGGTGGGGTCACTGTGAGATACAGGAAGCTGGACTAGATGGGCCTTTTTGGTCTGATCCAGCAGGGCTCTTCTTATGTTCTTATGAGGTCTAAGAAAATGTCTGCCAGGCTAGCCACCCATGAAGCTGCCTGGGTATGCTTGCCATACGTCCCGGAATGCCCGGGACCCTCCGATTTCGGGATTGGGTCCCGGCATCCTGGGAGGTATGCCGCAATCCCCGATTGCTGCCGTTGCCACCGCCATTTTAAAAATAGAGTTACTTACCCGGGCAACGGCATCTCTTGGCTAACGAAATCTTGCGAGATCCAAGATCTTGAATCGCGAGCAAGATTTCACGAGCCAAGAGCCATGAGATGCTGGCGCCCATTTCTTCAATGGCTGCGGCGGCGAGCAGGTGAGTAGGCCAGAGAGAGCCAGACCGGGCTGTGCGAGCCTCAGTGAGGCCTGCAGGGTCCCGGGCAGGCTATCGCTGGCTCACCCGCTCTCTCACCGGCTCTGAGCCGGCGAGAAAGCAGACGAGCAAAAGTCTCTCACCGGCTCTCGCCCGGTCTCTCACCGGCTCCCTCGGAGCAGCAGGAGGAGAAGCAGCAGCAATGCGGAGGAGCGGCGGCGGCGGGCGACGATGGGGTAAGTTAATTTCATTATTTAATTTAAAGATTAAATAAATAATTAATTAAAAATTGTGGGCGCCCTTTGCGCGGAACTAGGGATATTTTTCTATGGTATTTGTCTATGTATTTTTTTTAAAAAATTCATTATTTAATTAATTTTTCAATTATTCAATTATTTCATTGGTGGGGGGGAGGGGGGTGTCCTGGTTAAAGGTCGGGAAAATATGGCAAGCCTCTGCCTGGGTGAGCTTGGGCCAGTCAATATCTCTCAGCCTAACCTACCTCGACCCAGGGTTTCCCCATCCAAGTTCTTCTCAGGGGTACATTCCAGACCCTGACTCAGCGACTGCTGCTTATATCCTCTGACACAGACCAAGCACGGTGTGGGTTTATTGTCATCCCCCTAAGTGATTCTCTCTCTGCCTTTTTCCAGAATGTAGGCAGCTTCAGTGGCAACACCGGAGGAGCTGGCAGCTTCAATGACAATGGGGTAAGTACCTGGACTGGCTCTGTGTCTGGAGATAGAGGGTTTGCTGATCAGCTTGGCTCTCGCATGGATTGTGTTTTGCCTTTTTCGTCTCCTTTTTCCTCTTCCTCTAGACTATCGTGGGTTTGAAAGGGAAAGTTTCTTTCCCTTTTTTCCCTGAAAAACAAAACTGAAAAAAATTCAAACAAAACTTTGAACTAAGCATAAATTTCTCTCATAAGAACATAAGAACCACCCTGCTGGATCAGGCCAAACAAACACCCATCTAGTCCAGCTTCCTGTATCTCACAGTGGCCCCACCAGATGCCTCAGGGAGCACACAAGACAATGTGATAC
The DNA here is from genome assembly GCA_026170595.1 of Plestiodon gilberti rubricaudatus. Classification (NCBI taxonomy): domain Eukaryota; kingdom Metazoa; phylum Chordata; class Lepidosauria; order Squamata; family Scincidae; genus Plestiodon; species Plestiodon gilberti. Next base: position 5,173,343 of record JANXHW010000011.1, read on the forward strand.
CTGTATCCTGTCGCCACTCCCTTGTACCTGGCACAGAGAAAACCTACTCCTCCAACCAGGAGGTTGCTTATCCCCATCATGGCTTGTGAGCTGTGATAGACTTTGAATGGATGTCTCCATTCATACTACCAGTAGTTCTAGCATGCCACCTCTGCTAACTGGGCAAAGAGGCACTTTTCAAGCTGGTGTCCTCATCTATTTAGCAGGGGGAGAGCAACTGTCCCTCTTCACCACAGCATGGTGTCTTTTCCAGTGGCTGTTGCTGGTGTCTCTTCTGTATTTTTTTTTAAAGCTTGTGAGCTCTTTGGGGACAGGGAAACATTGATTGATTGATTTCTATGTAAACCGCTTTGTGAACTACTTTTTATATTAACTATTCTTCATATCAGAATAGAATAGAATAGTGTCGTGCATGATCCTAACTTTGCATAGTCGATAGGATGAGAGCAGCTTTATAAGTACAGGATATGGGGTTTTTTAATGGGTCAGGTGCACATTGGGGACCCTCTTAACCCATGCTTCTTCTTTTTTACTTTTTTTTGTTTTCAGAACTCTTATGGAGGAAGCAGAGGGGTGAGTATCATCAGCAAGGGCAATATAACCTATACATTCTGTCACTAAACAGTTGTTACATGATTTATGGAAGAGGTCATATTGGGAAGGGATTCGGAGGAGTTACGGTGAGTGGCACTATAGTGGCACTATAGAGGAAGATGTTCTGGGTATAGGGGGCACCAACTGAGAAAGGGCAACATTGTTCGAGATCATCACAGCTTAATTCTACCTAAATCCCTGTACCTAAATTCTACCTAAATCCCTACCTAAATCATCACACCTTAATTCTACCTAAATCCCTACCTAAATCATCACACCTTAATTCTACCTAAATCCCTACCTAAATCATCACACCTAAATCCCTACCTAAATCCCTACCTAAATCATCACACCTTAATTCTACCTAAATCCCTACCTAAATCATCACACCTTAATTCTACCTAAATCCCTACCTAAATCATCACACCTCAATTCTACCTAAATCCCTACCTAAATCCATGCAGTGGCACCAGCACAGCTACTGCTGTATCTGACGGGGATTTTCAGCTGCTGGAGGTCTCCTTAAAGTAAGGGGACATTTGCCCCAGGGTAAGCCCCAGCAGCCACTATGGGTCAACTCAAACCTGCTCCAGCTCGATTGCTGGTGCAAGTCTGCATTGACCCGGGAACACAGATCAAGCAAGGGATGAAGGTCATAAGAACATAAGAAGAGCCCTGCTGGATCAGGCCAAAGGCCCATCTAGTCCAGCTTCCTGTATCTCCCAGTGGCCCCACCAGATGCCTCAGGGAGCACACAGCCAACAAGATAACCTGTTTCCTGCTGCCACTCCCCTGCACCTGGCACAGAGAAAACCTACTTCTAAAACCAGGAGGTTGCTTATGGCTTGTAACCTGTGATGGTCTTTTCCTCCATGAATCTGTCCAAACCCCTTTTAAAGGCATCCAGGCCAGGTGGATTTCAGCGTATTCTGTCACCACCGATCCACCCTCCTCCCTGCCCCATTACCGCCTCATTCCGCCCACCCCTCCCCCATTCCGCCCACCCTCACTCCTTTCAACCCCTCCCCACCTTCCTCCACCCCCCTGCATGGACTTACCTGCTCTGGTGGGTCTCTGTGGGTTCACCGGTGTGCAAGAGGGTTGCTCGGGCCTCCGTGCCGGCTAGCCTGCAGCATTAGTTGGTGGAGGCTGCTTTGAGACTACTGTAAAGCATCCTCTGTCAATGCAACACTAGTTACTCTGGCGTGGGAGAGGGATAGGATTGGGCCGTCAAGTGTTGCTACTTCTATTCTTGTTATCCATTGTTTTATCCCATCTTCATAAATGGGATGGATACAGAGAAAGAGGTTTAGCTATGGGAGCTATAATGTTAGGTGGGATTTTGTTGGTCTTGTTGTTTGTTTAAAATCAGAGAGTTATATTTGAGGGACATTCTTGACAGAATGAAATACTGGGCTGAAATTAATTAGGATGAAGTTCAACATGGACAAATGCAAGTTTCAGCACTTAGGCCAGAAAATAACCAAGGATGCAGTTATAGGATGGGAGATACCTGGCTTGGCAGCACAACGTGTGAGACGGACCTAGGAGTTGCAGTGGATCACAAGATGAACATGACTCAGCAGCGTGATGTGACTGCAAAGAAGGCTAACATGATTTTTGCCTGCGTAGAACCGTAGCTTCCAAGTCCGCTTTACTCTCTCCACTCACCTGGAGTGCTGTGTCCAATTCTGAGCATCTCACATTGGGAAAGATGCAGCCAAACTGGAGCAGGTTCAGAGAAGAGCGACGAGGATTAACACAGGGCTGGAGAACGAGCCCTACGAGGAAAGGTTGAGGGAACTTGGTATGTTTTGCCTGGAGAAGAGGAGACTGAGAGGGGATATGATAGTGCTCTTCAAAGACCTGAAGGGCTGTCGTCTGAAAGAAGGAACAAATTTGTTCTTGACTACCTCTGAGAGTAGAACTAGATAAAATGGGTACAAGCTGCAAGAGAGGAGGTTCCAGTTGGACATCAAGAAGAAATTCTTGTTGGTAAGGGCCGTTCAGCAGTGGAACAGATTGCTGAGGGAGGTGGTGGATTCTCCCTCACTGGAGATCTTCAAGCAGAGGCTCAACAGGCACCTGCTGGAGATGTTCTAGGTCTAGGAGGATGCCCTGCTACAGTCAGGGGGGTGGACTAGATGACCTTGTGTGTCCCTTCCAACTCTATGATTTATGATTCTAGGATTAACTGTTATTTCTTTATTGCAGCGATTCCCCTGGTCCCGTGACAGGAGAGTAAGTATCAGCAAACATCCATTCAAGTCTAGCATTACATTAAAATACTCCTTATAACATACTCCCTAAATTTGGATCTCAAGATGCCCAATCCCATTTATGTAAATCTTGCTGTGTGCCCAAGCAGGACTGGCCCATCTGTGAGGCCAACTGAAACAGCTGCCTCAGGCAGCAGATTGGTGAGGGGCGCCCATTTCTGTCCGCCTGCTTGCCTCCACCTCCTTCTCCTTCCACTCCCTGAATTGGAAAAGGAAGAGGGGGACAGAGAGGAAGAGGAAATGTGGAAGAGAGGAGAGTGCTAAGTCACTGGAAAGTGGGAGGAGCATGCCACCTCAGGCATCAGGAGGTAACCAAGTTGCTGGTTTAGAGCCCATGTGGTAGTCTGAGGTTGCAATGGAGAAGGGAAGAGTCTTTCTGAGACCATTCGTGGTGTATGGATTTGTGGGTGGGGGCGTGAATTGGTGACAGCACATTTTGACATGGGATAAGGGTTTGCTTTTATTTTATCTTGGAGGTGTATGCTCAACTGACAGAGAGGTGAGTATTTGGAGGGCATTCTTAATAACCCCTACTTTCTTTTCTTGCAGCCCTATTACCCTGCTGGAGGCGTAAGTATCCGCAAAGTATCCGCAGACTTCATCTAGCCTAGCATTGCATGAAAAAAAAGCCTTTGGAGATCTGTGGGTTTGTTGATGGAGGCTTCTGTTAGTGCTAACACCATCCAGGTCAAGGGCTCCTGGGGTCCCTATCAGGTAACCATGCCGTCCCCCAGAGTTGTCTTGCCTGGGATTCTCATCTCAGGTGGTTAGCATCAACCAATCTGTCCTGCATTAAATATCCTATATTGGAATGCCAGATTCAGCACAGGATCGGACTTCCTTTCTTCTCCGAGTTACATATACACAGGGGGGCATATTCGTGGTTCTGCTATCAGTAGATTCACATACCCACGGATTCACTTATTTCTTGATTAACAGGGTGCTATACGCGGATTCACTTATCTGCAGATCACCGGGGGGCGGCTCCCCCCCCCCACGCCCATTACTTTTCTTTTAGTTGATATCACTGGCACCAGGTCAGGGTATTTCTTGCTTAACAGGGTGTTTCCTGCTTCCTCTTTAATGGAGCCTCTCTAGCATGCAGGCTGCTTGTCTGCTTCTTCGCTATATAAGTTTGCTGCTTATAGCATTTTGGTTAATCAAGAAACACCCTGACCTGACGCCAGGGATATCAACTAAAAGAAAAATAATGGGCGCATGGGGGCTGCAGGGGATAGTGTTCCCCCTATCCGCGGGTTCCTGGTATCCGCAGAGGGGCCAGGAACCTATCCCCCCCTACCAGATACCAGAACCCTACTGTAGTTTAAAGAGCTGCTGCTTCCTCTTCAGGTCGATGTGCTGAAGTGCCCCGAAATCACACTTCCCTTGAACATAGCACAACCTTCAAGTGCAGGGCTCTCTCCAACCTGATCTTCTAAGCAAATACTTTTGATACATCCTACAACTCAGGGAGCCAGTGTACACTCACACATCTCCTTCTGCTCTGTTTCTAGAACCAGGGAAGCTTCTCAAACAACAAGGTTGGCGACAACGGCTTCAACAACAATGGCGTAAGTACCACGCTGCTGAAAATTGCCCCGTCTCATTCATTCCCATTCCTCCAGCGGTTCCAACCCATTCATTCACCAGCTCAGCTGCCCATCCTTGCTGGATTATAAATTGGATATAGGAAGGGTTATTAATTATTATTTTTATTATTATTAATATTATCATATAATGATAAATAGGTATGCTTGACTTCTGTTTTCTTTCATTCTTTGCAGAACCAATGGTGAAAAGCCGATAAGTACGTATCAGCCAAGGAAGATGATCTCTCTGTTCTGACGCCGCATGAAAAGCGTTCTCAGTACTTCCTCCCTGTGTTCGGCAGCTCAGCAAACCCCTCCATTTAGTTGGAGTGGCAGCTGGTTATGAGCCACATCCATGAGTGTTTGAGCGCCCTCTGGTGTACACCATAGAGATCAACCCTGCTGTGATTTCTTCTCTCCCCCTCCCTCACTGGGGCTTAAACTTGAGCCTGTTTTTCAGTGCCAGAACTCATGATACTTATTGCGAGGGCCTTGAAGGACGTGCAGAGTGCCCTTCAAGGAGATTTATACTTTATGCATAAGGCCAGCAGAATTTGGTGGGTGTGGAAACACAGCAAAGGAATGTGGAGGGGATACTTAACATCATGGCCGCAGACCAGTGTGTTACAAAAAAAAAGGTGTATCCATTTGCATGTGGCAAGCCCTGCATCTTCCTTTCACTCTATGCCAGTGTTTCCCAAATGTTTTTGACCTGCGGCTCCCTTGACCATTGGCGACCATTGGCCATGGCTCCCCATTATGTTAGGTGGATGCCTGCCAATTGGCATCGCACTGTTTTCTGAGAGGATTCCGTGGCACTCCGCGGGCTCCCCTGGCTGGTATCTGCGGCTCCCCTGACTGGTATCCGCGGCTCCCCTGGCTGGTTTCTGCGGCTCCCACTTTGGGAACCACTGCTCTATGCTGTTCAGGGCCACAAATGCCATGTGCATGGAAACACAGGCATCACATGCAGCCCTTGTGAATCAAGAAATTTGAAAGCTGCAATGTGGACCAAGAAAGTTTACGCTTAGCCAGGCATGAAATCTAAGGTGTTTTTTTTTTCCGTTTTTAAACCCCTCTCGGGTCCTCTCTCTCTCTCTGTGAATTCTAACCGATTTTTCTTTCCTTCTTGACAGCCACAGATCCACCACAACCGCAGTTCAGATGCCTCCTAGCCTCCCAATCACCATCTTCCCGTCATTCATTTGCTCTCCAATAATTTCTGCAGCAGATGAGTCTTTGCTGCTGTTGATCTTCCCTCAATCCCTCTTGTGTTGAAAATAAAGAAAACCGACTTCTGAAGCTCACGTCTCTGTCACTGCCTGGTCTAATTCTTCAGAAAAGATGTGTAAACTTTGCAAGACCATTCAGGATGGAAATGGGTCACAAATGGGCAGAAGCCCCTAATTCAGGGGTTCTCAACCCTCCCCCCTCCGTGTACCACCTCTGGCGCCTCTCTCCCTCCGCGTACCACCGGAAATAACTGGCGATGACATCATCGCCAGTCACTTCCAAGTTTCTGCAATTTTTGGAGCCCAGAAGGGCAGGTAGGAGGGTCAGGGCGGGTGGGTGAGCACTCCCGAGAGGCTCAGCCAAAGGCAGGAGCTTCTTGGGAACGAAAACGCAGCTGAAAACAGAATGGGGTTCTGGCGGACCAGTGGTCTGTGTACCACCTCCAGTCAGCCAGAGTACCATTGCTGGTACGCGTACCACCGGTTGAGAACCCCTGCCCTAATACGTTCTTTTTGAGGACTAGCCACTTTCACAGACTCGTTTGCAAGGCCGTATGAGAGAGCACTCATAAACACGATGAGACAAGGATGTTGCTTCAACTGCGTTAGTATTTTATTGTTACAAAGCTGCCCCAAGCCCAGCAGGTTCTTTGGAGCGGACAATCAAAAGCATTCACTAGGGTCCGATCACCACCACCTACACACTACCATCTGATTATTTCATAGTGTGTTCCTTTGCCCCAATCGGTGAGCGAGCAGCTAGTTTTTGCTTCAGACATCAGAGGAATTTACGTGAATGCTGGAAAAAAACAAAAGGACAAATTGTGTTGGACGCAGGCGCACAGAATATCACTATATTATTGCAAATGTCACAAATGTGGCAATCATTGACAAATTGTGTGCAATGCCTGAAAACACACAGAGGCCCCAGGGAAGGTGTGGATTCTACCAGGGCTGGTTGCCCCTCCCCATCCTCCTGGCTCTCTGACTAGTGTAATTGTCAGGAGATCTTGAGCCTTGTAACTTAGTGCAACAAGCTCAGTCCAAAAGCTTGGTTTCGTTCCCTCCCAAATGTTGATTTCCCTGGTTCCTGCAGGAGAAAGAATGAGCATTAAAGCATCACATCCGCAGTGCATATATGCCCTGCAAAAAGAAGAGGCAAGAATAAAGGAGAGAGAGAGAGAGAGAGAGAGAGAGAGAGAGAGAGAGAGAGAGAGAGAGAGAGAGAGAGAGAGATTCTCTTGGAACCCAAGGTGCAAATTGGATGTTAAAAGTAGATTGAAGGCCTGGTACGTTCAGAAACATATCTCTGTATTAGAGAACTTACCAGTTGTCTGGTCCTTATTGCTTACTCCTCTCTCTTCTTACACGTTCTTCTGCCAGAGAGAACACAGGAGCATTTAGATTACAGCAAGTCCTCACTTAAAGTTGTTTCTATAAGTCATTTCGTTTTAAAGTTGTTGAGAAAAAAGTCGATTCCCGGCAAAGGCCGCTGCCTATGTGCCGTTTGAACATTCTCCCCATGTCTGCGTGGGGTTTCTCTGGCCAAGAAATTTCGCATTTATTTCAATGTTTTATATTTGAACATGTTTGGGGTCTTGATTTAGAAGTTTGGGGATGTGTTTGTGACCAGAAATATGCCGTAAACAGGGCCTCTGAGAGGGGGGTTAAGGCCAGGGCCAAGGATGGGTCAAAAAGGGGGGGCCCGGAGCAAAAAAAGGGGGCCCAGGAGTCAAATTCACATGAAGGGAAGGGGCCCCAAAGAAACTTTGTTCCCCCTGATAAAATTCCTCTGAGTAGCCCTGGCCATAAACTCTTGTTTACGTATATCAATTAGCCTACGGTAAAATTGGTTTCGTTATCAGTCGTATTCACTTAGAGCTGCGATTTTCAAGAACCTATCGAAAACTTTAAGTGAGGACTTGCTGTATTTTGATCCTTGCTCTGGTAAATAAACTTGAAATAGATACAGGTCTAAGTAATCATTCATTGATGGGTCGAATGCTTCCTACGGAGACCACCCAGAACCTGGTTCCCCGCACCAGATACCATCCCTCTTCCCTGGCAGTGAGCGAGCTGCTTCCAAACCTCTTCTCCCAGGCTCTGGGTTTAAAAAGGGAGGATGGAATAGAGGAGGAAGAGTGGAGGATGCACCTATCTCTCCTCTACACTTCCTCCCATTCCCAGGGAGGTGGATCAAGTCTCTGACTTCAAGTCAAGTCTCAAGTCTTTGCCCCCAAGTCCCGAGTCTTTGGTTGCGAGTTGCGAGTCCCTATCTATTTAATGGGGAAAATGGATTTAAACCTGAATAAAATTTGACTGGTCGTAAAAGGCTCCAAGTCTCGAGTCGAGTCTTTCAAGTCTTTGACAATCGCCGAGTCAAGTCCGAGTCGAGTCATTGACGTGACTTGAGTCCGAGTCAATAGACTCAAGTCTACATCACTAACCATTCCCCTCTTCTTTTTAAATCCAGGGAGCAGAAGGAGGAGGAGCAATGGAGATCGGTGGGTGAGTGGAGGCAGGCAGTGCTCACAACATCCCCCCCCCCAAATGAGCACCTCAGTTGTCCTTGTGAATGAGCTGGCTCTGTGGTTGCCCCCAAAGGTGATCCTTGGGGATTTATCCTTACCCCTTTTCCTTTTCCTTTTCCTCCTTTTCCTTTGCCCTTTCCTCCTTTTTCTTTGCCTTTGCCTTTTCCCTTTCCTTTGTTGCTGGCACCTACTTCTTCTTCTCCATCATCCTAGAAAGTAAAGAGTTATCACCTTGCATCCTTCTGAAGCAGAGGGTGGGTCCAGGAGACAGCTATATAATCAGAATTAGAGGATTTGCTCCCTATCCTTTATTGTCCCCTTTCATCCTCACTGATCACCATTCCTGCCGCGGATCAGAGCTGGAGGGTGTAACAATGAGCCACGAAAGATGACGGCAGAGGACAGAAGTAATGGCTTGGAAGTGGGGAGCACCCGAAGTGTTTTTCTCCAATTGGCACTTCGGTTTAGCGGTCCTTCTTTTAAAAGCAAGAATCCACTCTGGTGGCAAATAGGCTTGGGGAAGCTGCTATTGGATGGCAAAAGTCTGCTACATCCAAAGATATATTGCATTTTAGAGACATTGGGGGTGGGGAGTTATGCTGTGGGGTTGTTCCACTGATGCTTGGTGCCAACTGCTTATGTCGTTTTCCTTCTTCTTTTTTTAAAAAAGGTTTACATCTTGGCTCTGCAGGCTGCAGTAACAGCCTTAGATGTGTCCACTGTGTTGGACAGAGAAGAAAAATGACAACTGGCAATAGGCTGAGAAAGGTTTTTAAGTTTCTCTGTCTGCCTGATTCAAATTAGACTCCCCATTTTTGCTGCCTTGAATGCGCTGGAGACAATGAGAGGGGTATTTTGGATCAGCTCTCTTCCAGATTACAACCGCACACTGCTAAACTAGCAGCCCTGCTCCGTGAACCTGAGGAGGGAAGGGGCATGTGTGTGCATGCATGTGCCCATTAATGCGCGCGCGTGCACACACACACACACACACAAATAAAAAATTAAAAAATAAAAAGTGCAATTTTGAAGGGAAGCCACACAGACTGACATTTGTCAAGGGATTTCTGCACATCAATGCTTACAACTAATTATACTCACCAGAGATCGTTTCTTCAATTCTACAGGCACGCCCTATGGAAGTAAAAATAACACAGGAATTACTTGAGTCAATGTTTCTTATCCCCGATACCATGATTAGGGAGTGCTTCTCCTACAACATGTTCTCAGTCAGTGTGAGACCATCACATGTTACAAGCCATAAGCAACCTCCTGGCTTTGGAAGTAGGTTCTCTCTGTGCCAGGTGCAAGGGAGTGACAACAGGAAACAGGTTCTCTGTGCCAGGTGCAAGGGAGTGACAACAGGAAACAGGTTAACTGTGTGCTCTCGGAGGCATCTGGTGGACAGGCCAGATGTGAGATACAGGAAGCTGGACTAGATAGGCCTTTGGCCTGATCCAGCAAGGCTCTTCTTATGTTCTTAGTGTGGCTGACTGGCTTAACGATCCCGTCCTCAGAAATCTCGATGGACAATGTCATCCAGGTTCAGCTGTGGACGATATCCTTCCGCCCCACCTTGGACTCTATCCCCAGGTGCCTCCTTAGTCCTCCCCCAGTATTCGAATCCCTTGCCTTGTCCTTTGTCTGGTAGACTAGGGGCCAAACTGCATGTTATACTAAATGTCCAGATTACCCTGACACCCTTAACTTTACAAATGTTACGACACAGAATTCCAAATTGAAACCCTACCATGGTGCGTGTGGGGGTGGGAGGGGGTGGATCGAACCTGTTGCTAGTGTCATGGTTGCGATACAGATAAAATCTAATATTTGCCCGGGGGGGGGGGAGCACCTATTGGCCTCAATGGGAGCTTTATTCCTTGGCAAAACAGCAATGGGTTAGGAGGGTGATCCAAATCAGGGCCACAACGAAGAGTTAAAACTCTCCCCTCCCCATGCCCTGATCATGAGGACTAGAAACCCTTTTCTTGTGGTTAGTGTGATTGCCATTCTCTTTCCAGGTATTTCAGGGTGCTACAGAAATGGCAGAAGACATGATATCACCACTGCATTTTCCATGCCAGAAAACGTTGCCCCTGATGAACTCTGCCTCTTGAGCAGTTCTTCCAAAAGAAACCACATGGCTTCAGATCCAGTTGTTAGAAAGAAGGAAGCAGCGACCATATTTAGTAAGGAGAAGGTGCCAATAGTAAGGGGGAGGGGAACACATCACAGGCTCCTAGATAAACTTCAGGAGGACAGGAGGTGTGGCCTGCAGGTTTGAGCCGGTGCCCTGCCTGAAGAAGCTAAACAAGATCAACCTCGGTTCTTGCTTGGATGGGAGACGGCAGCTGCTGACGGACCTTGCGAAGACACTGAGAAGGCACCGTGAGAGGGTGGAATGTAGAGGAGTCAGCTAGAGAGATAACATCTAGACAACCATCTGAGGATGAACTGCAGTAAACTGTGAAGCTTGGAAATGCAGAGCACAAGCCAGAAGGAGGGCTGCACTCGGAAGAGAACACATCTCGAGTATGGAAGGTTCTATATATGAATAGAACAATATTGTAAAGACCCTTATTAGGTCTAAAAATAGCCTGCCTATGTAAACCGCCTTGAATAAATCTGATGAGAAATCTGATGATGAGAAAGGCAGTATATAAATACAGAAAATAAATAAATAACAAATAAATAAACTTGACAGTCCCAGAGTGACCGTAACCATTTCTTTGTATGAGTACTTACAGGTGACAAGAGTTCGCCAGTCGCACCCTGCAAGACAGAAACATTTGTGTCACTTAGTTTCAGGTCGTGAAACGTGAAACCGCTTCAGGGTATTTGTCAGCTTATACCTTTGGAAACATCCCAAATTCTGTCGAGAATTTGTCACTGTTTCAATGAGAATCAGAAGCAGAGACAACTGCTTTGTGTTCTATCTTTCGCCCACATAGTGTTGCATAGTTCCCAACATCACCTTTTTTTTCCTGTTTGCAAATGTGGATTGGGACGGGGAGAGGGCAGAGGATTGCAATTGATGGAAAATCTCCATTAATCCTTGAGGGTGTTGGGGAAGGGGGTTGAGCGCCACCTTGTGGCCGATAGCAGGAAGGGAAATTGCAGGTCACAGGCCATCTTGTGGCTTATAGGTAGAACTGCAGTTAAGTTGGGTTGGAAAGGATGGGATGTGACATTGGGGGAACACTGTCAGTGACAGGTACATTTTTGTCCAAGTCATAACACCAGAATTCCATACAATTCTCGAGTCTTCCTACTGATTCTCACCAACAGTCCATCTAGCTGAGTATTGTCTGCAGTGAGTGATAACAGCCCTCCAGAGTTTTGTACTAAGAAGGTCTTCCTTAGCCCTGCCTGGGGGCCTCAGGAAGTGAACCTGGGATTTTCTGCATGCAAAACAAGAGTGTTTTTTTTCCCCATGGATCTACAGCCCATCTCCTTTCACAATGCACCACTAGTCAAGAAAGCTCTGTCCCAGTATTTAGGCTTACCAGATCTCCAACCTGGACAGAGTGCTAGACCTTTAGGAGAAGGAATGTGGGCAAGTGTAGCTTGTTAAACCTTAGAGGACAATCCTAGGTGATTGTGCTCAAAGGTTTAACAAGCTACACCTGCCCACATTCCTTCTCCTAAAGGTCTAGCACTCTGTCCTGGTTGGAGATCTGGTAAGCCCCAGTATCCAACAATATAATTTGTGTCAGAAGTGGGACAGAGAGCAATTGGCAGGTTGGTTGTAAGGTTGTAGGGTCACATGGGCAAGGGTCCGTGTTCCAAGCTGAGCTTTAAAGTTAATTCCCGCTCTGTAGATTGGGCCTGTAAATGTATCTAACGCAGCTTGAGATGACCATGTAAACCAGAATCCATGTGGCCACATTTTGCTCCAATTGACATTTCTGAAACGAAAGGGCAGCTCGGTATTGAGCACTCTGGAACCAGGGACCCACGACTCACCATTCCTTCTTTTAATCATGATGTGGCTAACGAACCCTAAGACTAGGCTTACCAGATCTCCAACCGGGACAGAGTGCTAGACCTTTAGGAGAAGGAATGTGGGCAGGTGTAGCTTGTTAAGTCCTAGAGCACAATCCTAGGCATGTCTACTCAGAAGCAAGTCCCACTGAACACAATGGGGCTTGCTTCTGAGTAGACATGCCTAGGATTGTGCTCTAAGGTTGAACAAGCTACACCTGCCCACATTCCTTCTCCTAAAGGTCTAGCACTCTGTCCCGGTTGGAGATCTGGTAAGCCTACCTAAGACCCTCCATTATTGGTTGTCTTGGTGACAGTTTAATGATTTACCATTAAAACACTCGCCACTGTATCTGTGTCTGTGACGTACAAGCACAGTGTGTCATGGAGAGGAACTAGGTATTGCTCACTACTGTTTTGGTTCCCAAATGTAAGAAGAGAATCCTGAACCACAGGATCTGCTCTGTGCACTTCAGGAAAGTGTGTGTGTGTGTGTGTGTGTGTGTGTGAGAGAGAGAGAGAGAGAGAGAGAGAGAGAGGTGTTACAACTACTCACATTCAGATCAGGATTTCCCACATCTGTAGGAGGGCCCTGTGAAAGAGAAAGAAAAAAGGAGACTTGTGGATTTTGAAAAGGAGGGCCCGGAAAGAAAAACCAAACAGGAATTATGGGATTCTACTTTTCCATATCCAGCCACAGAAACAAGGAAGACTTCAACTGCAACTTGCGATGAGGCAGAGGGGTTTAAATCCCCTTCAAGTTCCTATTATCAGGGATCTTTTGTTATTGATCTAATGATAGACAATACGGTCCAGGTCCAGGTATGAGCAGTATGCTTTGTCCAGATGCCCCTTTACCTCACATCAAGAGATAACCTCTGTGCTCCTGGCAAACATTAAGGGCTTGGCCCTTTGCCAGGTAGGCTACCGTAGGAACCACAGAAACAAGGTCCTCCATTTATAGGTTTACCAGATCTCCAACCGGTGGAGGTGGTTAAGTTTCTGTGAACTTTGTTTTGAGAACTTCCAAAAAGCTCTCAGGAGACTTTTTTGAGCCAAACAGTGAACGGTTTGCCCATTTTTGACCTCACCATGGTGGTGCTTTCCTTGGCCCTGACCAACCTGGTGCCATCACCACATCCTGTGGCAAGGAGTTCCATGGATTAATGACACGCTTAAATATGAAAAGGATTTGAGATGCATCTTTCTGTGCAGAGATGCAGCTCGGTTTCGGAAGATGGGGATGACATATGGAATAGCTGGGACCTTAAGCCTCATGTTTGGCTTGGACATGCCCACACAGAAAGTCACATAATAACAGAACCAAGGTATGGAGTGAATGGGGACCCTCGTCAGAACCGCTGCAGGGGGGCTGTCGGAGATCTAACGGGGCTGACAGGGCACAGTCCAAACTGGAAATTCAGGTATTAGAATGATAGACAGGTAACAAAAAGGGGTGATCCTTAGGAACTTATCCTTACAAATTTTCCCTTTCCTTTTCCCTTTCCATGACCTTTTCCCTTTTCACATCGTCTGCCGTGTCCAGATTCGTCACCTTCAGGCCCTCTCTAGAAAACAAAGAGACGTGACTCTACCATGACAGCCAACGATATAGCAGGAATTAAAGGATTTCCCCTGTTCCTTTCCTAAATTGCTCTTTCTTGCATTGTGAATTCTGGTTTAACCAGAAGACTTTCAAAAATCCCTTCCTGATTTGGAGCACAGACCAGGAGAGCATGAAGAAGCGGTGATGGGGAGCAGGAAGGAAGAAAAGTGGGTCAGTCTGGGCAGAGTGGGGAGTAGAGAGGCAGCAATCTATCTATTTATTTAGAATGGTATTTAGACCATTGTTACCCCGCCTTTCCCCTCCAACAGGGGAGTCCAATATGACTTAAAAACAAAGAATAAATACAACAATATTCCCCCCCCCAAAAAAAAACCCCAATAAAATACAAATACAATAAATTATAAAAAAAAAATACAGATGCTTTTGCAGGGAAAAAAATGAAGGTGTTTGATAGGCTGTTTGGGAGGTACAAAGAGCCCTGCTGGATCAGGCCAAAGGCCCATCTAGTCCAGCTTCCTGTATCTCACAGTGGCCCCACCAGATGCCTCAGGGTGGAGCACACACGACAACAAGAGACCTGTATCCTGTCGCCACTCCCTTGCGTTTGGCATTCAGAGATTGCCTATTTCTAAAACCAGGAGGTTGCATATACCCATCATGGCTTGTAACCTGTGATGGACGTTTCCTCCATCTATCTGTCCAGTCCCCTTTCAAAGGCAACCAGGCCAGATGCCATCACCACATCCTGTGGCAAGGAGTTCCATGGATTAATGACACACTTAAATATTAAAACGTTTTAGTGGATATCCCCTGGTTCTGGTGTTGGGCAAGAGGGAAAACATCCCTCTATCCACTCTCTCCATCCCATGCCCAGTCTAAACTGGCAAGCCAGGTATCACACTGATGGGTGGGTAACCTAAACAGGTGATCTTTGGGGAAGTATTCTCACCTTTCCTTTGCCTCTTCCATGTTCCCTTCCACGTCCCTTTCCACGGCCTCTTCCTGGTTCCGGTAGAGGTTGAGATTCCTCAGCAGCCCCATCGCCCTCCTAGAAAGCCATGATCTGTTACTCAGCACTCTTACAGATAAGAGGGTAGGTCACTGTTTCATTGCATTTTCCAATTGTTTCATCCTGATTGCTCTTCTTGCGAGACATTCAGCGGTAAGACATACATTTCTCAAATACTTTAATAACGTAAGGAAGTTATGTATGTTTGTCCACAGAGTTTTACCAATGTGCGCGTGCATGTTGGCAATATAGAAGGAAAGGACAAGGGCACATTTCGGAGAAGTGTCGTGATAGTTCTAGTCATACAGTGAAGCAATGACTGTATGCAGGGAGATTCATGCTGTGTAGCAAGGAGTTCACAATCCCAACATTTGAGCACAGATTATGTTCAATCAGGAGGTCAGACTCTCAGGCGTGTCTCAGCTATTCCAAAGAAGGCAGAAGCTGCCATATTTATAGCAGGAAGAATGACACTGACCATTAGCCTTACCATCGTCCCGGAATCAACGCTGGCTTCAGTCTAGAGTGGACCCGAGCCGCTCCCAAGGGTGCACTGCGCGCGTCATTGACTGGACGTTCCGGAAGCCCATTGGACAGAAGCAGTGCACCCTTGGGAGCGTCTCGGGTCCACTCTAGACCGAAGCCAGCGTCGATTCCGGGACGATGGTAAGCCTACTGATCATGGGAGAGCATTTCATGATGGGTTGCTGGACGCATTTTACAATGTCAGAGTGTCCTTAACCACTTCAATTTTTGCTAAGACTTACGGCATCCTCTGCTTCCTCCTCCTCCTCCTCCTGCAAGACAAAAAAAAATTGCATTACTTGTCTTCAGAAGTTCTTGGCTCTTTAAAATGTTAGTTAATTGCTGGCCAGGCTCTTAGAGGACCTTTGTTATCTGCAAAGTGTATCTTAGCTTGTGAAATTGGCCCCGTGTTGTTCAGCAAGACTTACTCGCAGGTAAATTTACATCGAAATGTAGACGTAATGTAACACGAGCTGCATACTGTCACTCAGGCAGCCTTTGGGAGAGATGATGGTCTTCTAGATATTAATATATCCCCAAGGCAAATGTCTCATTTTGCCTCCTTCTGAGCCTTCTCAGCTAAAATTCTTTGAAAATGGCTTTTGCTGTAGCTCCACTCTCCCCTTCCCTCTCAACTGTACCACTGCTCACAACCTCCCTCCCTCCCTCCCTCCCTCCCTCCCTCCCTCCCTCTCCCTCTCTCTCATGTTGTTAATAAAGCTTGAGTACAGGTGGGCCCCTGTATCCACTGATTCACTATCCACGGTTTCAGTTATCCACGGATCATGGGGACCCCCCCCCCAGGCTTTTAATTTTTTCCCAGTAAGCTTCGTTTCTTCCTTAAAGAAACAGGAGAAACAGCCTCTGGCTGCTTATTACAGGCAAGTAGAATGAGACTAAGTCCTAGAGAGGCTCTGCAAGGTTAACAGAAACCTTGCAGAGCCTCTCTAGGACTTAGTCTCTTCTACTTGCCTGCAATGGAGGCTGCTTCTCTGTTTGTTTTAAGGAAGAAACAAAGCTTGCTGAAAGAAAAATAAGAGCTGGGGGGGGGCAAGCATGTCTGCCTGCAGGGGAGGCAGGGTGGGGGCCCCTCAGGAAACCATGGAGGGGGTGTTCGCTCTTATCCACGGTTTCAAGTATCCACGGAGGGGCCTGGAACATATCCCCAGCGGATATGGGGGCCCACCTGTATCTCAATTACGGGTTATGGAGAGGAAACAGAAACTCAGGTGGTAGACTTCTGGACTTGAGCATCCCCTTTGTGCATTTAGTAGGGGGAGGCAGGCAGGCATCATTTGGCAACTTGACGCAGTAACAACAACAACAACAACAACAACAACAGTATAGCTACTCACTTCATCGACTGCTCTCTTTACCACTTGGACAGACACAGGCTGCAAAAGGAAGAATAAAGCAGGAGTTACCAGTCTCTGCTTTCCATCACCAGTACTGAAAAAAATAGGAATACGCGAGCACTCCAGTGTAGAGCTTGAAACAGGATCGAGCTTTTGCATGCATTCCAAATGATCACTTGCAATGCTTTGCATTAGAGCTTTTGGTGAGCAAGGGATGTGATTGCTGCCAGAAGCACAGACCTTTGCAAGAATGGCTGGGTTTGCCTGGAGCGTGCTTGCAAGCAGTAGCATGGGAACAGCGTTGCGGGAGGGGGGGGCGGAGGCAGCCCACCCCGTGTACAAAGCAGGGATGTAAGCGGTGCGCCTGGAGAGGTCCGCCCCTGCCGCAATGCCAATTGATAATTACTCACCACGCGCAGGCCTGCAGACTTGTCCACAGGCATCTCCATCAGGATTTAAAGTGACTTCCAGTCAATCCGGAAGTCACTTTAAATACTGTCAGAGACACTTGCGGAAGCCCGTGGAGGGAGATCACCCCCCCAGCCACACACACACTCCCGGTGAGTATCAATCGGTGATGGACCTCAGAATCTGCAATGCACAGATACTGGGGTCCAGCACTGATCAATTTTTTGGGGGGTGCGGTTGCGAGAGTTGGACCATAAGGAAGGCTGAGCGCCGAAGAATAGATGCTTTCGAACTGTGGTGCTGGAGAAGACTCCTGAGAGTCCCTTGGACAGCTAGGAGATCAAATCAATCAATCCTAAATGAAATCAACCCTGACTGCTCCCTGGAAGGACAGGTATTGAGGCTGAAACTCAAATATTTTGGCCACCTAATGCGAAGAGAGGACTCTCTGGAGAAGACTCTGATGTTGGGAAAGATTGAAGGCAAGAGGATAAGGGGAAGGCAAAGGATGAGATGGTTAGACAGCATCACCGATGCAACGAACATGAAAAGGAGCGAACTCAGGAAGATAGTGGAGGACAGGAAGGCCTGGCGGGATGTGGTTGATGGGATCACGAAGGGTCGGACACAACTTAACGACTGAACAACAACAACAGGGAGGGGTACCAGAACAGGCTTCTGGCACCCCCTGGAGCCCCCCAGGCGCTTTCTCCCTGCTACTCGAGCTCGATCTTTAATAATCCAACATCCTGAAAACATCAATACCTAAGAGCGAAGACAGGCATAGCAGGCATTGGGTTTAGTTCAAATGCTCTTCACTGCAGAGCGAGTTCTAACAAAACGCTGCAAGTTTGCAGCAAAGCCTAGCTCTGAGGGCTGCTGATTGTCTAGTGTCTATGCCGTCACCAACTTCCACCTGTATTTTGCGGAGAGCTGCAACTATCTTAAAAAACGTCCTCCTCCCCCTGCTTTTCTCTTTGATAAGACAAAGGACAAACGGCATACATTTCTTTAAAGATGGGCAGGCCGTCTGGCACATGGAAAAGGGGGCAGCGATATCTGAATCAGAAACACAGCAAAATCTACTTCTGACATGAAACTGGCCAACCAGGAGGAAGTTGGATGAACTCCACAGGTGAAGAACACATTGCTATACTTCTTCTGAGACTATGCTAGCCTTCCTGCTAAGGCCCAAACCAGATGTTACATGGGAAACATTTAAATTGGGCTCTGGCCCATTATTTTCCCGATGCTGCAACCCTGAATAGACTGATAGATGAGGAGGGCTTTTTAACTGCTTGGTCTGAGGCAGATTGGCCCATTATCAGAGGCGTGGAAAGACTGGAGCGAGCGGAGCAGCGGCTCCGGGCGGCACCTCGGCCCCGGGCGGCGCTGCTCCGCTTGCTCCAGTCTTTCCATGGAGCGCGCGCACGCACGCATGCCCACCCGTCCGGTGACGCGGGTGGGCGCTCCGAGGCCTTCTCCTCCGGCCTTGGAGCCGGAGAAAGCCCCGGAGTGTCCACCTCGACCGGTAGCCAGGGCTTTCTGAAGGTCAACTGCCGCGCCGCGCTGTTTATCTTTGTTTTGGTGGACGCTCCGGGGCTTTCTCCGGCTCCGAGGCCGGGGAGAAGGCCTCGGAGCGGCCGCGTAAGCCGGGTCGCCCCCCTCCGGGAGCGGCGCTGCCCCCCCCCGGGCGGCGGCGCCCCTTTGGGGCAGCGCAGCAGCGAGTGCTCCAGGCAGCACTCGCTGCTGATACGCCTCTGCCCATTATATTAAGCCAAGAGCTCAGAACCCAGGTACATCTACAGCCAAATAACATGTAATCATTCCAGCTACTGCTGATACTCACAGGCATGGCAGCACTTTCCTCGGAGCTGGAGACAGAGTCCTGTCCCGAAAGATGAAAGGAAGAAACATATTATTTCATAGGACTTAGATTCAGCATTTTCTCTGGTGCAGTTGGCATAGCTGCAGTGCCTTTTATGAAGCGCATCAAGAGAAGAAATTCAGAAGCTGGAGCATCCCCCCTTTCCAGAAAACCTGTATTGATGAATGTCTTCCGAGACCATAGCCGTCAACCCCTGTCAGGGTGAGACATGCAGTACTCCAGCTGGGGACATAAGAACATCAGAAGCACCCTGCTGGATCAGGCCAAAGGCCCCTCTAGTCCAGCTTCCTGTATCCTGTATCTCACAGTGGCCCCACCAGATGCCTCAAGGAGCACACAAGACAACAAGAGACCTGCATCCTGTCGCCACTCCCTTGCACCATGTGTGGCCCATCCACTTTCTAGTTCCTGGGTACTCTAAGCAGGGGTGGCAGCTGGTGCCAGTCTGGGCATTCCAAAACAGGGAGGAGTGCACCATCGGGGGACCCTCACAAGTCTTTTCTGTCATCTCAGAACTCCCCCAAAGCTGGAGCCCAGACTAATTCAAGCCAAAGGTACACGTATTAAAATTAGTACTCGACCCCACAGCTTGTGGAGGAATTGAGGTCAAAGGGAATGACTCAGCTGTTGGGGGGGGAGGGACAAGGAAGCTGCCCATATGTTTACATCAGGGGTGGCCAACTCTACTTATTATGTAGACCCGTCAGCAGGGTAGCGTCCCAGAATGCCTTGCGGTGCCATAGCCCGCAACCCACTTTGTTGGCCAGGTAGCACCCTAGAATGCCTTGGGGAGACCTGGTAGAGCCCCAGAATGCCTTGCAGCACCACAGCCAGTGGTTTGTTTCATAAATTATTAAAATGATACAGATGGCGACTTTGCACGTGCTATATAGAAAGTGTCCACATGCCCCACCCCCGGTTTACAGCAACAAGCATGGCCCTGATAGGATGGAAGTTTTCTGTGATGGGTTGCTGGAGAAGACTTACACCCTTGAAAACCCATAACCATTTCTTCTTCTGATGCTTACCGAATCTGAGTCTACGCTGCGTTTGACAAGCTACAAGAAGCAAAAAACAAACAAAAAAACAAAACACGGGTGTTACTTATCTCCATAAGCTCTTGGGCCTTCAAGAAGAGATTAGTTGCTAAGTGGGGATACAACTTTAGTAGCCAACCTGGGGTGATAGGTCTTTGGTGATGGAGTGTGGGGGTTGGAATGTTCTGGGTTTTTTTGGATTAACTTGCATAGATGATATGGTCTCTTGTGCTCTTCGAAAGCATCCACAAGATGTCCAGAATATCAGTAAACAAACATGAGGAATGGCAGGAATAACTTATTTTCATGCCTTAATTTTAAAGTCTTGCTCCAGGGGTGTTAAATGTTTGAAATTGTGGAGGGTCTGATGCATGACCTCAATCAATGGCAAAATAGACGCACTGGAAAAATCTACATGTCTGCATCGCATTAACACTAAAACCTGTGACACACCCAGGACCTATGAGAAGGCAGTAAAAGGGGCAAGTTGTACCTGGGCCCAGGGTCAAAAAGGGGGGCCAGGAGCCAGAGGAGGGGAAATTTCCAGGGATCTCAGCTGGCCTCATGGAGAATGAAAAATGGTGGCCAGGCCGGGTCTACCGGGCAGGTAGACCTGGGTGCTGCATCAGGAAGCCTGGTAGACCTGGGCTCCGGAGACTTTTCTGGCTATTGCTGCCCTCCCCCCACCCTGTTTTTCCCATCCCCCTTTCAGAGGGGCCCCAAAAGAAACTTTGTACCCCCTGATAAAATGTATCTCAGAGGCCCTGGACACACCATCTCAGTGCGATGCGTCCCATTGCGGCGTGAGAGTAGCCGACGCTTCGCAACACAACACTACCCATCTACACCAAAGGAAGCCGCACGGAGAAGGATGACGTCCTGCCCTGCCCCTGCTCTCTTTTAGCCAATCAGAATCAAGTCTTTTCAGACTTGATTCTGATTGGCCAACACCTTGCTCCGCGTCCCGCCCCCACAGCACCGACCGTGGCCTCTCATTGGTCGCACGTGGCCAAAGTTCAATTTGTTCATCTTTGCTCGCACCTGAAATACCTTGGCTCCAACTTTTTACTTACCTTAAGAGGTGACAATGGACTCAGCTGTCGAAAAGAGATGTGTGTTATTCCAGGAGAGTTTGGCTAGCATATTTCACATACAAAAACCACACAACCCTTTTAATCATGATAATGAGCAAAACACATGTTATGATTTGTGTGTGTGGATGTAGAGATGGTTTATATGTTATGGCAGGGGTTCTCAATCCTTTCCAAGCTGATTAGCACCTCATCGCCAGTTACTTCTGGGTTTTCAGGTTTTTGGAGGCCAGAAAACGCAGGTAGGAGGCTCTGGGCAGGTGGGAACGTTCCCCAGAGGCTCAGCCAAAGGCAGGAGTCTGTTGGGAATGAAACCGTGCCACCAAAAGTGCCACATCGGACATGTCGGAGTGGGGTTCTGGTGGTCCGGCAGTCCGAGTAGCACCAGCAGTCAACCAAAGTACCACTGGTGGTACTAGTACCACGGGTTGAGAACCCCTGTGTTATGGCAATCCCTGGAGGTAGAATGTGTGCTCAGTACACAAGGATACAGGACACTGGTGATGTTGCTGAAGTTCAAAGTTATTCAGTTTGATACAT
This sequence comes from Plestiodon gilberti rubricaudatus, assembly GCA_026170595.1. Taxonomy (NCBI): domain Eukaryota; kingdom Metazoa; phylum Chordata; class Lepidosauria; order Squamata; family Scincidae; genus Plestiodon; species Plestiodon gilberti. Next base: position 5,194,972 of record JANXHW010000011.1, read on the forward strand.
GAACCTGTTCAGCGCATGATACACAGTGGTGTTAGAAGTCAAGCGTCACTTTCATCAGAAGAGTTTCTCCAGTTTGGAGAAACTGCTAAATGAGACTCTGTGCATGCGCAATTTGCAGTCAACAGACTTGACACCCACAGCAAAATGCTTTGAAAGTGCATGCATATGTGCAGAAGTTATTGAATGTTAAGTGGCTGGGGATACAGCTATGAGTTACATGCAAGATCATCGAGGATGGTCTGTTGCAAAGGCAACGCTAATTTGCAAAAGAGCGAGATGATCAACATCCTCCTTATGCTTTATCGCAGTGTTTCTCAAACTGTGGACCCACTTTTTTGGTTGCGACCTGATTTCTGGTGGGTCCCAGGTGATGGAAAGATCAGCAAAGTAATTGCCACAAGCCCTGAGGCTATTCAAAAGTCAGATAGCTGCTAATTGCCCTTCAAAGAGCTGAGCTCCTGCAGTTTGCAAACAGCTGAGCTCCTGCAGTTTGCAAGTTTGTGTAAATATAGGGAGATAAGTGTTTGAGCATCTCGTAACGCTAGGTGGGTCCCAACAGAGTGTCATTTTAAAATGTGAGTCCCGGTTCTAAAAGGTTTGAGAACCACTGCTTTATCGGCTTTAAAAAATCAGGCAGATGCTCAATTAAGAGATGAGATTGGACAGCAGGGTTGTTTCATATTAATTTTTGGGGACATTTACTATATACACGATAAGCCAACAATACTTACAACGTTTTCCACCGGCACAGAGCCACTCTGAAAGAAGAATTAATCTATATTATTCACAGAGTAAGAGAAAGAGATGAAGCCCACTTCCTGCCCCAAGGCGATTAAATATGTCCACATTTCTCGTAAATCATAACAATTGCTTTGTCCTCATAACTGGATACCAGAACAAAATCCTTATTCTCCATTGGTTACCTTAATTCTGCTTTAGGCAACTGCTTAAGTAGCTGGGGAAAGAGCCACGGGCTACGTGCAAGACCACAGAGAACTATCGGTTGCAAACGCAACACTAACAGCCCAATCCTGTTCGGCAGGACGCAGTGGCGCAAATTAAGGTGCCCACAGCACCCTTGTAGGATGGGGCCTGCACCGTTGGTGCTGGAGGCCTCCTCGGGGTAAAGGGGCCTCCTTTGTCCCTTTACCCCAAGTAGAGCCCCAGCTGCCTCATTGGGTCTACTCGAATGTGCACCAGGTATTTTTGCTGGCGCACATTCGAGTTGGACGTGTAATTCCGGCCAGGTCCGGAACAGAGAATAGGATTTGGCGGAGTGCGTCACCTCCAATCCCTCCCCCATCCTGGGCCTGGCTGGCCAATCCCACCCCCCCAAAAAAACACCCCGTTCCACCCTCCCCACTGTGCTCCTCCACTGCCCGGCGGGGACATACCACCCTGCTACAGCACTCCACCACTCTGCAGTGCCAGTGGAGCAGTGCAAGCCTCTCTGCCGGCGCCGCTTACTCGTCATGTGCTGCAAATGTGCTTTCCCGCGCACTTGCGACCCCTTAGACCAGCAGAGCACTCACTCTGCCGGTCTAAAAGTAGACAGGATTGTGCTGTAAGTTGCAGGAGAGTGAGAGAATACTCACCATCCTTATTATGCTTTAACGGTTTAAAAATATCAGGTGGAGGCTGAATTAAGAGAGGAGAACCGACTACAGAGCTTTTTTACATATTCAATTTATTAGGACATTGTACTACATACGAAAGAAGCCAACAATAATTACCTGGTCCCCAACACCTGGTGCATTTTTTACAGAGCCAGTCTGAAAAAAAAGAATCAATCTATATTATACACATAGTAAGAGGAGGAGATGGGGTCCGCTCCCTGCCCCAAGGAAATAAAATATGCTCACATTTCCCCCAAATCATAAAAATTGCTTTGTCCTCATAACTGGATAACAGGTCTTTAATCCTTATTCTCCATTTGTTGCCATAATTCTGCATTTGGCAACACTAATTTGCAAATGTGCGAGATGATCACCATTCTCCTTATGCTTTAACGCAGTGTTTCTCAAACTGTGGGTCGCGACCTACTTGGTGGGTCGCGACCCAATTTCTGGTGGGTCCCAGGTGATCGAAAAATCAGATACGTAATTGCCAGAAGTCCTGAGGCTATTTAAAAATCAGATAGCTGCTAATTGCCCTTCAAAGAGCTGAGCTCCTGCAGTTTGCAAGCTTGTGTTTATAGGGAGATTTATATCCCTATACATTTATAGGGAGATAAATGTTTGAGGATCTCATGAAGCTAGGTGGGTCCCGATAGAGTGTCATTTTAAAAAGTGGGTCCTGGTGCTAAAAAGTTTGAGAACCACTGATCTAATGGCTTAAAAAAACCCAGGCGGATGCTCAATTAAGAGATGAGAATGGACAACAGGTTTTTTTCCGAATTATGTTTTTGGAAACATTTTGCAATGTATGCGAAAAAGTCAACAATACTTACAGCCAGTTTATCATCTAAAGTGCCTTCCTGAAAGAAGATATAATATAATCTATATCATTCACAGAGTAAGAGGAGGAGATGAAGCCTGTTCCCTGCCCTAAGGAGATGAAATATGTCCACATTTTCCCCAAAACGTAACAATAGTTTTGTCCTCGTAACTGGATACCAGATCTAAATCCTTATTCTCTATTCGTTACCTTAATTCTGCTTAAAACCCATTTGGTCCCGCGGTGTGATTTTCCCAGAATTCCCAAATGTCAGTGTGTTCCACATGTCTAAGGGATCCCCATGTAGAGAAAACCACCTGCAGAAAAATTCCCAAGTGTACCATACACCTGGAGCAGAGGCGTTGTGTTCGGCACTCAACGGGACTACGTTAAGCCAATTAGTCCATTCATTCCTATGTAAAGCATGGGCCTGACAACACAAGATTTCAAACAAACACATAGTTGCGTTTAACACACAGCTCCAGGGCTTTAGGGGTGTTTAGGGGTATGTCTCAGCTAAGTGTACCCCAAGTCACAAGTCCCTTCCTTCAAGGGTTTTTTTATGGCCCTTTAAATTCTTGAAATACGCAGCTTTAGTTGTGAGTTCAGCACGAAAATGCTCAAACAAACATAGTTGTGTTTTACACACAGCTCCAGTGCTTTAGGGGTGTTTAGGGGTATGTCTCAGCTAAGTGTACCTCGAGTTACAAGTCCCTTCCTTCAAGGGTTTTTTTTAATGACCCTTCAAATCCTTGAAATCCTGCAGCTTTAGTTGTGAGTTCAGGTCTATACAGGCCAATTCTGCCACCCATAAAGACCCGTTGAGTCCTTTGAGCAACGCCTGATGTTGCTCCTGTTTACAGCTGTGTACAGCTGCTCCCCTGCACCTAAGGTGCTCCAAACACGGTGGATTCAAAAGCCAGGGCCCTGGCCATGAAAACAAAGCCAGAGTTTCATTTTTAATTTCAGTGAGGAGGGGGTGCCCTGCAACCGATTCCTACGCCTCATTTTCCCTTAAAACAGTGATCTTTGCTCCTCTGGGGGGGGGGGGTCAGTGGGGTGACCCAAGAACTCTGAAAATTGTTTTAAAACATAGGTTCATCTGTCTACTTTCCACAAAAAAAATCCAGAAAAATTGGGGGAAGCAATTTTTTTTAACTATTTACTTTCGGGCATACCTCTAAGGACTCAACGGGACTATTCCGCAACTGCTTAAGTGTCTTAATTCTGCAACTGCTTAAGTGTCTGGGGAAACAACTATGAGTTGCTTCCCCAGACATGTGGGTTTTTACCCAAGGCCACAGAGGACGATCCGTTGCAAACGCAACACTAACAGCGCTACCCTGCCTAACTTTAAGCGGCTGGCCTAAAGGGCTGGCCGGTGTATCTTACGGCCATTGCGGCCTGCACCGTCACATCTTGGCCTCTCCTCAGGGGAAGGAGACATTCATCCCCTTTCCCTGGTGTCAGCGGCATGGGCTGCAATGGGCCTCCTCAGATGTACACCAGCTCCAAAGCTGGCGTGCATCTGGGGAGGTGGTGTAAGGCTGATCTGGGCTGGGAAGGGGTATAGGATATTGGCGGAGGCCAATATCCTCGCCCCCTCCCAGCCAGGGTCAGCCAACACCCCCCTCCCTCACCACCCTGGCCCGCCCGTCCCCACCCCTGCACCAAGTGGTTCAGGTCCTACCTGCGTCGACCGGTGCCGGTGGTGTCTGCTGGGGGAGTGAGCAGTGCCGACCGCTATGCCAGTGCTGCTTATTCTCCAGGTGCCGTAAGCATGCTTTACGGCACATTTACAACACCCAGCGATGGCGGAGCATGCACTCCGCTGGCAAGACGTTACACAGGATTGCGCCGTAAATTGCAAAAGAGCGAGATGGTCACCATCCTCACTGTGCCTTAACAGCTTTTTTTAAAAAAAAAACCACGGACCACAGAGTTTTCTTCATATTAAATGTATTGGGATATTGTACTACAGATGCAAAAAGTCAAGAATACTTACCGCCTCAAAGCCTTCTGGTCCATCAATTCTGCCTTCCTGAAAGCAGATTCAACCTATATTATTCACAGAGGAGGAGATGCACCTGCCCCAAGGAGACAAAATATGTCTCCTTTGAATGCCTCTTTTGGACGGGATTTGAATCCCTTTTCCGTTCTCAGGCCTCCCGTTCTCATTGCGCCGCTGGTTAAACTGGCACAAAAGTTAAGTCGGATTGCGCTGTTAAAGGCCGATCTACACCTACCCCTGTTGCGTTGTGCTTGCGTTGGGAGGCGCGCAAGCATAGGGGACAGGACACCCCGCCCGAAACGCTGCCTTGGGCTTCACCAGTTTCTTCAACGCAAATAGTCCCTCCTGATTGTCCCGCTTTCTAATAAATCTCAACGGTGATTGGCTGAAACACAGGTGCTCTCCGATTGGCTGAAACCCCCTCTCATCCCATTGGTCAAACAATTAGCTCCGCGTCCCGCCCTCTCAAAATCATGAGCATGGTCCACGGCCGATCGCAACGGAACTTGGGAGAGCACAGCTCTCCCGCGTTCCAATGCAATCTGATAAAATGGAAGGCACACAATTCCGCACTCTCCGCACGCGCCCGGGATACACCGGAATTAGTGCAGTGGAGATCAGCCTTTAGGCAACTGCTAAGGGCGCTGGGGAAGGAGCTACAGGTTACATGCAAGGCCACAGAGGACGGTCTGTTGCAAATGCAACACTAATTTGCAAATGAGAGAGATGATCACCATCCTCATGGCTTAAAAAAAATCAGGTGGATACTCAATGAAGAGATGAGAATGGACAACAGGGTTTTCTTCGTATTACGTTTTTTGAGACATTTTACTACATACGCGAAAAGCCAACAATACGTACCATCTCAGGAACACCATTATCTGTATTCACAGTGCCAGTCTGAAAGAAGAAGAATCAATCTATATTACTCACAGAGTAAGAGGAGGAGGAGAGAGAGAGACTGCCCCAAGGAGATGAAATATGCCCACGTTTTCTCCAAATCATAACAATCATTTTGTCCTCATAACGGGATATCAGATCTAAATCCTTATTCTCCGTTGGTTACTGTACCTTCTGCTTTAGGCAACTGCTTAAGTGTGCACAGAGGTAGAGATTATGGGGTTTCTACCATCTACCGGCTTGTTGCCGTGGGTTCTGTTGTATTTGCTTTTGAAAAGGTCCCGAGGGCGGGAAGAAACGTAAAGCAGAAGAACTAAGGCTTTTTGTACTTGACTGACTTTGGATAATCCTGAAAGCGTTTACCCATTACTTGGGGTGTACGAGTAAAAGGAATTTCTCCAGACAAGTTTTGGTATGTATTTCTTTAACTTGGAAAAGTTCACATGGCTGAAAACCCCATAATCTCTACCTCTGTGCACACTTAAGCAGTTGCCTAAAGCAGAAGGTACAGTAACCAACGGAGACAAGCCATGTAACCAACATCGTGACAAGCCATGAAAATCTGCATGCCACTTTAACTGCTTAAGTGTCTGGGGAAGGAGCTATGAGTTACAGCGCAAGGCCACAGAGGACGATTTACTGCAAAGGCAACACTAATTTGCAAAATCAGGAGGATGCTCAATTAAGAGATGAGATTGGGCAGCAGGGTTTTCATTATATTAATTTTGGGGCGGGGACACTGTACTACATATGCAAAAAAGCCTACAATACTTACCGCGTAAACACCCGGTGCCAGTTCTAGTGTGCCACCCTGAAAGAAGAATGGACCTATATTATTAATATCATAAGAGAAGGAGACTGCTCCCTGCCCCAAGGAGGGGATATATGTCATTCCCCCCCCCCCAGTCTTAACAATTGCTCTATCCTCATAGCTGAATGTCAGCTTGAAGTCCTTACTACATTCTCCATTGATGACTTTTTGTTCTGCTATATTATTATTATTTACTGAATTTTTATCCCACTTTCCCTCTCCCCCCCTTAGGGGGGACTCTATGGCAGCAGCTTTAACATCAGCAGCTTTGACAGCTGGGGCAAGTGCCACCAAAGTACCACTAGTGGTTTCATGGGATTTCGGGGATCCCGGCAGGGTTAAGAACATAAGAACATAAGAAGAGCCCTGCTGGATCAGGCCAAAGGCCTATCTAGTCCAGCTTCCTGTATCTCACAGTGGCCCCACCAGATGCCTCAGGGAGTACACAGCCAACAAAATAACCTGTTTCCTGTTGTCCCTCCCTTGCACCTGGCACAGAGAAAACCTACTTCTAAAACCAGGAGGTTGCTTATGGCTTGTAACCTGTGATGATCTTTTCCTCCATGAATCTATCCAAACCCCTTTTAAAGGCAAACCCCTTTTAAAGGTTCTGGGGATCCCAGTGGTCCGAGTACCACCAGAAGTACCCCAAAGTACCACTAGAGGTACGCGTAGCACCGGTTGAGAATCCATTCTCCCGGTTGAGAACGGCCTAGTCAATCGGGAGTGAATCCGTTCTTACCCCTTTCTGTCCAGATGTCACAGCGAATAACGCTGCCAGCAATGGAAACAGGATCATCTTGTCCATCTTTGCTCTCCCAGATACTGAAGTATCTCTTGTGGTATGACCTGCTCCCAACCTGAAGCATTTATACTTCATGGTTCAAGCCTCAGTAGACGAAAACCAATGCCTCTATTGTCCAAAGGAGGGGCGGAGGCTGGCATCATCAATAAGGAAAGACCTCGGGGTAGATGGCATCATTCCAGCCGTATGACAAACAACAGCACTGCATTCAACCAAAAGAAAAAGAAAACATCGCAAAGAGCACCTTAGAATTGTCTGTCAAGGAGCACAAGGTCTCTGGCACCCCAACAATAAGCACCGATTATCTGCACATTATCTACCAACTCTTTGATGCTTGGAAGAAGAAGAAGACCTGACACTCTTGTCCCTTCCAGTTTTCCACCATTATTTCCCCCCCCCCATCAGCCACCAGCCTTCCTAAGAGCCTCTGCCTTGATAGCCAAGGTTATGAACGCCTTGCCCACAGACTTGGTCAGAGGCACAAACACAGGTATCTTGGGCACACATTTTCCAATAAGACACTCGGATAATGACGATGACCAGGTTCCCTGATTGGCAACGCAATCCCAACACCATCCAAAGAATCAATATTTGATTCTTGGAAGAAGAAGACCTGACACTCTTGTCCCTTCCAGTTTTCCACCATTATTTTCCCCCCATCAGCCACCAGCCTTCCTAAGAGCCTTGGCCTTTATAGCCAAGAGTATGAACGCCTTGCCGACAGACTTGGTCAGAGCCACAAACACAGGTGTCTTGGGCACACATATCCCAATAAGACACACAGATAATGAAGATGACCCGGTTCCCTGATGGGCAACACAATCATAACCAACTTTCCAGCGCCGGTGTCGCTGTGCCAACAGGGTGCACACTGCATTTTTGCAGTGCAGGAGCAGTCATGGAGGCCTTTTCAAGGTGAGGGAACATTTGTTCCCTACCTCGGGGCTGCATTGCGGCTGCACCAGCGCTGGAAAGTTGGTTAGGATTGCACTGACAGTCAAGGAGCATGGATTACAAGTAGGCCATGACTTGATAGATCAAACAAAGGCTATAGCAGATCCTATCTTAATGCTCCAACACTCCTTTCAGGAAGACTGCTTAGATCTGATGTCTGGATCATTCCCCTTTCTTCAGGTATTCCTATCCTGACTCCAAGGTTCAGGTTGTCTCATGGTCTCAGTTGTTTGTTGATTCAACAATCCCAGTTAAATCTTCCCAGTTGATTGTTGTCAACCTTTATAAGGTGTAAAAGCAGCTCAGAGTTGCATTGTCCACCCTTCAAATCTATCAACTTGAAGAGAGCCGAGATGCTGTAGTGGTTTGGGTGTTGGACTTAGACCTGGCAGATCCAGGTTCAAATCCCCGCTCCACCACAAAGCTTCCTGGGTGACCTCGGGCCAGTCACTCTCTCTCAGCCTCACCTACCTCACAGGGTTGTTGTGAGGACAAAAGGAGGGGGAAACTATGTACACCACCCTGAACTCCTTGGGGGAAGGGTGGTATAAACATGTGAAAAATAAATACATAAAAATTAAAACTTCGAGTTTGACTCAATGGAGTCTCATTCAACATACCTAAGCTGGTCAGCCTCTGGAGAGTGATTTTGGAATGTTCTTGACCAATCAAGTTGCTTCGGGGGGGGGGGGGCTCAGCAAATTTCTTGTGCTTAAGACCCCTTTCTGCAATGAACCTGCCACGTGGAGATGGAAGCCTAGCTCAGTTTCCTCTCACACCACCTGCCGACCTCCTGAAGATCACCTAAAAACAAATCTGGCTGAATATAACTGACAAAAAGCCATAACTGACAAAAAGGGCCATCACACTTATATAAACCTGACAAGCAGCCCAACTTTAGGCCGGTGGAACTTTTGCTCCACCGGCCTGTTGTAAATGTGCCATAAGGCCAGAGGCGTTCCTACGCCCCCACGAATGGGGGGGCGCCCCCCAAGCCCCCAATAAAACTGTCAAATAAATTAGGTTTTGGTTTCGTTTTTCCTTTTTTTCGTTTTTTTTAACTGGTTTTCGGTGTTTTTTAGTGTTAACGGGGCGTCTGTGTGTGTGTGTGTGTGTGTGTGTGTGTGTGTGTGTGTGTGTGTGTGTGTGCTTTTTCCCACTTATCTTGTATATAGGAGCTGAATCGGAAGCTTCCAGCGACGTTCTTCTGCCTGCTCCCGGAGCAGCGCTTTCCACAGTTCACGCATGCGCAGAACGTCGATTGGATACTTCATTGTTCTGCGCATGCGCAAACTGTGGAAGACTTGCGCAAGCGCAGAATGACAAAGTTTCCAATTGACGTTCTGCGCCTGCGCGAACTGTGGAAAGCACTGCTGGGCGCTTTACGGAGTTTGCGTCCGGCACAGGCAGAAGAACGTCAGTGGAAGGTTCCGATTCGGCTCCTATTTACAATATAAGTGGGGAAAAAGCACACACACACACACACACACAGATGCCCCGTTAACACTAAAAAACCCCCGAAAACCAGTTAAAAAAAGGAAAAAAGGAAAAATAAAACTGAAATTTAGGGAGCCCCGCCCTGCCCCCGGGGCCCTGCTCCCTGCGCCAAGGGGCCCGCCGTCCCCCGCCCCATATCAGCCGACACCTCTGCATAAGGCACATTTTCGATACCCTCAGAGTAAGCACCGCCGGCGCAGAGGCCGGCACCACAATCTGCCTAAGATGCACCGGCTGTAGGATTGCGCTGTAAATGAATGATGGCCACCATCGCTGCCCTTCCCAAGTCCTGATTCAGTTTCTTCCAGGACCTTTCTACTTTCCTGAGCCTTTCTTGCAGAAGGGTCGACTGCAGCCCAACTGGGCATCCATTTCTGGATCACTGCAAAGTACCTATGCGTCTGATGAACAAACCAGTCCTCTGCCCCAGGTTGTTTTCCCCAAAATGAATTAGCAAGACTTGGGAGGGGGCCATGTGCTAAGTATTTCCTCAAAGTGGGCAACACATGTTCCAAGGCTGGTTCTTCTTTTCCCACCCAGCGGATGCTGGCCATCTTCTGCAAGCCAGGTTGGGTAATGATGCTTCTGGTGCTCACTCCCTTATGCCCCCCCCAATGAGCTTAGATGCTGGAACATTATGGTGCTGCACTGTCCCTGCGCACCACTCTGAATTTAGGTTCTACACCATCCAAGACATGACTTCTGGCTCCTCATGGGTTAAACGGCACCAGCTCCCAAGAACCATTCCTCCTGACAATGAGACAGGGCATCAGCAATGCTGTTCTGTAGCCCAGGAACATGCCTGGATTGAAAGGTCTTAGGAGAGTAGAGAGGGTGCTTAACAACAGGGGTTCTCCACCTCCAGCTGGGCACATACCGCCTCCATCGGCATTGCACCAGAAGTAAGTGGTGATGACGTCATCGCCACTTCCATTTTTCGGCTGCATTTTCAGCCAGAAACCGCAGGTAGGACGGACAGGGTGGGTGGACCCTTCTCAGCGCTCCTAAGAGGCTCAACCAATGGTCAGAGTATCTCTGGAGTGCAAACACAGCCGCTTTGCATCCGTGCCGGAACAGGGCTCCGGCGGCCCAAGAGTCCGCGCACCACCTCCAGTCAGACCGAGTACCACTGCTGGTACGCGTACCCCCCGGTTGTGAACTTCTGGTCTACAAGTATGGAGAAAGCACAAAGATGAGAAACCCAGAAGAAAGACCTGAAGAGAGGAAGGGAAACCACGAGAGCGACGGGATAGCACAAGAAAAGTCCACGTGGCAGGACTTTCTCTAACAGAAGCCTGCCTCATGCCCCGAGAACGAGTCATCGGCATTAGCTGCCCTTTCCCCATTGGCTGGTTGCACCGTCAGCACCCAATCGCTTCATGCCACCATGTAGCTCAGCATGCCAAGTGACTTTGCTAGCCTTGGACGAGTGGCAGAATGATTCATGCCTTTGTTTGCCAACGGGAGACAAGCATTGATAAGGGAGCTGGAGGAAAAGGAGCTTATCAGTAAAAGGGCATCTGCATGAAAGAGTATTATGTCATGTGTAGATAAGAGTTACTTGGCAGGCCTCCTGTGATCCAGTCAAGTGTGCCAAAATCATTAGGTACTTTGGCATTGGGGTAGGTGTCGGGGGTAAGGACAGATGGGCAGCAACGGAGAGCTCAGGGTCTTCAGGAGGTTGAAACCTGGAGTCCGCAGAATTTGGCAAGGAGTGAGAAAAACAGGCACAAGACAAGGAAGTTTTCAGTCCTATATGCATGTAGGGATTGTGCAATAATGAACTTTGATCACATGAATGAAGGGAAACAGTGGATACTTACTTTAAATATTGTCTTAGAGATTCACAGTCCCTATTTACTAAAATTTAAAATGAAATAGGGATTTAATGTCTTTTTTGAGGTTGATGCTTATAAGAACGGACCAACACAGTCATTAAACCTCTATTAAATTTTAATTTTTAGTGGATACTTTAAATCAGTGGTTCTCAAACGTTTTAGCACCGGGACCCACTTTTTAAATGACACTCTTATCAGGACCCACCTAGCTTTGCAAGACACCCAAACATTTATCTCCCTATATTTACACAAGTTTGCAAATTGCAGGAGCTCAGCTGCACTGGCGTCGCTCCCGTGAAGCGACGGGAGTGGGTCACCTCGGGGCGACGTGCGCACAGGGGTGACGCGCATACTCCCGCGCGCACCCCGCGCGCACCCCCACGCGCCACCTCTGTGACGCGCATCGCCCTCCGGACGCTCCAACGGAGCGTCCGATCTGGCCGGCGCTCCAGGGCCTTCTAAACGAAGGCCCACTGCGTCAATACGCAACCATTTTTGGGTTTTGCGCATGCGCAGACCGTTTTGAGGGCAAGAGGGCAGGCCCTTGCCCTCAAAACGGTCTCTGCGCATGCGCGAAAACCGGAAAAGGTTGCATATTGACGCAGTGGGCCTTCGTTGAGAAGGCCCTGGAGCGCCGGCCAGATCGGATGCTCCGAGGCTGGCCTCGGAGCGTCCAGAGGGAGCACAGCGGCATCACTAAGGGCATCACTAGGGTGACGCGCGCGCCCCCGCCTTGGGGTGTCGCACGTCCTAGTGACTCCAGTGCTCAGCTGTTTGCAAACTACATGAGTTCAACTCTTTGAAGGGCAATTAGCAGCTATCTGATTTTTAAATAGCCTCAGGGCATGTGGCAATTACCTATCTGATCTTTCCATCACCTGGGACCCACCAGAAATCAGGTCATGACCCACCAAATGGGTCGCAACCCACAGTTTGAGAAACACTGCTTTAAAACAGAAGCAGTATATATCTTATTGCCTCCCTCTTTTCCTCCAAAGACTTCAGGGCAGCACATGTGGTTCACCATGAAACAACAACCATCCCCACAACAACCCTGTAAGGTAGTTTAGGCTGAGAGGTAGCAGCTGACCGAGGTCATCTATTGAGCTTCATGGTGAACAGAGAATTGAACCCAGGTCTCTCATTCAATACTCAACCACTAAGCTGGTGCACTGATGTTTGGAAACAGGGATGACCACAAGAAATGTCTTCTATGAAACTCAAAGCACAATTCTGTCCAACTTACACCACCGGTGTAACCAGCGGTGCAGCGAGAACGGGAGGCCCCAGAACGGAAAAGGGATTCAAATCCCCTCCAAAGAGGGATTCAAAGGGGATTTAAATCTCCCATCCCTTTCAAAGCCTCCTGCCTTGCCCTCCCTCGCTGGTTACAACGGTGGTGTAAGTTGGATAGAATTGCGCTGCATTTGTCAACTTTTTTTTAGAATTGCTACCTGATGTGACCATTATGGAAAAATAGCCTGAAGCAGTAGCAGCAGCAGAATCGATCCCTTGTGGCTTTTCTTTGGCTGCGAACAATGACATCATTTAATTACGTGGCACGCCTGACATTTTCTTGTGGATGTGGCGACAGGCAGTCCTCGACAATGCAGGCATTGGGTTTGAGCAATCAAGCCTGCTGAGGAAGGTATTAAATGCAGCTGGGATGTCGGTTAATGTCACTGCAGGGCAGCCAAGGTGTGGAAGAGCCAAAGAGAGAAAGAACATGGGGTTCTCTCTGGGGGTCGCTGTGCTCCTTGCCATCTCTTCACAGGCATGGGTAAGAGGGGGTGCGTCGATGGGCTGAGATTGTTTTTCATTCAAAGTGCCCCAAGGACTAGGAAGGCCCAAGCTTGGCATCAGGTCAGCTGGGGCATCCAGGTTTGACATGATCCATCAACATATGGAGAATCGGAGACAGTATTTGGGAATCAGCTCCACCACCTCCCCAGGCAATTGTCCCTGGCTGCTGTTGAGCACAGTAGCGTAGTAACGGCCTTGCGGTGGGAACGGGCAGCCCTGGGCCTTGCACCCGAAGAGGTCCACCCCCTCCACAACACTGATCGATAATTACTCACTGGGGGTTTCCACATGCACAGGCCTGCAGACGACTCTCCGACAGGATTTAAAGTGACTTCGGGTCAAACACACACACCCCGGTGAGTAATTATCGTTCGGTGCTGGACCCCAGTATCCGCGAGGCGCGGATATTGGGGTCCAGCACCGATCTCGTTTTTTGAGGGGTGTGCACAGGGGTGCTAGAAGAGGCTTCAGGCACCCCCCTGGGGAAGTCCCCCTGGCGCTTCTCTAGCGCCAAACAGTTATTGGCGCTATGCAATTGCATAGTGCCAATCAGCTGTTCAGTGCCAAGGGGGTGCCAGAACCCTCTTCTAGCATACAAACCCCACAATGCCCCCATGCACACACACCCCATTACCTTTGTTGTGTTTCAAGCTGCCAGTGTCTTGCTTGAACAAAAGGTCTTCTTCTGTGCTTTAGCTAGCACATGGTAGAGAGACTCGGCCGAATTAACAGGAAGCAGGAACTGCAACTACCTCTCTACCACTGTCAGCTTGTCTGCTTTTGCACAAGCTAAACCACAGAAGCTGAAATTTTGTCAAAGCAAGACACAGGCAGCTTAAAACACAACAAAGGTAATGGGGGGGGGGGAATGTTTAAAAGCCCCTTTGCTGCCTTGCTGTACCTATTGCGCCCTTCCCCACTCCACATCATTATAATTTACTATATAAATACATACATGATTAAAGACTGTAAGCTTTTGCATTATATTTGAAACAACTGTTGTGCCTTTGGGGAGGTTTCTTAAAAAAATCTGCAAGGCTGCAATCTACTTTGAGAGATTGTTGAGGCTTTGGGGGGTTTCTGTAAAAATCTGCAAAGCTGCACCCAAGCCCTTGTGTGTGTGTGTGGGGGGGGGGTTATACAGTTGGGTGTTGGGGGGGTTCCTTAAAAAACCAGGGTTCCTTAAAAAAAAGTGCTTAAAATTGTACTGCTCCTTTCAGGGAAATGGGTACATTTCTGAAAGTGTAGCTGCAAGAGGTTGAAGGGGAGGCTCTTTGGCCAGTGATACAGTGAAGTCAGCTTGTTTTGCCCAGTTTGGAGCCCTCCAGCAACAACCCTTCCCCCCCACCTTCCCTTCCACAAAAAGAGTTTCTCCCAGATTAAGAGCCCAATCCTATCCCCCACCACCTTCTGCTATGCAGCCGGAGCATGTGCTGAATGCAGTACTGCGGGAGGAATGACCAGATGGCTGGGGAGGGGGGGGGGGTCTTAAGAAATCTGCATTGCAAGGCTGCAAAAAAAATTATGGGCCCTGGGTGCAAAATACGCTAGCTAAGTCACTGGCTGAGCATGTCCATTTTTCCTGGAGCCGTCATAGCTCAGTGGTGGAGCACATGCTTTGCGTACAAAGGTCCCAGATCCAGTGGGGAAATTAATGACGTCAAATAACAAGATCTTCTTTCTTGCAGGGTTTTGGAGGAGCCGATATGTCAGTAAGTAAAATAAAGCTGATTTTCAGACACAGTTCTTTTACCCCAGATTCCTGAATTCCTGAAAAGAATTCCGCAATTATTTTACCCCAGATTCTATAACTCAAGGAATGTATTCATTGCAGTTTTATCCTCTGAAAATGTCACACATCATACATGATTCTTTCCCCCCTCCCCCAGTTCTTATTTTTTAATGATTCCGCTTGTTCTCAAATTTTTGATTAGGGATGTGGCATCAGTGCTCAGCTGTGCGCATGGGTGCATGGGTTGGTGCACGCACATGTTTGTTCAACGACAGCTGCCAAGCTTCAAGCTTGATGGTGGGGCTATTTTTCAGAGAGAAACTCCCTGCGACAACACTTATGCTTCTATTCTTGTTGTTAAGTCAGAGGGCAAACTAGGGCTGCATTTGTTTTTTCCCCTCTGAGATAGCAGGATGTGACGTTCCTAGCATGCTTGTAGCATGCTGAAAGCGTGGCTTTCCACAAGAACGGAAATGACCAAAAATCAAAATGGCTGCTGTTGCTCCTCGTCCCTCGCACTACATCTCCCAAGCTCCTTTGCAGCCAAGCAGCCTTCCTATTGGTGCATGAGGCCGCCATCTTTTCTAGCTTCTAGCTCGCAGTTCAAACTACTAGCGTGGCAAGCGTGCTAGGAGCAAAAAACAAAACGTGAGAGTGCCGGAGGGAGAAAAAAAGATAGCTCTCCAGCGCTCCTAGCGCTGGAAGGCAAAAAACAAACGCAACCAAAGGTGCTTGAGTTTTTGTCAATTTTTTGTGGTGCTTAATAAGGGCTCCCCTAGTTTGGGCAATTTCTCAGGGATCACTTGCAAAATGACCCCCCCCCAAAAAAAAAAATCATGGTGCTCACCTTTTCTCTCCCATAAAATCCAGCTATTTATCAGCATTAGAACACAACGTTTTAACTGCTGGTGGTCCTAAGTTGTCCCAGGTTGTTGCGCCGATCTAACAGAAGTATAGAATTGGGCCGTAAATGTATCAATTTCATGCCTCAACATTACTACCTTAAAATCTTCCCAAAAGTGTTAAGGTGCACCCCATTTAGAGCATTCATTAGAGCTGAAATTAGGTTCCTTTTAAGGATGCTGGATACAGTATCCCTTAGAATTTCTTTTCAGAAGCAAACATGAACTGGTTTCAAAAATCAAAGTTGAATTCGAATTCTGAAGTGTTCTGCAAATTGAGCAAAATTGCAGTTCATTTTTATCATGAACATATAAACCAGAGAAGGATAAACACTGTTTTAATTTTCTATGCAGGGACTAGTGAGTGTGCTGGGAGGTAGCGGCAGCGGTGGAGATGGTGGTGGTGGAATGGGCGGTCTGGGGATAAGAAACATTCCATGATGGTCTCAGTGCAATTCTTGCCATGACATCATCCTGAAACCTGACTGACGAACCATTAGTCAAGTGACCCAACATAGAATATGAGTTCTCATTCTGCTAAGTACTGCAGAAATCTTTCAGACACACAAAATTCTGCATCATCAGAGAGCTTTTTCAATGCAATGCAGTACGACAACTGATGTGTATCGTCATATTGCAGGGGAGCTAAACAAGACTCACAGCTCAATCCTATCTAACTTACACCACCGGTGTAACCAGCGGTGCAGTGAGAATGGGCGGCCCCAGAATGGAAAGGGGATTCAAATCCCCTTTGAATCCCGCTTTGAAGAGGATTTGAATCCCCTTTCCATTCTGGGGCCTCCCATTCTCGGTGCAGTGCTGGTGCAGTGGTGGTGTAAGTTGGATAGGATTGCGCTGTGAAGGCAATAAGCCATCCTTTACCTTCACTGAATTCACCTAGTAGGAATCCTGATTGGTTATATAGTTCTACAAGTTATGTGCATTCATTACATGATCATTGATTGGCTGGGATAAGTTATGAAGAAGTCATTTCAGTTAAATCTAATGGCACGGAGGTAGCCATCTTACAGGAAACCACAGCAGCATGGCAGAGCAGAAGCTTAGTTTTGCAGATTCTTTTTTGGCATTCTTTGAAACACCAAGTATGTTCTTCTTCAAAACACCATGCACATTCAGAGAAGCAGGAATGATGGACTCTTCCTCCCCAAAGGAAAGATAACTGAATGTTAAATGGAGGATCCATTTCATGATGCGGAATACAGTATTCTTTAGAATTCATTTTCTGAAGCAGAATTAGAAAGGTTTCAAAAATCAAAATTGAATTTGAATTCTAATGCGTTATGCTCTTCGAGCAAAACTACAGTTCATTTTTATCGTAGACACATATACCAGAAGAGAAGGATAAACACTTTTTCCATTTTTTTTTTTTTTGCAGGCAATAATGAGTATGATGGGAAATGGCGCCGGTGGCGATGATGGTGGAATGGACCTGGACGATATGACGGTAAGAATCAGTCCATGATGGTCTCAGTGCAATTCTTGCCATGACATCATCCTGAAATCTGACAGATGGATCATCAGTCATGTGACCCATGATAGAACCCGAGTTCTCATTCTGCTAAGTACTGCAGAAATCTTTCAGACACACAAAATTCAGCAAATTCAGAGAAGCAGGAATGATGTAGTCTTCTTTTTCTCCCGAAAGGAAAGAAAGCTGAATGTTAAATGGAGAATCCTTTGAATGATCCAGAATACAGTATTCCTTAGAATTCATTTTCAGAATTAGAAAGGTTTCAAAAATCAAAGTTGAATTTGAATTCTGAAGTGTTATGTAATTTGAGCAAAACTGCAGTTCATTTTTTTTTATCATGGATACATACCAGAGAAGGATAAACACTGTTTTAAAATTTTCCTTGCAGGATCTAATGAGTATTACTATTAATTATTATTATTAGCAGTATTTATATACCGTTTTTCAACAAAAAAATTCACAAAGCGGTTTACAGACAAAATCAAATGATGAAATGGCTCCCTGTCCCAAAAGGGCTCACAATCTAAAAAAGATGCAGAAGAACACCAGCAAACAACCACCAGATAAGATACTGTGTTGGGGGTGAAAGGGGGGCAGTTACTCTCCCCCTGCTAAATATAAGAGGAGCACCCATTGAGAAAGCGCCTCTTGCCCAGTTAGCAGGTTAAGGACATGCATTCAAATTGGGAGTCTTGGGAGATGAGGTTTCCCATGCTCCTTAGAAGTCATGGGCTAATAGCAGGGATTCTCTTATTCAGTTTGAATTCTAAACACTAAAGAAAGACACTGTGCTGGGGTGAAAGGGGGGCAGTTACTCTCCCCCTGCTAAATATAAGAGGAGCAACAATTGAAAAAGTGCCTCTTGCCCAGTTAGCAGGGAAAGGACATACATTCAAATTGGGAGTCTTGGGAAATGAGGCTTCCCATGCTCCTTAGAAGTCATGGGCTAATAGCAGGGATTCTCTTATTTAGTGACACTAAAAAGACACTGTGCTGGGGTGAAAGGGGGCAGTTACTCTCTCCCTGCTAAATATAAGAGGAGCACCACTTGAAAAAGTGCCTCTTGCCCAGTTGGCAGGGGTCAGAGAATTGGAATTAAGACGAGGGTGGTGTAATGCCAGATGGGGTACTGAACCAAGATCTTGGTTGTTTTTGTTGTTTTTTTGCCATGTCTGATGTGAAGCATAGTCTGTATTTCAAAAGAACAAAGCCTGGGGGGGGGGGGAATTCCTTGCGAAAGCAAGCCCTGTGTGCTCTCTGGGTTATGATGGGAGATGGTGCCAATGATGGGAAGTGATGACAATGAAGATGGTGGTGGAATGGGAGGCCTGGAGGTAAGAAAATTTCCATGACAGTCTCGGTTCTATTCTTGCCATGAAGTCATCCTGGTACCTGACCAACAGGATATCATCCAAATGATTTTAGATAGAACCTGACCGTTAAGCAAGTTAAGTACTTCCAACATCTTCCAGAGACCCCAAATTCTTCATCATCAGAGAGCTTTTTCAATGCAAGTACTGATGTCTGTCATCATACTGCGATAGAGCTAAACAAGAGTAAACGCAATATGCCTTCATTCAAATTCACTGAAGTCACCTTGTAGGAATCCTGATTTGCTATATAGTTCTAAAAAATTCTATGCTTTCATTACATGATCATTGATTGGCTGGGATCATTTTGTGAAGAAGTCATTTCAGTTAAATCTCAGGGCACTGAAGTAGCCATCTTTCAGGAAACAACAGCAGCACGGCAGAGTGAGAACATAGAGGGGCTGATTTGGAGACTCTTTGTTGGCATTCTTTGAAACAGAAAGTATTTTCTTTGTCAAATCATTGTGCAAAGAAAGAGAAACAGTAACCAATGGCGTCGCTCCCGTCAAGCGACGGGAGTGGGCCGCTACGGGGTGATGCGCGCACGCGCGTGACGCATCACCTCTTGCGTGAGTCGCCCCCGAAGACATCCCCGGAGCCGGCTTCCCCGGCCGACGCGCCCGCTGTGCGAACGTTCCTTTCCCCTCAGGAATGGTCTGCGCATGCGCTAAAAAACGTTATAAATAACGTTCGTACAGCGGGCCTTCCTCAGAAGGCCCCGGACAGCCGGCCAGGGAAGACATCCCCGAGCCGGCTGCAAAAATTAAGGGGGCGGCCCGTCGGGCGTCCGGAGCGACGCCTCGTCGGGCACCCCCCCAAATCATAAGGGGGGTATAGGGGGAGGCGTCACTAGGGTGACGTGCACGCCCCGCTATGGGGCGACGCGCGCCCTAGTGATGCCACTGACAGTAACAATGGAATCTTCTTTTTCCCCAGAAAGGAAGGAGAACTGAATTTTATAAAGAAGATCCTTTTAAGAATGCAGAATACAATATCTCTTAGAATTTCTTTCCAGATGCATAATTAACAAAGTTAAAGTTTCAACATTCAAAGTTCAATTTGAAGTGTTAAGAAATTTGAGCAAAACTGCTGTTCATTTTATTTATTTTTTATTTTATTATTTTTCACATTTGTATACCGCCCTTCCTCCAAGGAGCTCAGAGTGGTGTACATATTTCCTTCCCTTCTTTTTGTCCTCACAACAACCCTGTGAGGTAGGTGGGGCTGAGAGATAATGACTGGCCCAAGGTCACCCAGGAAGCTTCATGGCTGAGCGGGGATTTGAACCTGGATCTTCCAGGTCTAAGTCCGACTCCCAAACCACTACACCATCCTGGAACCCATATACCAGAGAAGGATAAATACTTTTTTTTTCCTTGCAGGGAATACTGGAAATGATGGCCGAAGGTGGCAACGGTGAAGACGGTGGTGGAATGGGCGGCATGGGGGTAAGAAACATTCTATGACAGTCTCGGTTCTATTCTTGCCATGGAGTCAGAATTCAACCTGAAACCTGACCAATAGGCTATCACTCCAGTGACCCAAGATAGAACATGAACTCTCATTTATTTATTTATTTATTTATTTATTTATTTATTTATTTATTTATTTAAATAATTTGTATCCTGCCTTTCTCCCAGCAAGGGCACTCAAGGTGGCTGCTTGACCATTCTGCTAAGTACTGCATAAATCTTTCAGACACCCAAAATTTTGCATCAACAAACTGTTTTTCCAGTGTAAGCATCACCACACATCACACAGGGCAGGGTCGTTTCTAAAGTTTGCGTCACCCAGTGCAGGAGGTCAGTGCGTCACCCCCATGATGAACCTTCTCCCATGCAGTGGGTGGGGAAACGCATCATTACCCCATACCCATGCCATTGCCCCACCTCCCGCTTAATCACAATTACACCTTTACATTTACAATAATATACACACAACCTAATGTATGTTTGCAGCTTAACACAAAGGCATCACAAGGGTTTGCGTCACCCAGTATGAGAGCACTAACTTTATTTATTTTCATATATAACAGTACGGATCACCCAACAAATCAGTAACCAACTCAGCTCTCAGAACAATCAGTCTCATTGGTCTGTTTTGAGTTAAGGAAATTCAATTTTTGTTACACAAGTTGTGTTTCAAGTTTCTGGTTATTTTGATAGAATACATACATGTATATTTTGAAATGTTTTGTTTCATTGCATTTCGCATGTGATTACGCATCGAATGATATATAACATGATGATATTATTCATACAGGCAAAAGTTTTCACAATTTTGAGCATTAGTGATGTCACCCCCCTGAGGGTGTCACATGGTGTGGTACACACCCCTCGCACCAGCATAGGGATGCCACTGCACAGGGATGTGTATCAGCACACTGCCATGGAACTAAACACTCACCTTCATTGACTACATCTAGTAGAAACCCTGATAGACTATATGGTCCCACACGGTCTGTGCATTCATTACATGATCGTTGATTGGCTAGGATCATTTGGTGAATAAGTCCTTTCAGTTAAATCTCATGGCACTGAAGTCAGAAGTCATGCTGAGACCTGACCAATAGGCCATCACCCCAGTGACCCAAGAGTATTCATTAGAGCTGAAATTAGGATCCTTTTAAGGATGCTGGATACAGTATCCCTTCGAATTTCTTTTCAGAAGCAAAATTGAAGAGGCTTCGAAATTTAGAGCTGAAATGGAATTCAGAAGTATTATGAAATTAGGGCAATAGTGCAGGTCATCTTTACCGTGAACCCAGATATCGGAGAAGGATAAACACTTCTTATTTTCTTTGCAGGAAATAATGAGCATGATGACAGGTGGAGGAGGTGGTCTGGGGGTAAGAAACTCTCCTTTAATGTCTCGGGCCTACTCTGATTACTGAATCCTGCTGACACCCAGCCAGCAATATTTTCTCATTCAAAAATCATGCAAATTCCGAGAAGCAGTAATAACAGGTTTTTTTTTTATTGCTTTCACCCCCAAATAAAGTCAGAATTAAGTCAGTAACCAAAGATAGAATCCAAGCTCTCATTCTGCTAAGTACTGCAGAAATCTTTCACTGCGCAATCTCCCAGAGGAATGGAATGGCGGAGTGAGAACTCTGTCGTTCCAAGCTGTCGCAAACATGCCAGAAAGCACGTTCGTGATGACTCTAGTAAGGGAGGCCGGTGCAAGTCCGGCCGCCCTCACTCCGCTGCTGGGATGTCAATGCAGCCGCTGGAGGAAGGTAAGGTTCCGGCCGGCGGCTGCATGGGCAGCCCGGTTCTCAAACGTTTCACACATGCGCACCCCCCCCCAACAAATGCTTATTTCTGAAATTACAGCTTTACAGCGCAATCCAACTTAACTTTTGTGTCAGTTTAACCAGCGGCACAGCAAGAACGGGTGGCCCCAGAACGGAAAAGGGATTCAAATCCCCTTCGAATTCCTCTTTTGGAGGGGATTTGAATCCCTGTTCCATTCTGGGGCCGCCCGTTCTCGCTGCGCCACTGGTTAAACCAGCACAAAAGTTAAGTCGGATTGCGCTGTTAGTCTCTAATCCTTTAACAGGATTTATAAAATGGCGTCAGTAGAAGATGACATTCGGCTCCTGACGCCATTCCTTGTGGTCTCCCAGTAAGCCAGTCCAGCTTCCAATGTGTGTGCGCACGCACACACACGCGCACACACACACACGCGCGCACACAAACACACACACACACACACACACACACACACACACACACACACATACACACACACACACACACACACACACACACACACACACACACACACACAAGTAGAACCCAGGTATTTATAAGAGGTGGTTCAAAACTGCAAGCTTATGGAGACCACTCCTTGCCACTTGAACCAACTGGCAAGGAGTGGTCTGCTGCTCAATCTTCCTTATTCCCATTTTTGCGCACTCTCTTATTCTGAGGCCAGGAACAACTCAGTCAATTGCTGATATCGGGACGTTAGGAGAACAAAAACAAATCTGAACAGGGATTTGGTTGAAGCCATTGTATCCCTAACATTTCTGCCTTTTACAAAGTTGTTAGTAGTCATGAAATGACAAAGCAACATTTGAAAAGCATTCACATTCTGGAATGAGGGGCAACTTTTCGTTTAATTTCTATTAGGCACCACATTCTTCAGAAAAAAAGTTAAGCACGTTTAATTTTCCTTGCAGTCTCTCATGTCTAGTGGAGCACTTCAGGTAAGAATCTCCCCATCACAATCTTTGTGTTAGTCTTGTCATTCAGTCACAAAACAACCGGAAACGTTATTGACAGCCCAATGGGAGAGCTTGAAACTTCCGGGTCGCACCGAGCTCGCGACCCACTTCCTGGTCCTATTCGTGCCCCAGAATGCCTTGCAGCTAGCTTCAAGAATGCCTTGCGGCTAGCTTCAATCTCCCTACAACGTTATACTTATATAACTTATATGCGGAGTACATTATGAGAAATGCAGGGCTGAATGAATCGCAAGCTGGAATCAAGATTGCCGGGAGAAATATCAACAACCTCAGATATGCAGACAATACCACCCTAATGGCAGAAAGTGAAGAAGAACTAAAGAGCCTCTTGATGAGGGTGAAAGAGGAGAGTGCAAAAGTTGGCTTGAAACTCAACATTAATAAAACTAAGATCATGGCATCTAGTTCCATCATTTCCTGGCAAATAGAAGGGGCAGAAATGGAAGCAGTAACAGATTTTACTTTTCTGGGTTCCAAGATCACTGCAGATGGAGACAGCAGCCATGAAATTAAAAGACGCTTACTCCTTGGAAGGAAAGCTATAGCAAACTTAGACAGCATAATAAAAAGCAGAGATATCACTATGCCTACAAAAGTTTGCATAGTCAGGGCGATGGTGTTCCCAGTAGCAATGTATGGTTGCGAGAGTTGGATCATAACGAAGGCTGAGCGCCGAAGAATAGATGCTTTTGAACTGTGGTGCTGGAGAAGACTCCTGAGAGTCCCTTGGACTGCTAGGAGATCAAATCAGTCAATCCTAAATGAAATCAACCCTGACTGTTCCCTGGAAGGACAGATACTAAGGCTGAAACTCAAATATTTTGGCCACCTAATGCGAAGAGAGGACTCTCTGGAGAAGACTCTGATGCTGGGAAAAATTGAAGGCAAAAGGAGAAGGGGAAGGCAAAGGATGAGATGGTTAGACAGCATCACCGATGCAACGAACATGAAAATGAGCGAACTCAGGAAGATAGTGGAGGACAGGAAGGCCTGGCGGGATATGGTTCATGGGATCACGAAGGGTTGGACACGACTTAACGACTGAACAACAACACAAGCCAGGACTTGCTGTACTCTAAGTATGTTAACTTTGACTTTTTGTTATATAATAACTTTATGAGGCATGGCTATGGGGGTGATCTCCCATGAACGGATGTAGAATAAACATTTTTTTATTCCCCTTTCTAGGGTCTACTGGGAGGTGGCGGTGAGAATGGCGGTGGTTTGGATTTAGGGGTAAGAAACCTTTCGTGAGCGCTTCTCTGCTATGCTTCTTACAGGATAATCCTGTGTAACTCTTGCACCGGTGTAACATTAGATCCACTGGTGTAAGTGCATTTATACCAGTGTAACTTGCCATACGCTGATGGACACGAAATGGAAACCAGCGTAACCCCTCTCGGACGCCGTGCATGCGCTGTTCAGATGCAGGACAGAAGCCAGTGCAACTCCGCCATCTTTCAGGAAACCACAGCATAGCAGACTAGAAGCTTAGTTTTGCACATTCTTTTTTTTTGGCATTCTTTGAAACAGCATGTATGTTCTTCTTCAAAACATCATGTACATTCAGATAAGCGGGAATGATGGAGCCTCCGGAGACCGAGGGGGGAGGTGCAAAAGAGGTGGAGGTGTGTGTGCAAAAATTGCGGGCGGTCTAACGGCCGGCCCGCAAACAATATTCTACTAATTAAAATGGCCCTTGCCAATAAATAGGTTCCCCACCCCTGCTCTAGAGTAAGGGAGCGCAAGGCCGGCCACCCACACTCCACCGCCGGGATGTCAATGCAGCCGCCGGAGGAAGGTAAGGTTCCCGCGAGCGGCTGCATGGGCGGCCCAGTTCTCAAACTTTTCACACATGCACCAAAAACAACAACAAATGGTTATTTCTAACATTACAGCTTTAGTCTCTAATCCTTTAGCAGGATTTATAAAATGGCGTCAGTAGAAGATGACATTCGGCTCCTGACGCCGTTCCTTGTGGTCTCCCAGTAAACCAGTCCAGCTTCCAATGTGTGTGTGCACGCACACGCACACACACACACACAAGTAGAACCCAGGTATTTATAAGAGGTGGTTCAAAACTGCAAGCTTATGGAGACCACTCCTTGCCACTTGAACCAACTGGCAAGGAGTGGTCTGCTGCTCAATCTTCCTTATTCCCATTTTTGCGCACTCTCTTATTCTGAGGCCAGGAACAACTCAGTCAATTGCTGATATCGGGACGTTAGGAGAACAAAAACAAATCTGAACAGGGATTTGGTTGAAGCCATTGTATCCCTAACATTTCTGCCTTTTACAAAGTTGTTAGTAGTCATGAAATGACAAAGCAACATTTGAAAAGCATTCACATTCTGGAATGAGGGGCAACTTTTCGTTTAATTTCTATTAGGCACCACATTCTTCAGAAAAAAAGTTAAGCACGTTTAATTTTCCTTGCAGTCTCTCATGTCTAGTGGAGCACTTCAGGTAAGAATCTCCCCATCACAATCTTTGTGTTAGTCTTGTCATTCAGTCACAAAACAACCGGAAACGTTATTGACAGCCCAATGGGAGAGCTTGAAACTTCCGGGTCGCACCGAGCTCGCGACCCACTTCCTGGTCCTATTCGTGCCCCAGAATGCCTTGCAGCTAGCTTCAAGAATGCCTTGCGGCTAGCTTCAATCTCCCTACAACGTTATACTTATATAACTTATATGCGGAGTACATTATGAGAAATGCAGGGCTGAATGAATCGCAAGCTGGAATCAAGATTGCCGGGAGAAATATCAACAACCTCAGATATGCAGACAATACCACCCTAATGGCAGAAAGTGAAGAAGAACTAAAGAGCCTCTTGATGAGGGTGAAAGAGGAGAGTGCAAAAGTTGGCTTGAAACTCAACATTAATAAAACTAAGATCATGGCATCTAGTTCCATCATTTCCTGGCAAATAGAAGGGGCAGAAATGGAAGCAGTAACAGATTTTACTTTTCTGGGTTCCAAGATCACTGCAGATGGAGACAGCAGCCATGAAATTAAAAGACGCTTACTCCTTGGAAGGAAAGCTATAGCAAACTTAGACAGCATAATAAAAAGCAGAGATATCACTATGCCTACAAAAGTTTGCATAGTCAGGGCGATGGTGTTCCCAGTAGCAATGTATGGTTGCGAGAGTTGGATCATAACGAAGGCTGAGCGCCGAAGAATAGATGCTTTTGAACTGTGGTGCTGGAGAAGACTCCTGAGAGTCCCTTGGACTGCTAGGAGATCAAATCAGTCAATCCTAAATGAAATCAACCCTGACTGTTCCCTGGAAGGACAGATACTAAGGCTGAAACTCAAATATTTTGGCCACCTAATGCGAAGAGAGGACTCTCTGGAGAAGACTCTGATGCTGGGAAAAATTGAAGGCAAAAGGAGAAGGGGAAGGCAAAGGATGAGATGGTTAGACAGCATCACCGATGCAACGAACATGAAAATGAGCGAACTCAGGAAGATAGTGGAGGACAGGAAGGCCTGGCGGGATATGGTTCATGGGATCACGAAGGGTTGGACACGACTTAACGACTGAACAACAACACAAGCCAGGACTTGCTGTACTCTAAGTATGTTAACTTTGACTTTTTGTTATATAATAACTTTATGAGGCATGGCTATGGGGGTGATCTCCCATGAACGGATGTAGAATAAACATTTTTTTATTCCCCTTTCTAGGGTCTACTGGGAGGTGGCGGTGAGAATGGCGGTGGTTTGGATTTAGGGGTAAGAAACCTTTCGTGAGCGCTTCTCTGCTATGCTTCTTACAGGATAATCCTGTGTAACTCTTGCACCGGTGTAACATTAGATCCACTGGTGTAAGTGCATTTATACCAGTGTAACTTGCCATACGCTGATGGACACGAAATGG
This sequence comes from Plestiodon gilberti rubricaudatus, assembly GCA_026170595.1. Lineage (NCBI taxonomy): Eukaryota > Metazoa > Chordata > Lepidosauria > Squamata > Scincidae > Plestiodon > Plestiodon gilberti. The sequence continues at coordinate 5,221,661 of JANXHW010000011.1, forward strand.
AAACCAGCGTAACCCCTCTCGGACGCCGTGCATGCGCTGTTCAGATGCAGGACAGAAGCCAGTGCAACTCCGCCATCTTTCAGGAAACCACAGCATAGCAGACTAGAAGCTTAGTTTTGCACATTCTTTTTTTTTGGCATTCTTTGAAACAGCATGTATGTTCTTCTTCAAAACATCATGTACATTCAGATAAGCGGGAATGATGGAGCCTCCGGAGACCGAGGGGGGAGGTGCAAAAGAGGTGGAGGTGTGTGTGCAAAAATTGCGGGCGGTCTAACGGCCGGCCCGCAAACAATATTCTACTAATTAAAATGGCCCTTGCCAATAAATAGGTTCCCCACCCCTGCTCTAGAGTAAGGGAGCGCAAGGCCGGCCACCCACACTCCACCGCCGGGATGTCAATGCAGCCGCCGGAGGAAGGTAAGGTTCCCGCGAGCGGCTGCATGGGCGGCCCAGTTCTCAAACTTTTCACACATGCACCAAAAACAACAACAAATGGTTATTTCTAACATTACAGCTTTAGTCTCTAATCCTTTAGCAGGATTTATAAAATGGCGTCAGTAGAAGATGACATTCGGCTCCTGACGCCGTTCCTTGTGGTCTCCCAGTAAACCAGTCCAGCTTCCAATGTGTGTGTGCACGCACACGCACACACACACACACAAGTAGAACCCAGGTATTTATAAGAGGTGGTTCAAAACTGCAAGCTTATGGAGACCACTCCTTGCCACTTGAACCAACTGGCAAGGAGTGGTCTGCTGCTCAATCTTCCTTATTCCCATTTTTGCGCACTCTCTTATTCTGAGGCCAGGAACAACTCAGTCAATTGCTGATATCGGGACGTTAGGAGAACAAAAACAAATCTGAACAGGGATTTGGTTGAAGCCATTGTATCCCTAACATTTCTGCCTTTTACAAAGTTGTTAGTAGTCGTGAAACGACAAAGCAACATTTGAAAAGCGTTCACATTCTGGAATGAGGGGCAACTTTTCGTTTAATTTCTATTAGGCACCACATTCTTCAGAAAAAAAAAGTTAAGCACGTTTAATTTTCCTTGCAGTCTCTCATGTCTAGTGGAGCACTTCAGGTAAGAAACTCCCCATCACAATCTTTGTGTTACTCTTGTCATGCAGTCACAAAACAACCGGAAATGTTATTGACAGCCCAATGGAAGAGCTTGAAACTTCCGGGTCAAACCGGGCTCACAACCCACTTCCTGGTCGTATTCATGCCCCAGAATGCATTGCAGCTAGCTTCAAGAATGCCTTGCGGCTACCTTCAAGTTCCCTACAACGTTAAGCCTGGACTTGCTGTATTCTAAGAAAGTTAAAATTGACATTTTGTTATATAATAACTTTATGAGGCATGGCTATGGGGGTGTTCTCCCATGAACGGATGTAGGATAAACATTTTTTTCTCCTTTGTAGGGTCTAATGGGAGGTGGCAGCATGGATTTAGGGGTAAGAAACCTTTCATGACAGCTTCTCTGCTATGCTTCTTACAGTGCAATCCTGTGTAACTCTTGCACCGGTGTAACATTAGATTCACCGGTGTAAGTGCGCTTAGGCCAGTGTAACTTGCCATACGCTGATGGACGCAAAACAGAAACCAGCATAACCCCTCTCGGACGCCGTGCATGCGCAGTTTGGATGCAGAACGGACGCCAGTGCAACTCCGCCGTCTCTCAGGAAACCACAGCAGCATGGCAGAATAGAAGCTTAGTTTTGCAAATTCTTTTTCGGCATTCTTTGAAACAGCAAGTATGTTCTTTTTCAAAACATCATGCACATTCAGAGAAGCAGGAATGAATGTTAAACGGAGGATCCATTTCATGATGCGGAATACAGTATTCTTTAGAATTCATTTTCAGAAGCAGAATTAGAAAGGTTTCAAAGATCAAAATTGAATTCGAATTCTAATGCGTTACGCTCTTCGAGCAAAACTACAGTTCATTTTTATCGTGGACACATATACCAGAAGAGAAGGATAAACACTTTTTCCATTTTTTTTTTTTTTGCAGTCAATAATGAGTATGATGGGAAATGGCGCCAGTGGTGGAATGGACCTGGGCGGTATGAAGGTAAGAAACATTCCATGACGGTCTCAGTGCAATTCTTGCCATGAAGTCAGAAGTCAACTTGAAACCTGATGGACCATCAGCCATGTGACCCAAGATAGAACCTGAGTTCTCATTCTGCTAAGTACTGCAGAAATCTTTCAGACACAAAATTCTGCATCGTCCGAGAGCTTTTTCAATGCAATGCAATATGTCGACTGATGTGTGTAAAATCATCCCTTTAATGATGCAGAATACAGTATCCCTTTCTTTTCCCCTAGGTCAGGGGTTCTCAACCTGTGGTACGGGTACCCCTAGGGTTACACGGACCTCTTGCTGGGGGTACGCCAAGCCCTGCCCCTTATTTGCCCCATCAGCACCTAATTAAATGTTAATTAACATGGATTTTAAATTGTAATTATTTTTGGAGCCCTTTTGTCTCTCTGATTTTGGTTTTGGGCTTATTTTTGTACTTTGGAAAATGTACTTTGGTGGGGTAGGGGAGGGAGGAGCTGATTTTGGGAAGTGTGACTTGGAGAAAAAAAGAGATCTTTGCATCTCTCTGTCTCTCTTTCTCTCTGTGTCTGTCCCTCCCTCCCTCCCTCCCTCTCTCTCTCTCTCTCTCTCTCTCTCTCACACACACACACACACACACACACATAGAGTGAAATAAGACATTTTTTCACATTTAAATTTTTTAGTACTTTCTTATTTAATGATTAATTACCTAATTAATTAATTGATTAATCCAATTAATTAGAAGTTAATTAGCAGGGGGTACTTCTGAATATTGGACCATGATAGGGGGTACTCGGGCCTCCAAAGGTTGAGAACCCCTGCCCTAGGTACCTTTTTGTGATTGATAATCCTCAGGCAAGGCGTGCATTCTCTCTGGCCAGATGCAATGCCCTGCCCTCCAGCTTAATGGAATAAAGGTTCGATTGATCCTCCAAGGCACAGGGCCGTTGTTTATGTAATCAGGTAGATATAGAATCCCTAGCGCATGTGCTTTTACACTGCACTTGGTAGAATGACCTCAGGCTAAACACCCTCAACTCTCTGTTGGTAAATTTGCAAGGGAAGTCTGATTATGGTATCATCTTGATTTTACTCTACCAAGAAATGGACCATCAACCAGTTAGCAATTTTTTTCAACTAGCTATGGAATGTAGAGTAGCTATAGTGACCAACGTTATGGAACCTAGGTAAAAGGATTGTCAACTGTTTGTTCTGTTATGCCTCCCTTTTTCTCATGCTTTCGATCTTTTGCTTGTTTATTGTGTTATGTATTATTATTACTATTACTTTCCCTTTATGTTTTGTTATGTTATGCCAATAAAGGTTGATTAATTGATTGATTAATTGAATTCCTTTTCAGAAGCAGAATTAGAAATGGTTTCAAAAATCAAAGTTAAATTCGAATTCTGAAGTGTTATGAAATTTGACGAAACAAAATCAGTACATCATTAAATATGAACAGATATATCAGAGAAAATTAAACTCTTTTTAAAAATTTCTTGCAGGAACTAATGATGGGAGGTGGCAATGGTGAAGGTGGTGATGGCAAGGGACGTTTGGCGGTAAGAACTTTTCCATGACAGTCTCGGTTCTATTCTTGCCATGAAATCAGAGGACATCCTGATACCTCACCAACAGGCTATCCTCCAAATGACCTTAGATAGAACCTGACCTCTCATCAAGCTAAGTACTGCAGAAATATGTCAGATCCCCAAAATATCAGCGGACAGATTTTTAATGCAAGTACTGAAGTGTGTCATCATACGATCACACGGGTGTGTATCATCACAGTGCAATGGAGCTGAACAAGGGTGAAGGGCAATATATCAGGGGTGGCCAAACTTGCTTAATATAGGAGCCACGTGCGATAAACTTCAGTTGTTTGAGAGCCGCAATATTTAAGAAGCATTTAAATTCTTAAATATATTTACTCACCATGAACATTAAACTTACGTTTTAATCCAGCGGACTCTCAATTTATACCTGGTAAATAATTAAAGCTTGAAAAATTCTTATTTACCTTTTATATTAAATTGTAATGCAAAAAAGAGCTCCGCCTACATACTGTATTTCTGAGAGCTGCACATTATACGTCAAAGGGAGGAGCCACAGTTTGACCACCCCTGCAATATATTTTCATTCTCGCCCACTGACTTCACTTGCTAACCACTGCTGATTGTTTATCTCAGTGTTTCTCAAACAGTGACCCACTTGGTGGGTCACGACCTGATTTCTGGTGGGTCCCTAAGTGCCTCAAGCCCTGAGGCTATTCAAAAATCAGATAGCTGCTAATTGCCCAGCAAACAGCTGAGCTCCTGCACTTTGCAAGGAGCTGAGCTCCTGCAGTTTGCAAGGTTGTGTAAATGTAGGGAGATAAATGTTTGAGCGTCTTTTTTCTGGTGTTTTTTCCCCCAAGTCTGTCAATGACAGGTAGTGGGAGCAGGTGAAGGCTGGGTCACATAACTAAGCCCCAAGCCTCGAGGCTACTCATTAGGGCTGCCTCGTTACAAGAAATGGATTGCGTTTTTTGCAAATACCGTATTGGTCTGAGTATAAGACTCACTTTTTTCTCTTAATTTAAGTTTTTAAACTAGGGGTGCGTCTTATAATCAGGCTGTTGCAATAATGCCAGTGATTTAATTAAAAAAAATTAATAGCACCAAACCTTAAGGGTGCGTCTTATAATCAGGTGCGTCTTATACTCGGGACAATACGGTAAGTAATAAAATATTACTTGTAAATAAATAAATATATTCTTTCTAGATCACGGGGTTTTTTTAAGTCTCATAAAGCCAGGTGTGTCCCGATGAGTGTCATTTTAAGAAGTGGGTCCCAGTGCTGAAAAGTTTGAGAAGTGCTGAAAAGACAATCTAGTTCCACTATTTCTTTGCATTCACTACATGATCACTGATTGGCTGGGATCATTTTGCAAAGAAGTTGTTTCAATTAAAAGCAAATGGCATTGAAGTAGCCATCTTTCAGGGAACAGCAGCAGCTCGGCAGGGTTGGCTGATTGGCTGGGATCATTTTGCAAATAAGTTGTTTCAATTAAAAGCAAATGGCATTGAAATAGCCATCTTTCAGGGAACAGCAGCAGCTCAGCAGGGCTGGAGCTAGTGGGCTTCTCTGAAGACCTTTTTTTTGGCAGCCTGTGATGCAACTCCCCCCCTTCTTAACAGTACTTTTTCAAAAAAGCACTGATGCTGGATTCTTCCTTTTCACACATACACAAAAAAACCCCCAACAAATGGTTATTTCTGTAATTACAGCTTTAGGGCTCAATCCGATCCTACTTATGCCACTGTTGCAACCAGTGGCACAGTGAAAACGGGAGGCCCCAGAACGGAAAGGGGATTCAAATCCCCTTTGAATTCCTCTTTTGGAGGGGATTTGAATCCCCTTTCCATTCTGGGGCCTCCCATTTTCGCTGCGCCGCTGGTTACAACAGTAGCGTAAGTAGGATCGGATTGCGCCCTTAGTCTCTATTCAAATAAGACAGGTGTACTGGTGGCTAGTGGAGACAGTCCTTCAGCGAAGACAGCTAACTCGCGCTTCTGCCTGAAACCAGACAGTGGACAGGAAACAGTCCTTTTTCATCTCCACGCCACAGTTAAAGATGGCAGTAGAAAGGAGGACTTGTATCCACTTCACCCACCTGTTCCCCAACATCTCCTGGAATGCCCCTTCGTTGGGCCCGGCTTGTGTGATGAGGGTAGTATTGAGCCACAGCAACATAATTTATATCAAATCAATAACCTTTATTGGCATAGTCAACATACAACAGCATTTATAAAATGGCGCCAGTAGATGATGACATTCGGCTGCTGTCGCAGTTTGTCGCTGTCTTTCATTCATTAAGGTAGGATATTCGTGAGGGACAGTTCTTTCCAGAATGTTTCTTTCCAGAACAGTTCTTTCCAGAATATTTCGTGCACAGATATTTGTGAAGGACAGTTCTTTCCAGAATGAGCTGTGTCACTTGCAGAACATTTCAGGACACTTGGAAAACACCTCTTTTTCTTTTCCTTGTAGAGCATGGCAAAGATTTTGCAAAGCAAAGACGCTATGGAAAAGATCATGGTAAGAAAACTCTTAGAGATCTTTGCAGTTTTTGCCATGAGGTTGTAATTCATCCTGGAAATAAAATGGATGTTATCAGTAGTGCCTACAGCTTTTGAGAACTCCTGGGGCAAAGGTTTTTGAGGATCCCCCAATGGCATCTTTCCTATGCTTTGAAAAGCACATGTGCATACAAGCTTCCTCCACCTGCTGTCTGGAACCAAACAGTAGACAGGAGAAAGTCCGTCTGCATCACTTAAGAACGTAAGAAGAGCCCTGCTGGATCAGGCCAAAGGCCCATGTAGTCCAGCTGCTTCCTGTATCTCACAGTGGCCCCACCAGATGCCTCAGGGAGCACACAAGACAACAAGATACCTGTATCCTGTTGCCACTCCCTGGCACCTGGCACAGATAACCTGCATCCTGTCGCCCCTCCCTTGCATCTGGCATTCAGAGATTGCCTACTTCTAAAACCAGGAGGTTGCTTATCCCCATCATGGCTTGTAAACTGTGATGGATGTTTCCTCCATGAATCTATCCAATCCACTTTTAAAGGCATCTAGGCCACCATAATTAAGGATTTGTGTGAAAAGAAGGACTGGTGTCTACTCCTGCCATCTGTTCCCCGCCGTCCCCTGGAACGACTCTCCATTGGGTTCAGTTTATGGTGTGGGTAGTGATATTGAGCCGCGGCAGCAGGATTTATAAAATGGCATCAGTAGAAGATGACATTCGGCTGCTGATGCCGTTCCTTGTGGTCTCCCAGTAAGCCAGTCCCAGTAAGCCACACACTCTTTTGTTCACTCTCTCATTCTGAGGCCAGGAACAACTCAGTCAATTGCTGATATCGGGACGTTAGGAGAACAAAAATAAATCTGAACAGGGATCTGGGTGAAGCCATTATATCCCTAACATTTCTGCCTTTTGCAAAGTTGTTAGTAGTCGTGAAACGACAACGTAACATTTGAAAAGCGTTCACATTCTGGAATGAAGGGCAACTTTTCGTTTAATTTCTATTAGGTACCACATTCTTCAGGAAAAAAAAGTTAAGCATGTTTAATTTTCCTTTGCAGCCTTTCTTACAAAGTGGAGCACTTCAGGTAAGAAACTCCCCATCACTATCTTTGTGTTAGTCTTGTCATGCCGTCACTAAACAACTGGAAACGTTATTGACAGCCCAATGGGAGAGCTTAAAACTTCCAGGTCAAACCGGGCTCACAACCCACTTCCTGGTCGTATTCATGCCCCAGAATGCATTGCAGCTAGCTTCAAGAATGCCTTGCAGCTATCTTCAAGCTCTCTACAATGTTAAGCGAAGACTTGCTGTACCCTAAGAAAGTTAAAATTGACTTTTTGTTATATAATAACTTTATGAGACATGGCTATGGGGGTGTTCTCCCATGAACGGATGTAGAATAAACATTTTTTTCCCTTTGTAGGGTCTAATGGGAGGTGGCGGCATGGATTTAGGGGTAAGAAACCTTTCGTGACAGCTTCTCTGCTATGCTTATTACAGTGCAATCCTGTGTAACTCTTGCACCGGTGTAACATTAGATCCACCGGTGTAAGTGCACTTATGCCAGTGTAACTTGCCATATGCTGATGGACGCAAAACGGAAACCAGCATAACCCCTCTCGGACGCCGTGCATGAGCAGTTTGGATGCAGGACAGACGCCAGTGTAACTCCGCCGGCGCAGGGGGCATTCCGTGGGTGCCCAAACACTGGCGTCTGTCCTGCATCTGAACTGTGCATGTGCGACGTCGGAGAGGGGTTACGCTGGTGTTCAGCCTACGTTCATCAACGTACAGCATGTTACACTGGCATAAGTACACTTACACTGGTAGATCTACTGTTACACAGGATTGTCCTCCTAGAGATGGATGAAATGGTTCAGGTTCACCACTAAATGATTTGCTCTTTTCCTTCCCCAAATTGGGAAAGAAATAGCCACATTCTAGGATAAAAAATGGTGGTTGCTACATGGTGGCAGTAACCGTGTTATCCTGCTAGCTGCTCTTTTCTTAATCAGGCTGCATAGTGATCGTGAAGTGATCATCATAGTGATCTTGAAGATGATGATGAAGAACAATTATCAGGGTAGCATAGGTATAAAGGTGGCTTCTGCAAGGTCCTGGAGTTAGAAGAGCTTAATTTACTATTTCCTTAAATAAAATGAATGAATATTGAGCTTGAATTTGGTTGCCAAAATTGAAATTTATATTTTTTCTAATTTGAGGATTCTTTTTATTTATTTTCCTCCAACTAGCAATAACATTTGAACATAAGAACTTAAGAATTTCCCTGCTGGATCAGGCCAAAGACCCAACTAGTTGGGCATTCTGTTTCCTTCCGAAGCCGGACAACTGCTTCTTGAAGCCCACAAGCACTCTTCTTTCCTTCCATTGGTTCCTTGCAGCTGGTGTTCAGCCACAGAACAGGGAGGTGGAGCATAGCTTCGTCACTCCTAGCCATTGGTATACCTGTCCTTCATGAATTTGCCCCACCCCGATTTAAAGGCATCCGCCCATTTTAATGTTTAAAGTTGTCCGAGTTGGCTGCCGAGCTTGGAGCAACAAATTGGGGCAAACAAAACTTAATCACAGACTGATTATGTGCTGTGCGAAGATTTATTTCCTTTTGATGCGACCCAGCACACCGTATTTACAACCAGCCTTTTCAACTGTAGTGGCACAGAGTTTTTCAACTACAGGTGTTCATATCCACACATTTAAGGCAAAATGACATTTCATCTCTAACCTGAACAGGTACATCGAAGAAAGATATTCACTTTCTTGTTTCCTTTGTAGGGTATCATGAGTTCTCTGGGAGGCAGTGAAGATGGCGGCGGTATGGAGGTAAGACACTCTCCATTACAGTCTCAGTGTTATTCTTCCCATGAAGTCAGGTCCAGTCGCGTCACAGGGACGCGTGTCACCCCAGAGCGGGGCGCGCGCGTCACCTTTAAGGACGCGGCTCCGCCCCACGCGTGACGTCATGCGCAGGCGCGGAGCACCCCCCCCTGCTCCGTTTTCGGCTCATTTTGGAGCCAAACGGACGCGAGGACGGGCAGGCCCAGCACCAGCAACAAACTGTAAGTGCCGGGGGGACGCGCGTCACCCTTGTGCGCGCATCACCCCCGGGCGGCCCGCCCCACGCGCTTCTCCCTGTCGACGCCCCTGGTCAGGTCATCCTGAAACTTCACTGAGAGTCCATCAACTAAAGGAGCTGAGATAGAACCTGGCCCCTCATCAAGCTAATACAATACGCCTTAGAACAGGGGTGTCAAACTCATTTCATACAGTGAACTAAATAGCATTCATGGCGCCTGCTAAGGGCAGGAAGTGACGTCATTAAGCAGGAAGTGATGTCATTAAGCAGATGATGGAAACTTTGTTCTCATGTTAGGAACTCATTTGCTGCCATTGACGGAAGAGAAAATGTGCAAATCTTGGTCATATTTTCAAGATATGGGAAAGCCCAATTATCACGCGGACTGCCCTTTCAGCTGTGCCACTTCTTCCAAGGCATCACTTCGCAGTTCCTTGACTGAGAGGTGGTCTGTGAAGTGACCACCAGCAGAAACAATCAGCAGAAACAGCGTTGCTAATAGGGTTGCCCCCTTGATAATTGGGCTCTCCCAACGCCTTAACAGCATCTTCCTCTCTCTCCCCTCTTGATCTGCCCATTCCCCCTTCCTTGCCTTCTGAGGCCTCCTTCTGTCTCTTCCTCCCAGAGCCTCAGCAGAAACGGTGCTGCTGAAAGGGAAGCTCTGGGAGAGCCCAATTATCAATAAGAACATAAGAACATAAGAAGAGCCCTGCTGGATCAGGCCAAAAGCCCATCTAGTCCAGCTTCCTGTGTCACACAGTGGCCCCACCAGATGCCTCAGGGAGCACACGAGACAACAAGATACCTGTGTCCAGTCGCCACTCCCTTGCACCTGGCACAGAGAAAACCCACTTCTAAAAACCAGGAGGTTGCTTATGGCTTGTAACCTGTGATGGTCTTTTCCTCCATGAATTTGTCCAAACCCCTTTTAAAGGCATCTAGGCCAGGTGCCATCACCACATCCTGTGGCAAGGAGTTCCACAGATGAATCACACGCTGGGTAAAGAAATATTTTCTTTTGTCTGTTCTAACTCTCCCTCCACTCAATTTTAGTGTGTGTCCCCTGGTTCTGGTGTTGTGCGAGAGGGAAAAGAATTTCCCTCTATCCACTCTCTCCATCCCATGCATAATTTTATAAGTCTCAATCATGTCCCCCCTCAGGCGCCTTTTTTCTAGGCTGAAAAGCCCCAGACGCTGTAGCCTTTCCTCGTAAGGGAGGTGCTCCAGCCCACGAATCATTCTGGTCGCTCTTTTCTGCACCTTTTCCAATTCAATTATATCCTTTTTGAGGTATGGTGACCAGAACTGGACACAATACTCCAGATGTGGCCTTACCATCGATTTGTACAAAGGCATAATGATATTGGCCGTTTTATTCTCAATCCCCTTTTTAATGATCCCGAGCATGGAATTGGCCTTCTTCACAGCCGCCGCACACTGGGTCGACACTTTCATCGACCTGTCCACCAGGACCCCAAGATCTCTCTCTTGATCCGTCACAGACAACTCAGAACCCATCAGCGTATATGTGAAATTTTGGTTTCTTGCCCCAATGTGCATCACTTTGCACTTACTTACATTGAAGCGCATCTGCCATTTTGCTGCCCATTCTCCCAGTTTGGAGAGATCCTTCTGGAGCTCTTCACAATCCCTGCTGGTCTTTACCACCCGGAAAAGTTTAGTGTCATCCGCAAACTTGGCCACCTCACTGCCTATCCCCAACTCCAGGTCATTTATGAATAAGTTGAAAAGCACCGGTCCCAAGACCGATCCTTGGGGCACACCGCTTTTCACCTCTCGCCATTGTGAAAATTGCCCATTGACTCCCACTCGCTGTTTCCTGGTCTTCAACCAGTTCCTAATCCACAAGAGGACCTGCCCTCTTATTCCCTGACTGTGGAGTTTTCGCAGGAGCCTTTCATGAGGGACCGTGTCAAACGCCTTCTGAAAATCCAGATATATAATATCCACAGGTTCGCTCGCATCCACATGCCTGTTGACCTTTTCAAAAAATTCTAACAGGTTTGTGAGGCAAGACTTCCCCTTGCAGAAGCCATGCTGACTCTCCCTCAGCAGAGCTTGTTCTTCTATGTATTTTAAGATTTTATCCTTAATGAGACTTTCCACCATCTTCCCTGGAACAGATGTTAGGCTGACCGGCCTGTAGTTTCCCGGGTCCCCCCTCCTTCCTTTTTTAAAGATTGGTGTGACATTAGCTATCCTCCAATCCTCTGGCACATTGGCCGTTTTAAGGGACAAGTTGCATATTTGGGTCAATAGGTCAGCAACTTCATTCTTGAGTTCCTTCAGAACTCTTGGGTGGATGCCATCCGGGCCTGGTGATTTATTGATCTTTATTTTGTCAATTAAGTCTGAGACATCTTCTCTTTTAACCTCTATTTGACTTAATTCTTTAGTCAGGGGAGACCGTTCCGGCAGTGGTATTTGCCCGAGGTCTTCTGCCGTGAAGACAGATGCAAAGAACTCATTTAATTTCTCTGCAGTCTCCAAGTCCCCTTTTATCACCCCTTTCTCTCCCTCACCATCCAGCGGACCCACCGTTTCCCTGGCAGGTTTCCTGCTTCTAACATATTTGAAGAAGCTTTTATTATTCCCTTTTATGTTGCCTGCCATACGTTCCTCAAAGTCTTGCTTGGCCTCCCGTATCATCTTTTTACATTTCTTTTGCCACAGTTTGTGCTCCTGTTTATTTTCCTCATTAGGGCAAGACTTCCATTTACGGAAGGAAGCTTCCTTGCCTTTTATAGCCTCCTTAACTGTGCTTGTTAGCCATGCGGGCATCCTCCTGGACTTGGTCGAGCCCTTCCTCCTTTGTGGGATACACTCCCGCTGGGCCTCTATGACTGTTGTTTTAAACAGCCTCCATGCACTCTGGAGCGATTGGACTCTTTTTACCTTCCCTTTCAGCTTTTTCTTAACTAGTCTTCTCATTTTGGGGAAGTCTGCCCTTCGGAAGTCAAGGGTTTTCGTGTCAGATTTGCTCGGCACTCTCCCTCCGACATGCATGGCGAAACAGATCGCAGCATGGTCACTGTTCCCCAACGGTTCGGTAACATTTACCTCCCTGACCAGATCTTGAGTGCCACACAATATCAAGTCCAGAGTCACCTGTCCTCTGGTCGGTTCCGTGACAAGCTGCTCTAAGGCACAGTCATTTAACATATCTAGAAATCCAGTCTCTCTTTCATGACCTGAGCATGAATTGACCCAGTCGATGTGAGGATAATTGAAGTCCCCCATGACTAAAACCCTGTCTCTCGTTGACACCTCCCTGATTTGCTTCCTCATTTCAAGATCCCCTTCAGGTTTTTGATCTGGAGGACGGTAGCATGCCCCTACTATTACATCACTCTTTGAGCCTGGTAATCTAACCCACAGTGATTCTACGGAGGAGTCAGAGCCCCCCTCCAGCTCTATTCTGGTGGATTTTACCCCCTCTTTGACATAGATGGCCACCCCACCTCCAACACGCCCCTCTCTGTCCCTCCTATAGAGTTTATATCCTGGAATTGCAGTATCCCACTGGTTCTCCGCATTCCACCAGGTTTCTGTTATACCTACTATGTCAATGTTTTCCCTAGCCACCAAACATTCCAGTTCTCCCATCTTTGCCCGTAGACTTCGGGCATTTGCATAAAAGCACTTATATACCTGGTCCCCCAAGAAGGGCTGCATGTTTGCCCCCTTATTCCTGCAGCCTTCTGTCTTGCTAGACTGGCTGTCATGTCCCATCACGCTACCACTCCCAATTCTTACTCTGTTATTACTTGACTGTTCCCCATCCTCTGCACCCTCATTCCCGAGGGATGAGGAGTCCCGAACCGGATGCCCCTCGGCTCCTGTCGGCTTTCCCCCAGGAGTCAGTTTAAAAGCTGCTCTGCCACCTTCTTAATGTTACGCGCCAGCAGTCTGGTTCCGTTTTGGTTCAAGTGAAGCCCGTCCCTCTTGTACAGGCCTGGCTTGTCCCAAAACGTTCCCCAGTGCCTAACAAACTTAAACCCCTCCTCCTGACACTAGTGTCTCATCCACGCATTGAGACCCCTGAGCTCCGCCTGCCTAGCTGGCCCTGCGCGTGGAACAGGTAGCACTTCTGAGAACGCTACCTTTGGGGTCCTGGATTTGAGCTTCCTACCTAGCAACCTAAATTTGGCCTCCAGGACCGCCCGGCTACATTTCCCCACGTCGTTGGTGCCAACATGCACCACAACCGCTACCTCCTCCCCAGCACTCTCTACCAGCCTATCTAGACGAGAGGTGATGTCCGCAACCTTCGCACCAGGTAGGCAAGTCACCGTGCGGTCCTCACATCCGTCACAGACCCCCCTTTCTATGTTCCTGACTATAGAGTCACCCACTACAAGAAGCCCCCTTCCCCAGAGGAGTATCCATAGTGCGACTGGATACGGGCCCATCACCTGAAGAAGGGGTCCCCACTGGGGGATTGTTTCCCTCTTTTCCAGAGCAATGTCCTCCAGCCCTGAGACTCCCTTTCCTGGCAGCTGAGGCGCTGGCCAACTGAGGGTGGGACGATGCCTCCACGTCCCTAGAAGTCTCACCCTGGTACCTCTCTACCTGTCTCTGCTTCTCCAGGTCAGCAACCGTGGCTTCAAGGGAGCGAACCCGTTCCCTGAGAGCCTGGAGCTCTTTGCACCGAGCACACACCCATGACATGTGCCCAAGAGGCAGATAGTCATACATGTGACACTCAGTGCAAAACACTGGATAGCCCCCACCCTTCTGCTGGCTGTCTGACTGCATAGCTTTTGAGTGTAAGTTATGGATTTATCAAAGTTTGGGTACCTTAATGTTGCTGGAGCTCTCCTCTATTCAAGGGACGTGCCGGGCAGTGTGTGGGGCCTGGCTTCCTCGCCCAGCTGCTTAACTCGCTGTGTCTTTTTTTTTTTTTTATCTTGCCACTTTGTCCCCGTGAGCCACTTCGTTCCCGTGAGGCCACTCGCTGCTCGTGAAAGGGCTCACTCGCAAGCCAGCCCCAGATTTAAACTGTTGTGTAGCTCCTCCCCCTGCCTACCTGAAAGTTTGAAAAGACTGGCCTCTAAGGGGGGCAGGGCCTGATGTGGTTTACTGGCAGGAAATTCCTGTTGCTATTGTTCCTGCTGCTGCCTCAATTTACATCTGACCTACTCAGCTGGCAGGAATGTGTGTTGCTATGGTTTCTGAGTCACCCTAATTTACCATGTGGCCTTCTATACCATGCGGTCTGTATGTTTTAAACTGTATGTTTTAAATTCTGCTTAAGTTTAACTCTGCTTAAGGTGTAGTTTAGCTTGCTTTCTCCCCTTCTTTTAGCCTCCTCTTGTTTTGTTTTAGGCTCCTACTCTAAAGTAGACTCAGGTCTCTGCCCTGGGCTTTTTACTCTCGAGTAAACACTGGTTTTACTCAGAGTAGACCTGTTTAGATTTGGACTGCAATTCTCTTTAGAATCAGCTGTAGAATCTACTCAGAGTAGACCTGTTTAGATTTGGACTGCAATTTTCTTTAGAACCAGCTCCCAGGCTTGTCCAGTTTCTGCCCCTGTCTTTTAGATAGGTGCTTGTTTGTGTTTTGAATCTATTTAATTTCCCACCTAGCTTCTGTGCCTGTGTCCTAGCTACTGGACCTTACAATCCCCCTCCTCGGGTTATATTTAGTTCTACTTAGCTAGGCTTAGTTCCTAGCTAGGCTTAGTTCTATCTTAGGTTTAAGGTAGCTTTAGCCAAGTCCTTAACAGTTAATGGTAAATTAAAGTTAGGCAAAGCTGCACAACTGAGAGAGTTCACTTACCTTCTCCTTGCTTACCTTCTCCTCGCCCAGCTGCTTAACTCGCTGTGTCTTTTTTTTATCTTGCCACTTTGTCCCCGTGAGCCACTTCGTTCCCGTGAGGCCACTCGCTGCTCGTGAAAGGGCTCACTCAAGGGGGCAACCCTATTAGCAACGCTGTTTCTGCTGATTGTTTCTGCTGGTGGTCACTTCACAGACCACCTCTCAGTCAAGGAACTGCGAAGTGATGCCTTGGAAGAAGTGGCACAGCTGAAAGGGCAGTCCGCGTGATAATTGGGCTTTCCCATATCTTGAAAACGGCGCTGCTGAAAGGGAAGCTCTGGGAGAGCCCAATTATCAAGGGGGCGGATGAAGAGCTTCCGCAGGACTTATCCGGCCGCTGGACCTTATGTTTGACACCCCTGCCTTAGAATTTCTTTTTAGAATCAAAATTAATCATCTTTACCATGAACCCATATATCAGAGAAGGATAAACTCCTTTTTATTTTCCTTGCAGGGTCTCTTGGGATTGATAGGAAACGGTGGTGAAGGTGGCCTGGGGGTAAGAAACTTTGCATTACCATCTCAATGTTCTTCTTGCCATGAAGTCAGAAGTCATCTTGAAACCTGACTGACAGCCAATCCTGATTGGCTATATAAGTCCCACAGATTGCTGTGGGATTGCTGATTGCCTGGGATCTTTTGGTAATCTATGTCACTGAAGTAGCTATCTATTGGGAAACAATAGCAGCATGGCAGTGAGGGAGCTAGGGGGGCTCTGTGGAGATTTTGAGGGAGGGGGTTACTCTTTGAAACACATTTTTTTTTTTCAAAACAGCCTGCAAATTCAGACAAACACCAACTGGGAATCCTCATATTTCACGCACACAAAAAATATACGTATGGTCTTAAACAACTGGATGTAGGTGAATTACCTTAGACCTAGTCCAAGGCTGGATGGTTAGTGGCAGAGCTTATGCGGGAGGAGGCGGTCAGCCTAATTTGGATGTATTTGCATTAGGCCCAAGCACCAATTGGTGGATTGTACAAAGAATACAATATACAAGCTGCTGGGAGAAGTGAGCATGGCTCAATAGCAAGCCATGTCTAGGATTCCAGAGGTATCACCTGACCAGCTCCAGGGGTGTATTATCCACAAGGCTGACAAGGCTTCAGCCTAGGGACAGTATCGGTAGTTCCCTCAGTGGAACCATAGTCTGAGCCCTCATCAGTGGCGTTGTTGAGGGGGGCGGTGGGCCCCAGGGCGGAGGGCGCACGTGGCAGGGGGGTGTACTTGACTCCGGGACGCGTCGCCTGGTCACCCCCTCCGCCACCGCTCCTGTTGATCCTTCGCGCCAGCCGAGTCCTTTTTGCGTCCTCCCGCCCGCCCTGGAGCCGTTTGGCTCCGAAAAGCCTTGAATAACAGCGGTGTGTGTGTGTATCAAACCAGGGCGCGTGACTTGTGGCATAACGTGGTGGGGGTGCTGCAGCGGTGCCCCCACGGGGGGGTATAGGAACGCCACTGGCCCTTATCCTCATCTATGGATTCAAACTCTGCTGCTCTGTGTCTCTGGCCCGTCATCCATGCTGTCCCCACTCCTAGATCTCGCCCTCTTAGGTACTTTATTGGAGCCCATCAATCTCCCAGAAAGCTGTAGTGGGGTGAAAGATCGAAGTGCTGGAGGGGGCCCAACATATCTGAAAGCCTAGGGGTCTGGTCACGGGTTAATACACATTTTTTGCTCCTGGGCCTTCTTTTTGACCCATTTTTGGCCCTGGACTTGGGTACAATTGTACCCCTTTAACCCCCCTCTCAGAGGCCGAGGGGGAAGGGATCACATAGTGCAGGGGTGGCCAAACGTGCTTCATGTGAGAGCCACATACGATAAACTTCACATGTTTGAGAGCCGCAATATTTAAGAAGCAAAATTCTTAACTATATTTACTCACCATGAACATTAAACTTATGTCCAGTGGACTCTCCGTTTATACCTGGTCTATAATCATAAAGCTTGAAAATGTCTTATTTATCTTTTATATTAATTCTGATGCAAAAAGGAGCTCAGGCAACCATTATTTCCGAGAGCCGCACATTATACGTCAAAGAGCCGCATGTGGATCAGGAACCACAGTTTGGGCACCCCTCATAGTACATGCTCCTTGCTTGAAGTTGGTTGCAAAAAATAAACTTCATAGCTTCAGATGTTTCCTTTTCCCCCCTTGGCCGAAACAGATAAGTGCAAAAGGCAATGATTTCAAGAGTTTGACCTGTGACATTGATCTGCGAGAACGGGAGTCACCAGAATGGAAAGAGGATTCAAATCCCCTCCAAAGGGGGATTTCAAAGGGGATTTAAATCTCCCCTCCCCTCCAAAGCCTCCTGCCCTGCCCTCCCCTGCTGGTTACACCGGTGGTGTAAGATAGATAGGATTTCTCTGTTAGTAAACTTCCTAAATATTAGAATTTATTTCTAATAGGAATGTTGGACAAGGGTTCAACATTCCGAAAGCTAAACTGAGGTTCTGAGAGGTTGTTGAAAGGGAGTTTAATCACCATATTGTTTCACCTCCACAATGAATTGTGTGAATTAAAAGAAGGATAAATACCTCTTTTCCTTGTAGGGCTTCTTAAACATGCTCAAAGGTGCCAGCGGTGGCGACAACGAGAAAAAGGTAAGAAACTTCGAGAGCTTTTTGCGAGTTTTGCCATGAAGGCATCGTCATCCTAAATAATAACAACCATACGCCGCCAATCGCAGCGCGGGGATTTCATTCTGCCCCCCCAGGGAGGCAGGAGAGACGAGTCACGATAGGCCCGGCCTGTGATTGGCTGGGCCAGGTCACATGGGACCGGGCGTCGACTGAAGAGAACCTGCAGCATTGCTCGGTCTCAGTTGACGCCTGGGAAGCGAAGCCCCGTCCCGCCCTCCCTTGGCATAGTCTGGGATTAGCCGGTTGCCCTTCGGGAGCCAGGTAGGAATTTTTGGCTTCCAATAGATTGGCACTAATTGGAGGTTTTTTCGCCTACCTCAGACTGTGTTCATAGGGATTCGGCTGTTAGCCAGTGGGTTACCTGGCAGGTAGCGTGTGGGTTTGGGTAGGTAAGGCTTGATAGGGATCGGCATGCACCTTGAGTTCGGCAAGGTCAGGAGGTGAGCCAAGACCGCTCATTACGACACTTAACCCGGGTCGGTGAGGCTGAGTGGGCAAGCCTCCTGGCTGGAGCAGGTGAGGCCCATCAATGGCTTGGCTAGTATGGGTCTCAAAACCTGCTCCGCTGTCTCAGCCCTTCGGGGTTGTGATAGGCTCCCCTGGGCTGTGTCCAGGGGGGGGGGCTGGAGTCGGGGTGTTTGATGCCAAAACAAGCAGGGGGAGAAAGATGGCTAGGCCCATTTCCCCCGACCAGACCCCGCACGCCATTTGGGGGTGGGTTAGTATACCCCCAGTGTTTGCCTCTGCAGGTTTCTTTGATATGTTTAAATAAAGTGACCATATTTCCATAAGTGGCTTGTCTCGTGTCTTCATTGGGGGGTGTAAGGATAAATGATATTATTATCAGTGGTGGCTCCAGCTTTTGAGGGACCCTTGTGCAAAAGTCTGTAAATCCCCCCCCCTCAATGTTTGGGGACTGAGTCACAGGTGACAGATATATCTCCTGGTGCCCCTTCCATTCAGATGTTCAGATCCATTCCAGCTGAAATTCTGAATTTTGATAAGGGACAAAATTTCATTTCTAAGATTCACAGTGTAATCCTAAATGCCCCCCCCCATGCAACTGTGCCACTGGAGTGTATGCTGTTTCCTGTAGGGGGGCAGACCCAGAGGTCTCCTCTGAGTAAGGGAAAATTGTTCCCTTGCCCAAGGGTAAGCCTCCGCTTCCCGAATGGGTCTACTCAGACCTGCACCAGCAGTTTTACTGGCGCAAGCCTGCATGAACTCAGGAAGGTGCATTGAGGCTGGAAAAGGGGATAGGATATTCGCGACTCCGTTACTGCTGATACTGTCCCCTTTCCAGCCTCATTCCACCCCCTCCCTGCCCCGGTCACCACCCCATTCCGCCTCCTCCCCGTCCTGTTCCATCAACACCCTCCTCCCACCCGCCCCCTGCCCATGCTGACTTCATGGCGATGGGGCTCCTTGGTGGGCTGCAGCGTCTCAAGGCTGGTGGCGGTGGCCCCAACGTATTCTACGGTGTGTCACCTTTTGTGATCTCCATAAAGCACATTGTGCCACTGGAACACAGGTTCTGATGGCTCAGTGGCCCATTAGGATTGGGCCCTCACACTTGCTTCATAGATGGATAAATGTCTTTTCTTTTATTTGTAGGGTCCAGCAAAGAAGGCAGGAGGTCGTCAAGGAGGCGCTGGTGGCCGGAAAGTAAGAAAATTTCCAGTACAGTTTCTGTCGCTCTGTTAAATGTCATTCTGAAACTTGACCAATAGATTCTCACCCAAGTAACATAAGATATAAATGAGCCCTCATCAAGCTCATAATAATGGAGAAGGGGAATCAAAATGAAGCAATTCGGTGTTTCTTAGCTGTTCGCACAGCTGGTCCTAGGCCAAAGTGGTTACTATACATGCAATGGTGTAACAAGGGTGGAGCCTGAGGGGCACCTGCCCCCGGGTGCTACGCAAGGGGGGGTGCTTTGAACCGGATCACCATTCCACCTCCGCCGCCCCCTCCACATCAAGATTAAACAGCCGTTTTTTGGGGGAAGCTCCACACGCCACTCCTTCATCATCACGATGGGCTGCCTTCGCCTTCGGCTCAGAACGCAGCAAAAAAACTGACCGCTTACCCCTTTTTCTGCTATGTTTCAAGATGAAGGTGAAGGCAGCCCATCACGATACTGAAGGAGCAGCAAAAAAACCAGAAGTAATTGGCGGTGGCGTGGTGACATCATGTCACCGCCAATTGCTTTTGCGTATTTGGTGGGGTGATGCCAGGAATCACCGCCCCAGGTGGCAGAAGACTTCGCTACACCTCTCTGTACCCAGAGGGAAGATTAGAAGTGAGCTAAGATTAACTTTTCACATGGTTTTTGCAATGTACAATACTAGGCTCGAGTTTAATCATCTTTTCACCTTTTTGTGAAAGAGAACGCAATGGCGTTAGTATTCCTCCGAATGTTCATGCAGCGTGAATGGTTAATATATGTTAAAATATACTTTATGCATCTTTCCATTGATGGTAAGAGCAGCGGCCATGAACAATGAATGATAAGGGCGGGGGCTCCTTTCCTTCTCTTTCCCTCTTTCTCTTGCCTGAGAAGCACAGGGAATAAAGCAGTGGGCATGAGAAGTCTTCATTTTTCCTCCTTGCCATTCTGATCCTCAGAGTGCTACAAAGAGAAGTGCAGTGGCTGTTGGGAATTGTAGTCTTTACAGGGGCCACGCCATGCTGCATTTAACAGATTTGGCTGCAAAGGGCCATTTCTCAGATGTCTTTTGTGTTGCCATCTGCCCCTGGAATACAGGCTTCTTTTCCAGGAGGAGAAAACACTCAGATGAAATATCGCCTGATTTTTTTTTCTTTTTTTAAAAATTATAGAATAAAGGCCGTAAGGGAGCAAAGGCCGGCAAGGTAAGACATTTCCTGCAATTTCCCTCTTTAGTTGCAGACCCAGAGATGCTTAGGCACTGATCATACCGTCAGATTATGCCAGGCTGGTGTAGTGGTTTGGGAGTTGGACTTAGACCTGGAAGATCCAGGTTCAAATCCCCGCTCAGCCACGAAGCTTCCTGGGTGACCTTGGGCCAGTCACTATCTCTCAGCCCCACCTACCTCACAGGGTTGTTGTGAGGACAAAAGGAGGGGAGGAAATATGTACACCACTCTGAGCTCCTTGGAGGAAGGGCGGTATAAAAATGTGAAAAATAAATAAATAAATTATGGTCTATCTCAGAGGTGGCCAAACTTACTTAACGTAAGAGCCATATATGTGATTAACGTCAGATTTTTGCAAGCCGTAAGGGAGATGTTTGAGAGTCGCAATGTTTAAGAAGCGTTTAAATTTTTATACTTATTTACTCCTGATAAACATTAAACTTGAGTTTAAATCCAGTAGACTCTTTAGTGGCCAAACTTGCTTAACCTAAGAACCACATGTGATAAACTTCAAATGTAAGAGAGCCATAAGAGAGATGTTTGAGAGCCGCAATATTTAACAAGCGTTTAAATTCTTATATAAATTTACTCACCATGAACATTAAACTGGAGTTTAAATCCAGTGGACTCTCAGTTTATACCTTGACAGCACAATCCGACTTAACTTTTGTGCCGGTGTAACCACTGGCGCAGCGAGAACAGGAGGCCCCTGAATGGAAAAGGGATTCAAATCCCCTCCAAAAGAGGAATTCAAAGGGGATTTGAATCCCTTTTCCATTCTGGGGCCTCCCGTTCTCGCTGCACCGCTGGTTACACCAGCACAAAAGTTAAGTCGGATTGTGCTGTTAAACTGTTTATACCTTCATTATACCTTTTATATCTCAGTTTATACCGTTATAAAGCTTTAATTTTTGTATTTACCTTTTATATTCATTGTGATGCAAAAAAAGGAGCCCAGCCAACATATTTACGCAGCTTGGTCACCCCGGTCTATCTAATAGTACCGTCTGTATCGGCTTACGGTGTTGTGTGAATCCTTCTTTAAAGGAAACATCATTGCTCTTCATGTCTGATGGACCCAGGTCATTGCACCCAGGTCCAGAGGTGTTTCTATGTTGGGGGTGGTACTGTAAGTTGCGCCCCATCCTAGTCCCCGTTTACAACCTGAAACGAGGAAGCCCCGCCCCTCGCCGTCGGAGCCACTCCAGGCGGCGAAAGCAACAGGCAGGGAATTATTTATTTATTTATTTTTAAAAAAATATATCCCGCCTTATCCTATGCCGAGGCAAATGCCCAAGGCGGAATGTCCTGCCTGTTGCTCTCTGCCCCTGGAATGGCTCCGACGGTGAGGGGGCGGGGCCTCCTCGTTTCACGTTGTAAACAGGGACTAGGACGGAGTGCAATTTACAGCACCACCCCCCAACATAGAAACACGTCTGCCCAGGTCCTATTCTTTTCACGAGTAGCGAAATAATACCTGGTTGTTTTCTTCTTTCAGGGTGGAAAAAGAAAGACGAAGGTGAGGCAATAGCTCTGATTCTTCATGGAACTGTTTATTTTTTAGGGAAAGAAATTGTGGATGTTAACTATGGGATATATGAGGAACGTATGTTGACATGAGTTTTGCCACAACCACCTGTTCACATTTCCACTTATTCATACTTTGAACACTTTATTCCCGAATAAGCAGAGAATGTATCATGGGTGGAAGAGATTGATATTCTGTCATAAGAGATGCAATCCTTGGTAATCACAGGTGCATCTCTATGGATTCAGACTGTCAGTGTACCGTAGATATTCGTCTATTAATCGATTTCGAAGATAAGTCAAGGGCATGTTTAGAACCAAAAAACACGGAATTTGCTGAGACCCGTGGATAAGTTGAGTGTAAAACTTAAGGATGCTCATTGTTAGGTAATTGTTACCTAAGAACTCTACAGTCGAATTTATTGATTTCTGGCCACCCAGGGAGCCTAAAAGGAGCTCCACCCCTGCTCCATTCCTTCCTCTCGCCCACCCGCTTGTTTGCCCTACACCCTGCCCACAACCCAGCAGGGACGCAGGTCTTTTTGTGGTGGGATCGTCTGCCCGGCTCCATGCTGCAGCGCCAGGGTGATGCGCACCGCCTCTTTCGCCACCCAGCATCAAGGGGTCACAGCGGCACGATGCAACTGGCCTCCTCCGCAGACATGCCAGCCAGGGAGCATTCCAGAAGGCATTGCACTGCACCAACCAGTTAGCGCCCCAGCAGGCCTTGCACCACACTGGAGGCGGGCAGGGCTGGTACAGTCGGCCTGGGTCCATTGACCCATGGATAGGTCGACCCAGGATTTCAGGATACATTATAAGACTTAAATTTCTCAACTTATGCACAAGTATCTATGGTAATTAGCTTTGATGAGTGGAGATTTTAACCAAAAATAATTAACGTTTGTGATTTTTCTACAGCCGGCGGAACCAGCATCCGAATGGTAAGTCCTTGGTTAGCATATCAACCCTACATAGGCCAGCCTACAAATCAATGTATCCATAATGACCGTCCGTGAGGAACTCTGGGAATTGTAGTTTCATGAGGGTGCCAAGTTCTTTCTTGGAGAGTTGTAGCTCTTTACAATAAACCTGGTGTTCTTTCATCGGGGGCCACAACAATCCCTCCCAACCTTTCATTGATGCAACTAGGAACAGTTTGTACTGCACTTCCTTTGGAAGAAAAGTATGTTAGTAGTAAGCAAACTCAGGTGTATGTATGTACACACACACACACACACACACACACACACACACACACACACACACACACACACACACACACACACAACCTGAAGAATGGGGCTCAAAAATAGTTGAGCCCGTTTTGTGCCCATGTGGGTGCAGTTACATTAGTCCTAAAATGTCTCTGCCCCAGCTAAGACATTTAGGGTGCAATTCGATCCTACTTACGCCACCGTTGTAACCAATGGCGCAACGAAAACAGGAGGCCCCAGAATGGAAAGGAGATTCAAATCCGCTTTGAATTCCCCTTTTGTAGGGGATTTGAATCCCCTTTCCATTCTGGGGCCACCCGTTCTCGCTGCGCTGCTGGTTACAATGGTGGCATAAGTAGGATCGGTTTAAGCCCTTAGCCTCACACTCAAGATCTAACTTCTAGGGGGGTGGTTCTAAGCTGAAACCTAATGTGTAGGTCTGCACATTTCACCATTTTTGGATGACATTCCTTAAAAAAAAAGTAGGGACAATGACTTTTCAGGATCAGTATTTGAAATAGGGACTGAATTTGAAAAACAGGAAATTTTGGAGAATGACGTTCTCTGTAACGGTTCTAGAGGTGGATGTAAACCCTTTAGCTAACTTGGTTTTTGTACACAGCCCTGGACAGAATTACCTTCTTGGAATCCAATGTAAGATTGGAATGAGTGGGGCGAGGTCTGTGTCCAATCCTAAAATCCTTTAATGTGGAGTCCCAGCAAGATCCATTGTAGGAGTTGGCACACCTCCACATTTTTTTTTTACTCAAGTTTGGCCTTGGGAGGCCAAGATCTTCTTCAGCAGTGGTTCCCAAACTGGGAGCTGCGGGTACCAGGGGAGCCGCGGATACCAGCCAGGGGAACCGCGGAGTGCCACGGAATCCTCTCGGAAAACAGTGCAGTGCCAATTGGCAGGCATCAATATAAGGTAATGGAGAGCCGTGGCCAAGGGTCGCCAAGGGTCAAGGAAGCTGCAGGTCGAAAAAGTTTGGGAAACACTGCTCTTGGGAAACCAGATTTGGACTATAGGCCTCCAGCTGTGGTCTGCTTTTTGGAAGTATTCTTTAGGAGTTTCCTCCCTTCTTTACCAGAATTTCTGAAACTGCACAGATGCCTGGAGCAAGAAGATTGCACAGATTTAGAAACTGAAGTGGCTGATCAGACCTCCATCTCCAACAATGCTCTGCCTTCAGACTTGTCTTCATGTCTCAAAGGACCAGGATCTGTTCTGATCACCTGTTAAGGACAACTGATCACGCTGCGTATAAATAACTCGGTTGATGGGGGTCTTGAATTTAATGTGAATTGCTTAGTCAAATATTCTGTTGCAGCTGAGAAATCTTCATGAACATTAAAGAAAAATACCATTGCATAAACACGTTTGTAGATTTGTGTTAACGAGGAACAGATTTGGTGATGACACAAGCTTAGATTGGGTCCCTAAGTACCACCATGGGATTTTGAACAAATATTGTACAGCAGAGAGCCTTGAATCAGAGCCCATGTGTTCAATGGGGCTTGCTTCTGAGTAGACATGCCTAGGATTGTGCTCTAAGGTTTATCAAGCTACACCTGCCCACATTCCTTCTCCTAAAGGGCTACATTCTGTCCAGGAAGAAATCTGGTAAGCCTACTCATAATGATTGAAATGTTTTTGATGGGTAGTGGACTATCTTGGGACATTCGGAATGTCTCGGTCAAAACCCAGCACCCATTTAGGCTTGAGCTGATCATGTGCCAGCAAAGACAAAATATTTGTTTTTATATGGACCAGGGGTGGCCAAATTTGCTTCATGTAAGAGCCATATACAATAAACTTCAGATGTTTGAGAGTCGCAAGAGAGATGTTTGAGAGCCGCAATGTTTAAGAAGCAGTTAAATTCTTAACTATATTTACTCACCATGAACATTAAACTTATGCTTTAATCCAGTGGACTCTCAGTTTACACCAGGTAAATAATGATAAAGCTTGAAAATGTCTTATTTACCTTTTTATATTAATTGTGATGCAAAAAGGAGCTCAGGCAACATATTTCTGAGAGCCGCACATTATACGTCAAAGAGTATGTGGCTCAGGAGCCGCCGTTTGGCCACCCCGATATAGACCATTAAACAGCAGCAAACACACCATTTAAATGCAACTGTGATGTTCTTTTTATTTTTGCAAAGCTTCTTCCATCTTACAGGGCAGCAATTGAACTGTTCTCATTGCCCTTAGCCCTCCGTTACAAAGGCAACAAAGCAAATCTGGAATTACAGAGTTTCTCTCGATTGTGCTACTATGATACATGATTCGGTGTTGTCATTTGACTGGCTTTGAGGTGGCGGTGTGGAATGCATAAGAGCAGTAAATGTCAGCCAACGTGGTCAAGCATCCCCAATCTGTCATGCCATTGAGGAAAGAAAGAAATAACTGCAGTTAGGGCAAACATTTCCCTACTATTAGGAATTAAACATTTCCCTGTTACGAGGAACGAGGACTGAAATTAGGGCTGCAAACATAAATGTGTCGGTCGAGAGCTTTGTTCACCCTACAGATTGTGGATGGGTTTGTCTAAAGTGAAACATTTGTCAATCTCATATCATTTGTTGTACATACATCTTCCATGCGCTCCCTGCAAAGAGCGCGACTTGGAAGTGCTTTGTTCTTTGCTGGAACCCCATCCTCTGACGACGCCTCATCCTTGGCATTATCTGTTTTTTTGCAGTGCATGTATCAGAGGCACTGTTGTTTACAGTGCATGTACAGTGCACTCCGCGGCTCGCCTGGCTGGTATCCGTGGATCCCCTGGTATCCGCAGCTCCCAGTGCATGTATCAGAGGTGAAATATAGGGTCGTAATTAAAAGAGACGTGATCAAAGACATTAAGAACATAAGAACAAGCAGGGGAGGAAATATGTACACCACTCTGAGCTCCTGGGAGGAAGGGTGGTATAAAAATGTGAAATAAATAAATAAATAAGAGCCCTGCTGGATCAGGCCAAAGACCCATCTAGTCCAGCCTCCTGTATCACACAGTAGCCCCACCAGATGCCTCAGGGAGTACACAAGACAACAAGATACCTGTGTCCAGTCGCCACTCCCTTGCACCCGGCACAGAGAAAACCTACTCCTACAACCAGGAGGTTGCTTTTCCCCAGCATGGCTTGTAAGCTAGGATGGACTTTTCCTCCATAAATCTGTCCAATCCCCTTTTAAAGCCATCCAGACATTGCAAGTGTCCTATCAAGGGAGCTTGAAAGATTGAAGATGGGGGTACTCTCAAAAAAATGTGTTGTGTGGTAGTACCATCCCACCAGGACTCAATCCAGGTCTAGCCCATCTTAATGTATAGATCAGTCTTAAGGTGAGAAACGATATGAAACACTTCATACTTACAGATCATCTCGGTAGGGGAGGCAGCTTGTTAGTGAAAAAAGAAGCAGCAGAAGACATGAGTTATGCATGTATCAGAGGCAATACATGCATAACTCTCTATATTCTCTCTATACTCTCTATATTCTCTTTTTTCAATGCAGAACTATATTCTATATTCTCTTTTTATATTCTCTTTTTTTCTCTATATTCTCTTTTTTCAATGCAGAACTAACTACTAGCCAGTGACTAAATAGCAAACAGGTACACCTTGAATGACAGGCTACTCAACTATGGGGGGTGGTGGGTGGGGAACATTGACAGCCCATTCCAACCCAAGTGCTAAGCAGCCCAAGTCAGACCTAAAGTCAGCCTAAGTCGTTTAGGTCGAAGTTAGGTCTGGAATGCAACCATTTAGGGCGAAGTTAGGTCAAAGTTAGGTCGAAGTTACAACCAACGGACTAAGAACAGCCCATTCCAACCCAAGGGCTAAGCAGCACAAGTCAGACCTAAAGTTGACCTAAAAGTGGGCGGAACATGGGCGGACCGTGGGTGTAACGGGGGCGGCAACCAATTAACGTTGGATTCCAGACCCTGGCAAGCACAGACACGCCCCCTCCAACACAAATGCTGACACAAAATTTAGGTCGACCAAAAAGGTGGACCCAAATTCGAGGAGACCCATAGGAGCCATTTTACCTTACCTAAGCCAGCCCTCTCCTGAAAATTTCTAACACCCTACTCCTGAGTTAGGTCAGAGTTAGGACGGAGTTGGGCCTGCTAGGTCTGGAAACCGACAGAGTTATGCCTAAGATAGGGAGCCTATCAGCACCCAGCCCCACCCAGCCTCATTCCCACAAAAGCCCAGCCCCAGGCCCCCAGTCACTCTCTCTCTCTCTCTGAGCATGTGGCGTGGGGTTCTGTCCCTCACAGCCACAAAGTGGGACTTTGTCGGTGGAGGGCAAAATTCACAAACACCCCTCTTCTCCTCTCTGCCTCCCTCTAGGGCAGAGAGGGCTGTTCTGGCTGTGGCCAACCTGTTTACAGCTGTGCCTGGGCAGCTGCCTCCATGCAAGTGTTTGCTAACCCATGTCTTTCTCCCAGCCCCTCTTCCCCCCCCCCACAGGCAACAACACCAGCAGGTAAGTGCAGGGTTTGTGCTGACATGTGGTCTGACTGCTGCCTCTTTGCATTTAGAAATATAGGAAGGATACATGCCTCTTTACCAATGTGTTGTCTCATAGCTGCCTGCTTTGCCTGCCATGATATATAGGATACATGCCTCTTTACCACTGTTGTGTCTGATTGCTGCCTGTAGTCATGTGAGCAGACAATGCCACAAGTGTGGAACTGTTAGCCTTATGTAGACACCAGCTGTTTCCCCCCCCCCTTTTCTCCACAGGGTCTACTGACAGGTCAGTATTGGTAGGTTTGCCATGGTTGTGACCCCCAAGTTGTGTTGTTGTCTCTCTCTTTGACCCTTTCCCCTTACAGGATCATGCTCTCCTTACACCCAGGTAAACAGCTCAGACCATGCTATGTGTCTCACACTACTCAGCTGTGTTTGATTTCTCTCCCTGCAGGCTTTTGCAACCGACACACTGGCTTGTCGTCAATGGTGACTGCTTCCACATACCAGCTGACATGTAACTCCCCCTTGTTTTTTGTCTCCCCAGGAACGTCCACTCTCACCTACCTTCCTGGGAGCACCCCTGGGCCTGCAGTCTGGTTGCCCCACGGTCCTCTGCCTCGCTGCTGCTAGAGGTCTGGGAGCCTGCCCTGCAACCCTCCTCAGCAGCTGCTGCTGCTCCACCTTCCTGGCTGCCTACCTGCTGCCCCTCCCCTTTCTATGGAGCAGGCTGTGGTTCCACAGGGGAAGAGCCTGCATGTCCAGGTCCATGGGGCAGGTGTGCTGCTGCTGCTTTCTGATTGGCTGCTGTGACTACCCCTGGCAGCCTCGCCTGGCCATCTCTGCTAACGTTCCAGAACAATAAAGATGCCCCTCTGGCAATGCCCCAGTGAAATATATGTGCCCAGTGTTTACACAAGCATTGCCCCCCACACACACACAGACAGCCCCCAGCACTGAAGCCCCTACATGAGTCCCATCCAGGGACTGCCACGGCCTTCCCTGGGAGAACCCAGCAGGGGCGCTGCGCGACCCCCATGGCACAGAGGGGAAGGGGGAGTCAGGGGGGCCTCTCAGGCAGGCAAACAGTGACAGCCAGGGCGTCTGCCCGTAATGAAGGCGCCTCTGTCGAAGGTCCGCCCGTAATGCAGGCGCCTCCGTCGAAGTTCTGCCCGTAATGCAGCCACTTCCGCCCAAAGTCTGTCTGCATAAGAGGCGCCTGTTTATGCATCACCTTCATCTGCGGAGCGCCCCCTGTGTCCCTATCGGTCTCTGCAGACCCCTCTCTCGGAATCTGTCTCCCACCAGCCTTGTTGTCTGCCTGTCTGTCTCTGACCCACCCATGCCCCTCCCCAGCACCCACTGTCTGCCTGCCTGTGTGTCTGCCTCTCCTCCCACTCCCTGATGATGGCTGCTGGCCACCCCCCACCCTGCTAGAGCGCCTGCCGTGAGGTGCCGTCGTCGCCCCATCTGGGGGTGTGATGAGCTGTGTGAGCCCTTCATGCTCGCAGCAGACAAGCCCAAGGCATCTCTCGGTCTTGGCCGGGGCACAGAGCAGCAGGCACGCCGGGATGCCTTCTTTGTGGGCATTGCCCTGGCCCTGGAAGCCCTGGGCTTCAGGCAGCGCATGGGCGAGTCATGTCAGAGGCAGTTCCAGTCTTCATGAGACCCCCCCCTTGTGTGTGACGTTCCCACCCCCCTCCCCTTCCCTTCCCTCCCCCGCTCACCCCCCAGTGCAGCCTCAACGTGGCTTGGGGGTGGCATCGCCTTCTGCAGGAGGGAGGGGACGGCCACTCTCCCCTGCAGCAGGTGGCTGATGCACAGGGTGCCCTGTGGCGGCTGGGCTCAGGCACCTCGCTCACCTGTCACCTGCCCTGTGTCCACCACATGACTGGCGCAACCCCCCTGCCTGCGGTCAGCCCCTTTGCGACCGGGCTGCAACAGACCCTGCGGCAGCTGCCATGGATGGACGCTGACACATGCAGACAGAGGCCTGCACATGCCTGAGCCAGACACGGAGCCTGGAGAAGAGCCTGCCTGCCTGGGAGGTAAGTGTTGCCTGGATCCTGGGGTGGTGCTGGGCCACAGAAACTGCAGCCTGCCTAACTCAGGCATAACTCTGACCTACCTCAGGCATAACTTCTGCCTAACTTAGGCTGCACTTAGGCCACACTTATGCCTGACTTGGAGAGGAGTTGGGTTGGAATGGGCTGTGAGATATTTAAATTTCCTAAGCCAAACTTGTGAATTTATACTTATAAAAGATATGAGTGTTAGAGGACAGTTCCTTGCTTTGAGGTATTTTAGATAATCACATTTGAAAAAAAATCTTGGAAATACACTGATCCACCTGCCCAAGCAAGAACTCTCCATTTTAGAACTGGGCCATCCATGAGGCCAACTGTGCTGAGAGAGAGAGAGAGAGAGAGAGAGAGAGAGAGAGAGAGAGAGAGAGCGCAACACTGGGATCTTCAAACAAACATAACAAGCATGGTGGGTGGAGTTTATGAAGCAGTGATAAGGCTGGCCATACCCTCCGAAACACCGTGCAACTGTGGACATTCTCTAAGGTTCTATAAGATCCGAGCAGGGCTCTACTAACAAAGGAATTGGCATCATTTCCAACCCCACTATGGAAATGGTTTGTCTCATTCAGCAGATGAATCCTGGTGGTTTACTGTATAGGGCCTTAAAAAAGTAGCGTTGTCCACTGAAGGGATCAGACCAAAGGGGATACAGATCTCTGTTCCTTTGACAATGCTCCCCACAGATGGAGGTGAAACATCAGGAGAAAACTCTCTTGGTTCATGGTATGTTTATCCAAATAATCTTTTTTAGAAATCTCTGACCAAGAAAGCATGTATGAACAGCAATATATTTCCTATATCAATTAAATAGTAATTCTTACCGGTGAAGCAGGAATTAGAGTCCAAACAGACCACGCGCAGGAGGAGGGAGCGTTCCCTGGATTGAAAATGGAAGAGGAGGCCAGAGAAGACACAGTTAAAAATAGAAACTGGACATCCAACAGACAAATGGTACTTTCAACACTGCAACCCTCTCTTGAACTATTTTTTCCTAAGTTTTCAGGAAGAAAAGGCCATTGACACCCTCGATTACGATTAGATTCCCCCAAAGGTTTCCCCCCCCAAAAAAAAATTGGCAGTACTTCTGTGGATTTTCAGGGGCTGCATTTACTTTCTAACACCTTGCCCCCCCAAAAAAAAAACTCTCTGGAGCAGCAGCCCCTGCAAAACAGCTCGATAACTTGCTGGGGGGATGGACACGTGAGCTCAGCACTTGTGAAAGTAGCCTTGAATTGATGGAAGTTTACTGTCCTTTTGCTTATGGCAGTAATGAAAGTAGGAGACAAGTGTTGGTCAGTCAGTAATGGCACATACCATGATAGGCAGAGAGGAGGGGAGGGAGGGGTAGAAAGAGAGGAGCACCCTACCAAACCAAATCAATGAAATAGTATCACTTACTGTCATAACACGAAGTGGACTAATTATCTAAAACCCAAAGGTACATAGTTATTTTTTTGATGGGGGGGGGGGGAAGACACTTATTCAGAAATATGGATGAAACATGAACGACCACTAAGACCCACCCACCCCCAATTTTATTGGAAGTCCTTCACATTTTCCTGTCTTGCTTTCCATCATCTCATAAGAACATAAGAAAAGCTCTGCTGGATCAGGCCAAAGGCCCAACTAGTCCAGCTTCCTGTATCTCACAGTGGCCCCACCAGATGCCTCAGGGAGCACACAAGACAACAAGATATCTGTATCCTGTCTCCACTCCCTTGCATCTGGCATTAAAAGATAGACTACTACTAAAACCAGGAGGTTGCTTATCCATCATGGTGTGTAACCTGTTCCACCATCAATTTGTCCAATCCCCTTTTAAAGGCATCCAGGTCAGGTGCCATCATCACCAAGGAGTTCCACAGATCAATTACACACTGGGTGGCAAGGAGTTTATTTATTTATTTATTTGTCACATTTTTATACCACCCTTCCTCCAAGGAGCTCAGAGTGGTGTACATATTGCCTCCCCTCCTTTTTGTCCTCACAACAACCCTGTGAGGTAGGTGGGGCTGAGAGATAGTGACTGGCCCAAGGTCACCCAGGAAGCTTCATGGCTGAGCGGGGATTTGAACCTGGATCTTCCAGGTCTAAGTCCGACTCCCAAACCACTACACCATCCTGGATTCCAGCAAGGAATCTGGCCCAAGAAGAGACTGATTTCCTCACTTCTTTGGAGCCACCTTTTCATCGCTCTAATGTTCGGAGCCAGTAAGTTGTATCTTTACCTCTACCACAGGGGTTCTCAACCAGTGGTACTTGTACCACCAGTGGTACTTCAGCTGACTGCTGGTGGTACTCGGGCCGCTAGACCACCTGAACCCTGCTGCCACCTGCCCAGATCCTCCTACCTGCATTTTCTGGCCTCCAAAAACCCAAAAGTAACCAGCAATGATGTCATCGCCAGTCACTTCTGGTGGTACGCAGCAGGAGAGTGGTGCTGGAGGTGGTACTCGGCAGGGAAGGGGTTGAGAACCCCTGCTCTTCCATGTTAAAATGGCCTTTCTGGTTGGTACGGCTGGAAGATTTCTTGTGTTTCCTACATACCTGCCCATTCCAATTCCATGGGAAGCCTGCGGTAGGCATCTTCAGAGGCGTCGCTATGGTGGGGGCGGTACTGTAAGTTCCGCCCCATCCTATTCCCTGTTTACTCTCCGTTATGAAGGGGCCCCACTCCCTCGCCGTCGCAGCCATTCAGTAAACAGGGACTAGGACAGGGCGGAACGTACAGTACCGCCCCCACCGTAGCGACGCCTCTGGGCATCTTGGCTATAGCGAGTCTCTCTCAGGAACCCACCAGATGCCCAAAAACATGTTTAGGACCACTTGTTTGCCAGCCACACCTTCCCTTGTGTTCAGAGAACCCGTGTAAGCTCATCTTTCAATTGTGGCAGCCCAAGAACTCCTAGCGCCTGGGCCAGCATGCCAGCCCCCTGGATTCTAGAGAGTGCCGCCAGCAGTATACGCAGCCCTCCATTTTGGCCTCGTGTTGCTGAACTGCCCCACTGCATATTTCAACCTCTGTGAATAGGTAGGGAAATGGGGGGGACTGTGGCCCAGCCCTACTCAAAAGCAAAGCTTATACTCCCTTACAAATCATCAAATTAATTCCCCTCTGTCCTAGATTATTCGGAATAAACATAGACAGCTTGTCCATGAACCGTTATGAGCAGTGCTTACCTTTTTATATATATATTTATATTTTATTAATATATTAAAACATAAAAACAATGAGCAGTGCTTACCTTATGAAAATCATCACCAGCCTAAAATGGAGAAGTGCATGGTTTGTTATTGTTTTTGTTGGGTTGCTTAGTTGTTTACTTCACATCATACTCGAGGGTGGGCAGGGAGGGAAACACCATGGGCAACCCAATCCTGTCTAACTTTGCGCCCAATCCAGTTTCCACCACATCCAGGGCACAAAGCAGGCAGCCGGGGTGGGGGGTCA
The DNA here is from genome assembly GCA_026170595.1 of Plestiodon gilberti rubricaudatus. Classification (NCBI taxonomy): domain Eukaryota; kingdom Metazoa; phylum Chordata; class Lepidosauria; order Squamata; family Scincidae; genus Plestiodon; species Plestiodon gilberti. The sequence continues at coordinate 5,255,057 of JANXHW010000011.1, forward strand.
CCTCGGGGAAAGGGAACATTTGTTCCCTTACCCTGGGTAAATCCTCAGCTGCCCTGATGGGTCTACTCGAATGTGCACCAGCTATAACGTGTAATGGTGGCCAGACCCAGGAAGAGGGATAGGATTTGGCGGAGGAGGACACCGCTGTTCCCTCCCCTTCTTGAGCTCGGCCGACCAATCCTACCCCCTGGATTGCCCCATTCCGCCCTCCTCAGGCCCCTCCACTGCCCAGCGGAGAACTTACCTTCCCCAGCAGTTGCCGCATTGTCTCCGGCATGGGGAGAGCGGTGCCGGCCTCGGCGCCAGCGCTGCTTACTCTCCAGGTGCCGCAAACATGCTTAATGTATACTTACTTAGGGAACGTAATGTATACTTACTTAGGGAACTTACTTCTATTTACCGGTAAAAGGCACAAAGAGAACCATATACAGTACAGTTAGCAGGGGGAGAGTAACTGCCCCCCTGTCACCCCAGCACAATGTCTTTTTTAGTGTCACTAGATAACTGAATCCCTGCTATTAGCTCATGACTTCGAAGGAGCATGAGAAACCTCATCTCCCCAGACTCCCAATTTGAATGTATGTCCTTTCCCTGCTAACTGGGCAAGAGGCACTTTTTCAATAGGTGCTCCTCTTATATTTAGCAGGGGTAAAGTAACTGCCCCCCTGTCACCCCAGCACAATGTCTTTTTTAGTGTCACTAGATAACAGAATCCCTGCTATTAGCTCATGACTTCTAAGGAGCATGGGAAACCTCGTCTCCCAAGACTCCCAATTTGAATGTATGTCCTTTCCCTGCTAACTGGGAAAGAGGCACTTTTTCAATTGGTGCTCCTCTTATATTATTTTTAGCAGGGGGAGAGTAACTCCCCCCCTTCACCCCAGCACAGTCTCTTTTCTGGTGGCTGTTTGCTGGTGGTATTCTGCATCTTTTTTAGATTGTGAGCCCATTTGGGACAGGGAGCCATTTCATCATTTGATTTTTGTCTGTAAACCGCTTTGTGAACTTTTTGTTGAAAAGTGGTATATAAATGATGATGATGATGATGATGATGATGATGATGATGATGATGATGATGATGATGATGATGATGATACTTACTGGAGCTCTCTTCCTTCTCAATCCCTATTAGGAAAAAAATCAGAACTTAGGAACTAGTGTGGGGAAAGACTCAGGTCAGGTCTGTCACCAGGCAAAGGAACAGGCATCACTAGGAAGCTAAACCCCTTCCATCCAAGGAAGAACCCCATGGCAATGTTCCTCACCTTTCTTAATATAAACTTTTTTTAAAACTTTTCACAGAAAGTGTGGATGGTCTGCCTCATGGACCATTGGTCCATCTAACTCAGTCTTGTCTACACTGGCTGGCAGAGGCTCTCCAGGGTTTCAGGGAGGGGTGTTCCTCGGTCCCACTTGGAAAGCACATCTTCTATTACCTAGCTACATCTCCCTCCAGCAGTGTTTCCCAAACTTTTTTGACCTGCAGCTCCCTTGACCATTAGCCACGGCTCCCCCTTACATTATGTTGACACCTGCCAATTGGCATTGCACTGTTTTCCGAGAGGATTCCGTGGCACTCCGCAGCTCCCCTGGCTGGTATCCGCGGATCCCCTGGCTGGTATCCGCAGATCCCCGGGTATCCGCAGATCCCAGTTTGGGAACCACTGACCTACAGTGATCCTCTTATTCATGCTGCACTGATGATGCTAGTTGTCAAAGCACCACAGGCAAAGAAGTCAAGTTAACCAAAATCCTGTCTTCGTCTGTGCTAACGGATTGCTGATGCAAAATTATGAACAGTGCCCACTTGCCACTGGGTAGCTCGGCAGGAGTTGGCTTTGGGTCTTTGCTTCATATACATTATTTGCAAGGCCGGCCCACCCATGAAGCCAACCAAGGTAATCACAGCATGTGTCATATTGGCTAGGAGTCCCCAGTGGCATCTGCTTGTCTTCTTCCACCATTCTTCCATTTCCTGCTCCTTGGAGGGGTAAGGGGTGAATTCAAGCACCTCTGATATAGCATTCTGAGAGTTTGGAATAACAACTTAGCGATACTCACCAACGGAAGATCGATGAGTTTTGGAAGACCCTGAAATGCAAACACAAGTACTTTTCAGTATCCACTCTGAAGCTTTGCCTAGACTGGGGCTGATCTGAAAAATGTTGAATCAGAACTTTCAGTGATTACTCAGTTTTATCATCCTTATCTTTAAGACATCCCAAAATGCTTATTTCTCAAAAATTCCAGGACTGCGGAAGCATCCAAAAGTGCATTTATTGCTCAAATCTCAATTCCTTAGAATTTTGGTTATACAAGATACAGGAAGCAAGTCATTTCGTCATGTCATTTTGTTTTAAAATTGTTGAGGAAAAAAAATCGATTCCCAGCCGGGGCCACTGTCTGTGTGGAGTTTGAACGTTCTCCCCATGTCTGCGTGGGTTTTATCTGGACAAGAAATCTCACTTTTATTTCAGTGTTTAATATTAGAAGGGTTTGGGGTCTTTATTTAGAAGTTTGGGGATGTTTTTATGACCAGAAATATGCCGTCAACTCTTGTTTACGTATCTCAATTCGCCTACGGTAAAACGGGTTTTGTTATAAGTCGTTTCGCTTAAAGTTGCCATTTCCAAGAACCGATCGACAACTGTAAGTGAGGACTTGCTGTACCTCCAATAGAATGGAGGACTCATCCTCCACAAGTCGAGTGCTGTGTGAAACAGTACTATTGGAGCCATTGTTGATTTAAATAGACAGGAAACAAGAGCCCAGAATGCACTGCTCTCATTGCTTAGAATGGCTGTCAATCATGCAGGGACAAAGAACACTGGAACAAATTAACAACAAAGGAAGCTGTGTTATTGAAACTATGACTGTACATGCAATATATGCTAGTATGACAATATACCAGGGGTGGCCAAACTGTGGCTCCTGAGCCACATGCCGCACTTTGACGTATAATGTGCGACTCTCAGAAATATGTTGGCTGAGCTCCTTTTTGCATGACAATTCATATAAAAGATAAATAATAAATTTTCAAGCTTTATAATTATTGGCCAGGTCTAAACTGAGAGTCCACTGGATTAAAGCATAAGTTGAACGTTCATGGTGGTGAGTAAATATATTTAAGAATTTAAATTGCTTCTTAAATATTGCGGGTCTCTTACGGCTCTCAAACATCTAAAGTTGATCGTATGTGGCTCTTACGTCAAGCAAGTTTGGCCACCCCTGCAATATATATTTATTTATTGTATTTATTTACAATATTTGTATCCCGCCTTTCTCCCCAAAGGGACCCAAGGCGGCTTACAAGAACAAGAAAAAACAGTTACAAAAATTCAATTGCCTTTAAAAGCAATAAAACAGTTAATTAAAAACCCATAAACAATCTAAAAATGATAAAAGAGACTACTATTTTTTTTATTTACAATAATAATACCGTATTTCTTTGAGTCTAAGGTGCCATCAATTCTAAGGCGCACCTTTACTTTCAGTACCACCAGCAGGGAAAAAAAAAATCCATCGATTGTAAGACTCACCTCCCTTCATTGAATCTACCCGCTCAGCACCAACTCTCCCCAGCATGTCTCCTGCAGCTGAGGATGACAGAGTGCACTGCCTTTGCATAGCATTTCTGGCCCCGCCAGAAAGTGCCATTTCCTTCGTTACCTGGGCTTGGGGGAGCTTCAGGGAGGCCTGCGCAACCCTCTGCAGGCCTCCCTGATCTTCAGTTTGGTGAAAAACAGCGATTTTTGGCCATTTCTGGTTTTCGCGAATCACCTGAAGCACCCCAAGCCCCAGTAAGTAAGAAGATAGCATTTTGGGCTGCTTTTTGGAGACCTTCGATTCTAAGACGCACTCCATTTTTTGAAATGATTAATTGGGAAAAAAACATGCGTCTTAGAATTGAAGAAATACAGTATACCATGCTACACTTACTTAGTCATCAGCAATATAAGGGTCTGGATGTGGACTTGAGCAACAAGTTACCCCTGCTAACTGGGCAAGAGACACTTTTTCAATGGGTGCTCCTCTTATATTTAGCAGGGGGAGAGTAACTGCCCCCCCTTTCACCCCAGTACAGTGTCTTTTTTAGTGTCACTGACTGAATAAGAGAATCCCTGCTATTAGCCCATGATTTCTAAGGAGCATGGGAAAACTCATCTCCCAAGACTCCCAATTTGAATGTATGTCCTTTCCCTGCTAACTGGGAAAGAGGCACTTTTTCAATTGGTGCTCCTCTTATATTATTTTTAGCAGGGGGAGAGTAACTCCCCCCCTTCACCCCAGCACAGTCTCTTTTCTGGTGGCTGTTTGCTAGTGGTTTTTCTGCATCTTTTTTAGATTGTGAGCCCTTTTGGGACAGGGAGCCATTTAGTCATTTGACTTTGTCTGTAAACTGCTTTGTGAACTTTTTATTGAAAAGCGGTATATAAATACTGTTGTTAATAATAATAATAATAATAATAATAATAATAATAATAATAATAATAATAATAAAAGAGAAAATAACCTTATCTCCTTCAAGTCTTCAACTGGAGCCTAAAAACAGCTTTTCAGATTGTTGAAGACACTTTGAAAAAGAGACCACTGACGTAGAGACCAATGATGAAGGAGTTCTCTGATTCAGGTTAAATTCCAAACTGGACAAAATGTGATTCGTGCCACCAATTTGCTGACCCACCCCATTCTCTGGAATCATGTACCTCCAACAGAGGAAAGAATCACATTAAAAGACAGGAAGTTATTGATTTGTAATACTTACCAGTGGCATTATACCAAGAGGAGCAGGGGCCTAAATTAAAAAACAAAACAAAAGCAGTTTGGAGAATCAAGTAATGTTGGAAGGTACCTTAGAGGTCATCTAGTCGAATGCTGTGCTTGGTGAAGGTAGCTCAATACAGTTATTCCTTAAGCCCTGCTGGATCAGGCCAATAGCCTATCTAGTCCAGCATCCTGTGTCTCACAGTGGTCCACCAGATGCCTCCAGGAGCACACAAGACAACAAGAGACCTGTATCCTGTTGTCACTCCCTTGCATATGGCATTCAGAGATAGCCTACTTCTAAAACCAGGGGGTTGCTTACCCATCATGACTTGTAACCTGTGATGGACTTTTCATTCATAAATCTGTCCAACCCTCTTTTAAAGGCATCTAGACCAGGTGCCACCACCACATCCTGTGGCAAGGAGTTCCACAGATTAATTACACGCTGCGTAAAGAAACATTTTCTTTTGTCTGTCGAAACTCTCCCGCCACTCAATTTTAGTAGATGTCCCCTGGTTCTGGTGTTGTGCGACAGGGAAAAGAACATCCCTCTATCCTCTCTATCCGTCCCATGCATACTTTTATATGTCTCAATCATGTCAATGCCTTAATGTTTTGAGAGACTGTTGCAGTCTTCATTTTTCCCATAATGACATACGAGGTCTCACAATCAACCTGCAGACTATTTAAGCCACAGTACTTTGATTTTAAGCCCATGTTGTTCAAGGATAAGTATCTCCTTAATCTTGATTTCACAAACATTACAGATAAGTTGTCACGCCTCTCCCTCTCAGCACCAGCATTTCTTGCTGTGAAATGGGCATAATAAGACTTTTTTTAAAACCGTTTTTTCATGTCTTCATGCAGGGCGATATATTTCATGTTCTGGATGAGTCAGTCTAACACACTAGCTGTGACACTGACCCAAATTAATCGGAGCTACGTCTGATGGTGCAAAAATATCCCCGGATCACCAATGCAAAGCCATGATGGTTGCTGTGGTTCAACAGGCTTCATCCAGCGCCTTTATTTGCAGGAGCAGCAAGTCTTACAATCATGTTATTCATCAGTGACAAGATAACATAATCTGGTTTTGTTAGTGTAGATTTCCGATGGACATGCAAAGGGGAGAATCACAAATATATCCAAACGGGAGGCAGAATTCCTGTATATACTTCCCTGAGAGTAAGCCCCGTGGAACAAAGTTTGCTCACTTGTTTCTGAGTAAACCTGCAGAGGGTGGCACTAAAACTAGATCTGAATGAAGTTCTCCATGTAAGAAGTTGCATTAAGGCTGCAATCCTATGCACACTTGCCTGGGTGTAAGTCACATTGAATCTTGCAGGACTTACTTTCCAGCAACGATGAAGATGAAAGGGTGATCTTTTTTAACCATTTGGATTTGAGCCACCATAAACTCTTTCTCACTTCCCTCTCTTTTATTCTCATTTTATCGATTTTCTTATTATATCTATTTGCAAGCCTTTGTCTGTGTGTCGCTGAGTATTTTTCTAAAGCATGAATGAAAAAAAAGATCACAATGGCTCCTTTCAGGGCCAAAATAGCCTTACCAATTCGGTCTCCTTTGGGCAAAGGAGAACAAGCAGAAGAACAGCAGACGCCACCTGGAGATTCATTTTGGCTTCCCTTCCCTGTGAAGTTGCTCATGTGAAGACTGGACACCATCAACCCCTGTATTTATGGCATTCATTTCTCTTGAAATTTCAGGCCAGGTGGGCTCCGTGTAGTAGCTCCATTGTGAAGGGGAACAATCACAATTGTCGAGAAGGGAGGGGAGGGTCACCACCACCAACGTCACCACCACAATATGGAATGCAATTGTTGACTCCAAAGGTCAGGGACCCACTTGGTGCTAAAGAATAATCTGCATTCTTCTTCTTAAATGGAATGTCAAAATGACTCAATGACCTTGTGCAGGTACGGGTTGATTATCCCTTATCCGGACATCCAAAATCCAGACTATTCTGAAATCCAGACATTTTTGTGGCTATGACCTTTTAAAAAACTTTTTCCGGTACCTGGCTAGCATAGTGCAAGGCATGCTGGGGCACAAAATTATGAAAACTATTGTATTAAATGACCTTATTTATTTATTTATTTATTCACATTTTTATACCGCCCTTCCTCCAAGGAGCTCAGAGTGGTGTACATATTTCCTCCCCTCCTTTTTTGTCCTCACAACAACCCTGTGAGGTAGGTGGGGCTGAGAGATAGTGACTGGCCCAAGGTCACCCAGGAAGCTTCGTGGCTGAGCGGGGATTTGAACCTGGATCTTCCAGGTTTAAGTCCGACTCCCAAACCACTACACCTTCAGGCTATGTGTATAAGGCAGGGGTGGCCAAACAAGTATATCTCCCTGAGACCCATTTTTCCTTATATTTCATTCCTCGTTATACTATAATGAACTCTGATACCAAGCAATACTATTTTTTATGACAACACCAAGGAATGTTAGGGTGCAGAATGAACTGTTTCCCAATACCTCTATGCACAACATGGACAAGACTTTGGCATTACAGGGTATCAACTCAATCCTACCTAAGATCCGGCCGGCGGCCCATGGCCATCTGCCGGATCCTGTGCACCAGCAGCCAGTGTGGCTGCAGGGTGGGAGGTCTACTTGGGGAAGGAGACTCTCACCAGCTATTCTGCTGGAGGAAGTAAGAGGAGGCCATGTAAAGCTCCGGTGCCCTGCGGGAGTCAGGATATGGCCAAAAGCCATCTCCCGCCCCCTCCCAGACTGCTGGGGCCAATGGCCACCCTCCCTCAGGCGGGCGATCCGCCCCCGTGACCGGCGGCGGGAGACTTACCGCCCACTGCCGGCCGTAGCCGGGTCCGTCACCAGAGTGAGGGAGGCTGGCCTTGCTTACTCCCAAGGAGGCGCAAACGTGCCTTACGTCATGTTTGCTACCTCTTCCGGCGCCGGAACGTTACGGAGGATTGAGCTGCAAGTCTCTTGAAGAACTTTGGTTCAATCCTCAAATATACAAGAACTCTGTTTCATAGCCTCAAACTATTACGTGACCTCTCCTCCACCTCCCAGAGACACATCCTGGAAGAAGAGAGATAATCCATCTGGCATCTCTGAGCTTCTTTTTGCACCACAATAAATATAAAGTAAATAAGTAATTAAATTACTTAAGTAACTTAAGTAATTTAGTAAATAAGAAAGTAAATAAGACTTTCAAGCTTTATAATGATTTGCCAGGTATAGTCTGAGAGTTCACTGGATTAAAACATAATGTTCATGGTGAGTAAATATATTTAAGAATTTAAACGCTTCTTAAATATTGTGGCGCTCAAACATCTCTCTTGTGGCTCTCAAACGTCTGAAGTTTATCATATGTGGCTCTTACATGAAGCAAGTTTGGCCACCCCTGATATAAGGTGTATATGAGACATAAATGAATTTTGTGTTTAGACTTGGATCTCATCCCCAAGATCTCATATTTATGCAAATATTCCAAAATCCGGACAATTACGAAATCCAGACAACTTCCCGTCCCAAGCAGTCCGGATAAGGGATACGCAACCTAGAATTATAGAATGTTTTGGTCTTGTTCCCTGTCCAACTTTTCTCAGTGACAGCTCAATATGTAATCCATGTCGATCGAGTTTCCATCCACATAACTCGGCTAAATTTGCTTTGGCTCTTACTGCTAAATATCGTTAGTTTAAGTTCCGGGGGATTTCTTTGGTTTCCCTCTTTTCCAACATAACCTCAGCTTCAAATACCAACTGATCACATTCATCTTTTATCATCTATGGTGGTTCAATTTTTATCTAAGCCTTCCTCTTTAATCTCACATTCATCACATTCATGGAATGTGGAATTTCCTCCTGGACTGAATTACAATCAGCCCCCTCCCTGGATAATTTCCAACGGGGCTTGAAAACTTGATAGCTTTTGGTGGTGGGTGATATGAGGGGAAGGTTCTGATAGCTGAGGATATTGGGGGACCTGCTGGACTTTTACTTGACCTGTTACCTGCTATTTGTTTGATATTTTTATGTATATGTATTTTAATATTGTGTTGTAAGCCGCCTTGAGTGCCCTCGGGAGAAAGGCGGGGTATAAATTCTTTAAATAAATAAAATAAAATATTTTAATCTGCTGTTTTTGGCCACTCTGATTTTTTAAGTATTTTTGTTTATGTTTGTTATGTTTTTATCTTCTTGTAAACCACCTTGCGCTCCAGGCTCTTAACCTGGGGAAAGGTGGTATATAAATCTACTAACTAACTAACTAACTAACTAACTAACTAACTAACTAACTAACAATCTAACTAACTAACTAACTAATAATTAAAATAAATATTTTATTTTATTTATAAATTTATATTTATAAAATAAATGAATCAATAAATAAAAATTAATTGATCGATTAATTAATTAGTTAAAATATCTGTTCCTGGTTTACGTTTTTCTGTGGTCCTGTTCAGGAGTCATGATTTTATGGCTTGGTTAGAAGAAACATGCTGTAGGTTTGTCCTCCCCCTCATAGGCAACATAAGGAATAAGAACAAAGTCTTATTGACAGAAATAGTTTGTCATTGTGCAAACTGAAAGCACTTTGCACCAAGAATGTGGAGTTAAAATCTGGAAATAGGAAGTACATACTAGCACACCAAAAGCATTCCAAGAATACAGTGACCCCTGACTTTCGATTTAATGCTTGGATAAAGCTGTTGTGGTAGGAGAGGAGTTGAATGAACCAAAAGAATACTTGGAGTTACCAATCATTCAAAAAACAAACAAACCAACAACAACCTAAGGGAATATAAATATTGAAACACTGCCTTTGGCATTTGTATTCATCACTTTGAGAGTCAAGAGTTCCTCCATTGTGTTCAGTTGACGTGTTTGCCCCCTGGAAAGCTATAAATTGGCGTCGGGTGAGAACTAGTGTTGCCTTTGCCATGATGAAATGATAATTCCTTGTGTGGACCATTAATGAAAAGCAAACAAACCATCTTTGTGCAATTGCAATTATCTTTTATTTTTGCAAAGCTTTTGCCATCCTCCGGGACACTAATAGAAACATCCATATTGCTCACTGCCCTCCACGAGGAAGGCAACAATATCAAATTAGCATTACAGAATTTATCTGGATTGTTTTACTAGGATTTGTGATTCTCTGTTTTTCATTTTGTCCACTTGAGTTGGCAGTGTAGAACGCGTAAGAGCGGGGAAGTCTTCGTCAGAGTAGTCTCCGGTCTTCAATCTTTGTTAACTTGAAAGAAACTATAAAATAAAGAAGGAAATTAAATGCAGCATGCTTACAGCTGCTACCCATTAGGCTTCATGGCCTTTGGGCTCCATAAATTTTCCAACTTATTCCTGTTAATGCAGGAGAACATTTCATGCATTTGGCAATACACTTCCTTTATAGGGTTTGCATTCATAAGGCACAGTTTGTGCGCTCAATGCAATGACTTTGCAGACAAACCAAGTTAGATTTGTCTTGTTTCCATACCTGCAGTTCGTAATTTTATACAACGTCGCATTTTAGAAATGGAAGCATTTCCACATGAAATACAGTAAGAACACTTTTCCATTACAGATCATTGTCCACCTCACATTACTGGTAACTCTAGTGCCCCCTTCACTTATACAGCTCCTAAACTAAGGGTAAACCACATAGTAAAACCGATACTCAATACTCACTCCTTTAAATAGGTCCATTGGTCCACCAGAACTCTAAAACAGAAAACAGTGGCGATGTTAGCGGCGTCGCTCCAGGATCATGCCCGCAGCCGACCAAAAAATTATAAGAACAATGCAATACTCACTTTTGCACTCGCTTTCCCACTCAGTCCACCAAGAATCTAGGACAGAAAGCAAAACGTCATTCCTTCATATTTGATAATACCATTTTAGATAGACATTGCTAACTGGAAAATCCATAGTGCATAGAAAGGGCAGACATGGGGTCCTCCCTGCCTGGCTGTTCACACACCCTATACCTGCTGCAATCCCCAACAGCAGTGTTTCCCAAACCTTTTCGACCTGCGGCTCCTTTGACCATTGGCGACCATTGGCCACAGCTCCCCATAACATGATGTTGATGCCTGCCAATTGGCATTGCATTGTTTTCCGAGAGGATTCCGTGGCAGTCCATGGATCCCCTGGGTGTTATCCGCGGCTCCCAGTTTGGGAACCACTGCCCAACAGGCTTCTCACCATAAGGAGGCGCCATTCAACTGTATTCAACTGTAGTCCACAAAACCTTATTTATTTCAAGGCTCCTCTATCCACCACCCCTATGGGTCTGGTTAGTGATAGTCCATCAATGGGGCTGATGCTGATCTGTAGGCTCTGCTACCAAGTTCACCATTTAGGGTCTTTCATTCTACCCAGAGTGTTTTGCATCACTCATAACTTGACAGAATACTGCCTGATCTTGATCAAGTAATTCATTCATTCATTCATTCATTCTACACTACTACATATCTTCCACCAAAGAGATCAAAGCAGCCTCCCAAAAAAGTTTCTATGGCCAGGAAACATCAGACACACAGCCCAATCCTATATGGGACGTGTCCACGGCAGAACTAGCATTCTGGCAGCAGACAGCGCTATACAGTGTCGTAAACACCATTGAGGAAGTGTGCATAACTGTGAGCTTCTGGGCCACCAGCAGAAATGGCAGAGACAGGACGGGTAAGCTGGCAGCCAACAGAAGCTCCACTGGCCTTGGTGAGTTTTTTTTTTTGGGGGGGGGAACAAGGCAAGGGGTGGAACCGGGGTGGGCAGGAGGCGTGTTGGAAGGTGAGAGGGGGTAGCACCCAGCATGGGTGATTTACGCTGGGTGCTATCTCCTTCCCAGTTTCCCGCCATGTCCCCTTTGTCTCCTTGGACTTCTGCCAGCTAAACAGCTGACGCAGGTCCGAGGAGACCCATCGCAGACCGGGAGGCTTACAGAGGAGTAAGGGTTTCTCTCTTTCCCCTCCAAAGCCTCCCGATCCACCCCACCCCCACTAGGTACAGCATGCTCTGTTTCGGTGCAGCTGCACCAGCAAGGGAAGAAAAGGATAGGATTGGGCCCACCACTTGGATTAGCGCAGTGTTTCTCAAACTGTGGGTCGGGACCCACTTGGTGGGTCATGACCTGATTTCTGGTGGGTCCCAGGTGGTGGAAAGATCAAATAAGTACGGTAATTGATTCAAAAATCAGAGAGTTGCTAATTGCCCTTCAAAGAGCTGAGCTCCTGCAGTTTGCAAGATAGCTGCTAATTACCCTGCAAACAGCTGAGCACCTGCAGTTTGCAAGCTTGTGTAAATATAGCGAGATAAATGTTTGAGCATCTCATAAAGCTAGGTGGGTCCCAATAGAGTGTCATTTTAAAAAGTGGGTCTTGGTGCTAAAAAGTTTGAGAACCACTGGGTTAGCCGTTAAAAGTTTAAGGTTATCCCTTAGCAGCAAAGGCATCAATGGTCTATGCAGAATGTGTATGTTGAGAAAATATTTTAAACCAGCAAAATATCACAGAATACGCTTCCTTTACAGGGTTTGCATTCATAAAGGAACGTTAGGAAGGCACACTTGGTGCTGTTCAATGCAATGAAATTGAAGACAACCAGGTAGATTTGTCTTGTTTCCATACATGCAGTTCGGAATTTTATGCATATTAAAAATGGAAATCTGACACAGGAAATAGAGGAATGCATACTTTTCCATTACAGAAAATATTCCACCCACATTATTGGTAACTCAATTCCCCCCTTCACATTATACTGATCCTAAACTAAGGGACTGGCCACATAGTAAAACAGATACTATCATAATAAAACAGATACTCAATACTCACTCCTAATGGGTCCATTATTCCAGCAGAACCCTAAAACAGAAAACAAGAGGTTGTTTTCTCCTGCTCTATATCTATTTAACAGACCTTACCGGTTGATTTCTTAAGCTTTATTTTTAATAAATTGCGCTTTACTTTCATTGCAGAGAAAGTAAACAAGAAAATCGTGGCCACATCACCATTGAAGGATTATATCTATACCTATATAAGAACATAAGAACATAAGAAGAGCCTTGCTGGATCAGGCCAAAGGCCCATCTAGTCCAGTTTCCTGTATCTCACAGTGGCCACACCAGATGCTTCAGGGAGCACACAGACAACAAGATACCTGTATTCTGTCGCCACTCCCTCGCACCTGGCACAGAGAAAACCTACTTCCAAAGCCAGGAGGTTGCTTATGGCTTGTAACCTGTGATCGTCTTTTCCTCCATGAATCTATCCAAATCCCTTTCAAAGGCATCTAGGCCAGGTGCCCTCACCACATCCTGGGGCAAGGAGTTCCACAGATGAATTACACGCTGGGTAAAGAAATATGTTCTTTTGTCCGTTCTAACTCTCCCTCCACTATCTAGATCTAGATCTAGATCTATCTATAGAGAGAGAGAGAGAGAGAGAGAGAGAGAGAGAGCACAATACTATGAAGATCCTTCTTGGATCTAGACAAGCCCGCCTATGTAAATCGCCTTGAGTAACATCCAAAGCGCAATCTGAGGATAAGAAAGGCTAGGCTTACTAGATCGTCGACCGGGACGGAGCGTTCTCCCCTTAAGGGGGCGGGGCGTGGGGGGCCATAATGCGTCGCGTTATGGCCCCCATGCCCCGCCCACTTAAGGGGAGAACACTCCGTCCTGGTCAACGATCTGGTAAGCCTAAGAAAGGCGGTTGTATAAATACAGAAATAAATAAATAAAAGATTGGCCACAATAAAAGTAGTATGCAGTACTCACTTGTCCACTTCCACTGCTACTTTTGCCACTACGTAACTAAAACAGAAAGCGAAAAAAATGAAATAGAAAAAGTCATTTTTTTCCATGTTCGATACCTCCGCTCAATTAATATCCTTTCCGCTTTTCGGCAATCGTAAAAAGGCTGAGATCCTTAGGTGAGCCAGTTGCAGAGGCCCCCCCCCCAGTGCAGCCCTCTTTCAGTGATTGCACATTCGCTCACCACCTTCTGGCAATGCCTGGAATCTGCCGGTCGCAGAGAACAAGTAGGAAGTCACAGCAAAACACAGGAGCTTCCTAGTTCTTCTCTGCTGCAAGAAGAAGAAGACACTAGGCTCCGCCAGCAAGTGGATGAGACTCAAGAATGGTATTCTGGACTGTTCCACGTCTCTCATTCTACCTAGGGTGTTCTGCGTCGCCCATTACTTGGCAGAATACTGCCTGATCTAGATCAAGCAATTCATTCATTCCTATAGGTCCAATGGTCCACCACAACTCCAAAACAGACAACAAAAGGTCATTTTCTCCTGCTCTACATCTTTAAAAGAAATTCACTAAGGGAACAAATGTACTGTGGTCTAAGATAGAGCTTAGCAGATGAGTTTGGGCCTCTCTCTCTCTCTCTCTCTCTCTCTCTCTCTCTCTCTCTCTCTCTCTCTCTCTCTCTCTCTCTCTCACAGTCTAATCTACTTTACATATTTATATTCTGTTTTGTTAAACTTTATTTTTAATATATTTTGTTTTATTCCCATTTCAGAGAAATAAACAACAACAACAGGCAGGCAGGCAGGCAGGAGAAAGAAAGAAAGAATACACAGCAAGTATTACAGGCCCGTGAGTTCTTAAGCTTGGAGGACAATAAGAGCAAGAGAAGGATTTCTCACACCCAGCATTTAAAGAACAATGCAATACTCACTCCTTCAGTTAGTCCACCAAGCAACTAGAATAGAAAGCAAAATGTCATTCCTTCATATTAGATAATATCATTTTAGATATAGACATTGCTGACTGGAAAATCCACAGTGCCCGCAAAGAAGTACAAAACCAAAGTCAGCTCTCCAGTGAGCCACCTAAAGAGCCCCCCTTTCGGAGAAAGCTGCCCCCCACCTGCTGGACCAGGCACCCCTTTCCTCACCACCCTCTGGCAGTTCCTGGAATCTTCCAGGAGAAGCAAGAAGGGAAAGTCACAGCAAAACACAGGAACTTCCCAAGTTCTTCCTCTCTTGGGACCACTGCAAGAAAAAGAACCTGGGCTGCACCAGATATTGGATGGGTCAGTGGGCAGGAAGCGGGCAGCACCAAGACTGGACGGGGATCAGGTCCCCCCTAAGTGACTGCTCTCCCTTCACATACCTCCTGTAATCCCCCAACAGGCTTCTCGCCATAAGGAGGCTCCATTCCATACCCCTCGGTGAACCAGGTCAATTGCACTCCACAAAACCTTCTGCATTTCAGGGCTCCTCCATTACAGAAAAGCTTCCACCCACATTATCGGTAACTCAAATGTCCCCTTTACATTATACCGCTCCTAACTGGGCAGCCCGATCCTGCCTAAGATGCAGCGGCTGGCCTAAAGCACCGACCGCTGCATCCTAGGCAGAATGTAGGTCACGCTGGCATGGGCACGGGATGTATGTCCCCTTCCCCCGGTGTAAGCGCCGCGGGCCCTGAAGGGCCTCCTTGTATGCACGCCAGCCCTGGAGCTGGCGCACATCAGGGGAGGCTATGTAAGGCCGGCTCATCCCGGAACGTGGTGCCGGATATCAGCGCAACCTAGCGTCGATATCCCCGCCCCTTCCCAGGTCAGACCAACCAATGGCCCCTCCCTCTCTACCCCTGCCTGCTCTCCACATGCCCCTGCACTGACCGACGTGGGCCTTACCTGCACAAGTCCGGTTTGGCAGAGGAGTGAGCCGTGCCTGCCTCTGTGCCAGCTCCAGTTACTCTGGAGGAGCCACAAACGGCACGTTTGTGACTCCTTAGGCTGGTGGAGCGCACACCCTGCCAGTCTATCTGTAAGCAGGATTGCACTGTAAAAGACTGGCCACATAGTAAAACAGATACGCAATACTCACTCCTCTGAATGCGTCCATTGCTCCATTAGAACTCTAAAACAGAAAACAAGAGGTCGTTCTCTCCTGCTGTGAATCTTTTTAATCAGCAAGTTGAAGTACCAGTTTTAACTTAAACGTAAATGAATAATGTGGAATCTATACCTAGGAATACTCACCGGTGGCTTGTTATTGGTGCTTGCTGAAAAGGTCAACTAAAAAACAAAAATGAGCCTCAGTGACAATTGATTAACATTGTTCAAGTCATGTCTTCAGTTCCTCCCCCCCACCCCAAAAAAAATATTGGTTTTTTTCCCACCTCCCATTAGTTCTCAGGTTACTTGAGCAAAACTCCTAGAGGTGAATACAGCTCTTCTGAACATGATCACACATTGATAGCATTACACTGTGAGTAAGACTCGCTTTCATTAATACCGTATTGGTCTGAGTATAAGACTCACTTTTTTCTCCTAATTTAAGTTTTTAAACTAGGGGTGCGTCTTATAATCAGGCTGTTGCAATTTAATGCCAGTGATTTAATTAAATTTTTTTAATAGCACCAAACTTTAAGGGTGCGTCTTATAATCAGCTGCGTCTTATACTCGGGACAATACGGTAATTACAAAAACATGTTCACAGGTAAGTACTGTACAGTAGACAATATTTATCCATTACAGAAAATGTTCCACTCCATTTCTGTGGAATTTTCATTTCTGTGGAATTCTTCATTTATGTAGATTCTCTAAAAACTAAAATGTCCACAGTAAAAGAAAAATACATTCACACTTCCATTTCAGGGACGTGTGGTGTGGGCGGGGAAGCCCGTCGCAGTCTTTGGAACGAAGCTGCAGCCGAATCCGGAGATTGTGCAGGCGCGCTACTCGCTTACTCAGGTGCAAGCGGTTAGCACACATGTGCAATTTACGTGTTCGGTTGCGACTTTGTTCTGAGGACTATGACAGGGCAGGGCTGCCTCACCTGCCGTGCCCCCACACAGAGGTGTCGCTGTGGCGTGGCGTGCAGGGGAGCCCAGGTGACGCGCGCACACGCCGCGCAGAAAGGTGATGCGCGTACATGCGTGCGTCGCCTTCTCTGCACGCGCGCAAGTGCGCATCGCCTGGGGGCCTCCCGTCCGCCTCGCCAGGCCGGGCAGGCGCCCCCTCAATCGGGAGAGCCGGCTCGGGGACGTCTTCCCCAGCCGGCTTCCCGGGCCTTCTGAGCTGCACGAACGTTATTTATAACGTTCCTTCGCGCATGGGCAGACTGTTACTGAGGGAACAGTCTGCCCATGCGCAAACGAACGTTATAAATAACGTTCGCGCAGCTCAGAAGGCCCGGGAAGTCGTCCCCGAGCCGGCTCTCCCGATTGAGGGGGTGCCCAGAGCGGCGACCCGTCGGGCACTTCCCCCATCGCGGATTAAGAGAGGGTGTGTGTCAGGGGGGAGTGCTCACTAGGGTGTCGCGCGCCCCCACCCTGGGGCAGCGCGCGCCCTAGTGACTCCTCTGCCCCCACAGCATGTCCCTGCTCTACATCCACTACTACGTAACTGAAATACATAGCAAAAAGTGATTCATATTCTAAACTTTTGTTAAGTTCAACTGGTTTGTACACTTCTTCATCCATACTGAGATTTCTTTGAACATTGCTTTAAGTAGGCTTACCAGATCTCCAACCGGGACAGAGTGCTAGACCTTTAGGAGAAGGAATGTGGGCAGGTGTAGCTTGTTAAACCTTAGAGCACAATCTTAGGCTTGTTAAACCTTAGAGCACAATCCTTGGCATGTCTACTCAGAAGCAAGCCCCATTGTGTTCAGTGGGGCTTGCTTCTGAGTAGACATGCCTAGGATTGTGCTCTAAGGTTTAACAAGTCTAGGATTGTGCTGCAAGGTTTAACAAGCTACACCTGCCCAAATTCCTTCTCCTAAAGGTCTAGCATTCTGTCCCGGTTGGAGATCTGGTAAGCCTAGATTTAAACAGAAGGGAGAAGTACCAGTTTTAACTTAAACATTAAACATACAACAGAGGATCCATATCTAGCAATACTCACTGATGACTAGACTAAAACAGAACTTCAATAACAAATTCTCACCTAGCACATAGGATTCTCAAGTACACACTATTCCAAAAGGGGTTACACCATAGATTTACACAGGGCAATACAATATTAAAAGTCTTCACAATTTATGAATTTATTTCATTTTTTGAACCGCTTTGTAAACTACGTATTTTTGAAAAAAAATGTAATACTGCACTTACTCCATTGTTTGATTCAGGATACTAGAAGATAAAGCAAGAAATAATTATAGTTGTCCCTCCATATCCGCGGGTCCTATTCCCATGGTTTCAGTTATCCACGGTTCCTTGACAAGATATCTTTTTAGCTGAATCTACATTCTGAAGCTAACCTGCCATTGCTATACACGCCATTCTGACGCTCTCTGAAGTTCACCATGGCCATTTTACAGCTACTCAATTACACTTGCAGCGGCCCCGAGAGGAAAATTACCCTGCAAACAGCTGAGCTCCTGCAGTTTGCAAGCTTGTGTAAATAAAGGGAGATAAATGTTTGAGAGTCTCCAGTAGTGTCACTAGGACGCGCGTCACCCTGGGGCGGGGGACGCGCGTCACCTGGAAATTCCCCTCCCTCTAGTGTAGTGTAGTGTCTCACTTAGGGGAGACAGCAAACAGCCGTCTATTCCCCTTAACATGCATTCCCATGTTGACTCAGTAGATAGAAACCTGCTATGGTACTCTAATCCTGCTATAAACCTGCTATTACCTGCTCTAATCAATAGAGGGCCCCAGCTTCTCCTCATCAACCCTTCTGGGTGCACACCAAAATCCCCTACTCCTGCCTCCCTGCCCCCCATGAATCCTACCCAAAGTGATCCAAAAGGGCTAAAAGAAACCATCGACCTCCAGAGGCATCTCTCCGGTAGGGGCGGGGCTGTAAGTATCGCTGCGGTCATAGTCTCTTTACCGAGCGAGGAGGAGGCAGCCCCGCCCCCTCACTGTCCGAGCCAGTCCCCTACGGAGAAACCGGCAGGGAAGAGACCCTGCCTGCTGCTTTCTCCGTAGGGGACTGGCTCAGACAGTGAGGGGGCGGGGCTGCCTCCTCCTCGCTCGGTAAAGAGACTATGACCGCAGCGATACTTACAGCCCCGCCCCTACCGGAGAGACACTAGTGTCGACCTCAACCAAGTGAACAGTCTTGGGGTAGGTGGGGAAAAAACGACCTACTAGGAAAGGCACGGCGCAATCCTACGCTCTTCTTGTGCTGACGCTGCAGCCTTAGTGCCAGCACTGGGTATTGCAAACGCATTGGAAAGCACATTGTGGCACCCAGAGAGGTAATTCTCACTCCAAGTGGTGCAGGGACTGGGGGGATGGGGGAGAGTGGGAAGGGGTGTAACAGGGTGGGGGAGGGTGGTGAGGGGGCAGACTGGGAGGGGTGGGATCAGCCTCCTTGTCAGATGCCATATCCTATACTCCCTCCCAGGCCTCCTGGTCCAAAACAGGGCTGCTCGGTCCGAGTAGCCCCATTGCGGTGGCTGAGGTTTACAAATGTCCGCTTGCCCCGAGTAGACTTCCAACTGCCTCCTTCCCTGGATAGGATACAGCATGGGCCACACAGCCACACGCTTCACGGCCTATGCTGGGGAAGGATAGGATTGGGCTGGCAATCGGATAATCTCGGACTGCACAAAGGGACGGTAGGCGGGGTCGAAAGTCTCCAAATGCTGACTAAGTCCACCCCCAAAGATAGGCAACAATCAGGTGCTGGGCATTTTGCACCTCCATCTTGTACAATGGAAGAGAGCTAGGCAGGCTCTGCCCCCCCCCCCCGGTGTGACAAGCAAACCACTATTCCATAGGCTTACCAGATCTCCAACCGGGACAGAGTGCTAGACCTTTAGGAGAAGGAATGTGGGCAGGTGTAGCTTGCTAAACCTTAGAGCACAATCCTAGGCATGTCTATTTAGAAGCAAGCCCCATGGATGCCTAGGATTGTGCTCTAAGGTTTAACAAGCTACACCTGCCCAAATTCCTTCTCCTAAAGGTCTAGCACTCTGTCCCGGCTGGAGATCTGGTAAGCCTAGATTTAAACAGAAGGGAGAAGTACCAGTTTTAACTTAAACATTAAACATACAACAGAGGATCCATATCTAGCAATACACACTGGTGACTAGACTAAAACAGAACTTCAATAACAAATTCTCACCTAGCACATAGGATTCTCAAGTACACACTATTCCAAAAGGGGTTACACCATAGATTTATACAGGGCAATACAATATTAAAAGTCTTCACAATTTATGAATTTATTTCATTTTTTGAACCGCTTTGTAAACTACGTATTGTTGAAAAAAAAATGTAATACTGTACTTACTCCATTGTTTGATTCAGGATACTAGAAGATAAAGCAAGAAATAATTATAGTTGTCCCTCCATATCCGCGGGTCCTATACCCATGGTTTCAGTTATCCACGGTTCCTTGACAAGATATCTTTTTAGCTGAATCTACATTCTGAAGCTAACCTGCCATTGCTATACACGCCATTCTGACGCTCTCTGAAGTTCACCATGGCCATTTTACAGCTACTCAATTACACTTGCAGCGGCCCCAAGAGGAAAATTACCCTGCAAACAGCTGAGCTCCTGCAGTTTGCAAGCTTGTGTAAATAAAGGGAGATAAATGTTTGAGCGTCTCCAGTAGCGTCACTAGGACGCGCGTCACCCTGGGGCGGGGGACGCGCATCACCCTAGTGACGCTTTGTCATCACGGCGCAGGGGCGTTGGCACTCCAGGGCCTTCTGAAAGAAGGCCCACGCAGCACGTTCATCCGGGTATTTCCCGGATTTTCGCGCATACACAGACCGTTTTGAAGGCAAAAATGGAAATCTGACACAGGAAATAGAGCACTGCATACTTTTCCATTACAGAAAATATTCCACCCACATTACTGGTAACTCAGTTCCCCCCTTCACATTATACTGCTCCTAAACTAAGGGACTGACCACATAGTAAAACAGATACTATCATAGTAAACAGAGGCGTCGCTGTGGCGTGGCGAGGCGTGCGGGGGGCCCAGGTGATGCACGCACACGCCGCGCAGAAAGGTGACGCGCGTACACGTGCACGTCGCCTCCTCTGCAAGCGCGCACGTGCGTGTCGCCTGGGGTCTCCCGCCCGCCTCGCCAGGCCGGGCCGGGCACCCCCTCAATCGGGAGAGCCAACTCGGGGATGTCTTCCCTGGCTGGCTTCCCGGGGGCCTTCTGAGGAAGGCCCGCTGCACGAACGTTATTTATAACGTTCATTTGCGCATGGGCAGACCGTTCCTGAGGGACATATATGTTCCGTTCCTGAAGTATTACAGGCCCGTGAGTTCTTAGGCTTGGAGGACAATAAGAGCAAGAGAAGGGTTTCTCACACCCAGCTTCCTTACTGGCCAGACAAGACAGCAGCAGATCCCAGTGCCTGGAGACCTGTCTTCTCCTCTGTCTCCTGCTGGCACGAGAATAGTCCAAGATAAAAGAGACCCTGGGACATTTCGATTCCAGCACATCTAGCATCTACTCCTGATTCACTCAGCTCTAAAAGACTATCAGCATTTAAAGAACAATGCAATACTCACTCCTCCAGTTAGTCCACTAAGCAACTCTGCGTGGTGCTGTGCCAGAGCCCAAAACGTTGCGGCTCAAGCTCTGGTTCGAGCGCAAGGGCTTCCCCAGCGGAGAAGGGCCTTCCCGCCCGCCCTTACTTTGCTTTTCTGAGCTCCAGCACATCCGCGAACCTGGAAAGAAGTGTCAATGACGTCATCGGCACTTACATCCGGTGACGTCATCGGCACTTACTTCCGGGGGTGCTCCGCGCCTGCGCGTGACGTCACGCGCGGGGGCGGAGCCGCGCACTTAAAGGTGACACGCGACCCCGCTCTGGGGTGTCGCGCGTCCCTGTGACGCGACTGCCAGACCCCTGCCCACTTTTAAACTAAAGAATCACTTTTAAGATAAATATACATTTACAATATAGAATCGCAATCTGGCAATACTCACCCATGGAATATTAGCACTTCCGGAAGCACTATACTAAAATACAGAAATGAGACTCGGTGTGAGCATTGCTTTACAATGTTCCAGTGATCTCTATCTTTCCCCCAACACACACCTTTGGTGCACTGTCCCATCTCCAGTAGGCCTTAAGCGACTTAGCAAGGTTTGAAAAATTCCAAAAGGTTGAAATAGAAATGTTAGCGCATATTCACTTTTAAAAAGCTGCAATCCTGAGCATACTTACTTTGAGGAAAATACCATTGAAATCAGTGGGACTTACTTCTAAGTAGACATGCACAGGATTGCACTGCTAATGAATTAGCAATGGTTACGCATTTCCACCCTCTGGTTATTTTCGTTACCCTCTTTTGCACCGTTCCCAGCAGAGGAGAAGTTAGGGCACTGTGCACCCAGGACCTACCTTGAGTCTTGACAGACTCATCATGTATAATATTATAATTATAATAATCCAAAACAGTCACAAAGATTAAAGCTACCATACCTTTCTTGGAATGTGATGATCAGACCTGTACACACTATTCCAAATGGGTGCAAACCATAGATTTATAAAGAGGCAGCACAACATTAAATATCTTCACTCTATATGGATTTATTTTGTTTTGTGAACCTGCAGTGTGAACGACATATTGTTGAAAAAAATGTGTATTACTCACGCCGCTATTTGATCCTTCATACTGAAAGAGAAAGCAAACGGGGATTAGAACGGTGTGGAACTTACAGTACCGCCTGCCCTCCTCCAGCGACGCCTCTGATAGAATCCATTTCTGGCAATACTCACCGGGGGCTGATTATAACCTCCTGGAAGGCCCACCTAAAATACAGAAATGAGACTCAGTGACCATCAAGTTGCATTCATCAGCTGATTTGGATATTTCCCCCCACTCCTCCATATCTTCAGTACTTCCCCACCTCCCTTGGTTCTCAAGCGACTTCCTTTTGGCATTGCTTTAATCAGAAAGATGAAGTAGCACTTTTAAGTTAAACCTTAATGTACAATAGAGAATCTATATCTGGCAACACAGTACAGTACTCACCAATGCCCCACCGGAACTTCCGGAAGCACTATACTAAAATACAGAAATGAGACTCCGTGAGCATTGCTTTACAAAGTTTCAGTGATCTCTTTTCTTTCCCCACCACAAACCTTTGCACACTTCCCCACCTCCAGTCATTCCCAAGCTACTTAGCAAGGTTTGTGAAAAAGTGGCACATATTCAATAAAAAGCTGCAAACCTGTACATACTGTATATACTTTGGGAGAAAGTTCCATCGAAATCAGTGGGACTTACTTCTGAGTAGACCTGCATAGGATTGCCCTGCTGTTGAATTAGCAATGGCCACGCATTTTTGCCCTCTGATCATTTCCGTTGCCCTCTTTTGCACCTTTTCCAGCTCTATCAAAACTTCCTTGGAATCTGACTACGAGCCCAATCTTAGGCAGGTCTGTAAGTCCCATTGTAGTCAACGGGTTTACTTCCAGGTAAATGTAGATAGGATTGCAGCCTACCAGACCTGTACATACGATTCCAAATGGGGACACACCATAGATCTATATCGGGTCAATGTAATATTAAATGTCTTCACAATATACGATTCTTATTTTGTGAGCCCACTTTGTAAAAGACAGATTGTAGGAAAAAAATGTGTAATATTCTGCTATTTGATCCATCATACTGGAAGAGAAAGCAAGAAGTAATTCTTTCACAGACCCTGCAAACCTCTTCTGAACCACAACACTTTGCATTCTTCGAATCATTTCTGTACTTCCCCCCTCCACATCTTATGCACTTCCCAGCTCCATTAGTTTTATGTGGTATTTTGCAGCTTTGTCAACATGGTTTGTATGTGTCTCCTAGTGATGTAGACTTGAGTCTATCAACTCGTACTCAATGTACTCAAGTCGCATCAATGACTTGATTCGGACTTGACTCGGCTATTGTAAAAAACTCGAAAGACGCGATTCGAGACTTGGAGCCTTTTACCAGAGGCGTTTCTACGTTAGGGACCGCACCATAAGTTGCGCCCCGTTCCAGTACCATGTTTACAAACCGGAACGAGGAGGCTCCACCCCCTCGCTGTCGGAGCCATTTCGCGCTGCGAATGGCTCTGACAGCGAGGGGGTGGAGCCTCCTCGTTCCGGTTTGTAAACATGGTACTAGGACAGGGCGCAACTTACGGTGCGGCCCCTACCGTAAAAACGCCTCTGCCTTTTATGACAAGTCAAAATTTATTCAGGTTTAAACCCGTTTCTCCATTAAATACCGTATTGTACCGAGTATAGGTCGCACTTTTTCCCCCTCATGCAAATCTTTAAACTAGGGGTGCGACTTATAATCGTGATGTTACAAAAAAAGCTCTCTTCCGTCTTCCTGAACCTCTTCCTGATTGGCCCAGCTGAGGATCACACTCAGGAGAGTTCCTGGGCTGAAGTGGGCCCTGCCCACGCTCCAGCTGACAATCAGATTGTTAGCTTATAGTTGACTCAGATCTTCTGACTCTCTTGCTGTAAAGACGCTAGTCTTAAAGAGATGTTAAGTCGTTTGTTTACTCTTGCTTTAAAGACCCTCTTCTGAGCACTCCACCTACAATCACACTTGGGAGCTTAAAATGTGTCAGTCTGCAAACTGGATTGAAGAACATACAGACACCATTAAAGGCACAGAGGTGCTGCTAGAAAAACAGCTGGCAACTCTAAAACCTCTTTCCTGTTGTTTTAGAGATCTTTGGAGAGTGATTAAGAGCATGGGAAGTAGATATCAGGACAAGGTGCTATTGCTATCTTGCTATCTGCTTTTCTTAGCATGGAGGCAAACACTATCACCTGTTAAGGTCTACAAAAACAAATCAAGCTGTTCTTAAAGTCACAGGAACCAGTAAGAAAGTTGGCAACCCCAATTGGGTGTACAGTATTTACATTTGCAATGCTGTACCCCTGTACATGCTTGTATAATTGGGACCCATAATACATTTTTGCATGCAGCATACACATTTAAAACAGACAAATCTCATCTTGTAAACCTGTACCTTTATTGCCAAACCAATATCAGGCTCTCTTCCAAATGCCTTTTTAAAGGAAATGAAATGGAGCTGCATTGCATTTTACTTCTAAATCAACATCCCTTCATTATTTACATGCACAGCATGGGACCCTTGTGTGGATTAGACATATAACACTCATGCATGCAGCAGATTCATAGGTATTTCAATTCACATTTAACCAAGGATGGGCACTGAGTGGAGTAATGTGAAAACTGCCATTTGTTCTTTCACTTGAAAGCAACAAAACAGAAACATCTTTATATTCCATAACCATAACAGACTTAAAATAAGTGACTAGTGATCTGAAGTTTGATGTGGGAGACAAGGGGTTCCAACCCCAGTTGCAAGTCAACCCCATTTGCAAGTCATTCTCTTTTGCCCTCATTTTCCCATCTGTAAAATGGGAGCACTGAACTACACTTTGGCAGGAGCAAGTGCTATAAATAGTCTGTACATATAAAACACAGCAACAACTTTCTATTCATTAAATAAAATATTGTTTTACTGTTCTACTAATGTGTATATTTTCTTTAAGTTAAAATTTTATTTTTTAAAAAAATAGCACCAAACATTAAGGGTGTGGCTTATAATCAGGAGCGTCATATACTCAGAACAATACGGTAGATAGGGACTCACAACTCGGGACTTGGGGGCAAACACTTGGGACTTGACTCGAAACTTGGAGTCAGAGACTTGATCAACATCCCTGGCTTCTCATAAATTCACGTAAAAGTGTGGTCCTCCAGAGGCAGAATATTGAGTGGTTTCTGTTGCCAGATAGTTTGATTTGGTAATTTGCTGTTTTGTCAAACTGGTTTACTTACTTCTTCCTCCACCCTGAGCTTCCTTTGAGCATTGCTTTCATTAGAACGATGCAGTATAAGTTCTAATTTAAACATAAATTTACAAAATAGAATCTATTTCTGGCACTAACCGGTTGTGGTTGATAATTTCCCGGTTGTGGTTGATAATTTCCCGGTTGTGGTTGATAATTTCCCGGTTGTGGTTGATAATTTCCCAAAGAACCCATCTAAAACACAGAAAAGAGACTCAGCGACCATTGATTTCTCTGGTCCAAGTGATTGTTTGTAGTTTCTGACCCAAAAAAACATTGTGTGTCGTTCCCCACCTCCCATTTGTTCTCAAGTTACTTGAGCAAGATTCACAGAGGGGGATACAGTATTCTCAAGTCTACCATGGAGAACAGCACACATGTAAAGCATTTCTTTGTAAGTAAGACCCGTTTTCACTAATTAGGAAAACATTTTCACAAAGAAGTACAGTAGATCAGAGAATCCCAACCTGTGGTCCGCATGCCACTAGTGGTAAATGGACCACAGGCTGGTGGTATGTGGGCGGGCGGCGGCCATGATGGTGGCCACCATGACACCAACTCCACGTGGTGCTGTGCCAGAGCCCAAAACGTTCTCCAACAGACTTGATCCACATCCCTGGTTTCTACATGGTACCGATCTTCCTCGCAGG
Source organism: Plestiodon gilberti rubricaudatus (assembly GCA_026170595.1). NCBI lineage: Eukaryota > Metazoa > Chordata > Lepidosauria > Squamata > Scincidae > Plestiodon > Plestiodon gilberti. The sequence continues at coordinate 5,281,247 of JANXHW010000011.1, forward strand.
ATTGTTTAAACCAACTAGAGTTTAAATATAAGTCTGTGGTATAGAATGTATATCTAGCAATACTCACCGATGACCACGCGGCATATCCTGAAGAATCACCCTATAATACAGAAATGAGGCTCCGTGAAAATTGATTTACATTCTTTGATTCATTTGTGTACTTTCCCCCATTTCCCCCGTCCTCATCTCGTGTATATTTAAAAAGTACTCCAAAGCCTTAAAAGAAATGTGTTGGCCCCCACCTTAGGAGGGTTGGCACTAATTGCCTGGCTCCACCCCAGCTCACCAGGCATTGGCTGGAGCTTGCTCAGCAGCCGATTGGCTGTTGGGCCGGGGGGGCGGGACTGAGGAGGTGCAGAGCGACTGCTCCATTCAGCTCTCCTCAGTCGTGTGCCCAAAGCCAGACACCCAACCCTCCCGCCCGTTTTTCAGTCTGAGATTAGCTGGTCGCCCTTTGAGGGGCCGGGTAGGAATTTTTTCTCACAAGCCTGATTGGCCTTGGCTGTGGGTTTTTCACCTACCCCAGACTGTGGCTGGTGGAGAGGTATGAATAATAATAGTAATGGGAATAATTAGGTTACACTTTGGTCACTTTAGGTAGGTAGCGTGCAGGGGGGGGTGTAGCCAGGTTGGCTCGTATTTGGCATACATCCGGAGGTAAGCAAGGCCATAGGGCAAGCCAGAACCGCTCACATGATGCCTACACAGGTTGGTGAGGCTGGCTGGCAAACCCCAGGGCTGGAAGCAAAGATCACCTTTAGGCTTACCTGGGGTGGGTCTGCGCTGTCCAGCTGCCTCAACCCATTGCGGGTTGGCAATGATAGACTGGATTGGTCAGTGACCAAATGAGGATTGAGCCAGGATGTGATGCCCGTTTACACATGGGGGAGCTAGTGCCGTTTTCCCCCAACCTAGATCCCGCACGCTTGCGGGGGTTTAAGTTAAGTTCATTAAAGTTCTGTTTGAATAAAACCTCCAGTTCCTGCTGCAGTCTATCTTATGTTTATAAATAATAAAAGTGGCCCCTTTACACAAGCCTATGTCTGGTGTGCTTATTGGGGGGGTGCACAGGTAAAACATTAACAAACATATAGTGAAAAAATGACTTGGCATAGATAATATAGGCAAACGACTAGAAAGTCTGAAAGACGTCTTTCAAACACAGGCATGAATACTCTGAGTCTCCTGGAGCATCGTTTTCCACAGAAGGCTGAATTTCTGCACATCTCCACATTGTGGCCACTAGCGGGGGGGGGGGGGAACATTTGCTAGACAATCATGGAAGGAAAGAGCATTCTCTTTCCCACAGAGGCGTTCCTACTCTGGAGGCGGTACTGTAAGTTGTGCCCCATCCTAGTCCCCGTTTACAAGCCAGAACGAGGAGGCCCTGCCCCCTCGCTGTTGGAGTCATTCCGTACAGTGAAGGCAACGGGCAGGGAGTCTCCTACCCGTTGCCTTCACCGCACGGAATGGCTCCAACTGTGAAGGAGCGGGGCCTCCTCATTCCGGCTTGTAAATGGGGACTAGGGCGGGGCACAACTTACAGTACCGCCCCCACCGTAGAAACGCTTCTGCTTTTCCATGCATAAAAATGCAATTGTGAACATTTGTCCATTATAGGGTCTCCCCCCCCCAAAAAAATGGTTGATAATGCAAATACCCCTTCCTCATTAAATTGATCCTAGACAAAAAAAGATTGTCCACATTAAAATAACAATACAATACAGTACTCTCTTTCCTCCGCTTCCACCATCAAGAAGTAAAAATAGAATATAAACATTCAATATAGAATCTTAGAACGAAAGCTTTCATGGCCAGCTACTAGAATACAAGACACAAGTTTTATGGGTAAAACTTCATAATGTATTTTATATTTAATTATATGGCTACTTCACCCATAAAACTTGTGTCTTGTAATATAGAATCTATTTCTGGTGATACTCACTGGTTGCCCATAACCACCCCCTGAAAGATCCATCTGAAATACAGAAATGAGACTGTATTTTATTATTTATTTATTTAATTTATTTAAAGAATTTATATGCCGCCTTTCTCCCAGCGAGGGCACTCACTTATTTATATTCTTCAAATGATTTGGGCACTTCTCCCCACTTCTCCTCCACTTCTTATGAACTTCCCCTTCTCCCTTAGTTCTCAAGCTACTTCCTTTCAGCAGTGTTTTAATCGGAAAGATAAAGAACCACTTTTAAGTTAAACATAAATATACAAAAGGGAATCTGTATCTCCCAATATACTCACCATGAATCTATCCAACCCCCTTTTAAAGGCATTTAGGCCAGGTGTCATCACCATATCCTGTGGCAAGGAGTTCCACAGTCTTGTGCACTTCCCACCTCCAGTAGTTAATTCCAAAATGTTGAAATAGAAATTTTAACACATATTCACTAAAAAGCTGGAATCCTGTACATATTTATTTCGGAGAACGTTTCATTGAAATCAGTGGGACTTGCTTCTGAGTAGACATGCATTGCACAGGATTGCACTGCTAATGCAAGGATGGTGTAGTGGTTTGGGAGTCGGACTTAGACCTGGAAGATCCAGGTTCAAATCCCCGCTCAGCCACGAAGCTTCCTGGGTGACCTTGGGTCATTATCTCTCAGCCCCACTATCTCTCAGCCCCACCTACCTCACAGGGTTGTTGTGAGGACAAAAAGGAGGGGAGGAAATATGTACACCACTCTGAGCTCCTTGGAGGAAGGGCGGTATAAAAATGTGAAAAATAAATAAATAAAAATAAATAAAAAATGAATTACAAATCGCCACACATTTCCGCCCTCTGATCATTTCCACTGTCCTCTTTTGCACCTTTTCCAGTCCTACCCAAACTTTCTTGTAATGTGACAACCAGATCTTTACACACTTGACTTGACTTGACTATTCCAGTGGTTCCCGAACGTTTTAGCACCAGGACCCACTTTTTAAAATGATACTCTATCGGGACCCACCTAGCGTTATTAGACTTTAAAAAAAGTGATCTAGAAAGAAAATTATTTTTATTTACAAGTAATATTTTATTTATTGATTTACAAAAACAACAACACCTCAATCCATTTCTCGGTATGAGGCAGCCCTAATGAATAGCCTCAAGGCTTGAAGGACTTAATTATATGACCCAGCCTTCACCTGCCCCCACTACCTGTCATTGATGGACTGGGTGGGGGGGAACCACCAGAAAAATATGCTCAAACATTTCTCACCCTATATTTACACAAGCTTGCAAACTGCAGGAGCTCATCAGCTCTTTGCAGGGCAATTAGCAGCTATCTGATTTTTGAATAGCCTTGGGGCTTGAGGGAATTAGTTATCTGATCTTTCTATCTCCCCAATTTTCCTTGGAGGCTCTGCAGGAACCACCAGAAATTGGGTTGCAACCCACCAAGTGGGTCCCAACCCACAGTTTGAGAAATATATGTTGCACTATATAGGGGCAATGCAACATTGTTGCACTGTATAGGGGCAATGCAACATTAAATGTCTTCACAAGATGTGGATTTATTTTGTTTTTATGAACCCGCTTGTAAACAACAGATTGTTGAGAAAGAATTGTAATACTCACACTGCCACGTGACTCATCATACTGGAAGAGAAAGCAAGAAGTCATTTGACCCTGCAAACCTCTTGTTAGCCACAAAATGTTGCATTCTTCGATTCATTTGTGTACTTCCCCCTTCCACCCCTTCACATCTCATGCACTCCCCAGCTCCATTGATTTCATGTACTATTTTCAAACGTAAATATGCAACATAGAATCCATTTCTGGCAATACTCACCAGGGGCTGCTTATAACCTCCTGAAAGGCCCACCTAAGATACAGAAAAAGAGACTCAGTGACCATCGATTTACATTCATCCGTTGATTTGGGTACTTCCCCCCCCAAAAAAAAATATTTTCAGTACTTCCCCACTTCCACTGGTTCTTAGAAATGTTTAGAATAAGGTTGCAAAAGTCCCAAAGGTTGAACTAAAATTTTTAATAATTATTCATCTTTAAAAAGCTGTACATACTTTGGAGACAGTTCCATTGAAATCAGTGCGACATACTTTTGAGTAGTCATGCATAGGATTGCACAGCACAGCTAATAAATTAGCAATTGTCACGCATTTCCGCCCTCTGATCATTTTCCTTGCTCTCTTTTACACCTTTGCCAGCCCTACCATGCCGTTCGTGAGATGTGGGAACCAGAACAGAACACGCTATTCCGAATAGAGACACACCATAGATTTATATAGGGGAAGTACAATATTAAATTTATGGATTTGTTTTGCTTTGTGAACTACATACTCTCTCTCTCTCTCTCTCTCTCTCTTTCTCTCTCTCTCTCTCTCTCTCTCTCTCTCTCACACACACACACACACACACACACACACACACACACACACACACACATATACAGGGGGAGAGAGAAAAACCTTGACCTATTTTTTTTCAGCCATAGTAACACGGCTTTATGTGATATTTTGCAACTTTGTCAACATGGTTTGTATATTTCATCATAGTATCAAGCTTCCTCTCAGCATTGTTTTGAGCATAAAGTTCAATTACCAGTTTTAACTTATACATTCTATACTGCATACTTGTGTTTATCTAGCAATACTCACCGATGACGACCCGGCATATCCTGAAGAACCGCTCTATAATACAGAAACATGACTTAGATACCATTTATTTACATTCTTTGATTCACTTGTGTACTTCCCCCCCCCCCCACACTGTGCTACATCTCGCGTATGTACCTAGCTCCATTAGTTCTGAGGCTACTTGAGGGAGGTTTGCAAAATGTTTCAAAAACTCCAAAGCTTTCAAATAAAATGTTAACAAACATTAACCAAAATAATGATGTAGCAATTATCATGCAGGCAAAGCACTAGAAGGTCTGAAAGACCTCTTTCAAGCACAGGCATGGATATTTTGAGTCTCCAGGAGCATCATTTTCCACAGAAGGTAAAAGTTATGCACATCTCCACAAAGGGGGGGGGGGGGTTCTGGACAAGCATGGAAGGAAAAAGCAGTTTCATTTCCACACATAAAAATATAGTTGTGGACACTTGTTGTGTAGTTGTGGACATTTGTCCATTATAGCAACTAGAATAGTTGCAACTAGAATAATTGTGGACATTTGTCCATTATAGCAAATAGAATAGTTGCAACTAGAATAGTTGTGGACATTTGTCCATTATAGCAGTGTTCTTCAACCCATGGGTTGCGACCCCCCAGGGGGTCACAACGTCTCGTATGGGGAGTCACGACTGAAGGGGTTTTTTTATGCGAGCCCATGAAAACCATTGTGTGCACCTGGGGACAAAATGCAACGGAAGATATTTGATGTTCCGAGTGTCAAAAATTGTGTTAGCTTTCTTTCTGAATTTTTTTCTACTTCCAGTTTGGAAATGTTTGCTTTTACTTTCGGTTTTGGGAACGTTTGTTTTATAAATGCTTTTGGTTTTGATACGCAGTTAACACACACAGTATTTTTTTTTTTAAAAGTGTGCATTGCCAGTCTCATACTATTTTATTTTGGGGTCATGGCATGAAAAATGTTGAAGACCATTGCATTACATGAAAAACCCCTGCCTCAATAGAAATGGCCACAGAAATATCTCCTCCTCATTCAATAGAACCCAGACTTAAAGATTGTCCACATTAAAAGAGCAATGCAATATTCACTCCTCTTCCTTCACTACCAGAAAACCAAAAATAGAATATAAACATTCTACATAGAATCTATTTCTGTTGATACTCACCGGTTGCCCATAACCACCTCCTGAAAGACCCATCTGAAATACAAAAATGAGACTATTTATTTATATTCATCAACTGATTTGGGTACTTCCCCCCCATCCCTCCATATCTCCTGTACTTCCCCACCTCCCTTGGTTCTCAATGGTCTCAATGGTTTCGGCATTGCTGGGTAGCGCCTAAGGTTAAGCCGGCTGCTGCTATATCCTAAAGGGCCAGCCTATGTATCCTAAAGCCGTTCCGGCCTGCACCGCTGCAACCTGGGCTCTCCTCAGGGGAAGGGGACATTCATCCCCTTTCCCCAGTGTCAGCCACGCAGGCCTCAATGGGCTTCCTCGAATGTAAGGCAGCTCTGAAGCTGTCGTGAATCCAGAGTGGCAGTGTAAGGCTGACCCGGGCTGGGAAGGGGCATAGATTATCAGCAGAGCATGCCGCGGATAACCTCGCCCCCTCCCATCCCAGGCCAGCCAATGGCCACCCCTGTTGCCACCCCGGCCCGCCCATCCCTGCCCCTGCCCCGAGCGGTGCAGGTCCTACCTGCTTCTGCCAGTGCTGGAGGTGCCCACTTGGGGGGGGGGTGCAGTGCCGGCTTCCACACCGGCGCTACTTAAACTCCGGGAGCCATAAACGTGCTTTACGACATGTTTACGACATCCAGCGCTGGCAGAGCAAATGCTTCACCGGTGCGAAGTCATGCAAGATTGCGCCGTTAATTAATCAGAAAGATAAAGAAGCACTTTTAAATTAAACATAAATATACAAAAGAGAATCTGTATCTCGCAATACTCACCGATGGCACCCCAACGCCTACTGAAGCACCATACTAAAAGACAGGAATGAGACTTGGTGAGGATTGCCAATTCCAAAAGGTTGAAACAGAAATTTTAACACATATTCATTTAAAAGAACCTGCAATCCTGTACATACTTACTTCAGAGAAAGTTCCATTAAAATCAGTAGGATGTACGTCAGAGTAGACATGCATAGGACTGCACTTCTAATGAATTAGCAATGGTCACGCATTTCAACCTCTGATCATTCTCATTGCCCTCTTTTGCACCTTTTCCAGCCCTACCATAACTTTCTTGGAATGCAATGTACACACTATTCCAAATGGGTGCAAACCATAGATTTATATAGGGGCAGTCCAATATTAATATCTTCACAATATATAGATTTATTTTGTTTTGTTAACCTGCGGTGTAAACGACATATTGTTGAAAAAATGTGTAATACTTACGCCGCTATTTGATTCATCGTACTGAAAGAGAAAGCAAAAAGTCATTCTTTCACAGATCCTGCAAACCTCTTGTCATCCACAAAGCTTGACATTCTTTGATTCATTTGTGTACCTCCCCCCCCTCCATCCCTCCACATCTAATGCATTTCCATAGCTCCATAGTTCTGAGGCTACTTGAGGAAGGATTGCAAAAAAGTTTCAAAAACTCCAAAGCTTTGAAATAAAACATTAACAAACATTAAGTGAAATAATGACTTTGCATAGGTCATGCAGGGAAACCACTAGAAAATTTGAAAGACCTCCTTCAAACACAGACATGAATATTCTGAGTCTCCAGGAGCATCATTTTCCACAGAAGGCTGAATTTTTGCACAGATTTAAAAGATTGCCACATTGGAAGCGCAATCCTGCGCAACCTGAGGGTGGTGGAACGAGCGTTCCACCACCCTAAACAGTCGCAAATGTGCCGTAAGGCACGTTTGTGTCTACGTTCAAGTAGGGAAGGCCGGCGCAAGGCTGGCTCAGCTGGCAGAGTTCCCCTGCATCCACCGGATAAGACGGGGGGAAGGTTCTGCAGGGGGGAGGGAGGCCAAAAGCCCAGCACACCCGGGCGGGGGCGGGCATGGCTCCCACCATATCCCAGCTCCCGCCAGGCAGCTGAGCCATTACACGACCGATTTACACTCGGGGAAACACCCCTTCCCTGACTAGACCTTCAGCCGAGCGGCAAGCACACCGCGGCGGAGGACAGGATCCGGCGGGCAGCCTGGGCCGCCCGGCGGATCCTTACACAAGATTGCGCAGTTAAAAGAGCAGTGCAATACAGTACTCTCTCCTCTGCTTCCACCACCAAGAAACAAAAATGGAATATAAAAATGCAACATAGAATCTATTTCTGGTGATACTCACCGGTTGCCCATAACCACCTCCTGAAAAACCCATCTGAAATACAGAAATGAGACTGTATTTATTTAAATTCTTCGACTGATTTGGGTACTTCCCCCCCTCCATAATTTCTATACTTCCCCACCAGTGGCATCGCTGGAAGTGGGGCGGAACGCTAAGTTCTGCACCGTGCTGACCTCCGTTACTCACAGGAACAAGGCGGTCCTGGTCCCTCCTCAACTTTGGAGCCATTCAGTGGGGCGAAGGCAACGCGCAGGGAGACTCCCTACGCAGTGCCTTCGCCCCACTGAATGGCTCCAAAGGCGAGGGGGCGGGGCTGCCTCGTGCCAGTGAGTAACAGAGTTCAGCGCGGTGCGGAACTTAGCGTTCCGCCCCACCTCCAGCAACGCCACTGTTCCCCACCTCCATTTGTTCTCAAGTTGCTTCCTTTCAGTATTGCTTTAATTAATCAGAAAGATAAAGAAGCACTTTTAAATGAAACATAAACATGCAAAAAGGAAGCTTTATCTCGCAATACTCACCGATGGCACCCCAATGCCTACTGAAGCACTATACTAAAGGAAAGAAACGAGACTCAGTGAGCATTGCTTTACAGTGTTTCGGTGATCTCTGCTCTTTCCCCAAGCACAAATTTTTATGCACTTCCCCACCTAGTTCTCAAGCTAATCAGCAAGGTTTGCAAAAATCCCAAAGGTTGAAATAGAAAATTAACACATACAATGGACCTTTTCTACCCGTGGATTTGGGACCCGTGGATTTGTCTCACTGTGGGTCCCAGACCCGCGGGGGTCAGCTATAAAAAGAAAAAAGGGGGATGCGTTTTTACCTTTTAGCAGCAAACCGCAGCGTTCTCTCTCTCTCTCTCTCTCTCTCTCTCTCTCTCTCTCTCTCTCTCTCTCTCTCTCTCTCTCTCTCTCTGCGTTCTGAATTTCCCCAGATTCTCGCTATCTGCGGGGGATGTTCTGGAACGGAGACTCCCTGCTCGTTACCTTCGCAGCGCGGAATGGATCCGCCGGCGAGGGGGCGGGGCCTCCTCGTTCCAGTTTGTAAACATGGTACTAGGACAGGGCGCGACTTACGGTAGGGCCCCTACCGTATAAACGCCTCTGTGATGACCAGACCATTACTCACTACACTAGCCAAAATGAGGACACACCATAGAGGACACACCATATAGGGGCAATACAATATTAAATGTCTTCACTATATATGGATTTATTTTGTTCTGTGAACCCGCTGTGTAAACAACATATTGTTGAGAAGAATGTGATATACTCACTCCGCTATTTGATCTTTCAGGCTGAAAGAGAAAGCAAAAAGTCATTCTTTCACTGATCTTGCAAACCTCTTATCTTCCACAAAACTTTACATTCTTTGATTCATTTGTGTACTCCCCCCTCCGTCCCTTCACATCTCATCCACATTCCCTAGCTCCATTAGTTCTGAGGCTACTTGAGGAAGGTTTGCAAAAAGTTTCGAAAACTCCAAAACACTGAAATAAAGCAGTAATTAACAACGTAATCCTAACCAACTTTCCAGTGCCGTTGTAGCCGTGCCAACAGAGAGCATACTGCATTTTGCAGTGCAGGGGCAGTCATGGAAGCCTCTTCAAGGTGAGGTAACATTCGTTCCCTTTCCGTGGGGCTGCATTGCGACTGCACCGGCGCTGGAAAGTTGGTTAGGATTGTGCTGTAATAATGACTTCGCAAAGGTCATGCAGGCAAACCACTAGAAAATCTGAAAGACCTTTTGAGTCAAACATTAATATACTGTACAACATAGAATCCATTCCTGGCAATACTCACTGGGGGCCGATTATATCCTCCTGAAAGACCGAACTAAGATACAGAAAAGAGACTCCGTTAGCATTGTTTTATGACATTTCAGTAATGACTTTTCTTTCCCCACCACAAACATTTGCACATTTCCCCACCTCCACTAGTTCTCAAGCTCCTTAGCACAGTGTGCAACAAAGTTGTAAAATAAAAAAGGTTGAAATGTTAATAAATATTCACTAAGGTAGGCTGCAATCCTACTTACTTCAGACTATGTTTCATTGGTATCAAAACTGTAAAATTCCAAAAGGTTGAAATATAAATTTTAACACATATTCACTTAAAAGAAGCTGCAATCCTGTACATACTTTGTATGTACAGTTCAGTTTGTACCCTGTTTCCCTGAAAATAAGACCTCCCCCAAAAGTAGGACCTAACGTCATTTTTGCATGATTTTTGCTGGCACTCGTCAATATAAGTCCTCCCTGAAAGTAAGACCTAGCTAGGATCATCAGCCAGACAGACACGACCCCCCCCCCGGCACCCCCCAGGCACTTACTTTGACCGATTTAACTTCATTCTTTCCCGAGGGTGCAAGGCTCTGCAAGGCCTGGAAGGCCTACACTCGAGTCCTCCACCATGGAGACAACGTGCTAGAGAGACTCTGCAAGGTGGCAGCCTCCTTGCAGGCCTTTCTAGCACGTCATCTCTATGGTGGAGGACTCAAGTGCAGGCCATCCAGGCCTTGCAGAGCTTTGCACCATTGGGAAAGAATGAAGCTTACATCAGTCAAAGTAAATGCCAGGGGGAAGGGGTCGCACCACAGGTTGGGAAAATAAGATCTCCCTGAAAATAAGACCTACTGTATTTTTGGGAGCCAAAATTAATATAAGACACTGTCTTATTTTCAGGAAAACACGGTATATACAGTACATACAGTTCTGAGTAGCCATGCATACTACTGAACCAATAATGAATTAGCAAAGGCCATGCACTTCCAGTCCTCTGATTATCTTGATTGCCCATTTTGCACCTTTTGCACCTTAAAGCCAAACAGCTAATGGGCAATATAAGAGCTTGGATGTTTAATGCTGGGGCTTTAAGCACTGTGCTACAGTAAACTTCAAAGCACAGCAAGACCCGCTTAATGACAGCTTCACTTTACGACGGGGATTTCAGAACGTATCCCCATTGTTAAGCGGGGGGATACCTGTATTTAGTATTTTGCAGTTTTGTCAGATTGGCTTGTGTATTTCTTCATTGCACCAAGCCTTCTTTGAGAATTGCTTTAATTATAATGTTGAATTCCAGGTTAAACATAAACGTGCTGTGTATAGAATGTATAACTAACAATGCTCACTGATGATAACATACTGGTACGTCCTGAAGGACGAGACTATAAGACAGAAACAAAACTCAGTGACCCATTGATTTAGGCCGTGTTTGTTTTTCACCTCGGAGATAGCAGGAAGTGACGATTCTAGCATGGCTCATTTTAAAAACGACAAAATGGCGTCTTACTTTCGGTCAGGGTGCTTTTGTGGCACTAAATATTTATTTACAAGAGCTGGATGGGAATCTGAAGATGAGGAAGTGTTGCTGCAAACTACCTTAGCAGTTTTAAATGAATCCTGTAGACATAAGCCTCCGTTGAAAAGACCGCTCTTATTTCCTCTTTGCTCGTACTACATCTCCCAAGCTCCTTTGCAGCCAAGCAGCCTTCCTATTGGTGCAGGAGGCCGCCATCTTTTCTAGCTTCGAGCTCGCAGTTCAAATTGCTAGCATGGCGAGCGTGCTAGAAGCTAAAAAATATGCAACCTGAGCATGCTAGACTGAGGAAAAAACCTCCAGCTCTCCAGCACTCCTAGCGCTGGAATGCGAAAAACAAATGCAGCCTTACATTCTTCGATTCATTTGTATACCTAGCCCACCCTTCCACCTCTCATGGACTTCCCCAGCTCCATTAGTTCCTTTAGCTCCATAAGCCGTCGCAAACATGCCATAAGGTAGTACTTAAGGAAGGCTTGCAAAACGTTTCAAAAACTCCAAAGCATTGAGATCCCAACGTTAGCAAATATTAAGAGAAATAATTACTTATAGTGGTCATGGAGGCAAGCCCCTAGGAAGACTGAAAGACCTCCTTCAAATACAGACATGAAGATTCTGAATCTCCCATGTTCCACAGAAGTCTGAATTTCTTCAAGCAGCAAACCTCTAAATTGGGGGCAAATGGGCACATGACAAGGGTGGCCAAACTTATGGTAAGATCTTGTGTAACTGTGCTCTGGTGCCAGAAGCTGTCGCAAACGTGCCATAAGGTATGTTTGCCCCGACTCAGGAGTAAGGGAGGCCGGTGCAAGGCTGGCCTCCCTCACTCCATCACCGGGACGTCGATGCGGCCACCGGAGGCAGGTAAGGCTCCTGCTGGCAGCCACATGTGTGGTCTGGGTGGCAAAGGAGGGGGGCTATTGGGCGAGCTGACCCGGGAGGGGGCGGGGATGGCATCTGTCATATCCCCGTCCCCGCCGGGCTGGCTTGGCTGTTACATGGCCTCCATCTACTTCCTGGTGGAAATCTGAGGAGGCCGATAGGGCTGGCCCCAGTTTCCCTGAGTAGAGTAGACCCCTTCCCCGAGTAGACCTGCAGCCCGCTGCATGGTGGTCCCCAGCGAGAACGGGATCCGGCGGGTAGCCCTGGGCCACCGGCTGGATCCTTACATAGGATTTCTCTGTTAATATAAGAGCCACAAACGATAAACTTCAGATGTTTGAGAGCCGCAATATTTATGACGCATTTAAATTCTTAAACGTATTTTCTCCCCATGAACATTAAACTTATGTTTTAATCCAGTGGACTCTAAATTTAGACCTGGTAAATTATAAAGCTTTATAATTTCTTATTTACCTTTTTGTGATGCAAAAAGGAGCTCCGGCAACATACTTCCGAGAGCCACACATTATAAGTCAAAGAGCCACATGGCATGTGGCTCAGGAGCCACAGTTTGGCCACCCCTGGCATATGGGGTTATTTTAGCTGTGCAAGCATGGAGGGGGAAAGCATTCTTGTTTTCATGCATAAAAATACAGATGTGAACATTTATCCACTACAGGACATTTCGTTCCCTCCAATATAATCAGTAAATGTCCCTTCCTCATTGTGTAGATTCTCTAGACTACATGATTGTCCACATTAAAAGTAGCAGGCAATACTCACTCCTCCACTGCCGCCACCACTGCCGCCACCACTGCCGCCACCAAGGAACTAAAATAGAAAGCCAAAAGTCATCCTTTGCAAGAAAATATCACTCCATATCCTTCCTACTTAAGACCTTCCTGTTGTGCAAGAGGGAAAAGAACTTCCCTCTCTCCATCCCGTGCATAATTTGATACATCTCAAGAATCTCATCCCACCCAGAGCAGTGGTTCTCAAGCTTTTTAGCACCAGGACCCACTTTTTAAAATGACACTCTATCGGGACCCATCTAGCTTACTGATACTTTTAAAAAAGGGGATCTAGAAAGAAATGATATATTGAGGGCGCAATCTGATCCTACTTAGGCCGCCATTGTAACCAGCGGCCCAGCGAAAATGGGAGGCCCCAGAACGGAAAGGGGATTCAAATCCACTTTGAATTCCCCTTTTGGAGGGGATTTGAATCCCCTTTCCGTTCTACGGCCTCCTGTTTTCGCTGGGCCGCTGGTTACAACGGCGGCCTAAGTAGGATTGGATTGCGCCCTTATTTATTTTATTTACAGGTAATATTTTATTTATTTATTTGCAAAAAAAAAAACACCTCAATCTGTTTCTCGTAATGAGGCAGCCCTAATGAATAGCCTCAAGGCTTGAGGGGCTTAGTTATGGGATCCAGCCTTCACCTGCCCCCAATACCTGTCATTGACAGACTTTGGGGGAGGGGGGAAACACCAGGAAAAAAAGATGCTCAAACATTTATCTCCCTATATTTACACACAGGAGCTCAGCTGTTTGCAGGGCAATTAGCAGTTATCTTGCAAACTGCATGAGCTAAGCCAGTGATGGCGAACCTTTTGGGCTTGGTGTGTCAAAAATTCAGAACTTGACTCTGCTGGTGTGTGTCCCCCCCCCCGAACAAAAGAGAAACAATTCTTCTTGTTCACGTGAACGAAGACCGCGAATATGGGGGACCCTTTAAAAACTGTTTTAAAAAGTAAAAATAAGTCAGAAAAAGCCTTCCCTACCGTTGCGCGGCGAAACCACGCTGTTTGCAGGCCTGCAGGGCAGTCTTCTGCGCTCCTGGAAGCCACTTCTGGGTCGCACGACAGCCCCCACAGTTTGCCCTGGCTCGCCCATCGCGATGCATTCTGGGGCAAGCCAGGGCGCGGGAGCGCAAAAGACTGCCCTGCAAACAGCGCAATTTTGCCGCATGGTGGTAGGGAAGGTTTTTTCTGACTTTTTAAAATGTTTTTTAAAGGGTCCGCCATACCCGCAGCCTCCACGGATACTGAGATCCTGTAGTTGTTGCCAGGTGTTGGTGAATGCTGGTGTGTCACCCAAAACATCGTGGCGTGTCACCTTTGACATGTGTGTCATAGGTTCGCCATCACTGGGCTAAGCTCTTTGAAAGGCAATTAGCAGTTCTCAGATTTTTGAATAGAAAACATTTTTATTTTAAGAAATATTTTTTTAATTTTTTATGATTTTTTTTAGAAAAGGAAACATTTCCACAGGAAATACAGTAGTGACCAAATGGGATGTTTTCCACCCCATCGTATTGGTAACCCAATGCGTCCTTCAAATTATATAGGTTCCTAAGCTAAAAGACTGTGTACATAATAAGAAAATATACAATACTCACTTTACTCATTGCTTTAGTACCAGCCTAAGGAAGAAAACAAGAGGTTATTACCTGTGTACACCTCAATCAACACACGAGACAGAAGCTTGGATTAAACTGGGCCATTTTGTTGAAAGCTCATCAGAAGCAAAGAAAATCTGCAGAGGGCAAAGCCTGGAAATTCCCCTCCCTCTAGTGTAGGCATTTAGTGTAGTGTCTCACTTAGGGGAGACAGCAAACAGCCGTCTATTCCCCTTAACATGCATTCCCATGTTGACTCAGTAGATAGAAATCTGCTATGGTACTCTAATCCTGCTATTACCTGATATAAACCTGCTATTACCTGCTCTAATCAATAGAGGGCCCCAGCTTCTCCCCGTCAACCCTTCTGGGTGAACACCAAAATCCCCTACTCCTGCCTCCCTGCCCCCCATGAATCCTACCCAAAGTGATCCAAAAGGGCTAAAAGAAACCATCGACCTCAACCAAGTGAATAGTCTTGGGGTAGGTGGGGAAAAAACGACCTACTAGGAAAGGCACGGCGCAATCCTACGCTCTTCTTGTGCTGACGCTGCAGCCTTAGTGCCAGCACTGGGTTTTGCAAACGCATTGGAAAGCACATTGTGGCACCCAGAGAGGTAATTCTCACTCCAAGTGGTGCAGGGACTGGGGGGATGGGGGAGAGTGGGAAGGGGTGTAACAGGGTGGGGGAGGGTGGTGAGGGGGCAGACTGGGAGGGGTGGGATCAGCCTCCTTGTCAGATGCCATATCCTATACTCCCTCCCAGGCCTCCTGGTCCAAAACAGGGCTGCTCGGTCCGAGTAGCCCCATTGCGGTGGCTGAGGTTTACAAATGTCCGCTTACCCCGAGTAGACTTCCAACTGCCTCCTTCCCCGGATAGGATACAGCATGGGCCACACAGCCACATGCTTCACGGCCTATGCTGGGGAAGGATAGGATTGGGCTGGCAATCGGCTAATCTCGGACTGCACAAAGGGATGGTAGGCGGGGTCGAAAGTCTCCAAATGCTGACTAAGTCCACCCCCAAAGATAGGCAACAATCAGGTGCTGGGCATTTTGCACCTCCATCTTGTACAATGGAAGAGGGCTAGGCAAGCTCTGCCCCCCCCCCCCCCGTGTGACAAGCAAACCACTATTCCATAGGCTTACCAGATCTCCAACCGGGACAGAGTGCTAGACCTTTAGGAGAAGGAATGTGGGCAGGTGTAGCTTGTTAAACCTTAGAGCACAATCCCAGGCATGTCTATTCAGAAGCAAGCCCCATGGATGCCTAGGATTGTGCTCTAAGGTTTAACAAGCTACACCTGCCCACATTCCTTCTACTAAAGGTCTAGCACTCTGTCCCGGTTGGAGATCTGGTAATGATTCATTGAAATCACCACTACATCACCTGGTCCATGACAGAATACTGCCTGATCTGCCAGGATGGTGTAGTGGTTTGGGAGTTGGACTTAGACCTGGAAGATCGGGGTTCAAATCCATGCTCAGCCACGAAGCTTCCTGGGTGGCCTTGGGCCAGTCACTCTCTCTTTCAGCCTCACCTACCGTACAGGATTGTTGTGAGGACAAAAGGAGGGGAGGAACTATGTACACCACCGTGAGCTCCTTGGAGGAAGGGTGGTATAAAAATGTGAATGAATGAATGAATCTTGATATTGGCAACTCTTCTTAACTATCTACATATTAAATATTTCCACCAACATGCTCAAAGCAGCCTCAAAACACACACACACACACACACACACACACACACACACACACCATTAACTATGACTTGAAAGTATCAGACCCAATTTGGTTGTATGATTAAAAGTTGGACCATCGCAAAAGTTTCAATGTTACATGCAAAGAAATTCAAAAGTTATGCAAACAGTACTTTTAATGAAATAGAAGTCAATGTTTTTAAACCATGACAAAAGAATACATTCAACATTGTTTACATTAATCGGTGAGTCATGTAACCAAGACCCAGTTATGAAGAGTTGTACAATATTACAACTTTGCAACCCACTCAATTAGACTTGTCTTGTTTCCATGTGCATTATGAATCTTATGCAACGATGCATTCTTGAAATGGAAACATTTCCAGAAATGCATGCCGTTGTGAATGTTTCCATTACAGGAAATTTTCCAACGCAAATTATGGTACCCCAAAATTGTCCTCTTTGCATCATGTAGTTCCTAGACTAAAAGACTATCTACATAATAAAACAAATATAATACTCACTCCAAATAGTTCGCCAAAAAACTAAAACAGAAAGCAAGAGTTATTCTTGTCTCTTCTATATCTTTAAACAAAGCAATTTGTTAAGTGAACTATCTTTGCATATAGCCTTGTCTTCAAAGCTGAAAGCTGGATCAATTCTCAGAATAGATCGTCACCCTTCCTATAAAATAATTCAAAGCAGCATGTATGGATTTATATGCCCATATGTTCAAACTGCATATTAAAGAAAGAAAGTATTCATAGACATGAAATGATCTGTTCATTCTATTGACCCAGGATACTGAGAATAATGCTTGATCATGATATATGTTATCTCTCTTGTTAAAGAAATAGTCCATTTCCTGGGCTGTATCACCCTGGCTTAGTGGTTCCCAAACTGGGAGGTATAGCTCACAGGGGATCTGCGGATACCAGCCAGGGGATCTGCAGATACCAGCCAGGGGAGTCGTGGAAACCAGCCAGGGGAGCCGCAGAGTGCCACGGAATCCTCTCGGAAAACAGGGCAATGCCAATTGGCAGACATCAACATAATGTAATAGGGAGCCATGGCCGATGGTTGCCAATGGTCAAGGGATCCGCAGGTTGAAAAAGTTTGGGAAACTCTAGCTGTCAGCCCTGGCTGACTGCTATCTGTTTTAAGTGGTCACCCAAGTGGTCGCCCATAGCGAACCAGAGCATAGTGGTCGCCCATAGCGACGTCCATAGCTAACCACAGCATAGTCAAATCACCATGTTTGGTCTTGCCTGAAGCAGCTCTCTCACCGCTGAATATTGTGCTTATCATTGGTTGAAAGGCATCACATGGCTCCCTTAATGGTAACACTTACCGGCGCACTTTCCGTTGGGCCAAGGAGAGAGACGAGAACAACTGCAGACAAAATTAGGAGATTCATCTTGGATTTCCTTCTGGAGGGAAGTCACCAATGTGAGGAATGGGTCCCTTCGCCTGCTGTAGTTATATCATCCATCTGTCCTGAAATTTCAGGCCTCGGAGGATAAATATAATACTTTCCTTGTCAAGTTGGCCAATCCTTGTCAAGTTGTCGATAAGGAAAGGTTAAGTAATCATCATGTGGCAAGTAGTCATTGAGGCCAAAAGCTGGGAGCAACTTGGTACCAATAAGAAAGCCAAACTGGGTGAGTCGATTTTTCCTAAACACCAGGTGTTAAAATGACTGTTTGACCTGAGGTAGATTTGTACAGAGAGACGTGCAGTGAGTGAGTGGGTCTGCGTAGTTGATGTGTAGTTGCTATTAGCACAACATTTGAAAATTTAAGTAATCCATATCTAAGCTGTAATCAGACAAAGGAATATTCAGGTTGATTACCCCTTATCTGGACATTCGAAATCCAGACATTTGGGGGGTTATGATGTTTTTAAAAAAACATCTTCTAGCACCTGTCGGGCATAGCGTAAGGCAGAGGTTCTCAACCTGTGGTACGGGTACCCCTAGGGGTATGGGGACCTCTTGCTGGGGGTACGCCAAGTCCTGCCCCTTTTCTGCCCCATCAGCAGGTAATTAAGTGTTAATTAACATGGATTTCAATTTTTATTTTCGGAGCCCTTCTGTCCCTCTGATTTTGGTTTTGGGCTTATTTTTGTACTTTAGAAAATGTACTTTGGTGGGGTGGGGGAGGGAGGAGAAGATTGTGGGAAGTGTGACTTGGGGAGAAAAAAAGAGATCCTTGCATCTCTCTCTCTCTCTCTCTCTCTCTCTCTCTCTCTCTCTCTCTCTCTCTCTCTCTCTCACACACACACACACACACACACACACACACACACACACACAGGGAGAGAGAGTTAAATAAGACATTTTTTCACATTTAAAATTGTTTTAGTACTTTTTATTTAATGATTAATTATCTAATTAATTAATTAATCCAATTAATTAGCAGTTAATTAGCAGGGAGTACTTCAGAAAATTGGACCATGATAGGGGGTACCCGGGCCTCCAAAGGTTGAGAACCCCTGGCGTAAGGCATGCTGGGGCACAAAATTATGAGAAATACTGTATACAATTACCTTCAGCCTATGTGTATATAAGGTGTATATGAGACATAAATGAAGTTCATGTTTAGATTTAGTTGACTTTGGGCAAAGGCTGGAGACTCTTGGGAGTGAAAAAGTGCCACGTTGTAGGGGGGGGGGGTTCCGGTGGTCCGAGTACCACCAGCAGTAAGCCGAAGTAAGCAGTAAGCTGGTGGTACTAGTACCACTGGTTGAGAAACTAGTACCACTGGTTGAGAACCGCTGGTCTAGGTCTCTTCTAGAGTCCCGTTCAAGTTTGTTGTAACTTCCCAAGATTTTACATCACTGGTCCGACTCCTGCAGGCCATCCTTTAGTCATATTATTCCTCTAGCTGACCCTTTGACATCCGTTCACATGTGCCAAGCAGACAGGGGTGTATTATCCATATGGTTGACTAGGCTTCAGTCTAGGGGCCCCACAGGGACAGGGTCACACCTCACCCATCAGTGTCCCGGTTATGGATCACAGTCAGCAACACTGCACTAACTTCTGCCTGTAACGCCTGCCTGTTGCGTCTCTACAGAGTGAGAGGAACATGCTGTGATTCAGCCGATCCAGTGAACCCCCTGATCTTCCTGGTCTCTTTGGCAGCTGTATATTGTTACAGTTTCTATTTGATACTAATTTGTTGTCAGCTGTAGTGGGGTGAAAGATTGACGTGCTGGAGGGCCCCCAAAATACCTGAAAGCCTAGGGGCCCGGCCATGGGTTAACACACCCCTGCGCCCAGGAAGCAACGTTGCAAGAATATCATGATGTCTATTTTATCAGTTGCCTGGAGCATGTCTGGCTCTCTGCCCTTCCCTACGATGGAAGAGTTTTGTCAAACCCAGTGAGTCAAAGGGTTTCCTTGTTCTGCCCTGGCAGTAGCAAAATCTGCGTGGATTCAAACCCATAATGGACTTTTGATCCAGCGTCCTGCCTCTGGCAAATGTGGGTTGCCCTTTCCATAAGCAAAAACAAATCACCTGTCCGGCCGCTGAACATCACAAGGTAGATTGTTTTCTGAACGTCAGGAGATGCTGACTGAACATCACTTGGAAGCAGGATTTTTTAATCTTTAACTGATGTGCCAAAGACAGTCCATGTGTCACTGGTGACCAACTTCTCTCTTCCCTTTCCAGCCGTTCTCCCAATCTGCCTGCTTCTCCTTCCCGAGTGAAACGAGAAACTCCTGCTCCAGCACCCTTGGGTGCACCTGCTAATTCTTAGGCCCTACTGAATATACAGTCAGTTTTGTTTATAAACAAATTCGGGCTTCGTGGTGGCTCAGTGGTTAAGACGCTGAACTGCAGACTGGAAGTTAGGCAGGACAGCAGTTCAAGACCCGAGTGCCGCATGACAGAGTGAGCTACCGTCTTCGGCCCCAGCTCCTGCCAACCTAGCAGTTCGAAAGCAAGAAATTGCAAGTATATAGGTACTGCCTCAGTGGAAAGGAACTAACAGTGTTCCTTGCACCTCAGCATTGAGTCACGCCGGCCACATGAACACAGAAGTGTCTGTGGACAATGCTGGCTCATCGACTTAAGAACGGGGATGAGCACCACACCCTAGAGTTGAGCAGGACTGGACTTGATTGTCAAGGGATACCTTTACCTATATGCGAATCCACTATCTGCGAATTTGCTCATCTGCGAGGGGCAGAATTGCCATTGACTCTCCATATCCACAATTTGCTCTTAGTATCTGAGATCTCATCGGGGTCATTGTACTTATCCGTGTATCCTTTTTTTCCCCGGGTCTCCATGTTGCTCTGGGAGCACAATTCCCTGCCTTGCTGCATCTACTTGTAAAAGGTAATTACCAGTGACACATGGACCGTGCTCCCAGATCTCGGTGGCAATGACTCTACGTCACACGTATTCAAACTATAGATCTTGTAAGATGTCAGAACTTCTTAAGGAGTTCTGAAGGAGATGTCAGAACTTCTTAAGGAGTTCTGAAGGAAATGTATTGACACATTTTATTTATAAGTGAAAGTTACTAGCAAATATCTTGTTTAACTGGCAAATAGAGGAGGATATTTTATATTCATTTCCCATAACAGTGTTTCAAAGATGCTTTAGAATGGCAGTGGAAAGAGGGAGAGTTAGAACAGACAAAAGAAAATATTTCTTTACCCAGCGTGTAATTCATCTGTGGAACTCCTTGCCACAGTATGTGGTGATGGCACCTGGCCTGGATGCCCTTAAAAGGGGGTTGGACAGATTGAGGAAGGAAAAGTCCATCACAGGTCACAAGACATGATGGGGATATGCAACCTCCAGGTTTTAGAGGTAGCCTTTCTCTTAATGCAAGGTGCAAGGGAGTGGTGACAGGATACCGGACCCTTGTTTTATTTATTTATTTATTTGTTTGTTTGTTTGTTTGTTTGTTTGTTTGTTTGTTTGTTTTCTTGTGTACTCTGTGAGGAATCTGGCACCTGAAAGCACACAGACAACAAGGTAACCTGTTTCCTGTTGCCACTCCCCTGCACCTGGCACAGAGAAAACCCACTTCTAAAACCAGGAGGTTGCTTATGGCTTTTAACTTGTGATGGTCTTTTCCTTCATGAATCTGTCCAAACCCCTTTTAAAGGCATCTAGGCCAGGTGCCATCACCACATCCTGTGGCAAGGAGTTCCACAGATGAATTACACGCTGGGTAAAGAAATATTTTCATAATAATTTTACATAAGACAAGGCACCGATTGGTGCAGCTAAGAAGGTGGGTTTTTCTCGGTTTTTAATCTTCTCCTTTGGCTATGACATTCTGGGCTTGGAGACACGGTAGCCATCCCAACCATCCCTGGACAGGTCTAGCTGGTGGCAACAGGGCCAGGTAGGTTTTTTGTTTTGTTTTGTTCTTTGCCTTTCACCTGATTGGCCGTTGGTGAGAGGGTTTTGTTTTGTTTTGTTTTTGCCTACTTCCAACTATCGTAATTATCGGCGTATAAAACGCACCAGCGTATAAGACGCACCTTCCTTTTGGTCCTGGGTTTCAAGGAAAAAAGATTTAAAGCATTTTTGGGCCACTTGGCCACTTACTGCTTGGCTGCTTAATTAGCTAATTTACATAAATTGCACAAAAATACCAGGATCTCTTTTAAAACACACAGCAATAAGACACATGAACAAAATGCACCAGAACATAAAACCCAAGTAAAAAAAAAAAACCAGACTCAACTCTCTTCCCCCACCCCACCCATGCACAGATTCCAAAGTAAACAACATAAAAGTACCAAAAACAAAACAAAAAAACCCAGACTCAACTCTTACCCCACCCCACCTATGCAGCTTCCAAAGCCTCCCCAACTAGGCCCAGTTCAGAAGCTTACCCTTCCGAGGAGAGCTGGGAAAGAGTAGGCCCTCTGCAGCTCAGCTGAACTGAACTGAGCACAGCGCCCTCTGCTGGCTGCTGAGAAGCTCAACTCATGCACGTGCATAAATTAAACCCGACAAACAGCTGTAGATCGGATAGATTAGTCAGGGAATAAAGCACAAGGGAGCTCTCCGGCTCCGAAAAAATGCGGTAAGCCCAAAAATGCTTTAAAACGGGCGGGGGGAGGAGGGATTTTTTAGTATTGGCGTATAAAACGCACCCTACTATTTTGGGTCACAAATGTAGACAAAAAAGTGTGTTTTATACGCCAATAAATACGGTATTTTCCCTGTGGTGATTTAGGCAGTTGGCCACTTCTGGGTGACTGGGAGTAGGGATCTGGGGTGTGACCAAAGAAATGCAAGAGCTAAAGGGGAAACCGGTACTGATCTTCGGATGCTGTCTGGTGACCTTAAGAGACCTGAATTACAAACTCCGTCCTAAATGATTGGGATGAACAGAGTAATCTGGCTGCCTTGTCCCTTTTTCCAGGCATTGGATGTTGGAGTGAGTCGACCTCTGATTGGAGCCAGGGTCCAATGGGTGGAGTGAACAGTTGCTTCTGTCTCCCTCAGGGTAGGTGCTCTCTCGAAAGGGGGGAGCTCCCTCGTCCAAGATCTGCTGCAGAATATGGTTTGTAATGTGCCATTAATACAGTGGCCCAGTTTATACCAAACCATATCTTGTCTTTGTGGCAGGTGCTCTCGCAATGAAATATTTACTTTCTCACATGGACCATTAATAAAAGCAAGCAAACACTTGAGTGCGATAGCAATTTTCTTTTATTTCTGCAAAGCTTTTGCCATCCTCCAGGACAGTCATGGAACCCTCCTTAATGCTTACAGCCCTCCACTGGAAAGGCAACAAAATCAATTCGCATTACAGAATTTATCTAGATTATTCTAGCATGACTTGTGATTCTCGGTTTTCATTTCATCAGCACGGGTTGGCGGTGTAGGATGCGCAAGAGCGGGAAGTCTCGGTCAGCATCGTCTCCAGTCTTCAATCTCTGGTATCCTTACAAGAATCCTTACTATAAAATAAAGAAGGAAATGAAATGAAAAAAACTATCTAGCCAGAAGCTGTGAAAGGGCAGCAAATGCCTTTGATCCATACTTCTGAAGACGCTCCGTTCAAATTCCGGAGTGAAACGTTAAGACATTTGGTGGTTTTCTATGAACTGACCAACGTGGTCATTAATCCCCTATCCAATTTTAAATTTAGTAAACATGCACCGTGAATCATGAAGACAATATTTTAAATGAAACATGCTGCCTACTGCTTCTACCCATTTTGTTTCTTGGCCTTTTGGCTCCAATTTTTAACCGCCTTCCCCCCCACACACTGAAAACGGAATAACTGCTAGTTCAGGGGACCAGAATGTTTATGTCATCGTTACTTTTTAACTTTTTAACAATGGCACAAAATGGCACCCAAAAAATGGCACAAGTTTCTTTTGAGCCCCTTCTCAAAGTGGCAGGGGCAAAATGTGGTAGCAATGGGGGTTGTGAGGGGGCAAAACAGGGTAGGGGGAGGACAGTGACGGCTGGAAAAATCTCTGGAATCCATCTGCTTGGTAGACCTGGCCTTGCAGTTGGAGTCTTCCTTCCTTTTCATCGGCAGGTCCAGGTCAAGTCTGGGTAAGGTTGGAAAATGTTCTGGGTCCCATCCTTTGGCTCCTGGGCCCCCTTTCTGACCCTGGGCCTGGGTACAATCTATCCCCTTTACCCCCACCCCACCCCTCTCACAGGCCCTGCATTTCAGTTGCACTACAGTGAAGTTTGGTTGATGGGCTTGGCTGATCTTGCCTTGGTAGAAAATGTTCACAGGAAAAGATATTAGTGGGAAATTTTCCAGCCCACTTCACTGATAACTTGAATGCCCCCTTATATAAATCCTAAACACTCTACATCCGGGGTTCTGAACCAGTGGTACTAATAACACCAGTGCTATTTCGGCTGACTGCTCGTGGTACTCAGCCTACCACAACCCTGCTCCCACCCAGCCCCCATAGGTGGCCAGCTAATCTTCAGACGGTCCCCAGGGTGGGTGTGATGGGTGTAGCATCCGCTGAGCCCTGAATGGTGAAATCAAAGACGTGGAGCCACAAATCTCTGAGATTATCCAGCCAAAACACTGCGCACCAACTCACTTGTGCGTGGCAGGGCTGAGAAAGGCCTTTGGAGCCATTCCGGGCGACGAAAGCAAGGCGCAGGAGACTCCCTGCCCAGTGGCGTCATATAATGGGGGGCAGGGCCCCAGGCACCAAGTGGGTGTGCTGCTTCCGGGGGCTCCGATGCTCACGCCTCGCGTGGGGAAAAGAAGGCAGCTTCAGCACAAGCTGCCGCTCTGAAGCGTAGAAATGTTTTCAGAAATGTTTGCAGAACATTTGCAGAAATGTTCACTACACTAAAAAAAATAAAAAATAATGTGGATTATTTACTCAGTACAAAGAGGATTTGCCGAAATACTCACGTCCCCATCTCCTGTAGATCCCTAAATGTAAAAGAAAAAAGAACGTTATTCCTTCATGGTTTGGGATACTTCCCGAAATGCTGGGTTATTTCACTGCTGTATTCAGAGATTGAATACCTGTTCCTAAACCCAGGTGTTGTCAAGGGGTACACACTACCAATTGAAATATTGGTTTTCGAGCAGTCTAACTTTCAGGGTTTCCCAGACAGACTTCCTCCCATTGTTTTCTCTGACATTCTCCACCCAGTGACAGGAAAGAGCCTCCTGGTGAAGAGTCAACTAGGTGAAGCCGGTTTTCTGCACACTCTGAAACGAAGCCTCCTTTTCTTCCACAGAGTCCTAAAATTGTTTACTGCATCTGGTTGGACAGAGGAACCCTTCTCGAAATCGAGAGACAAAATATCCAGCAGGAAAAGCCTTCGTCCCACTTATTTATCCTTCTGACTGAAAGGTGCTGGGTCTTTGTTATCCCCAATAAACCCTGAACTGAATCACCCTCAGGAAATTCCTGGTCAGTTTGTACAGGATGTCCTAAGGACAATATTCTGCAGGGTGGGTGTAAGATAAGGGGGAGGCAGAAGCAATGGTGACAAAGACAAAGAAGATTTGTAATACTTACATCCAGTAGAGCCTGAAGACGCTAAATAAAACACACACAAACACACAATTGTTCCGTCATGATTTATGATTTCTCCTGAAAACCTGAATTATTTCATCCACAGGGTTTCATTCATCCTTCTGACAGAAAGGTACTTGGTCTTTGTTTTCCTCAATAAATCCTGAACTGAATCACCCTCAGGTAATTCCTGGTTACTTTGTGCAGGATGTCCTAAGGACAATATTCTGCAGGGTGGGAGTAAGATAAGGGGGAGGCAGAAGCAACGGTGACAAAGACAAAGAAGGTTTGTAATACTTACTTTCAATATGTCTCCAACATTCTAAATTAAAATACACACCACACAATTATTCCATTATGCTTTTTTATTTCTCCCGAAAACCCGAAAATTATTTCATCCATAGGGTTTCAGCCCCATCCCACTGCTAAGCTTAGCCCAATTACTTCTGATGGACCCATTTTGTTCAATGCGTACGATTTCTGTATTAGAAATTACCACATGGAGATTGGAAATTTTCTATAGTAGCTGACTGCTGGAGGAAGCCAGCCAAGAAATATTGGAGCACCCAAACGGGGTGCAAGGATTTTGGGGGAAATGAGTACACTTTATTTGGATCTGGGAACATTCTGGGTTATTGAAATAGCCTCTTTGGCGAGGGGATTTTCTTGTTTTAATATTTATTTATTTATTTATTTTACTGCAATATTATAACATAAGCACAATACATATTTCGTAAGGATATAGCAAGCGTGGAACAATACATCCTACTAGCATACTATTCACTATTTTCTACATATACCGTATTGTTCCGAGTATAGGCCACTCTTGATTATAAGGCACACCCTTAAAGTCTGGTGCTCTTTTAAGAAAAATAAATGTTTTTACAGTATGTTTAAAACAGTCCTGGGCCCGTGCATAGAGCTGCTGTGGCTGGCGGCACCAAGTGGCAGGACTGTTCAGGGCCAAAAGGACCCTCACCAGCTGACATGTCAGAGGCTGATTTGTGCACTCTATCCAACCCTGTAACTTTAATTTAAAAAACAAAAAACAAAAACAAAGGTGCTCATTGACCAGCAGGGGGAGCTCTGGAGCTCTGGTTACAGCAAAAGCAAAACTGCCTTTTCCAGATCAGTCAGTCTGCTGAGGCCAGGACCCTCTGGCATGGTTAGCAACAAAAGAAACAAAGGAAAGTCATTATCTACCTTAGGAATTGCTGCCAGCAGAGAAGACTTTCTCAGAAGACAAGCACACAGGTATTTTTATTGTTTTCTTTTCAACAGCGCGATTGTAGGCCGGAAAGTGCGGCCTATACTCGGGACAATACGGTAATATCCAACTAATCCAAAATATCACCAACATTCTATTCATTAAATCCGCATATCATGGAGAGGGGATTTTCAATGGGAAAACAGTGCAGATACCCAGGGGCTCTGAGAGGAATATTATCAGGGGGTACAAAGCTTCTTTTGAACCCTTTCTCAAAAAAGGGAGGGGGCAAAACAGGGTGTGGGGAAGGGCAGCAATAGCTGGAAAAGTCTCCGAAACCCAGTTCTATCAGGCTTCCCAATGCGGCATCCAGGTCTACCCACCTGGTAGATCTCACCCGGCCGCACTCCATGAGGGCAGCTGAGATCCCATGAAATTTCTGGGCCCCCTCCTTTGGCTCCTGGGCCCCTTTTTGACCCTGGGCCTGGGTACAATTTAACCCATTTAAACCTCCCTACCATGGGCCCTGCTGATACACTCTACCTCCACATGGAGAACCCAACCTAAACTGTGGGCGTACGAGTACAAAGCCTTAGGCACACCAGAAAGAGATTTTAAAATTCCAGATTTCAGATTCTTTCTGGAAATTTATGACCTGCAGACAATCCCAAAAGTTTCTTGATGTTTTTTTCCTTACATATGAGGACACGAAACAAAGACCAATTTCAGGAAACATCTTTGTAGAAGAATTTCAGAAGCTAATAAGAATTGACACCAACAAAACTCTCCCTCAAACTAAAATCAGTATAGACAAACAAACAAAAACATTCTATGTATAAACCAAAGATAGCCCAGGCAAGATTGCTAGCAATACTCACTTCAAAGATGTTGTCGTTGACAGCCTGAAATGTAGAAATGTAGAGTTATTTTTGATTCTTATTTTTATTTTGCACAGGGCTCTGCAGAGACTGATGGTGCAATCCTATCCAGTGGCGTTTCTGAGGTTGGGGCCCGACCGTATGTCGTGCCCGTCCTAGTACCGCATTCAGGAACCGGAGCGAGGAGGCCCCGCCCCATCGCCGATGGAGCCATTCGTGCAGCGAAGCCGATCGGGCAGGAGACTCCCTTCACCTGTTTTTTTTTTACCATCCATATGTCATGAATTGGCTTTGGTGGACAAACAGGTTTCTTGTCCAACAGGCCAATCACTTTGTCAATAAGGAAATGTTAAGTAATCGTCATCACATGGCAAGTCATCATGGATGCCAAAAGCTGGGGTCAAGTCGGTACCAATAAGCAATCTAACTGGGTGGGTTAATTCTTCCTAAACCCGATGTTGAAATGACTGTTTGACCCGTGGTGGATCTGTACAGTGAGAGATATACCAGGACAGTCAGGGTTCCAGGGTTATGCCTCCCCATCACAGGAGGGTTGATGGGTATCTTTCAGAGTTGCAATGAAGTTGCGTGGTTAAATATTCTCAAGCAGGGTGAAAGATTGAAGTGCTGGAGGGCCCCCCAAATACCTGAAAGCCTAGGGGCCCGGCCATGGGTCAACGCAGCCCTGAGCCCAGGTAGCAACGTTCCAAGAAAGGGAGTCATGATTATCGGTTGCCTGGAGCATGTCTGGCTCTCTGCCCTTCCCTACAATGAAAGATTTTCTAAGAATTCAGTGCCTAAAAGGGTTTCCTTGTTCTGCCCTGGCAGAAACAGACTCTGCATCGAATCAAACCGTTAACGGACTTTTGATCCAGCGTCCTGACACTGGCAAATGTGGCAGGTTGCCCTTTCCATAATGACTCCAGGTCACAGGTGTTCAGAGTATAGACCTCTGTCATCTCGCAAGGTCAGAACTTCTTAAAGAGTTCTGCAGGAATTGTATTGACAGTGTATGTGAACGTTACTAGCAAATAGCTTGTTTAATTGGCAAATGAGGGGGATGTTTTATATTTATTTCCCATGATAACATTTCAAAGATGCTTTTGAAGGGCAGTGCTATGAGTCTCTGTCTGCCTGAGCATCTCTTTAAGCTTTAACACCAGAACTAGGGGACAGCCACAAAAATTGAGTGCATTTTTAAGCATTAGAACAGACAAAGAACATATTTCTTTACCCACTGTGTAATTAATCTGTGGAACTGCTTGCCACAGGGGATGGCACCTGGCCAGGATGCCTGTAAAAGGGGGTTGGACAGGTGGATGGAGGAAAAGTCCATTACAGGTTACAAGCCAGGATGGGTATAAACAACATCCTGGTTTTAGTAGTAGGCTATCTCTGAATGCCAGACACAAGGGAGTGGCACCAGGATACAGGTCACTTGTTGTCTTGTGTGTTCCCTGAGGCATCAGGTGGGCCACTTAAATACAGGAAGTTGGACTAGATGGACCTTTGGTCGGATCCAGCAGAGTTCTTCTTATGTTCTTTGGAAAGTGGCTACATAGAGTTAGTACTGTCAGAATTCTGCACAGTTGACAGGAAACATGGTCGTGTTTCTAGTACTTCCAAGATGCAAATATATATTATGTGTCATACTTCTGAACCAGTTTTCTACTGAGAAAATGTATGTTTGAGTTGCTTTCTATTTTGAGCGAGAAATATTTAGAGCACTGCTGATAGCTGGCTTACCACAAGAAGATAAATGTAAGTTGATATTGGGATCGCATTTGTGATATGTGGAATATCTCTGGCCAACACAGAACTCATGCACATTCAGCCTACTCTACAGGTGAGTTTAGCCCCAGTACTTCTGAGCAATTTTGTCAATATTGAACATATCAGCATCAGACAGCATGACTTTCTAACAGGCTCTGGATGCTTCTAATGCGGACCTTTAGCAGGTTGAAGCCACTCCTAGAAGCATCTCATTGAGAAGCTGGACCTGCCAACAGACAACCTCCAGCTTGGGGTCAGGGTGGGATGGCTGAACGCCAGGGAATAGACAGGGGCTGGATGTCACCACCAAAGCAAGAGAAGGAATTAAATGGGGATCTGGAGTGACAGGCATTAGGACCTGAGGCAGGATATTTGAAGTGGCTGTTTATGTGGCACTTAAATAATGTTGGCCCGGTTTGAATTCCACATACTTTCTGGGGGGCAAAAGTATTTGTTTTTGCGTTTCTGATACATAAACACGCTGAGACGCACCTCGCATCTCGGCGTTATTGCCCTGCCCCGTCACGGGTGCACGAGGCAATTTCGGAGACCCGGCCATCTGATTGGCCGGGCTTGGTCAGGTGGTGGGGTCGGCGTCTGAGGGAGCACAACGCGCTCAGCCGGCTCCCTCAGTCGTCGTCGGATGAGCAACAGGGCAAGACGCGTCTGGCCGAGCTCCGTTTGGGAGGGCCTCCGCAGCTTGCCTCGGGGCTTGCAGCCTGCCGGCTGCAGGGGCAGCGATCTTCTTTGATCCCACGTAGGGATTGAAGAGCGTGAGCGGCTGTCGCTCCAGCGGGTGCCTGCGCTGGGACGGAGCCGCTTGGAGGTTCTCCCAGCCGTCGAGGGACCTGTGCAGAACGGGGCTCGGGGGCAATCTCCCCTCCCCGCATCCGTCGTTGCCTTTAAGGCTCCAGCTTCTACGGGGCTGGGCATCACCCCCCCTTTTTTCCTTGGCTAGGAGCAGCGCGGGAGCTACGAGCGTGGGGAGAGGCACACAGCCACCCCACTGGGTGATATTGTTTGAAGCAAGACACGCACACACCGCTCCCATACTCACTTACAGATTGTGTTACTATGCCTAAAAAGCAACAAAAGCGCGGGGGTACGGCCCCCAAGCGCCCTCCCCCCCTGGGGATCGTTCGCCCTCCTCCTCTGAGGAAGATGAGGCTACCGCTCGGTATAATGCCGTCATAGCACACCTGGAGGCGCTCGAAAGGGAAAAAGAGGCCAGGGAAGCTGGTAGGGGTGATGGGGGGGGGATGTCAGGCTTAGCTGATCCCGTCCGGCGGTCATCCCGGCCGGGCAGAGGTTCTAAAATGTTGTTGTCCTCTGCCTCCAGGGCAGGGTCTCACGGGCCCAGGACACCCCGGGCGGATCCACCTGCACTTCCTCCGGCGGCAGCGGCGAGTCCAGGCGACAGGGACCCGGCGGACTCCCCGGTACTCGAGTTGGAAACAGCTTTAGCAGGTGAGGCCCAGCGAGCCTCGTCCCCGGGCCTTACTGATGTCTGGGGCGCTCTGGCGGGCGGGGGCCAGGAGGGGCAGGCAGCCTTTGGTTCCCTCTTGGCGAGTCTTCTGTCTCGCACTTTGGGACAGGAGGGCGCTGGCCCGTCGCCGTCTCCACAGGTGGAGGCGGTTGCGGACAGCTCCCTTGTCCACCAATCCCCGGGTGTTGGCACTTCCGCGCACGGACCGTGGCCGCCCTGGACACAGTATGAAGAGTTGGGGGGGGGGGGTTTCCAGGGGTCTGCCCATTGGCCTTCCCCCTCGGCGGCACCTCCGGGGGGCGCTCCGGATGGTGACGACGGTCTTCCCTGCAGGGCCTATGGCGACATGGGCATGCCGCTTGGTGGTCATTTGGCCCTAACAGTCAACGAAAAAATCTGGCGCGGGGAATATGTGGACGTGTTCAGTCTCCTGCAGACGGAGCCTGAACCCATCCAGCGTGTAGGGGAGCCTGTCTGGGACCAAGAGGTGATTAAACGCAGGCAGGTAGAGAGGAACTGGCCCAACTGGCTGGCGGGGTACGCCATCTATATGGCGGTGGTCATTCAAATGCACCCCAAGAAGGCCGCCAGTCTCATTAAGCACATGGACTTGGTTCATAGGGCTTCGAGGGAGTTTGACGGAACGGGCTGGCTTTCTTATGATGAAAACGTCCGTTTACGCTCGGCATATGATCCCGCCATTGACTGGCGCGCCCCTCAGTGGGAGATCTGGAACCACATGGTGGTTCCGGGGGGGGGGGCGTGAAAGGTGACAGATCTGACAGTGGACACCTGATCATTCGGAGTCAGGGCGGCCAGGCCAAGTCGGGCCCTGGCAGTCAGGGGGTTCAGCTCCCCCGGCCCTGCTTCGATTATAATATGGGGGGTCGCTGCAACAGGCCCGCTTGCTCCTACGGTCACATCTGCGCACTTTGTGGGGGCAAGCACGCCGTCTCTCAGTGCTCCAGGCTCGGAGGCCAGAAATCCGGTCAACGCGCTCAGCCTGGTTTCCCCAAGAAAGGAGGGGGGCAGGATCAGGCGGGGGTGCGCCTGGAAAAGGGGCCAACGCCGATTAGGCTTGCCCCTCTACTCGACATTCTGAGTCGCTACCCGGATGCGGGGGCAGCGCGGCTCTTGGCGAAAGGCTTTGCCGAGGGCTTTCGGATTCCTTCCCCCCCCCATCCATTCACCGTCTTGGGCCGAGAACTTGCGGTCCGTGCGGGAAATGGAAGCGGTCGTCGCCAAGAAGTTGGAAAAGGAACTGGCAGTGGGGAGAATAGCAGGCCCCTTTGAGGCCCTGCCTATCCCCAACTTGCGGATATCCCCTCTTGGCATCGTGCCTAAAAAATCGCGTGGTGAATTTAGGCTAATTCACCATTTGTCTTTTCCTCATGGCTCCTCGGTGAACGACGGAATCCCCGACGAGCTGTGCTCGGTGAAATATATGTCTTTGGATGACACGGTCGCGATGTTACGCGACTGTGGGAAAGGCGCGCTTATGGCAAAGGCGGACGTCGAGTCCGCTTTTCGCCTGCTGCCAATCCACCTGGATGACTTTTGTCTTCTGGGTTTTCAGTTCGGAGGCAGATATTATTACGACCGCTGTTTGCCGATGGGCCTTTCTTTGTCGTGTGCATATTTTGAATCCTTCGCCATGATGCTGCAGCATACGGTAGTGACCAGAGCGGGTCTCCGCTCTGTGGCTCATTACCTGGATGATTTCCTTTTCATCGGAAAGGAGGGATCGGGTGACTGTCAGCGGCTTTTGGACACCTTCATCTCCCTGTGTGCGGAGCTGGGGGTGCCCTTAGCGAAGGGGAAATTGGAGGGGCCCTCCTCCAGACTCACCTTTTTGGGGGTTGAGCTTGACTCGGTAGCTGGCTGTAGCCGGCTTCCAGAGGACAAGCTACGTCACATGACGCAGCTGCTTGAACAAGCCCTGGTGGCCAGGAAGGTGACGCTGAGGGAATTGCAGGTCTTGATTGGGCATCTTAATTTTGCCTGCCGAGTCGTCGCGCCCGGCCGTGCCTTCCTGCGGCGGCTTTGTGATGCCACCGTGGGCATCAAGAAGCCGCATTTTAGGATCCGGGTCTCGGGCCCCATGCGGGAGGATATACGCATGTGGCTCGATTTCTTGAAAGGCTTTAACGGCGTCTCCTTTTGGCGCACAGTGCACGTTCTGAACGCCTCCCTGGAAGTCCATTCGGACGCCGCAGGGGGGGCTGGTTTCGGGGTTTATCTGAAGGGCAGGTGGTGTGCGGCCCCTTGGCCTCGTACGTGGGCTCAGAGCTCGGTGGTGAGGGATCTCACGTTCCTGGAGCTTTTTCCGATCGTGGTCGCAGCCCACGTTTGGGAAGACGAGTTGAGGAACAAAACGGTGCGCTTCTGGTGTGACAACCAAGCCGTGGTCTTCGTTGTCAACCAGCAGACATCGCGGTCACACCGGGTGATGCGCCTGGTCAGGGCATTTGTCTTGCAATGTCTGCGGATCAACGCCCTGTTTCAGGTTCGTCATGTGGACGGCCTTCGAAATTGTGCAGCAGATGCCTTGTCTCGATTTCAGATGGAGCGGTTTCGGGAGCTGGTGCCTGCTGCACGTCGGGATCCCGAGCCGATGCCGGCATGGCTCTGGCAGCTGGGCTTGCCAGAGCCAAGAACTTGATGTGGTCCGCCCTTGCCCCCGCTTCGCGGTCCAGTTATACGGGTAAGGTAGCAGCCTTCCATGCCTTTCGCAGGGACTTTCCTTTACCCGAGCTTTGGCCGGCTTCTCCGGAGCATCTGATCTGCTTTGTGCTGCACCTGTGGGACAGCGGCTTGGCAGTCAGATCGATTGCGGTCCATTTGGCGGCTTTGGCCTATTTTTCAAAATCCCTGGGCATCACGGACCTCACAGGCGACTTCAGAGTCAGAAAGACGCTGGAGGGTCTGCGGCGGGTCACACCGGCGTTGCCTGACTGGCGGCGGCCGGTCACCCCGGCGATTTTGCAGGGCCTGAGCGGGGCCTACACGGCTTGCTGCGGGTCGGGATATGAGGTGGCCCTGTTCAGAGCAGTGACATTTGTCATGTTCTTTGGCGCCTTTCGCCCCGGCGAGGTGTTGGCCAACTCTAAGCACGATAGCTCGGGGAGGGCATTGGCCGTGGGGGACCTGCAGTTGGCCTCGGATGAGGCCCGGATCCTCCTACGGTGGTCCAAGACGGACCAAAGGGCAAAGGGACACTTGGTCCGCCTCCGGAAGGTGCCAGGGTTGCTTATATGCCCTGTTGCTGCGCTCGAAGCCTTCATGGAGCTCCGGGGGCAGCAACCGGGTTGGCTATTCCAGCACAGGGATGCCACCCCTTTATCATTGTTCCAGTTTCGGGCCATCTTCCACAAAGGGCTGGCCCTACTGGGAGTCGCACCAGGCGATTACGGCCTGCATTCTTTTAGAATTGGTGCGGCGTCGGCGGCAGCAACCTTGGGATTGTCTGCGGCTGACATTCAAGGAATAGGCAGATGGCGATCCGGGGCCTTTCGGGGCTACGTCCGGAAATAAGCGGGGAAGTGTGTCCCCGCTGCCAGGCCATTCCGGTGTATGAAAGCTCCCCCTCCAGCCACGTGGCTTGGGTGCCCAGTGTGGGGCGTGCAGCCCAGAGTGGGGGGTTGGCTGGCCGCTCGGCCTTATACTGCCCCCGGGCAGTTTTGTTATGTGTTGTTGTTTGTTTGTTAACTTGTTGTGTTGATGTGTTTCTGGGACCTCATGTCTTTGTTCCCTTTTTTCACAGAATTTTACAGTCCTGCCCCCATGGAGATCCTCTTGCTCGGCCATTAAATCCTCTTCTGGGCCAGGAAGAGGGCGGCCGCCTCCGAGATGGGCGATCAGCTCGGGCTCGGTGACTTCGCGTCGGTGCGGTGGGCTGCCAGCCGGGGCCTGCTCTGTGGCCAGCTCCTGCCCCTTCTGCGAATGTTCTTGGAGGATCACCCACCGCCCCAGGTTTTAGTTTTACATCTTGGAGGGAATGATCTGTGCCACCGGTCCTCCATGGACTTGAGGTTGCAGATCCGTAAGGACTTGGGAACCATTAGGGATTGGATCCCGGGAATTCAATTCCTGTGGTCCAATCTGTTACCCCGGCGGGTGTGGAGGGGGGCTGTTTCCCCGAGAACCATTGATCTGGCTAGGAAGAAAGTCAACTCTTACCTGGGGCAAGTGGTGAGGAGGGTCGGTGGCTCGGTCATCAGGCATCCGCGGATCCTGGAGGAGGCTGCGGAACTGTATCGGGGTGACGGTGTCCACCTGTCCTCTCAGGGGGCGGACTGGTTTTTGTTGGACCTGCAGGGAGCTTTGTTGCAGTTTTTGGTCCAGTGGGGCTGGGTGATCAGGCGCTAGGCCAATCACCCGATGTGGCAGGGGGCATGCGGTTTGGGTCAGGTAGGTGACAGCGTCTCGGCGTGCATCCTGAGGCAGCAAAGGCTGGGAGGTGAGCCAAGGCCGCTCACTAAGGCACTGCACTGGGTTGGTGAGGCTGGCTGGCAAACCTCCTGGCTGGAGCAGGGAAGGCTCCATCAGTGGCTTGGCCAATATGGGGGCCGGAACTGCTTCGCTGTCTCAACCCTTAGGGGTTGGCCGGGATAGGTTCCCTCGGGCAGTGACCGGGGGGGCCTTGAGCCAGGTTGTTTTACGCCCGTTTGAGCAGGGGGAGGTAGACGACCTAGGGCCGTTTCCCC